>CM034128.1:5261071-6575714 GCA_019914995.1 Acanthochlamys bracteata
ATGAACAACTAACTCTCCATTTCACTTTGCTGCGTGTTAGCAGGGGTTAAGGATTTGGGTAGTTAATTATTAAATATTCTTAGCTCAGCTAACATGATTTACTCTCGTAATAATAATTTGATTAAAAATAAAAATTCTTTGAATTAAAACGTGTTTCAAATTTTCGTAACTAATTTTTATAAAAAACATATTTCAAATCACCGGAACTCTACTTTCTTCCTCTAAAATTGAAGTTCCGGTGAGCTCATGTGTTTCATTTTCAAACAGATCTGGAAACTCCAGTTCTTCAACACTGTAGCAGAACTCAATGGTAGGAACTTCAGTTCCATTGTTTCACTCCTCCCGATGCACTTTTTCTTCCTTCTCGTTTTTCTCTCGCCAGCGTGCTTCGTTTCTTCCAATCCGGCGAGATCTGAGTGTTCTCTCGCCAACGCTCTTCGCTACAAGAAGTCGTCAATCCACTACGCAAGAAAAAGTGTAAGACTTTCTATCCACTCATCAGAATCAAAATCTCCCGCTGCAGCCGCTACGTCAGCAAAATCCAAATGGCTCGCCGGCGGAGGAAACCCAAGGTCTCCGGCCGCAAAGGGATCGGAGAGTAATGCTGAATGGGAAATACCAAATAAAAAATCGGAGATGGGTTGGTTGGTTGTTGTTAGCCATGGCAACGTTGGAGAAGGGTTAGCTGATGAGAATGAATTCATCGAAGCTGCTGCTGAATAAATGTAGTTTGTATTACTATTATTAGTAATAGTAATATGTATATTTAGTTATCATTATATTATAAATATTACATTGTAGTTTGTATTACTATTATTAGAATATTGTGTTATATATATGATAAATTTATTATACAATATATAAATATTATATTAATTAATTAGTATATAGTTTTTTAAATTATATATATATAAATAATATAATTGAATTTTAGCTAAATAAATAAGTAGTTAAATTTATTATTTTTAGTTTTTATATTTATAAATATTAAAATATCACTTCTAGTTTATTTTAATGTTTACTTTCAAATCCATTTAAAATACAAAAATTAAATTCGACTTCCACTTCACTTTCAAAAGTAATTGAAATATAAAATTTGAACTCTACTTTCAATCCACTTTAAAAATCAATTGAAACACAAAAGTTGAACTTCACTTCCAACTCATTTTTCAAGAAACTCTACTTTCAATTTTTTACTTTCACGTAACTGAGTTACGAATATTTGAAACACGCCCAAAAGTGAAAAATAGAAAATAAAGTTTTTGAAAAAATAAAGTGAAAGTGGAGTTCAATATTTGTGAATCAATAAATTTTAAAAATATGTTAAAAATTGAAAGATATAATTGTATTGAAAAGTATGCTATAAAAATATTGAAACTGAAGTTTTGTATGTGAAAGTAAAATTTTTTATTTTTTATATAATTAAAATATATGAACTGTTCGGAATTCAAAATTGGATGAAAAAAAGTAGAATTACGGACGTTTGAAACATGCACTTAGTTGAACTAGAAATTGATTCTATTATTTTAATTGAAGACGTTTTTACATAACTAATTAGTTTCTTAAAAACAACAACAACACACATGTGCAATATGTTACGAGTCTTCTTTTCTGCATAGGCAAATCATTTCGAGTAATATATTTTGCACTTGTGTCAATTTCAAATTTGAAAAAGTACTAAAATTTGTGCTTAGCAGTAGCAGGAGAAGCAGTGAGATAGAATTGCAGGAGGATCTTATCCAGACGTCGTACGTCGTACGTTAGGTTATACGTTCGAGTTCGTATATGTTGGACCATGCACTTATCTTCAACATATGCCCATACATATATGTGCTCACATATGTATAATTTTTTTATGCGATAATGCTCTTTATCTCTCTTATGATATTAATATTTTGCAGGTAATTAAATAGCTGTTAATTATCTGCTTTGCTATAAATGGCTATAGAAACTAGATAGATACTCAACAATTATAATCTGTTATATTGATTGCTTTGCTATCTGTTATGAAAATTTTAGTTTTGTATTTCATACCAATAGTTCTGATATGATACTAATAAAAATTTGATCTCATCTTTCTCATCACCAATTATTTGAAAAAAATTTAAATTCGTCAAATAATATGAGAACGGATTGAGCCGGATCGCCTCAAAATATGAGTTAAATTTAATTTTATTATCTATATCTATTCAATATTTTCATAGTTTATTTTATTTTAAGACAAAAATAGCGAATTTTATTTTCGGACAGATAGTTTTTTATTTAAATAACAGTTGTCTGCTATATTTTTAGTAAAAATAGCCTATTTTATTTCAGAACAGATAATCTGTTTTATCTAATTTATTATAGAAAACGTAGTCTGTATCAGTTCAATTCATAAAAAATACTTCGCTAGAAGGCATGTGCTAAGAAAAATTTAGTCTCACATTATTTATCAATAATTCTAAGATAATATTTATAAAAATTTGAGCTTATTTTTTTCATCGGCAATTAGTTATGATAAGAATTTTAAATTCGTTACACTATCAAAACAATTAAGTAACCTTCTCGAGTTTCTTTCTCTTCCTCTTCCTCTCAAGAAGAATACATGTACAAACCAAAAAGAAAATTCACGGAAGATCAAAAACCTTTCGTAGCAGCCAACTGGTTTCAAGATGAAAATGGTAATGGTTAACAGGAGCTCGGTCTTTCTTATCTTTCCAAAGTTGGCAAGACGAGAAAGGGCATTGCTCAGTATCTTGATTAATTGATTGATTGGAAGAAGAGATCGATTTAAAGAAAGAGCAGCGGCGCCGGATGAGGACTGACTAACTAGTTAATCAATAACAAGAGGAAATGTCAACAATAGTTAACTTCAGACCATTAAACATACCCATTTTCTTAATAGCGATATTTACAAGAGCTTTATTTTGAAATGCCAAGAGGAAAAGCACCAATAGCTAACTTCAGCCCATTAAACGTAGCCCATATTCTTAATGGGCTGTAGTCTACACCCAGACTTACAACTGATCGAGACACCATTTTTTTCTATTATTTTATATTTTTAAATAAATTTATAGATAATATTTATAGATTTATTTATAATTAAAAAATTATGTATTGTAAATTTATATTATTATTATTATTATTTAACTATTTAAAATAAAAATAAATCTTTAAATTATTTTTTAAAATATTTTTATTTTAAAAAAATAATTTTATCATTTTCAGAATTACTACCTTATCATTTGCACGTTGTTAGCATTCAATCGCGAAAATTATGATTAGCTAGGCCAACAACACGTAGATTATTCTTAAATTTCTTTCGACAAAGTTTTCTCATGTCTTTTCGCTGTTTCTCTTACCAAGATATGGTCTCGTTCTATTTTTTTATTGACGTATTCTTTTTATTTAAATATCGAATATATCGATAGTTTTCATAAAATAAAATTCAAAAATTTTGCTTAAGTAATACAAAAATAAAAATAAAAATAACTCAAACATAAACACAAAAAGTATATGGAGAAAAAAAAACCTTATAGAAAAATAAACTAGTATAAAAATAATTACTAAATCAAAATAATTATAAACTCTTTTTTATAATTTATTTTTATTTTTCATATTTGATGTTGTGAATAATATTATAAATAATTTTTATATTTTGAATGAATTCTTATATATATATATATTGTATCAAAAAGATAGTTAAATTTTTTTATTTTTGTTCATTTTTTTAAAAATATTTTTTAAAAAATATTTTAAAATTTTTGACCATTGCTCTTACGACTAATTTAATTTTTGACATTTCAATATAAATATAACTCACTTGCTAATATTTAACATAACAATTTACAATATATAATATTTTTTATCCTAATAATTATAATTTATGTTATTTATTATTATTAATTTTAAATAATAAATATTTATGTCTATTTTAAACTTACCATCAATGATCACTTATCATTTCAATATGATCATGATACATTTTCACAACTTAAGAGGCACGTCGATACGCTTTCTCTTTGATTGCTTCATTTCTAAGTTGTCTTTTATGCCAAATCATTTTATCACAGCATCCATATTGGTAAAGCATCTTATCATGATCTTATAAAAATCTCTCTTCAAATGAGAGAGGATGTTTTGAAGTGTTTAACAAATTATGTTATTTCTTTTTATTTCAAAAAATAAAAATAAATATTATTAAAATATTTTAAAAATTATTATAAGTTTAATAAAATATTATAGAAATTTGCTAAAATTAAAAGTTAATAAATAAAGTGAAGCAGATACGGAAAGCACATCTCTCTGTACCATTTATTTAGCTTCTCAGAATCTTTCTAATTAAATGATAATTATTGATTTAATCAACGTAATTAATCTTCACATTATCCAATTATTTTTCACGTTCCCAGAACTCCAAACACCGACGACCACGTTGACACAAACGCAAAGACCCATGTCTCTAAACTCGCTCTTGAACACAAAACAAAAAACACCATTATTTCTCAACATGATGTCGACACGTGTCTTTTTCTCCTACGTGCAATAAAATAAGCCGTATCAATTCTACGGCCCTAACACCGGATCAATTCAAGTCTTGAAGATCTTTGCGTAAACGGTAAGTATAGAAACGAAGCTTCGTCTTTTCCTCCACCATTAATTGTTTCCTTCTTCTTTCTCTTCCTATCTTCCATTCATTCATATTCCTCATGGAAGAAAATGCAAACCCTAATTCGTCCGCCATTAACAGCAACCATAATAACAACAGAAGAACAGAAGCACTCTGCACGGCGTCATCGATCTTTCTGCTAGTTTCTGTTCTGCTTTTGATCAACACAACTTCTTCTTCACAACCGTTATCTCTGCTACGTTTCGCGCTTCCTAATTCGCAGCCAGAGGTTTTTCAAGGCGGCAAAAGAGAAGAACGAGGAAAGAATGTTGAATGTGATTATACGTATGGAGAATGGGTGAAGGATAACGTCGACAGAGAAGTTTTTTATTCAGAGAACTGTCCGTTTCTCGATCCAGGATTCCGGTGCCAGAGAAATGGAAGGAAGGATTTTGAGTACTTAAATTGGAGATGGAAGCCCTATGGCTGCAATTTACCTAGGTACGATATATCTTTTTATTTGTTAAAGATTTATTGCGGAATTTATCACAAAATATGATTCACGCCAAAATGTTGAGGAAAGTTTTTTATTTTCTTATAGAAAATGATTGCAGCATTAATTCATTAATGTGTTTAATTTGTTGTTTGTTTATAAAATTTGATTTTTTTAATAATACAACGGTGTGATGATAGAGCAAGCTGATCTCATGAAAAATAATATACTAATAATTTTAAATTTTCCTTTAATTATTTTAAAATTTATTAAAAGAAAATGATTGTGTAATATTTGGTTCTTATAACCAGTACAAAATTATGTCGTATTAGAGTTGGTAATAAATCAAGTTTCATATGTATACAATTTATGTGGTTTTAGAGTTAGTGATAAATCAAGATTCACTACGCTTTATTTTGTTGAAAAAATTTTGATTATCATATTTATTCATATGACCATTAGCATAGGTTCGATTCAAGCGAAATGCTAGAGATAAACAAGAACAAGAGGATCATCTTCGTCGGTGACTCGATCGGTCGGAATCAATGGGAATCTCTCATCTGCATGCTCGCCGAACGTGTCCGCAACAAATCAAGTATCTACGAAGTCAATGGCAATCCTATAACAAAGCACAAGGGCTACCTTTCGATCCGCTTCGACGAACACAACATGACCTTGGAGTATTACCGTGCTCCGTTTCTTGTCGCGGTTGATCGGCCTCCGGTGAACTCGTCGGAGAAAGTTCAGAAAGCTATAAGGGTTGATAAGTTGCAGCGGCAATCTAAGCGTTGGGTTGGTGCTGATATTTTAGTGTTCAGTGCTGGGCATTGGTGGAATCTTGAAAAAACCCAAAAAATGTAAGATGTTCTTCTTCTAGCAATAATACTATATGCCTACAAATAAACCAGATGTTCAACCGAATATATATATAGGAAATCTTTAACATTGTTTTTTGTTTATATGTATAGGGGGAGTTATTTTCAGGAAGGTGATCATATGAACATGTCGATGGACGTAAAAGAAGGTTTTCGGAGATCTATTGAAACATGGAAGAAGTGGGTTTCTGAAATTTTAAGATTGAAAAACAGTTCTCAAGTGTTCTTCACGAGTTATTCCCCTTCTCACTACAGGTAAACGATGCAAAAAGAGAATTTCTTCTTCCCATTACATTAATTAATGAATTTGATTCACATTCATGTTTTTCTTGCAGTGGAGGAACTTGGGACAATGGCGGGCAGTGTTCGTTGAACACAAACCTAGAAGCAAACCATGCTGCTGCAGCATTGGAACCAGAATCATGGAACAATCAGATTATCGCCGAAACAATTCAAAGCAATAATCATGATCAGAACAGTAACCCTCAGCTTCTAAACATAACTTATTTGACAGAGTTCAGGAAAGATGGGCACCCTGGGAGACACCGGGAACCTGGAACGCCTCTTTCTGCACCGGAAGATTGCAGCCACTGGTGCCTTCCTGGTGTTCCAGATACTTGGAATGAACTACTTTACGCATATTTATTGTTAAATCGAAACAAAAAAAATTGTTAATATGAATCAGTTACGTAAGCAATTGACATTAGCGTTACAGTTGCCTTCATAAGCGTATATAATGAGAACTTGGTAACATCGCTGCTGACAATTTTAATGAAAGAAACCAAAAATGGTGACATCTTTATCTAACAACTCCTTTCCGTTTTGTCCTGATGATGTGTGTAGTTATCTGCATAGAATTCTTCGAACTTATTAGGTATGTGATGATGATATTTAGGACAAAGACCATTCAGCACTGATAGTACCGAATTACTGATAAATATATATTATTTGCTCATTGGTTAAACCAAGATAAGTTCAAGCTATATTATTAATGTGCTACATATGTAGGTTGAGGTATATAATTTTAGTCTTCTGTTGAATATAAAAAATTAGTTAGATTAGTCCCACGTAGAAAAAAAGACAAGATTAAAGTTGATTCATATATAAAAAAGTTTCTAATTAAGTTGACTTAAACTTTTGAATTGTATTGAACTTTTTAATATATTGACCGTACTTTTCAGATGTCTTATATTAGTTCTCTTTCTGTATTGTATTTTTCTAATAAGTGATATAAGAGTCAAATTATTGTATTGAAATTTTTTGCCAATTAAATGAAGAAGAGCGTAGGTAGTAGTATGGTGAACCTCATCTCGTCAAGCTACTCAATCTGAAAGCCACGTCTCGAGAATATACATTTTTATAAGGACTTGTACGATCAAATTGAAGGTGACAACGTTAAATCGAGTTCCATGTCTGAAGCTAATTGGAAGAAACTAAATCGCAAAACTATTGAATTGATCAGATAATAGATTGATGATAATGTCTTCATCATGTGTCTCCGAAAATAGATATTTAAAAGTTGTAGGCAAAATAGATAGTTTCTACGAGAGAAAGATAATTCAGAATAAGATGTTTCTGATTAGAAAGATTGTGAATATAAAGTAAAAGAAATAAAGTTTCATGGCTGAGTATTTGAGCAGCTTTCAGAATGTAACGAATCAGATTACAGGCATATGCATAATGCTTAATGATGAGGTACAAGCTCTCATACTCTTTATTTCTTACTAGATAGTGGGTAATTTTAATTATCTCAGTCAGCAATCCAACTTCAAATGACAAAATAATAATGCAAATGACGAAAACTGCATGCTGAATGAAGAAATTAGAATGAAGAAATAAAACATTAATTACTTATAAATCTAATGCATTCGCAGTTGAGAGCAAGGGGAGAAGCAATTTAAGAAACAAATATCATCATCATGACAGCAAAATCAATTCAAGAGAAAAATCTAAATCTCTAAGATATATTGAATGCTACTATTGTAAAAAACTAGTCTATACATAGAAGAAATATGATATAACTAGTGGAGGATATATTAAGAAAGATGAAAAAAAAAATACCGCAGCGATTGCATCCGATGGCGAAGTCACTATTGTCTATAATGAAGCATATATTAATCTCACTAATGAGGATTCTTCATGGGTGATTGATTCGAGTGCTTTTTTCACATCTCTTGCAAAAGAGATATTTTCACACCTTATATTTGTGACGACTTTGGTAAAGTAAGAATGACAAATTAAGAGGTGTCCAAAATTGTCTGTATAGGAGATGTATTGTTAGAGATCGACTTTGGATGTAAGCTACCTTTGAAAAATGTGAGATACGTTCCTGATTTGCGTCTCAATTTGATCTCTATCGAAGTATTTGATAATGAAAGCTATGTGCATAGACATGGTGAAGAAAAATATAGCTCACCAAGAATATTCTTGTGATTGTATGAGGTTAAAATATTGTCTCTCTCTATTTCACACAAATAAAGATGTGTACGGAGGAAGTGAATGATGTTGATAACTCATCCACTAATCTTTAGCACATGCGTCTAGGCCACATTGGCGAGAAGGAATTTGAGATTCTCTCAAGAAAGAAGTTCCTATATTTTGATGTTACATCTCTTGAAGCTTGCACTCATTATCTTAATGTCAAGCAACATAGTGTAGCAATTTATAAATCACTTTTATCTAAAAAATCAAACATTCTAAATATGTACGCACAGATGTATGCTCTATGAATGCTTCTCTTGGTGGTGCTTTATATTATGTTTTTGCTCTATGAATGTTTCTTTTGGTGGTGCTTTGTATTATGTTTCTTTCTTTGATGACCATTTCAAAAATATGTTTGTTGGATTCCTCCAATATGACACTCAAAATACCTTTCGATTTCTTAATAGCTCCATATTGCAATATCATTCAAATTAAAAGCTAAAAGAAAAAAAGAGAAATTGCGGCTACGGAAGCTAGGGCCGAACAAAGCAGCCAAAAATAAGAGAAAAGAGAAACGAGGGAGTGAATAAGAGAGTGAGAGTAAGAAGGAGAAAGGGAAAAGAAGAGAGAAAATTCTTCATTGTTGTAGTGAAATCTTCTTCTCTTGTTCAACTTCATCCTCCTCAAACTCTAGGTGATATCATTCTAAATCTCCCTTTTTATTATTGTGGTTTAAATATATGTGCATCATTTAGTATTGTAGTGAGAAATAAAGTGGTTCTCTAGTAGTGTACTTGATATGAATTTGTATTTAATTATTATTGAGATAGTAGATGGTTACATTTGTGCATGGTTATTTTCATTGAATCATTTGGGTAGTTAATATTTATTTGATTGCACTAAAAGAGATATATTTGATTCGTAAGTATTAGCCACAAGTTATCGTCATCCCGTCATAGTTGTATCGGAGCCGATGGTTCATTGAGCTTCTGTGCCACCGACGCAAAATTGCGGCTCTCATTCGCAGCATGATGGCTAGTTAAAATCAGCGTATATGACCTCTGAATGGTGAGTGGCGATCTAAAGCAAGTTGAGCTCCGAACGCTCTTAGTATATGATAGCAGTGCTCGAATGAAGAGAAGAGATGTTGTAACTCATTTTTAAGAAGGAGATCATTAAGTATAAAATATGAGTTAGATTAGTCCACATGAAAAAAAAGATAAATAAAAGATAGTTAATATATAAGGAAGTTTGTAGATTCATTGACTTAAACTTCTATGTTCAATTGAACTTTCTAGTGTATGGAACGTGTAATAACTATAAGTTTATGGGCTGCAGGAAGCTATTATAAGAACTAGAGGCTCTAACATGCAATGTCCAATTCTTTTTATTTTTCCTTCATCTTCCTCCCACCTCTTCTGCCCGAACCCATCAACCTCCTTATCTCCTCCGACAGCAGCCCTCTACTACCCTCTTCGGCGTGCGATCAGCTCCCTTCAGCGGCAAGCATCACTTCTCCTCTTCAGGCCTCATCTTCCTCCTCATCTTTTGTCATCCCACCTCCTTCAAGCTTCACCGTCCGGAATTAGGGTTTTCGCCGGACCTCTCCGCCGGCGATCCGACCACGGTAAGCGGTCAAAATTCATCTCCTTAGCTTGGCAAACCGTTTTTCTTTATGAATTGGATTAAATTTTTGGCTTGAGGGTTACCGTGCCACCTTTTCTTCCTAGATTAACGTTAGGCTTCAGCACAAGTAGCATTTATTTTGGAAATTCTGGCGTACTTTGCCATTCTCGTTATATATTATGATCTATCCTTCATACTACATATGCTTATACATGCTTAGATTTATTTCACATCATGTTTATAGTTAGTACTAGCATGTTTGCATATTGTAGAATATATTGCATAATTATGAGAATATGCTATATACATATCAATATTTCTCTTTGACATATGCATAAGTATAATCACGATAGCATTGAAGGCATTGGACATAGCATGTTTATTGAGTGAAAACTTACTATGTTGCATCTACTTGTTAGGGACTGCATTGGTATGGAACGATGCAGAACCTAACAGGTACTGTCATAACCTATTATATTATGTATGCTTGAATGAGCTATTGATACGGTGGGTCCCAGAAAATACTGAGCACTGAAATATATGGATAGCCGATGGGTCACAGGACATACTGAGCATCGAGTTATAAGATATGGATTGCTGGTGGGTTCTAGAACATACTGGACACCGAGCTGTGATGATATTGCTTGCCGGTGGATCCTAGGACATACTGGGCACCGAGCTTGTCTGTGGTTTGATATATATAAAAGTATTACGTATGTATGCTTGTATGATATATCCGATAGCGTGATGTGAGTTGGAGATGTGATCTCACTCGATCGCCTATTTTGTATGATTGTTACGCTTGATGTATCCGCATACTTCATTACATATATTTGCTTGCATTTGTGCACTATATATATATATATATATTATAGCCTTGAGAGTGTCGCACAACATTGTTTCATATTATCGTATATCTCTGCTAAGAACTGAGTCGGTATGGGACGATTCAGGACTTAGTAGAACCTAATATGATCTATCGTTGCATCTCCTTCATGTATATAGTACTATAATGCCTACTTAATGCATTATTTAAATTGGCATTATGCTGTTTTACCTCACTGAGACTGGGCTCGTCTTCTTTTCTTTTCTTTGGCCTCCCCCAGATAGATCAGAGGCTAGCGGACACTGATTTAGATTCTGTATTGCTGGACCGAGAGCGTACGGAGGGTATTTTATAAACCTTTTGGCATGTAGTTAGCTCTGTAATCCTCGAAGGGCATTGACTTTTCTTATACTTTATTGTATATAGTATAGCAATGGTATTTGTTTTGGATTGTAATAGGTGTTACGGCTACCGAGTAGCCACTAGTGGTATTTTGTTCGTCAAAATAATTTTTATGCTGTTCGTTTTTCTTGTTTTGCATTTTGATGATAAGTATAATTATTATTACTTGTACAGGTTCTCCCTATTAAATTTTTAGGGAAGATTATGTCAAAATTTTTTGAATATTGGCAAGTTAGTTTTATTGAGTTTTGGATCAGGCTTACTGGATTGGGCCGAATTTAGGCCTTGTTTGAACTTGGTTTAGTCCAGTATCGATCAGGGTCTAGTTTTGGGTCTTGGCAGAACGTACACTAGAAAGTTTCTACATACATTGATTTAAGCCTTTCGATTGAATTGAACTATGAAACGTAGTCTTTATGTGTCTTATATTTTAATTTCTTTGATATTGTATCTCTCTAATATTTTCTATGCATGAAATGGTGGTTGATATCATTAGAGTTGAGCTCATTGTAAAACATATATGTTATTATTATTTGTTATTATACAATTTTTTTTTTCTTAGGTTGGTTCGTGATACTATGGTGGAAGATCGAGTTAAGAAGGAAAGTGATCGATATCACATTTAACTTAGATTATAATTGGAATTCGAATCATTAAATCATCTTTTCAGAGAATCTCATTTATTAATTTAGTTATCAATCTATCAATGAGATGAGTAAAAAAAAGAAAAACAACGACAAGGCCCTATCTCAATTTAACAACGAAGGCCCATCGTAGAACGAAGTCCTTGTGTATCCCTTAGCGGTCACAAAAACAACAACGAAAGAAAGAACGATATGGAATTCCAAGTACGTGCAACAGAGCAACACTATAATAAGACTTCTAAATTTTGTAATTGGTAAAGTATTCCCAACAAGGACATAAAACACAAAAATTCCAGAAACGATCTGAAATCAAAGAGCATTCTAGTTGTTATAACCGCAGTGAGTAGCAATTGCAAAAAGGAATTACTGGTTGTTGAACGTGTGGACAAAGTCTAGAATTAGATGAGGCTTTCCTCCGTCACCTACCTACGTGGATACACTATCACGTAATCTGACCATTGCATTACATGACATGTGTTTTTCTATCTTCCCAAAATACCCTTACCTTCATCTTAACTCTTGCAGCGGTTTCTAAAATTTTTATTTCCTAAAATATTCTAGTTCTATAAGTACAAATAGCTTCCTCTCTTTCTTCTTCTTTTATTTCAGAACTCAACAAGCGAACTTTCCCAACTACATTCAATTCATTCCATACCGATTTCCAACCTAAACACTTCCTTCGTTGATTCGTTGCACTGTTAGTTATTTAGTTCGTTAGCTTTCTGTTATCCCTATCAACTCTCATCTTTATCTTCTCCTTATTCTTATTCTATGGAGGCAACCATGGCTACTATACAAGAGCTGCACCCTGACGTGCTCACCGACCTGTTGTCTCTCCTCGACGGAGCAGCTCTAGCTTCAACTAGTTGTTCCAGTCTTCGTCTACGTACGCTCGCCGGCGATCCTTTTCTTTGGCGCCGTCTGTGCGTTTCATGTTGGCCATCTATCTCTAACCCAACTCTTCATGATTTCATTTCGAAGTTACCAAACTCTTACCGCTCTTACTTCTCTCTTGCATTTCCTTTCCCGTCTTCTTCTTCTTCTTCAGAAATCCCTGAACGATGCATTTCCAACAAGTTCGAAAATTTTTCAGATATCAACAATCTTCCTACGGAACTTATCTCTGCTATAGACATCTTCCATGCTAAAACTCCTATCCTTTCTCGAGTCGTCGAAACAGATACGTCGAGTTATTGGTTTCTTAATTCACCATTTCGTATTGAAGCTATGGAACCAAAAGATCGAACCCTACAAGCTCCCATAGAGAATTCATTCTGCCCTCAAGAGTTAACACTTAGCTGGGTAGTCATAGACCCTGCTACAAAGAGCACGGCTAATGTCTCGAGTCGAAAACCGGTGTCAATCGAACGGCATTGGTTCACTGGTGATAAATTAGTTCGGTTCGCGATTCCAGTTAAGGGCGACCAGTGTTGCATCAGTGTTGTTGTTGCTTGTGGAGAAGAAACAGGGGAAGTGAAAGAAGTAAGCATAACAGTTGAAGACTTGGAGGGAATTTGCATCAACGGGAAGAAGAGTTTACTGGTGATTAGAAGTTTGATGAAGAGCGTAAAGAGAGGGAAAGCGATCGAAAAACAGATCGAGCTTTCGAAGCAGAGGTTTGAAAATTATTTGGGTATGAAGAAAGTGTTGAAGGAGAAGGAGGAGCTGAAAGAGAGGAAGCTTGATCTGTTGTGTACCTCTGTTGGGATCTTTATCTTCTTTGCTTTCATCGCTCTGTTTCTGTTCAGGTGATTAAAAAACAGAGCATAAACAGATCGAGGGGAGAAATTGCAGACCAGCAGATCTGTTTCTTTAGTTTTAGAAATTTTTTATGCTTTGTTGTTTCTGCTGTAGTTCAAAGATGATGCAACTGTACATATAAATGATGATCAATTTGAGCTAAAGCTGTTATTTCTGAAGTCTAGAAATGATGTTAGGTTCAAGATCAACATTGGTAGAGTTGATATTCCAACTGTTTGATTACTTTTAGTTTTAGGTTTAAATTTCTGTTTCTTGACAAAAGAAGCTGATATCAGAAAATCTCTGAACACCGGTTAATGCCAACTTCCTCTTGACTCAACTCAAAATTTGGTTTCTAATAATAAGATTCACAACCACAAGGTATAGTTTTAAAGTTTAGAGCATAAAAATGTTGTGAGTTCGAATCATTAATCGACCTGGCAGCCTGCGTGAAAAAGACATAAGACATGACCTGGACATATCCACTGCTGCTACTTTTAATGAAACCTACCCGAAAAATAAACACATTGCATGTTCAGCTTCTTGGAGACCTTGTATTGAACTACACTGAATCAGTCATGAATTAACCTAGGAAAAGTACAACACTGAATCAGTCATGGATTGAACTACACATCCCAGGCTGAAGTTCCACCGCCTCCGATGTCTAAGACAGACGTTACTAGCTGAGGGATAAGATGACCTTTTCCCTTGTCTTTTGCCTTCTTTTTCTTCTTAACATGGGTTAGACTAGCAAAAGATTCTGCATTTTCATTGGCTTCACCTTTTTTATTTTTGATGGTTGACCTTTCATTGTACTCAATTGAAAATATTAGGTCCTCGAATGGTACATCTATGTTATCGACTCCGTGAAGAATTCCTTCCTCTTTACTGACATGCTTTTCCTTCAAATTCTTTACTCCTTTAAGATAATCGCTATTATCATTTCCATCTTTTGGCGTCCTCTTGCTGGAGTCTTGTAATGATATTTTTGATTTTTTACTCTTGAGTTTATTCTCTACTTCAGCAATACTTTCTTCTTTGCTAGGGCGTCTCTTTGATTTTTTTGATAGTTTTAGGTCATCCATGTCCATGGAAGTTTTCCCGTCCTTCCTCTTTTCCAAGACATCTTGTCTTTTCTCTTTCTTACTTTTCTTTAGCTCCACTCTGTTCCCCTTTGTGGCATCCATATTAGTTGGAGAGAGCACATTCTCTTCGCCCTCCAAATTCATATCCCCTCTAGATCTTTGGCTCTTATCAGCTTTAGCACTAACAAGAAGAGAGTCCTCCTCGTTATCTTGCCCAAAATATTTTTTATTGCAACCAACTCTTTCGATGGGCTTCGAATTAAAAATTCTTAAGCTGGGAACCGACTTCTTTATCTACAAGCAATTTTTAAAGTAAGAGATGTTGCAGGAAATCTACGCTGGAAATGAAGTAGATCGATATAAGTAAACCATTACCTTATTGACTAATTTATCATCTCCACTTAGAGGGTTCCCTTGTATGTTGAGGTTCTTCAGGTTTGGCAATGCACTAACGACCTACATCATATGATGAGATTGCTTAAATACCAGACAAACTAGCATGAGTGTACTCTGTATTAGAAGGAAAAGAAAAAAAATGGCTTCTCAAATTGCTTACCTTCAGGTCTGACATCCTCTCAATGAGGTTATTTCCAACATCTAGATTCTGAAGCTTGATATTCTTTGCTAATTCAGCTGGAAGAGACTAGAAAGTAAAACCATAAACAGGAAGTAGTAGTTGCACATAACTTCGCTAATGTCACATACTAATGAGCAACAGTAATTTTGACCTACCCCAGTGGATTAAAGAGCATTTCACCTACACCTTATGAATCTTGAATCAAGAAAAGATATGACTGTGACGGAATATATTATATTTCTTCTTTATGGTTCACTAGTTAACTACTGGAAGTATTGGTTTTGGGAAAGAACATACTATTGCATGAATAGTAGAATAGAAAGAAAAAGAAAAAGAACATACTATTATCTTGTTGTGTGCCATTCGGAGTTCTTTCAATTCTGTACAAGAAACAAGGCATGATCCAATTTCTTCGATTTGGCAGTGAGAAACTGAAAGCTGAGAGGGGGAATATATTAGAAACAGGGAAAGGTTCATACAGGTATAACGTCAAGGAGTTCCTACTGTGCTTACTTTACTCAATGATTTCAACTTTTGCAAAGCATCCCCAATCCTATGGAGTGGATTGCGTGAAAGAACTGCAAGAGAGAAGTGAGCAACAACAAACTCGGTGAAGTTTTTCAGAAAAAGAAAAAGCAGAAAAGCTGACTTGCAACTTCAGAAGTCAGTAAAGGACCATTTTACCAAGTCCTTTAAAACCATAGTTTACAGACCAAGAGTTGCGCTGGCACTTCAACGTGTCAACTTGCACTATCATGCATTATGCTTGATATCTGATGCATTTCAATGTAATGGCAATTCTTTTTCCTATGAATGAAATTGCAGGTGAAGGGGATCTATAACATGAGTACTCTAACATTCTTGAGTAAAAAGTATGGCTAACAATCCAATTAGGCATTGATGCTACTAAAGAGAGTACAAAGCCAATGATCATAAAGAAAAAAAAGTTTATCATAGTCATATCTGCTTAGCAATGTCTTCTGTAACAAACAGCAAAGTTACATATATAAGAGCAGAAAATTACTCATACCAAAAGTGTTCAAGTACTTCAATTCACCAAGTTTGCAGATGGAGGATATTTCATTATCTGCATAAAGAGATGATAGAATGATTCGCATCAGACTTCAAACATATACAATCAGAACCAATTTCCAAAGAGCAACTAATTGACTCTCTATGCACAGAAAACTTGCAACATGTCATAGTTCTTCTTACCATTCAGAATTAAAGCACGTAGACTTGATACATTCTTTACGTTAGCCATGCATGAAATTTTGTTTCGACCTGCATTTAACACCTGACAATCCAAAACAACAAATATGTAAGCATAATCATCATGCTTTTGGTCATAGCATTTACTTCAATTTGATATGCATGCTTCATCAAAAATTGCAGACTTATCAACCACATTAATATGGAAGAAACCACAAGGATAATCATTAACTAGTTAAACATATTGATAGCAAATCAACGAAAATTACTACTGAAATACATAAACATACAAACTACAAATTTCAACTTAATCAAATAATTATGAATCCAACCATGAGGTTTGAAAGTCCTTCAATGCCTTTCAAGTTAGTGAGCTTGTTCTCCATCACCGACAGCCATTTGAGATTAACACACGAAGATAGTGCCTGAAAATAAACAAACTCTAAGCTTCAATACTCAGCAATAGTATCTTTTTATGACTCAAAAATGCATATTTAAACTTTTAAAATTATCAAAACCAGATTTTCCAGGTCAAATTTTCATCAAAATCAAAACATTACATACTATTCACAAAAGCAAAAACCAAAATTTGAACTCCAACCTAATAATAAAAACCAGATTCTATGGTTTAAAAACTCAACAAAATCAAATCTTTAACTATTGTAGTAGAGAATTCACACTTCCAAGCATTTTTTATCGAACTATTAAGATTTAAGAGTGCCTGGAGATCAGTGAGGCAGTTGAAGCTGAGATCGAGACGCTGGAGGTTGTTGACGGCGGCGAGGCAAGAAACGTCGGTGAGAGCACGATGGGAGAGTTTCACCCAGCTTGGATCGCCGTGGTCTCGTTCGAGTTTGTCGAGAGTCAGCCGAGTCATGGTTAACCGCGGCACCGACGAGAATCGGCGAGCTTCAATCGAGTCAAGAACGATTCCACGCCGCTTCAACTGTGCTATAAATCTCGCAGAAATACGAATGGAAATGCCCCTAAAGAATTTCAACATCAGGCCCGCGGTAAATGTTATGGCATAATAGGTCCGGAATATGTATTCTACATAGCTGGAAATTTGGGGTTTGAAATAATTCCACGCACTTCAATAAGTTCGTAATATGGATAAATTTCACTGAAAAGCCTATAACGTATTCACACAGTATAACATAATTCTAAATATTTTGGAAAATATTGACGAGTTATTTGTAATTAATAAGAGTGGTCAGGGCATCTCCTTCTTTTTCAAAAAAAGACTGATAATTTAAATTTCAATAATATCGATTCATTTTAGAAAGAAATTTAGCGAAAAATTCAAAGTTGGAGTTGTTCGGGCATCCTTTTCCAAAGAAAAGGTGGAACGCTCTATTCACTGCATTTCTCAAAGCAAAAATATAAAATTAAAAAGTAACTCTTTCGGTAGAATTATTTGTAGAACATTTTGTTCTTTTTTAAATAGGTGAATAATTTGTAAATTTTGTAAAAATTTACGAATCGTGCTAATAGTTGTAAAAACTGATTCGAATGTTAATTTAAAAAACTATCCGAATCAACGGATCGCAAATTTACTCGCAGGGTCACTGTTACAAGCAGACAACAGCTAACAAGAGGTTCGGCACGATGCACTTCATCCACCATTAGCTGCACCACCGCCGTCCAGGGTTCAGATCTTCATCTCCAGCAAGATCACCACTCTTTCATTGCCGCAGACTTCCACGATGGCCCAGAAAACGACAACTCTTCCGTGAGCAGCATCGGACCCGATAACATAGGTTCTGGTCTGGATCTGGCAATATTGTTGTCCGCCATCCGCATGGCCGTCCACCGGCTCTAGAAACAAACCGAGACCTCCGGAACAGTCACCAATGTAAGCTTCGCCAACCAACATCCACCGGAGTTATCATTACCTTACACGGAAGGTTTGAGATTCTTTTACTTTCTGGTTCATTCCTTTTGCCAATGGCTCTGCCAGGTGCGACGATCTTGACTATGTTTTTCGCCATAGGACAAGGGCAACTAGTCGGAGGAAGCATTGTAGGAGGCATTGATGCTTCTTGGTCCGGTTATTTGTAATTGCTGCATCGTTCACTATGTTGCACGTGAGAGGCTTCCAGTGGAAGAAGAAGAACCTCTGGGGGGAGCGATCAAGGATCGAACAGAAATAGGAACGGAAGCGGAGGAGGTGGACCGACTCGACTAGTAGTGGCGGGAACGGTGGTGGAGGGAATATGTTTCCGAACTCTTCAACGGGATTACTGTTCTTTAATCAACTTCCGATGAACATGACGCAGATGCTTGTCGATGGACATGGGTGGGCAGGTTGAGCTGGAGGATGACCACCGCCGTTCTGATCGATCGATCTTGATTTTTATCATAATTCAATCTTGATCTTTGTTGATAAAAAAAAAAGCCTCACCGGTAAAGACAACTTTGCTGGAGAAAGCTAGTGCCAGTTCAAGTGAAAGTGGCGGTTGAGATTTCAATATCAGTTCATGCTTCGGGAGAGACAGACCGGAACAGAGGAAAAACCCTAGAGCTCAGAGAAAGTCGGTCGACTTGAAGGTGAAGAAAACACTTGAACGCACTCGCATGTTGCGTCCAACTTATAACTAGAATTTTTTTAATGGCCAGAGTATCTGGACGGGATCCAGATTGACTCGGCGACTCGCCTCCCCGGATCGTCCTGGATTAGTTGCACAGCCGATTCTTTTACAGACTCAGATCGATTTTGTGTCAAGATCGATGATTTTCAGATCAATCCCAATGGTTTTGCTCTGTCAACACTGCTCCATAGTGGCTTAGAAATTCATCTAAAACCAGAATCAGAGAAAGACGACACTTTCTCAAGCTCTAGAGTTACAAATGGTAGCATGCAATACAACCTCAGTGATAAGAACAAGCAGGAGAAACCATGGTTCCTTTATTTAGATACACAATATCTCCAGATTTCTAAGTTTTAAAACAGGAAAGAAGCAACAACTAAAGATACATAAAGCATGGTCTTTTATTCGTTTTCTAATGGACCTGGCGGTCCTCTTGCTACCGGAGCATTATTATGAAAACTTTGCTTGGCTTTCGCATAGTCTACAAAAACAACTCGCCCATTTAGCACCTGTTTAAAACACATCAGCATGACACAGGAAGAAAGAAAGTATCATCAGTGATCTGTTTTCTTTTCTTTTTCTTTTTTTTTTTTGACAAATCATATGCAGCGATGACAATAGATTCTTTACCTTGCCGTTCATCTCAGTCATCGCTTTCTGGGCTTCATGTTCTGAGCTAAATGTCACAAATCCAAATCCTTTGGATCTATCTGAGATTCTGTCCATGATCACTTTTGCTGGCAGATCAACATATTAGTAAGTTAATCAAAGTTCTGGATAAATGTGTTTTGACTTGAGAAACTTGATGTTTTCTTTCTGACAAAAAGCTTCGAAAAGGTTTTATCACCTTCTAGAACTTGACCGTAATGTTGGAAGGCTTCAGACAAGGCATCATCTGATGTGTAGAATGAAAGACCTGTTACAACAATAATGAAAAGGTTAACAAAAGCTACAAGTAGAAGCTCTAAATAACTCCAGCTGGAACATGTTCATGAAGCCGTTAATACCTTCACCCACATAAACTGAATATCCAATGAACAGAAACGGAAGAAACCCAAAAACAATGCATCAAACGAGTGGATATCACCATGTCAATCAAATGCAGAGGGTCACAATGGACAACTTGGAAACTGTATCAACTTGATTTGGAAAGCATGCTCATTTAAGAATAGAGATAAGGAGATCTAACGCCTGGAGTTCAGTGAACGTCTAGAAATTTCAAAAGAAGAAGCACTTGCCAATTTGGTGACCAGTATGGGATAGATTACAGCAAGATGAAGTATATAGTTTTGGCAACTAATATAAACGACAAGCAGAACTGTAGTCATAGGAAATTTCCTTGCAAACCTGCCTAATCACAGATAACATTTACAAATACAAGTTTTTTTAAAATAAAAGGTATGGTCAGGATTCAAACCACCAACTTTCCCTCTAGGGACTAAATGCCTTACTCCACCTAGGAGCACTTAGTCATCTTAACTAAAAGTTGCATGTGCATAATTCACATTTTTTCATAATTATAAGATAATAACCTATATCCGAATATAAGTTGTGACCATCGGAATGTTCACTACAAGCTTTGTATCAATCAGTGGTTTCATTGGGTACCACATTATAGAGGCTCAAGGCCTCGATCACCACTTTCTTCCAAACCAACTGGTTTAAATCTTTTTACAACAGCTACACAAAGAGTTTCTAATTAGACAGACATTGTAGGTGAAATTCTTGTCCCTGCGGAAAAACAACCACAGAACCTAACTACTTGCAAAGTTTGTTGTATTATGTACTTCCACAGATTGTGCTTTCATCTGTTAACTCCAACATAGCAGAAAAACGAACCCATGACTCCACATTTTCTTGCATATAACCAACAAAAGAAATTCTTTAACATGCCACATCAGCTATAAACAGTATGTTGTCATGTTTTCATTCAAGCACCGTTTCCATGCTATTGTTCTTTGTGCCCAAATTAAGAACTCTAAGAGAGAGAACTAATATTATTACAGGAATATCAAAACACCATGAGAAAAATCTTGTACAAAGTTTATGCTCTATTCAGGCATATCGTCGAACAGATAACATGCAGCCAGGCAAAAGAAAACTTTGATCCGGATACAACCGATCACCAAGTAAACAATTTAAACTTTGACTTATTCAAGAAAGCAGCAACACTCTATCCCAAAAAAGAAAAAGAAAAAAAAAACAAACTGAGAATTAATCAGCTTTATAACAAAGTTGGAACTAAGTATGTAGCATCACCTCCAACGAAGAGTTTTGTCGCCACCATTCTTGAACAGATAAGTTGAAAAGGGACCAAGTTTTGATTTTTATTCGCGAGCACGTTTCCAAAACCTTTACTACTGCTAAGAAATCGAGAAGCTCCATGCAAAGCCGCCATTTTTACGTGATCTTGCTGAAATCAATCAACTCCTCGACTTCCAGAAACTTTTAAACCCAGAATCTCATGAAATGTGTTGAATTTTATTCTTGTAATTAGTGGAGTTATAATGCAAAATAGCATATGATCAAGAAAATTAAAATTTACAAAAGCACTCCACTAAATTCTCATTGTTCGTTTCCTAAACCTCTGCAACTTCCCTGAGAGCGAGGGAGGAGAGATGGGAGAGATAGGAGATCTGGTAGCTGAGAAGCATGTTAAATACATTCTCACCATTGAAAAGGTAGATTTTCTGTTGAAAATTTATCTATTTTACAAAATTTACGTAGAAAGATAGAAAATCAACAGAAAAAATAAAACTTTATTGTACTTGATTTATGATTCGTTGCAGAGGAAGGATGATTTTGGGTCTTTAGTGATGGAGCATCTGAGGATGAACGGTGTTTATTGGGGTCTCACAACTCTAGACCTTCTCCACAAGCTCCACGCCGTCGATTCTCAAGAGGTTGTTTCATGGATTCTTGAGTGCTACGATTCCGATTCTGGTAAGCCGGCAATCAATACTTCAAAAAAGAAAAAGTTTTATTTTAACTTCAATTGGTATTTGGAATTGATGATGAATTTTTTCTTCTTCTTCTTTGGTTTTTTTTTGGTTTTTTTTAATGATATGTTCTTGCTTAAAAATTGTTTTGTAGTACATATCATCTTTTCTATGTTGATAATATTTACTGTAATCTGTACATAAAAGAAAATGAAGATAGCACAAAGAGATTATGAATCAGGATTGCTAGCTACAGTTGTTTGAAGGACCTCACTTGCTGTGCGGCGTTCATGATCGCTTGGTATCTAATATGTGCGCCTATGGATTATCTTGAAAAAATAAAAATAAAAAGGAAAAAAATAAAACTTTATGCTGAGCTGCTATGTGTAATTTTAATAGATTTATACCTAGTATCATTGGATGTTGCAGGTGGCTTTGGTGGGAATTTTGGCCATGATCCACACCTCCTTTATACACTCAGTGCAGTGCAGATCCTCACACTTATTGACAGGCTCGATGTCCTCAATGTCGATAAGGTTACTGGTTGTATCCTTTTCTCGGCAGAAGCTTGCATGCAACGTTTTAATTTCCCTACTCTAAAGTGTTATTTTATAATTAACCTTGACATTTTACAATACGTTGAGTATGAAAAGATTACTATGTGTACTCCCATTCTGTAATATGTCCACTTTATTAAAGGTTGAATAGAGACCAGATGAGGAACATGCGATTGCGTGCCTGAATTCATATCCAAATCATGTAGTACTTTGGAGTGTGAGAATGCCACAGATACTTGTTTATAATTCGCTCTAAATGGAGAGAAAATTAAAATGGCTGCTGTTTCTAAGATATGCCGCCTTTGTTTGGTTTCACTTTCTGCTGGTCGTTGCATTGCCTATTAGCTAGATTTGTTGAATCTAATCATTTAAATTAGATGTTGCTGGCCTGCAAAATGATGATGGATCTTTTGCTGGTGATATGTGGGGTGAAGTTGATACAAGGTCGAGTTATTCTGTCCTCTCATTAAATCTTTAAGTTCGATGTTTGATTTTTATGTACTGGTTTTCTTTCTGTAGGTTTTCTTACATTGCAATCTGTTGCCTTGCATTATTGCATCGTTTAAATGAAATTAATGTGGAAAAGGCTGTGAACTACATTGTGAGCTGCAAAAACTTGGATGGTGGATTTGGGTCTATACCTGGAGGGGAATCTCATGCCGGGCAAAGTAAGAAGTAGAAATGTCATTGAACATACTAGTTATCTTTGTCAGCCTCCTAGCTGATCAATTTTCTGGTTTCTTTTTATTCATGTTTCCTGAATTGACATTGTTATAATAGTTGATGCTTGTAATCTACTAGCTTTTTACCTCTTCGGTAAAAATCAAAGCATATGTCCTTCCGATTGTCAATCTGTGCTTACGTTGAGTGCATGATGAAACATATGTTGGGTTCATTGTGCAGTCTTCTGCTGTGTGGGAGCACTTGCAATAACTGGCTCTTTACATCATGTTGACAAAGACCTACTTGGCTGGTGGCTCTGCGAAAGGCAGTGTGCAGATGGAGGCCTGAATGGCCGACCTGAGAAGCTGGCTGATGTAGACTTCCTTTTAACTTATAATTATCTCCTCTCTATGTTCTCTTCCTCATAAGGTCTGTTAGTAACATACTGAAACTCTTTCAGGTATGTTACTCATGGTGGGTCTTGTCTAGCCTGATCATGATTGATCGAGTTCATTGGATCGACAAAGACAAGCTCATTAAATTTATATTAAATTGCCAGGTGGTCTTTTTTGTTTTGCATTGGTGTACCCTTTCCATTTTACTGCTCAAGTATGTTTGTTAGATAGATTGTTATGAGGTTACACAAATGCAGGACATTGAAAATGGAGGGATTTCTGATAGGCCTGACAATGCTGTTGATGTTTTCCATACATATTTCGGTGTAGCAGGTGCCAACGAGCTACCCTTTCACATTTTCAAGCTCTACTAGTTTGATTCAGTAGTATGGAGAATGTGAAAGTTGCTTACATTTGTACTAAATGTTGTTGATGTAACAGGGCTTTCACTGCTGGAATATCGAGGTTTGAAAACTATTGATCCTGCTTATGCACTGCCTGTTGATGTAGTAAATCGAATTTTCATTGGGAGATGAATAGGCCTGTTATGCAATAGCTCATCAATTGTATTGCTCTTTTTCCTCTTTCACTCGCTGGTTGGGATGTTTCTTAGTTTGTATCAATTGCTACTTACTTGTACTACTGGCAATCTGTTTGAATGAACAAAATTCATCAGAGAAAACCATTTGATTGAACAAAATTGCCAGGGATTGAATGTTCCTGATTCATAGAAAAGTATGAACACAATTTTATTCATTTAGGTTGTATTTTAATGATTTGCTTATGCGATAAGCACTTGTAACTGAGTTGAGTTGCACATTGGTTAATACAAAATCACATGCAATATTTTCTTCTCTATGATGTATGAAAATTTTGCATCATTTACCAACCATTACTACGGGGTATCGGCAAGCTTTGTTCTTTCCTCGAATTAGCGTAATGTATATCTTGCTGAGCCCACTGCGATAACCGTGGAAAGATTTTGTAATGGTTATTCTGAACTTAAGTGATGAAAACTCCTGGAAAACACAAATATATTAGAACGCACAGGACCAGAGTGCACTATTCAGAAGGCCAGCAAAAGTATACGATTGTACCTTGTGTAAACATGTACTTAAGATGACAGGTAATTCTCTATGTCAAGGAGAGAAGCTCAGAATCTCACCGAATTGAAAACTTATGTGTCCAAAAGCGACCTAATTAAATAAGGGCTCTTATAAAGAACAAATTACTAACACTTACATTGCTATGGATAACATTAACAGATGACACACTCGACTTACAAATCGAAACTAATACTCTAATATAGCCACAATAAAGTTCAAATTGGGATTCCATGACTTGCTATACAGAGGCACAAATTGAAGAGAAGCTACAGGAGAAGCTGAGAATTGATGTTGCATCCATGTTTTTTCCTATGAATGATGTGCATTTAGCATCTCCTGGTACACCATGTCGACGAAACTATTATTCTGTAAGAAAAGAAGAAATTATAACAGCAACATTGAAAGACAAGAATATAAACAGAAAAGCAAACACCAGCTACCAATTTAAGATAAAAGCCAACAACCAACAAACTAGAGTGCAAGTTAACAAGTATACTGCTAGGTACTATGCATGCATATACAATTCTCCCAACTTCGTTTGCAAAAACATCAGTGAGAAAAGAGGAAATGGGATAGAATTCTAATATGGACCAATGGAGAAGCATGAGAGTAGAAGAACAGAAACTGTCATGATTGGTTGTGTTACATAGCCATTTCACCTTTTTTTGCCTCGTAAGTGTTATGAAAGATAACATACACAAAGGGGCATGCATCAAATCATGGTCATCAACATCCAGTATAGTAGCTATGGGATTTGGTCGTTCCTCAAACTTCCATTTCTAGTTGGCATTTATGTTCTCTCTTCAAACTTTTGTGCTTGTCTAAAAGAGGATAGTTGGCCTTTCCACAAACTTCGTTTCTAGTTGGCTTATCAGTTCTCTCTTCAAACTTTTTATGTTTCTCCACAATAGGACAATACAATATCCTAACCAACCTTGAACCGAGAAAAACTACAACACCACAACATGGTGGTGCTTTATGAGCAATTCCACCTTTGACTACAAAATCAATAATGTTGGATGCCACTTTCGAAATATAGCATAAAAATGCTAAGAACTGAGAGAAGCAGAAGAAAGGAACCTGGACAAGCCGCAGTAGTGCATCTTGTACTTTGTCTCTTGTTATAAACTGGACATTGTTTGGAGTCGGTGTAAGAGATGGAGGTGGAGTTGGCGGGGGAAAGGGCTGGAGTAGTGGGGTGCCATACGGACGCATGGTTACGGGAGGATGAAGTGGTGGAGCAGTAGGCAAAGATGATACTGGATGGACGGCCAAAGATGAAGATGAAGTTGGGGGAGTAAAGAAAGAAGGCTTGACTAGATCCGTCGCCCGATTGGTACTGCTAATACTCGTGTCTCCAGTATCAAGAAGGGGAATTTTAGGTGTGGAGGTTGCAAGTGAAGGGGCAACTTGAAGTGTCGGTACAGGAGACGGAACAGCACTTGGTATATGTGCAGCCATAGCTCCAGAAGATTGATGAGGTGGTCCTACAACTGCTGCATTCCCAACATTCATAGCTGCCTGAAGAACAAAAAATTTCAATAGTTGGATGATAAGAAAGAAAAGGTGTATACATCCACAAAGAAGTCACAGCGAGCTGAACAAACTGAAGAGAGAATAAATGATAATACAGAAGTAATCATTCTATCAAATAGTATCATGTTTGCTATGAAAGCTGAGAGAAACTAGCAAGAGAACATACACTGAAGAAATTGACAAAGGAATCATCAGGAACATCAGGAATACTGGCAGAAGGCGAAGCTTGTGGTTCTAGAGGACCTTCGATTACTGCAGAAGTAGGGATAGCTTCCAATTCCTCAAACTCGTTCCTGCGGCACAAACAAGAATATGTAACAGGTTGGCTTTATAAAGATAACTGCAGTACATTAAATAATTTAGGCATCATCAGGAGAAAGCACAAGCTTCCAGCCACTGGACACGTAATATTCTAGAAAATTCGTAGAGCTGTAAGACAGTAAAATGCAAAACAATTCAATAATTAACCCTTCAGCTTCTATCTGTAAACTAATAACAATTACAATTACTACCTTCAGCTAGTAGAACAGTAACTTAGAAATGTATTCATTTTTATCATTGAAATAAGGTACAAATATTATGACATTTGTGGATCCTTTACTTGGACAAACAATGACGTCACCAAGCCTGAAATAATGGTGCAATGTTACTTAAACATCTAGAAGTGCTGCGATATAAATTGCTCAATTATGACAGGTGCATGCTGATTAAAGATATAAGCCTTAAGAAACAAAGAGTGCTGTGTATACATGTAACCGTTGATAAGAAGATTCAGTGTACGTAACCTTTGGATGGATGATACTTTGGGCTTTGGAGGCACTTTTGAGAATGCATTCAGTATCCTGCAAAAGAAACCAAAAGAATCATGACTACTAAAAATCCTGAAAAAATACAACTCAATTTTCCTGACCATCTATGTGTGCTCACAGCTGCCAAAGACAGAAGAAGGGAACAATTCAATGACATTGTGCAACCAATGGTACCTGCTAAAAAGATTCCCAACAGCTTCACAATCCTGGGGGTTATAGAACCATATGCCATTAACCTCTTGTGCAGCATTCCTGTAGAGCAAATACGGAAGCTGCACCTCGTACTCAAAATCTCCCAGTAGATCTTCCACCAAATTATCTGTAACGGAACACGATTATTCACCCTAAAAACTTGAAGATATCTATCCTTCGGTTTATTTCAACTTAGTCTTAAGATGCATCATATGCAGCAACAGACATGAGTATGGATTAGAGAAGGCTTAAAGAGCAGCTATCAACTAGAGCTTTTTCCAGAATCAGACTACCACACCAGAAAATAACTATATAGTGAGTATCCTTTTCCAATGATTTAAGAAATACGAAAAAAAACACGGCTGACAAGATCCTTGACAACTAATAATTTAGACAATAGTTGCAACAAGTTGGGAAGAAGAACATAGGTAGAGCTTAAACCAAAAACATTCTCCATTCTTGTTTCGCATTAATTTCAGGCTCAACAATGTTAATTTTTAATGAGCAAACACTATTCGAGTTAAATTGCATGGTAGAGAAATCACCGCAATGGGAAAGCTCAATGTTTTGGCATACCTGTATTCCTTCTGTTCATAACAATAAACTGAAATCTAGGCTGTGCATTCCTGAAATAAAATTAAAACAGATTTCACATTCAGAGGAAAAAAAAAGAATCAAACACAGGTCATATACAGCTTGAGAAAGTAGATCGTTAGATAAAAACATCCCAAATTCTCCGACCTAACCAAAATTTCTTTAGAAGAAACAGTGTATGGTATCGAGATCGCTAGATTTACCTCTTGACAACAAAGAGCGAACCCTCTACGTCCTTCCGGCTCTAATTAAATCCATAACAATGAACCATTCAGTCAATCGAAGGAGTAAATATCCGAAACTTCATACAATAATTATATAAAATCATGGTTTACCCATTGGCTTCGATCGACGCTGAATTCGTAGAAGGTTACATGAGCAGCCGTCATGAGGATCTCCTCCACGAATGGATCGATCCTCTGAAGAACCGTTAGATTCAGAACCTTCGTGCTTCCCGCATCTCCTAATTTCGGTAAAACCTTAGCTCCTCCCCCACCACCGCTCACCGACATCGCCGGGAACCTAATTTCTCCAATCAGTTAAATCGATTTTGCTAGTTCAGTTCTCCGGTGAGCGAGAGAGGAGAAAATCGCGAGAAAACAAGTCGAGAGAAGTGTGATTGAGCAAGTCGGAGTCAAAACTGAGAAAAGTGAAGAAGCTGATAGATATAGTTAATTAAATATTAATTAATTATATCTCCACTTTGACTGACTAATTAATTATCGCATATTATTGACCCGAGACCTTTCGGTCCAAACCGGTTCGATTTAAGATCTGGAAGAGCAAGTACCAATGAACAACAAGCAACAGCAGCAAATATACATATGCATAGTTCTAGGAATCTCATCCATGATGAAGAACGACTACTAAGATGAAAATGTGCTTCTACAATAATGATAAAATATTGCTCTGTTAAGTACTTGCACATTCAATCTACTGTTTTATACATAAATTTCTCTGGTATTTGATTTGATCTCGTTCACTCTGTTGCTTTTCCCTTGCTGCGTCTGTTGCTCACAGGTGAAGAATTGCTGCATTCTGTCTCGAGTAGATAGCACACCATTGAATCAACATCATCACCGAATATGTTGTATGCTTCAAGTACTTGGACATAACCAAACCCCATGGACAGCAGAATCTGTACGCTGCTGCTGAGAACTGCGGCTTCAGATCTTACTAGTCTATCACCCCTGCCATCTGCCAAAGCTGCCCTGCTTCCAGATGTGCTTGTCACTGTTGATCATATCCAATATCAGCTCATTGTGTTTAGCATAATTCATGCCGCAATTTGCTGCACAAGTCATGCTACTATGGGTCCTATCACTAGTCAAAAATACTATTAAATGGTCTTTTCACTTTAGGGGAATGAAGAAGCTAACTCAAAATCAAACTCAATAAACCATCACAATATTCAGTTAGAAGAAAATCAGGGCATTTGGAATTTCTATGAAATTTTGGAGACGGATCTTACTTCCTCCAGAGGATGATGGTTCTGCCCCTGAAGTGGAGGACTCCTGAAAGCCATGCTGCAACTTGCCCTCTGCTAGATATTCAGCTCGTGAAGCTTCCATCACCATACGCTCTATCTCCTTCTCTGTCAACTCAAGATCTGAATAAAAGCGACCTTCAGCTACAAGTGCCTGCCAGAGATAATTGATCAAGGATTAGCAAAGATTGGAGCACCATTCAACCTGCAAACCATTTTGGACATATATTTCCAAGGCCAGCGAAACTTAAATCACCTAAGAGTTTATACATTTATCAAGACCTTAACCATACTGCAGTCACATAAAACATGTCAGCACCAAGATTAAGCAAAAGCACTCTAACATGACTTACATTCTCAATCTGCTGATCTTGTTGGGCTTTAATTGTAGCTTTCACTTGATCCTTATCAACATTAGCCTGGAGAAAAAACATTAGAAGAAAAAGCTAAATCAGCAAGACAATATAAGGTAACAAAAACAGTACAAGGCCTTAAGAATAGCTACTTCAAAAAGCATATCTTCAAAACATTACAGTAAAATGAGGTACCTGATGATTGCAAACATAATCATAGCTCCAGGCACTTAACAAAATGATCTTTGAGCGAAAATCATAGCAGCTTACATGTGATACAGCATATACATATTTTATTGATAAAGGAACAAGAAGCCGTGGATACATATAATTACCACTCAAGGTACAAGTTGAGACTCACCCCCTGAAGATTACTGAATCCAAGACCTGCACCAATAGTCAATCTGCGGGGATCAACAAGTGAGTTATAGTGATTACCATGATGGTAACTCAACCTTATAGGAGGCATATCTGTAGAATAGCTTCCATGAAAAATGTTGATAGGTTCTGCAGAAAAGGATCATCCACAAACATAACGAAACAACCAAAGAAGATGTAACTAGAAAGAGCAAGTAGAGACAATTAAATTACTGTATCTTACCTGTGCTGTATGAATAAATGTGAATAGGACGATTGTACATCTCAGAAAAAACCTGGATCTCCACATTATTCCCATAGACCTGTTGAAATTTCACACCACATCAAAATAGGAAAAATCATATCCAGTTAAGATTTGAATATAGTTATGAATGATGTTACAGTATACACTAAAATTAAAAAACAAAACAAAAGGAAAAAGAAAAAGAAGTACAGCTCTGAACGAAAACAGGAGAAAAAAGTGAAAGAGTCAAAATCATACAGCACATGCAAACAATAAGGGAATAAACATAGAAACCAATTTCACATATGCCTGCAGCTTGAGCTACTATAATAGTAACTAGAGGACATAAGGTTTCTAAGTTAACCAGGGAGACAGGTCAAGTTTAAGTCGGACTAAATAAACATAGTCAAGATGCAGTAAAATTTGTTACAAAATACTGAATTGCTGTAACATCAACATTTTATCTTCTATCACAAAACCAATAGCGAACACAACAAAAAGGGAAGTTAAAAGCAACAATTAAAGGAATACTGATACTTATTGGCTATTGTCAGAGTAGAAGTTACTTGAATACCTTATCTCGTCTTTTTCTTTTGCAGTATGATGAGAAGCCTTCAGTTATGAACTGAGAGAAGTGATCCCTCTCTCTTTCCTGGTGAAACATGTAGTAGCATATATCATTCAGCATTCTTCAAAAAAATAACTAAAATCCATGCCAATAGAAACAATCCTAATGTGTATGGGAATCAAGAAGGAATACCTCCATAATATAATAAAAGATCATTAAGTAGCAAAAAATTTATGCCACTAATCAAAGAACCAGTCCGGGAACCCTCATATGCTTGCTTATTATTCAGTCTCTATAGCTATACCTCACCGAGCTATCTCATGTATCATTTAGTGGCTATCTTTGAAGAAGCACAGATATAGAATTTTGAAGAAATATCCTTCTTTCTACAGTGGAAGCCCAGAACACATAATAGTAAATTTTACTTACTTCAAACAACCATTATTTGATTTACTAACGAAGTCTATAACTATGTTGAACCTCAATTTAAATTTTAAAAATAAAAAACCTTGATTTGATCATCTGGAAAAGAAAATAATATCTGGAGCCTAAACGAGAATAAGTAACAGGTGCACAGATGAAGACATATTAATCTATGGAATGCACAAGATTTTGCTGCTAAAAAGGAAATATAGCAAACGAAACTACTTAGAACAAACACATCATATTTTCATGACACAAAAGGAACCTTAGCATACCATGTAGTCGATGCACATTTGCCTAACAATATCATAAGCTTCAGGATCACCATAAACTTGATCAGCAACAGCACGAAACAGGCAGTTTCCATCCTGCAGCATCCTTCTAACTTCAAATCCCTTCACTCTTCTGATCTCAATCTCAAATAGTTGTTCTCTCTCCTGAAAGGAGAACACATGGTTAACTACAAAATCAAGAGCTATCCCTGATTTACTAAAGTCCAACTAGAAGTCAGAATATCAGTACTGATAGTATATAATCAAACTTGACTGGAAAAGATGATCTTTATTTAAAACCAGGATTAAAAGGATATTTTACGGAAACACATAGTAAGGTCACACAAACCGTATCGGTCGATATGCATGAACAAAGGTGTATATAAACTAGTGGAAAAATTCTACAGGCCAAGAAAAAGGTGAAAATGCATGAAGCCGCAGCCACAAATGCAAACTGGATATCTATGTTCTACTACCCAATTCTGCAGTACTTACCAAAAACCACGCCTGAACTTCAAGCAGACAAAACAAAGAAAGCAGGCAAAGCAGTCACATGCCCAGATGTAAACTATCTGATGATCATCAAATGCCACATAATCATTAAAAGTTTCATAAGTTCGTCAAAGTTTGGTATGCGACTAATAAGATGGCAGTAAAAGACACGTGGAATCATCTGAAGATAGAGGTCACAAGCATTTCCAGAAAGTAGATTACAGAACGTACTGCATCACCATAGGACGAGATGAAACAAGGGCTTTGCTCATCTGCACTATTGTAACCTTCAGCCTCACCGAAAGACCTTGGCGAAGAAGGTCGCGACCCTGTTGGCGAGGTTCGCATTGAAATTGAAGACCAGACAGAAGGCTTTCGTATAAGACCACCTCTAGCACCATTCAAACCTCCGGATGATTGTCTCCTCGGGCTACCACTAGCACCAGATGGCTTTGGTGGTGGAATAGGAGGTGGTGGCGGGAATGAACTACCGGTGACAATCTGAGAAGTCCCTGCACCCAAACTCACTGGATTGCCATCTGATGATATATGGACAGTTTCTAACTGATTTAAAGCATCAGTGGGATCTCTTATTTCATCCTCCAGGCAGCTCTCTCTCACAGCTGTATCATCTGATCCAACCTGATTTTTACTACTGCTCGAACCTTCGCATGGTAATTCATCACATTTAGCGACTTTTTCCTCTGAATTCCCACTGGCCTGGACAAATTCATCAAAACTAACATTTTCTTGAAGAACTTCATTGTGTAGCTCATCATCCTTCGATCCAGATGGCTGCTGCTGTTGCTGCTGGTTCACTGGAGAAGAAGACAAGCGGTTCGATGAAGAGGTGGGGGCCGAGCCACGAGGAACAAAGATCCTGGTCATCTTTTATTACGGAAAGAACCCAACTTTCTTTTGCTATTCGATCAACAATAACTCCAAGAAATCCCTTTGTTCCTTGTTCTGACCTTGGGAGTGGTGATGCCGCAACCCCTGTAGAACGAAAGCGATTCCTCGGTGAGGGATCTCCGCATTCCAGTATCAATTATCATGAGACCCAACAAAACCCTCGATTTTCCCCTCTCGATTACACCAGAATCGACCAGTCCTCAGTTATCTGAAAATTCAAAACCCCCAATAAAACACAAAATCAGAAAACAAACGTATAAATAACCCAAAGTCGAATGAAAGATTGAAACTTTAGTGAATCAGTACCTTGAGGGATTCGTCAATCGTAGATTGAAGAGCAAAATCGTTTGATTTCGATCTCCAGTGAAAGAAATTTCTAGGGTGTGGGTTAATAGCAGAGAGTGGTAACAAGAATAGAAGAATGAGACCAAAAAAAGTGTAGAAAGAGATATGAGGAGAAGAAGAGAAGGAAAGATGGTTGCTTCGTGGAAATTTATAAGAGGCAATGGCGTTCTATCGACGCTGAGTCAAACGAACAACAAACACACTGATCCTCCGTTAATATCCTGACACGTAGGTTAGCCTTTTATTTTCTTCTGCGACCGAGTTCACTGTTCCTTTTAAGAGTATCGGCAAATGTCATCTTTTGTGACTACGTGTCGATAATCTAATGGATATGATAGTTACGTGAATATTCCAACGTAAGGTGAAAGTTATGGGAATGATAGCTTATAATATATTTACCAACATTTTAAACTTTTCTTCTCCTTCAAAAACTTATTTTTTAACTCACTTTGAGATCAAAATAATAACCAAAAATAAACTCAAAATTTTCGTCAAAAACTATATTCAAATTTTAAAACTAGCATTTCACTTCTAAACTCATTTTAATAATATATATACACAAAAAATAAACTTATATTTTATACCATTTTTTTTAAATAATCTTATTTTCAAAAAAGCTCACTTTTGAAAATTATTATAATAAATAAAAAAAGTCCATACCTTCGTATTAGTAATTATCTTTATTATTATTTAAATTTGGTTGTACTATATAGACGAAAATTAAGCTCAATCTATAATCATATTTAAGTTGCACATGCTTCAGAAGAGTATGTAATTTTCATATCTTACTCGCTAAGAGCGTGCTTTAATTATATAAAAATAAATCCAAACATTAATAAAAATAAAATTTGGTAAAGTGAAATTCGAATGATAATAAAACATGTCAAGTATATTTCGGAGTTGAAATTGAGGAAATATTTTAAATATCCGAAACTCTAATTTTTTTCGTCAGAATTAAAATTTCGGATAATTTATATGTTTTAAATGTAAACTAAATTTAGAACCATACTTTAAAGTTACTATACTTTTGTTCTAACTTATTTCAAAAAATAAAAATTAAACTTCCAACCCATTTTAAAAATAATTGAAATATAAAAAATCCACTTTCAACCTATTACTCAATAAATTCTACTTTTAATTTTACTTTTGGGAAACTCAATATTAATTTAAAATAATTACTTAGTAAAAATAAAATTAGTGTGAAAATAGGGTTTAGAGTTAAATTTTAATAAAAAAATAAAATTTAAGTGATAATTAAAATATATTAAATAATAGAATTTAAAATTTGAAAATAGAAACTAGAATTTCTTTCGGTTGAAAGCATAGTTGTAAAATCCGGATTGGCCCGCCCGGGTCGATCCGAAAATCGTCGACCTAGAGCGTAAACCGGTCCGAGTTTATGATAAAACCGTTTATGCAATCGACCCGTTCTGACCCGCTCGTTCGGGTCAAATCGGATTAAATTAAATTTTAAAAAAATTTAAATTTGTAATATATTGATACAAAAATAATTATTAGTAGCCTTATATTAAAATATAATATGTAGTTTAGATTTTATATTTGGATGTGATAATGCAAAAAAATAAGTTTGTTATTTTTTGTAAATATTTATTATTAGTGATTTTTAAGTTTTTATATTACTAATTTTGTTAAATTGTAAGAAAAATAACAAAATTATTTTAAAAAAAAGAATTTCTTTTGAAATTTATTATTTAAAATATTTTTTTGTTTTTCTTTATCTTTTTTGTTATTTTTTTTTATGCCTTCTAATAAAGAAAAAAAAAATTTTTTTTTTGAAATAATAAGCGTTCGCACTACTATCAACGTTTTAGTATTTTTGACATGACGGTTCAACTCATTGACCCAACGGGTCAACCCGTGACCTGTTGACTCGGACAGCTTTTCGGTTCAATATTCAGTCCGATTTTTACAACTATGATTGAAAGACGCCCAACGAACTTATATTATTTTATTCATTTAATAAAATATTTAAATTTGGTTAATATTGGTTTGTTGATTTACAAGGACGTTCAACATTGATACGAATGCGACATGATAGTAATGGCTGCTCTGAGAGAGTGTTTGGCTGAGCGTTTACTTAAAACTTTTTTTTAATTTTTAATTATATATTTTTTAATATGTATTTTATAAATATTTATAAAATTTATTTAAAAATTTATAAAGTGTAAAAAATTCTATGTAATGTGATCTTTTATTACATATTTTTATTATTTTTTGAAAGTAAAAAAATAAAATTTATTTTTGAAAAAAATAAAAATATTTTCTTTTTCAGAAAAATTTTATTTTATAAATACTTCCAAATATATTTCGTGTATACTCAGCAAGGCTTTTGTAGCATATGAAAAATTCATTTCCTCTAAATAACTATGAACAATTCATACTTAGAAAATAAGTTTTTCATAATAAATTTATATAAAAACATTTCTTTTGACGAAAGAGTTACTTTTGGATTACTTTTGTCTTTTAATAATGCCCACGATGTATTCCCTTCTTGATCACAACACATTGAGAAATTTGATTACAATTATTTACAATTTTAAGGAGATTTCAAAAGTGTTTATAACGTATTTTTTTTAAAATAGAAAATGTTTATTTTTTAAAAGGAGCTTTAACTTTTTATTTTTAAAAATAATAAAAATAAACAAAATAATCAAATATTTCAATATAAAAATTTTTATATTTTCTAAAATTTTAAATAATGTATAATATTATAAAAAATTTATTTAAAAATATGAAATGAAAAAGAAATCTCCAAATACTATAGAACGTTCAGCTAAATTAGGGATGACAATTTGGATTTCTGAGTCAATTTCGATTCGACCCATATAATAATCGGATCAAAATCGTTCAATCCTAACCGATCTATTCATTTATATGGATCAAAATTGTCAATCCTAATCCAACCTATTTATAACCGGGTCAAACTCAGATTGACCCATCTAACAATTAAAATTATTAAAATAAAAATTATAAATATTAATTTTTAATAATAATATATATAAATGATTAATTATGATAGATTTAAAAAATATATATTAATTTTGACAAAACTTATAAAAATAAAAATTAGTTAAATTAAGATAAATTAAAATATATATATATATACAAATTAAATTCAAATTTTTTTGCTATTATTTTTTAATTATTAAGTAATATATACTAAATAGTTATACGGATTAAACGGATCAATATTGGATCAATCCGAACCCATTTAAAATATTCGGGTTATTTTCGGATTGATTCGAAATTGATCCGAATCCGACTAAAGCTTAATCCGAACCCGATATTTTCAGATCAAGTTTTTAGATCGGATCAAAATTTGCCACCCCTAAATAATGCATCCTACTAATATAAGCATTATGCATTAAATAATAATGAAAGGGACAAAAAACAGAGTACAATATGAGGAGTTCATAAAGATTTTTCAGTCCAAGGTTGAAGATGATGAGTCACACAATATTGTTTCTTCCTTGTTAGAGTAACAGAATAACCTCATAGAGCAAAAGGTAAAGGAAAATTAAAGAGAACTAAAACTAATAAATAATAATAAACTTGTGTCTTCTTGTAAAGAAAAGGGAACACGCACTTGGCAAATTAAACATTGTATCTCTGTCCAAAACTGAGTACCTAATCTCCAAATGCAACTGCAATAAGAGGTGACAATATGGATTAACAGGTCGATTTCGGATCAATTTATATAATAATCGGGTCAAGATTGGTCAATTCTAATCCGATGTATTTATATATATGGGTCAAAATTGTCAACCCTAACTCAACCTATTTATAATCGAGTCAAACTCAGGTCGACCAATTTAATAATAAAATTATTAAATAAAAATTATAATATTAATTTTTAAATAATAATATATTATTAATTATAATATATTTAAAAAGAAAAATATTAATTTTGACAAAATTTATAAATTAAATAAAAATTAGTTAAAATTAAGATAAATTAAAAAAATATATATATACAAATTAAATTCAATTTTTTTGCTATTTTTTTCTAATTATTAAGTAATATATACTATATAAATAGTTATACGGATTAAATGGATCAATTTCGGATCAATTCGAATCCGACCCGAATCCGTTTAAATTTTTCGAATTATTTTCGAGTCGACCCAAAATTGACCGGAATCAGAGTAAAACTTGATCCGAATCCGACCTTTTTGAATCAATTTCGGATCGAATTTTCAAATCGGGTCAAAATTTGCCACCGCAGGACAGCACCCCAACCTTAACGCACTGACTCCAAAGGGACCACTTAACCTATCGATATCCGAAAATCATCAACTTCGTCAAACTTTTTTGGTCCGATTGGTAAGCCAGGTCACCAGAACTAAGACTGGAAAATAATTGCTCAGCTTCTATCTCGCCATACATAATAAGCTTTGCTCGAAATCGTCCGTCCCCAAACAACAGCACATGATACTCCATATACAACATCAAAGTAAAGGTCCATTTCGTATATAACAAAGCAGTATACCACATGGTTCAACACAAGCAATTAACAACTTTTTCTTTAACAGCCTACATAAAATTGATGCGAGAGCTATGCAAGATTGTATAGTTTGATTTTGAATAATGAAGTTGTAATATACACAAAAAATTACATTCTTCAAGCACAAAAAATTTTAATTATCGTACAAAACCCAAGAAAAATTTTATAGAAAAATGTAATTATAAAGGACACCTGTAGATAGAATGACTAAGAAGGGGAGTGGGGAAAATGGTAGAAAGAGCACAAACTAAGCCCTTAATGACCATCCTCGCTCTGCAAGTGCTTCCCGTATCCGCTTAGCTACTTCAACAGCATCATTCAGAGGGGGATAGCTCCAACTATCAGATATCTAAAGGACAAACATATTAGCAAGTCAAAACGACGAGAACAATGAAACAATCTGGATAGTTACGATGAAGCAGCTTTAATACTGCTCATCAATATTCACATGACAGAAAATTGTAATGTACTTTTATTGGTAATATGATATCGCAAAAACATGACTCCACCTACAAAGCAACCAACCAACCAGATGAAATACATGAAATGACAGTCAGAACATAGTACAATTAAAGAACATTAACTTAAAATACATTATCGTACCTAAAGTGCCTATCAAAGATGACATGCAAAGTGTGCCTTTAAGTTGAAATTAGATTATGATAATTGCAACAGAGTATAAGCAAAGAATTCTCAAGACAACTAGAGATAACGACAAACAAATAAAACGAAGTAATACATACATCTTCGTTTCCAGTAAAAAGCCGAACTAGCCCCCTGTCACGAAGGGTCTTGTGAAACTCTGAGAATTTCCATCTACATCGTTCAGCTCCAAGTACATATACTGGTTTTCTATAAAATATGTAGACAGACGCATCAGTCATGATTTTCGGTTAATGACAATCAAAAAAGGTGTTTCATCATACCCTGTGCTGCAGACTTCACTCAACATAGAAACCGAATCCGCAGTGACAACAAATGCATCAGCCCATGCCAGATGCCCCAAATGTGGGTTTGGCTCTGGAAAAAAAAAACCAGCAAAAGGAAATTTAAAAGCTGGCAGATTACCCAACAAAAAAGTACAAAAAAGAAAATTCAATTACCTTCACCATCCCATATATAGACTTTAGGATGCTCTTCAAATTCTTTGGAAATAATAGCAGATATCTGGTGCATCGTTAGCCAAAAAATATTAAAATCTAGGTCTTAAATTGCACAATTCTAACTGTGAAAGGAAATGCCTGGTATGGTACCACCTTTTCAGGTGTCCTCCTGCTGAAGGATATTCTGACACTTCCACAGGTTTTTAGTACATTATGGAGTGAGCTTACAAGCTGTTTAGCAAGATCTGGACCATATCGGCAATGGCCTGCCAAAATAACCAAAAAGAAGTTACAATAAAATAAGCATAGTAGGATTGTTCCAAAAACAATCTAACATGAACAAGACCGATAAAGACTCATAAATGAGAATTCAGCCTCAAGGAAAAAACTAAAATTTTGCAGTACTAGTCACCATAGCCTATAATGCTAATCCAAAGACGCATTCGTACGAGTAGCAGGAAACAAAGACAGTTATATCAATCCTCTTACTAGTATAACGCACCGATCATTAATAAAGGGACTCTACTACCTGTGACTTACAGGTATGTACAAGAAACGCTAGCACACTTCAAACCTCAAGATCTCCATCCAAATTTACCTAGGTACTGTTATGCCCAAATGTTTCTTAAATACAAAAACCTACTGTTGTTCCTAGGTAAAAGGATCCAAATTTCTTGTTCAAGTTCAATGTGGCAGCAACTCGCTTCATATCTACATTTACTGAAAAGGTGAAAGATCTCTGCAAGAAGGGTCTATGAAGCACGAACACTTAAGGGATACTTTAGACTCACGTGTTTATGATTCAAAGCGCCTTAAACTATAGTTTGACATTTAATATTAAGAAAGTGAAGGGTAATTTGTCATTTACTACAACTTGGTTATTTGAATACATAAATCATTAAGTACAATTTTGTTCTAACCAAATTTCTTTTACTTGTCAATGGCACATCTCTATTTCTTACATGCTCATTTGAACATCTAAAACGTGCAGTCTATTTCTACCCTATCTTATACTACTATGTCTACATTTATTAGCATAAGTGATAATGTGCATGTGTACATACATAACTATACAGAAGTGTTCTAATAATTTTATCCTTTGCCATGTAGGCATGTCTGTATCATGTCGTATTGCACGCACTTATCTGTATCCCTGCTTCAAAGAGAGGGCTCTAAAAAGGTTTCTTTTTGCCGGACTTCATGCGAAGTACTTGCTTCATGAGCATCGACATGTCTAAACACAGCACTACAATTGAGTCAACAGCAGTCTTGTGCAAGTAATATGTGTGAATACAACATCAATCAAATTTAATAAAGAGAAGTTGAATATTAGTATATAATTGTCATTCAAAAAAAAACCTACATAACTTAATAGAGATGGCATACATCAAAAGAACGACAGTACTAGGGAAAACACATACGAGTCTAAGACTCATCTTGCTAATGAAGCTAGCTCGAACAAATCACACCACTTACGAGTTGGCCCTCCAATGTTAACTACAAGCAAAGGCTTTGGAAGAGGTGCTAATTCACCATGCCAGGTTCTCGCAGCAGATCGCAGGTTCACAGAATCTGCTATATGTAGAGCTCCCAGAGTGAGAACCTGTAATGATGGGTGGAAGACTTAAAAACAAAGTATCACATGTAAGGAGCTGTCTTACAAACAAACAACGCACTCAAACTATTAAACAACAAAAGCATACCACATTCTTACTAGGTGGTTGTTGAGGAGTAATCCACCGCCGCAAAAAACGTGGGATTTCTTCTTGTCCTTTGGGTGTCAGTGGGTAAAAATCATGACAGGGAGTTACTACTAAGTCAAACCTATCCACCCGCCATCTTGGATGTTGGATCTAAAATGAAAGAGCATACAAGATTATTTAGTAAACACAAAGGCATGCAAGATTCTATTAAAGAAGAAAGAACATAATAAAGCAAGAAGTGTGCGATTCACAAACTTGAACAACAAACACTCGTTGTGCAGCTAAATTCCTCACAGAGCTTGCCACTGAAATAGTATCCCAACCACAAGCAACTACCAGAACAGGACCTTCCCTGAAATAAACTCAATTATATGAGCATTCAATAGGGTTCCCTAAAAGAAAAATTGAAAGAGTTCTATGTTACTTGCATATGAACAAAGAGGATAAAAGAATACTTTTCAAATGTTTCCTTTGCAACTCCTGCAATTTGTTTTGCATCGGCTTCTAAAATTGAGGCTAACCCAACACTGACACCATACTGAGACGGTAAGGGTGCAACCTTTCTTCCTTTCGTTGCCAACATGAAATGATTCTCCCCGAGGATTCTTCTCAGAACATAGTCCAGTTTTTTGTGAAGTGAAACAGGAAGCCATCTGAAACACTCATTAATTCCCCCTCGTGGTCTGATAACACGCTGTAGCAATATTGAGCATCACAATATTCATTTCAAGAGCTAATTACTTACAAATATAACGCCAAGCTAATAAAATTACTCACAAATACCTATACAACAGTGATACTACTTTAACATGCATACGTAATATATGCATGAGAGCACTGAGAAACTACATAATCTGTAATTCAAGACCACAGATGTGCATTGCAAAGCCTTACATACCAGACAAGTACACGAGTTCATTGGTTCGTGCGCATTTGCATGATTCCTTATCAAAAACACATTAATAAGAGACAACATTGAAAGAGAGAGAGAGAGAGAGAGAGAGAGAGAGAACATCTTCGAGAAACAAGAAAAAAAGGTTTGAAAATTGCGTAGCCAGTTTAACAAGATCTAATACATATAAAAATTAATAGTTCGTAAAGATTTGACATGTCAAAACCAATAATTTTAAGAGTAAAAGTGCAAAATGATTGAGAGAGATGAATCAACCAGTAGCACAATCCAAACCTTTCATCACCAAATCGAAACAAATTGTTGAGTATCACTTCGAATGAATTCATTGATTGCTATAGCTACATGTTCTACAAAAGGAGTGATCGATATAAATCAATGGAGTGAATCGAGGAAGATAGAGAGAGAAGAGAATCGCTCACGTAGAGAGTGGTGTTGTTTTCCGGGATCCCAAGCGCACGAAGAAGACCAAGGGACTGGTTCTCCGCAGAGGTAACGCCGTTACCGATAACAACAGCTCGTCTAACCGCGTTAACAGCTCCATCAAATATCTCCGGCGTAGAAATCCCACCTTTCGCCGGTGGCTCTGGTAACCGTATAGGTCTCATTGGCGACATCAAACTCCGCCGCCGCCGTCGATCATCAATCAACTCGATTCGCTCTCAATCGAACGGCTATAGATCGATTAAACGAAGGAAGCGAAAAAAGAAATTAGCAGTGAAGCTTCGTGTTAACTCCGTTTCGCGTTTGTTGAACAAGGTAAGAATAAAATGTTGAGAATTGAGATCGTGAATTCGATTTTTGTGATATGATGTTTTAAGGGTCCTAGTTTGTAATGTTTGGTGGAGCCAAAAGTGGCCAGATATAAGCTTAAAATAATAAAATATATTGATTTGTCGGAAAAACTTGCAAAATAGGCGATGGATTTAGAAATTTAAACCAGAGTCAAACACGCTGTTTATAAATAAAGTCGATCACTGCGTAAAGTAATTAGTTCTGTTCTTCTGAAATTTCTCGGTGGAATTTTTCTTTTTTTTTGTCGTTTGTTTGGGAGAGTGAGAGAGAGGTTGAGCAACAATGGAGAAGGTGATGTGCCAGAGGATCGCCTGCAACGCCATGTTCTCCGAAGACGATAACCCCGACGGCTCTTGCCGATACCACGATGGGGTGTGTACTCTATTCTCTAAATTTTCTTACTTATTGATTAATTTCTTTTTCCCTATTTATGGTTGTGACTCTTTCTGAAGTTTGGAATTTTAGATGAAGTTAAGCCAAAAAAAACGGTTGATTGTTTAGCTGTTGATCTGTTCGGCTTAAATTTGGAAGAATGCTAGATTGATGGAACTTGTTCTGATTGCAGTTAGTAAAGGAGATAGGGAGTATTTAGTGGTGAAAATTAGAAAACTTGCTCAAAAGTTTGATGTTTTATCGTGTTTGTGCTATGTTCTCTAATGCTAGTCTTTCTTCTAAATTGAATAATTGACTCATTAGTTGGAATTAAGTGAAATTTTGTCCTTAAGAATTATGATTTGATGTGATTCTTATTTATTGTACTAGCTAGATACCCAGACAGTCAAAAGACTCCATCATGGGAGTTTTTTCTTATGTCTGTACTTTGATTATTCTTAGTGATGAACTTAAGTTTCTCATGCTATATGCTCTCTGAGTGTTCAGTGTTAGAAGAGCTAGATTTACGTAATTGTCTATAGACTGAATTGAAGGTGTAGGTTTTTCAAACATCTTTCTGTCTATGCTTTGGTTATGTTTCTCTGATTAATTACTGATCTTCTTAATGTTTTTCTTTTTTGGTACTTGGCATCGGTTCGCTGGTGAATTATCTCTCTGCAGACAGTGAGTAGAATCTGTTAGCTCTTTGGTATTTTTTTTTTTTTGTTGCAAAGTAATGGCCTGGATTTAACTGACATGTGATTGCAACTATTTCAGCCTATTTTCCATGATGGTATGAAAGAATGGAGCTGTTGCAAGAAAAGGAGCCACGACTTCACCTTGTTTTTGGAGATTCCGGGGTAGGTTCACTTGCGTATGCTGTTCAGAACAAGTTGATCTTTTTGCTTAGAAGCTTTTTGTTCTTCGATTTACCTTGCAGTGACATTACTACTTGATTTAAAGATGAATACTTTTATTGTTTCATCAGAGTACCAGGAAATCAAGATGACTAATGTGAGAGTTGAAAGAGTTAAGTGGATATTTTTGCAGTCTTCATCTAAAGAGATTTGATGTTTATCACAAGCTGTATTCAGTTTGCAATCCTTTTCTACTTTTTTCTATAAAGTCTGAATATAAAACAGAAGATGGAAGAACTTCATAATGACAAACATGTGGAATGATCTGGTACTATTAGATGTGCAAGTTAGATTACAAGATTATTCATGTCGATGGTAGCTTAATGTTTTTTTTTTCTACCATCAATGTAGATGCAAGACTGGCAAGCACACAACAGAGAAACCAGTTACAAAGCTCGCACCAAGCCCTGTCAAAGCATATCCTTCTCCAGTTCAAAATAAAGAAGGCAGTGCCAACTGTTCTAGATGCCGCCAGGGCTTTTTCTGCTCTGATCACAGTACGTGTCTTTACCTAGATATCATATCAAATGTCTTCATGCAGCGGAATTAATGAATTAAATATTTCAATGTCAGATTCACAACCCAGACCTTCAAAGCTGGTGGTAACTACCATTCCAAAGAGTGAACATGCAGATACTTCACCTGCTCCAGTGAAGAAGGTAATCGATCTGAACGAGCCCCAGACTTGCAGAAACAATGGATGCGGTAAGACCTTCAAGGAAAAGGATAACCATGAAAGTGCATGCGAGTATCACCCTGGTCCACCTGTTTTTCACGACAGAATTAGAGGGGTAAGTTATCTTGATCATGCCCTATTTTGGTCGATGGCTTTCATATTGTATCTTAAAAATGTCTGGTGTTTTGTTCACAGTGGAAGTGTTGTGAGGTATATGTAAATGAATTTGATGAGTTCATGGGCATACCACCGTGCACAAAGGGCTGGCACAATGCTGATGCAGCATAGAGTATAACTTAATTATACAGTATGTATTACTGGTAGAGTATTTCCGGTTCTACTATTTGAGTCGCAACTAATTGTATAATAGATGATTAGGTACCTCTGGACTCTCATGTATTATCAGGATATGGTTAAGAATGCTTGAAGTTTTGGAACAGGCAACCTGTTTATTTCTTAGCCGATGACATTTCAATCTTTCTCTTGGATGTGGACCTAGCTTCAGTTAAATGCGATGGGAAGTTACTTCCGGCACACAGCAGTATCGCTATGATTTCATATTAACTGCACAGAAGAAGGTTTCTTTTTTCTGTTGAATCCTGAACAGAAATCATGTGAAGCATTGCATTGAGGACAAAAGCTGATATTATTTGGTATACAGAAGAATATATTATGTCTGTTAACAAAAAAAAAAACATCATGAAGCCAGCACATAGACATATTTCACTGTACATATCACTTCTCCCCTCTATAGAACTCCGGCGAAGCTATATAGACGACCTGTTTATCAGCTACATAATTGCAGTGTGACAACAGACAAAGGGCCTGTTGTGGCAGTTCTACCGATGAGGATCTCTACCCATCGGACAAGCAATGGATTCACAACTTCATGAGTGTGACAAAGCTTCCAGAATTATGAGATCTGAAGGAAAACCATTGTCTTTATAAGGTCATATACAACACATTTAGCTTCCCTTACACTAGAGGAATCATGATCTGCAAGAGGGAAGAGTGAGTCCGCCACAGCAAGCTGCGATAATCATGTAGAGCAGTAGAACTATCACAAACGTCAATAAAGCCCTGCAAATACGAGTAAAAGTAACATTGTAAAACAAGAGCCCTGAGCTACTCATAGACACATCATGTTGCCTATATGCCAACCAGGGTTAAAGATTTACAGTTTAGACAAATTAATTACTGCAGTGCTACATTAACCTGAATGCATATAACTAGTAAACATGGGTAGTAACTTAGCTTGTGCAGTGCTGGAATCAGTATCAGTTTACCATGTAATGAAAGATACGTAAGTCTAGTGAAGCATGTAAACTATAGTTGGAAACATGCAACACAAAGGTATATAGATAGCTAAGCATCTCCCGAAGATATTCATCCCTTAGTTAGACATTGGGTGTTAATTCTTACATATCTTAAGGGACCAAAAAGCAGGACTTACAAAAGCTTTGCGTTTTTCATCCAAAGGGCTCTTCGGAGACGCCGAGACTGCTTCCTAAAATGAAATGCACTGTCTTGCATTGTGGAAGTTTTATCAACAAGAAGTTCAATGCGGTCACCTCTTTCCAGTATCTTGTCTATGTTTTCTACCATGATAGTTCGTACCTGCAATTGCCAAACAGTTTGCATGTAGGTAAGAACCCATTCAAGTGATGAAAGCTACTTCGAGAATTTATTGAAGATCACATGCCTCATTAACTTCACCGCGCACACGGTTCAGAGTATCTGCACTAGGATTACTGGAGAAGAATTCCATCTGCTGATGCAACACTCGGGAGAACTCATCATTCATTGCATATGCTAGCGTAGAATGAGCAATTCTGCCATAATTTTTCATGAATCTCATGTGAATGTCTTCCAAGTACAAGAAAGGAACTCTCCCTGATACCAAAATCAAATAAGAGCAAGATTAGGGCTCGAGATGAACGGCAATATGTTGTGGAACACCACTTGTCTGAAAGAAAGTAGTACAAAAACATGATCTATAGAATTAAAGCAAGTGGTGAAGAGCAAATCAACAATACTATAGTGAATAATTCAAGATCTTCAGTTTAAGTCATAAATCCAGAAGAACCCAGAACTATAGATTCATATACAAATTCTAATTGACAACCCAAAAAAGAGAATTTTCTAAGTTGTGAACCAAAAAAATGAAATTATATTAAGTGAAGAAATAGATGATGCACCAAGGAGAAAGCCAACATGATGAAGAGATTGATTTTTGGCTGTTGCTTTTGCTACAAAAAGGATGCACAGAAAAACTTCGGAACGACTGAAGAGAAGTTCCAACAAAAATTTGGATTCCCAAACCTCAATATGCATCATTCCATCAGTAATTCCACTTTACAACTTCCTTTTTCACATAACAAAAGGTCACAGCTAACCCCAATAACAGAACTTTCCTGCAAGTTTAGATGCAGACATTACATACTACAATCACCAAACTTATACGAAGCCAGCATGATGCTAATTTCTCTTTGGCGCTTACTAGATAAGCCATATGATGGAAAGGGAAGCAGAATATAAACATCATATCTGATGCATTCCAAGGAAATATTTGAAGAAATGATCATGAGTGCATCTACCAATCAGACTTTCAGGAGTCACTCATTGCCATCTCCAAATAGAGGACCCTAAAGTCACAAGCTGACCTCAAAACAGTATTCTTATGATTGCTAGATGCAATCATGCAAAAACTTCAAGAAGTAAAACTAAAAGCATAACTTTTTCATCATCAAGCTTCAAAAGTAACCAACTTTTATTGACAAATAAACCTAACAGGAAAAGAAAATACTAGTATTTGTCTTTAGAAAAAGTGATTATTGTTTGAGGCGTTTTGCTTCAGCTGAACGTCCTCAGATCCAATACGCCAAAGCACATCAACCAAAGATGAACCACATAAAACTTTTAAATCAAAATATTCTAACTATACGATAGTAGCCTTTAAAATTCCATATTTTTTGTCAACCCAGCATACCAGACCACATCAGCTAGCAAAAGATCATACCAAAACCATTCCCTTAAAACTGTGGAAAATTTAACAATTACAAAAAATAACAGTATCAATTTGCTGAAAAGAATAGTGCTAATAAGAAAACAAAAGAAGGACTACTGACTCCCGAAGGTGTCGTTGGCCATGCAGAGAAAGATCAACCCATCAGCACGAAGAACATGGAATACATATCTATCCTGCGAGAAGCTGAATCTTGAATCAGAATCTGTATCCCTCGGCAGCTTCTCAAGAATCCGGCGCGCTACCGCACCCGTGTTCCCCGTCACTGCGCTAAACTCCGCAAGCACCACCGTCCCTCTCGCCACCATCCCATAGAGTATCGCCATCTCACTCTCTACAAACTATTTAGGTTTCCGGCGATCGCTGGAGATTGAGTTGAATATTAGATGGAGAGCTGCTTGTATAGCCAGGCCCAGATTCAAGACTGACGAAGAACCTACGTGTGGAAAAGGAAATATATATGGGCCTTTCCTACAAAATGTCCCTTTCTTGAAATATTTCACGAACTTCTAAAGTCGTTATTAAGACTCTGATCTTACAAACTTCACTGATTTATTGTAGTGCGCCGTATTTCAAAAGCCCATTCTCATAATGAGACTTGGCCCAATTACTAGACCAAATTCTGGACCCGTTTGGATGATTTAAACAATAGACTTATTAAGATAAAGAGCTTAATTTTTAAATAAGAAACTTATTTTTATTTCTGAATATATTAAATTTTTTATCGCTGCTTCTAATCTGATAAACACTGCCGTCTTATTACGTCCTGATCGAGTCACTGCCACTCGATCCCGTCCGCCGTCTACCTTCTATCGCCTCCTCAAGCGATCACGTCCACACACCGTTCGTTCGTGCGCCACCATTGCCGCCTCTGCTCGCGTCGCTATCTGCTGCCTCTACTAGAATCGCTTTTGTCTGTGCTCGTTTCGCAATTTGCCGCATCTACTAGCATCTCCATCGCCTCTATCAATTCATTCCTTCCTGGTATTCAATCTCTTCCCTCGCTTGAAACAGAATCTCACTCCTCCTCCGATCTTTATAAAATATATATATATATATATATCTCAGAGAGAAGTTCTTGATGATGTGTTCATCTGAGTATGTTTTAGAGAGCATTTTCGAGATTTTTATGGACCTCCATTGATATTTCTTTAAGTTCTGCTAATAATTGAACCATTATTTCATAATGTCTTTGGTTATTTAGATGGATCTAGTTGTTGCCCTTTCTCATCAGCAGATAGGTGCTACAACTGAGACATAAACAGTATTCATGGCGCTCCAGATATTTGGAATGATCATAATGAGCGGATGATCAAATCCTTTTCTAGATCTCGAAGATATTCCCTCAGCTGCGTTCTTATGGATATGACTGCAACACCCTTTTTTAATAATTCTGCCCACACACTCTTGAATAGATAGCGGACTAGCAGAGCACATAGCATATTCTTTATACTGGCCATTTTATTTTGTTATCTTCTTTTATTCCTCAAACATTCTTAATAGAATCCATTTTTATCTCTATTATGATATAATCTGTACTTTTAGATATACTTATTATTTTTTTGGTTTCTTTCTGTGACTCTGAGACTGTGAGAGGATGAAACTAACTAGTCACGTGTGTTATTTGATATTAATTTTAACATCATTTTCTTAATTTTTGTCATGCCATTTTATTGATAACTCTTTTTGTTTCTCTATCTCACCTCATAATATTCAGTTTTATTTCATTTTCTACTATTTCTATTGATCATATTTTGTTACTTTTCTTTGTCGGTACAGCCTCACTATGACCACTCAACTTCTGGTTCATTAGAATCTTTCACAATATTCACATATTTTTATTCCAACACCTACTACGCCATTTTTATCTCTACCGCTGTTTTCTCTGTAGTTGCAAAAAATTTAGCGATATTCTAATATTTTTTTACACCAGATTGTTCTGACCTTATAGATTTTACGACTGTAATAGTTTATTTATTTATTTTGCATGTTTTTTACTGCTAATGGTACGGTACAATAATAGAGGAGTTTTTGCATTTCTATGGACAGGTTTTAGGATGTTTAGAAGTGTTTCTTTAACTACTTTTTCATTTCTTATTTTATTTAAAATTTATTTTTATACTATTCTAAAATATTTTTTTAAAATTTAAAAAAGTATAGATAAATTGTATGTTATAAAATTTTCAAAACAATTTTTTAAAAAAATTTTAAAAAGCTCGTCAGTTTTATTCGTTAGGGCTCAAATACAGATTTCAAAAGCTTGTCGTTTTCTTCATCTTTAGAAGTTATTTATGTACACTGCAGGCATCAGCGATATGGAAAACTCATTGAGATAGATCTATGCAAACACCATCTTTTATTGAAATAATATATATATATAGTTTTTATTAATTTATTGAATAAAAAAATAGTTTCATTTAAAAAAAATTCTAAGATAAATTTTATTTTAAGATAAACCCTAATTTAAGCATTTTTGAACATCCTCTATATCATATGTAGGGTTTAATAGTGAACCTTGTCCAGCAAACTTTATGTCGTATACTACTACCAGGCTTTTCTGCTCCCTTGTAATTCAATCATAAGGAAGCAATTGCTAGGATGCTGCGCATTATTGGCACATATTTCATAAAGACAGGTTGTTTTAATGATGCATCTTTATTTGTTTATGTCAGCCACATGAGGGAAGCGTTCATGTAACACCGCCTGAAAAGTCATTCTCCATGATGAGAATTGAAACCAATAGGTACTTAAAGCAACAAATACAAAATGGAAAGCAATAACAAATTAAATCCTGCAGCAGGGAAGCATTAAAGATGGGAGTGATGAAAGGAAGTGGCTAATGTAAGAGAGCATTAAGATATTTAGACGAATGAAGAGAATCAAAAATTCCCTTCATAATCAGGTCACATACGATTCAATCGTCATTCAATAATTAAGTCATGGAAGTACATGGAATTTAAAGAAGGTTGATGAGGCAACTTTCTAAGAAAACGAATTCCTAGCACATATATGGAATCCAATGTAACATGCAGGTTTTGCAAAGCTGTATAGATTCATTTTCTTAAAACAAAGTTTACCAGGATAGCACAACTAGATGCTGTTGTAGACATTAAAAATACAGTCACTGCAGAATGTACTGAAGTAGAATCGGCTCCTATCATCAGCATGATAGCAGAATTAATCCTAATCTATGAATGTTCTGTAGAAAAACAAACTTTCTATTAAGCAATTGCTTTCCTAATCACATATCTACAAATTTCAAATTTAACTCCAGATAGATCTTTAGGACACCATTCTGAGGCTTTTATTTCACCACGTCTTATACGTAAGTTAAAAATTTCAAGCATGGAGGTTGTTCAAAAACACCTTGTACAGTACTAAGTGCTAACATGATTTAGATATCGGAACCACGACATTCGAAATTCTTAACAACATAAAATAATCCAGCTCCAGATTGCATTCAGCACAAAGAAATTCTCACATCAATATTTGCATGTCTTTTTTACCTAAACAATGAATGCACCATATGTAGAAGCATCAGTCTGTAGAAAAATGACTCAAATTTATTCAATATCATATAACCATTACCAAAAACAGACTCAACCGTTTATCTTTCATCCTGCAACACAAAATTACTCCAAAAAAACAACAAAACTTCAGAGTAACAAGTTGATCGATCATTTTACTTGTAAAATCTCAGCTGATCAAAGGTCAAGGAATCCGGTCTGCCTCCAAACACCGTTGCGCACCCGACGCAAGTCTCTTCCCTTCAGAGTCCGTCCAACTCCTTCGAGTACCGAAAATGTCGACCTCAATGATCTCGCCGCTACAATCTCATGAGGAGGAAGCATGACTCCATCCTCTCCACCATCCTCCACCTCCAATGCCTCCGGCCTCGACGCTCTTCTAGTCGCTGGGACCCTCACCGGCGCCGTTGATCTATACATCATCTTTCCCGCCGGCACCGATCTCGATGCTAAACCTGATTCTGACCTCACTGATCTCGGGATCGAAGAGGAAGTTGGAGAAACAGGTTGTTGCTTCCGCTGAAGAACTGGTGCTACAATTTTCTCTCCTCGGCCGTTTTGTTGGAGCACGGCGAGGATCCCAGGAGGCGAACGAGAAAATCCACCGGGTTGGGTTTTGTTCTGAACCGAGTTCTTGTTTGGATCATGATTCCGCTCCGGTGACGACGAAGTCCATAGGATTTCATGCTCTTGGAGTTCGACGGAGTCAGGCGGTGATCCGGCGGAGACAACGCCGAGGAATCTGACCGGTGCCATACGCCGGCGAGGACGTAATGTTTCCATTGCTGATTACAGGCGGAATTGCGGCGGAGAAATAGAGCTTGCAATGGAAGGAATGAATTGAAGAAGAAAGACGGAAAAAAATTATCGAAGAAGAAGATGAGTGGACTCTCGTGGAGTCCACCTGAAATTTATATATAGAGAGAGAAGGATAGAATGGTCATACTAGAACTAAATTTCTGAATTTCAAAAGATCGAATCCCGATCAACAAGTATTGTAATTTTGTCCAAAAAAATATTCTTATGCAATAATAAGAGCCTCTTGTAATGAAATTGAAACTTTTTTTTCTCGATACAGCATGAAATGAAACTTTTTTTATTCCTAATTCGCTATAAGTAAAGTTAGACGGAATAATAATGGCGAAAGAGAGCTAAATTTGTGTCTATAACAGAGAGAAGTAGTGGATCTATTTTGTGAATTTTGATTTTGAACATCACTGTGAAGATTGACCGCTTACCAGGCGGTATAGGAAGATGAGTGGTCCGTTTAAAATTACTTATAAAAATAAATTTTTTATTTAAAAAAATATATATATATTTATAATAAAAAAACTTTTATTATATAAATTTTTTTATATTATTTTAATTTTTAAATAAATTTTTAAATATTTATAAAATATATATTAAAATATATAAAATAAAAAAAAATTGAAAAATTATTTTTAATATGCACTACCAACGCAATCGAGATCTGCCTTGGTTTTATTAACGGCATCTTTACCGACACTTTAAATTTATTTTTAATATACAATATATATAAAAATTAAAATAAAATTTTTTTATTAATAAATTTTTTTAAAAAATTTAATTTTAAAACTTACTATAAATATTAAATTAATATATATTTTTATTTTTATTAATATTTTTAATTTTTAATTTAATTTTTAAATTAATTTTAAAAAAATTCACTTTATTCTTAAGATAAACACGCCCTAATTTTACCTCCGATTGCAAGGCAGAGATAAATAGCATTGCGGGACTCGACGTGGCGTGGAACATTAATTGCTTTAGGAGCGTTCGAAAAAGTTTTTAAAATAAAAATTATTTTTATTTATTTAAAAATTGATTTTATTTTTTATTTAAAAATTTATAAATAAGTAATAAAAAATTTATTATATGAATATTTTACAGATATATTTTTTAAAATAAATTCTCTTAAAACTTATTAGAAATATATTAAAAAATATAAAATAAAAAATTATTTTTAAAAAACATTAACTAACGCTTTTAGGCTGGGAGCCGCACTGTGCTGAGAAGTGGTGGGCCTCCGGCCATTGTTGTATTTTTTAAATGAAGTGATTTTGTTTTTTTGTTTTAAATGAATAAATTAGGTATTGTGAAATTGAACACATCTTTTCACCGTAGTTGCTATTTATCGAAACAATTAAGTACCTTCTAAAATTGCTAATAAAAAAATATTTTTAGTGAAAAAAATTTTTGATAAAATTTTTAGAAAATATATTTGGCATTTTAGTTTAAGAGTCAATAGAATTATATAATTATTTATATATAATGTTCAATGTTTTTTATATTTTTTCAAAAATTAAAATTCTAAAGTTGAAATTTTTTTAATGAAAAAAAAAAGAAGAAATAAGAAGATATAAAAATTGCCAAATAGCCCCTTAGCAGTATTGAACAATCAAACTTAACATAGATTGTTTGTAATAGTATGTGAATAATATGACTTGTGTTAAATGAAATTCTTAGGAAAACCGGCGTAATGACCAGGAAGAGCATAACAACTAAAAATTGTTTTTAATTTTCAGTGTAGCAAATAAGATTTTAGATGATTGTGATTTGTCGGTTTATCACAATCTAAATAAAGTGATAGATCCTTACTAAAATAGGATAAGCACACTTGCTTAGAATCAAAATTATTTCAATCTTAAACAGGACAACAGATAACAGCACTTTGGGGGTGTTATAAAACTGAATTTAATTTTTGTGTTCTTTTATAAAAAGATTAGCTAAAGTGATTTTTTATATTAACTTGTTCATTTGAAAGTAAATTGGAATTGATGTTTTGGTTAAAAGGAATAAGTTCTAAGGGTAAGAAGAATAATACATCGGAAGAGCATTGGGCGGGTTGTGCTCCAAATGTGCACACTATGGCACTTCCTTTAAATTTTTTTGGGAAACCTTTAATAGCGAACCCCTTGAAGCAAGTACTTTAATATGAGAATATCCACAAATTTCAAGCATTAGACAATTAAATATAAGAACATAGTGTACTCATTCAACAGACATGCTGAATGTTGATTCAGAGCAATCTGGTAATCAATCTAAACAAGGGTTTCTCAACAGATAACAGTTTCAAAATCTATCCAGCTAGGAAAGCAGCTAATAAACGTATTCTGATTGATTACAGCATCATCCATCGCACTGTTTCCTTGCAGGTTTAAAGAATCGAAATTGCGATAGCATACAATTTTCCCGCACATAGTTTGACAGAAAACCTAAGCTGAAAGCTCCATTAAGATGAGAAAGCCACGTTATACAAGAGTAGAACAGTTGTTATCATTATCAATCCATTTGGTGATCTATTGGATGACATGGTTTTTCTCGTAACAATCACAAATCAAATGCCCACCTATAACCGGGAACTGTTCCTTTTTGTTTGGTTCCTGCTTGATGTCAACCTGTTGCACTTGTGGTACCAGCGGATAAGAAAAGTCATGTGGCAGAATCATGTAGCTAACCAAGCTTCAATCTGATCTGTACCCAATGAATTTGTGAAAAAAATGTTGAATGTGACATCTGAATTATCCCCATAAGCAATGGTAAGAGTGGATCAGATGATGATGAAAGTCAAGAAGAGCATAGAGCAGCAAATGCTGTAATTTTGTTCTAATTTGGACATTGTATGAGATTCCATTTGAATTTTGAGACTTATGGAATGGTCTATTTTCTGTTTAACAGAGATCAAATTTGTGTCAGAATTATGGTCCAATAATCAAAAGCAGAAACAGAAAGTTACTACAACATATACTAGAACACACCGACACTGTAGAAAATATCTGTATAAGGATCATTAACATAGTATCTGAGTACATCTATACGGCACACAGACCAATTCACAAATTTACCTCTTCCTGTTAAGAGTTACTTCAGCTATCTTTTTTACCTTGCTGTTCTAGCTGTATTATTAAGACTTGCAACTCACTGGAAAATACCTTCTGAATACAGTTGCAAGTATCATAAGAGTCACAATGTTCTGATCAAAGCAATCAATATTCTAAGAAAGACATGCTAAGCACAAAGCTTCATGAGAGTTGATGAAGAAGATCATGTGGAACTTGATCAATTGGTTGTACTTTCTTGTTTACACTGGTAATGAATTCAGGATACTGACAGACAGTCCAGAAATACCAAATGCAAAAGGTCTTCAAAATGACTACTAAAGCATGATAGATCTATTTGTCACACAAAGATAGTAAAGCATATGCAATAAGAAGTTTATGCCTTACCATCAAGTGACTGCACAACCGAAATCAACATGCCCTTGTCATAGAATACTTTCCAAGCTGAGCATCTGTAAATCAATGACCAACATCTGCTACAAGTAATTCCGAAAAGAATATTCAAAATATTTCATCAGCAAAAAGGCAGTGTAGCAACTACTGAAAGACTATCAAATTCCAAGCACGATGAAATCAATCTCCTATGCACATAAATCATCCAGTTCAACCTCAGGCAAAGGCTTCCGAATCCGCCAACTCCTCAAGATCAGTTCTGAGTTATTCATCAATTAAACATACTGCTCTCCAACTTTGAGCACTGGGTACTTCTGAATCTCAGTGGCCTTGTCATTAAATAAACTTCTTTCAGCACTGACAGTGCAGGTTCTTGCTTAAGCAATAAGTAGAACACATGGGGTGTCTCTCGAATATCTTGTGGAACTTCTGTGGCAGGCCAAGTGCTTTTGGAGGCAAAGAGCCGTCTCCTCTCAGCAGAATTATCAACAAACAAGCTGAGAAGTTCATGAAGAACACTTTCCACTCTCTTCCTTGAGACATCACTGTTTTGAATCCGCTTGAAAAATCCTGGTATGGTGATATATACGGGAGATTCACTTCTACCAACCAGTCTTCAATCTTTTTTTTCAATCGGACTCCTCTGGATGGGGAAAGTGGAAAGGGAACTGAACTTGGCAATTGTGTCGAACATCCGATCACCAAAACAGTTTGTTGGAATTCCTCTTAAGAACCGAAAGCAAATATTGTTCTGGCATGAAGGCCTTCACCAGCTTCTCCCCATCACCCAATTCAACAACTTTAAACAACCCATTGGAACAATTCTCATCTGGGTCCTTCAATAAATCTTCCGGTAAGGCAAGAAACCACAACATTCCTTGAACTATTTTGAAAGGAAGCATTTTTTCCTTGGACATCAGCACAACCTTCTCAATCTCTCCAAAATTTCAACTTTGTTATCTTACAAAACAGATTGTGAAGGATGAGTGCTTCACTGGTGAGTCTGAACCAAGGAAACTATAAAGAGGGCCAGCGAATTCTTCAAACAAGTAGGAAATGGACGCTGAATGAAGCAACCAGCACGAGATCTCAAACTCTCAATCTCTCTTCGATAAGCGGAGATTGGTAAAGATGCTTCCCTTGAGCTGCAACGATGTTTGTCAGCACAAGGAGCAGGCAAAGGTCACGGGATTGGTAATAGTATCGACAGAGTCGAACATGTAATCTTCCTTCCATTTCATCTAACATCTGCATAGCTTATGACAAAGAAAATCGAGACATTATACGGCTTATGTAGAGAAAATGAAGCTGGCGAAGAAAGAAAAGTTCTTGGGTTCTCTTGAATTGCATGGTAGGTGTTCGATACAATTCCCCAAAAGACAGGAGCGGGAAGTAGAATTCAAAACCTAAACAGAGCTGAAGAAGAACAAATGCGTTCGACAAAATGCGGATTAATCTCTCCTACCATCGACCAACGCTGCAGAAGAATCCAAAATAATGAAGCTTGAAATCGGTGCAAACAGTTTAGATACGCAGCAATAACCTAAAATCATCAACATATGGATTATATACAGAAAATAGCGCCAAAATAAGCGATGGACCGACACAATAAAGAAAGGAAAAAAATACTTGATATCTGTAGAGGATCACGAATCGAGAGATAATAGATTATACGAATGTTTGATGCTTACCATTGTCGCAAGGAGTGATAATGAGAAAGAGAGATCGGTGAGGAACGAAAAAGTATGAGAACTGAGGGAGTGAGCGACGTCGACGATAAGACAGCGGTCTTCATTGTGGTCACTAAAGTTCTAATCCTGTACTGCAGCAGCATTGCATACTTCACTTTTGGCGCAGCGTTTTTTGTTTATTAACTTTTTTTTTATTTTATATTTTTAATATATATTTTATAAATATATAAAAAATTTACTTAAAAATTTAAAATATATAAAAAAATTTACGAAGTGAGATTTTTTTATTACATATTTTTATTATTTTTTTGAAAATAAAAAAATATTCTTTATTTCAGAAAAGTTTTATTTCATAAATTCTACCAAAGGCAATGTTGTTAGACCCGATCCGAGTGTTAACCCGAAAAAGCTGCCGGATCACCGGGTCACCGGTTTATCCGGCGGGTCACCGAGTTGACCCGCTAGGTTAATCTCGTCGGCTCCGGCCACTTTGACCGGAATTTGAATCATCTCTTCGTTTGAGTTTTCAGTAAGAAATATTACCACGAACTCTGCTGATGAGTTGTTCCTCAATGGCCAGATCCGGCCGATGGAGCTTTACCTCTTCTTCAACACCCTCAGAAAATTTCTAGATCTTGATAACGAAGACGAAGATGATGAAGATCAACAAATCCAACATAACAATCATCATCGGAGAAGAAGAAGAGTGAATGGGGAAGCCGAAGCAACAGGTGATCTCTCGTTTCTTCACGCCCAGACCTTCCACGTTATTCCCAGAGTCATCCTCTCAATCACCCCTCAAGCCAACTCCAAAGATGATTTCCACCACAACTGTCTCCTTCTCCCCAAACAAACGCCCCAAACCTTCTCCGTCATCCCCGGACTCATCCCTCAAATCATCCACTAAACCATCTTTCAAGCCATCCTCCAAGATGATTTCCTCCACCGCCACCATCTCCTCCCCTAACAAACGCCCCAAACGAAACCCATCACTTCAACAACAATCATCGCCTTCTCTTCAACGCTTTCCTTTCGGTCGCTAGAACCTTGTTCTTCATCTTCTACTACGTAACCTTCGAGAATATTCTCGAACCCACCCAAGTACACTCCACCGAGCTCCAAATCCTCGATCTCAAGTCAAGCACCCGACGTGTTGTTAATGGTGGAAGTCGGTTACAAGTACAGGTTCTTGGCCACCGATGTAGAAATTGCGGATGTGTTCTTGGCATATTCGCCACGTGTTCCGACTTTCCGGCTTGCCATTGCGTATGTGCGCCGGCGGGTGGTCACGGGGTACAAGGTTGGCGTAGTAAAGCAGACCGAAACTGCATCTATTAAGGCTCATGGTTTGAATCGACTTGGTCCATTTACCAGTCCAGTGCGCCATTGATGGCTAGCTAGGTAAAGCTTTCTTTCGGGCATCATCGGAGTTCTTGGCGAAATTAATTAGCTCGATAAGATTGTTATTGAGCTTAGTTGCGTCGGCGGGTGAAACTTCGGACTGGACTGGTTCTTCTTGTGTTGCCAGTTTGTTTGGCCGACGACATTATCTACGCTGGCGTAGCTAAGCATTTTCATTATCTAATATACTGCATCAAGCTTGCTGCAGTAGAGAAGAAAAATTCTTCCGCAGATGAATTTATCCGGCTTCATTCTACTCACCGACGACTACGTGTGCTTCTCCATTTACACCGGCTCTACCAGAAACCCGAATAATAAGTGACTCGACCGGGGGCGGTGGCGGGATCGCGGCGTTTCGATCGGACGGTACCGGTCGTCGGTCAGATCGACTACACTGACCAAAGGTCCCTTTTACAAGACAAAATGATGTCATCGATGCTTCCTGTTTACTTTGTATATAAAATAGATAAACTAAATTTTTAAAAATCAATTTAAAAAATAAAAAAAATATTTAATAAAAAATAAAATTATATATTAATTTGATTTTTATAGTAAGTTTTAAAAATAAATTTTCTAAAAAAGTTTATTAATAAAAAAAATTTATTTTAATTTTTATATATATTTTATATTGAAAGTGAGTTAAAAAAAAATGAATTTGGAGTGTTGATAAACACACCTTAGTGTTTCAAATTTCTATAATTTAATTTCATATAAATATAACAAAAAAATTTAAATAATTATAAGTGAAGATTAATATATTCTAATTATTTTTAAAAATAAATTAAAAATAAAAAAAAAAAAAACTATATTAAAAAGTGTGTAAATAAAAAAAATTAAAACTTGAGTTTTATATGTAAGATTAGAGTTTTTAATCTTATACATGAAAATATATGAAGACTTTAATATTTTAATTTTGACCAAGAAAATTAAAAGTCTGAAATACGTCCAAATAAAAAAGAACTCTTCTTATAAAAGTTTTATAATATTATTTATTTTAAAAAAATTTTATTATAAGCATTTAGAAGAGCTTGTTTATTAATTCACTAAATTTATCTTTTTAAACTTACTTTAATACAAAAATTAAAAACTTTTTAATAAATATTTCTATAAAAAATTTATTTTTCTAAATTTTAATTTAATTTATTTTTAATATTAAAAAAATATAAGAAATTATTTTAGTTTAAAAACACGTACTACACGTCTTATTGATCCGGTGATCATATTCATAAAACGCATTCCCTGTATTTGATAACTAAGTCAGCTTATGATAAATATTCCTATGCAACTGACAGTTTGGCCGAGTGGTCTAAGGCGCCAGATTTAGGCTCTGGTCCGAAAGGGCGTGGGTTCAAATCCCACAGCTGTCAATTTATGTCATTCCTTTTGGAACTTTTGGATCAGTGTTTCAATTTCGTTGCATCAGTTTATTTAGAGCGCGTTTAGTTCAACTTCTTAAAAATAAATTTTTTATTTTTATATTTTATTTATATATATTTAATAAATATTTAAAATTTTTATTTAAAATTTAAAAATATCAAAAAATTTTATTATATAAAATTCTTTATTGCATATTTTTATTATTTTTTTAAAATAAAAACTGGATTTTATTTTTTAAAAAATAAAAATATTTTTATTTTAAAAAATATATTTTAAAAATACTTCAAATATTTTTTTAATAATACAAGCTTTGTTTCTATTTATTTCATAACTGAATTAAATTTTTTAATATCTAATTTATTTGGTTTAAAATTTTCATTTTTGATTCAACATTTACTCCGTTGGATTATTTGCAAAATAGACACCAAATACTGAAAAGGGTAATTTAGTCATTATAAATCACAACACCCACAGTATAAACACCCGTGCTGCGGTTGTGCTAGGGTTCATTTTTCATTCGCCGCCGTTGCTCACTCTCTCAGTTCTCAAACTTCTTCGTTCCTCACCGATCTCTCTCTCTCGTTATCACTCCTTGCGACAATGGTAAGCATCAAACATTCGTATAATCTATTATCAATCTCGATTTAGTAATATTCTTCAGATTTCAAGTTTTTGTGCCCAAACTTTTTCTTGTTGCGATTTATCTCTTATTTTGGCGCAATTTTTATATAATCAATATCTATTGATAGATTTTAAGGTATTGCCACGGTTGAAACTGTTTGCACCAATTTGAAGCTTGTATGCCTCATTTTTGGATTCTTATGCACCGTTCGTGGATGTTTCTTGTTGGTTTTTCCCAAAGAGCGTAGTTTTTTGGTAGGAGAGATCAATGCGCATTTTTCGAGTACATATTTGGTCAATTTACTTGTTTTGAGATTGTTTTTAGCTGTCTAATGCCTCGGTTAATGATGTTGGAACTATATACTTGACTTCCAGTAGATTGATAGTTATTGCCTTGGGTTTTTTGTAAATGTGCGCTCTGGTTTTCGCAGTCTCGTAAGAAGACCAGAGAGCCCAAGGAGGACAATGTTACACTCGGCCCAGCAGTGCGAGAGGGAGAGCACGTGTTTGGTGTCGCTCACATCTTTGCTTCTTTCAATGACACTTTTATTGTGGGTGTTGCTGGTCTTTTTAATTTGCATTATGTAGTGGTTTGCTTGGCAGATGCTGATGTTGTGATTGTTCTTGTTTAATTTGCAGCATGTGACTGATTTGTCCGGGAGGGAAACACTGGTTCGCATTACTGGTATGCAGAATTTTCTATTGTCATTCATCTCTTCCATTGCTTTGTAGAATAGTCCTGAGTTATTGTTTGCTTTTGCTTACTTATGCCTTGCATTTATGATTGCCCTTTTATTTTAGTAAGCTGAAAATCTTCTAAACTCAGAATTTGGCCATTTATTGTGGAAGGTTTTTCGAGCTAGTCATTAGGATACCACTGAGCTATGTTATTTTCCTAATGTATTGTGGAGGAATGTGACATGGCATGGTGTTTTCTAGCTGACTTTGATGTTAATTCAGGATGTTTGAGATTGCACCCATTCTTTTGCTTGCTTTGATGTCAAGCGTAGCCCTTAAGATCGCCTTCCATACAGAATGGAAGCGTTTCGAGTCATAGCTGCGCAAAATTGAAACTAGGTCCCAAAGAGTTCTTCTTTGGCACCATTCCACTTCTAATTTGATCAAAATCATGCTCACATTGGAATTTGATTATTTATCGTTATTTCTGAATCTGAAGGCGAATGCATTCAGGTTGAGTATTTGCATGTAGTGTCTTTTCCAATATCTTATGGCATGGCTTGATAGGAAGTGGAAGACATCAAGTTTGTCAAAGATTGTCTTGTATTTATGTTTTCACAGGATTCTCCAAAGACATGCATATGTTGTTTGTACAACATAATGTAGTTGTTTTCGGTGGTAGTTGTTTAGGACCTCTTTTTGTATTTGTTGCACTGGCAGGCGTGATGAATCAATTAGATGTGTGAAAGGTTCTCTATAATGAGCATAACATTTGAGGCATTTAATTTTGTCTGACCTGCCACTTGGACATTGTCTTTGTAAGTTTTAGCAGTGCATTTTTGGACAGGGCAGAATCAAGAAGGCATTTAATAGTAACTGTGATGCAGTTTGCACGGTAGTATCTCTGTAACTATGTTGTTTGTTATACACTGCTTTTATGCTTTAAGTGTTGAAAAAAGGTTCATGTGTTTTGAGGTCTTAGATGTGCTTGCTTTGAGAAGCCATGGAAGTGATGGAACAATATGTATAGCTAGTGACCAATGCCTTGTGTAATCATTAGACAAGGGAAAATTATAGGTCCTTTTTTTTGTGGCCATTTTAGCTTAACTTAGCGGCCATTAGAAAGTTCCATTTGAAAGTTCTCAACTCTCAATCAGAAGCGCTAAATCTTTGTATGCAGGTGGTATGAAGGTGAAAGCTGATAGGGATGAGTCATCACCTTACGCTGCCATGCTTGCTGCACAGGATGTTGCTCAGAGATGCAAGGTATATGTCAGATGTTGTGGAGCAAAGATCAATGTAGTACTTCTTGTCTTGGGAGTATTTATTGTTGGATTTCATGAATGCAGGAGTTGGGAATTAGTGCACTGCATATTAAGCTCCGTGCCACTGGTGGTAACAAGACCAAGACTCCTGGTCCTGGTGCTCAGTCAGCCCTACGTGCTCTTGCTCGTTCTGGAATGAAAATTGGCCGTATTGGTAGGTTCTTCTGTTTTCATTGATGACCTGCTTTTAAAATTGTCTTTTTTTTCTTTTGTTAGAAAGGTAAGGGATTTTATGAGGACTTGTTTTGTCGTTAATTGCTGGGTGATTTGTTCCCTTTTGATCTTGCAGAGGATGTTACTCCAATTCCAACTGACAGCACCCGTAGAAAGGGTGGCCGTAGGGGAAGGAGGCTGTAATTTCCCTATTCTGTATTATTGCATGGGAAACAAAAGTTTGGAACAATTCTACAGTACCTCTGTTTGGTTTATAAAATCATTTTTGTAGCTGCTTTATGATTTTATTAACTGATCTGAACTGTGGTTGTCTTAGAAGACTGCAATTTTTCCATTTTGCTTCTGGATCTGCTGTTGATCAGTAGATAATCTATAATTCCATATTTCGTAAATAGTATTGAATGGATTCTTATGGAGCAATCAGGTTGATCCGCCCATGCTTGTATTGTGCTGTGGTGGTGATGCAACTCCAGATATTTATTTGCACCCTCATCCAAACTTTGTCAGCTGCTGGTTTGTTTAATTTGCAGTTGATTTTCACGGATGGGACATTCATAGATCTACCTAGCACAAAGGTGCTTGTTATTTTTCTGATGATTCTTGTCTTGCTGTTGATGAATTATTTTGTAATATTATGTATCGGTTACCGTGGGTTTTATGTTCTAGAATGGCATACTACTTCTGAGCTGGTTGTAATTTTACTTCTTGCATTTAGTAGCTGGGAGAGGCTTATCGCTGGTCCTGAGCTAAAAAGTTCCCAAATATGTGCAATGAATTTTCCTTATCTCGGAGACTCAGTTGCAAATAAGATGAGAGGGGTTGTAAGTAGCCAACATTTGGAGAAACAGTTAGCTGAAATGTCATTCTTCAGTAAGAGAATACCAGGAGTTTGCTGTTGCAATCTCTAGTTTGGCATTAGGCGGCTACATTTTCTTTAAATCCTTCGAGTATATTTCTCTTTTGTGTTAAAAAGGTAGAGGAATTCTTAGACCTTTGAGACATTGATTTTCTTCTCAAGTGCAATCAAAGGAGTGGCCTTGAAAGGACTATGTTGCTTACAAGAGTTGCGGACATGTAGGTTCTCTCTTTTTTCAATTTGCATTAAGTAAAAATCCTTACGATTTATTGAAAAAGGTTACACATTAATATCGTTAGCGTTGGAATTCCACTGCACTGCACTGCTTTCTTTGTAATCTCGTTACGGAATAGATCTTCTGATCTTTTCCTTACTTTCTATCGAAGGTTTCCTTCTTCTTGATCCTTTCTTATTTTTATTGTTTATACGTTTGTTGTTTTTTGCAGCGTTTTAAATAGCACCCGAAATTTTTTAGTATAGTTTTAACTCAAGGACAAGAACGTGCTACGTTATATGCTTCAATAAACAATACGGTAAAAGATGAATGTAATGTCATCGTTCCTATAAGATCTTTGAGCGATCTTGAGCGCTTTCCAGTTAACCAGATCCTTTGAGACTGAGTGAGCCTAAACAATGTTACCTCATGTGTAGTTGTATGGGTTGTATTGGTAGAACAAATGGTATACTTTTTTGAAGTACATTGGCCTTGATAATTATAGTTGTTAAAATTTTGATATAAATTTTAAAATTTTACGATTTTATATCAAATAAAACGATCCTACTTAGACACAAAATTTCGATCTTACTTCAATTTTTAAGATTCTTATTTTAATCCTAAAATTCTTAACATTTTGATTTTATTTGCAATCTTACGATTTTATCTTATAAAAAATTTTCATGAATCAGAAAAGTTTTCAAAGATTTTGAGCGAAACTGTAATACGTAGAGAAGATTTGTCGTTCGTTTGTAGCAGACGCGGTGGTGTTTAATTTATTTTGTGAGAAATTTGTTATGAGCAAAAACTTATTTTGTACGGTAATGTTTGCATGATTTTTTCTCTCTTTATGTTGAGCTAATAAAGACGATTACTTGACGCCTAATTAATTGATTACATAATAAATTAAATTTTCTAAATATGAGTATAACTATATAAGTATGTATTTATAAAATAATAATATAATCTGTAAAAAAATTGTGATAATGAGCTAAATAAAATATAAATTTTTTTTAAAGATATAGTTTATCTGAACCACAAATTTGAATATCTTTTAACTTACTATAATAAAAAATTATGTCTTGATTTTCAGCAATTTTAACAAATACTATCTAAACTTTTAAAATTGTTAAACAATTTTATAAAAAAACTCCGATAAGTAGATTTTACGATTTTATTTAAAATTATGATTTTATGATTCTATCCAAACGAAACGATCCTAAATAAAATTTTAATCTCGACAAATTTGCTAATAATATTAACATTACTACAAATTCAAACAATTTTGTTTTTTGTCATATAAAAACATGAGTGAGGAGCAAATTAGAAGCTTACCATTCGGATCTATTGTTAATTTCCATGATGAGAACGCCATAAGAGAACATGCAAAGAAGATCAAAGTCAAAATAATAATACATGCATGTAGAATAAAATAAAAAGAGAAGATATAGAAATGAAGTGTTTGAAGTACCATTAATCCAATGTTTGGGAGGTTGGAAGTGATAGCCAGTTTTGTACTCGCCTGCGACCATAGCAGAAGGAACGTAACTTTTCATGCTAAGTGCGTGTTTCAAATATTTATAATTAAATTACGTAAAAAAATAAAAAATAAAAAATAGAATTTTTAAAAAAATAAAGTATAAGTAAAATTTAGTATTATATTTTAATAGATTTTAAAGGTGTATTAAAATTTAAAAAATATAATTATATTAGAAAGTATGTAAATAAAAAAATTAGAACTAAAATTTTATATATAAAAATAAATTTCTAAATTTTTTATATAATTAAAATATATAAATTATTTGAAATTTAAAATTTTACGAAAAATATTAGAATCACCGGGCGATTAAAACTGGCACTCAGATGCATAACAGGATAACCTTCAACAGAAGCATGAAACCCTATAAAACAAATCAACACGAAAACCCAGAACCCTATTTTTTTTCATCATTCCTCTGAAATCTGCCTGCACGCATGAAGCAGTTTGGAGACTTGTGAAAGGGGTAAATAGTTGTGTTTGAAATTAATTATGAAATAAAATTTTTTTAAAATAATAAATATTTTTTTAAAAAAAATAAGTTTTATTTTTTTATTTTTAAAAAAATAATAAAAATATACAATAAAAAAATCTCATTATAAAATTTTTTTATACTTTCTAAATTTTTAAATAAAATTTTTAAATATTTATAAAATATGTATTAAACGTGAAATAAAAAATTAAAAAATTTTGTAAAAAAAAGCAAAAACAAACGCAAATATAAATTTGGTCTAAGAAGTCCGTGCTAAACCCATTTCTCTTGATTCTTTCTTACTTACTTCTTCGCCAGACTAGCTTCAGAGTGAAACTTCTAATATTTTCGGTAAAAAGATTTTGTGATGAACAGAATTAAGAAAGTGAAGATTTATATTTATCCATTGTTTTCTTCTTCTCTGTAGCTAGATAAATTAAACTTCAATACTTACTAATTATAAAATGAAAACTAGTTATTACATGTTATTCCTTAAAGTAGCTGGCCTTTAATTAGAGAAGAATATAGGGCATGTTTTACTAAGCTTTAAATTTAAAGCTTTTGGACGAAAGCTACTATTTATATATTTTTGCTGAAAAAAGCGATTGTTGAACTTTTGATAAGAAAACTGTTTTTTGTTGAATTATGTTTGGATAAATTCTACTGTTTAAAGCTTTTTTTAAAAAAAAAATTATAGATATGTTTAGCTAAACTTGTACTTATAAGTGAATAAAATATATCATAACTAAAATATCCTTTAGTATATAATAAATAATATATTATTAAATTTATTTTCATATATTATTTAATTTTTTAAAAATTAATTTTATAATATATTATTAAAATATTTTTGTTTAATATTTTTTATAATAATATTTATAAATATATGAATAAATATATTATTATTATAATAAATTTTGAAATAATATATTTAAATTATATATAAATATATAAATATATTATTATTTAATATAATAATAATTAATTAATTAATTGGTAGAAATGAAAAAAATATAATAATATATTAGTAATTTTAAATAAACTTTTAATTAAAAATAATACAGTCATACAGTTAATAGTTCAACATTCATACATAGCAACAAATACAATCATAATATTCATAATTACTGTCTATATATTTGATTTGCAATTGCATCACGGCGCGCGATCCACTCTGCATCCCGCTGATCAATATTGTCTTCAAGTTGAATGTTAAATGTACTCGAAGATTCTTCAACTATTGATTCAACAAAATTAGTATATAAACAGTCATGTACTTTGCAGAATTTAATTAGACCTATATCATGTAGCTCATAACAAAATCATATAGTTAATAAGAAACTCTAACACATATTTGTAACTGAGTTTGTTATTTAAGTCACCAATAAGTTCCAAGATAATGAAAACTAGGTGCATCTCCATTCCGATGGATACTACTATAGAATTTAGTGTAATAAGCTTGAACTTTAACTATGTGATTATCAAGATAGTAGTGAAAACATACTAATTATGTAATGAAAACCTACTGTTGCATCTCCAGCAATTACTTTAACTATGTAATGAAAACATACTAATTATCAAGCTTGAACTAGGTATTAAGCATCGAAGCTCCTACCTCATAGTAGCAAAATACTGGAAACTAAAAGCAATACATAAAGCAAGCAAAGGACCATATATTAAGCATACTTTCCTTGCTACAGAATTAAGAATTGATATTGAAGTGAATGTTCAATATATTGCTAATATTTGCAATTACAATATCATTCCAGTCTCACAAACCAAACATAAAAGCACTCCTTGATTTTTCTATTTATGTCAATGCTATCTCTACAGCTGCTACTTATAGTGTCAAATTTCTTTGTGAGTAAAAATGCAATCTGCACATGCCATGATGGTCTTAATAGCATCATACAGCAGTAAGCACTGTGTTTATACATAGAAGGATCAAAATTTAAACCCCCTTTGCTTATACATAAAAGGAAATTTGTTAACACTATGCTTCCAGTAGTAAGCACTGTGCATTTACCTAAGCAAAAACTTTGAAGTTAAGGTGCTTTTTTCTATAACTATCAAGACAATGCTAAGAGCAGAAGGCTTTTCCTATATCTCTACAGCTGCTAACTTACAAGCAAAGACAAAGGAAACAAAAATTGCTACTTACAGCTGCTACTTATAGTGTCAAATTTCAAAGCTAATTGAGCAAAAACTAAGGTGCAGACCTAAGCAAAAACCTTGAAGTTAATGTGCTTTTTCCTATCACTATCAAGACAATGTAGCAGTTTTTTCCAGAGCAGTGGCAATAGCAGTTTTTTCCTTCTTTTTCTTTTCCATTTCATCAATAGCTAACCCAAAACAGAAACAATGTTATTGGGTATGAATATCATCAAGAGCTAGTAAGAACACTTAACCTACAGAGTCATCAGCAATGGTATTTTCTTTCCTTCCTTTGTTTCTTTGTGCTGTGTTTGGCTCTGCTTTTGATAGCAATGGTACTTCTTTTAACTAGCAAAAGTACCATTGCTGATGAGCATATAGATCCCCCTTTCATCAAGAGCTAGTAAAAACACTTAACATTAATATAACCTCTTGCCTGCCCCACTTAACCAAATATGACTCATACAATCAGCTAGGATAATAACAAGCATATAGATTCCTACTGCACTTGATATATCCAGTCAATCCAACCAAACATAAAAGCAAAGACAAAGGAAACAAAAATGCTACTTACAGCTGCTACTTACAGTGCTATAGAAACAGTTGCTATGTCAATGCTTTTTTTTTAATCATTGAAGGGTGATAGAAGGGAAGGTAAAGAAATGAAGTGGGTGTGAAGAAGTTAGCAAGACAAAGAAAATAAAAACTTTTTGCTAAGTGAAAAAATTCCAGAGCAGTGGTAGCAGCAATCTGTTTGAGCTCTTACCAGTGCCTTCTCTTATAGACCTTCAGAAGTCCTTCACAACCCCAAAATTTCAACCTCAGCACCTGCATACCAGTAATATGTTTACTTTAGAACTGAAAACTTTCAAGATATTATGTAACTGTTTAAACATATAATTGCTAAGCCTAGGATTTCATATAAACATGCATATAATTGCTAAGCTGGAAATACAGAAACATTCATATAGACATTCACATAATTGAATGAAAACATGATATGAGGCTAACTGTTTTAGCTAACTGATGAAATAAATTATAAAAGTTCCCTATGCTTTTTCATATAAAAATATCTACCATGAAGGCTTCACCATATATGCTCACACTCTAGCATGGAGCAATGTATTTTATAACTCAAAACCTCCTTTCGAAACTCTTTGGAGAAATCAGTAAGAAAGCCAAGACATGAAGATAGCTTCATATCCCTTTGCGAGAGATCAGGCAGCCAAGCAAAAGCATTCCATATGATTCAAAAAAACAGAGATACATCATCCACAGGGGTTTGCAGAAAACCTTGCAATTGGAGTTTGAGCAGAAACAACAGGATTCTAATGTTCAAATCAATAGTATGGATTAATCAAATAAACTCTGTTCTAAGGATCCAAGACTAATCGTATAGCAAACCATTCCTAGCAGTGCATGAAATTTAAAAATCAGCAATCTCTCCTGCCCCATGCAAACATAACCAAAAGGAAAGAAGAGGAAAACATCCTGAATGCTTATCATTATTACCATCTATATATATGTCTCTTTTACCATTTTTCAACAACATTTATCAAACAAATGCGAGATGAAGAAAAAAATCACAGGAAAGTAGATAAAGAATGACAAAAATCAGAAATTTTATTGAACGAAAAAGAAAATTTGAATCAAATGAAGAAATCACGTACCTTATATCTCCTTAGTACCGACGAGCGCTGGAGACCTCTGATGCACCGAGAACTAGTTTGAATCTGAGCGAGCAGATAGTAGTTGGAAGATTTCACGGACGAGAGAGTTGAATGGGAGGTAGCTGGAAGATGGTCGGCTTTAAAGGATTTCGTGGTTGAATGGGAGAAGTGAATGGAGAGAATAACGGTGGGTGAGCGAGTAGAGAGTGTAGTGAATGGGAGAAGTGAATGACGAGAAGACGGTGGTGGGTGTGCGAGCAGAGAGGAATGAATGTCAGAGAGTGAGTGTGCTGGTTGTGGAGGGAGGAGAGTGAATGCAGGAGTGGAGCGAGCGAGTGCGGGGAGGAGAAGAGTGAAATGAGTCAGTTGCGGGTGGGTGAGTGCATTTATTGTTTGTAATTTGTCAAACTTTTAAGGGATAAATTGTCATTTCAAGTCATAAGTGAAACAAAACTCTTATTAGAAAAGCATCAATCTGATGCTTTTTTTTTTTTTCGCCGGAAAAAAGCTGCTTATCTTAGTGATAAGCTGGCGTTACCAAACATATCAGTTGACTGTGTAGCGTTTTTTCTGGCCAAAAGCCAAAAAAAAAACACTCCCAGACATGCCATAATAGTAGTTACACTTGAAACTTGTTAATATATATATTCTTGACTAACGAATTAATAGTTGCTTCTGCATGGTCACTGCAGAATACGTTTATAATAAATTCATTGCTTATTGTTACAGTCATAGTTGTAAAATCTGGACCGGTCCGTTCGAGTCGACCCGAAAACCGTCAATCTGGAGCATAAACCGATCCGGATTTATAATAAAACCGTTTATGCAATCAACCCGCTCTGACCCGTTTTGACCCGCTTCGATCCGGGTCGAACCGGGTTAAATTAAATTTTAAAAATTTTAAATTTGTGATATATTGATGCAAAAATAATTATTAGTAAACTTATATTGAAATATAATATATAGTTTATATTTTATATTTGGATATGATAATATAAAAAAATAAGTTTGTTATATTTTATTTGTAAATATTTATTATTAGTGATTTTTAAGTTTTTATATTACTAATTTTGTTAAATCGTAAGAAAAATAACAAAATTATTTAAAATAAAGAATTTTTTTGAAATTTATTATCTAAAATATTTTTTTATTTTTCTATATCTTTTTTGTTAGTTTATGTTTTCTTTTATGCCTTCTAACAAAAAAAAAATTTATTATTTTTTCTTTTGAAATAATAAGCGTTCGCACTATCGTCAACGCTTTAGTATTTTTGACATGACGGTTCAACCAATCGACCCGACGGGTCAACCCGTCACCTGTTGATCCGGACAATTTTTCGGTTCAATATCCGGTCCAATTTTTACAACTATGGTTACGGTTTGTTTTAATGCATTGGATTTGATTACCTTGCGACATTAATTGATAGCAAACATTAATTTTGGTCTATACTGCTTTTGCTTGCATGATTATGTACGTACACTGATTGAATCACCTAACATATAAAAATTACACTCACCCAAAATCAAACAAGAGTAAAACTTTTTAAGAAGACTCCAAATTAATTATACACGACTAGTACTTGCTAGTTCACAATTTTAATTTAGGGTTTTCCTATTTTGCAAGTATTTGTTATATGATAGTAGTTTCCTTGATATGTACATAATAATCTTCACAACAACAGCATTCACCGTCTTCCCTTATTTGAACAATCATTCTTCCCAAAATGATTAGAATTCAGAAATGACGATTCAGTTTATTAATAACTCAAAAATTTTGGAAACAAACCAATGTTTCACAGAGTCTCACAAACAACTTTCAGTTAGTTGATTGAATTGAGTTTTTATGAACACCATAATTGATTAAAAAAGAAACTGTTTGCTGATAAATTAAAAGGTTTGTCGGAGTAGATGTTTGCAAACAAACTCCAATCAAAATCCTATAATCAGCACTTTTATTTCTATCTAAAACAAACTAAAAATTCTAAAAAACCTTCAAATTACAATCATACTCAAACCGAAAACCCATCCAGACAAACAAAAAATCCCTTTAGAAAAAACACCTTATCTCATCCCCGAGCTTTAGGAAGAAGCTGGAGAAAGCAATGACCATGACAGCAAAGATTCATAAACACAACTGTAAATAATACCAATTCTCATTCACCTTGAATTCATAAAATAAATCGATAAATCTTTACAACTTCGTCGGCTTGATACGAGATCAATTTTGCAAAACATAAGAACAGAGAGTTGAACTTGAAATATAGTATGAAGACGTATTTTATTCCTCCCAGGTGCTCTCTTTTCAAAGGCATTCGATCAAGTAATTGAATGGCTGTAATTCAATCAGTGATCGTGATTTCGAAGGATAGCATTAAATTTTTTTCTGAAAAATAAAGAATGAATTGGTTTGATCGGGCAGTTGTAGTAAGCGAGTGTGGGAGTGCCTATATATTCTCTACCCAATATATTACGGATATTTGTCTGAAATTCGCAATATTGAAGAGCCATCAACTGGCTCACCCCCAATCAAATTAAGAGAAAAAAGTAAAATAAAATAAAATAAAATAAAATGAGAGCTCTGATAGGCATGTCTCTTAAAGAAGCAAGCGCATCTTCGTCAACAGCTTGCTCTACGGTTGCATCTCATGGAAGAGGCAGTGTAGGAAAAGTGGATTAAAATGCTCAACCGATAACTTCAAAGAAGCAGCAGGGGAACTTCATTCATTTCATGAAACTATCAATTTCTACAATTGCAGTTGAAAAAAAAAAAAGCAAAGCCGCAACATGACCATTGTTCGCATCCATAGGAAATTTTTGTGACCAGGAAACATTTCAAGTAACCAATCCAAGTGGCAATCTTGTGTAATCCAATGCATTCGATTATAAATCTGTATAAATTCATGACATAAAATGGCTTTGTAACAGGTAGCCATTAGAAAGTGGATATAGTTTAATTACCTTGCGTATCATAAAATCATAATTTCATGGTACAACTCAAAACCAGGAATCTCCATTGCAGCAAAGCACCGAAAACAGCTTCACTGGAACTTGCTAAGCAATTCAAGCTTGCGAACATGAAAGAACTTGCAACGACCTTTGCCAGAAGATTCAATTTCCTCAGTTTTCATTTTATACCCAGTGAAACCAACACTTGAAAGTTTAAGTTGCCTTTTGCCATTCCCATTGCTGTTGCTTTCATCTTCCAATTTATCAGCCTCCCTAAGAATTTTTGACATAATACAAATCAGTTGAAACTGCAGCAATGAGCTCGTCAGATTCAAGGAGAACGCAAAATGTCAACAAGGTAAAAACAAAATCCATCCACATTTACCCATATCAGTTGTTTGTTAAGCCATACAAGAAAACATATGTTTCTGGGAAACATACCAAATTACTTCAACCTTGTCTTTGAAGTAAGGACTGCATGTTCCCCAACTAAAGCGAACAAGGGATGGGAATCCAAACACAGGATGCTTGTGATGATCCAACCAAGCTTTAGTTTCAGGATCTACAAGTGACATTGAACGGCATCTAAGCACTTAGTCTTAGTGAAGGATGTAGCAACATTGCCTAAAAGCAAAAATTCACCTCCTGGGTATCCGGATCCAAAACTCCGGTGCATATTTCCACCAGTTTCGTCAAGAATCCAATTGCGTAGAGCTCTGTCCCTGGTAACCTGCATTGAATTGTTCCAAAGCATCCGAACTGAGAGATGATATTTGCTATTTAGTTAATCCGATATGCAGAAGCTCTGCGAAGCATACTATTGACTTAATAAAAGAGATTATCAACTCCTTATAGATTTTCCCATAGAAATTTAGTTTGGCTTTTAAAAAACCCTCACTTTTGCAACTATGCTTGCTCCACTAACAACAGGATAGAGGCTATCAGCTTTCTTGGCAACAACAAATTTGATGCCTGGAAATCTTTCCGAAAGCTTTATTCTGTACTTCTCTGCGTCTCCAACAGTATCGACATATACCTTTCAAATAATACAGAACCTAAGCAAAATGATGAAACATAAAGAAACCGAAGAGAAAGTCTGTCAATCAAAGTCTCACATCAAGAGCATGAGATCCTTATTACCTCTGTTAAAAGAACTCCCATGTCAAGAACTTTTCTAACAAGACCCATAGCTGAATTATGCGATATCTCATTCAGATTGACTTTCGTCCTACATCATCAAAATAGAAATTTTACAATTCAGATGAAGAGAACAACAAGGATGTAATTTTAAGCATACAAACTTCTTAAGCATTTTTGCTGACAATTCCCTCGGGCCTATAACATCGACTTCCCACCCAATAGAAGCATCAGTTTTAAGGTTTTCGAACAACTCTTCTCTCTTTTCCTCTTTTAGAGTCTTTGAATCTGTTCACAGGAAAGAAAAGAAAAGTAGCGTTCTGATCGCTTGCTCTACATAAAAATAAAAAAAAACAGAAAATCATCTAGGTCAGGCATTTGCTGTTGTTCATATTCGTAAGCTTCACATAGTTCAAACCAAGTACTTAGGTAAACAATGGCACAACAAAATATATATAAATTTTCAGTTCGATTCTGTAATCTCTAGCTCAAAGAAAGAAAAAGTCGTCTGACAAATTTCTAACCGGCAAAGTTGAGAGTGGCAAGAGTACTTTGGTAAGACTCCGCACAATACAAACACCCATAAACCATTGGACCTGTTCATTAAAAAAAAAAAAAAGAACCAAAACCATAAAAATCAAATGTTAGAAATCCAATAAAAATCTAAGATTATTCCTTCTAACTTAAGATTTTGAGAGAAAAGAGTACCAAGAACAGGGCCGCGGCCAGCTTCGTCGATGCCCATGATGCAAGGGTCTGAAGCCCATTCCGGCAACGGCGAACAAGATCCCATGATTATTTGAACGATTGAACTTCTCCCAAAATCTGGTTTCCAACTTTACCACGAGAAAATTGATTAGAATCCACCTGATTTCCCGCCACAGCTCTATGACATAGAACCCTAAACTACCACGTGATGGGCCTCCAAAGCCCATGTAAATGGGCCATTCTTTAGCCCATACAAGTGATTTAGTTGGCCGGCCTTCTTTGAGTGGGCTATTGGTTACCAATAATGAACGCCAACTGGCGTTTGATTATATGGCCGCTATTGAATTGCTTGAATGATTGCCTGAATTCAGACAGGTCTAAGGATCCTTTGGCAAAATTTTTTTATTTAATTACAATATTGTTTAATAAATGTTATAGTATTTAATTTTTAAATAAACATATAGATAAATTATATATGTAATAAAATTTTTATTATTTTTTGAAGTAAATAAAATTAAGTTTATTTTCGAGAAATTTCAATAATTAAAAAAAACGCTCCTAAATTTAAGCATTTTTAAACAATCTCTAAAAATTGCACAGGAAAAATTATTTAAGGATTATTCATGTACATATTAATAACTTTTAATGTCCTTAAATTACTCTAACTTTTTCTTTTCTGAAAATATCAACTTCTCATGCCCTTAACAAAAACTCTTCAAACTTAATAGGAAGGGAGAAGGTACGGTAAAAGAGGGAGAGATAAGGGGCAGGGAGTGATTATGAAAACTATTTTTAATAAAAATATTTTTATTTAATTCAAAAAATAAATATTATTTTTATTTTAAAAAATAATAAAACTAACTATAATAAACTTTTCTTATATAAAATTTCTTTTATTTTTTTTATAAATTTAAAAAAATAATGCCAAACAACACCGTGAAGGGACGTCTTCACCTGATGGGGTGCCTGCGTTCACTTAAGGATTTGACCAAATTTCATGCATGCAGACACCTGGAAGTGTGTTGTAATTGCTGTCGGGCATGTATCTGTGACCGAGTGTAGACCGCAAACATTCCGAACACTTTTTGAATTGTTTTCTGAAAGTCCGTGGAAACAATCGGATGTGCGTATTTTAAATATTCATAATAGTCAAATTTTAAATTTTAATAATTTATATATTTTAATTATATAAAAATTTTAAAATTTTATTTTTACATATAAAATTTTAATTTTAATTTTTTTATTTACGCACTTTTTAATATAGTTATATTTTTTAATTTTTAATATATTTTTAAAAGCTATTAAAATATAAAGATTGAATTTCACTTTCATTTTATTTTTTAAAAAATTTTATTTTTTAATTTTTACTTTCACGAAATTCAGTTACGAGTATTTAAAATATGTTTTTAAAATATGTTTTTTTTACTTTAGAAGTGAGTTTTTTAAAAGTAAAATTTTAAAAATAAATTATTAGAAATAATATTATTAAAATAATATATTTTTTTATATTAAAAAATAAGTTAAAAATAACTTTTTATATTCTTTTTATAATAAAAAATAAATAAATAATAATTTTTAATAAAAAAAGTGACTTTTTTATGTAAAAGAATGCACTTTTAGCTATACCCATGTTACTGCCTTAGCAAGTAGTTTAAGTCCCAGAAGGACTCTAGTTATCAAGTTTATTTCTTGTTGGTATATTTCAATGTATGAGTTGTAGGTGGATTGGTAAACCGTAAACTTGAATTAGTAGACAGTAAATTAATGTAAAAGAATCAATGACCTGATTTTATAAATACTATTAGATATTTTCTATAAACTATCTTTTAAACTATTTTATTTTTAAAAATGTCTGAGAGTACTTATAATAAGAAATTTTTTTTAATATAAATTTGTTTTTAAGATTTTTTTAAAAATGAGTTTAATTTATCTTATAAAAAGAAAATTTTTTGAAATGAAATTTGTTTAAAGGTTTTTTTTTTAAAATGAGTTTAATTTATTTTATAAAAAGAAAATTATAAATACAAAATTTTGTGACGAACAGCTAATATATACTTTTCAAAGTTTTAAAATATTATAAAATTATATTAAAACAATTAGAAATCGAAATGAAATTTTAATAATTAGTAATAAGCACTCGAACAACACCTTAGGTGCTTTCGAATTGCCTAAAAGTTTCTTTCATTCTAATTTTTTATTTTATTTTTAATAAACTTTTTTTAAAACTCTTATAAAATATTTCGTAGAATTTAAAAAATATAAAAGAATTTTATTTTATAAAATATTATTATTATTTATTTTATTAAATTTTACATAAAAAGTTAGTTCTAAAAATATTTATTTTTAGAAAATTTTTCTGAAATACAATTTCAAATATTTCTTTAGCATGTACCCTAGCATTTTCGTAAATAATAAGCATTATAAGAAAGAAACCGCGGCAGTGATTGACCAGAATTGGGTTTTCTGACAGGGCTATGCATCACTTCAAATTGTCATCCGTGCGAAACTGTGAAAGAATAAAACTAAATAGCGGGGGTGTTGCGAGAATCGAACTCGCGACCTCTCGCACCCGAAGCGAGAATCATACCACTAGACCAAACACCCTTGTGCCGCAAACAATTTTGTGACGCTTATGACTATATATAATAAAGGGAACATCATATAATACAATTTTATAAGATATAATTTATGCATTCTTTTAAAATGTTAAATTCTTTTATAATATTCGAAAAGATTTAAAGAAAGCTAAAAATAGATAAAAATAAAATTAAATAGAGAGCCAACTCTATAAATACACAGTGAATATGAGCAGCTTATTTGAAAAACTAAAGTTAAAACTTTTTAAAAACAAATTTAATAACATTAAATTTAAAAATTATAAATAATAATTTCGTAATATAGATTATTAAAATATTTAAAAGTTATAGTTTTCTTTAAGTTTGAAAAGAAGAGTCTGCGTTATGAAATATTTTTTATAAGCATTTTCGATTACGTAATAATGTAAGCAAATGCTACCGACAAACATTCTTGTACATGGTCCACATTACGCATTAGTGACTTTAACTTTCTAATTAACTTTGGACCACTTTAATTATTATGAATTCAATAAGTAGGTACATAGGACCCTCCTGTTTGGTGTTTCAATAAATAGATTTTTAATTTTTATTTTATATTTTTCAATATATATTTAAAAAATTTTTATATTAAAAAATATAGTAATATTTTACGTAATTAAATTTTTTTAAAACTTTTATTTTTTAAAAAATAAAAAATAGAATTTATTTTTTAAAAAATAAAAAATAGAATTTATTTTTTAAAAAATAAACACATTTTTTATTTTAAAAAAATTATATTTTAAAATCAATCCCAAACCACCCCTATATATCGACACATACCACGGCATATGTTTAAAAAAATGACTTAGAAAGTGCCTGGCTATGTTCTCCACAACTTAAAAATTCTAAAACCGACTGGAAGGCAAATAAGTTTCTTTTTTCAATTTCCACCCAAATCCAACCCGTTTTATTTAATGATGTTGCTTTGAAACTAACTTCATTTATTATAGTAGTTTAATTGAAAGCGTTTGGTCCCAAGTTTGAAGAGATTTAGCAAACTTTTGATAGTACTTTTAAATTTTAAAATATTTAAAAGAAAGTTTTATTTTTCTAATTTAAATAATAATAGTTAAGAATAATAAAATTTGATGGTATATTATTTTTTATAATTTTTAAATATTCAATAAACTTTATAGTGTCATAGAAATTTTATTAAACTTTTTTTTAGATAGAATAGAATAGAGTCCAAGTGCATTATGAAACGGTGTCTTAATTTTTGTTGCTAAAATTAACTAATATTGTTAATGGTGTGTTTGGGATTGCTTATGAAATAGAATTTTTTTAAAATAAAAAATATTTTTATTTTTTTTGAAAAATGAGCTATATTTGTTTACTTTAAAAAAAAAAATACGCAATAAAAAAATTTCATTACATTTACATTATCCAAATTTTTAAATAAATTTTTTAAATAATTATAAAATATATATTAAAAAATATAAAATAAAAAAAATTAAAAAATTATTTTTGGTATGCACTACCAAACGCAGCCATTTGACTCTCCAAAATAGTGAAGTGGATGAACGCATCAAATTTAAAGAGATAAAGGTATTTCACGTAACAAAAATTCTAAAGATGGAAGAATGTTTCGTAGGATTGGTGGTATCCCATCTTCTAAGCAACGCTTTCCTAATTCTTTAACCATATTCTGTTTGTTCATAGGATTGGACTATGATGTTTTCGCCCAACTCACGGTTATATCTTATATGATGTTTTCGTCAAGCTGCTCTTAAGAACGTAAACTTTAACGAGCATATGGCTTTTTCTAGATAGTACTAAAAATTTAACCTTCTGTCATTCACTAGCTTTGAACTTATGCATGCTTACGCAACGGGTATACTAAGTCGATTATTTATTTATTTTTGGGCTCGAATTAAACGAGAATATGTTCACATAAATAACAAGCGTAAATATTCAAACTACGGACGAATGTAGCATCAGGTGAAATTGGTACACGTAAGTAACTTGATTAACTTTTTTTAGAAACCCTTCATAGTATTATAGTTTATATTAGAACATGTTTCAAATATTCATAATTTTACTTTCTCTTTTTAAATTTTAAATTTTAAATATTTTAATTATATAAAAAAAATTTATAATTTTATTTTTATATGCGAAATTGTAGTTCCAATTTTCTTATTTATATATTTTTCAATACAATTATATCTTTCAATTTTTAATATATTTTTAAAAATTATTAAAATATAAATACTGAACTTTATTTATACTTTATTTTTTAAAAAAATTTTCTTTTTACATTTGAAACACATCTTTAGTCCACTTGGTCTCCTAAGTCCATTGTTTTTAAGCACTACTCTAGTTAAATTTAATTCAAAGAAAAATTAATGCATATTAGAAAATTAGTAATTAGTTTACAACAACTAAAAGCAACCCGACAGCATATCTGTAATCATTTTTAGCATATAGAAATCATTCAAATTCCTGTACGCTGTAATTAATTAATAGGCACTTTGAGAACCTATTATCATTAACACTTAGAAAATTATCTTTCTAGTGAAGCATAAAATATGAACATTCATTTTATGCAAATAATGAGGAAAATTTTGAACCATTGTCCAAATATTTCATTACTCCTCGAGCCACGGGCTCTGCCCGTCAATTGCCGCAAAGGCAAGCAATAAAAGACCCAGAGTACCATTAGAAAAAAGAAGACACGATGAGCTCGTTTTATATATAGATCTTTTAATGGCGTTTATCTCAAATTAAACTCATTTTTCAAAATATTAATTTAAAATATAAAATATTTAACAAAAAATCATTATTTATATTAATTTTATAAATTTAAATTAATTTAAAAAAATTTAATACAAAACCTATTTTAAAATTTTGTTTTATTTTATATTAAAGATGAGTTTAAAAAAATAAAATAATGATGTTAGAAAGGAAAGGAAAAATGAAATTTTGAGCTAAGGATGGTAAAATAGATTAACAGATTAAATTTGAATTAATTTATATAATAATTAGATTAAAATTATTTAATTCTAATTCTATATATATATATATTAAAATTATCAATCATAATTTAATTTATTTAATAAATAAATCAAATTGAATCGATCTTTTTAATAATTAAAATTATAAAATAAAAAGTAATAAAATTTAATTTTTAGCAATAATATATGAAAGTTACTAATTATCATATATCTATAAAAAAATATTAATTTTGATAAAATTTATAAATTGAATAAAGAGTTAATTGAAATAGAATAAATTGAATAGAAAATTATATATAAATTAAATTAAAATTAAATATTATTATTTTAACTATTTGTTAATTATTATGTAAAATAAACTATATAAATTATTATACTGATTAAAAGGATAAATTTTAAATCAATTCAAAATTGATCTCAATCTGACTTAAGATCAAATTCGAACCCGATTTAAACGGATCGATTTTAGCTCAAGTTTGCGGAATCAGATTATATATTGCCACATTTAATTTGAACAAGAATGAAACTTCCGCAACAAAATCTAAAACGTGGAACTTTTGTATTAGACATCCGTTGCAATCTAAGAATAATTTAGATGGCGTTTTGGAGTACTTTTAAAATAAAATTTTTTTAAAATAGAGAATATTTTTGTTCTTTTTAAAAAGCGATATCTATTTTTTTTCCTTAAAAAATAATAACTATATGCAATAAAAAGATCTCATTACGTAAAATTTTTTTATACTTTCTAAATTTTTAAATAAATTTTTTATATATTTATAAAATATGTATTAAAAAATATTAATAAAAAATTAAAAAGCTGTTTTTTGAAAAGTTAAGCCAAAAGCATCCATTAATCCGCTAGATAAATGAAAGTTGGAATACCATAATAAAGAAGTCTGAAAAAAAAAAAAAAGAGTGAGATATATTTAGGAGTACTTATAAAACAAAAAATTTTAAAATAAAATATTTTTGTTTAATTTCATAAATTAATTTTTTTATTTTTTAGTTTAAAAAATAAATAATATCAAGATTTTAACGTATAATTTTTTTTTTCTAAAATTTTATAAAATATTATAAAAAATTTATTAAAATATATGAATGAAATAGAGTAGTGAAAATATTCATTATTACTCTCGTAAAGTTTTTTAGTTAAAAAAATATGTGCAATTTTCAAGATTTTTTTAAATTTGAAAAAAAATAAATAATTTTATATAGAATAATTATACATATAATTTTTATTTTTTAAATATTTGTGAAATAAAATACTTAAAATTTTATTTTTTGCATAAGCAGTTCGGATGTCGGAACGTTCCTTAAATCTCATATCAGTGCGTTCTATACTTTTCCGAAATATCTCTGTAAGGGCGTGTTTTAAATACCGATAACTGAGTTTCGTGAAAATGAAAAATAAAAAAATAGAGTTTTTTGAAAAATGAATTAGAAGTGGAGTTCAATATTTGTATTTCAATAGGTTTTGAAAGTGTGTTGAAAATTAAAAGATATAATTGTATTGGAAGTGTGCAAATAAAAAAGTTAGAACTAAAGTTCCGTACGTGGAAGTAAAATTTTAAATTTTTTATATAATTAAAATATATATACTATTCGGAACTCAAAATCTAACGGAAGAAAGTGAGATTACGAACATTTGAAATATCCTCCGGAGAAAGTATTTTTGAGCGATTACTTCCCAAAACACCCTTCTACAATTACTTCAAATTTTTATCCAAATCTCAAACAATCTCACCATGTACTATTTCCTTTTTTCTTCTTATTTCCCTTCGCTTGCTTGCTTCGTCAGACTTAACGAAGGAGAGAGAGAAGAGAGAGAGAGAGGGAATCGAAGTTATGATTCTCACGTTGAAGGATTAGGGGGAGGGGGGTGGGGTGGGGGAGGAAGGAAGAGGTGTAGGGGGAGGGAAATTTTCGCTTCAATCTAACTCCAAGCCACGAATGGAAGAAAACTCATTTTCAAAGTCTCCATTTTGATCCAGTCTTTGGCCCACCGTCTCTCACCAGCTGGATCAAAGATTGTAGCGTGTATTTTATATTTTTTCAGCCATGATAGAAGTAGTCCTTCGATCTAATGATAACACAAGAGATTTTTTAAGCCCCAACAACAACGATAACAACCACGGAGGTGATAGCAACAGTTCAATTGTTGTTGTCGAAGAACAAGAAGGAGAACTAGATGAGATAAGAGAGAAAAATAACTGTGGTGATGTTGATGGGTTGTCTCTGATTGCTCTGTTGATTGCTCTGGTGAGGAAATCTGTGTTGGGTTGCAGGACGGAGGGGGGAGAGGTGACGGAAGGAGGCGGTGGCAGAGAGGAAACGGCTGAGCTCCGCCACTGTTCGATGGAGATCGGGTGTCCTACCAATGTCAGGCATGTTGCCCATGTGACATTTGATAGGTTCCATGGCTTCCTTGGGTTGCCTGTTGAGTTTGAGCCTGAAGTTCCCCGTGGAGCTCCAAGTGCTAGGTCTGTAATTCATTCCCCTTTCTGCTTTTGATTCTTTTGTGGTGTTGATGGTTTCTTTTTATGCAAAGTTTGGGGCTTTTGTAGGTGTTATTGTGATTTCGAATGTGAGATTTTTGCTAATGGGAAATCGGTGGTTTGTTATAATCCACTTTGGTTAAAGAGTTCTTTTATCAAATTCTTAAGTGCTTTGTTTTGAAATGGGAAAGAGATAATGTAAGCTAAATTGTTTTAACTTTGATGTTATATGCCTTATGTTTTCATTCCTTAATTTGTGTTTTTGAAAAGACGTGCTTTGTCTTTAGAAAGATATTATACCTATTTGACATCTGTAAGGTTACTTGAAATCAGAACTAGTATCACAATGTGAAGAATTGTGAAGAAATTATTAAATCTTTCATTTGTTATATCATCCTGTATAAGTGATCAACTGAGTTCTTTTGCGTTGTACGAGTCTATGGATGTTGCAATTTCAGAAAACAGAATCCTACTTTCCCTCCATGCTCCATGTCCAAATGAATTATCAAATCTGTATTTGTTTTGCTTTCAAGATATAATCATGAATAATTCTTGCAGATTAACCATGAACTAATTTCTTTTAAATCCTTGAATTGCCACTACCCGAATTCCCCACATCAGCAATTAGAAGGCTTGTACACTATTCTTCACTATTTTGTTACTTTAGCAAGTAGAAAAAATGATGATGTAGATAGAAACGCTTGTAGGTTCTATAGATCTGGCATTCAATGAGGCTCACATCCTATGTGAATGATGTGGCATTCCAAAAATGCTACTACAAGAACAACACAGATTCTATATATAGGGAGTATCGAGACATGGACCTGTACCACATTTTCAAATTAAATTAGACCTTCAAAGAAGCAACATCTTGAGGCCTAGCTCTGACATTAATTAGGCTGAAGAGTGAAGACTACTGTAATTTGGTAATGAGATGCTTGAAGTTCATAGTATTCTTGTTCCGTAATATTTTGATGAAAATTCACCCTATATGAACTTGAATGATGCTTTTAAAATGACGATTCATAGATTTAATGATGAAATTAACTGTATGTTCCTACTTCTTTGCAGTACTACTGTTTTTGGTGTTTCTACTGAATCAATGCAATGTTCATATGATCGAAGAGGGAATAGCATACCGACAATACTCTTGCTAATGCAGGAGCGGCTATATGCACAGGGTGGACTTAGGGTGAGTTTGAGTAAGTTAATTTAAATGTTTGTTTTAACTATTGTGTCCTTAACTTTTATGGTTTTTGTATGAGCAGGCTGAAGGAATTTTCAGAATTAATGCAGAGAATAGTCAAGCGGAATATGTTCGAGACCAACTTAACAATGGGGTTGTGCCGGACGACATTGATGTGCATTGTCTGGCTGGCTTAATTAAGGTATTGGGCTTGTCTGCCAGTGGAGAGCAACAGTTACAAAGTAACAACAACAAGAGTAACCAAGCCTAACACCACTAATGCTCATACCGTAGTACCTTTTTAGAGTAGTTCTCTATAATGTGAAACCTTCTTTTTCTTTTGAGGTGATAGTCTGAAATAGTACATTATCTCTGTTTTCTGTTTTATGGTAGTATCTGCACTGCAGAAGGTGTCTTTGTTGGAGTTTTTGTATTTAGAACAACCTTCTTGCTTTTGAACAATGTACCACTCCTTGAATTATTTTGTTTGATGATTGGAATTTCCTGGTGCTTCAATAGGCCTGGTTCAGAGAATTACCAACCGGAGTGCTGGATGCTATATCTCCTGAGCAGGTAATGCAGTGCCAGTCTGAAGGGGAATGTGGTCAGCTTGTTAAACAACTTCCGCAATCGGAAGCAGCCTTACTTGATTGGGCTGTAAATTTGATGGCTGACGTTGTGCAAGAAGAGCAGCTGAACAAGATGAATGCACGCAATATTGCTTTGGTATTTGCTCCAAATATGACGCAAGTAATGTTTTCTCTTCCATTTATAAGCCTTCATTGTTTAGTTTCTGTTTGAGGAATTAATGTTAATATGAAGATTATCATGAGCCTCAATAGCTGTCTTCTTACCACATAACAATTTCAACTCTGGTATATGCAGCATGCTTCTAGTTGAATTTTCAGAACATCTTTATTAACAATTATACAATATTTGCTTTATGTAACACGTTGGGATTATTTAGCTACTATGTTCACTGAAGCCATAACAGTATTTATATTGTAATGTTGTTGATAGTCAGTAGATATCCTGCAATCTAGTGCAGCTAATCTGTACAGGATCACGTGTTCTTGTACCTTTACAAGAACACATCTGTTAACATCACTTTTAATCTCTGTTGTTCTTGTAGTATGCTCTTTTTTTTTTCTTTCCAGCATTATGTGTTCATTTGAATGACTTGTGAGTTGTCCTTTTGTGTATCTCTCTTGTTATACAATAATTTCACCAATCATGTTATGGCAGATGGCAGATCCTTTAACTGCATTGATGTATGCAGTGCAAGTAATGAATTTTCTCAAGATGATGATAGAAAAGATACTCAGAGAGAGGCAGGAAGTGATGTTGGAGTCTGTTCAAATCCTGCATCCAGACTCTTCTGACGGGCACCAAAGCCCTCAGTTCCAGATGGAGTCCTGCCGTGAAGAAGAGACAGAGCAGGTTTTCACTACTGAAGAGCCTGTTCTAGATGGTGACACCCCTTCTCACGTTCCTTATGAAGATGCAGAGTGTGATGCTGCTGTTGATGATTCTCAAAATGATCACGGAGATGGTTCTTCTGAGGCTGCTTGTAATGACCACAAACAAAGTGATTTGACAAATGATGCACCAGGCGCTGTTGTTAACAGTCTGAAAAGAGTTAAAGCTACAAAGAAGGGCAAGGGAAGCCAGAGCAGCACTAAGAAGAAAGGACAGAAAAAAGGTAATGGGCAGTCTGTGGCCCGAGCGGCTTGCTCCACAGAAAAGGCGAGGGGAACCAGCATTGTTAGTCGAATAAACTCGAAGGTCGACTCGAAGGTGGAGCGTGTGGAGGCATGGAGGTGAACAAAATTTGTTCTCTATAAACTCGCCTAACTTTGTAAACAACTGTGCTTTCTGGCGAAAGGGTTGTGCGTGGGTTGCTCGAGTTGTGTTTGTGGTTGGAGGGTTTGGTGTTTTCTTATTACAAGTTTTTTCGGGTTTATCTTCGGACTGGTGTTTCTTTGGTTGGTTTGCTACTTTAGTTTCACGTCTTTTTAAAATTTAAATAGATGCATACGAGTTTTCTCATATTTCCCTTCATCAGCTGCTGTGATTAGATTTCCAACATGATTGCGTAGCAAAGAATCACACGTACAGCTTTTTGTTAGAGAAAGAACTCGAAGAATGCCCAAGTGTGATATTGTAGTTTCAGGCAATGCATATCTTGGTTCCTTCGGGGGCGTTTGGGATTGCTTATAAAATAGAGCTTTTGTGAAATGAAAAGTATTTTTGTTCTTTTTAAAAAACGAGTTCTATTTTTTTTACTTTTAAAAAAATAATAAAAATATGTAATAAAAAGATCTCACTCCGTAAAATTTTTCTACACTTTCTAAATTTTTAAATAAATTTTTTATATATTTATAAAATATGTATTGAAAAACGTGAAATGGAGAATTGAAAAGTTGGGTTGGAAGAAAGCAAAGCCAAACACCCCCTTCATCTATTTCTCGCAAGTGATCTAAAGCAGAACTGAAGACTTTCGAAACACTCTTCTGGTCATCCAATAGACGAAAGTTCCAATACTGAGCACCCCCGGCCAGTGATCTCAAAGATTGTGGTTACTAAGAAAGAACATAAAACCTCTTGGATGCTGACAAATTTGAATCGATTTCCAATTGAACCCAAGAACTCGAGTAATGTAGATCAATTAAAGCACGAGAATCGAGATCGAGAGAAATAGATAAAGAGTGTTTACGGTCTATAGGGGACTAAGAAGAGTGGTTACGAAATACAATCTTTATGAAAATAAAAAAAATTTTATTTTTTTATTTTTACAATAATAATAAAAATATGAAATAAAAAAATTTCATACATAAATTTTTTTATATTTTTTAAATTTTAATAAAAATTTTATATATTTATAAAATATATTAAAAAATATAAAATTTAAAATTTAAAATTTGCTTTTTTGCGACTATGAACTATAGTTGTCAGACCCGGAATCCGTCGATTCGGATGGTAAACCGGTCCGGATTTGCAAAATGACCATTTATGTAACCGACCCGTTTTGATCCGGTTCGACCCGCCCGCCCGGGTCAAACCGGATTGAAAAATTTTAAAAGAATTAATTAAAAATTTTTAAATTGATGATATATTAATATAAAAATAATTATTAATAGTCATATGTTGAAAAATAATATGTAGTTTAGATTATGCATTTGGATGTGATAATACAAAAATATAATTGATTATGTCTTATTTGTAAATATCAATTATTAGTGATTTTTAAATTTTTATATAAAAGATTTAGACTCAAATATGTATACCTAAAAAAATAGTTATATCTCTTTTATGATTTATTTATTTTATGGTTTTATCTTTTCTAATCTCCTAATTTATTTAAATATTTCTCATTATAAATTTTAATTATTATTATTGTTGTTGATGGTGGCAATATTTTAATTTTCGCTGTGATTATCATTACTGTTATTGTTGATAATAATGCCATAATAAAAATACTTTAATTTTTTATTATGATTGCTATTGTTATTATTATTAGTAGTGTCATTGGTAGTAAATTTCTTAGTGTATTTATTGTTATTATTAGTTAATATTGTTGACCCGACGGTTCGACCGGTTGATCCGACGGGTCAATTCAAAAATCGTGACCCAAACAATTTTTCGGTTCGATGTCCAGTCCGGTTCTTACAACTATGCTATGAACTCCCGTCTCTACTCGGGTGGTGATACGTCTCCAGCTCTGTCGAGGTTGTATACATTCACAATTTAGAAAAATTCTAGGACTTATTTTCGAACATTAATATGAAAAATTCATATCCAACTTTCTTATATGGGTCTTGGCATTCACTTTTGCAAATTTGCCGACACTTTAACCGCAATTAAGTAATAAAAAAATTTTTTCTGAAAAAAAAATATTTTTGTTTATATTAAACAATAAATTTTATTTTATAATTTCAAAATAATAAGTAAATAAATAATAAAGAAGATCTTACGGCATATATATTTTTATATTTTTTTAAAATATTAAATAAATTTTATAAATTGAAAATTTATTAAAAAATATACAATAAAAAATTAAAAAATGCTACTCCAAGCGCATTCTTAGCATAGTTGTAAAAATCGGACCGGACATTGAACCGAAAAATTGTCCCGGTCAACGGGTTGAACCGTTATGTCAAAAATACTAAAGTGTTGACGGTAGTGCAAACACTTATTATTTCAAAAAAAATAATAAACTTTTTCTTTGTTAGAAGGCATAAAAGAAAAAATAAACTAACAAAAAAATATAGAAAAATAAAAAAATATTTTAACTAAAAAACTTTAAAAGAAATTTTTTGTTTTAAAATAATTTTGTTATTTTTGTTACAATTTAACAAAATTAGTAATATAAAAACTTAAAAATCACTAATAATAAATATTTACAAATAAAATATAAAAACTTATTCTTTTGCATTATCACATCCAAATATAAAATCTAAATTATATATTATAGTTCAATATAAAGCTACTAATAATTATTTTTGTATTAATATATCACAAATTTAAAATTTTTAAAATTTAATTTAACCCGGTTCGACCCGGATGAGCGGGTCGACCGGGTGGAAGCGGATCAGAGCGGGTCGATTGCATAAACGATTTTATAATAAATCCGGACCGGTTTACGCTCCGGATCGATAGTTTTCGGGTCGACCCGGACGGGCCGGTCCGGGTTTTACAACTATGATTCTTAGCCATTAGGAGATCATTTGAAAATATTTATTAAACAAGTTTTTTAATATATAATAATTATATATTTTTTTAATAAACAAATTTTACCATTTTAATTTAAAAATATAATAGATATAAATATTAAGAATATTTTACTATGCAAAAATTTTTATAATTTTTAAAATTTAAAATTTATTAAAAATATAAAATAAAAATTAATAAAATCTTTTTGAATAATAGAATGTAAACAAAACCATGGGTCTTGTACGACGCTATAACATTTTTTCAGCCCATTACTAACCCAGCCCAAGTTGTTACTTAAACCCAATGCAGAACCAGTGCGCGTTTCCCGAAACAACTGCCGCCAACGGGATTCAATTGTTTCATCTTCCGCGAACTTCGTTGTTGTTCTTTGCTATGTATAAATTTCCAGATCGCCGCTTTCTTATGAATCAAGAGTTAAAGACAAGAAATGGCAATAAATGGAGAATTTGGGAGGGTTTATATAAACCCCAAAGAGTAACATGGCGTATTAGGTAAGTTTAAAATAAACCGCTTGTCGCAATAAGTTAGGTCTTACTTCTAAGTCATCATCTTTTGTTTTATCAAAATAAGTAATTAAAAAAAAGCAGCATGTCCTAAACAAATGATGATTTTGCTTTTTACAAGTTGTAAAATTAATTAAATAACTCTCCGGCACTAATTTTAAAAATATTGAAAATTGAATATACTAAAAAAACGAAGTTAAATACAAAAATAAATTATATGTAAAAATTGACAAATTTAATAATTATAAATATCATATATTAGTCAAATTTTGTTAATTATATAATTATTAAATAATAAAGTTTTAAAGTATTATTCACAAATAAAAATTACTATAAATTAATTTTAATTAAACAGCATTTAAAATTATAAATCTTTTAAAAGTATGTTAAAATAAAAAATTAAATTATATATGAAAAGGATTCACAAAAATATAACATATATTATGATTATATAGTAAAGTATATTTTATTATCTTTAATTTGCTTCATCTTATAAATACTTATTTTTCTAAAACTATGTTCAGCTTATTTTAAATAAACATTTTATAAAATAACCAAACCTCCTTATATTATAAACTACTTTTTTTTGAAAAGCTCATAAATTGTAGCTCACCTAGGGTGCGTTAGGCAAAACGTTCAAAAACTATTTTTCAATTTTTTTCAATTTTATTTTTTTTAATACATATTTTATAAATATTTAAAAAATTTATTTAAAAATTTAGATAGCGTAGAAAAATTTTACGTAATGAAATCTTTTTATTGCATATTTTTATTATTTTTTAAAAATAAAAAAAATAAATCTTATTTTTTAAAAATAATAAAAATATTTTTTATTTTAAAAAAATTTTATTTCATAAGCAATCTCAAACTCATCTCTAAACGATCTCAAAGACGCTATCCGTATCAATAACAGATCTCATTATATTTTATTTTGATTAGTTTTTACTAGTTGTTTGAAATGGAACGCGGTCGTGTCCTGCGTTAGAAAGACCGAATTGAGTTAAAAAATAAAACTAAACTAGCTGTCGCTTGAGCTAGTGGTTACTATTTGGGAGTCGATAAGTTAATTTCTGTGGATGTTTATTTGCCACCTAAATAAGAGGCTATTATTTATGCTAATAAAAAAAAATTTAGAGACAGCTCGGTTCACTACAAATAGAGCAAGATTAGTTTTAAATAAGCTGAGTAGTTGTTCTTTTTATCTTCCTTTTGGTTAAAATAGAAAAAAGTCAGCAGGTAAAGCAGCTAGATAATTTGCTTGCTGATCTCTTTACGTTCCAAATAGAGCCGAGTGAATAGCTGAATTAGTTTGACTCCTTTGCTTGCTGGTCTGCACTTAGTTATACATAGTTTGCTGCAAACGTGCTGATTTTTCTACAAGATTCTTGAGCTAGCTTTCAAAGTTAGTTCTAAGTACTGAAATCAATCCAAGTCAAGAGAAAAAGCACACCAAAAGTTTTTACATTGTTCGGCTGCTGACTCAGCCCACAGCGACAGCTCCTTCAATCAGAGTGTATATTTCACTATCTTATCGTCAAGAGCTACAAACTTCGAAATCTATGTACGTTCTGCTAAATATCTCCATCTCAACTGAGGTATCTCACCTATATGAACTCAACTACGGCCTCCTAAAAAAGACAACACTCAGGGCATGTTAGAAATAACGAAGTATGTTCGGTTGTCAATAGACGCAGCAGAAATATATAACATACAAAAAAATCTTTCGTAAACAATACGAGAATTGAAATAAGAGTAAGACAATCACAAGACAAGAGATTTATGTAGAAAAAATAAGAAAAATCCTACAAAAAGACAAACTAGCCTTCAAAAAAATCACTAAACCAAATCAATTACAAATTCTTATGTTACACTTTAAGTGAGAACTCTTATTAGAATGTTTTGTTTCTACCTCTCACACTTGACGTGAGAATGATTCTTTCTCATTTCTCTCTTGTTCTCTCTTCCAAATAAATACCTCTCATTCATATATATAATATCTCAAAGAGACTTTTGAACTTCCAAACGGTTGTCCTTTCATCTTCCCACTAATTGTTCAAGTTCTTTGGTCTTCCGTCTTCCAAGAGATGCTTTAAAGTCTTTTACCATTGGCTTTCCAACTTTTTGGGTGATGGTTCATCTTTCTTGATCTTTGGCATTCTAATATGAATGCGCATTTAACTTGTTGCATTCTAATGAACCACTAATTTACATAATGGCTTTACAATTTCTAACAAACCTCCCACTTAAAAATATTTTGTAAATTGCAATCCAAAAATAACAAGAAACCGATATGTAAGTGTCAAAATTCGATAACACTGAAAATAGGTACGATTGAGAGGAGCAGGGCTAGCACGCATGCTAGCTGATTTTTTTTACCTCATACCGTTGCCTATTTTCTTTCGGTTCTATTGCTACCTTGAATGATTTCCTTTCGGCTTCCTTTTGACAACTGTCAAATCCAATGCTATTCTCCATTGTGTTTCCATACAGAGATCTATAAAATAAAAAATATGTCAAGAGTTACCGCCTTAATTAAGGCATCTGCAGGGTTTTCTTGGTAGGAATCTTGAGCATATCAATGCTCCCACTGAAAATAACTTCCTATCAAATCACCTGCATAGTCTATATCAATAAACTCTTTGACAATAACCTCAGATCTTCTATAACATAATGCAGCATTCAAAGTTCCTTTCACATACGGAAGGATCCTTTCACCGCCTTCCAATGCTCAATGCCAGGATATGCCATGAATCTACTTACCACTACCACTGCATGTGCAATGTCAGGCTGAGTGCAAATCATGACATACATTAGGCTTCCCACTGCTGATGCATATGGTATTCGAGACGTCCCTATCCTCTCTTGCTCCTGGCTAGGGGATAACAAAGAGAATAGTTTAAGACTAATAGAGAGTGGGTAGACATCGGCTTACCACATATTGTTGAATCGTTCCAACACTTTACTCAGATAACTAGCCTGAGACAGCCGAATCTTTCTATTATCTCTATCTCGTCATATCTGTATCACAGAATTCTGTTTGCCGACCCCAAGTTTTTGGTATCGAATTGACTAGCAATTTGAGCTTTCAATTATTGGATGTGATCTATGCTTGAACTTGCCACAAGCATATCATCCACATACAGCAGCAAGATAACAAACTCACCTCTCTCAAATCTCTTGATGTACACACAAGAGTCTGAGACCAGTTTACTGTATCCAGGGCTTCCGATACAAGAATCAAATCTCTTATACCAACATCACAGTGTTTGCTTAAGCTAATAAAGAGATTTGGCCAACCGACAAACCAGATCCTCCCTGCCTTCACGGCAAAGCCTTTTGGCTGGACCATATATTTCTCATCTTCAAGCTCTCCGTACAAAAACATTATTTTGACATTGAGCTGTTCAAGATGGAGAACCGATGATGCACACAGCATTAAGACCACACGAATAATTATCAAACATTACCACTGGAGAGAATATCTCATCAAAGTCGATCCCTTCTATCTAGGCGTAGCCATTCACCACCAGCCGAGCACAATACCGTCTTATTTGATCATTCCTATCTCACTTGATCTTGTAAATCAATTTATTTTCAATAGCCTTACGGCTTTAGGGCAGAGGGACCAGCTCTCATGTGCTATTTTTATGAAGCGTCTCAAGCTCTTTCTGCATAGCTTCCATCTACAGAAACGCATCTGGACTCTCCAGCGCTTTCTTGAGAGAAGATGACTCTCCTTCTTCTGTGAATAAGCAATATGTAGATTGAGATAACTTCATAGAATAGTCCTCATACCTTTCAGGTGTGTTCCTCTTGTGAGTTGAACGCCTAACGAATGTAGGCCTGGGAACTCCATTCTCTTCCATGTGCTCATCAGCTAGTTCAGGCTCCAGATTAGGATCGGCTTTCCAATCATTCTCTTCCAGTACCGATGTGGTCACCGCTAGGAGTGATGCGTCATTTTCCCTTACATTATCGCATTCAGTCACTTTTTGCAATTGATCCTCCATAAAGATGACATCCCTGCTGAATATAATCGTATGGGCAGTGGAATCCCATAGATAATACCCCAAACATATTCAACATACCATAGGCATCTTCAGGACTTGATCCTACTGCTGAATCAAATTCCACCCGAATTTTAAAAAACTTGAACATCTTAAAGACATCCGACTTTTTTCGGATTAGAAACATACAATTTCAGTCTGAGTGAAACAAGTCGAGTTTGTCTTTAAATTGAAAATAATCTCCAAATCTTTCATAGTGATGTTCACCGGTGACACACTACTCGCAAACGGCAACTTTATCTCGGACAGTCCCGTCAGGAACTTCCGGTCACTGAGGATGTTCAAATCACGTTTCGCTATGCTCCTAAATTTCAGGTGCCACATTCGCGTGATATTCCCAATATTGCCCGATGTAACATAAGCATCTACTGCACCCGTGTCACCCCATGCACCTTATACAGATTTGAGTCGATCATTTTAACCTTCAGTTTTTCTAATCCGTCTTTGATGACCTCAATGATCTCGCCTTCACCGCGAGCTTGCAGTCCAGGTCATCCAATTATCCTACAGATAACAAATTTTTCGTAAAACGAAAAACGGAACGTACCTTACTGATGATGTATCCTCTTCCATCATTTGCCAAAAGCTTAATGGAACTGACTCCAGTAACTTCAACACTTGTCACATGCAGCAACCATTGCCTCTCCTACTAGAGTCTCATCATCATCAGTATGCCACACAAGTAAGGGACACTCGAGGGATCCGCACCTTCAACCTTACTTGCCATAGTCTTGCATTTTTTCTCAATCTCGTACTTGCTTGTCGTGCAATAAACCCGTCTCTGATACCACTTTTTGGAAATAACGAATTGTTCGGTTGTCGATAGACGCAGCGGAAATATAAAACACACTAAAGGATCTTGCGTAAGAAATACGAGAATTGAGACAAGAATAAAACAATCACAAGACAAGAGATTTACGTGAGAAAAAACGAGAAAAATTCCATGGGAAGACAAACTAGCCTTTAAGAAAATCACTAAACCAAAGCAATTACAAACTCTTGTGTTACACTTTAAGTGGGAACTCTCACTAGAATGCTTTGTTTCTATCTCTCACACTTGATGTGAGAATGATTCTTTCTCATTTCTCTCTTGTTCTCTCTTCCAAGCAAATGCCTCTCATTCATATATATAATGCTTCAAAGAGACTCTTGAACTTCCAAACGGTTGTTCTTTCATCTTTCCACTAATTGTCCAAGTCTTTTGGTCTTCCATCTTCTAAGAGATGCTTCAAAATCTTTTACCGTTGGCTTTCCAACTTCTTGGGTGATGGTTCGTCTTCCTTAATCTTTGGCATTCCAATATGAATGCATATTTAACTTGTTGCATTCTAATGAACCACTAATTTACATAGTGGCTTTATAATTTCTAACAGTGCACACCACACCTAGTGGACTTCCATACTCAATATAAACTTTACAATGACGTATAATTTTTACAAAGATTCTAATTCTAATAGGGTTTAGCTTAGGATCGCTCTCTATAGAATTACAACTTAATATGAAAGGATCAAAAAATGAAAAACTACTAAGAAACTGTGTTAACTTAGAGATGAATCCGGCAACTGGTTTGCTTGTTGGTTAAGTAATAAATATTTTTCTCAATAAAAAAAGTGCATCTATTCTTCTTAAATCGTTTGTAATAATCTCTTCTTTTCAATGCGTGATTTACTTTTATGTTTCTCCCTGCCTTTGAAAAGTATCTACCATTTGAAAATTTCTTCCAACGGCACTAATTCACCTCCTCTTTAGGTGTTAGGATAACGTGATGATGTTTAAACTCTCTCTAACAGTCGCGGCGTGCTTCTCTTCTACGACGTGCTTTCCAGAATATATTTTTGCTCTTTTTTTTTGCATTTCTACTTCTTCTATATACGCTTTCTGTTATTTCTCTGTCTTCTTGGTCTTCTTTTTCTATTTCTACTATTTCTTTGTCTGCTTGGTATTCTTCTTCTACTGTCTTGATCGATTTCTGAAATAGGTAGACAGGTTGGCTTTTTCCTTTTTGGTTTATGCCTTTTTTCATCTCGTGGCTTCAACCTGATTTGATTTTCCTTCTGCTCTGTTTCCTCTGAACTACTCAATTAATGCTCTTGCTTTGTGAGATGTTGAAATCAAAGTGTTCCTACTTGTGCTATTACATATCAGTCCAAGGCATGCCTCTTCCAATTGTCAACATCACAGGCTTTAATACTTCTTTTCTTTCTTTTACTTCGGCTGTAACTTACAATTTGTGATGTATCATATTGCTTGCAGAAAGATAGTAGATTGGTGTGGTGTGACTTCTGCTACACAGTTATTAGAGAAATGAAATTTGATTGAAGTTCGTTTACGCGAAATGTTTAAGACTTGTCGGATACATCTTGGTGATGTGATTTGATTTCAATTCAATTGATGCATGTTGGACTTGAGTGTAGATCTGAAAGTATGTATGTAAATCATTATGTCATCTAATTTAATGGTAAATGGATCCCTGTAGCTTATCTAAAAGCTGGCTCAAAATTAAAGATCGCACTGCTTTCTCTTATCAAATGTACTGTTTTTCTTTGCCTCTTCTTTGATTCATCTAAGCTTGATTTATGTCCTGTTTTATCTCTTTCTTGTTTACTCTAGCAATCTGTATGATCATCTAGATTAATTATAAAAGTAAGGCTTAGTGGTGGTCGGAATCCAGCTTGAAAAATGCTCTGATGATCACATCAGGAATATCAGATTATCTTCAAAAAGCTCTATATTAGATAGTTAACAGTTCAGATGGTTGGTTCCTCGGCTGAATTGTAGAGATTCTCCACTTCAACTAAATAGCAGCATGCTAGCTGATTGGTGTATCTGCTGATGTTCTGTTAGCTCTTTGTTCGAGTGCTCCGATCTAAATAAGTGAGCTAATTAACAGCATAATGGTGAACTAGTTTATGTCATTAACCAGCACGAAAGACAAATATCTAGTTTTAGTGTTGATTTTCAAAAAACACTTAGATAAAATTTATTAGTAACACAAATGTATAAGATATGAGTACTTAACCTTTATTATCATCAAAATCACTCCGACAGTCTACCTAGACATGCATAATGTGATCATATTGAATTGGGTTATAAATTATATCATGTGCTACTTTATTATCATAGTATAGTCGAATTCGTTAGTAAGATACAAATATCAAAACCTGCAGGAGAAGTCATAAAACTTCATATAGTCCATGTGCCAAATCTTTAAATTCAACTTTTACACTTGAGCATGTAATTATATTTATTTTTATTTCTCTATATACTAGAGTACCACCTTTAAATGTTAAGTAACATGAAGCAGATCCCCTATCATTAGCTATTCAGTCTAGTCAGTATTAGTATACATTTATATGGTTTGATAATCTATATTTTTTGAACAAAACTTTCTCACAGAGTATACTTGATATACCTCAAAATACATGTAACAGTATTCTATGTTATATTTCAGGATTGCGAATAAATTCAATAGTAACACTCAATGCATAGATAAGATTCGGCCTTATTTTTGCTACGTACATCAACTCCATACTATTATTTGATACCTTCCTTTATCATTTGTTAGTCTCAATCACAACTTTAGACCTCTTCAATTAGTGTACTAATGGTTGATATGCTAACATATTAGTTTTCTATAATAGGTTTAAGGCATACTTTTGTTGTAAAATGGAAGTCTCTACTAGTTCAAGTTACTTCGATCTAAAGTTGTCCACTCATTCATAACCAATTTATTGCGAAGTTGTCCACTCAAATCCTGATCGACTAATCTAGTTTCTGTGTCATCACTATTACTTAGATTTTGTCTTCTTTAGAGTTGTGAAACTTATACTTCATAAAGTTACAATAAAGAGTCTACATTTCCTTATACTACTCTTGCTGAAGTTCAAACATAGAGAAGAAAATGCATCGATTCTTCATAAAAAATAATATCCATTGTGATGAATATTCATTGAGTTGGAGTATGATAACGTCTGTACTCTTTTTGATTACTAGCATATATCAGGAGGATCCACCGTGAAATTTGAGGAGTCAACTTATTGTACTGATGCTTATAGAGGTGTACAAATGTCACACAACAACAAACATAAGAAGGTATAATGTCAAGACCAAAAACTGGACCCTGACCGGCACTAGACTAAACCGAGTTTAGACAAGGCTCAAACTTGGCCCAATCCAGTAAGTCTGACTCAAAAATATCATAAACGGTTCATCAAATATCTTCAAAAAAATAAAATTTCGGCAAAACCTTCCCTATAATTTCAAGTGAAAACCTGTATCACAATAAATCACTTAATAACGACAAAACAGAACAAAATAAATAAAATCATATAAATACTAAAATCAGCAAAAATATCTATGGGCTACCGGTAGCCACCGACACCTATTACAACCCAAAACAAATACCATCGCAATACTACATACAATAAAATACAAGAACAGTCAATATCCTTCGAGGATTACAGAGCTAACTACATGCCAAAAGATTTATAAAATACCCTCCGTACGCTCTTGGTCTAACAATATCGATCTAATCAGCGCCCGCTAGCTTCTAACCTATCTGGAGGAGGCCAAAAAAAAGAAAAGAGGGTGGGCCAAATCTCAGTGAGATAAAATAGCAGAATGCCCAATTTAGATAGCTAATGCATTAAGCAGGCATTATAGTACTATCTACATGAAGCAGATGCAACGATAGATCAGATCAGATTCTACTAAGTCTTGGATCGTTTCATACCGACTCAGTTCTTAGCAGAGATATACGATAATATGAAATAATATTATGCGACACTCTCAAGGCTATAATATATATACATATACATAGTGCACACATGTAAGCAAGTATATGTAATGATGTATGTGAATGAATCAAGTTAACAGTCATACAAGATAGGCGATCGAGTGAGATCACATCTCCAACTCACATCACGCTATCAATTATATCATACAAGCATACATACGTAATACCTTTATATATATCAAGCCACAAGTAAGCTCGGTGCCCAGTATGTCCTAGGACCTACCGGCAATCCATATCTTATAACTCGATGTCTAATATGTCCTGGGACCCATCGACTATCCATATATTTCGGTGCCCAGTATCTTCTGGGACCTACCATATCAATATCTCATTCAAGCATACATAATATAATAGGTTATGACAGTACCTATTAGGTTCTGCATTGTTCCATACCAATGCAGTCCCTAATAAGTAGATGCAACATAATAGGTTTTCACTCAATGAACATGCTATGCCCAATGCCTTCAATGCTATCGTGATTATACTTATGCATATATGAAAGGAAAACTATTGACATGTATATAGCATATTCTCATAATTATGCCAAATAGTCTATAATATACAAACATGCTAGTACTAACTATAAACATGATGTGAAATAAATCTAAGCATGTACAGGCATATGTAGCATGAAGGATAAACCATAATATGTAACGAGAATGGTAAGGTACGCCAGAATTTTCAAGGCAAATGCTACCTGTGCCGAAAGCCTAACGTTAATCTAGAAAGAAAAGGTGGCACGATAACTCTCACCTATAGTCCAAGCAAGTATTTATATTAACCGTAAACTCTAAACCGCACCGTCCGAACTCAAATCACTTGTACCACCTAACGTGCATACATGCATATTCAATAACAAGCACGCTAACGAAAGCTAAATCAAAACTTGTAATAAATATCTAACTAAAATTGGGTCTAAGGTTCAATAGCATACGGCGAACTATTTTAAAATTTCATCCATTTAACTCATTCAATTTCCTATCCACTACACAATAAATACTAAGCTAACAATCCAAGAAGCTTACCGACGAGGCAAGACGATCGAATGCTACACGACTTGAATCGGCAACAACTCACGTATTTTCAATCCAACGATTTCCTAAAACGAAACGAATTAATAATTCATCTAACAACAATCTCAAATACGCGATGCAAGTATTTTTAACTCACCTAACCGAGTCGCCGGAAAGTTCATCGTAAAAGTTCGCCGGATTCCGGCGAGCTAGGGTTCCAGTCAAGTGCGTTCAAAGCAGTAAAAATGACCAACACTGCTAATAGAATCCAATGGAATAGACGACGAGCTTCAATTTTGTCGCCGGCGGCCGGAATCGACGAAATAACGTCCGGCGGTGAACTCACGTGATATCAAGCGCCGGAGCTGAAAATCAACGCAAATAAATGAGGGAAAAGATTTAGCAAGTTAAGGAGAACGTTTCTAGCTACTTACCTTCGCCGGAACGCCGGCAAAATGGTCGGACAAATCTTGAAAGTTTGTCCCGCACGACGTAGCTCGCCGAAATTAATAAGGACTACCGGAAATGAGGAGGAGAATGGCTAGAGAAGATGAAATGAGATGAATATCGCCGAAGAGGGGTTGATTTCACACCGGAGAGGAGCCGGAGCAGTGAGGGCTGAGGGGTTTGGGCAGAGCAGTGAGGAAGGAGGAAGGAAGAAGAAAGAAAACTAAAAATAGAGACATTACATGTTAGGGCCACTATTTTCAGCTATAGTTTTCTTTAACCCAAAAAGTTAAAATTATTACATAAATTATTACATATAAGTTCGGAACTGAGGGAGCGAAAACTACTTCATTAAGAGCATGGTATGGTGTTCAAACATCGATATAGCTTGAGGGTTCCCTATTGAGTAAATATAATATAGAGGTAAGTGCATAACAGAAAGTTATGTGATTCTATCAAGGAAGCATGAATAATATCCAACAAGTGTCACTATTTCTTTTAATGACCTATATGTTATGGTTTATTAGAATATGTCATTTAATGAAAAATTCCACTTGCTTTCAAATACCTTATCATTTAGAAGAACCAGCACATGTGCATTTTACAAGTACGGGCCATTGAATGAAAGTTTTGAAACAACCCGTTCATTTCACCTTTAAAATTTATCAAACACAACTAGGTCATTCAACAATAAAAGTAATAATATCGTGATCCATCCAAAATAGTGAATTTAGACATAACTCACAAAATTAGAGTGTGTTATCATAAAAGAATGAAACAATTGATGAAAAAATAATAATGGAATTGAATATATTGAATGACTATCACTAGAGTTTACACGTACGGATATTTATAGAGTACATATAATGAGCTTGTCTCACATATAGCCCGATAATGTAGTCCAATATCCCCCCTCAAACTCATGATGGGTCAAACAATATTAGTTTGTTCAATAATGTTTGAAATCTCGGTGTCGGATGGGATTTTATAAAAAAATCTGCCAGTTGATCAGTAAAGGCAACATGTGGTAAAGAAATAGTACATGACAGAAAATACTCACGAACGAAGTGACAGTCAATCTCAATATGTTTCGTTCGTTCATGAAAAACTGGATTGCTTGCAATCTGAATAGCACTCCAATTGTCACAGTAAAGAGGAGTAGCTTTTGCAAAAATAACCCCCATATCAATAAGTAATCTCCGCACATGAATAATCTTCCTTGTGGTAGCAGTCATAGCTCGATACTCGGCTTCTGTTGAAGAACAAGCAACGACATCATGTTTCTTACTGCGCCATGAAATCAATGAATTACCAATGAATAAGCAGAAACCTGTAGTAGAACGTCTAGTGGTTGGATCACCAGCCCAATTTGCATCAGTAAAAGCTCGAAGCTTCAAAATAGACGTAGAAGACATAAACAAAGAGCGAGTAATAGTGCCTTGAAGATATCTGAGAATTCTGAGTAAAGTACTATAATGTGCTGATCGCGGTGCAGAAACAAATTGGCGACCATACTTACTGCATGAGAAATGTCTGGCCTAGTCATACAAAGATAGACAAGCTGACCGACAAGCCGTCTGTACCGAGTAGGATCTGTGAGAGGCTCACCATCTGTAGAACGAAGTTTCACATGAAGCTCTAAAGGGGTATCAACCGTCCGACTAACAGATAAGCCTGCAGATTTAATAATGTCAGAAGTATATTTTTGTTGAGAAATAAGAATTCCTCTAGTACTTTGCGCAATCTCCAATCCAAAAAAATAGCGTAGATATCCAAGGTCTTTCATCTGAAACTGTTGATGTAGGTGCTTTTTCGTAGTTGCAATATCTGCAATATCATCCCCTGTTAAAATCATATCATCTATATATAATAATAGGAGTACCTGCCCTTGCGGTGAGGACCGCACAAATAATGAGTGATCTTGAGAACTCTACTGAAATCATGCATCTGTAATAGCTCGACGAAAATATCAAACCAAGCTCCAAGAGCCTGTTTGAGTCCATAAATAACACGACGAAGACGACATACATGACCCGGAGGAGTAGAAAGACCTGGAGGTGGCTGCATATAAATAACCTCCGATAATGTACCATGAAGAAAAGCATTCTTCACATCCATCTGATAAAGAGGCCACTGACGTATAGCAGCGACTGCTAATAAAGTACGAACAGTAGTCATCTTGGCAACTGGAGCAAATGTCTCATCATAATCAATCCCATGCTCTTGAGTAAAGCCTCTGGCAACAAGACGAGCCTTATCCCTCTCAATGGAGCCATCAGGTCGATATTTAACCTTAAAAATCTATTTGCAACTGATAGGCTGTACTCTCTCTGGTAATGGAACTACATCTTAAGTACCTGTCTGCCGAAATGCACGAAACTCCTCTGCCATTGCCTCTCGCCACTCATGATACTGAATTGCCTCTTGATAAGAATTAGGTTCACGAGTAGTATGAATAGTAGTAAGAAATGAATGAAAGTGTAGAGAGTAGGAGGTGAGGGTGGTAAAACCAAACCTATCAAGCGGGCCTGAACAATCTGGTGTAAAACGAGTAGGTGGACGATGAGGACGTTGTGACTGACGAACAAGTGGTGGTGGAGATGTAGATAAACTGGATATTGGTGAAATTGGAGAAGAATGGGGAGGATCCTCGTTAGCCAGCGTTTGTATCGTCGAAGAAGGGGCAGTATCAATAGAGGAAAGTAATGGAGTAGGATCTATAGACATGTGATAAGAGTCAGATGAACTGGATGAAAGAGAATGTGATGGTGTTAAAAATTGAACATCAGAAAATGAAGAGGAAAAATAAGAAGAGTCCTCAAGAAAAGTGATGTGACTAGAAATGCGAAGTCGGCGTTCTGTGGGATTATAACATTGATACCCCTTATGTTCCGAACTAATGCCAAGCAAGACACACTTGACTGATCGAGCAGTCAATTTTGTCCGCTCAGTTGGAGGAAGTAGAACAAAATAAGTGCACCCAAAAGTGCGGATCATACTATAGTCTGGAGGAGATAAAAATAAACTCTCATGAGGTGTCTTGCCAGACAAAGCAGACGACAGGGTAATATTGACAAGATTAACAGAGGTAATAAAATAGCTTCTGCCCAAAAGATTTGAGGAACTGAAGAGGAGAGCAAGAGAGAGCGAGCAGTTTCAAAATATGACTATGCTTACGTTCCGCTACTCCATTCTGTTAAGGTGTATAAGGACAAGATTGTTGAAAAAGGGTGCCATGAGACTGTAAGATGGATTTCATAGTAGAAGATGTATATTCACGAGCACCATCAGAACGAAAAATCTTAATTCGAGTATTAAACTGAGTATGAACCATAGTGCTGAAAGTGTTATATATAGTAGAAACTTCAGAACGATTACGGATAAGATAAACCTAAGTGTAACGAGTATAGTCATCAATGAAACTCACATAGTAAACAAAACCAGTCATAGATAGAATTGGAGCTGGTCCCCAAATATCAGAATGAACTAGATCAAAAGCATGAGAAGTTTTAGATAAACTTTGATGAAAAGGTAAAGCTGAATGTTTTGTTAACTTACAGCTAGTACATGAAGATAAAGGAGAAAAAGAAACTCGCCCAAAAGCTCCACTATCGATGAGACTCTTTAAACGAGATTCAGAAATATAACCTAAACGTCTGTGCCACAAATCAGTAGCAGACGCAACAACAACAGCACAACTAAGATTGAAAGTAGTCGAAAAAGGATAGACTAAGAGAGTCAGAAATAACGGAGTCAGATTGAGTGATGGTTAGTTGAAAGCCATCAGCAGTATTAAAAGATGGAAAGTTTGGTGGTAAAGATGTCGTATCAGATAACAATGATAGATCAGAAGTCATATGATGAGATGCACCAGAATCTAAAATCCAAGAGGAAGACATACTAGGAGCGGCGGAAGAAGCAGAGGCAGATGAACCAGCAAAAATAGATTGTCGCTGAAGCTGAAGTTCTATCTGAGCAAGACGATGGTGAATATCCGTTGAGTCATTGGTGATAGACTGAGAGATAGGAACAACATCAACAACATTCGCCTGTACAACTGGAGGGCGAGTAGTGGAAGAATCTTTCGCCTTCTTCCGCTCCCGATACTGAGTAAGTAAATGTGGGTGAAGCTGAAAACAACCATCCACAGTATGACCCGATTTTCTTGCAATGAGTACAGAATTATTGCTGACGAGAATGGAAAGAATTGCTGCGAGAATGAGCACCAGTGTCTCCCGAAGTGGAAGGTGAAGTGCGTGAAGATGCAGTAAATACTGTAGCTGAACCAGGAGTTAAGGTGGGTACCATCATTGAAAGAGACCGTAAGTGAGTCTCCTCGGCAATGAGCTTAGAAATGACAGCATCTAGACTGGTGTTATTTTGTATGATACGACCCCTCACTACTTGAAATTCTAGACGCAAAGTCATAAAAAACTGATAAAGTTGACGCCGTTCACGACAGATACGACGTTCATGACAGGCACAACCATGACCTTCAAGCTTCAAGAGCTCGCGCCAGTAACCTCGCATCAATGTAGCGAACTCCTGGATAGTGCGATCACCCTGTTTGGCGGCCCAAGCCTCGATGAGAATTTGATACTCTCTAGCACCACTTGATTGAACAAACTGAATAGTCAAAGTCTCCCATAATAATGCAGCAGTCGGGATGTCTTCAACATGTGGTCGAAGTGATCGATCAACGGATGCAATGATAAATTTTAAAATTCGTTCATCATGATCATCCCAAATGTCCTGCGCAATACGAATGTTATTCTTTACCTCAATAGAAGTATGATCTGGTGGTGAGAGAGGACGCTGAATAGAGCCATCAAGATGACCAAGAAAACGACGTCCACGAAGAATAGTTCTAACTGAAGCAGCCCATTCAGCCCAATCATCAGCAGTACTCAAAGAAAAGTCTGTGGATGTCGGTAGAAAGTCCCGAAAGAACTCAGACGAATGCATCATCAAAATTAATTTTTTTTTTTTGGGTTGAAACGGGTAGGGCCTACGATTCTTGGGTCGGCCGGCGGTGTTCGGGTTGTCTTGCCCGACCGGTTACGTCGGGCCGATCCTGGCTGGCCCGAATAGATTCCGGTGGGTAGTTGCAGCGGCGTTGGCAAGCAGCGACGGTGAGAAGCGGAGAACGAGCATGCGATCGGAAGCGGAGAACTGAGCGCAAGGTGGCGATGAGGAAGACTGCAGCGAAATTGATGAATTCGGCGACGGCGATGAACCAGACGGAGAAGGAGTCGGCAGTAAGGAAAAGATGGAGATGACGAAGACAAGCACGGCGGCGATAAAAGATGCAGCGCGGCAACTTCGACGGCAGCGCAGTAGGGTTTTATTTTTTTTAAAATTTTATTATTTTTTAAATTTTTGATTGCTGGTAAAGAGGAAAAAATTTGTGTAGAAAAAAAAAATGAAGAAATTGATGAAGATGATAAATTGAAAAGGAATCAATTATGTGTAGAAGAAAAAAAAAAATTTCAAAATCAACTTGGCTCTATACCATGAAACAATTGATGAAGAAATAATAATGGAATTGAATATATTGAATTACTATCACTAGATTTTACACGTACGGATATTTATAGAGTACATATAATGAGCTTGTCTCACATATAGCCTGTTAATGCAGTCCAATAAAGAGAGTGAGTTTTATTTAAGCATAACAGAAATAAAGTAAAATATCTTTACCAGTTCATAAACGGATCTTCACCTCCAGTTAGAATTAACTCAGAACAGCTCAACGGATATATACGAAGATCTATAACGGTAACACGTTGACAACAATGCGTTGAAATCGAGACGACTTGAGGCAACGAAAATTTATCCGACGGCAATAAAATTGAAGAAAACGATCAGCCAACCTGGAAGACATATAAAAGATGAAAAACAGTGGTTGAAGAGGGTTAACGAAAAAGAGAAAAGAAATTTTTAGAGAAATCCTTTGTTCTAATCTTAGCACTAAGCCTAAGCTATTTATATTCAAATCTCTGGCTTTCTTTTTTATCTCCTCACTCCATTCAATTTGATAATTTGTGTGTGCGAGAAAGATTCTGTGCTGTAATCTGAGTTGTAACCTTCATTGAAACGTGTAAGTGCATTCTGCACTTGAGAGTGAGAGGCTTGATGAAGCCCTTACTAGTAAGACTGTTCTTGTCAAAAGTATAAATACTGCAGTTGTGAACTTAACTGTATAGTTACTGCTGGTTCAGTTTGAGAAGTGAACTAATGTAGTAGTTGTGCTTGTCAAAGTACGGTGGTATAATGCTGTAATTTTACATTCAAAAAATAGTGGATTCCACTCAAGTTGAGTGATTATAAACATAGACAATTTATTTGCTAAAACATATTAACTCAGTATGGATTGTTATAATTTAGGTTTTGCTTATCTCCTATTTATGAATTCTCAAGAGCCAATCGCTCATACTGAACTCTCTGTTTTCAACTCTTTGAGAGTCTAGTTGACTAAACTAGTGCTATTCTATAAGATAAAGTTTAAATTTTTTTTATTAACTCAATTCATTCCTTTCCTATTGAGTTGATTGTGCAGGCTTGAACTTCAAAAACTAAGCTAAATTAAAAGTACTAATAAAGAATAAGCATCCTTCTCTAATAACTGAAATTGAGTTATCGTTAGTGGTAGAAATAATTTTTTCTAAAGATTATTTAAGGGGTGAGACATGTTTAGAATAGATGTAAAAGTATGTAAAAACCGTTTCACTATTTTTGCAGCTGTCACTAATACAGAGGCCTTTTTAGCATCATAATCTATTGTCGACTGTAGAAGTAGAGTTTTTCTTAGATTCGCATCCGTGGATCACTGTGGAGAGCTTTTTTGAACTTGAAAACATCATAAGCACCTCCTAAAAGCGATCCCGAACAAGTTTGAAGAATTCCCTGTTAGATTGTCAAAGAAGCTCAGGATACTAGCTGGTAAGCTTCTTGTAACACTAGCTAGTAGAAACATTGTTGCAAGTGCAAAAGAATATTGAAGAGCATTTCACGTTTGGGAGATGCAACTGTATGCTCTTCGCTGATGTTTCAGAGATTAGCGCATAGTTGATACCTAATTTGTGCTTGTTTTTGTACATGGTGCTAAGTATTGAACCTTGATTGTGTCCTTACATCTCAAATTGGTTATAGAAGGTTGGGATTGATTCAGCTCAAGATAAGTACTTTTGGACAATGTGGTTATAAAGAGGATTTAAAAGAACGAAAGTTGGATCAAATGAATTGGTTGTTATTTTATGATGCCGCTGATGGTTCATTTCAGGACTAAATTGTAATCAGTTGATTAAGGTAAATGGGTAGTTGATTTCTGTTTCCTGCATAATTCCTTGAAGTTGTAGGGTGAAGAGAAATTTCTGGATTCCAATTCAAGGTAGTTGTGCTATTATTTTCTCCGTGGTATTTAGCAGGCATACCCAATGTTTTTTTTTTGTCTGAGAGTCGTAACACATTGTAAGGGTACTAATATAGCAAGAGAATACACATTTTTCCAAAGCATTTTTGTTATAATTCACGTTGATATACCTGTGGTTATCTGGTTGGTACCTCTAATAGTTCTTTAGAAGGGCAACATATATAATGATCGTCACTGTTACAGTCATCATGAACATTACTACTGCAGAAGGATCATCCTGGTAGGATTCCCAGATAGAATTCTTAAACTGTCTACCAACAAGTATTTCCTCGCGTTCTCTAAAAAGTACCAACAGCAAGTTCTTGTATAAAGTTTGTTCTCCTGTTTTGCCATTGCTTGCTCTTGCATATTGTGGTGTTTAGAGAAACTGTATAACATAATTTATCATGTTAATTATCGTTGATGTGCATATATGGTTTGCTACTGCAGCAGTTGCGCCTGTCTTCTAAAATTGTGGATGAATGAAGTTATTGCCCGCCTTTACTTCGATTTGTTCATTTTCTGTTTTTGTTCGCGGCTTGAGCTTCTAGTTTGGACATACTTGCCCGTGTTTCCCTTGACAGAAAACAGGGGAGCTACGCAGAAAACAGTGTCCAGAACCCGGTCTCTCTGGAGCTGTTATCTTTTTACATGTGTAAGTTAGGAAGAATAAGAAAACGTGAATATTGATCCATCCATTAACCTAAGGACCTGTCCAGATGTAGGAAAGTGTGGGAAGTGTGATAAATGAGTTTTCAAAAGTTGTAAGAAAGTGATTTTTTAATGTTTATATTATAAGTTGTTTTGTTGTATAAAAATGGTGAGGGGTAGTGGATCCATAGTCATATTATACTTTATATTTCCAAATTTATTTTAACTATAATTTTTATGCTTATATATCTATATATATATTTATAGTGAGGCTATAAAACTTTATCAATATGATTTAGACATGAATTTTATCAATTAGATTTCTATGTCCAGACTCCAGATATCTAAATAAAAGTTCCAACGATAGATGTGATCTACTTTAGAAAAATATCTTATTAGAAAAAGTTTAGTCAATTTTAATATGTTTTACACCATAAGATATATAATAATAAATAGTGGTTAATGCATTGAAGTTAAAAACCATATGTAAAAATAAAGAATTGAAATTCTAGATAAGAGATCACCATGTAGAGTTGATTTGATGAGTATGAATTAAATTTAACAAATGGTGTGGCTAAAATCACCTAAGAAAATTTAGAGATTTTATCCTAATTTATCCGGCAAGTGCACGGTTGTCGTCTATCGTATAGTAAATAACAGGTTCGATCCACAGGGACTGATGCTAACTCTACTCAAAACTAATCTCATAAAATATGTAATAGGATGGATTTTTTTAATTAAACTACAAATATATATGAAAATCAAATAATAATAATAAAAGGTTTTAGAAACAGAAGAGATAAGATAATTGAAATTTTAGAATCCACCACTAGTGTCTATTGTTTGAATTCTTAATCAAGTGTGAATTTTATTATTGACTAATGTGAAGATTTCGTACCTAATACCTTGATCTTGTCCTTAAGTCAGATTTCAATTATGATCCTAATTTTGGTCCAGTTTAGAATCACCTCTCTTATTTATTCTAACTTTGGTCCAGTATAGAATTAAACAAGAAATGCATTAAGAATTGCGAAATTAGAAATCATACAATCATATTTTCTTTGGTAAGAAAATACTAATCACAGTTATTAATCTTAAGCTATTTTATTATGTTCCGATTGGTTTTGGCAAACACGATTAGACAAATAATTCAAACTTCAAACTCAATGTTGATCACGCATTTAAATTCAAAATCTAAATTTTAATTAATACAAAAATAAACAACTCATAAAATATTCAATAATTATTAATCATAATAATGTTTAAGAATTCAAATAATTTCACTAAGATTTTATCCAAAATTCCAGTCAAGATGTTTAGCTACTCATATAAATAATACGAGCAATAAAATTCATTGAGATAAATATGAAAAAAAAAGAAAATCAAATATGGTTGGTTGTTCTTGTGTCTGCCGCGGTTCTCTGTTTTTATCTTTGTTTTTTCGTCTCCCCTCTTCTTCGATTTTCGTGTGAAGATTTCAATTTTAAAGCCAAACAAATTTTCGTTGAAAGATTTCCCCACCTCTTTTCTGCAAAGAATCTCGCCGAAGATATAGACAAAGCCTCAAGAGAATCAAAGAAAAAAATAAAACAAACATAAGGTTCCCTGCCTTTCCGGAGACACGGCGCTCCCAATATATTTTTGGTGTCTGCAACAGAGAAAAAGAATAAAGCTTTCCTTCCATGTGAAGGAGATACTCCTAAGGCAGCATTACTGCAGCCCCTCTTTCTTTTACATTGGGCTCAATAAATTTAATGAGCCCATGCACTCTTTTAATCTTTTGATTTGTCTCAAGTTTACTGTATCAGTAGCTCTTATAATTTGTTCAACTTGTCTTTATTATCTAACATCCACAAATTGTAATAAATTTTAGCTCATTAATTAAACAAATCAATATATAATCATGACCAAAATATTATTATAAAATATATAATTATACTTTATCAACAAACACTTGGAGCATTAGATTATTATGTATCTCTAACAAAATGCAAACTCTAAAGAGGTATTTTCAGTACTTATAAGTTATAACATTATTTTTAATAATTTTTTTATATTTTAATTTAAACTTTTTATAATATTTAAAAATTTTAAAAATTTTAATAATAGAGACGAATTGAATTTCAAACAATATTTATATATATATAATTTTTGTAAGATCACAAAATTAAGAAAGTTTTAAAAAAAATTTCAAAATAAAGTTTACTTCAAATTTTTTTTTTTTCATTTAAGCACTCTAAACGTCTTCAAAGTTTGTTTTGTTTTGTCTATAAATCAACCAAAATATATCAAAATTGCCTAAAACTTTTTTGTTAAATATTTTTTGGTGATCCAAAAAGCTTCCGGTGCTTAAGTTTTTCGTTTGGATAGCGAAATATAGAAATCCAACTGTGCGTTTGAAAGTGTTTATAAAATAAAGTATATTTTTATCTTTTTTTAAAAATAAGTTTTATTTTTTTATTTTCAAAAAAATAATAAAAATATACAATAAAAAGATTTTATTAGATATAATTTTTTTACACTTTTTAAATTTTTGAATAAATTTTCTAGATACTTACAAAATGTATATTAAAAAATATGAAATGAAAAATTGAAAAATTTTGTTAGGAAAATAGAAAGCCAAACTTCCCCAAAATTAGATCTAAATCCTCTACTATTAATATTTTAGTATCACTCTATTACTATATATCTAATAGTATATAATTAATAATTTTATATATCAATTATGTAAAGTAATACTTTAAGAATAATATAATGACATAAAATTATTAAGTAATTATAATTTGAACATTTTATGTTTTATTATATATAGAAATGCTTTATAATATATCTTTTATACTATTACTCTCAAACGTTCCTGTTGCTAATCTTCAAGTGTCAGCCTGAAGCTTCACAAAGTTTGCAAAAGCCCATTATATACCTGATATTATATTTATTTCTTTCATATTAAAAAAATAAAAGAAAGAAACATATTATCTTATCTTCTTCTTTAAATTCAACCCGCTTTCATTCTCCAACCATTCCCAAAACTCTCCCGTGCGCCATGGAAGTTATTGCCAGTTTCTCTGCAAACCTTTCTCCTTGCTCACCTTCACCTTCTCCGCGCAGCTTCAAATGTTCTGCAAAATCAACAACCCTTCCCGTTTCCAAACCCTTCACATCTTCATGGACTAATTCGAATTCCAGTATCTCTGTCGGATCGAAGAATCTCTTCACAGTGAGTTCACTCTCTTAGAATCTGGTTGTTTTGAGTGGCGTTTTTAGTTAATCATTGACTTGTTTTGGGTTTTCAGAGGGAATTATGGGGCTGGATTCACTCCACTTCTAGGAGTGTTGGCAGAGAACCGAGTGGTTTGATTGTTAGAGCTGAGATGTTCGGTCAGCTCACTAGCGGACTCGAAGCAGCTTGGAACAAACTAAAAGGAGAAGGTTTAAATTTCTCTCTCCTTCTCTTACTTTTAAGTAGTAGAATAGTACGGGAATTTGCCAGTGCGAACGGCCACTACTAGCAGTAATAGCTTGCATTTTCAAGTAGCAGAACTTAAAGATCTATTGTGACCTATTGAGGTGCAGCATCACTCAATACACATGCAGTCTTTTGAAGCCATAGTTCATTCAAAATTCAGTAATATTGTTTGTGTTTAAATTGCAAAAGCAACATAACATTCAAATTGTTATTAATATCAACAGCTATAATACAACTGATAAATCAACAATCACTAAACTACAAGTCTACAATGCATACACATTGATCTGGTTTTTTTTGGCTCCAATACGATGGAAGAATATCAAATATGCTTCAAGTACTGTTAGACAACCAAAACCAGCAATAACAAGTCCTCTTTGTGGAGGCAAACAAGAAGCTCCACTAAATAATTGGTACCACAACAATGAGAACAAGAACACTACATAAAAAATTTCATGCAGAAACCATGTGTGGGGAGCACTTCCAAATTCTTCTACTATCTCAACAAGTAGGACTATAACATTCTTCTCTAATAGACAGCTAGAGTCCTTGCCAAACAAGAGATATACTAGAGAGGGATTTCAAGTACAATAATTAAGACAAGACATGAATTGGAGGATTTGACCTAGGGTTTGAGCCATCCAATTTGTGGGTAAACACTCACAGATTGATACTTCCACATGATTCCCCAAAGAAAATCAAATGTGTTTGCTAAGATTAAATTGCGCACTCTTCCTCTCTTTCTTCTTCTCTCACTGCTCTCTGGAATGCAGGAAAAGGATCTTTTCCATAGGAGAGAATTCATCCCACTCAAGTGGGGATTCAGGTAGGCCTTACCCCACTTGAAATTTAAAGAAAAAAAAGAAAAAGAACTAATATGGATTGAGTCTTATTTGAGAAACCCCAACCAATCATACTCCTTGGCAGGTGTAAACAGCGTGTCCGTTCTTTTTTACAACAGAGAAGGGAGCCAGTGAAAAAGCCCGTTGTCTTAGTATATACGTAGATTTCTTCATGTTTTTCAGAAGGATACTCTGTCCTGCTTGTTTGCCAACTATCCTCAAATAAATACATTATAGTTGTTTGACATATTGTGGACCAGACTATTCTGTTATATGGAATTTTGGATGGAATATAATGAAAACATTTTGGTGCATTCTTTCATGCCCCAGAGGTCTTGACAAAGGAAAATGTAGTAGAACCAATGCGGGATATTAGGAGGGCTCTATTGGAAGCTGATGTGAGTTGCTTGTGGTTTTTTAGGTTTTTGGTTTTTAATTATCTTTGAAAATGTTAATGTAACTGGTGGCTTTTCTATCACAGGTAAGCTTGCCTGTTGTCCGAAGATTTGTGCAAGATGTAACTGATCAGGCAGTTGGTGTCGGCCTGATTAGAGGTGTAAGGCCTGATCAACAGCTTGTTAAGGTAGCTTTTCTAAATAAGCTAGCTTATGATACAATTTACTCAGAACTCTTGAGAGGACCTTACAGGAGCAACTTATACATAAGGTTGCATCCAAATACAGAGACAGTGATGTATACTTTCTTATTGCAGATAGTACATGACGAGCTTGTGAAATTAATGGGTGGAGAGGTTTCTGATTTGGTTTTTGCAAAGTCTGGTCCAACAGTTATATTGCTAGCTGGTCTGCAAGGTGTTGGAAAGACTACTGTTTGTGCAAAGCTAGCATTTTACCTTAAGAAGCTGGTGCGAATCAAGCTTGTCATTCACACAAGTTTTACCTATTGATACTAATAGATGTAACACAGATTTCAGGGAAAGAGTTGTATGTTGGTTGCAGCAGATGTCTACAGGCCTGCTGCTATTGATCAGTTAAAAATATTGGGGGAGCAGGTACATCATGTTTCTCTCTGCTATCCTATGGAAACATATGATTATGGATCTCGCTATAGATTTGTATAATTTGTTTCATCGTATTCTAGCGGCATGTAGTCCTTCTGTATTTTTGTTTCCCCATGTAGCATTGCCTTCTGATAATTTTGACTAAACTATGGCAGGTAGGTGTGCCTGTATATGCAGAAGGAACTGAAGTAAACCCTTCAGACATAGCTAAGCGTGGTCTCAATGAGGCCAAAAAGGAGCTGCTTGATGTGGTCATTGTGGATACTGCTGGAAGACTTCAGGTTCTGTTGAATCACTTCTTTCAGCAACGTTTATTGTCACTAATTTCCTTTCCACACATCTTTTTCTAGTGTCAAAACAAAAACAAGGTTGGCTTGTGGCAATTTATTTGACAAAAGACTTTATGAGAAATGGGCCCAAAAGAGACTCAAAAAAGGATACATACTTGACATATGCAAAATGCATATTGGATGCTGGTGTATATGGTATGGTGCAGTCTTGTGCAAACTTAATCTTGTGTTTTTGTATCCATGGGCAGATAGACAAAGCAATGATGGAGGAGCTTAAGGAAGTCAAAAAAGCAGTGAATCCCACAGAAGTGCTCCTTGTGGTGGATGCAATGACTGGCCAAGAAGCTGCAGGTAATTTAGTTGCTCCACTGTCATGATTTGGATGTGTGAAACCTGAAATTACCTAGAAGCTTCTTTCAATTTCTATTTTATTGAACTCTTTGGGAAACATTTGTTACCTTTATAAGATGGGCTAATTACATGCCATCTAAGTTTGCTATGTCTATTTCTTATTTTTTATGATTCTAGGCAAAATGTTTGATAGTTGGAAATATGCTTCATCAGTTATCTTTTGTAACACTGTGCAAAATATGGTTATATCCATTCAAGTTGTCGATTAAGATTACCTAACTCTTTGCCCCAGCTCATTTTTCTTTCTTTTCTCAGCTTTGGTCACAACGTTCAATATTGAGATTGGCATTACTGGTGCCATATTAACAAAGTTGGATGGTGACTCTAGAGGAGGTGCTGCTCTAAGTGTTAGAGAGGTATATATCTAAAAAGTTTTCGGAATATAAAATGATGATACTTCTGAAAAAAAATTTACCCACCTTTCAAAGCCTCTCAACTCTTGTTCATTGGCTTCTTTATCATACTGCTTATGCCTAATAGATACTAAATCTCCATAGTTAGTTACACCATTATTTTCTTTTTTATGTCAACTATGTCAAGGTTCCTATTTGAATGATACACAAACAGGTCTAAATTTAAATACATCACAAAAGTTAGCAACTCCTTTTCTTTCCTTAGCCATAATTAAATCTGTACAACAGGTATCAGGTAAACCAATTAAGCTTGTTGGCCGGGGGGAACGGATGGAAGACCTTGAACCTTTCTATCCTGATCGTATGGCCCAGCGTATTCTTGGAATGGGAGATGTTCTATCATTTGTGGAAAAGGCCCAAGAAGTTGTGAGTACCACCAGTAGTTCTTTTATGATTCTGTTTCTTCTTTGTAACCTAATGGTTGCAAACTAATTTGACCAAAACCATGCTTGTAGATGCAACAAGAAGATGCTGAAGAATTACAGAAGAAAATTTTGAGTGCTAAATTTGACTTCAACGACTTTCTGAAGCAAACACGTGCAGTTGCCCAGATGGGTTCTATGAGCCGTGTTATTGGGATGATACCTGGCATGTCAAAGGTACGTTGTGTTTTATCGTTGCAGCTGAATTGAGGTATTTAAAGGGAAAAGCCTGAAGTTTATGGTTATGAGACCCAACCCAAATATTGTATGACTGGAGAATTCTGAGATCTAGCCATAAGGTCCGACATGCAAAGAGCTTATCTGAAATCTCAAATGAAAGCAAAATTCACAATGCAATATCTTGACTATATAACAAGATACGAACAAACGTGGAGGTTCCTAATCATAAGAGAAAATTCCTAACTGTAGCATTGTTCATTAATTTCGTTCCTTGTTGATTGCTCATCACTTCTAAAATCCTTTCCTCAATATCTAGCTAATATGTTAGTTACTACCTTATTTGGATACTTTGCTGTCCTTTTCTCTGCAATTCATCAAGACAATAGCTGACTCAAGAATTTTGGACAGGTAACCCCAGCTCAAATTCGTGAAGCAGAGAAGAGATTGAAAGTTATGGAAGTAATGATCAGTGCTATGACACCTGGTAGGTTGTAGGGTGAATAGCATTTTTTTTATTTTGAGTTCCTTAAAAACAAGCTTGGATCATTTGAACTTATATTGGATCACATAATATGATTGTTTTATACCCAAGCCTCTGATTTCTTTTTCTTTTATCCCAAGATAAATGTCTTTGAACTAGTTGATATCATCAATATGAAAACCACGTTTTATGCATATTCCACTGAAATCTATGTTGATATTATTGTATCCCATTTGGTGACAGAGGAACGTGAAAAACCTGAATTATTAGCTGAATCGCCTGTTCGGAGGAAGAGAGTGGCCACTGAATCTGGTAAAACAGAGCTCGAGGTATGTCCAATTATGTGTTTCCTATATGGTTCCAATAGTTAGTGTAAATAAGCTGAACCTTTTCCAGCAGCATGAGGGAATTATATTTTACGATGGAGTGTTAAGGAATCATCATAGTTTCTTTTGCTGTTTGTTTCTATAATGCTGCTCTTGTAAAGAATGAAGCATTGTATTCCAGGTGAGCCAACTTGTTGCTCAACTTTTCCAAATGCGTGCTCGTATGAAGAATTTGATGGGAGCCTTGGAAGGGGGCAAAATTCCAACTTTGAGCAGTCTTGAAGAGTCACTTAAAGCTGAACAAAAGGTGAGCTCGCTTCACTTACTCCGCAGGTTTGAGTGGCTCCACAGTGTTGCTCTCTCCCCTTGATATTGTCCAATGATCTAAGCTTAACTTAGTGAATTTCTTACCATTTTACAGTCCAGGGAAATGCTTTTCATAGTTGCTGAAGCATTGCGTTTGCAACAGTGTTTAATATCAGCATGAAGCTCATGACCTGCTGATGTTTATTCGAGTTTAGCTTTCTAACCCTGTATTCATCTCATTGCAGGCACCACCAGGTACTGCTAGGAGGAGGAGAAGATCGGAGTCTAGAAAGCAATTTGCAGATGCTACTTCAGCAAGACCTAGTCCGCGCGGTTTTGGATCCAAATCTTAGTCATAAGAAGCAGCTACTATACAAAGCTGCATAGATCACATTTCGCCTGTAGTCATTAGTTTTCTTCAGTCTTTCTCTATGCCTAAGGTATATATTCTTGTAACGTGTAGAGTTTAGCTTTTGTAGATGAGATTATTCATATTGAGATTTTTTGGATTGTTTCTATGTCCGGTGTTAGCTAGTATAATCTTTTGAATCTTTTCAGTAACAGCTTATGAATGAAAAAGAAAATGTGATAAATTTTATCCTTAACAATAATCAATAAACTTGTACGGAAAAAGCTACCAATGAAACAATATGATTGATTTGTTTAACACATTTAGAGATTGTTTGGCTTCCGATTCTGAAAAAGTATTTATTAATTTTTTATTATATTTATTAATAAATTTTTTATTTTAGTTTGTATAATTTGTTTAAAAAATTAGTATTAAAAAATTTTACGTAGTAAAAATTTTTAATTATTTATTTTTATTATATTTTAAGATTAAAATAAAAAATTTGTTTATTAAAAGAGGATTAAAATATTTTTTATTTTAGAAAAAAATTTTTATAAGCATTTTCAAATGAGTTATAATTATATAGCTGTTTTTTTCTTCTAATTGAAAACTTTAATTGCAAGTTTGAATTTATTTAGAATTAAAACAGAAATAGTTCCTAACATTTTTTATTCAAGATCACCAACCTTTCGTTCCATCTCGCACGAGATTTCTACCCATAAAAGAAAGGAGAAAAAAGAAACTTCCAACCAAAATTTCTTGAAAGAAAAAAAAATTAATCTGAGAAAACGAAAAAGACTAGAAGAGACAAATGCGACCGGAGTAGAATCCCATCTGATATTTATTATTTTCTTGAAGATTTCCCGGTTGATCACATCCCTCGACCGAATCTACAAAGATAAAACAATATATTTTTAATTGTTATTCATGCGAAAATTTTCGTCTGATTTTGGTACAGTTTTTCTTTGTGATTATATGGTGATTTTTTAATCGATCAATGCATAATACTCGAAATTTGTTATTCAGTTGATTTGAAAGAAGTTTACTGATTTTGAAACGTATATATAAGATAAACATTTGGTGCTGATATGTCACGTTTTACTAGGGAAAGAAATCTGATTTTTAGAATTCCCAGATAATATTTGAATGCATCACCAATGAGAGAAAAGCGGTTGTTTTGGTCGTTGTTTTATTTTATCTTAACCATTTGTTTGAATAAAATAATAATAAATAAGAATAAATAAAGAAATTAAATAAAATAAAATTATTAGAGTAGAAATAAAAATAAAAATAATAATTTAATTCATCTTATTTAAATATATCAATAAACATAATAAATAGTTATTTTATTTGATAATAAAAAATAAATAAACATAATTTTTATAAAAAATTTGAAATGAACTTTTTATTCATCAATACTGAGTATAACCGTCGCCGTCTCCTACGTTCACAGGGTTCCGAAGCCCTCGTAATCCCAGGATTTCGCTGCGTGTCTATCCCTGATGGGTCACTCTGATGACGAACACAAAGACGCAACACAAGATATTCTGCCACTATGCAAGTCTACTTGGAAACACTTCCCTGCTTGCAAAAAGTACTTGAAGAGATCAACTCCGTGATCTCGGATTCGTCGAAGGTGACTTGCATCATCAATGACGGAGTTATGAGCTTTTGCTCTTGACGTAGCAAAGGAAATCGGTGTTCCTTGTGCGTTCTTCTGGACAACTAGTGCTTGTGGATTTATGGGTTATCTTCATTACCAAAGCCGTGTTGACAAGGCATCCTTCGTTATACAGACAAAGAAGATCTCAGCAACAACTACCCCGAAAGAACAGTGGATTTGTTTCCAGGAATAACGTAGACGAGGCCGAGGAATTTTCCCAGCTTTCTTTGAGCTCCGAATCTCCATTAATGGTGGTCTGAGAACTTCTTGTTACCTTAAAAATGAGGCATGTTTATGTATTATTGCAGGCAAGACTAGCTTTGTAAGTCACACCAGAGGATGGCCTGGAGAAGAGAGTTTATTTTATGAAATTAAGTATCGACGTACTCAACGTTGTATTATAATGAGTTCATTCATATCGGTCATTGTAAATAAATATTGATTCCATGTTCTTTATTAGTTCACAATGGGTAATGCAATTTTCAAGTCCTTTCTGATTATTTCTTCTGCTAAAAATTTGGAAAATTCAACAGTGTTTATCTTGGTACTTAGAATGTGCATACTGGAAGCATTAGGAATTCAAATAAAGGATATTTGTCTTGATTTTAAAGCCAGGAACTTAGGCTCTGTTTGGATGTGCTGAAGCTTTTGTGCTTTTGAAGAAAAAGGCGCTTTAGAGTCTTTGTAAATAAATTTGAGAACTTTTTCTTGTAAAAGTAGCTTTATGCTGAAAAGTGTTTGGATAAATTTTTACTGTATCGTGCTTTTGAATGCTGAATGAAGTGTTTGACTAAAAATAAAAATTTCTATATGTGATATATAATGACCGAAATGCCCTAAGTATATAATAATTGATATATTATGAAATTTTTAATTATTTTTTATATATTATTTACTTTTTAAAATTTAATAAATTTATTATGTAAAAATTATATAAATAATTACTTATATTAATATTTATAAACTTATTAACAAATTATATTATTAATATCAATCAATAATTAAATTGAATAATATTAATTATATAATAATTATTATAATATTAAATTTGAAAAATATATTTAATAGTTATTAAAAAAATTTTATATAATTTTGTAAATTTAGTATTATTATGATAAATTAATAAATAATTTTGATATTTATTTAAATCTGTATAAATTTAACTTTTTTATTTTTATAATATAAAAATATTAAATAAATATTAAACAACTAATAAAGTCAATTGTTATAAACCTTAATATAAATATTATACGGTCATACATATTGTAACAAAATAAAATACAATCATAAGTTCAAACAGAAACACAACATTCATAAATGACTATATATTTCATTTGCAATTGCATCACGACATGCATCCCATCTGTCACTACGATCGGATTCATCCTCGGGTGGAACGTTTGATGTATTAGAAAATGCTTCAAATGCTGACGGTAGATAAGTTTCACGCTCAGCATCTGTAAATGCTTCATCTGCTCCTTTAATCCTGATATAGTTATGTATCACCATTGTCGCAATAATAATATTACGTTGTACCTCTATTGAATATGACGGCATATTTCTTAAAATTGCAAAGCGCGCCTTCCATACGCCAAATGTACGTTCAATTATAGTCCTGTATGAAGAATGTAGAAAGTTAAACTTTTCTTTTCTCCCTCTATGCGCCCGCATTTGCAGTGTATTTGCACGACGAAAGTCCTCCAGATGATATCTTACATCCCGGCCTTTATAAGGACCCATATATCCATAGGTATGTTTATATCCTGCATCCACTAAATAACATTTATCTCCGCGAGGATGAGGAAATCTCAAATCAGGCCTGCGTAATGCTTCGTTCAGTATGCGTGAATCGTGAGCTGACCCTTCTCATCCGGCCCATGCAAATGTAAAACACATATTAAAATCACATACCGCCAATATATTTTGAGTAGCATACCCTTTACGTCCAATGTAAGGTGTTACATCTTCTGGCCGTATAGTTGCTTTGATATGTGTTCCATCGATAGCTCCAATACAATCTTGTATTCAAATTTTAAGATTAAAATAAAAAATTCAACTTATCTATTATAACAATCTAAGTGCCGAAATTCGACTTGATCACTTACTTTAAACCATGGAAGATAACGTGCATTCTGTGATTTATGAAATGCTTCTCCCTCGTTATATCTATCATGAGGCTTTATAATATTTGCAGCCAATTTCAGCACAGCCTGAAGCACTCTATGAAAATGCCGATGAATCGTCTCACCCGAATGACTAAAAATTTTCTGATTTACTCTATTTCCTAGACCATGTGCACACGTTCCGAGAAAAATAGCAACTTCTTCATGAACAGACATTCCACGTATTGCATCTAAGTCGTACAACCTTGTCAACTCATCACATAGTTGTAAAAAAACAGGTACCTTCAATCGAAAATTTTGATAGCAACGAACTTCGTTTCTTTGCAGTATCTCATTTATGAAAACGTTACCCGTGCGTATAGATGTACGACACGGACGTTTACTTAAATGTCGATTGTAGTACTGAATTGCTGCATAATTTGCTTGTTCACATAAGTCTGTCCATTCCTCTTCACTATCATTTTCCTCACTATCACTAGCCCACGGATCCATTTAACTGCAAATATAAAAATTAATTTTAAATGACAATATTAACTAAAAATATACGTATAAACTCACAGTTCTAAAAAACATTAATATTATAATTGATATCAAATTTTTTTCTAATAATATAATTTTGAACAAATTATATACTACCACCATGATACAATATACTAGCATAATACTATCAAAATAATATTTTAAACGTTCAACTAAATCACAGTAATAACATAACAACATCATATAGCCACCACAAAATTATTCCAAAAATATTTACAATATTATTATTTAACAAACATCATATTAACACAATATTTAGATTCCAATAATATTCACAATAATACTACATAATAACCATAACAACATACAATAAAAACCACCAATATCATATAATAATATCATTTTACAACCATAACAATATTCCAATAATGTTTACAACATACTAACTTTATAATACTAATAGCCTACTAATGTTCGACAATGTTCAAATTACAACATACAATAACTAATTTAAGATTTTCCCGGTCCAAAGTAGTTAAAGTGAAACAGCAGCCAACTATTGCGAGCTGCAGTACTAGGATAACTCATGAAGACTTCACGATTTTCTTTCTTAGTCAAAACACATGCTGCATAATGGGCTAGGGGGCTACCGGCTTCTATCTCCGGAATACTGTCCAATATCGTCAAATATTGACGGATGGTTGGTATCGATAACGTCATTGCATGTCTTTGACGCATTATCTTTGTCATATCACCAATATGCTCCTTTCCAGATGATCCGGAACTCTTTCGCTTCCTACCACTACTTTCTGATCTTAAAGGATTTTGAGATATAGAAAAGGACTGTGAAAAGAAATCATTATCAGTAATGATAGAAGAGGGAACCTGAAATGCAGGTGGAGGTTCTTCATTGGCTCGAACGTCGTCGCTATCTCCGCTGCCTTTCAAATCCGATTGGTTTGAAGGTGCAGTCTCCTGTTGAACTTGTGATGGTGCCCAAGCCCGCGAACCATTAGCAACAAGATCATCAAATAACACCGGATACCGTTCGCGGTATATAGATAAATCTTTACCCTTAAATTTTTTAAACTTAGGGTATGCCTAAAAAAAAGAGTTCATTAATTTAAAAAATTAGTTTAATAATAATAACATATTTTTTACGATTAGATAAAAATACCTTAATTTTTTCTTCCCACCAATCCTCATCTGCAGCGATTGTATTGCGAGTATAATCCCATCCCAAACCAGACTCTCCACGAACCAACGATTTATAATTATTGTAATCACTCTTCATACCATCCCAATGATTTTTTAATTGTTTCCGGTCAACCTCCTGGCCATAAAATTCTTCAAATGATTTTTTGATATTTGCCCACCCTTGCACATTAAAATATGTTCCTGGCCTATTCCCCTTAGATATCTCTTGTTCACAATATTCAATAAACTTAACGTGGATAGCATCTGTCCACCTAATCGGATTCACCTTTCTTGCTCGACGTGATTTTGAGGATTCCATCTAAACATATGAAAATAAATCCCTCAAACATCATCATAGGGCAGCAAGAAAGCATCTCATTTGAGCATTGTATAAAGCAAACATCCCTCAAACATCATCATAGGGCAGCAAAGAAGCATCTCATTGAGCATTGTATGAAAATAAATCCCTCAAACATCATCATAGGGCAGCAAGGAAGCATAGGCAACACCAACACACTAACTCAAATAACATGCCAGCAAGATAGCATGTAAGGCAAATATACCTCACATCATCATATGGTAGCAAGGATAGCCAACAATTCCTCAAAATTATCATATAGCCCAGTAAGAACAAGCATACAAAAATATATCTCAAAATTTATTAATTGTCAATAAGAATAACTAAAAAATCCTCAAAATTTATCATAGAGCAGCAAGGTAGCACCAACAGGTAAAAAAACCCTCAAAGGACATCATAAGGCAGCAAAGTAGTACCAACAGGCAAAAAAATTCTCAAAATTCATCATAGGGTAGCAAGGTAGCACCAACAGGCAAAAAAACCCTCAAAGGACATCATAGGGCAGCAAGATAGCACCAACAGGCAAAAAAATCCTCAAAGGACATCATAGGGCAGCAAGGTAGCACCAACAGGCAAAAAAACCCTCAAAGGACATCATAGGGCAGCAAGGTAGCACCAACAAGCAAAAAAATCCTCAAAGGACATCATAGGGCAGCAATGTAGCACCAACAAGCAAAAAAACCCTCAAAGGACAGCAAGGTAGCACCAACAGGCAAAAAAAACCTCAAAGGACATCATAGTGTAGCAAGGTAGCACCAACAGGCAAAAAAATCCTCAAAGGACATCATAGGGCAGTAAGGTAGCACCACAGGCAAAAAAATCCTCAAAGGACATCATAGGGCAGCAAGGTAGCACCAACAGCAAAAAACCCTCAAAGGACATCATAGGGCAAAAGGTAGCACCAACAGCAAAAAATCCTCAAAGGACATCATAGGGCGAGAATGTAGCACCAACAAAAAAACCCTCAAAGGACATCATAGGGCGTGAAGGTAGCACAAAAAAAAAACCCTCAAAGGACATCATAGGGCAGCAAGGTAGCACCAACAGGCAAAAAAATCCTCAAAGGACATCATAGGGCAGCAATGTAGCACCAACAGGCAAAAAAACCCTCAAAGGACATCATAGGGCAGCAAGGTAGCACCAACAGGCAAAAAAACCCTCAAAGGACATCATAGGGCAGCAAGGTAGCACCAACAGGCAAGAAAATCCTCAAAGGACATCATAGGGCAGCAAGGTAGCACCAACAAGCAAAAAAACCCTCAAAGGACATCATAGGACAGCAAGGTAGCACCAACAGGCAAAAAAAACCCTCAAAGGACATCATAGGGCAGCAAGAGAGCCTAGGCAGCACCACAACAACAACTCAAAAAAAGGGCCAGCAAGGATAACATCTCAGTTGAGAGTTGTATAAGGCAAAAATCCCTTCAAAAATAAGTGTAGCATCCATTCCACTATTATGATATTATTAACTATCAAGCTAGCCAAACATCTCATTCAAACTAACAATTCTTGCCATGCCATCCAAAAGGGGCTGCAAGATTATAAGGCAATCAAACATCTCATTTTAGCAATGTATAAGACAACAAACCCTCAGAAAATCATCATAGGAGAAGCAAGATTAGGCAACAATCCTCAACAATACAGATAGGGCCAGGTAGGGCAAGCACAGGCAAATATACATCAAGATTCATTACTTGCCAGCAAGGATAGCCAACGATTTCTTCAAAATTCATCATAGGGCCAGCAATGGTGTTTATATGCAACACCACTTCCAAAACTAATCCAAACCAGCAAGCATAGCCAACAATCCCTCAAACATCATCAAAGCACCAGCAAGGACAAGCATAGGCAAATATACCTCAAAAATCATTAATTGCCAGTAAGAATAACCAAAAATCCCTCAAATTCATCATTGGGACAGCTAGGGTAAGTATCGGCAGCAACCATACATATTTGGTCAAGATAAGTGTAGCATCTAGTTTATTATTATGTTATCAATAACCATCAAGCTAGCCAAACATCTCATTTAAAGAAAAGATCCCTGCCATGCCGTCCAAAAGGGACTGCAAGGTAATAAGGCAACCAAATATCTCATTTGAGTATTTTATAAGACAATAAATCCTCAGAAATCATCATAGGGGCAGTAAGGTTAGGCAACAATCCCTCAAAAATCCAGATAGGGCAGCTATATATCATTATTCATTACTTGCCAACAAAGGATAGCCAACAATCCCTCAAAAATTATAAACAGGCCAGCAAGGACAAACATAGGCAAATATACTTCAAAATTCATTAATTGCCTGTAAGGATAACCAACAATCCCTCAAATTCATCATTGGGCCAGCTAGGGTGTCTATAGACAACACCACTTCAAAAATTAAAGCCAAACCAGCAACGATAGCCAACATCCCTCAAAAATCATCAAAGCATCAGCAAGGACAAGCATAGGCAAATATACCTAAAAAATCATTAATTGCCAGTAAGAATAACTAACAATCTCTCAAAATTCATCATTGGGCCAGTTAGGGTAAGTATAGGCAGCAACCATACATATTTGGTTAAGATAAGTGTAGCATCTAGTTTATTATTATGTTATCAATAACCATCAAGCTAGCCAAACATCTCATTTAAAGAAAAGATCCCTGCCATGCCGTCCAAAAGGGGCTGCAAGGTAATAAGGCAAGCAGTAAGGATACACAAAAATCCCTCAAAATTCATCAAAGGGCCAGCAAACACCAAACAATTCTATCAGCAACCAAAATGCCAAAACTGAGTAAAAAAATAAACAGCGATAAGTTCAAACATACATACAACAATACACACACAGTTTTAAAACTACAAGTAAATCCAAAATTTACAAACAATTTCACCAAGCAACTCTTTTCAACAGAAAATAACCATAAAATCTTTAAAATGATCAATTATTCTTAATTCATGTCAAAATCTTAACATATTTAGTTATGCAAAGATCCGAATTAATTTTTAATACCTGCACAGAGACAACTGCACCGACGATCTTTCGAAAATCCTTATAAGCAATCGATTGAAGAAAGAAAACTATAATTTATTCACATTTTGATCGATTCGGATGCAAACAAAGAAGAAAAAAAATTTATGGAATGAATAAATCAATAGACTTTGTCAAAAAAAATCAACGCAACGAAAAATAAACATAAATAACGATCACAGTCACTAATTATATACACTAACACATAAATATCACAGTCACTAATACAGTAAACAAAAATTAAAAATCGCATCTCTTCGGCCGTCCATCCACACCAACGAAATCAACAAAAAAAAACTAATCTACACAAAATCAACGCACAAATAAGCAACCAAATAATTAAATCTAAATTAAAAAAAAAATACCTCAACCGCGCTTTAATCCCGTCGCCTTCGAAATAAAATCCGACAGAGATGGAGATCGGAATGGAAACGATCTACAGGGACGGAGAGATTGGACGAAAAATTGATCGGCATTGGAGACGGAGAGATCGGAAGAACCGATCGGGAGGAGGAGGCAGCGAAGCGATCGGGAGATCGGGAGCTCGGGAGGGAGGAGGGAGCGGAAAAAATGAAAAAATTAGAGATTAGAGCACGCGGTAGAAAATATATATTAGTTTGTAATTTTTTAAAACTAATATGGGTAAAACAGTCATTTCAGGTACCCGAAGCGAAAAGCCGCGTGCGGCTTTATTTGGAAAGCACCGAATCGGTGCTTTTTAATTTTGGCTTTTCAAAGCTGCTGTAAGCAGCTTAAAGCGTTTGTTGCCAAACGCATATAACACTGTGCTGTGCTTTTTCCGGGCTTAAAGCCCGGAAAAAGCACAGCCAAACAGGGCCTTAAACTTGAACCATGGATATTTCTTACTCTAGCATTCTACAAGCAACTTTCATACTTTCATGTCTACAAGCTATAAAATGAACCTACTTTTCAGAATAATACCAAGTCACCTGGTACAAGAGCCATTAGTTTGAGCTTGATCTGATAAGGCTGTACATATCAAAAAGATTAGGCGCGATGCAGCAATAGGTGCAATACCTTACATAAACCACTTTTATAAAGCCTGGAAGCAATAAACACAAGAATGATACTATTACAATTTACAAGCAGGCTGCATCACATAGTAAGTAGAGTTTCATTCATGTTAAGAAATATATACTTTAAGAAGCAATGTTATAGTTGCAGCCTGGCATAATATAGACAACTTTTTCTTTTAAAAGCATTGCTCCAAATGTCATACTAGCACATTCCTTTTGCCTAAAAGTTTCTGATAGCTTGTACAGAAAAGCTAAATCACTGCAACTGCTATGAGGAAAAGAGAAGCCTGATCGTCCTTCATTGGTTGCCTTCAGCTTCTAAAAAAGGTTGTAGGTTGCATAACAAAAAGTACTGCGTAATAGGATGAACATGGAATATGCATCAAGTAAATATACACAAAGAAAATTCAGCAGAACTATTAAGCTAGATTACCTACTACATACCAGCAGAGCCATCTGCAATAACATAGCAACTATATTCTCATAAATTCCTTAACTACTTACCAGTTGGAACAATCCATAAACAATAAAGAATAAAAATTTATTATAAAAGCATGCAATTCAAGTTTTTAGACCTTAGATTATCAAAAAAAAAAAAAAAAAAGATAAATACTGGCTTGCAAAGATTCCATAAAAGCATAGAGATTGTACAGATATTGAAAGCAGAAAAAAAATTTAAAAACCATTAAAGCATATTCTAAGAAAAACAACACACATAATTGTGAGTCTGAAAGTAAATATACTAGAAGAAAAAAAGTGATATGGATTGTTTTGAAAGTTATTACAAAGTACTTTAATAAAGACCAAACAAATTTACCAAAGACCAAAAAGCACCAAGTCTAGGGAATGTATAACAATTAATAACAACAAAAATAGGAGATATGGGAACTACTTGCAAGGTGGCAAAACAAAATCTTCCTAGTATCAAAATCATATACATGTATTAATAACTAAAGCTAGTAAAATGAGATTGTTAAGTCATTCAGTCACAGCAATTCATACAAATACAATAATAGTACAATGTCATTCGAAGCTTCAGCAAGTCATTCTGTCAATCCACTACTTGTGAACTTATAATTATGAGCATATAGATAAGCTAGCCTAAGCTTCATAATGTTCTTCTTAAATTTAACCCAAGTAGGTTACTAACAATAGCCATTTCAATGATCTATAATTCTCCAGTAAGATGAGCATCAAAACAAATACTAACTTTCAACAAAAGCAATTAGCTCATTATCTTACTTTCCAAAACTAATTGACCTTGCATTAAAACTAAATCAAGATGTTAAACCTACTTAGGCTTCCAGCTACCATCAAATTATATGCTAACAGTAGTAATCCACTAAAACCACAAGACAAGGAGAAAACATTCTTATCTCTTACAACACTATAATTAGGGATCGGAAAAGTTACATTCTATTGAAAGAAAAAGCTACTTCTGGTCATAGAATTAACTATTTATGATATTAGTAATTAGAAAATTTCGTTTTATTCTTTTTCTTACTTTTTGTTAGAACTAATGGCTACATCAACTTAAGAAAGACTACTAAAAGTATAATCAGATAAATGGAGTAACAAAAATTAGTTATAAAGATAAAATTTTAGGTCAGAAAAATGAACCATATTGCTTGATTATGCAATCCAGATAATTTCAGAACATCAATCCCCCTAGATTGTGATTGCACAAACACATCAAACACACGCAGAGAACTGAGTCAAGTATATGTTGAATACAAAGAGTTCGATAATTAAAAATCAAGACACATCTACTGATCATATATCCGGTATCAACTTCCCAGTTTTTTATTCTATGCCGACCACAAAATCACCACAAAAATTAATAGATAGTAATTATATGGCAAGATTAAAATCTAAATTAAATAAACCAATCTATATTGTTCAAAGCCGGATTGGTTCCTACATAGAACCTCTCAATACCTTAAAATCAAAGATCACATGTATGATCAAAACTAAAAACAAGTCACATTACTTAATTAAAGTAAGAACAAATCTTTTCGGTGGAACTCCATGGGCGAAATCGATGGAAAGCAAGTGTACGGAGAAGAAACATAAATTAGAAAATAACTATCTTTTGAAGCAAACAGTAGAAGTGTTTAATGCGGGAGGAAGAATAATGCATATGTGAATCCGAGAACTCCAGATTTGGCAAGGAAGTAATTGATTATGTGAGATAAAGGTGATGATAAGAGGCGATAGTGCGTTGTCAAAAAATATTGAATGAAGATTGAAATTGTAACACTTCTTCTTTCCTTTTTTTTTTTTTTTTTTTTTTTGCGTTGCTTTCGTTTGTTCTCATTGTTTCCTACGGGAGTCAACACGTTGAAACTCCGAAGGCAACAAACTAGTTGTTTTCTAGTGGAGGGCAGTCATGCAAGACCTACAAATGCTCATGTACAATTTATAACAGAGCAAAATCAGAAGAATCAAAGGAAAATTGAAGTTGAAATCGAAGAAGAAATTTAAAAAGAAATCAGGCAGAATCAGACGAAATCATACGAAATGTTAAGAAAAAATAACAAAATCTGAGGAAATCAAAGAAATCACAAGATTCAAACAATTGAATTTCACTGAAATCAAACGATATCAAAATGAGATCCTATAAACGGGGCGAAAATGAAATCGTAATCAAAACTGTACCTAAATCGACGGCGGCGAGAACGGACGAGAGGCGCGGCGAGTGACAAAGAAATTAGCATGTTTGGAGGAGCTTTTTTCTCCCAACTTTTTATTTTACGTTTTTCAATAAAGTTTCTAAAATATTTTACAAAATTTTTTTAAAAATTTTAAAAATAAAAAAAATTCTACGTCATGAAATTTTTTTAGTTGTTATTTTTATTATTTTTGAAATAAAAAAGTAGAGCTCATTTTTCAAAAATTCCTAAACTATTCCTCTTTTTCAAAAAATTAATTTTTAATAAGTACTTCCAAACATCTCCTAGATCTCGTTTAATTTAATACAGTGCATAAATACAATAAAATTAATATGGATAAAATAAAAACTTCAACTTTTAATATAATAATATTAATCTTACTTTAAATTACACTCTATATTAGAACGTAGTGAATTACAAATTAATAAAAATTTTTATTTCCTATTAATTTTATAAATTTATTATCAAATTAGAATAATAAAAAGTAATTAATTTACTTACTCTTTATTATTTTATATTACTTTTAATTCAAACATAACTTACAAAAATTGCTTATGTTTTGGTGTGACATCAGATATGGAAAATTGTTATTTATAAATTACGAGGTAAAAATGCTTCAGCCATTAAGAGCAAATTGATGAAAGAAAGCCTGCCTTGTTAGCGCAAAATTTGATCGGGTTTTGACTATTTATATCCACATTTTATGTAAGGAACCAAAAGAAAATTTTCTACATCTTTTTGTACTACTGGATACTGCTGAGGGACAACATCAACTAGAATGATGATACCTGTTCTGGTTTCTCTTAACTAGTACGGGCATATTTCAGTGATATTTAAGTACCTAGAATGTTGATTCATTTCAGAAACTAAGGGTATATTCCGGAGTGCGTTTTACCTTCATTCTCAAAACGTCCGACTGTTTCATAAATTTCTTTTTCATATTTAATTTTTTTAATCTGAAGGACATACACGAATTACACGTTTCTGAACTAAAATGATACCTCTAACTTTCTGTTGAGTGCTTGAAGGTTAGAGGTAATCATTTTAGTTCAGAAACTAAACAAGCTTTAATTGATTGTTTGGATTATAGGTATATATATGGAATGGCAGTGATAGTAAAGTATTTCACCATGTATACCAATGTTTGGTAATACAACATGAAAGGAAAGTTCCCCATCCTTCACACTGTTCTATAGTTATATGCGTACCCACCGACTCATGGTGAGATAATTTTGCTACCATTTATGTCCTCGATTCGCTACTCTTCTTTATTGTCTTTCTTCAGTTTTCTCTCAAGCAGCCACACTATTACTTTCGCGCCATTTTTTCTCCCTCCCGCCAACGGCTGCATTTCCTTAGTTTTCTGACTTTCTTCTCGCCCTCCTCTACTGGTTTGATATCTCTCTCTCTTCTTTTTCTTCATTTTCATCTTCCTTGGCCGAATAGGATTTAATGTTTAATTTGATCATTTTTAATATTTTAAAATTTATTTCTGAATTTTTGTTAAAATTTATTATTGGTGACGGTGTTATGATCAAGATCTGTTTCTAAGAAGAGAAACAATATACATCTGAGAATGATGTTTTGTTTATATATATTTTTTTAGTTTTTCTTTATTTTTGTGTATTCTAAAAATAAGAAGCTCGAGGACATCTCTCTCTTCTCTTCTCTCCCTATAGTTCGGTTGTCGTTGTTGTTGCTTGTATTGTCACGAAGACATCGCGTTGGTTTGCATTGATTCCGGCGGTGTTGGTGTCTTTCGCTGTTGGCATTGAGAGATTTTATCTCTCCGGCATTGCCTCGTAGGATTTCCACAAAGTCAGATCTATATCTTTTTCTCTTTCTCCCTTCATTGATTGGTGTTTGAGATCTACTTTTTGAGCTGCTGTTAGAGAATTTTCAGAATAAATCTTAATCAGAAGAAGAACAAGAAGCTTTTTAGTAGAGAATATCTTTTAGAAATAAGTTGATTCTTGTTTCGTTGAATCTCATTCTTTGATTTAATTTCTCTACATATTACACTAATTTATTCTTTTGAAATTTTGTTTTGTCATCGATTAGTTATTTTTTTGAATTTCTTAAAGTTTACACGATCATTACTCTCAGCTTTTGACGGTAGCAATTTGTTACGCTTCTTCAGGAAACAGATTAGATATTGTTGTTGTTTCTTGATTTTGAACAATACAAGGAATTTGTTACTGTTATTTGTTACTGCTTTAAATTTTGGGAGTAAAACTATGCGGGTACAATAAGTTCTATTTGGGTACAATAAGTGTTCAGGGCATTTCAATAATTATAATTTTACTGTCTATCTTTGACAATTTGTTGTATTTTGATTTTCAAATAAAAATCCATTCGTCATTAATTTGTCTAATGTTTGAGTTATGCATCATACACGATTCTTTTTAACGACCGGAATTTATGCTTAAACATTGAAATATTATTTTATTGGAATCTTTGGACTAATCTCTGCCCTGATTTTTAGTCCATAAGCTACTCCAATGGACAGATAGTACCATCTGAGACTCAAAGCTTTTAGCAGATTGAATGATATATTTAACAAATAAGAGCATGGTTCTTTAATCATTGGCTTATTAGCGGAGAATGCATGTGACCAAGAATTATGTGTATGGAACAGAAACATAAAATAATATAACTTAGACAATTTTATAAATTCAATTTGACAGGTTTCTTTTTTTACTAGTTTTTTAACTTTCTTTTTGACTGGTTTTTTTACTGTTTCTTTTTTTTACTGATTTATATTTTTTTAGTGGTTTGCATTTTTTTAATGGTTTTCTATTTTCACTGGTTTGTATTTTTTTATTGATTTTACTATTTTATATTCTTTTACTGGTTTTTTTACTGGTTTATATTCTTTATTGGTTTGCATTCTTTTACTTATTTCTCCTGCTTTGCATTTTTTACTATTTTTCATTTTTTACTGTTTCTTTTACTGGTTTTACATTCTTTTGTTAGTTTGCATTTTTTTACTGATTTTTTTTCACTGTTTTGCATTCCTTTACTTATTTTTACTGTTGTACATTTTTTTACTAGTTTTTATTTTTTTCTTTTACAGATTTTGTTCATTATGGATAATAAGTGCAAACTACTGCGCTTGTATCATCTGACTGTGGTATATAATTTATACTGTTACTTATTACTTGCTCTTACAAAGTCGAAAGAGAAAGCTAATTGAAATTGGTCCTTATATTACTGAAGAAAGAGAAAGAATTAGACATGGAGTATTTAGTTTTTTGGCTAATGATGCTAGATGCCGTAGCATTTGTCAAATGAGTACGTCGGCATTTACTAAGTGGTGTGACATTTTAGTGACTTATGGCGGGCTTCCACCTACACGACGAGCTAGTATCGAAGAACAAGCTATTAATTTTATATGTATTGTTGGACAAAAGCTAAAAAAATCGTTTAACATAAGGTATTCTCCAACAATCTGAAGAAATTATTAGCCGTCATTTTCATAATGTTTTAAAGGCTACCATAGAAGAAGAAGGAAGATTTTTACAATAACCTGATGGATCACGATTCCTGTAGAAATCTACAATAGTCATAGATACAATTCATATTTCAAGGTGAAGATATTTTTTCTACAATTACTTACAATAAATTTATTTTCCATAACTTACTAAGTAGTAAATTATAATGTCAGGATTGTGATGGTGCAATTGATAGAACATATATTCGAGCTGAAATTTCTCAAGCCATTGCTCCTAGATATTGCGGTAGAAAAAAATATTCCACACAAAATGTGCTAGCTGCTTGTTATTTTGATCTTAAATTCACATATATCTTAGCTAGTTGGGAAGGATTGGCATCTGACTCTAGAATTATAAAGGATACATTAAAAAAACGATGCCCGTTAAGAATACCTGAAAATAATAATGAATTAACATAAATATTTATACAAGTTTAATCTTTCTAATATTATGATTGATATATGGACTTTAGGAAAATTCTATCTTGTTGATGCTAGTTTTATGACGAGGAGTGGGCTAATTACACCTTATAGAAGCGTTTGGTAACACTTATGGGAGTATTCCTCAAATCTACCAAGAAATTATCAAGAATTGTTCAACCTTTGACATTATCATTGTGAAACACAATTGAAAGAGCATTTAGCGTCCTTAAAAAACGTTTTCCTATTGTATCAAGCTCAGATGAACCTTCTTTTTGTGTTAAAACCCATACAAAAATCATAATAGCATATTGCATGATGCATAACTATATGATGGGTGAGAATATAGATGACGATCTTATTAAAGAAGTAAATGAGAAACTTGCTAACCAACCTACTGAAGTCAATAGCTAAGATAATGGTAACCATGATGAAGATACCCAACCGGGGGGTCTATTAGAGATGCAATTGCACTTGATATATGGAGAGATTACACTATATAATTTTATCCACTTGTATTTTTTTGCCTTTTGGGTCTTATAATATAGTATATAATCTTATCCACTTGTAGTTTCTTAGCTTTTTGGGTCTTATATTACTGTATATAATCTTATTCACTTGTATTATTTTTTTGACTTTTTGGGTCTTAGATTATTGTATATAATCTTATCCACTTATATTTTTTTGGCTTTTTGGGCCTTATATTACTGCATATAATCTTATGTACTTGTATTTTATTTTTGGCATTTTGGGTCTTATTTTTCTAATGAACTTTCTATGTGAACTTTTATGTTATATAAATAGTGTGTTTAATTAATAAGTTAATCTTATTGCTTATTTATGTTGCTTTTATCATCTGCAAGATTATAACATGTTACAAAAGCGAAAGACATGTGGAAGGAGTGACCCTGTTCTATGAACTTCTGCAATGGATAATGCTATTATCAATGCCCTATTTCATCAGCATAATATAAAAAACCGTGTCAATAGAACCTTCACGACATATGCTTATGATAACATACTTAGGAAGATGAGGGAACACTTTCCAGATAAATCACTAGACAAGCATAGAATCCACAACTGAATTAAGTATATGAAGAAAAAATATGCTCCGGTTTGGGATTTATTTGAAGGTGGCTTAAGTGGGTTTGCTTGGAACAACTTGACCTATAAATTTGAGGCTGAGCTTAAAGTGTGGGAACAACTAATTCAGCTACAGTTTGTTCTATGTTAATTTATTTTAACTTTTTATTATTTATCTTATTAAGATGTCTTTTTAATAAAAAATTGCAATGAACTCCTGAAACTTCTGATTGAAAAATCAAATCATTTTTACTCCCTTTGACAAGTTAAGCATACTTTATGGGAGTGACAGGGCTACATGTGGTGTAGCTTCGTCTTCGACTGAGATAAGAGATATTTTGGGAAAAGTGACAACTACAGACACCATTGAAGAAATTGATGATTTGATAGCTGACAATCGTGTTGATTTAGAGGGTTTCCATAATAATGATCAAGCAGCTCCTAAAGCTAGGCCTTCAAAGTGTACCAACCAATGTTACAACCGATGGACAATCACCAGTGGTAGAACATCCTTCTAAGAAATTAAAAGGAATTGCAAAAGCGGATGTTGGTTCAGAGTTTATGAAAGAAACAATGCGAGAAATTGCTACAGCTATAAAGGATTCTGCACATGATATGGCTAGGCGGTAAGGAGCCCCTTTCGATTAAAGAGTCAGAGATAGTTAGTCTGTTATATGAACTTGAGATTGACGATAATCTTCATGAGAAATGTTATATGTTTCATGTGGACAATCCTAGTAAGTTAGAGCGTTACTTAATTATCCACAAGAACGGCGTAAGAATCTTCTTATAAAGATGGTGTTAACAGCTCAACCTTCTCCATCATTTAGTGCCTACTAGGTAAGAGCTTTGTGTTATTATTTTCAGTTTTGTGTATGCTTACTTTATATGTTAACCATATGTCAAATATTTCAGAGATAAAATGGAGTTGCTAGGTTGAAGTTTTGGAGAAGTGTAGATCATGTTATCATGTTTTGTTATGTAGATGGTTCTGGAGCTCTCAAATAAACCCACACAACTCATATATGTTTTGCATTGAGAATGAGCTGTAATTATGTTTCAAAATTAAAATTGTGTTTTATTTATTTTGAATATTATATATGTACAATTAGCTTGCATATGAAATTGTTATTGCTGTTTCTAAGTTAATGTTTATTTAGTTTAAAAAATGGTTCACTGTTATTGCTGTTGGCTCTTGCACCACGCGTTGATTGTACATGAAGTTTTATCGGTAGGGTGAGGAAACATTATGTGTAAACTTTCATCTATTGCATGTAATTTTTTACTTTAACAAGGATTTTGCCATACACTCTTTGTTTTATTTTAATAATAAATTTGTAATCAAGATCAAGCTATTCAAACTATCAAGAATATTTGTCTTTTAACAAAATTTTTTATCATTACTTATTTATTGTTCTATCCAAACATAGTAAAGATTTACCTATAATATATCCAAATATCATAAGGTTAAATAACTACGCTTTTCTATCCATCCTCTTACTTTACCCATGTATCAAAACATACCATAACTTTCACTATCCACTAAGTTTGAATAAAAACGTATTACCCTGCACACAGTTAATTAGGGTAGCACCAAGAAATACAAAATCATACATACACTATCAAACATAAGCCTGAAGGTGAGCAGCATTAAAGACACTACGGCGACGATAGCGGCACGAAGACGGTGACCAGCATTAAAGACACCTGCACACAGTTAATTAGGATCTTGAGTTCCACCGTTTTATTTTCACTCTCTAAAATAAGAGTTTCTCTTCTTCACTTCAAATTCACTTTAAAAAATAATTAAACATAAAATCTAAACTATACTTCCAACTCACCTCACAAAATAATTGAAACACAACAAACTAAACTTTATTTTCAAATAATTTTAGAAAAACTTCACAATTATTTTTGTAAATCTCAATTACGAATATTTAAAACACACTCTTAATAACTTTCTCCAAAAGGACTTTTAAGTCAAAGAAAATAACTTTTAAATTAGTTTTCCAAACACCCAATTTATTGTTTGAAGCTTTTTTTGTGACTTAAAAGTTGAACAAAAACCTTAAGCCAAACACCCCATACGTCGGCAACATCATATGCTGCTGTCACCAAGTAGTTATCAGCGGAGATTTTTTTCTTATAGGTTGCTAAGTCAAATGTCAGGAAAGGAAACATCATCCTGATATAAACTGCTGTAGCTGTTGTCAAAAACTAAGGCAAGAAAATGCTTTCAAGTAAGTGTATAACAACCCAACTGCAGGCATAAAGCCAAAGCTAAGAACAAACAAACAGCATTTAATCAACTCTTCCTTCCATCAACTCAGTATCAGTCAACAGGTTCTTCAGTCTTCTTGGAAGAGAGGAGGTACCAGCCAAGACCAGCGAAAATAGCAACAGTGCCAGCAATAACACCGTAGTTACGGTTCTTGTCAGCTGAGGCACCAGTAGTAGATGAGCTAGCAGTCCCACTTGCCTTCACATCAGCTACAGCCTCAGGAGCCTTCGGAGCTTCAGCTGGTTTGCTGACACCCTGACAAAACCACATGTCACATTATTTCACCTAAGTTCAGAAAACAAATTCTATTATGCTGTCAGTACACAATAATGCTATTTATGATATATTCAAAGATTAGACGACTCGCAAGAAGTTGAGTTACTTAAGGAGTTCCACAAAAGTGATTCCATTTGGCCAATAAGAGGCTTTATCAGCGTAAATCACGTAGAAAATGCCATAAATCAAATATAGAATTCAATTAAAGCAAAAATGAGAGCAGATGAAAGAACAAACTCGAACAAAATCGACTATCTACATGACATAATAATCATATAAATATGCGAAAGGAACAAGGCTAGCTCCAAAATATGATACATAAAAGGAAGCTGGTTTAGAAATACCTTGTGTGTAAGTTTCTCCAGCCTCTCTTGCTCCAATTTCTGCTAGTAACACAAAAGTTACCTCTTGCAGAAACAATAACAAGTATAGATAACACTAAGCAATTCCTATAGAACCCAAACACACATGCAATTGTTGAAAAGTCTAAACAAGGTGAAGACTTAATCATGCATGAACCTCAATATGAATTCTACTGTAGCCACACATTGGTACAGGACCTCAATGCGAAGCAACACTGCTATGAGCATTAGCAACTAAATTATTGTGTAAATTCTGGTACGCTACAACAAGGTCAAAAACTAAATAAAAGTGCAACATGATTCTTATGACAATGAACACTTCAACTACATAAACAAGTAACTTGGACTCAATCTTTGTGCTGATATGTGAAGCTCCTTTAATGCCAGAGAAATTAAGATTGATTTCCCAAGCCAAGATCTGATATAAACATTCATCTTGTTGGCCACCTTAATGAAGAACTAATTTAAATCACCCCCCTTCCCTATATAGCAAGGACCACTTGTAACACCCAAAAGCAGATGTACAGGCTGCATCAAAAGCATACAACAGATAATAACCAATGCCACTACCATCACCATTTGTATAACTTTCATGTTTGATCATGCACAGTAATGCATGTAACTAAAATAACATGCATAAACATGACACTACTCACTAGTAGTTCACAACAAGCAAAGTTAATAGTTAATTAAATTTCAGGTATATATACTTCATAAATTAATTAATAGCAAATACTAGGGAAAAAATGGCTGACCCTCCCAAAGAAATACAATATACAAGGCCTCCACCAACCTTACATATACAAGGTCATGTACTCAGTAAGTGCAGTCCCAAGACCCATATCATGGTTCAATGCAGCTGCCAAAGGCACATGTGTGCAGTCATAGGAATCCAAATACTTCTATCAGAATCAGGACAGTGGACAATTTATGCCATTTCATCTCAAGGCATTTATACTTCTATCAATAAATACAGTAAAGTAGTATAAACCCTTCACCACTTGAAAATATCAAGCAAACACACATTACCAATTGACAAATACCAACGAGCACCCTTCACCACTTGAAAAATACCAATCAAACACCTTTCTCTCTGCTTGAAAAATATCAATGAAGCACCCTTCTGCACTTTAAAAATATCATCAAGCACAATTCACCACTTGAAAAATACCATTAAAACACCTTTCTCCCCACTTGAAATATCAAACAAGTACCCTTCCACACTTGAAAAACAATCAAACACCTCTTTCCATATGAAAAATATCAATGATTCCGGTTTTCAACTTGACAAATATCAGTCACGTACCCTTCGCCACTTGAAAAAACCAATCAAACACCTTTCTCTCCACTTGAAAACATCAATCAAGCACCTTCTCAACTTGAAAAACATCAATCAAGAACATCTCACAGACAACAACATCGCATAGAAGCTTTGTACATCAGGAAGGCATAAAGAAAACATTAGACAATTAACCAAAAGAATTCACTTCTTTCGTAAATATTTCAAAATTTTCTAGAAATGATGCTGTTACCAAACCAGCAAACCAAAGTTGCTAGTACTAACATCTAATATCTGTCTAATATCTGTGCCAATCAGCGTAGAAAAGTCACGGTGGTTTAAAATCCCCCTTCAACGCACTCTTCAACTCCATTGCACAAAAGTGTACAAGTAAAATATCACTTGAATAACATAAAAGAAGAAAAACGGCATAGGTAAATCACTGCCAGATCCACAAGAATCCATTCACCGACTCAGCATTCCTTTCTCGCAGCAAACCAATCCCCAAACAATAACCAAAATCACACAATACAAACCAATGAATGCAAAAAAAAAAAACGAAAACCTAGTCAATCTCAGCAACATTTTCAACCACAAACCAATCCCCTCCAGAAAAAGAAAAACCGAAAAATCCCAAAAAAAAAACCTTGATGTAAATGTTTTCGGCAGCCTTTTCTTCTTCACTGAGAACCTTTCCGCCGCTGGAGAACCGCCGTGCAAAATACCTCATCGCCACCCTCGCCGAAACTCTCGTCGCCATCGCTCGATTTCCTAAATCTCTGATTGGATTTTCTTTCGTCTATTGATCAATCAAAGACTTGTTGGAATTTGAAAACTTAGGAAAATGAACTCGCCTGGTTTCTTTTTTTTCCCCTTGCCTTGCAGACCAAATTTATTACCAATACAGCATTATTGTGGAGTTTATTAAATATCAGCATTATTTAGTCCATTATTATGACACTAATAAATTCCCCTTGACACAATAATGCATTTAATATCGCCAGGTTCATTTTCTAATGCGTATAAATAAATATGGGAATCATTTCTTTTAAAAAAAAAATATTATGGAGTTTTCTGCTACAATGATCCTTTTATTGTAAAAAAGGTTTTGATATGATCTTTTAGAATAAGTTCCTCTAACTAATTTTAATTGGAAATGACCAAACTACCGTAAGGGCTGCACAATCTTCTTTTTCTTTCCCTTTCAGTAATAGGCTTCATTTGTCTGTGCTTTTTTGAAGCTTTCAACGGTGAAAAATTAAAAGCATCATTTCGATGCTTTCACAAAAAAACTACGTGGGGCTTTTCTTGTTGTCGAGGTCAAATGATTATTTTGTTCGCGATAAGTTAACAAAATTATAACGGTATATAAATTTCTCTATCGTGTTGATCTGATCTTATTTTTTTCTTTTCTTATCTTTTTCTCCTTCTCCTCTATTGACAATGATCCAGACCGTCCACGATCTGCAATTTTCGTCGATTTCTCTCCAATCGGCAGCGAAACTCTTTTCATTTCTTCCGTTCGTCCTATTTCTCACATTTTCTGCCCTAAATGCTACATGGAATTGCCATCGACGAGCAGATTGAAACCCTAGTTGTGCTCACGAGCTCCTGCTTACTTCTTCATACTGCTGTTCGAGCTTGGATATTCTTCTAACTGGTACTAACACTAGTTTGATTACTTCTCAAAATCCTAATAAGCTCAAATAGAAGCTTCACTGCGACCGCTCTCGATCTCAAAGGTTGGAGATCAAATTAATTCTCTTCTTTGATCGATTTACGATTCCTAATCTATTATTGAATGATTTTGTATGATTGGATCTGTAATTATTGGTCTATAGATGCTATGTACATTACTGAGATAGTTCATCTTCTACAATTAGTTATTCATTGTTATTTCCGATCGATTTTCGTATGGTTGCGTTTTTTGTCTATTCTGTGTTGATTAGCAACAGATTGATCGTCAATGCATTGAGTAAATCATAATCTATTGGAATGATTATCCGATGCGTTTTTTGTGTATGCTATGTTGACATGTATCAGATTGCTTCAGAAGTTTTTTAGCTTTCAAAAAAAATTTGTTTGGTATACCTGTTAGAATTGATGTGTCGTAAATATTTTTTTTGAATATATGTTGGATTTTATTTGAAGTTGCAATTTGTTGCAACAAATCTAAGATTGCTTGTAATTTGTTAGTATTCAAAGCGGCAGTAGTGTGTTTGTATTCAAACAAATTTTCTTTGAATAAGTTTATCATCACCAGTCACAGGTAAGTCACTTGTCACTCTCCTTACTTTTTTGTTTCTAATTTATTTGTTAGCTATTTTTGTTTGTTTTCTTAAGAAAAACTTATCAAGGATGTTGTGTAGAGGTTGTTGTTGTTGAGATCTTTAGGATTAGATTTGTACCCAGTTGTGAGCAGTTGTTTTAGGATCTGGGTAATTTTAGCAAGTTTCAGCTTAGATTTGGAGTTTAGATATGTGTTGCAATTTTTTTTTGGTATATCTGTTAGAATTTATTTGTTGTAAGTTCTTGAGCTTCAGATTGTAGCTTTGTTTTAATTGGTTGGTTAGTATTTCATTCCATAATAGTGGAAATTCAACTTGGCGTATGGAATTGAGTACGTATACTAAAAAAAAAGATTGATCGGTGTTATTGAATTGTTGATGCTTGTGATTTTGTTTGTTGCTGTTGTTGCTTAAAGAGAGTAGTGAATTATTATCTTTGAGATTTTCCCCATGGATTGACCAATTGTAGAATTTATAGAAGGTGTTGTCTTCTTAGTTGCTATGTGATCTAGAAAGCTGATTATAATTATGCTCAAATGATATTTTAAACATGCTTAGGTTTAGGGAATAATGCTTATTTCATCTCATAGTATTTAACCTTATGCTAATATCCTAGTTTTTTTATATTATTATGATGACCAGTACTTGAACTTCTATAAAACTCCAAAGGATAGTTCATTGAGATAAATCTCAACCATACTTGAGATCACAGTTGAATGGTTTTTATCTTTGTGATTGATAATTAAATTAACCTTCCAAGTGTTGTGTTGCAGGTGACTGGTTACTAACCAAATAAGGCTCTGGTGCCAATCTTCATGCTGAGAAGCTACCCAAGGAAGTAACCACTAAAGTTAAGAAGATTCTTCAATGAGTTTGAAACAAACAGTCCTTTTTTTTGGGTTGTAAGCTATCAAAGGCTAACCTAATGGGGTTTATGTTTTCCACAACTATACCTTATGTCCTTAGCATTAAGGGGGTTCAATGTTCTTCATTATCATTTTGCTGTTATTAGCTTACTCATTACCTGCATTTTTGGGCTGGAGAGATTAAACAATTTATACAAAAATAACTTTTGGTTCATAGATTCAGGGTTTTTTAGTATTTATAAATATGCAACAAAAGTTTGAAGCTTATTTTATATAGCCATGAATACTTTTATATATAGTTGGCTGCCATCTGAAACATATCTACATTTTTCAAAAATAAGAAAGTAATGAAAATATTCCATCAGCAGTTGAAGTATCTTCCGGTACATCAAACATTAATAGGTTGGTTTTAATATCGTGATACAATCGCAAATGAAATATATAAATATTTGTAAATGTTGTGCTAATATTTGATCTTCTGAATGTATTTCATTTCGCTACAATTTGTATGACCGTATAATATCTATATTAAGATTTATTTGATATTGTTAATAATTAGCTGTATTATTTGTTCAATTTTCATTTATACGTTTGGAGTATAACAATAAAATCTATAATTAATAGAGATTTAAAATACAGACAAAATTATTTGTTAATTTACAATAATAATGCTAAATTTATAAATATTAATATAAATTTTAAATAATTATTACTTAAATATATTTTTCAAATTTAATTATTAATTTATAATAATAATATAATTTGCTAATAAGATATAAATATTAATTTAAAAAAGTATTTATATAGTTATTATGTAAAAGAATATTAAATTAAAAATTAAATAATATATTAAATAAATTAAAATTTTGATAATATATTAATTACTATATATTTAAGGCATTTCAGTCATTATATATCTTATAAAAATAAACATAAGTTTAACCAAATACTTCATCCAACTTTCAGCATTAAACATCACAATACAGTAAAAAATTTTCCAAACACTTTTCAGCATAAAGTTGCTTTTACAGCAAAAGCTTCACAGCCGCTTATAGCACTATAAAACAGATTTATTTCAAAAGCACATAAATTTTGACATGTCCAAACGAGGCCATAATCAGTTTTGCAATGAAACTCTAAGGACTTATATGTAAGACTTCGACAAAATGATCGTAACAAAATACTATAACTGTTTTATTTACATCCTCAAAGAAAAAGTTATACCATGTAAATAACGTTAAAAATTTTTCAAAAAGAGGAATAAATAAATAGAAAATAGAGATTTATTCTTTGATCTCCTACTCTATATTTTCGATTGAAAATTTTAAAATGGACTTAGAGAGTTTCTAATTCAATTTACATTGCTAGATATTAAGAATTATGAATTGAAAATATGCTTATAAAATTTCTATTTAATTGGAACATGTATCGATGTCCAGCTTGCGTGTTGATCAAGATGATAGCAATAAACAATAATGGTTAAAAGTGATCCTTATTCGAAAACAATTAGTGGACCATTTTTCGATTACGAATCTAGTTTGAACTTATTGGAGTTCCAAGATTAATTTTGATTATAATAATAATATATTCGAATCCAGTTTATGATTTAAATTGAACTAAATAGCTAAAATCAAGTTCTGCAGAATTCTACAAAATAATATTTATCTTATATCCAGTAGACAACAAGCCAGTTATAGTATAAAGAAATTCTTCATCTACAGATAGCCACCAAATAGACAGCTAACTATTTGATATCTATATGTGAATTTCTTTATTAGGCGAGAATCTGTACAAGTGTGAAATTAGGGCAGAGAAGTGATTCAGCGAAAAAACAACAAAGTAAACACAAATAAAAGAGAAGTCAGTTATGTAGATGCTACATCTTTCTATTGAGCAAGAAATCAATAGAGATGATTATTGACTTTGGCGTCTCAAACGGTAGCTCTAGCAAACTGAAGATTTAAATGAAGCATGTATACTACATCAAGAGAAAGATCAATGTACAATAAACAGAATATCAAACCGTAAACCAAGGAGCTGAAATTAGTGTACACCGAACTTCATAAAATCAGCTCAAGATTCAAATTCTGCAAAGAGTACATAAATCAAGCTACAAAGACAGAGATGATCATCACAGTACAAGCAGAAGACTATTATTAATTCAATTTATAATCTTATTCACTAAAGAGAAATATTCGATCATGGAGCTAAACAATAGGGAAAAACTAGCTCGTCATCTTCAACAAACAGCAGAAAAACACCAGCTAGATCAACTACCTCACAAGAGAATTTTGTAGTCCAACTCAGCCTTAAGGCAGAAAGTATGAAATGAATCACTGGAGTCCACACCAAAAAGGGAGTCATCTCAGTTGAAGTAAGTAGGCAACCGTTCAAGCGAGAATTTTGAATTCTCACATCGATTTTTTAATGTTGATGGGAAGACTTACTCGAAGATCAACTAAATGGAATGCAATGATGGGTCTATCGAAGGACTGCTGGACTTACGAACAACTGTCATCGTAGTCTTAAGAGCTCCAACAAAAATTGAAAATCCCAACGAAAACAGTCTTGAGATCTACTAACGATAAGGAAACTCAAACGAAAAAAATTTCAACCGGAAGACTTCAAAAAACTCAAACCTACAAACAAAAATCATATAAGTAGAATAAAAGTTTCAGAACAGTAGATAAGTCCAGGTGAGAAAAATTAAAAGAAAAGCATATAACCAAAAGCAACACATAGACTCAAATTCTGAAAATGTAATCCCACGACTGTTGATCAACCTCCGAAAATATCTTCTCTCAACAGCATTCTTTAGATCATATCATTTTTAGTATTTACTTAATACTCATACTTGTATTGAGATTGATTTTGTGTCTAACCAGTCTTGAACAAACATAGAGGGCCGGAGGCTAGTGCTTGGAGCACTTGTAGAAGAGGCTCGATAGGAGGCTAGTTGTTACTCCTAATTTTGTAACTAAGTTATAACTGTTCAATTAAGGAGACGTGTGTTCAATCGGCTATGAAAATATATCTTGCATAAAAGAACCTATAAGAGTAAGAGTGCTTTGTGAAGCATTTTATCTTTGTTAAGTATAGTTTGTTTAAATTATAGTGAATTTACAGCTCTTGTGATAGAGCGGCTGTAGACGTAGGCAAAAGATTTGCCGAACCACGTAAATTCTTTGTGTTGTTCTTATTAACTGTTAAATTACTTATTGTGTGATTTCGATTACCAACATTGTAGTAGTAGGAATTATCCTACACATAGCCGCTACACATCTGCTACTTGTAAGAAATTCTGTTTATGAAAATTATTAATTATCAATTCTCACCTCTTCCCTCTTGAGTTGTATATGTTTATCTAGTAGAACTGTCTTTGACTCGATTCCAATCCTATTTCAGTTCGAATTTTTTTCTAAATAAAGACTACTCTTTGAAATTTTTATCGAATAAGAATCACTATTCGATTATTGTTCTTTTCTTACTATCATATTTATTAAAAGGCTAGACAGAGGTCAGCTCATGAACTGTTGAGCTAAAATTTTATCAATATATTTTTAAAACTTCCGGTAAGAGATGTTAACAACACTTGTAACAATAAGAATACCGTTTTTTTTATTCTTACAACACAAACAATGTAAGAACAACCCTACCTAGAGGAGAAAGAGGGAGTCCGAAGTGACTGCTTAGGGAATATAGGACAAGGGCCATTTGCTCTAGTTCATCTTTGGGTGTTGTATGAAGCCGTTTTCATTAGAATCAGAGGTTTTCTAGTAACACATAGTTCTGCATATTAAAAAGTAGATCTTAGATTTAAAATTTTTTAATTATTTTCAAGTTTTTCAATTAGTAAGTGACGAATATAGATCCTTATTTGTAAAAAGTTGATGAATGGTCGTTATTCGAAAATAATTTGAATTGAACCATTCTTCGACTGAGTCCAAATCCAATTCGAATTGTTCGATAAAAACCATTATTAGAGTTGTTTTCAAATAAGGACCACCATTTTGATTATTATTATTTTTTCACTATTATCTTGATTAAAAGATCAGATGGAGATCGATTCATTATAGAATTGAGTGAAATTTTATCAACATATTTTTAACTCATAGTTTTTATTATCCAACATTGAAGATTTGATTTGAAACTCTTTACGTCATTTTTAAAATTTGTAAAGAAATAAAAAAATGTCGAATAAAAGTAATTGAAGAGATGTTCAAAAGTGATCTCTATTATTTACTTATTATTTCATCTCTTTGAAATATTTTTTATTCTAGGTCATACGTGATATAGCGCTAATTTTCTTTCAAAACTATAAATAAACAACTATTGTGCTTTTTCATTATTATTTCACCAAAGCTTGCACAAGCTTTCAAAATGTGTTGCAAGACCGGCAATTGTTGAGAAAAAGAATAAGAAATCGTTTGCTTTACTTATGGGATACTTTCTACTTGTCAATTTTATTTTATTTTCTAATAATTTTTTTATATTATATAAAATTTATCTAAATTTTAAAAAGTATAATAAGTTTACAATATAAAATTTTATTATTATTTATTATTATTATTTTTTTGAGATAAAAAATATTTATTTTTCGAAATAGAACATATCTTCATTTAAAAATTTTTATTTTATAAATAATTTCAAACATCCCTTAATAAAAAAATATTAAGAGATGCGAAGACATAATTTGATCAATTCTAGTAAAAATTAATTAGAAAAATTAATTTGAAAAGTCAGCTTATATTTATATTTTACAATAAAAGCCATTTCAGAAGAAAAGCCCAAAATTCTTCCACAATATTCCATTTAATTTCGGAGAAGGTATTTGCGAAACAGGTACACCAGAACTACGTGGCGCATAATCATATTTAGAAGGCGGCTCACGTAGCCATAGCGCCATTACAGAGCTGTCACCTGAGTAGATGTTTAACATCCCGTTTCACGCGATCTTCGCCCTTCGTTGTGTTGATCAATGAAAGCGAAGCCCCCGCCCGTCGAGGAACACATAGAGAGAGAGACGCATGGCTTCATTCTTCACTCATCAACCATCTCCATCTTCTACCTCTCTTCTCCGTTTCCCAACCGTTATTTCCGTTTCCCAAACACGTTTTCTTCACCTGCCTCGCCCTACAAAATTGCGTTTCCCAACCATGAGTGCAGCCAGTCCCTTTTTCCAACATAATAAAAAATCCGGTTCCCCATTTCCCTCGTCGGCGATCTCTTCGATCGCTCCTTTCGTGTTTTCCGAATATCGGCACGTGATTGTTGGGTGGCTATGCAGCGCGGTCTCAGCTTACTGCCTCTCACGCGTTGTGGTCCCTGCAGTAGGACAGTTCACCTGTTTAGTGGACTCCACCACTTCGCTCAGGCGGGTGGTCCTCACGCTCGCCTGCGCTGCGGCGGTACGATGCGCTGTAGTTTACTTCCAGCAGGCTCTGTTATGGGAAGCAGCTTTGCGGTCCGCCCTTAACATACGGGCTCACGTGTTCGGTCACGTGCTTCAGAGAGACTTGGAATTCTTCGAGGGCCGGAACGGTGTTGCTACTACGGACGTGGCCCATCGTATCACCGCTGAGGCACAGGAAGTTGCTGACACAGTTTACGCTCTACTCAATGTAAGAAATGTTTGGATTTCAGTCTTAGTTGTTTAATCTTGTCAAGTTATTTTACTATGGGACTTTTAAGTAGTTCAGTAGATGTTGAAGGATATAATGCATATGAAGGATCATGGAAGTGGCATTTTTGTATTGTTGAAGGATATAATGCATATGTTTTATTTCCTCATTTATTGTTGGCTAGTCATGTTTAATTGTGTTTGTTGTTTGTGTGTGTAGATTGTTGTGCCGAATATGCTGCAGTTGGTAGCAGTAGGGAGTCAGATGGTGGCTATCAGTCCTGTCCTTTGCTTAGCATCAGCCTTGGTCTGTTAATGATGTTTAGGAATACCAGTCATGAAGTTTCACTTGTCCATTTGTCCGTCCTGGTATTTAATGAGCTCATGGTATGATAAAGGTCATTCCAAGCATGTTGGCTATCATCACTAACCTTGGTGGAAAGCTACGGGAGATATCATGGAGGGCTCATCAAAGTGTTGCCAAGCTCTCAGCGTACTTAAATGAGGTGAATTATTGGTTCGTTGTACAATGCCATCCAACTCCTTTTACATGTTTGAAGCATGTCTGCTTGTCTTAAATGTCTTTCTGTACGTTTTCACGAATGCCTGTAAAGCACAGAAACTGCCATGTATATAGGAAAATTACCTCACTTAAGTTTGCCATCTTTGAATTTTCTTGTGTCATCACATGGTAACGTTAAGCTGACATACAAATTGTCTTAGGTGCTCCTGTCAATGATTGTTGTAAAAGCTAACAATGGCGAATTGAATGAGAGTTTGCGATTCCAAAGTCTTGCCCATGATGATATGGTAGAACGGTTGAACAAGAGGAAAATGAAGGCATTTATTCCTCAAATCATACAACTGACGTATATAGCAGGACTGCTGGCTCTCTGTACTGGTTTCCTAGTAATCTCGAAGGACAGTTCTGAAGCTTCAAGCCTCCTCTCCTTTATAATGTCACTGGCCCTCATTGTTGAGCCGATTCAGGTAGCCACTTATAATTCTGAAGCGAATTATGTTCCTGTATCCTTATGTGAGCTCCATATCCTTTCAGTCCTAGAACAAATTCTGTATCAAATGGCTGCCTAAGATGTATCATATCAATTCCATATGCATTCTGATAGGTTGTTGTAAGAAGGTCAATTCTTTATGTTACATTTCTTTGTCGCACGTGTTATAACAGCTTTGCACCTAGTTTAATTTGTTTTTGAGATTTACAGGGTGCTGAAAAAGCATACAATGAGTGGAAGCAAGGAGAACCTGCCATTGAACGCTTGTTTGAACTTACGAGATTCAAAAGTAAGGTATTTACAAATGCGTTCGTCTGCCTCAGCATCTCATACTATGTTTTGAGATGCAATATTCATGATGCATACAAGTTCAACTGGTTCAGGAAGTGAATGAAATCCAGCTGAACTTGATGATGCATAAGCTGCATAATATGCTATAAGCACAGAGCCCGACTTCAAACCAGTTATCATGATTTTTGTGTTTGTAATCGCCAAATTAGTAGTATTTTGTGTTTGGAATCGTCAAATTAACAAGTTATTTGGAAGGTTTTCACCAATATGTATCCTCTTATTAATTCCTCTTTTTCTCTTTTGGCTCATAGGTGACTGAGAGACCTGATGCAGTTGATCTATACTATGTAAAAGGGGACATAAAATTTTGTAACGTCGCATTCAGTTATTGTGAAAAACAACTTATTCTCAACAGAATAGACTTGCATATCAAAGCAGGACAACGTATTGCTCTTATAGGGCCTTCTGGAGGAGGAAAGACAACTCTCACTAAGCTACTTCTTCGCCTTTATGATCCTCTAAGTGGTTAGTATCACATTCTATTAACATTACATGGAAATTGTTTGGTTCACTGCATGGAAATAAGGAATATGTAGTAAATGTATTCTCACCTGTCAATCAGGTTGCTAACGCATCATACTTGATTGGGTCGTCATTGTAGGGTGTATACTGGTGGATGATCATGATATTCAAGGAATTACATTGAGAAGCTTGAGAGAGCATGTGGGCCTTGTCTCGCAGGATATTGTAAGTTCTACACTTTCTGTTGTCTCTGCCAATAGCTGTCTTAGTAAGACATGCTTTCCCTCTATGAGTAAAGCAGAATCCTATGAGCATATGTTTTCTATCTGTCAGCTGCTATGATGGCCTAATATGGCTGAATAAGTGGAATTCTTTTTTCCTGGTTACATGCTACTTCAATTGCATTCTATTTAAAATAGTGAAAAGATTCAATATTTGAGACAACCTATCTCTGGGACTACTTAAAGAATAAGTCCTGATTTAGTAAGAGCTACAATTTTATTTTCATGCCATCTCTTAGTTTTATTACCAGAAAGTTGGACTTCTTTCCTCAACTTATTCATTTGGATGTAATCTATCCACCTGATATATTTTGGTTTTTATTTGAATATTTGTTTTGTGAAGATCCTTTTTTCAGGGACAGTTGCTGAGAATATTGGGTACAGGGATCCGATCGAAAAGATTGATATGGAACAGGTTAAGAAAGCTGCTAGGATAGCTAATGCTGATGAATTCATAACAGCTCTTCCAAGTGGATACCAGACCAACATTGGACAACGGGGTTCTCTCCTCAGCGGAGGTCAAAAGCAGAGGTATGATAAATTTTGTTTGCAGAGCTAATCACAGGTTATAGCAATCTCTCTCTTTTCACAGGCTGGCTATTGCAAGAGCACTTTACAAGATGTCCTCCATACTCATACTAGATGAAGCAACTTCTGCTCTTGATAGCAGGTCAGAACAGCTAGTAAGACAAGCATTGGAGAATCTAATGGCTAATCGTACAGTAAGTATGATAAGCTTCAGCTAGTGTCCTTTGTTTCTACACGGAAAGCACTGCAGTTTTTATGTGGTACCTGTTTTCGATTTTTTGGGTCAGTATGTCTTATGTGGCCTGCATCTTAGGATTTAAATAGAAACATTTCCTGACCTCAATGATCTGCAGGTGGTTGTGGTCGCACATAGGATGGAGACAATATTAATGGCAGATAGAGTTTTCCTGCTAGACAGAGGAAGGTTGGAAGAAGTACCCAAGCATGCTGTACTTGCACAGCATAACCAGTTTGCTTCACAACCATCTAGAAAAGATCTCATAATATGATTTGTATAAATCTGTATCAGATAAAGATGCGCTAACTCGTCTGTTTCATATTTGATTGATCTTCACTGACTGGTATGTGATCTTTGTTTTTCTTTTCTGGTCATGTGCTTTTCAAATTCAAGGATGATGTCCCCAAGAAGTTTGCTGGTTCATTTGTTTAGCTCATGTGCTTAAGGAAACAGAATGAAATATTTTGCTATCATTTGCTGGTTCATGTGCTCCTTTTCTGTTCATTTGCTGGTTCATTTTCGACATTCCCGTTGTTATCTTCTTCCGTTTTTCAAACTTTTTGGGCAGAAGCCGTTCTACCTCTATTTATCTTATCAACATCACCCCATTGTCTGTATTGTCTGGTAAGACACCTTATGAGAGTTTTTTTTCGGTTCTTTTGGATTATAGTATGCTCAGTACATTTGGGTGCACTTGTTTTGTTCTGCTTTCTCCGACGGATCGGATGGAATTATCTGCTTGATTAGTAAAGTGTGTTATATTTGATATTAGTTTTGAATATAAAGGATATCGTTATTATAAACCCTAAAATGACATGATGACTCTTCTTATTTTTTTCTCACCTTCTGATCAATTTTTGACACCATCACATTCTTTTAGATTCGGCTTATCTATCCCGTCTTCTAATGTCTCTATCGTTCTAATTCTATTATTTTTCTCTATTGAGACCACCTCTTGTCTGATGATAGTAACATTGCCTCACGAGGATCCTCCAATTCTTCGCACTCTCATATTCCAGCATCTTCTACATTATCTAAGCCTCCATCACCACATACTCGTCTGTCAATAAGAACTCACTGATCTTCTGCTCGTTTTACGTCAGACTGTTCAAATCCGTTGGATGAGTTTGGTTTTACCACCCTTACCTCATATTCTTCACAGTTTTATTTATTTCTACTCCTATTCATACCACTCGTGAACTCAGTTCTTATTAAGAAGCATTTCTGTACCCTAAGTGGCGAGAGTCAATGACAGAAGAGTTTCGTACATTTGAAAAGACATATACTTAGGATATAGTTTCATTAACAGAGAGAGTGCAGCATGCTAGTTGCAATTGGGTTTTAAAGATTAAATATCGATATGATGGATCTATTGAGCGATACAAGAGTCATCTTGTTGCCAAAAGTTTTACTCAGAAGTATGGAATTGATTATGATGTGACTTTTACTTTTGTAGCTCAGATGACTACAATTCGCACTTGGTTAACCGTCGTTGCTGTACGTAAGTGGCCTATTTATTATATAAATATGAAGAATGCTTTTCTTTATAATACATTATCTGATGTTGTTTATATGCATCCACATTTAGATCTTTCTTCTCCGCCGGGTCATTTATGTTGTTTTCGGTGTGCTATTTATATACTCAAACACTAAGTGTTCTATATTTATTGGAAGCTATATTTGAAGCTGAATATATTTCAACTTAGTCAAAAAATTAGGGATTACTTTATTATGTTTGAAAGAGGATATGTCAAAGAGTAAATCAAGTAAGGTTCGAAGGAATTTCATCTAGTATCAAAGACAAGAAAATTTCTGAAGTATGCTGATCGAATAAACACTTGATAGATAATCTTGTAGCTCTCTAGACAGTAATCTTACATAAGTGATATATCTCTGATTAGGAAATATTTTCATGATCTGATTTTTTTATGGATAGAAGACATCTTGAAGTTTCTATAGTTCAAAATTCAAGTAATTCCATGAAGAAATGAATTTTATGAAAATAAAAAAAGTTGTTGTTTTGCACCTGTCAATTCTGGATGCACTCTAGTGAACCCAATCTAGACAGCAAGGTGCAAATTCAATCTCTGAGCTTAAGTCATATTTTGGAGATTTCATGTTTTCTACTGGAAGCAGACACAAAGAGCTATTTACAGTACAAATTTGAAGCAAAATTATCCACTAACAAAGTTTAGAAAATGCTCAAAATGACTAGATCGAATGTATTCCAGACTGGACAGAATCATGCTAGCAATGAGTGCGCCCGAGTTATTTTCGGTTCCTATTCGTGCCAATTAGTTGCAGCTGATTTCATTTAAAGAGACTAGATCTATCAAGAAAATTTTCAGAATATTTACTTCCAGATTTTATAGAGAGAATATTAAATAATATCAAGCATATCTATAAAGATGGAAAGAATCCAGCATGCATATAACTCTTATCCGATCTAACTCAAACACTCATATTTTGGATATTCGTTTGAGTTTTGATACGATATTTATATGCAAATTGATGAGGTCTCTTGAAGATTAAATTCTATAGAAAGAAATCATATTGATTAATACAAGAAATATGCCATAATATTCGGATGACAGGACAACAGAAATCTTAGAAAGCATTTGAACCATTGGATTGTTTTGAAGCACCATATGACGTCTAATTCACTTCAAATTTTAAAAATGTATTGCTGAGGCACAGCAAAAGACATCCACATCAGTGACAAACGACCAGCCAAAGAAATAAATCAAATAAAATTTCAGAGAACAAGAAACAACCAAAATAACACTTCAACAAGTTGTTTGAACTAGATCTTGACATTGTATTGCTTCTAGCCGTTGCAACCCTTGATCAATCTAAGCAATCTTCATCCTGCGATCAATAAGGACTGCTATATTTTCAGTAAAGAAGACAGCAAGACACACATACAAATAGAGCAATCAAACGAGCCATCATCTTGTTGTCCATTCAAGAAAAACAACACCAAACTGATCACGTTAAGTTTTTTTTATGTGAGATTAAAAGTCATTGTTAGGTAGATCATTTGAGCTTAATCTTGTGAAACACTTGTAACCTTAAGAAAAAAATTATAGGAGAACTTGTGAGTTCTTGGGTTACTAGTCTAGGTGTAGGTTAGTAGGCTTGTACTAATTTTTTGATAATGCGTGCACGATTGTAATCAGAGAGATTTGCAATATCTAGAAGGCTGACTAGAGTTGTGCTTACGAGGAGACTCGGTTGAAGTTATTGTATGTTGCGAAACATTAAATTCGATTATTTTATGTTGCTTTGGTGTTAGTGAATTTCACTTGCGGTGTCAAGTGACGTGAACGTAGGTATTGTAAAAGAAATATCGAACCATGTAAAGATTCTACAGTGTGTTGATTGGTTTGCTCTCTTAGCACTTGTATTATTTTATTTCAATTATATTATACTAACAACTTCGGTGCAAAGTTGAGTTAACGTTCGTCACTAATCTGTACCCTTCTGATCGACTTGCAGATAACTGATCGGTGACTATTTTCAGAACAATTGATTGTTTGATTTTTATTTTGCCATATTCAATTCTCTCATCCCTATCTAGAGTTAATATTTCGTAGGTTTCTCTTTTAAGGGATTGAATTTTTTCAAGAATATGGCGATGTTTTGATACTCCATTTTGTTCAAGAGTGTAAAAACAATATTACTGAAAAAGAGTGCCGTATGATTGTAAGATGGATCTCATGATAGTAGATATATATTCATGAGCACCATCAGAATGAAAAATATTAATTCGGGTATTATACCGAATATGAACTACTGTACTGAATGTCTTATAGATAGTTGAAAGATCAGAACGATGACGCATAACATAAATCCAAATATAGCGAGTGTAATCATCAATGAAAATCAAATAGTAAAAAATCAGTCATTGATTGGATGAGAGCAGGTCCCCAAGTCAGAATGGACTAATTCAAAAGCACTAGAAGTTTTAGATAAATTTTGAGTAGAAGGTAGAGCCACTATCGAATAGAGTTTTTAAACGAGATTCAAAAATATGGCCTTAGCGTATGTGCAACAAATCAGTAGTAGACAAAACTACAAAAGCATAACTAAAACTTTAGGTACTAAAATGAAAAATAGAGATAATCTAAATGATAAAGACGTCATTTCTATAAGCACGACCAATCGTCTAGCCGGTACGAAGATCCTGCACGGAATAGGTAAGGGAATCAAAGACAACAATAAGTCTGCTTTCAAAAAGAAAAGTGACTGAGATTAGGTGTAAAATAAGATGAGGAATATGTAAGACAAAAGGTAGGCTAAGAGAGTTGAAAATAATAGATCCAAACTGAGTGATGGTCAACTAAGAGCCATCGGTTGTAAGTAATAAAGAAAAGTTTAGTAGTAAAGATATAGTATTAGATAACAATGATAGATTAGAAGTCATATGATTTGATACATCAAAATCTAAAATTCAAGAGAAAAACATAACAAGAGAAGCTGAAGAAGCAGAAGTAGATGAGCCTACCAAATGGACCGGAGTTGAAGCTGAAATTCTATCTGGACAAGACGATATTGAATATCTATGGAATCATGAGAGACAGGCACACTATTAACAACATTTGCTCGAGCAACTGGGAAACGAGTGGTGGAGGAATATTTCACCTTTATCCATTCCCGATATTGAATAAGTAAATATGGGTGAAGGTGAAACAACCATCCAAAGTGTGGCCTGACTTTTTACAATGAGTATAGAAAGAATTAGACTGTTGACAATGATGAAAAAAATTCCTACGAATAGGAGCACTAGCCCCTCCCGAATTGGAAAAACGAGTGTGTCAAGAAGCAGCAATAACTGTAGCTAAATCATAAGTCAATATAGATACCATCATCGAAAGCGATCGCAAGCGAGTTTCCTCGGCGATAAGCTTGAAAATGGCAGCATTTAAACATGTGTTATTCTATATGATACGACCACTTACTAACTGAAATTCTAAACGCAAAGCTATAAGAACTTGATAAAGTTGATGACGTTCACGATATATACGACGCTCACAGTAGGAACTACCAGGACCTTCAAGTATCAAGAGCTCGCGCCAATATACTCGCATCAATATAGCGAACTCTTGAAATAGTGCGATCACCCTATCTATCAGCCCAAGCCTCTGTGAGAAAGTTGATACTCTCTAATACCACTTGACTGGATAAATTGAGCAGTCAAATTTTTCCATGATAATACAGTTGTCGGAATGTCTTCGAGATGTAGGGCGAAGAGATCGATCAACAGATGCAATAATGAATGCAAGAATTCGCTCATCATATCGTTCCAAACGTCCTGCGTAATACGAATGTTATTCTTGATATCAATAGTTGCATTATCTGCTAGTGAAAGTGAATGCTAAACAGAGCCATTTAGATAACCAAGAAGACGACATCTACAAAGGATAGTCCTGACTGAAATACCATTCAGCTCAATAATTAAAGAAAAATCAGTAAGATCAGTAGAAATTCCAAGAGACCTTACACGAAGACATCATAAATTTTCTTTTTATAAATCAACTGAACAAGCCACGCATGATGTTGTGAGCCAGCGGGCTGGTTGTTGCAGGTCAGATCTGGTTGAATAGATCGGGTTGGCGTCTCCACTGCTGGACGGGCTAGGATTTCGACAGAGTAATGACTACGGCGGCACAAAGCTGGTTAATGAAAGCGGCAGCGGCAGAATCTAGTGCGGTAGCGGCAAAAGGAACCTAGTGAAAGAAAGCTGATAGAGGAGATCTAGTGCGGCAACGGTGAAATCGGTGACGGTGATGCCGTGGAGAACAAAGGAAGCCGGCGATGGTCCGACGATGAGGGAAAAGGGTGTCGGCGAAGAGAAATCAAACCAATATGGAAGCCGGAGATGATGAAGATGCACGATGGTGGTTGAAGATGCAGCGGCGACAGCGGCAGGAGAAGATGGCGGGTTTATTCATACTAGGGTTTTTCTTTTGTTGTTAAATAAATAGTTTTAAAAATATGAAGAAAAAGACTGTAATTGATGAAGATGATAGATTGAAAAAGAATCAATTAGTTAAAAAAAGTAATAGAATATACTTGGCTCGATATCATAAAACAATTGATAGATGTATGATAATAGAATTAAATATCATGAATAAAAAAAGATACATAATAATTATATATATATATATATATATATATAGGGTGGGGATATGGGCACCCTCACCCTAAGGGGCACCAAGGGCACCGCCCATCTCGGCCGTTGGATCGCTTGATCCGACGGCTGAAAATGAGAAATGTATTCTCAATACTAAAACACGGTGCGAGGATAATATTGTCATTCACTTTCTTCTGTTTACGGGTAAAGCTTTCTCCCCTCCTCATTTTCTTTCTTCGTGTTTCCTTCGCCCGCTCCACCGAAGCTCTCGATCCAAGTCCTTCACTGGCGATCTTCCTCGCTCGGGACCAAGAGATCCGATATTTCTCCCTAAATCTCCCTCAAGACTTCTTCATCACTTCTTCTTCGCCCAGCCGATCGGCTTCCGGAGCTAGGGATTCGATTGAAAATCCAACGCCGCTCGATTTCTCCGCTCCCTCGCGCAAATCCAAAATCGATCGCAATATACGATAATTCTCTCCTCCCTCTCTCGATTTCTACTTTTGATTTCAAGTTTTTTGGATTCGGCTTACACAATTCGATGTTTCGGGAGACGAATTCTGGCTTGTTAGGCTTTAGAGTTGATCCTTAGCACAAGGATTAATTCTTAAATTCTTTTGGATTTTTTTTATTTTTTACTGATGTTGTCCTTTTACTCATGTTGTTGTTGTTTTTTTTTTTTTTTTTTTTTTTTTTCCTTGTGATTTTGTTTTGCAAGCTGATCACTTTTGCGGGACTCCTACAAGATCAATCGAAAATTTTTAGCCGAGAAAAGTATGAAGTGCAAGAGTTGTATGTTCGCCTAAATTTTTTTTGTCTTTGTGCCCAAATTTTGGAATGGATGTATGTTTGCCGAGGTAGTGTGTTTTTGCTATTGTTGGAAAGACAAGCTTGCTATTGTAGTATGAATGTTGTAAAAGAAGCTTGTTGTTGTAGGTGAATATTGTAAAAAATAAGCTTATTGTTGTATATGAATGTTGTAAAGGACAAGCTTGCTTGTTGTAATATACAGGCTTGCTGGATGTACAAGCTTGCTGTTGTATTGTCAATTGTAGATCTTGTGAATTGTATTTGTAATATAAAAGAAAACTTAAACTAGCTTTTGTGCAGTGTCGTGTTGTGAATGAAGTGTTGTAATAAAAGGGATATGTTACTTTCAATTGTTCTTTGCTAACCATGGCAATGAATGAATAAGAAATAGAATGCAAAGATAGTATTAAAAAACAATCTGTAGCATTAAAAAAAACAAAACTTTGAAGTAAAGAGACAAGGATTAAACAAAACATATCTTTGGAGTGCAATTTTGTCATAACAGTTTTTATTTTTTCCTTTGGGCGGGATAAAACAGAGGCCTCTCTGTCCAGCGCGGGAACATTCTATTCTGGCAGCAAGTTCTCTTCTCTTTCCTCTTACCTTCACTACTCAAATGATTTTGTGTAAATTCGGGGCCAACCCAACACCTCAAAGTCCTGCTTCATGGCTCATGAGATCAATTCTTCTTCTTCTCTTCAAACTCCGAATATATTAGATGAGAATGCCAAGTTACCATATTTAGGAATGACTTTTGGAAACCTTGAAGCTGAGAAAGAATTTTATATAAGTTATGAAAAAGTAGTGAGATTTAGCGCTATTACTGCTAGAACACAAAATCAAAACTCCTCATTCAAATGACGTAATGGCGTGTCAAATGACTTGTAATCGTTTTGGATATCATAGAGACCACAAAGCAAAAAACACAGACGGTGGGTCTGAGAAACAAGTACAAAAAAAAAAAATACGAGTACAGCGAAATGTGGGTGTCGTGCAACAATAAAAGTGACAAGAAAAAACGGTTTGTAGAAAGTGGTGGGTTTGAAGGTATGCACAATCACAACTTTGTTAGTCCGGCAAAAAGGATGTACATGCCTGTTTGCAAAAATATTCTTGCTGTGGCTAAGATTTTGATTAACTCATTTTGTGATGAAGGCATACCTGTGAATAAAGTTGCAGATATTTTTGACGGACCCCAAAATGATTTTGATGATAGAGATTGTTGGAACCATTTATGTCCCTCAAAAGAGTATAAGAAATCCATCAATGGCGATGCGACTGCGGTGCTTAACTTTTTTAAGAAGAAGAGTATAGAAAATCCGAAATTTTTTTATGCAATATAAATGGATAACGAAGATAGAGCAATAAATTTTTTCTGCGTAGATGGCCGGTCTCGTCTTCAATTCTAGTATTTTGATGACATGATGTTATTTGACACCACCTATCGTAAGAATATATATGAAATGCCATTCGCGCCATTTACTGGAGTTAATCATCACAATATGTTAATCCAGTTTGGTTATGCACTACTGTTGGATGAGACAGAAGAATCATTTGAGTGGCTTTTTGAGATTTGGCTTGCAGCTATGAGAGGACGTGCACCATATTCAATCATCACAGATCAAGACAAAGCTATGGTTACAGCTGTTGCAAAGGTAATTCCACATGCACGACATAGATTTTGCTTATAGCATATTTTGAAAAAATTTGCCGAGAAATTTTCAAATGTTTACTTCAAGAATTCAAAATTCAAAAAAGATGATGTCTACATACAAGTTGTAGGATAATGAATGGCTTTAGGGAATATACAAGATTTAAGAAAAATGGGCGCCAGTTTATCATTTGGATACTTTTTATGCCGGCACCAACACTAATGGACGTTCCGAAGATACGAATGGCATTTATAAATTTTTTTTTCAACCAACAACAACTCTTAGAGAGTTTGTGTTGAAAAATAATAAGTGTTTGAGTAAAATGGTTGAAAAAGAAAAAAAGGAAGATTATACTAGTGAACATTCGTGTCGCATTGTTGATAGTAGTGCATTTCTTTTGAAAAGTGCAGCAAAAGTATATATAAAGAATATATACGACAGGTTTAAAACAGAATTTGAGAAAGCTCAAGCTGAGTATGTGTTGTATCATGATAAAAAAAGTGATGATAGTTATACGACCTACATTTATAGGTCTCGAGTAGAACTTGATCACCGTATTTGAAAAGTGAAGTTCAATCTAGCCACAAAAAAAGGTAACTGTGAATGTAAGCTTTTTGGATTTATAGGGATTCCTTATGGACACTTTATAAAAGTATTTCAGAGTCGTAATATAGAGTTACCAGATCACTTTATTCTTAAGAGGTAGGTGAAGGGTGCCAACAAATATAAAGCTATGTATGACACTAGATCAACAAGTGGTCACGAGACTTCTGAACTATTGAGAACTACCCAACTTCAGATTGTTTCCAATCAATTAATTTATGAAGCGACCGAAACCGATGAAAAATATTAAATCATGTTGCAAACATTACAGGAACTATCACGACGTTTCCAATTAATTGTATCATTTCTGTCATCTTGATCAAATGATCGGATGGAATTGAATTCGTGGTCCGATTGAGCTGAAAGTTTATGGTATATTTTTAACTCATAGTTTTTCATATCCAATGGTAAAGATTTGATTTGAAGGTCATCCCGATCATAAATCGAAGAGGGAGTGCCCCTATCCCTCTCATATATATAAAAGAAGTAAGGAATAATACCATTGACGATTCAAGTACTATGAATGATGTTGTATCATTTCTGTCATCTTGATCAAATGATCGGATGGAAGTGAATTCGTGATCCGATTGAGCTGAAAGTTTAGAGTATGTTTTTAACTCATAGTTCTTCATATCTAACGGTAGAGATTGGATTTGAAAATCATCCCAATCAAAATCGAAGAGGGAGTGCCATTAAGGAGGGAGTGCCCATATCCTTCTCATATATATATATATATATATATATATATATATATATATATATGGAATATGATAGAGACACATTATGCACATGTCGGCCAAAAGTGGCAGACGAGATATTCAAATTCAATCTCCACTGTTGGATATGAAGAACCATGAGTTTAGAACATATTGATAAAATTTCAGCTCAATCAGAATACGAACCGACCTATATCTTTTGTCAAATTTAATTTTTTATGTCAATTTAATCAATAGTTCCGATGGAGGTCAAGCCATATTTCGATTGAGCTAAAATTTTATCAGTTGTTCTCAACTCATGGTTCTTCATATCCAATGATGAAGATTAGATTTGAATATTTTGCCGGCCACTTTTGACCGGTATGTGCACTATATATCTATAAGTATGACACGTGCCTCTATTATATATATATATATATTGTATATAACAGGTTTGTCTTACATTAGCCCAACAATATAATCCAATAGTCTAAGACGACACTTTTCTCTTGGCAGAACTTGGGTTCTGGTGATTATTGTTCATTGCTGTTGCTGCAGTTGCTGATACGTACACCATGTTGTTCTTCTTCTGCACTGACTTTTAATTGATTGCTTATTATTGTCATTGCATTAGCCTGCTTCTACATCTTGCTGCTGGTTATTGTGATTAGAATCACTGCTTTTCGATAATATGACCTTTTTTTCGCATGCTCAATTATTTTTCCTTTAAGGACTTGCCTTAGCGACAGCAGCATGAATATGCTTTTAATGGCTGCTTCTTCTTGTCTTGCTTCTTAGTAGCCTTCCTGCAGCTAGCTGTTTGCTTTTAACCTAATCAGTAGCAGCAGTCCTGTGCAGCTTCCATATCGGACGACACCCTGCAGTTTCCTGTCGCTTATATTTATCATCAGACTGAGCCTTTGCAACCAGCGGTGCGTTCACTAACGTTATCATAGTAGACGGCAATGATGGTCTGTAAATCAATGAGGAACGAAAAGTTGATGGATGGCATCGCTCTGTAATCTTATAGAGGGAGACATCGGCGATCAACAAAAGGGTTTTCTTCTTGTTTGATGGATGACAACGCTCTATAATCTTTGTCACGGCCTACTTCGTTATGGCATTTGTCCTTACCTCTTTTTGCCTAAGATGGGTTTTATGTAGCTTTTTCTAAAGTATATTAGAATACTCTAGATAACCTAGATATTTTGAAGGTGGAGATATTTTGTATAGATATTATGTAAGAACATTTCGAACAATGTATTCTTCACCGTCCGATCAAAACAATATCCACCGTCCGTTGAGGAGGTGGAGAAGCTATAAATAGGGGGGAGGTGAGCCCTCATTTGGAGCATCAAGCAAGAGTTGTAAACAAGCATAGTTATATAAAGGTATCTTCTCAAAACTTCTCTCTTGCAAGTGTTCATCTCTTCTTTTAAGTCCATTTTGTCCCAAAGTCTTCAGTCATCTTTGATAGCTCATTTGGGTAAAGGCTGAATTAGCCACAAAAGAGTGTGACTAAATGCCGCACGGACCAAGATAAAATTTTAGACTCGTGACAAGTCGTATCAGAGCCAACGTTTGGCTACAATGATGGCTAGTGGTAGTGACATTACCACCTTCGAGGGACGGGAATTAGAGAGGAGAGCTCCCAAGAGCACCAAACAACGCAAGAACAAGTCTAGGGATGTGATGTCGGATTTAACCGCAAGGCTTGTCAAGGTGGAGCTTGCCATTACCGATAGGATGGATCAGTTCGAGGATTTAAGCGAAAGCATTGAGAAGCTCGATAAAGGGCAAGAAGAGCTTCGTGTAAAAATGCAAGGTGCCTTGAACACGGTCGCCGTCACTTGCTCAAACCAAGGTAAGATCCTGAAAGACTCTCTTCTTGATGATATTGATGCTCTTAGGACAGATGTTGCGGCCCTTAGGGAAGAGATCATAAGATTGGATACCGAGTTGAAGGACGTCAAAAGAGATTGGGCCCTTTGCAAAATAGCGATTACACAAGGATGAGTTACCGCCATACCCTCAACATCAACTTCTACGAAATAGTTACCAAACCCAAGGCTTACAAGGGCGCGAGGAATGCAAAAAAAAATGATAATTTGCTGTGGAGTTTGGAGCAACTCTTCAGTAGCGCTAACATCACATGGGATTCTGGTAAGATCGACCATGGCATCCTTTATCTTGAAGATATAACAATGGTATGGTGGAAAAGGAGGCATTGTGAGATTGAGATGGGCACTTACATTATTGCCACATGCGATGAGTTCAAAAGAGAACTCAAGCGACAGTTCTACTCGGAGAATGCCGAAAATGAAGTCAGAGTCAAACTCCGGCGTTTAACACAAAAGGGCAGCATTAGGGACTACATCAAGAAATTTTCAGAATTGATCCTGGAGATCCCTGACTTACCAAACAAGGAGGCCATTTTCACCTTCATGGATGAATTACAAATATGAAATAGGATGGAAATCTAACAAAGGGGACCCTAAGACGTCAACTCTGCCATAGCTATAGTAGAGTCCCTAATCGAGTTCAAGAAGCCCGAGAAGAACAAGCCTCAAAAGAACTTCAAGGGCAAAGATGGGGGAGACACTCACCACAAGGAGGTGATATATGACCCGGCAAAGTCCAAGGCAAGCCCTAGTAAAAGCCAAGGAAGCAACCGTAGCGGAAAACCAACATTGAAATGCTTCCTTTGTGATGAACCTCACATGGCAAGAGAGTGTCCGAAACAAAGCAAACTCTCGGCGCTGATCGAGTCAAGTGAGGCACCACCACAACAACACGAGAAAACAAAGATGGGCTCTTTGCAAATCCTTAATGCCGTCAAAGCCAAAGTCGAGATACCGAAACGTGAGGAGAAGGGGCGACTATACGTGATGACCAAAGTTGGTGGACACGAGGTCCGCACTTTGGTGGACACAGGGGCTACCCACAACTTCCTCGAGGAGAAAGATGTCAGAAAGCTCGATATCCAGTATGAGAAGGGGCAAGGATGGCTTAAGGCGGTCAACTCTAAGCCCAAATCAGTTTTGGGTGTTGCTCATAGAGTGAAGGCTTGCCTAGGTGAGTGGTCTAGCCTTGTAGACTTTTCCATTGTGCCCATGGATGATTATCCTATAGTTCTTGGTATGGAGTTTATAGATAGCGTAAAAGCCGTACCTATTCCTTTTGCTAATATCATGTGTATTTTGGAGGAGGGGAACACCTGCATGGTATCTTTATCGCGAGAAATATGCTTTCAAACCAAAAGCATATCTACCATGCAACTTTGGAAGGGCGTAAAGAAGGTACAACCTACCTTCTTGGCTGCACTTAAGGAGGATGGTCCTACTTATTCAGACGAGCTACCAACGAAAATCCATGAGGTCTTTGAAGAGTTCGAGTATGTTATGTCACCAGAGTTGCCAAAAAAATTGCCACTAAAAAAGAAGGTGGATCATCACATTGAGTTGAAACCTGGTATAGAGCCCCATGCTGTCGTACCTTATCGGATGGCTCCCCCGGAACTAGAAGAGTGAGACGGCAACTAAAGAAATTGTTGGATGCGGGATACATCCAGCCGTCAAAAGCTCCTTATGGCGCACCTGTGTTGTTCCAAAAGAAGCATGACGGGTCTCTCCGACTATGTGTAGACTATCGGGCGCCCAACAAAATCACAGTTAATAACAAATATCCAATCCCTTGATAGCCGAGCTATTTGATCAATTAGGAGAAGCACGATGGTTCTCAAAACTAGACTTAAGATCGGGCTACTATTAATTAAGGATTGCCGAAGGAGATGAGCTTAAAATAGTCTGTGTCATCAGGTATGGCTCATTCGAATTTTTGGTCATGCCTTTTGGATTAACAAATGCCCCGGCCACATTTTGCACACTTATGAATAAAGTCTTCCAAAGATCTTTGGATCGATTTGTCGTAGTATATTTGGACGACATTGTAGTGTATAAGACACTACAAGAACATGTCCAACACCTACACCAAGTCTTCTAAGTCCTAAGGGAGAATGAGTTATATGTGAAGAAAAGAAGTGTGCTTTTGCTCAACAGGAAGTCGTATTTTAGGGCATATCATTGGTAAAGGAATGCTTCGCATGGACAAGACCAAAGTAAAGACAATCTAGGATTGGGAACCGCCAAAAAAGATGCCAAAGTTGAGATCCTTTTTGGGTTTAGTCAACTACTATAGGCGGCTCATCAGAAGTTACTCATCCATAACAGCCTCATTAACTGATCTTCTCAAAAAGAACCGCACGTGGGATTGGAATGCCAAGTGTTAAGAAGCATTTGAAGCATTAAAAAAGGCTGTGATGGAAAGACCCATGTTGGCCCTCCCAAATCACACCAAGGATTATGAGGTACACACAAATGCTTCTGATTTTGCAATTAGTGGTGTGTTGACAAGATGGTCATCCTATTGCTTATGAGAGCCGAAAGCTCAATGATACCGAACATCGCTACACGGTCCAAGAAAAGGAGACCGCAGTGGTGCATTGTTTGAGAACTTGGTGACATTACTTGTTGGGCTCCAAGTTTATGGTCAAGACGGATAACGTAGCAATCAGCTACTTCCTCAACCAAAAGAAGCTATCCCCCAAGTAAACTAGGTGGCAAGAATTGTTAGCAGAGTTCGACTTCACCATGGAATATAAATCTGAAAATGCCAACTTGATAGCCGATGCACTAAGCAGGAAAGCCGAACTAGCTGTCATTACCCAGCCACTATTTCCTTTGGTGGAGCGCATTAAGGAAGGAATAGAGCATGATCCACAATCCAAGCAACTAAGAGAACTAACAAATCAAGGCAAGACCCGCAAGTTTTGGCTAAACGACTACGTGCTCACTACCAAAGGAAGACGCTTATACGTACCAAGATGGGGAGGCTTAAGGAAGATCATCAAGGAATGCCACGACTCCAAATGAGCAGGACACCAGGTATGCATCGAACGATAGCCCTTGTAGAAGATGCATACTATTGGCCACAAATGAGGGACGATGTTGAGCTCTATGTGAAGACTTGTCTTTTATGCCAATAAGACAAGATAGACCAACGCCATCCAGCAGGTGTATTGGAACCTTTGCCCATTCCCGAGAGACCATGGGAAAGTGTCTCTATAGACTTCATTATGGGATCGCCAAAATTCGAAGAATGTGGCAATATTATGATCGTAGTGAATCGCTTCAGTAAATATGAAGTATTTGTCCCTGTACCAACCAAGTTCAATGCTGAAGATGCGGCACGACTAGTCTTTCGGCATGTGGTAAAATATTAGGGAATTTTACAAACCATTATAAGCGATCGCGACACCCGATTCACCGGGAGATTTTGGACGGAGTTATTCAAAATATTGGGGTCCGAGCTCAACTTCTCCACTAGCTTCCACCCACAAACTGATGGCCAAAACGAAAGGGTCAATGCCTTATTGGAGGTATACTTGAGGCATTACGTAAGTGCTAACCAACAAAATTGGATGAGATTGCTGGATATCGCCCAATTTTCGTATAACTTACAAAAATGCGAGTCAACTGGGTCGAGTCCATTTGAATTGGTGCAAGGGCAACAACCAAAAACTCCACACACCATTGCCATCGGATATAAGGGGAAGGTCCATCGGCATACAAGTTTGTCAAAGGCTGGCAAGTCCATTTGAAACTTGCTCAGTCCTACTTGGCAAAGGCTATAAAGAAGATAAAGAAATGGGCGAACCACAAACGGAGGCACCAAGAATTCAAGGAAGGAGACTTAGTTATGGTAAAACTCCTTCCCCATCAAGCCCGCACATTTTATCATCTACAAAAATTACATAAGGGTCTTATATGGAGGTATGAAGGACCATTCCCTATTGAGAAGAGAATCGACAAAATGGCTTACCGGGTAAGATTGCTTTCACATTTAGAAATTCATCCGGTATTTAATGTTAGCCTCTTGAAACCATACCATGCCGGTAAAGAGGATCCAACTAGGAGTGAATCTTCAAGAGCTCTCAGCTCCATCACCACTTCACAAGAACGACATGTGAAGGAAATTTTGGCACATCGAGTTATTCCACGACGTGGTTTCCATCCAAGTTATACGCAGTACTTGGTAAAATGGAAGGGACAACCAGATAGTGAGGCAAGTTGGGAGCATGAACTCAACTTATGGCAGTTTCAACCAATGATCCTGAATTTCGCCAAAGCATCTCACCGCGCTGAGGACATCGCGGTATAGCGGGGGAAGAATGTCACGGTCTATTTCGTTATGGCATTTTTCCTTACCTCTTTTTGCCTAAGATGAGTTTTGTGTAGATTTTTCTAGAGTAGCTTAGAATACTCTAGATAATCTACATATTTTGGAGGTGGAGATATTCTATATAGATATTATGTAAGAACATTCCGGACCATGTATTCTTCACCGTCCGATCAAAATAATATCCACCGTCCGTTGAGGAGATGGAGAAGCTATAAATAAGGGGGATGGAGGTGAGCCCTCATTTGAGGCATCAAGTAAGAGTTGTAAACAAGCAGTTATATAAAGCTTTCTTCTCAAAAGTTCTCTCTTGAAGTATTCATCTCTTCTCTTAAGTTCCTTTTGCCACAAAGTCTTCAACCATCTTTGATAGCTCATTTAGGTAAACGTTGATTTAGTCATAAAGAAGCGTGACTAAATGCCGCACGGACCAAGGTAAAACTCTAGACCCGTGACATCTTGCAGGGGGAGCAGTGGTTATTGGTGTTTTTGGTGATCATGTTCTTGATCCTCGACTCTTTGTCAAGAAGCTCCGAAGTCTCATTTAAGGCCGTAACGGTAGCATCAATCTACTCCTAGGTGTAGTAGTTGCTTATGGACATGAAGGTGGGAGTTGTTTATCACTGCTGTCGCGATGATTCGCAACAGAAAACAGAACAGTGTAGTTTGTCCCAAGGCGGCGCCGCTCAAAAGGAAAGAAACTGCTGAAAGATTATGAAAAGAACGGAGAGAAATCCTCCAAGAAGTATCATCAAGTATCAGGGTGTTGTAAATTTGTAATAAGAAACGGAGTCCCACATGAAGAGGTGCCGGAAGAAAATTTTTCCTTCAGGAGGTTTAACTCGTATGCGTGTTTTTCATAATTTTGGCTCAATTAAAAACTTTAGCTATGAGCTTAACTATCACGACGTTGGTCCATAAGGCAAGTAGCAGCTCATTCATTAAGAAATTACTCGTTTGGTTAGACGATTTTTGTTACGATTCGTGATCACACGAACCGCGAAGTTATTCTAATGCTAGATAAATTACGAACTAAAAGTAAAACTGGAATAAAATAACTAAATCAATTCTTTTTTTTTTCTCCCGTAATGAGTACAAGCACTCTTATTTATAACTAGAACTCTTTCCTTATGAGTGAAACTCTAACTGTACTACAACTCTACTAAAGTTAGGACTTCAACCTAACTTGGACACTAACACTAGTCTCCTAATGAAAGTCATGTACTCCTAAATCTAATGAGATTCAAACTCTAAACTCCTTCAATACAACCATGGGCATTAGTAGGATAACCCGCAGCTTATGTCCAATGCACCTGACCCAAGTCCTCAATTCCATATCGTAACATTCCACCCCTCCGGAAAACCAACCTTGTCCTCAAAGGTTAATGGCAATTGTTGCTTCAGAAAATCACTGTTGGAGTAGCTAACCCAGAGCACATTGGGTCTGAGCAGTGGAATGTGTTGTCTGAGAGGCCTGTGGTAGCAATGCATTTGGGCATTGTGAAGCAAAAGTAATGCTTGCTTCCTCCTGGAACTCTTGCATTGTTAGGATGTTGCCAATCTTGCTGTCCTTGTAAGCCTCCCTTGAAGCCATCCGAATGAAAGCTTTCAATAATGGAGGAGAAAGACCGAATCCTCCATCTCACCAACCAGCAAGAAAATTTCTTTCTGCAGTGGTGAATGCTTGCTGTTCTAATCCAGTAAACATCATATGGTACCATCATGCAGAATCCATCCAATTTCTCATTAGAATATGCATAACTGCTTCCATACTACCCCCTTTTATCTTCATAACTTTATACTCAAATATCTTCTGTAGAGCACTTTTGAACTTAGCATCATCAAAAAATGAGAACAAACCTGATGACGTTGTAGAGCATGGCGCTGCTAACTGATCTGTTACGATTGATTTGTTGTTGCTACTACTTCCACTGTCGTAGTTAAAGTATGAGGCATACCACTTTTCTTCAAGCGTAGTCCTAGCTTTCAGAGTTTTAGTTTTGTATTTATTTGCGAAAGAACCAACACTAATGCATTGAGACATTGCTTCTGCAGCTTGGAGTGGCAACAAGCCAGAGGTAATCGCAGCAACCAATAACTCCGCAGACTGTCCAAGCATCATAGCTTTGATCAGGAGAATCACAACTAATATCATCATCAAGATCAAACTGCTCTTATGTACTCAATAGCATGTGCTAATGTTACATTAGTACCATGATTCACACTTAAAGCTAGAGACATAACAGCTGATGTTGGACATTCTCTAACTATGACTGCGTCCCTATCACTATCTGCTAACTTCGCTTCAAGTGCAGGTATAACCATCTCAGTTGGCCATGGAACATCATTCACCCAAATCAAGATGAATTGACCCTTAAGTGCCCTCCAATCTGAGTGCTCGAAATTAGCTATAAGACCTATATATCCTTTTTTATCAACTTCGGAGACAGCATCATGATCATTGATCATTGTTTCACCAAAGTAATAGTCACATCTGTTCTTTATGGGTTCTTCGTAAGTTTTGCATTCAAGAGAGGAAACAAATTGAATATGCTTGTCATACTGAGTTCAATTTTGTTGATCTCTGAAAACAACAAACAAATTTTGCATCCTCCTCTGTGATAGCATCATCAAGCTCCTCTTCGCTTCAGCTTTGATGATCAATCTGCCAAGCCTTTCAGAAAAAACCAATTCAATGTAAAGCACCCAGCGATCACTCCATCTAGGACAAACTGCGAAACTGGAATCATATGTTCAAACGATTAAGGGGGAAGCATAATCCTCCGTTACTACAGCTGTCGTTTCCACTAGGGAATGACTCTAAGGTGATTCTTCATGTTTGTGCACAGGTGAGATGAGTCGGGATGCGACCGCGAGCCGATGTCCGGGATCAATCGGAAACAAGGAGGCAAAAAATAATAAGTTTTGCAGAATAGTTTTCTGGCGATTGAGGAACTTCGCATCCAATAACAAAAATTCGTCATTGCAAGCCGAGCCATACCTTAAGCTATCATTTACCTCAATGGCCAACTTGTTCGATTGATAAGGACCGAGATCGTCGTGCAGGATGGAGTCCGATGAGATCGCCGGAGTTAATATCAATCCCCTTGTGGATACTTGGAGTTCGTCGGAGAAATCTTGTGAGATCCTTTCTCCTCCTGTTGTTTCAATGAAAATCCCTCAGAGATTGAGGCGGCATGCTCACTTTCTTTCGATTTCACTGGAGGTTCGGATTCAATCACCGGCGATGGTGTCGGCGGTGTGGAAATTTCAAATTCGAGAGCTTCCAAAGTGGTGTCGATGGTAGGGGAAGTGGTGATTGGGGTAAATATAGGTGATGGCAGATGCTTAATTTCGGCGGTAGAGACTTTGATTTGAGGGAGATTGAGGATACAAGAAGAGGACTTTGAGAAGAGTTTGAAGTCAACGAGCTTAGGCGTAGTAGTGTCGGCGGCGGCGGAAGTGGTGATCGGGATAACTGTCGATGGTGAAAGTTTAAGTTCATCAAACTTTGGCGTGGCGGTGGCGGCGGCGGCGTCCGCTTGAGGAGTGGTTGGAGTTGAAAGAAATTTTTGAGTAGGAGTAGAAGTCACCTGAAGGGATTTGTGTGAAATTAGTTGTTGCTGCTCCTGTAGCTGGTAGCATGCACATATTGTATATAGTTTGGCAATGCATGCATCAATTTTCTCCCAAATAATTGTTGAGTTGTTGATCGTCTCTTCTGAACCCGAAGGCTTAGAGGACGGAGGAGGAGCATGTAGCGGCGTCGGGGATTGAGGATACTGAAAGGGATCCGGTGACGGAACCGAATACTGTTCATGCGGCCGATAGGATTGCTGACAAATATCATAATATTGATGTTGTTGATAGGATTGCTCGTACGGATCTTGATGATACCATTGCGAAAATGGCTCTTGTTGATAATAATATTGTTGATAAGGATCATGAATATAGCGCTGTGAATACAATTCATGTGACTGATTGTATTGCAGATAAGAATCATAACCCTGTTGTGGATACAATTGCTGTTGCTGATAGTAGTGTTGATAATATTGTGGATATTGCAATTGTTGCTGATACAATAAAGACATCATAGTCGGCAGCAATAGTGAGGATGCAGATCGACTGTTTTGATACCAAATATTATAGTTCATGATCACACGAACTGCGAAATAATTCTAATACTAGATAAGTTACGAATTAAAAGTAAAACTGGAATAAAATAATTAAGTTAATTCTTTTTTTTTCTCTTTTAATGACTATAAGTATTTTTATTTATAACTAGAGCTTTTTTCTTTATGTGTGAAACTCTAATTTTATTACAATTCTACTAAAATTAGAACTTCAACCTAACTTGGACACTAACACTAGTCTCCTAATGAAACTCATGTACCCCTAAATCTAATGAGATTCAAACTCTAAACCATGGGAATTAGTAGGATAACCCGTAGCCTATGTCCAATGCACCTGATCTAAATCCTCAGTCCCATATCGTAACAATTTTTATCCTGCAAACGGAACGGATGATTCTGATTCCAATTGTTTGAGAGTTTTTCTGATTCATGGCAAATGGAACTCCACTTTTTTTTTTCTAATCAAGTGATTTTCCGAGATTAATTTGTGCTTTGGTTTCAAGAAAATCAATATTTATTACTACCGAGAATCTCCAATTTCAATTTTGATACCTATGCATTCCGCTACCAATTTCTATTCCAATTCCCTGTGTGCAAATCAAAGCAGCCGTATACGAGCGTTAAAACTGAGAAAATTGCTTAAGATAATCATCAACAGTTGTGAATCATAACAATATCACTTGATTGTTGAGAATTGTTGCAAATCACCCTCCTGGTGCGAGTCATAAGGGTTGAAATCCCTCCTGGCTCAGATGTTGATTATTATCGCCAAAGGCACCCTCCGCCTTGTCATCCTTAGCAGCCAACGGTAATCCGATCCAATGAAAGAGATCTTCATGGAAAAATAAAATGAAAAGATTGTCGATTATGGCTATAGCGTTAAATCTCTGGAGACGTCTACTTCTTTGTGATGTATTGAGCAGACGAATACAAGTGACCTACTTGCCTTTGCATACATTAGACTTTCTCATCATAATTGATATAAATGTGAAATAATCTACAAAAAAGTTTCGTTCATGCATAGATTGGATTTCAGAGTAGCTGGAGAAAAGCATCACAATTCCTCCGGATCTACCTAGGAGCAATTTGATTCGCTATTACTTGAGATACTCCACAACCCCATGACTTATTTCTTCCAGGAAAGAAGCAAGGCCTGTTGAACTGTTAATACTGCCACCACTAACATCTTGTTCTTCAATAAGGTAGTTCTCAAATGCTGTGGCATCATCGTGCCCTCCACGGATGAAACTCAGCTTAGGTGTGATACTCCTCTCTTGTTTCAATCTATTTATCGTTGTTCGCAGAAGGCCTGTTGATCGGTTGCAACATTGTTAAACAGGAATGTTGCCAAAAGCATTCAGTTACCAATTTTTAAAAGAGAGTAAAAAAAAAAGGAACAGACATTTTGTTAAAGGTGCTACAGTACTAAACTTTGATTGTTAGATAACACTTACAATCATGAGGGGGTGGAAAAGGTAGTGAGGGATCAGCTGTTGATGAGTAATAAACAATAAGATTTGTGAAGGCATCCAGCAAAAATATGGGGCTTCCGCTGGTCAAGAGAGCAGCACGACTCAGAGAATGGCGGGGGTATGCTTGCTTGTCTGGACTAGCATATGAAGCCAATATGGGGTAAATAGCCCGGTGAAGAGATGTTGGATCAAGAGCACTGCACCCAAAACAAAAAAACAAAAAAATTGAAAAAAAGAAAGAAAGAAAGAAAAAATCCTCTTAGAACAGTTCTTATGTAAACAGGAGACATCTTGAAAAACCAAGAGAATCATTTCTGTCCATATTATTTGAACTTTTGGTAATTAAAGGTTCCTTTAATACCAAAGTATACTTTTATGAATACACAGTTGCAATCCAAAAGAAAAAGAAACACTATCCTTCTGAGATTTGTAACAGCACCCATCATTCTATACATCAAAACCATCTACGTAAGAGCATATACATAAAAGTAAACCAACCTGAATAAGCACTGCAAGTAGATCCTATAGTCTGGATGAACACCCTCTTCATGAAAGAGCAGAAGGGGATTCCTCAGCAAAGCAAAAACGAGCCTAGGGAAAATCTGCAACTGGGGACTCTGGTTGAATGAAACTTCAACATGGGAAACTAAACCTCCGTTCTCATAGTGAACAAGCTTATATGACTCATTATAGTTCGCAGTAAGAATCACTAGCCAATCGTGGAGTAAGATTCTGGCTTCCCTTACTCCTTGCTCCAAGGAATATTTAATAACCTGTAAGCATATACCAGCATACAGACTGTTAAAGCAGAGATTCTGCATATAACACTATCGGTATTAGCTTCCATAGCAACTCAGAAAGGAAGGTGTAGGAGACCAAGCATTAGAAACCTATAGTTGCTAAAAGATTGAAATGGACGCATGAACTGCAGAACAAGTCTAATGCATAGGAGATATGCAAAAGTTGGCTTGAAACACTCCACCATGAGGATAACAATATTTTTGCCTCAAACTTATGCCCAATGATATTAAGCACTCAATGAGAACTGAGGAAAAAAACAAAAGACATGAGTGCCCAACAGGCCAGTCATCCATCTCATGCTGCAAATCAAATACAATATTTTCTGGACCTACAGATGCCAATTTCCCAAGCACGTACACTAACACATACAGTGCCAAAATATCATGTGTAATACCAATGTGAAGGTATACTTTCATGATGGGATGACGACAGTAATTAATTTTACAGTTTGTACCTTTAAATATTAATGACATGATCCATGTATCAGTCCATTCAAACAGTTTCTGAGTTGACATTACCTTGTGAACAAGAATGGATAGGACACTTTCAGAGTCGACATTATCATAAAGCTCATTCATATTTGCAGCTGTTCCATATTGTAGTGTTCTGATTCGTAATCGTCTTCTTACGGAATACTTTGGCCTGCATTAACCAAGAAAATTGAAACTAACCTTGAAAGAAAACACCCAATTACTCTCAATAGTACATACTACATAGTTCGCACATAGTGAATGTTAGTAAGGTTCCAGCATAATGTGTTTATTATCACTGTTGAGAAAGAAAACATTAGCTTGGATCTCCTCAAACATCAATACTGTTCCCTAAGTTCCATAGACAAGACAAAATAACTGAAAACCGAGTTCTTCTGATAAACTCTCATCCACAGAGATATAAAGACCATACCTCTCTCTGTTTCCCTCTGTCTCCCTAGACTTTCCTAACCAAGTACCACATCATTACTTAACAAACTCAAATGACACTTAAGTGGATTGAAGGCTCTTGCAGAGCATTCATTTGACGCTAATTTATGGAAGTAGGCTCATGACATGATAAAGGGAGATAGAGATGCAAACTGTAATCAAGAAAAAAGTCAACACAATCTAAAATGGCAAGTACGTTTTGAGTTCAATTTTCAAGATCATTCTCATCAAAAACAGTGGAGCTTACAACTTCCCAAATATTGCACAAACAGCAACGAACATATACGTAATGATGTTCCGAGTTGCAAAAAAATCACACGGGTCTAATAGTGATGAAGAAGCCAACAATAGGTAAGAAAGTTGAAGTAAATATTATAATATTGCAAGTAAACCTGGAAAAAGAAGCATCTTCTGCTTCGTCATTAGGCACAAGAATAGAGTACTGAAATGCAATTTGTAAAACTGGAGAGTCAGTGTGCCTGCAAGAGCAATAAGAGATTAGTTCCTTAGCCTTCCTTGATATACAGAGAGTAAATTTCATCAAGTTACTTTACAAATTTGTAGTTCCTTAAGTTACTTTAAGAATATAGAATTGTTCATACATTTTCATCGAAATAACAGTTGTTTGCCACAAAGGTGATAAATTGTCTGATACAACTCAATGAGAGAAAAAACAGATACAATGTTACACGTATGAAAAATTCATGAAATATCATTACCTTGAGAAACCATCAGAACTTGCAAACTCAAAGTCATAAGCATACGTTGCAAAAGCATCACAGCAGATGATATGTTGAACATTTTCATACTGGGGATCAGGGAAGAAATGACCAAACTGCAAAATTTTAAATTCAAAATCAGTAAAAGCAGAATTATATTTATAAAGGACTCACAAAACTATAGGCACTCGCCGAGACCTCCAAATCATATCTTAACCATTAGATATGAAGATGTATGAGCCGGAACCACGCTAACAAAGTTTGAGCTCCATCGGACCACGAATCAATCTTCATCCGGCCGCTTGATTAAAATGACATAAATAATAAAAATTAATATTATATATATATATAAAAAGTAATCAGATGGAGATCAATTCGTGGTCCTATTGAGCTAAAATTTTATCAGTATTTTTCTGACTCAGTGTTCTTCATATCCAATAGTTGAAAATTAAATTTGCAGAACTCGCAGGCCAAAAATAGCCGACGACTACCTATGAGCATGTGTGTATATATATATATATAAGTACGTACAAATAAAATGTATGTATGACTTTTCAAGATTAACTACATACAGAATTACAAATTTTAAAATCAGATGACGTTCTCAACCGCAAAATGCAGCCAAAAGCATACGGGCGACTCAACATGCGATACCTGCAGACAAATAGCCCAAATTAATGTGTGTGCCCTGTATTGTTAATACATAAGAGTTTTTCTTGTCCATTAAGAAACAGAAATAAAGCTATTGACTCATTTATTTCAACTTACATGTCCTGAGGAAGTGTAGAATCATCTGTATTTTCATAGAGAAGTAGAGAACCTCCACTTTCAATACTGAGGTATTTTAGTGAAGCTAAGTCGGTATACTCATTTGTTATAGCAAATATGTCAACACAGACACCTGATTGAACAGCAACAGAAGCCTATACATCAATCAGAATCTTCTCTTTATATCGCAGCAGTTTATAAGAATTTTCAATAAAATACTTTAATGCATTACTAGATCTTTGTAAAAAGGTGTCTGCTCCGGCAGTAAAGCTAGGTCAGCATCCTCTCCTCTGCTCGCATATTGTTCCCCATATCTTCTTGTATCTAACTGTCCAGCTCCATAATCAGGAGGACCAGATAAAAATGCAAAGACCCTAGCTACGCATGTCAAACAAGTGCAAGAAGCTTGATTCAGATAATGTATGATATGTCCAACAGAATCCAGCAGCAGATTCCAATGGCAAAAAGAAAGCAAAATGTCAGAGAAGCTTCAACAAAGGGCAGAGTCAATACCATACCTAATGCAAAAGTATTCCCATATGCTAAACTAAGGTAGTTAATTAGGGCCTCCACTGCTGCTCCGAACCCCCGCCCGCCTAGCAAAACTCCATCCAGCCCTTGCCCAGCGACTGTGTTCCTTTCCCATGAAGTTGTAGGTTTCAGTGTGTCAAAGGCTGCAGCAATACGCTCCTTACAAGATTCTACCTGTGCAAGAGCAAACAGTAGTGATAATTTTCGTAACTATAGAATTAAACAACAATAAGAGTTTCTAAGTTTATGAGTGTTGTACTAGGAAAAAGAAAGAGACCCCATAACTTGAAGTACTTAGTGCGCAACATACCGGAGCTAGAAACGAATTCAATGGCATAACATCTTCAAGTTCAAGTGGCAAGCCATCTTCAGGGGGAATGAAAACATTTTTCACAACAGGTATGGGGCCTTGAACATCATATAAACCTATCTTGTGGCTGAATGTAACAAGCCCAAACAATGATCCTGGTGCTAGTGCTGCAAAGGTATGAATAAAAAAATAATAATAAAATAAAATAAAAATCTATGCATCATTCCTTACGAAGATTACTTCTCACAGGTAAACGAAACCCCCAAACTCACCTTCAAGGGCAGCTAAGAGGGAACTTTTTATTAGTTCCAGAAACTCCTCTGAAGCTGCAGGCAATTACAGTGAGAAATCAACATTTACATGCAGCTTGATAAAACAAAAGAAAACTGTATCTAACTTATTAATGCTGTTTGCTGAGCAGCATGTTACTACTATGTCATAACCGTCAATATAAGCAGAAATTTGACACAGTCCTCGCACATTATTTTATTTAATCCAAATTATGAACAAAAACAAATAACTAGGACATGTAGCTTACAAGACAGATCAACTGCTGCCACAAAGACAGGGAGTGCCTGCACAGCCGCCTCCTCTGCAAGCATAAACAATCATTTGAAGATAAGCAAAGATTGTGTTAAACAAGTAAGAAGTTAGTCATCTACAGATCATGCATAAATAAGAAGATACTTTTATTTTGGAATCTTTCAAGCACTGCAGGTGGGAACAGATGCAGAACTTGTTGAGATGGGAAAAGTGAAGAGCTTGTTGTGGGTGGGAAAAGATGCGGAGCTTTGCCAGACAGACACGAAACCCCATCGTGGATGCAGACCCTTTGAGATTCAAATATATTTGACGGGTAATTTACGGCGTTACCGTAGTGTCTTTCTTATGTTGCTACTCCATATATCTTCCCAAACATTTCATAATTTCATGAATAACAGATATCAAAGTCTTATTGTCTGATTCATATAAGCATAAATTCCCTACATTTGGGCTCTTAATAGATATTCTGAAATAATACTTCTCCATATGTATTAAGTTTGAAGCTATTTTCTAGCAATTTATTCCAGTCCAAAACAAGCAACACACGCTCATATACTTATATAGATCTCTATTCAATGAAAAGTATGATTCTAATACCTATTTGGCATGAAAATTGCAAGATTTATGAGAATTATATGTACCACGAAAAGAAAGGAATTGTGGTAGCCCTCAATAATTAGTCGTATTTTATAATCAGCTCGTTGTGAATCACCTTTTCATAGCCAAAGTGAAAGTTAGCCTCTATATACTAGGTACTAGCATCAGACAAGCTTAGGGATGAGTGCTATAGCGGGTATATTATCGCACAAAATGATTGGCACCTCCCCAAGTCCTATATGTAATTTATGTAATAGACAGAAAAGCCAAAAAGTTACAATGGTTTGAGCACAAATATGATATTTAGCCTCAACGGATGACAGCAAAAATAGTAGGTTGCCTTTTAGGTAACCATGTAAAAGTGTCCTACCAACATAAATACGTTGATCAGTGACCATAGGACAACCATCCAAATTAGAATCACTAAAGGTATGGAGAGTAGCCAGACCTAGAAGAATCTGAAGTCCATAATAGATGGTTCCTTTCAAGAAACACAAGATGCATTTGGCAACAATCATATCTCTGTACGAGTTGTCATGTGGTGAGAAACTTAATTTATTACAAATAAATTGTGAGGCCTTGAGTGACATATAGCAAAGCATCGATGAACCACCAATATTCTATTAGGTTAGCAAAGAGGAGGGCTACCACACAGATTCAAGTGGCGTTAGTGTGTAATGGCATGACCATTGATTGCAGCATAGTAGATCACTTTTTTGGATAGGAGATCAATAATGAAGATTATTAGACAATGCCCAAGAAGTAAGATAAATGACATGACTCCTCCATTTTTAAGTGCTTTCCATAGATGATAATATCATCCACGTATAACAACAAGATAGTGAACTAGTTTCCTAGTAGGTGAGTAGATAAAGAATGATCACTAACTGAGACAATAAATGTATACAATTAAAATCGCTGTAGGCTTCACAAAAGGACTAAAGGTTTCAATATTATCAATTCCTAAGTGCTACTGAAAACCATGGCTACTAAACGAAGCTTTACTTTATTTATTGATCGAACAGTTTGGATTTGTTTTAATGTGGTAGACCCACTTGCAACCAACGACTTTAATATTAGGCTTACGAGGTACAACCGACCAAGTGCTAGTATGTTGAAGAGATGTGATTTCATTGTCGATAGTCGCACACTACTCAACATACTTTAAAGCCTGAGTATAATATATATACTATGTAGGATGATCTTGTATTAGTGGCAAAACTTTTCTTAAAGTAGTAGATTGTGACTTAGTTTTCATGGGGTTAGTCCTTCTAAGAGGCTTTGAGAATAGATTAAAGGAAGAGTATGAATTATTTGATTGAATGGCATAATGGTTTGAGAGAGCCCGGAGAATAGAACTAAGAAAGTATACGAGTTGGTTGGACGAATTATGAGTTTGGTGAAGAAGAGTTATGAGTTAAAATGAACACTACATCGTGTTAAGGTACGGATCAAGTTTGTCGATGTATGGTTGCTTCAAGAATTGCAAGGAAATCGGATAAATGAAGAATAAATAGTAGCCATTGTTCAAGATTAGTGGAAGGTTTATCTATAGTTCTGATAGTAGAGTTTGGTGACATAGAATGAGACAACTAAAAGAGAAAACGTGAATTCGTCAAACTCGTCAGGCAACGACTATCCTGTTTTAGTTGCAAAAGAATAATAAATTAATTAAAAACAAACAAAAACAAAAAAACAAAACAAAACAAAAAGAAACTTAAAAATGGAATAACAAAATAAAAATAAAAAGTCTTAATTCTAATTTATTAGAATTTATAGGACCAAAGATATGAAATAAAATGACCATCCAAAGCAACAGAGTTGTGTATAGTCGGATTTCAATGAAAAACTATTTCAATGGCGCGATGGGAAGTTTAATGAATTGTCATTCAATTGATTAAATATATTGCTAGGTGGAAGGCATCACACCAAATCAAGTGAGCACTCAAGGTCCCAAGGATAAGCTAAGAGATTGAGTCTACTTTCAACTATTTAATGGTGTTCCCCTTTAGAAACATTGTTCTGTTGCTGAAAGTAAGGGCAAGGTCATACGTGAAAAATACCACAAGACCTAAGATGAGTTTAAAATGCACGACTTGCAGAAAACACCGTAACCATCAGAACAAACAATTCTGAAGGTGTTCCTAAAGAAATTTTCAACTTGCTTATGATAATATTTCAGATTTACTAGTGAGAAAGATTTAAAATTTACTAGACAGGGAGATTGAAGTATATCAAAGGCATTTTTCGCAAATAAAATATAATACTTCAATCTCTAGCTCTAGCATAACAAGTTGAGTTTGAACCCTATAAATCACAAAAAGCAACTCTAAAACAGAAAAGTGCTAAATTTGGATAAGGAAATGAAAAGTTAACACTTCTTTCCAAGTTGACAAAAAAGAAATATTTTATAAAAATAATAATGACTTAATTAGTAGGTACCTTATTTGAACCAATGAGCTTATGTAGTAATGTAAAAAGATACCTGAGTCAATGACACCAAATATCAGTAGATATCTTCCAAGTAAGCAATGAAAGACAAGAATTATTTGAAGTGGACTTGACGAGTGGAATGGATAGAGACCCTGACAAATTTTTGCGTGGCAAAAAGAGTCTTCTTGGTTGCCTTCACAACAAGACTAATAGATCAAAGCAAAAGTAGGAGTTGTTATCTTTGGAAAATTGTGGAATAGAAATCAAATTAATGGAAGGATTGGAGCAACAAGTGATTATTTAAGGAAAAAGTAAAATAGAAGGTGACATAGAGGATTCACAGTTGCGAGTCATGCTTAACCTTACCCATTTTCACTTAAACCTGGTCACTACCATTATACACACCAGCTAAGGGGAGATCACTAAAATCAGAAGTATTATGATAAATGTAAAATCTGAAGTAATATGATAAATGCTTCCCGTATCAGCATAGCAATCAAACTGAAATAGTATATTAACTACGACCACAGCAGCACGGGTACGAGGTGAGACATGTTCTTAATAGGAGAAATCGAGGTGGTGACAACAATCAAGCACTGTATGACCTACTTTATTTAGATGTTTTAAAAACGAACACGACCAGCATACCTACTGATTAAACAACGAACCAGTCTGGTCCAACTTCATTAAAAAACCCACTATATAAAAAAACGGTACGAACACTGAACTTGCCGGTTCTGCAAATTTTTTGAGCTAGCCTACACTAGTTTCATAAATAATTAACAAAGAACATATTAAGTCATGCATTCTTAGAAGTTTGGCTCAATGAACAACCATTTCATAACCTTCAAATAGTTAAAAAAAAGTTCAGACTTGATGCCAATGAGAGTTGAACCCACAATCTACGCAAAAAAGAGAATAGAAATTTTACTAGGATGCTAATAATATTTATGAATTTTAATTAAATTATGTCATAGATCACAAGTACATAAAATTGCAAATACTCATTTTGGTTCGATCAGACCAATCTAACTAGTTAAATTAATCAAATTGTGGATTAAACAACCATCTGGTTCTTTGTCAGGTTTTGGTTTTAAGAACATTGCTTTATTCTAGAACTACCATGTCTAACAATTTGACTTCAGCTTCATTGTTAGATAAATGTTGCATTATCATGATTGCACTAGCCAACACAATAAAGAAACCTTCATGGTTAGATGCACAGCCATCAACTGGTACTAAAAGCATGATCATTTGATGGAATCTAGATTTGGTTTGTCTATATTGCGAAAAAACAAGTCAGAGTTGCATTGATACTATTTCTCATAGAGTAATTTCTCTGACATATGAGCATGGAATGTAATTCCTTAGAAGAAATGAAAGAGCTTTTTGTAAAATCTTGAAAATGGTTGCAATAGAACGACATTTACATAGAAGTCTATCGATGGTCTGATAAGAGTTCATCATTATGACCTGTGAACCAAGCTGCAAGTTGGTCAGCAACATGCTTGATGTGCTTCAAATATGTACGCAATAGGTGATCTCCATTCTTGATCTAGCTCATTTATTCTTGGCTTGGTTGATGAATTCTGTATTACAAATTGATACAATGCTTGAGAACTACCTAAGCTTCACGAACAAAATGACTCCGATCATGTATGCTAACATTCACTCGCGAAGTGTCATGTTCATCCTAGGCCGATAACTTGATCCTTCTAGAACTGTTAAATGTACTGAAGAATAATTACTTTGGTTACAAATACGTGAACATAATTTTTTGAGTAATTCTTCTACTTACTTCAAACAAAACCATTAGGGTTTTGTCCTCTTAAGATTAGATGATAAGATTTGTTCTAGAGAGTTTAATTGTGTGCATCAAGCTTGTTGGAAGTTGAGTTATATTGCTAAAAGAGGCGCTGGAGAAGGAAGGGAAGGAAGATGACTCCACAGTGAGGATGACATCTCTCCAATAGATGGTAGCGACGCCTTTGGGTCTTTGACATCAAAACAAGTAACTAATGGTTAAGATGAAAACTCTCATGAGCACTTCACATTCTACACTTCTATCTGTTTGTATACAATGTACACATTTGAATATAGATGATAAGATCAACTATATTGGAGGACTTAGGGGCGTTGATAGCTAAGACTGAGTTTGTTAAGATAAAGATGACTTGAACAAAAGTTTGACTAAACTCCATCATGAATCTCACTCAACTTTCTGTGCACTACAAACTAAACCTAACGTTTGCAAAAAGATGCAAAGAAGGCCATCACGAACAAAAGCACCGAGTAACAAACTTCCTAACAGTGTTTTCTTCACACTTTATGCATTGACAAGATACTGGATAAGATAAAATCGAGCCTTCTAATCTCTGTATTAAAGGACAAACTGATAAATTTTGAAAAGATAAATGAATGTATATGTTCTTACAGCTCACTACACCTTTCACAAGAGAGCTTGCTGCAAAAAAGGTTTTCAATCAAATAACACCAACAGCAGCATTAACAAACTGACCTAATAACCAATAACTACAAATTTTCCTATGATGTCCTCATGTTTTTCAGCATCCACAATCTACTAGATTGAAGTAAAAAATCACCAGAAAATTGATGAAACAGGGTAGCGAATGAATGAACTGATGATTTATAAAAAAGAAAAATGCATGAGCGAACGAATTCATCACTTACGTGGGAGATCAAGATCGACGAATGAAGAAGACATCTCGGGCGGTGGACTCGATTCAGAATACCTTTGGATATCTTCGGCCGATAGACCATTGAGAGAGCCGCAGAGGGCGCAAGTCCACGCCCACTGCTCGAGCTCGCAATGCGTGTTGAAGTAAGCCCAGCAATTCTCGCACCGGGGAAGCAATTGAGCACCGCCGCCGCTCGCTGGAGGGTTTCCCAGCTCGTCCACTGCAGCGAACGGCGTCACCGTCGTTCCCCAAGGGATACCTGAAGACTGCAGGGAGTCCAGGTCCAATGGAAACCGAAACAACGCTGGTCGGACAGCCATGGAAGACACCGATGTGGTAGAAATTGAATGGGAACGGAAAATTAATCTGCGTCGAACTAGAGAACGAGATCTAATTCGGTGGTTTATCAAAGTGGGGACAAAAAACAAAGAAATCATATGGTTAAGGATTAGCAAAGGTTGAGAAGGGCAGCTTGGGTGCCTTTGTGATTGCTTGTTTTTTTTTTTTAAACGAATTTTATTTTTTTATTTTAAAGAAAATATAAAATACAATAAAAAAAATTTATTACGTAAAATTTTTCTATATTTTTTTAATTTTTAAATAAATATTTAAATACTTATAAAATATGTATTGAAAAATAAAAAATAAACAATTAAAAAGTTCCGTTAGAGAAATGGAAAGCCAAACACACCCTTTTTTGAGTTAACTAAAGTGGCTATTGGTAGCGGCTAACCTATTAAGTAAAAAATCTAACGGTGGCAATTTAGATTGATAGATGGATTGATCTATTTAACAATTGAGTCATATTTGTTTAATTTTAATTTAATTCATAAATTTATATGAATTAAAATTGTAATTTTAATTCAACCTATTAATAATCAGATCAAATTCAGGTCGATCTATTTAATATTTAAAATTATTAATTACTAATTTTATATTTTTAAACTTTAGTGAATTTATAATATCAGTAGTAAAAGTGCACGATATTTTTAGTGACGTGAATACCATCAAAATATGTATTTTTTAGTATCTTCATCGATCCTTAAATTATTTAAAAAAATTTATTTCTATTTTTTGAAAATATATTGTGACAGTTGAAACTTTATGATTATAAATACATACTAATAATTTCGAAATTTTTTTTGATAAATATAGCTATCTAATAAAATCTTAATAAAATTTTTTATACAAAATTCAAATTTATCATTATAGAAACACCTATATGGTAATACTTTCGATAATATTATAACTCTCATATTACTTTATTTTACTAAGATATAAAAATAATAATTAATTATAAATACTGTATAATTTAATAATTTATAAATTACTATTATCGATTTTTTGTTGTTAATATTTTAATAAACAAAAAGAAAAAATTAAATATTATTTTTTCAAAAAATAGCTTGGTGTATCAACTTCGGATTAATCTGGATCGACCTATTTAATAACCGAATCAAATTCGCTCAATACTAACCCAACCTATATATTTATACAAGTCAAATTTTATAACTCTCACAATTAAATGAGTCAATTTTAAATTACGTTTTTAAATCAATAATGAATGATCGATAGCTACTAAAGTTGTCTTTTCAGCATTATAATTTACTTCTTTTTATTAAAAAATTACTTTCTTATTTATTTTCAATTATAAAAAATATAATCAAAATTTTATTTTTAATAATATTTAATTGATAATTTATTTTTAATAACTCATTTTTTAGAAAATCGAACACAGCCTAAATCTAGATAGTGACTTCAGAGATTGCTTACTTTCCTCGATTTTAAAATTTTCTCTACGCTATTTTCTGCATCATCGTCACACTCCAAAAACAAAAGGGCCTGGCCAATAAAGAGTTTAATGCTGCTGAGACCGGAAAAAGAAACTAACTACACTTTTTAAGCAACATAAAATCTCACATTACAATTAAAAAAATTAATAAAAATAGAAACATAGCTATGGCACCTATAAGAAGCTTAGTAAACGCAACCCTAGTGTTGATTCCTTATTAACCTGTTTCACTTGTAACGTCACGAATTATAAGCAACATCAAACTGCCAGCACAGAAGAATTGGAGAATTTAAAACAACTACTTAGCATTCCTACGCATAAGTCCTGATCTTTCATTTCTTCACTCCTTGAAGTACGTCAGCATCTCAAATGCATAATAGCATATTACATGAAATCACGACATCTAAAGATTCTAAAACATACAACAGCACACAAAGACATGCATCACTTAAAAGGAAGTTAGAATCCACATCAGTGACGAAATAGGATGCAAGGCAGTAACTAAGTATATCCATTGGTAACATCTGTGGATCATATAAGTTTACATCTGATCGTTTAAAAGGCGAGGACCTCAAAACCTCACTTTGGATTCCTAAGAACGATGATAACAGAATCACCTCGCAGGAACATCTTACTAATGAATCTATCTTTGTTGACAGGCAATGCCTTCTTCTTGCCCTTTCCAGTCTTTGGTACCTGGAAAATTTAAAATTATTAGAGCTCCAGAAATCACCTAAGCAAAAGGAGAAAGGGGAATAGACAAGCAGGTGTATACCTCAGTCCACATCTCTCTGACATTCTCTAAGACCATGTTACAATGACGGTCAAATGCTCTTACACGGCCTAGAAGCTTCCTATTGTTTCGGCAATTTATCAGCACCTGTAGATAAGGCCTACCAAGTCAACACGATACAAAATAGTCTGCAAATACTGATATCACATTTAACACCATTCCAAAACGCAATAACAGGAAAGATTCCAACCTGAGTGTTGTTTTTGACACTCATCATCAAGACAGAAAGTGGGCCAGTGTTAAATTCCTCCTCTTCTTTCTTTCCGACCTAACATTGTCCAAGAAACCAAGTGTCAAGCAACAAGTTCATGAGGAAGACCTGAATATATAATGAAATTAACACACTTAACAGCCTTAAATTATAAGTATAACAGATTCGACAGTATAGACACTTTAAATTTCCTTTGCGTTAGCTAATCAAAGTTCCTTGAGCTACTTCTCGATCTTCTAATGATGAGCTAACTTATAGTAAGTTCAAAACTACTACAATATATATAGATTGGTCGAGTGAAGCATGTTTCACAACTCACAGGCATGCAGAAACTTAAAAGGCCCGCTGTAAGAAGATTGACATGATAAACACTTTGCTTAGGTTCAAATAAGATAGCACTCTGCAAAATAAGAACACAACTCGCAATGGTACACTAAGATGGATTACCTAACCAATTAGCTTTAATAGTGCCTGCTCTAAATCATAGTCACTATCCAGCTCTAAAGACTGACACTATTAAATTGATAATAGAACAATCAGACATAAAGTTCCGAAATTGCCTATATTAATTAGACCTAAAAGGTTGACTGTAACAATCAAAGATAATCATTCCTTACCAAACATTAATTAAACCTAATTGCCATCTCATGTAGAAGTGTCATGTTATATGCTAAACCTTTTTCATCAGAAAGAATAAACACTCATGAGAAGCTATATCAAGATAGGCATAATTAAAAGACTGATTCCAAAACTAACAACTACATTCTCACAAATAACAACGAGACCCTTATATACTAACTAGGTAGGTGGCATGACTTGGTTTGAGTTTTGGTACAAAATGATAACAATAGAATGATAATGCATCTATAAACTAGGACTTCAAACAATTGTTCAACAAATAAACATCTGCGGTGAAGTGTGAAATTGAGAACTTACATTTGCATCTTCATCCATCACAGCCATCCTGCAGAATTCAACACAGAAACCAACAGAACTTAGTACTGAGAATATAACAACAAGAAAACATTTCAAATTTCAGCTACTTATTGAAAAATAGCATTAGCAAATCAGAGTCTCTCAAACACCAAAGCCAACCCCACACCTTGATCAAAAGTTCAAACATTCATTGAAATCCCAAGTAACGGTCGAAGCCCATGGATCTCAAAGACTCAAAAACCTAACTACGACTGTGATACCGCAATTTCGAAAAGAAATCAAGTTGCTCGACAACCAAAGTCATAGAACATAACTTAGAGTAGATACCTAAATAAATCTACCAGCAACCGCTCACGAGAAGTTTAAGCAGAAGAAAAGAAAGTCCGACAAATTTCTTGCGATATCGAACCCTTAATCAGCACGAAGAAATCGAAAGAGAAACCACACTATTAAAAAATAAATCGACACTGAGAGAGAGAGAGAAGAGGCGATCTCACCTGAGCTCGTAGCCGGAGAAGAGACGAAGCAATCGGCGGGAGTGGAGTTAGGGTTTTGAGAAAAATGGCGAGGCGTTGGCTTGGATGGCTTTAGCCTCCTAAATTGTTTAAAGTAAAATATTTAATACTATTTTAATATTTATATTATTATTATTTTAAAAACAAATTTTTAGGCTATAAATTCTTTTGAAACTTTAAAATAAAGCTGAAATAAGTATCTAATATTAATTAAAATATCTAAGCTTTCAAAAGGAACGAAATCGGTTTATTTATTAATAATCAATCAAAACGACCAGCTATTGAGAAAGAGAGCGCTTGCACGTGGAGTCAGGGAGAAAAAGAATCATCGAATCAAGGATTGCAATTTATGTTCTCTCGTAAATATCATCAAAACGAGAAGGGGAAAGAAAAAAAGAAAAAGAAAGGGATTATATTTTGGTTTGCACACGAGTTGAAATTAGGAATCAAATCAAAATGAGCAGTAGTGGTTCTAGCCATTCTCAAAATTGAGAACGTAATATTGATTTTTCTTAAGAATGAGAATAAGGCCCAAAATAATATGAAAAAATCATTAGACTTAAAAGTACCGAACAGGTCTAAAGGATGTTAGAGATTGATTATAAAATATAATTTTTTTGAAATAAAAAAATATTTTAGAATTTTTAAGAAATTAGTTTTAATTTTTACCTAAGAAGTTAAAAAAGCAATAATAAAAATATATGACATAATCTTTTTGTATTTTTAATTTTTTAAAAAAAATTTATAGAACGTTGTATATAATTTATTAAAAAATATAAAATTAAAATAAATAGAATTAAAAATCACTCCCAAATATCTACTAAGTGAAATTTTATTCTTTTGTAAATTATAAATAGTGTGTATCAGGACGGAGAACTTTCAAGCCCGGCATGCGAGGAGAATAAAATCTCTACAATGTCTACATCCAAGCATTGCTCCTTTGCAATTCGCAGACATTTTATTATACAATCATAATTATAAAAACTGAACCGGCCATTTGGATCGATCTGAAATATAAATCCATCTTAGTTAATAGTAAAATCACTTATGCAATTGATTCGCTCAGATTTGCTTCAATCCGATCGATCCGTTCGTCCGGATCAAATCAGACTAAATTAAATTTTAAAAAAAATTAAATTTATAAATATTTGATGCAAAAATAATTATTAATAGGTTTATAATAAAAATTAATATATAGTTTGGATTTTACATTTGGATATGATAATGTAAAAAAATAAGTTTGTTATATTTTATTTATAAATATTTAGTATTAGTGATTTTTATTTTTTATAATTTATATTGTTAATCTGTTAAATTGTAAGAAAATAATAAGATGATTTTAAAATAAAGAAAATTTTTTAAAATTTATTATTTAAATCTTTTTGCTATTCTGTATTTTTTTGGTTAGTTTTTTTTTTTTTTGCCTTCTAACAAAAAAAATAATAAATTTTTTTGCTGACGTCAATATTTTAGTATTTTAGATTTGGTGGGTCAATCCGCGATTCGTTGATCCGAAAAGCATTCGGATTCAACCGATCGATTCGATTTTTATAACTATGTGTACAATAGATGACCAATATATTACTTTATATTCATGGAGCTTAAGATTTGGCTCCAAAGCAAATTAAAAAGTAATCAGCACTAATTATGTTTGGAAACAAACCTTGCCTGCAAGTTGAGATTGCAAATAAGGGACTCCCGCGAAGCATTAGAGAGAGAAAGCAATCTGCACTCCTTCAAAACTCATCCGTCCCACCTGTTGCTTCAATTAATAAAGAAATAAGAGGACGTTTGTTAGTACTTAAAATAAAAAAATTTCTAAAAAAGAATTTATTTTTAATTTTTAAAAAATTATACTTATATTTTTTATCTAAAAAATAATGAAAAATATATATGTACAGATTTTATAATGTATAATTTATTTATATAATTTATGATTGTAACCGAATTAGCTTATTTTTTAGATTAGTAGTATAGTGACATCAGATGATGTCTAAATAAAAAATGATTAGCTAATTTGGTATGGGCAAATAATTCGTTTTGAGCTAAGCCAAATTGGGCCTGACTTTGTGAGCTCAACAATCCACTCTGTTAATTACACAGGATGTTGAATGTGTATCTTCTTATATTTAAGAGATGATAATCTCTAAATGATTGGTTAATTATTTTAATTTAAAAATTTGATCCTACAATTACTATAAGCACAGTGACATACAGTCATCTAACATGTTGCTAGGAGCCGAGAGATTGTTTGGTCTTTAAATTAAACTGTGTTAAGAATTAGTAGTGCGAAAGGATCTAATGGGTTGAGTGAAATAGTATTCAAATAAAAATAAATTAGCTAATTTGAAATAAGACAGCAATATGTCGGGTCTTGTCTTGATATGCTTAACAACTTAACGTATCTAAATAGTCGTAATCTCTCAAAATATTTAGTTACATCATTTATTAAGAATATCATTAGAAACGCAAAAACAAATTTTAGAAACCTTAAATTTCAGTATTCTGACATCTATAGGATAACAGTTTGAATACTAAAAAATTCAGATAAATGTATACAAATAATCCATACAAAATTTAGATTTTGAATGGTTTGGTGCTAATTTTTGTTCAAACATATAAATAAATATCTGCAAATTTTTGTTTTTGACTATTACTTGATCGAATTTTCAATATATAGACACTGAAGTACTTTTCAAAACTGGTTATGGTTGAGAATAGGTTAAACCAATTTGTTCTTAAAGGTTGTTAGAAGCATTATTTTTCCTAAAGAGTTATTTAATCAGAAAATCCTAAAAAGTTTTAGTTTGAGATAATTGTTATATCTATCATTGATGAAAACCTTCTAGAAAGAAAACCTTCTCGATATCGGAAAAAGGGAACGTTATATTATGAACTATGGAGGACTTCCATGAGCGAGGAAGCTGGTTTCTAGAATCTACAAGTAAACCCATTGGATCCGTTTGCACTTATTTATCAATATTTTAAATTTTAAATTTTAAAATTTATTTTAAAATTTAAAATTATTTTAAATTTAATGTAAATATAAATTTTAAATTAAATTTATTAGTTAAAAATTTATTTTCAAAATTAAATTTTAAATAAAATTATATTTTCAATCTCATTTTTAATGTCAAGTAACTATAAAAGTTTACTTTTATCTTTAATTTTTATAAATTTATTAATTTAATATCAAGATAAACACATCTGTATTTGTCGCATGTTTTTTGACCAAGTCAAACAGTTAATACGATTTTGAGAATGCGGGTGGCGTTTGGTTGGCCGTTTTGGCGACGCTTTTATTTAATTTTTTATTTTATATTTTTAATATATATATTATAAATATAAAGAAAATTATATAAAATTTAAAAAATATGAAATATTTTAAGTAATAAAATTTTTTTATTATATATTTTTATTATTATTTTAAAAATAAAAAAATAAAATTTATTTTTAAAAAATAAAAATATTTTTTACTTTAAAAAATTTTATTTTATAAACGATCTCAAACACTTCCGCAGCACAATTTGACGGTAACAAAATCTCTTTTTATGCTCACTGCAGATGTTTCAAGGAATTAAGGACAATATCGTCAAGGTAGCAAAAAGCTCCAACGAAGTCGTCTTCTAATGAAAATTTCTTTTATGGACGTGTTTAAGTTAGTGAAACTTTAATTTTTTCCATCAAATTTAGAATTTTATCAACTTTTTATATTTTAATTACAAATAGAACTGAAAATTTAGAGTTTCCAATTCTATACAAATGAAACTTAAATTTCACTATATTTTTCTTTTTGAATTTACTTTCAATCCACTTCAAAAATTAATTAAAATATAAAAATTAAACTCTACTTCCAACTTATTTTTCAAAAAATTTTACTTTTTATTTTTCATTTTCACGAAACTCAGTTACGGATATTTAAAACACGTCCTAAAAAAAACACCTAGAATAATAAAAAATTCTAAGCTTGTTAGCTGAATTGTGACTTTAAAGAACGTCTTTATTTTGAAATAATTTAAACTTTTATAAATTAATTTAAAAATTAAAAATATTTAATAAAAATAATTTTTTATACAAATTTTATATTAATAACAAGTTTTAAAAAATTAAAAAATATTATTTTAAATTTTTATTTATTTAATATTAAAAATAAGTTTAAAAAAAATAAAATTGAAGTGGTCGGTAAACACAATCTGACCAGTGGAACTTCAAAGCAAAAGATTAGAAACATTATTTAAATTCTTTAGTACTTAGATTTGCTTCGATAAGCAGCTGTTTATAATGGATTAATGTGGACTGTAAAAATCATCAGCAGTTTTGTTGTTGTTCTCAACGTTGAATTATTCATCCAACAAAGTTGATGTGAACGGACGTATATGTTTCAAACCTAACACTTCTTTAAGAAAAAAAAATAATTTATAAGCTTCTATTTGAGATAGCTGATAAAATAAATTTAAATAAAATTTTCTTTAAAATATTTTTTAACTTTTTTTTAAAAAAATGTGTATATATAATTATTTTATTTTTTAATAAAAAAATATTTTTATAATACTATGTAATTTTTTAGCTTAAAAAAATGTATAAATTATTTTGAAATCTTTAGCTTAAAAGATTGAAAATGGGATGCCTAGGACCTCAATGAAGAATCGAGTTTGCTTTTGTTCTGGGTTCCAAGTCAAAAGGACTCTTAGCACTATTCGAAAGGACGTAAGCAAATGTTGAAGAATGATTCAGGATAAGCATGAAAATGTTTTGAGAATAGTAAAAAAAATAAGTCCGACTGGCGAATTCAATCAGTTCTAAGGCGAAATTGAACAAAAAAACCAAGTTCGAATGGAACTCGTGTCTTCTGTTTAATGCCATCTAATCCAATTCAAATTATCATTAGTTGTGTTGTTGAATTAAAACAGAAGACTTTACGAAGGCCCCTGGGATTGAAGAAACTAATCGCCGGCGCTTTCATGATTGACATCGCCTAGAAATCTTAGCTGGCACCGTAGCACTGTATAGGGAATTATCTATTATGTATGGATTGGAATGTTAATCCTACCAAGCTCTTTAATTACTAGTTGTTGATGGCAGAATAAGTTGAATTGTCAAAAGAATTTCATTAGTAGAAGATTGCAAATTGCATACAGAAATTCAACTATCAAACAGTTAAAATAATGGCAATCATGTGGATGATTTTTTTGGAAAAATTGTGACGATTTTATTTCATTAATTGATTTTTCATGAATCGCTTTCCAATATCGTCCGGCACGAGAAGTAGAAAAGCCATTTTAGTGGGTATATATCTTCCATAGATATTCCATATCATTAATGTGATCAATGATAAAAAATATGTTACAAATTCAATTCTTTGTGAACAATGTTATATTTAAACAGAACAAAATTTATACACGCCTTAATCGAAGCACCTGTTAATTCACAAATCTCGAGTTCTATAATTGCTCGATGATTGCATTTATAGCACATTTTTCTATACACACACAGCTCCCTAGATATAAATTATTAATAAAATTAAGTCAATAATTTAGAATGGTTGCATAGTTCATCGGCCGGCTTAATGCATAATTAATCGATCGCTTAAGGAGCAGCTAATCAACACAAATCTACAATATACGTTACTAAAATACCCCTTTTAACAACTTCCCACCAATTGTATAAACATCATTTCTTTGCTGCCAGTTTCTCTTCTTCTTCAGTTTACCAACCTCGCTCTCCCTTTCTCAATCTCTGAAACATTGATTCTTAGTTATTTTTCAAGAAATATTTCTCCATCCATGCAGCAGAAGGAAAATCTCGCCGGCGGCGAAGAGAATATGGCGGTAGTGGACCCGGATCTACCTGCGGAATCGATACGAGTTCCAATCGGAGACAAGTTCGATTGGACAGATATCAGCCCTGTTTACGACCGAGATGATTCTACAAAAGGTAACACGAATCCCAAGGTGCAACACAACGGTCATGGAGTTCTGAAGAGCAACATTACAAAGTCTAACTCGCAGAGGTTTTCCGGGAACTTGAAACCGAAGACTCCGATAATTGCTTTGGCGCCGGCGAAGATTCAACATTCTGGTTATCTTGGGCGGAGCAGTCGGAGACCGACGGCGAGTAGAATTTTTCCAAAGAAAGGAGCCGCTGCTCCGCGGCAAGGCAAGGCCACAGCTGTCAAGGCAGAACCTGGTTCTCCAAAGGTAATAACAAATTTAATTAATATATTCCTTTTTGTTTTGGTTAGTTCCTGACAGCTATTTAACTCTGTGAACTGGTCCAACTCAAACTGGCTATTTACCAATTGTCACTTCTATTTTCTTCACTATTACTTTTAGGCCATATGGTGATCACTACATATAATAGAAGGTACTCGTTTCGCAGTAAGGGTGTGTTTTTTCACCCACAAAAATACAAAAAAAATCTCTTACTTCTTTCCTAGAAAAAATATAAAATTTAAACTTAAATTCAATAATGTTATTTACAATACTATTTAGATAATTTATTTTGTAATAATTCACTTAGGACACAAACACACCCTAATTGGTGGAGTAATTGGATTCCTTTTCAAAGAAGAGGTTAGCGGTTTCAATCAGAGAGGTGCTATTTTATCTCTTAATAAAAAAAATATTTAAACAGGGAGATGTAAGAAATTTGTGATGAAATTTCAACTTTCATATCTAAATATCTTATCGTTTTAGGACATGTTAATTCTTGTTCTTAGAGATATGGCTTTTTTTGCTTTTCATCAAGATATGTATTCTAAAATCTTGCATCTTGTAATAAAACATAGTATCATTAAATAAACCGGTGACTGGTGTAGCGAAAATTTCTAGCTTTCTGTTTATCTGCACTAGTTTTCCATGTTTATCAATTCAAAGGACATAGAAAAGTGTAATCTTGAACGTATTAAAACTTGCAAGTTTCATCTTCCATTGATTGACTAGTTGGATATTCCGTAGGTGCATGTATTTCATTGCTTTTCTGCACCGCGTCTATATAATAATTTCTATGATGATATTGTAATATAACAATTTCCATCGTTTATGTTTGAAGGTTTCATGCATCGGCAAAGTATTATCTGATCGTGAACGAAACAGAAGTCGGAGAGTTCACGAGAAGGAGAATACAAAGCAGCAACAGAAGAGGGAGAAGAAACGTGGGTTCTGGTCGGGGTTTGCGCTGAGTTGCTGCAGCGGCGAAGTAGAACGGCGAAGAGCGGTGGTGGAATCTGTCGAAGAAGATTCACCGAAGCTACTACCTAGGGGAGCTCCAGCGCCGCCGCTTCATGCGGCGGAGAAAGGTGCCGTGGAGCCTGTAGGGTTGGGAGCAGTGAAACGGTTCTCTTCGGGACGGAGGTCTTCATCATGGGGAGGAAACGACGATGATGATGGACACGTTGCTTGGTCTGGACTGTTGGATCGTGGTGGTCACCGGCGGTCGGTGGGGTCGTTGGAAGATGCGCGGCGGGAGGTTGACTGGGAGAGCGAAGGGTCCTGTTCTGTGTAAGAAAAGGTTTGAACACTTAACCAAAGTCTTCGATTATGATAAAAATTGGTCCGCGTGCTTTGCTTTCTGTTTGTTTCATTGAAGAGAATAAGTGGGAACATTTTTCTTGTAAATAGTAACGAGTGTAGGCGTGTAGCAAACATCAAATCTTGAGTAACAATTTGAGCGTGATTTTTGTGTATCAGTATGAATTTATAGCAATTGTTCATGGCAAAGCTCGTCGTAGTTCCATGAACAGTTGAGCATTCACAACAAGTGCCACCGTTTCGTTCAAAACGGTTAAGAAAAACTAGGGAGTTGCCTGAAGTTAGGTTTTGGAACGTTTTCTCCTGCATGACGCTTCGTTTAGCGCACTACCATAATCAAAACGCTCCATTAAGGATCAACTGCTGTGGAAAGACATTATCAAATTTGCATTTGTTGAGATTCTAGCTAACGCATCAATGTCAACCGCAATTGTTTAGAACGTCCACTAATGTTCCCACGAATTCTGTTTAGCGGAAACTTAATGTCATGTAAATTAATGCTTCGAAATGTTAGGTTCCTAGTTGATAAGTCTACTTCTCACTTTCTCAGATAGATGGTGTTGAAAAGATTTGGTGCCAATCAAATCTCAGCACAAAATTGATAAATCACTAATTAGTGTAATAATATGACACACTGACACTCTGCCACTTTTCTAAAACATACGAGTTCAACTTCAAATGCGTACTGCACTGTTCGATAATTTATTTACTTTTTTTAAAAGAAAAAGAACGTCACGATGACTTCTGCAACGTGAGAAATTATTAATGAGTACTTCCCACGAGTACATTCTTCTTGTTTTTTGATAATCGTTAGATCAAACATTTTTTTCTTTTAAATCTAGGTAGTCGTATGTTTAATCTAATATTTATGAAGGCAGAGAGCATGTATTTCGGACTAATCATTTCACTACAATATGAATTACGTAGGTCCAATATACAGGCGAAACTTCATAGAACAGGAGGTCAGGTATTTTTAATAAGAAAGGAGAGTTTTAGTAGAAAAGAGTAATGGATTAATTCTACTTTTCACATTAAATGAACAAGAACTTGATGCAATTTCTCACGAAGCATTTACTTCATTCATAATCATGGTATAAGTAGAGCTTTAGTTATCATCTGCTTCATTATACAGCGATACAGTCCTTCCGTTCAATGGCTGCGTCGGCCGCGAGTTGTTCTTGTACTCTACAGTAAGAGGTTTTTTCAGTGCAGCAACTTGAACTTTAGATACTTCCCTCACCTACATGAACATGGTTCAATCAAATCAGAACAAATACAAAAGCTTTATATGCAGATTAGGGCGAAATGCAAAGTTCACTAAAACCTTTGAAAATTGTTCATATGAACGTAAGATGCCTCAACAGACACTCGTAAAGGGAAAATTAATAGAACTGTTGCTCATAAAGTAAATGAAAGGGATCATATAGTTTGCATTTCTATATGCTTATGGAAAGGACTTTTATGTTATATACCTTCCCGAGGATTGTCCAAGTGACATTCTCAGAGCAAGGAGGTGCTGAGAGAGAGCCAACATATCTGTAATACTTGCGGCTAGCGCGCTTGAGGGCCTTCACATTCACAAAATCCACGGCAACATTTGCCTCTTCGTCTTCAGAGCAAACATCCTTTGCCAGTTCGTTGATCTTAGATTTTAACTGAGGCCACAAGACATCATGTTATATCTCAAATATTTAACCTGTACACTATTCGTATTATGTACCATCTGCAGCTAGCTGTATACCTGAAGTAGGAATGGATCAGCTTTTCCGTATTGATACAAGATCGATACTACAGCGAAGTCACCTTCGTTGCTCTTGTGGACTACTTGGAGCTCCAGGGGATACCTTTTTAGAAAAGAACGAACATAAACCATAATATGTTAGAAAAAAATATTTTACAAGTCTAGATAACTTCATCAAGGAACTAATCTCTAACTGCAGTGCGCTCATGAAGTTCCATGTAGTACTCATGTTAAGGTTGTAAATGGAATTCTAATCATCCAGTTTTACATGTCTAGAATGCTACATACAAGACAGATCAAAATTCTCATAAATGAGTCCACAAGACTGAATACTGAGTCGCATTTTGTAACTAATAATGCTAAACATGTTAAGTTCAACCGTATACATCACCGCACACTGGCTAAAAAAGAAGAAGATCATACTGAACGCCCTCGATGGTGTGCTCAGCAGGTGAGTGCCAAATAATTTGCAACAGTGAGTAGTTCTTTCCCTGTACAGTAATACTTCCTGCAACTTCGTCGAATCTTAGCTGCAAATAAAGCACAAAATTAGTCTTAACCACACGTTACCATGGTAGAAAACAATTAAGACATTGAAAGAACAAAAAAATATTGAAGAACTAACCCCAATGTTGAAGCCATTGTTAACAAGAGTTGCATTGGTAGGCTTATAGTTGCTCTTTAGGGGTTCCAATGCCGGATCAAACTCTGCGTCTTCCTTTACGATGTTGATAGGAGATTGTTGCTTTCCATCTTTGCACAAATGATAATCTGGACTTAAGCTTCCCCACTGATTGGGACCTAATGCTCCTGTATAGCCAAACTTCACAGACCCTGTTCACATAAAATCATAAAGGTAAAATTAATTAGTATTAGCTTGTTAAAATATCGAAATAAGAAAGAGAAGTGAAACAAAAATGAACCTTCGTCATGAGCATCAACGAAAGCAACAAGAAGGGAAGCTAATCCCGAGAGGGCCAAGAACACATGAAGATCTCTGTTTCTCAACATCATACAGTACTCTTTTCTTTTTTGGTCTCTCTCTCTCTCTTCGTGGAATTAAGTTTTGAGCTCTTTTCTGAATGATTCAGGATTTCATTTAAGCAATGGTTGAGAATAGGGAAGAGATCCAACGCAAACATAGGTTGAAAGAATGACTATATTTAGAGAAATAGTTTGATTGAACACAAATGAATTTCGAAGGGCTAAACTTAGGTATTGTGAGATTGTTACTCTTTACCTTCTATGTAAATCAGTTAAAATAAACAGAGAGAGATAGAGAGAGAAAAAAGTAAAAAGATGAATTATGAAGGAGAAGACTGAATGAGTGGCAGTGATTTGGGAAACTGTTTTTGGCGCGAAAAAATTGAAGGTTGTTTCTTTTATTTCTGTTAATGGAATGAAGGAGAGAGAATTGGGTTTGACTCCTTCAACGAGACGTCTTGGTGAGGTCAAGTAGCGTGGTGTGGTCTCAGTGGTTCATTTTTCTATTCTCTCTGTGTTGCTTTTGCGTACGTAAAAAGATCGCCATGGGTTTATTTCTGCCATGCTTCAGAGTAGTGCTAACAAAATTCCAAGGACTTCATATACTAGGGCATCACTTTGCTATGAAACAGTTGATAGATTTTTTCAGTGCTGAAAAAGAAAATAACACTTGAAAGAGATTGAAGTTACCGCACAGAAAAGGTTTAAATGCAATTAATCATAAATGTCTAAGTGTATGGAGAGAAAAACACTCATTAATTTTGTGAAAGAAGCCGGCTGCAAATTATTAAGAGCATTCATTTTGGCAGAGGAGCGCTTCTAGTTTCACTCATCTCACAATCACTGAATGAGAAGTTGGCTTCCATTCGATCTGCAAACCAGGATCAAAAGAGCGAAAAAAGAGAAAGTTTTAACCACCACGTAGAAAGGCTAATACTTATGACCGCCAAAGGTGGCAAAATAGATTAATATATTAACTTCGGGTCGAACTATATATAAATTGGTAAAAATTATTCAATTCTAATTTGATTTATATATTTATTATATTTAAATTATTAATTTTAATTCAATTTATTTATAAACGAGTTAATTTTATTATTGATTTATTTAATAATTAAAATTATTAAAGTGAGAATTATAAAAATTAATTTCAATAATAATCATAGTAATTATTAATTATCATACATCTAATTAAATATTAATTTTGATAAAATTTATGAATTAAGTAAGAAATTACTTTAAAAATGATAAGCTAAGAACTATATATTTAAATTAAATTAAAATTTAATATCATCATTCTAATTTTTTAATTATATGCATGACTATTAGTAATTTGATCTTGGTAAGATATGAAACTTGTGTTAAATCAATGAAATGATTTTGTGTATAATTGCATAGACACAATCTGTATATGTTTGTAGAATTTGTAATTGTAGAAGTATTGAAGTGTTTTGTACTGGTTAGATCTTGCTCAATGTTAATTTATTTGCTTCTTTACATTGGTTGAAAGTTGAAAGTGAATTTGTATAAAGTGAATTTTTACTATTAAAATAAATCACAGTAATAATAATATATATAAGAAAATATTGATAAATTTCTTATATTATAAAAAATATTAATTAAAAATATTAAATAATATTTAAAAAAGATTTAAAGATTGTTATATATTTAAGAATATTTTAATTATTATATATCTTATTTAGAAATAAGTATAAGTTCAATTACACATATCTTCAGCTTATAAGTCGTAAATAGTATAATACAGTAAACATTTATCTAAATGCTTTTCAACATTAAGCCTCCTTTTGGATGAAAGACCTATAGTTGTTTAAAGCTATATAAAACAATTTGAACTCAAAAAATTTCAACTTAGCCGAATGGGTTCTAAGTTTCAAAATAGCTCTATTCAAAACTTTTAAAGAAAGAGCGTGTTTCAATCACATAAAATAAATTTTAAAAAATAAGTTTCGTAAAAAAAAAAATTTAGTAAGAAATTGTTTTAAAATACGTGAAAGTAGAGTTTGTAGTGAACATTTATTAAAAATAAATTTTGGTTTGAAAATAAAAATAAAATTCAAAATAATAACTAATATATTTAAGTGATGAATTCAAAATCTAGATAGATTTAGTGGTAATTGAAACATATCTAAAAGTATTTGGTAAGCCTGAAAGTTGCTCAAAAAGTCGGCTTTAAGTAGTTTGTTAGAAAGCAGCCAATTTCAATAAAATTGTACTAACGTTTTTTTCATGGCTCCGAAATGATATATTTATTCATATTAAACTAAAACATTTGCGGAGTTTATAATCTCTCTCACCTCCGACTATTTCCTTGACTCTCTCATTTCTCACTCTCTTTTGGTTTTATCTCGTTCACACACACAATCTCTTGTCTGGATCAAAAACTGTTTCCGACGCTGGTCCTCGTAATTTCTTCTTTGTGTCTCATTTTTCTCATTTTTGCTATCTCTACAATGTGAGTTTGTACTCAATTATACCTTTAAAAAATAATAAAATAAATTATAAAAAAATTTATGATATAAAATATTTTATTTTTTTAATAATTTAAAGAAAACTTTATAACAAAAATTTTATTAAAAGTATAAAATAAAAATGAGTTGAAAAGCACTATCTAACATAAGGGTGACAATATGAATTCGTGAATCGGTTTCGGATCGATCTATTTAATAATCGGATCAAGTTTATTTAATCCTAACTTAATCCATAAATTTATACGGGTCAAAATTGTCTAATCCTAATCCAATCTATTGATAATCGGATTAAATTCGGATCAATCTATTTAATAATTAAAATTATTAATTTTTAATTCTATATTTTTAAAATTCAGCGAAATTATAAAATTAGTTGTAATAGAAGTGCACGATGTTCTTAATAACGAAATATAGTGAATATCCGTCAAAATGTACATTTTTTAGTATTTTCATCAGTCCTTAAAATATTTAAAAATTTTATTTTTATTTTTATTTTTTGAAAATAGCTGAAATTTTATGATTAAAAATATATACTAGTAATTTTGATAAAAATTTTGATAGACATAGTTATCTAACAAAATTTTGTTAAAAATTTTTATACGAAATTCAAATTCATCATTACAGAAATACCTACATAGTAATACTTCCGAATATTATAATTCTCATCTTACACTATTTTATTAAGATATAAAAATAATAATTAATTATAAATATTATATAATTTAATAATTTATAAATTACTATTATCGATTATTTTATTGTTAATATTTTAATATATAAAATAAAATATTATTCCTTCAAAATATAATAATTCGAATTGGGAGATTAATTTTGAGTTAATCCGAGTCGACTTATTTAATAACTGAATCTAATTCGTTCAACCTTAATTTAATTTATATATTTATAGGGATTAAATTTTCGAATTATAATTCTGATTAGGTGGATGATCATTTTTTCTGATGAGGTCATTATTGCCACTCCTAATCTAACACCACCGGAATTTTTCTCAGAGAAGATTCAGTAACTTCCTGCGTATAGAAACGTGTTACTTGCTACATTATGATTGGGGTTCATTTTCATTTTCGAAGGTTTGGAAGAAAGTATTTTTCAAACAAGCGTCTTCTTTGTGTGAGAGCTAGAGATAATTCCAAGCCTCTCTCGGTCTAGCATCAACCATGCGCATGCGCTTTGCAGAGAAGAGACCACCGCGCGTGAGTCGTCTTCCGGCGGCGCCGTCCCACTAACATATGCACATAACCAATCAAATAGCACCACGTCATATCTGTGGTCCCTTTTTTTATGAGCTAGAGATATCGTGGTTACTGTAAGAGATCAACCCTAATGTCCAATCCAGTCAAAGTCTTTCATTCATTCCTTCCTGAGAAGGTAAGATCTAAAAAGGAGAGTGAAATTTGCCGCGTTTTCCTCAGCTGCAAAGTTTTTCTCATTATTAAAATTACTGTGGGTGGAGGTGGTGGTGGCAGGAATGAAATGCTTTTCACACAATTTTTCTAGATCTCGAAAATATCAATATGTATTTTAATGTTTTTTTATTTTAAATGAGTGAATTGTGCAGAAAATGGACTTGAAATGACATACGAAAGATTACTTTTAAGGTCCACCTGATCATAATAAGAGATCATCTCAAATTACTTAAAATAAATTATTTTTTTAATTATGCACTATATATATGTAATAATAATTATGTTTATGATTTTAAGTTATATTTTTTTGAAAATTAACCACTCAAATGGTTTATTATTTAACTGTATAAATTAAACGCATTTCAAAAACACCATCTGAATGGATATCTGAATAATTTCTAAGATCGTTTCCTTTTTTCTAAATTCTAATTTTTTATTTAATATTTTTAATAAATATGTTATAAAAATTATTTAAAATTTTATAATTTTCTTTATAATAAAAGTTTCTTCTAAAAAATATGCTCAAAGTCTTTTTAAATAAGATAATATATTATAGACGATAATAAAAGTTCATGCGTGTTGGATTATGTTGGCAGCATATTTTGTCACCGTCCAATTAAAAGCTTAGTTTCTATCTCGATCTCAAAAAGCTTAAATTCACCATGACCATCTCATGAACTCATGCTTTCGCAAATATTACCTCTTTAATATATAACAGCATTATCGACCCTCTTGCTTTTACTGGTTTACGAACTACAAATTTTAGTCTAAATTGTTATGTTTTACAAATAAATTTATATTTTATTGTCAATGATTAATTTATACAAAATTTTTGCAAACCTTTGATATTCCAAAGGATACCAATTAATTAGGATTAATTCACTCCCCGATTTTAATAATTTAAAATTTTCTCAAAATCTAGAATATTGCTGCGTTACCGGAATTCCAATATCCTACTATTCTTACTTCTGCACAAGACGTGTTATTTTGCTTTTTTCTTTTTTTTTTTCCATTGAAAAATTTTCGCACATTAAATAAAGTTTACAGTGCAAGTTTGGAGTGGAGTACAATGAATTGCGAGTGAACTTTCACTTGACCGCGAAAGCACTCAATCCTTGTTAAAGGTCCTTCAAAATCTCAAGCAATCCTAAGTTTCACATTTAAAATTATAATAAAATATGTCACAGTCATATATTAATTATTTGCCACTTCCATATTCTAGGCCTCAAAAAGCTGCAAACTGAAATTCAAGCTTTCATTAATTCTCTACTTTTGTCAATATCTTCATAGGCGATTACAAAAACCAAAATAAAAATCTACAAACTAAATTCTTCGTCATGCTTATGATAAGATTTTGAACAAATTTGATACGTTCTTTTACTATTTTCTCTATTAATTTTGCATAGTAAAGAAATGTTTGAAGTTGATAGCTAGAAAAGAAAGACGGAAATATCTATCATTTTAACCCGTTTAAATTACGTTAAACTAAAAAACTATATGAATGAATGCTGATTTCAAATATTAGATTAGTGAATTATATACATGGTGTATAAATTAAATAAGTATGCATGTGTTATGTATTGTTAGATAAATACTGAGTCAATGTCAACGATGGATTTGCCATTACTTTAAGCTAGCATAGGTGTTTGTTTATCCCAATTTTTGTAACCATGATAATAAAAGCAACGTAGAGATATTGAACTTAATTAACTTGTACCTGACCAACTAAGGCCACTAGCAGAGATTGTTCAAGAATCTCTAGATTTTTTGCTTAGGTTATCTAACATAATGCTCAATTAGGAATCAACTGTAAATCTTGCCTTTTGATCAGCTTGTGATCAAATTTAAAAAATTGAAGGAAGTTATTCACTTAGCTCAAAGAAATTATAGACTGATGATCTAACAACAAATTATGTTTAATTACTTAAAGCAAAATGAAACATAGTTTTTTTGAGTTGTTATCTTCTTCTTTCTAAAAGTAGAGATGTTCAAAACTGAAAATTAGCAGAGAAAAAAAAGTGCAAAGTTTTTCTTGGGTGCTTGTAATGATTCATTCATTGATTCAAAGATGATCATCAAACTTGTTCAATCTAGAAGAAACAAAAGCATGCTAAAACAAAAAAGCTAAAAGTTGTGGCCCCATTAATGTCTTAGTTTGTTCTTCACTTTTTTGTAATTTCTTAATTTCGTTACCCATTCTTTTTTTTTTGTATTTTTTGTTTTAACATTATTAAGAATATCAACAATTTCGAATACCGCCTTCCGTTATCCAACCGCCTTCAACTCTATATATATACTTCCTCTTCATTCCGTATCGCAGACCTCGGCAAACTCATCTGTTATCACTATAAATTAACCATAAAAAACAGAAAGAGATCGTTCAATTTTCTAGAGATGGGGAATTATTGTTGTGTTCACCAAGATGATAACAAGGTGATAAAGATCGTAAAGATCAACGGAGAAGTTCTCAGATACTTGCCGCCTTTGAAAGTCTACCAAGTTCAAACACAGTTTCCAGGCCATGCGATCTCTAACGGGCTCCCAGCCGTCCGATATTTAGAATCAACAGATGATATGGTTCCCGGAGAAGTCTACTATCTTCTTCCCCTTCCTAAAATCTGTATGGACAACTCTGCCAGCTCAGGTCCCGGTGTTGTTAGAGTGAAGCTTATCATGAGCAAGAAGCAGCTCAGGGAGTTGCTCAGCAATAAAGGAATATCCATGGATTCCATGGTGTCTCATGTAAACACAGAATTTGGAAGCCATGGCAAATATGGTAGTGATCAAAAAAGTTGCATAGGCTGGAAACCAACCTTGGAGAGTATACCTGAAGGGAGTAGGAATGCTTCCTGATAGTACTGATAGTTGCTCTGTTTTGCTTCTCCCTTTTCTTGACTCAGTTTTTTTTTTAAAGACAAAAAAATTAAATCATGCAAAAGAACTAATTCAGACCTGCTCTCTTCTGTTTGCTGATCTTAATGTAACGTAGGACAGAAAAGGGTTTTATGTATATATTATTGTTGTAATGTTAAAGGTGAGCGTGTAAATACGTGTAAGCTTACGTAGAGGATGCAAGTGTTCTATTTACTTTTTCTCTTCCCAATCGTGCAGAGAAAAACCAGAAAATAACTTTTATAATAGTTCTCTCTGTGTTTTCTTATTAATGGAATCCTTTTTTGGACTTGGAGATTCTAGTTCATTTTAAACTACGTGTGGCAATATACTATTAGGAGTGATAATTTAAATTAGATCAATTTAATAATTAAATCAAATTTATTTAATTTTACTTAATTTATAAATTATACGGATCAAAATTATTAATTCTAATTTAATTTACGAGTTAAATTCGGATCGATTTATTTATAATTAAAATTTTTAATTTTCAATTACACTTTTAAGCTTGAGTAAAATCATAAAATTAGTTGGAATAAATGTGCACGATATTCTTGATAAAGAAATATGGTGAATATCCGTAAAATATATATTTTTAAATATTTTATCAGTCATTAGAATGTTCTTATTTTTTTATATTTAATTTTTGAAAATACGTTGTGACTGTTAAAATTTTATGATTATAAATACGTAATAATTTTCTATAAAAATTTTGATGAAACATAGCTAGTTGACAAAATTTTAATAAAATCTTTCTACAAATCCAAATTCGTCATTAAAATAATACATACATAGTAAATACTTTCGATATATTATAATTCTCATATTACACTATTTTAATAAAAAAATAAAAGTAAATGATTGATAATAAATACAATATAATTTAATAATTGATAAATTATTATTATCGATTATTTTTTATTGTAAAAATTTTAATATACGGTAAGAAAAAATTAAGAAAGAATTGTTTTTTTAAAATATAGCAATTCGAATTGGTTGATCAATTTCGGATTGACCCATTAATAATCGGGTCAAATTCGTTCAACAATAATTTAACTTATATATTTATACTATTCAAAATTTTCAATCTTAACTTTAATTAAATGGGTTTGTTTCGGATTGAATTTTCGCGTCGAATCATATATTGTCATCCTCCAATCTATGATCCGACCGTGAATTCCATCTGAAATTGATACATTTCAATTGAATTCAGATTAACTGAATTTGGATCAATCCAAATTTGGCCCTAAAAAATAAATAAATTGAGCTTGGATCCGAATTGATCCGAAATTAATTTAAATAATATTATTAATATTATATATATATATATATAGGAGGGATAGGGGCACTCCTCCCGATTTATGGTCGAGGTGACTTCCAAATCCAATCTCCACCGTTGGATATGAAGAACTATGAGTTAGAAATATATTTATAAAATTTCAGCTCAATCGGACTACGAATTCACATCATCCGGTCATTTGATCAACATGACAGAAAGTAAGAAAACTTAAAAATATATATGTTGTATCATTTCTGTCATCTTAATCAAGTGACCGGATGGGCGTGAATTCGTAGTCCGATTGAGCTAAAATTTTATGAATATATTTCTAACTCATAGTTCTTCATATCCAACGGTGGAGATTGGATTTAAAGTCACTCCGACCATAAATCGGAGAGAGAGTGCCCTAAGTGCTTTTTAAGGAGGAGAGTCCCTATCCTCCCCCCCCATATATATATATATATATGTTTATCATATTTTAATTAATTTTAACACTTAATTGTATAATTTTTATCAAAATTAATATATTATTTTAGATATATGATAATTAACAATTTTTATTTATTATTGCTAGAAATTAAAATTTGTAATTCTTATTTTAATAATTTTAATTATTAAATGAGTCGATCTGTATATGATCAAATTATTAAATTGAGTGATTTAAAATTGAGAATTTTATCTATATAAATACATAAATCTGGCTAGAGCTTAAATGATTTAAACTCAATTATTATCTAGATCAATTTGAATTCAATCTATTAACTCATATTGCCACACTTATTTGAAACGTCAATTGGGATACACACTTTGCACGAGTGATGATGGGCTTCCGATGCTTGATTTCCAACCTTCACAGGACTCATTGGTTGCTGATAACCTTATATCAAAGAAAGATTGAGACAAACTGAGTCAACATACGAATGAATTAAAAGCAAAGCAAAGCTGGACTTGGCAACATTTGCTTAGCAATAGAACTCGTAAAAGGGTGGGGTTCGGGGGATCGCATCAACAAGCAGAGAGGCTACTTTCATCAAATCGTAATGAGCAAGAACAAAAGCTCCATCTTGTCCGCAACGTTATAGAACTGATGACTAACGCCTCTTTTATATAGCTTGAAACTGTACATATAAAATTGCTATTCTGCAAATAAGCTCAAAATTTGAGACGATGTTTATTTTACAACGGAAAAAAACAACGGCAAAAAACTCCATCAGTATGCAAAAGATCAGGTTTGTACTCTTAGCAGTAAGAAAACCTCCAAACTGACATCAAAACCTTTCTGGAATCTGCTTTGTAAGAACGTAGCTGTACGATATTGATGTTACTGCATCTTCCTTTCAACTTCCAATGCTATTTCATTACGCCGCATAAAGGGAAGGGTGAAAGGAGGGTTGTACTGTGGAAATGGGAGTTTTATCATTAGCACTTCCTTTGCATTTTATATCGTCCACAAACAAGTTCTGTTGTTACCTGTGCTACTTCTAGTACAGCACCTTCCTTCACTTGAAACTCTGGATCACGTCTCAAATCATCGCATAATTTGCGCTCCCTCCTCTCAGTATCTATATCATTGACAAGACCTGATAGAAAAGAATACCTATGTGAGATGCCCACCGTAAAGTGATTAAATGGAGCTGAGAAAGGATATACTCATTGTGGATGCAGACTGGAGACATTTTAACATTTTGCATAACCATGACAATTAGGATAGATGTATTTTTAACATAGAAATATGGATGCTGCCTAAACAATGCATGCAGACAATTTGAGGGATCGAAGTAGGCTCCTAATTAGTACCGATGAGAAAATTTTCATTAAACTGAAAGTGAAAAACAAAATTAGGATAGTCGGCAAACAAAATTACACATATTACTTGCTTGAAAAAGTATTGTCTAAGATGGTTGGTTGATATAGTCAAACCTTTTAATGGATAAAAATAATTACGGGTGAAAGTATTCAGTACCTGAAAAAGCAGTCACTGCCATAAGTTTCCTTGGAACTTCCTTAATTCTTACAGAAGGATCTTTCGGCAATGGCAAATTCGGACCATACTTTGATGGCATGACAAAGGACATGACCCAGGTATCGTCATTGCTTGACTGGCCAGATGTACACTCTTCAGATTATGTCTTATAATAGATAACAGCAACTGGGCATGATTTATATAGGTATATCCACCAGGAATTAAGGACCAGATAGCTTAGCAACTTGCCTTCTTTGTTATGACTGGGGTACTCATATCCATTTTCTCACCACGAGATTTAACTTTTCGGGTAAACACAGGAGTTGTCATATCCATCATCTCCCTAGAATTATTCTGTAACAGCACATACCACATAATGCTGCAGTTATTTACAAGAGGATTCATGAGAACAAGGCCTTAATAAACATATTCATAGGTTGCACCTGTACCTTACCAAAAAGGTATTCAGCCAAAACATTGAATGCTTGGCCAGAACCAATTAAATCAAACCCATTTTTTCCAGGCATTGTTGTCTCGGCTATAAAGTAGGGCTGTAACATAGTACGCAACATATACATAAGCATATTGAACATATAAGCCCACTGAAGACGGCAATTTTAGCACAGATTAACACCTAGAAAAAAGGAATTGAACAATGGATTCTGAGACCATTTGTTTGACAGTAACCTATGAATTATTGTTAGTGAATTATGAATCATAGTTTGATAGTAGCAATATTTTATTAGTTTGACAGTAGCACTTTTGCTGCCTGAGAGGAGAGATCCATTAAAAGCTTTTCTGCGTCAAATGGACCAATATGATATTCTGTCATTTAAAAGCTTGCAAAACTAACTGCCATCCACAGTAATTTCATGCATGTCAAGCATTGTTATATATAAGTTTTCTACCTTCACATACGTTTTGACTGAAGCAATATATCAATGACAAACATGCTCACTATGACCTTTCTGTATAATTTAGAAATTCACACCTACACTACAAGAATTAATAACGACTTTATAATAAGCAAGGTACCTCTACTTCCCTGATCTCATAGCTGTCTGTATGTTTCAGCACTTTAAATTTGATCGTTTCAAGATCCGGCACTGTACGATTGAGATGGAAAAAGATAACAACAAATAACAGTAGGGGAAGTATCTAGTAGCTTGTTATGCAACAAAGATCCAACCTGACATTAGGGCTTCCTCCATATTCCTAGTTTCAGATCTCCGTGGAAAGGCATACTTACCAGCTTCAGCAACCAAATTCCCCAGGACTGCCATGAACACTAACATAAACCAACTAAGACGCTGCAATAAACTGTTCTGGGTGAAAAACCAGAAATTGAGCACTCTGTCTTACTTCTTCGAGAGAGGGATGAGGACTGAGCTGCCAGGGCTAGAACCAGAGAGATCCGAGTCTCTAGTGCAGAGGAACTCCTCCTAGGAGAAGCTCTGTCTTGTGTTCGTAATGATGCCATATTGGTCGACCAGTTTCTAGTAGCTCCACACTTGATCATGGGGGTTTTGGTGCAAAGAGACTGAGATGCCCAACAAGGTTTAAGCATCACCAGCATCTTTTTTGGGGACCTCACTTTACTCAAACTAAATTTCTTTGTGATGAACCTAAGTTATCTTACCAGTTCATGCACACTGATTTACTTCAGCTTATGAAGCTCTGGTTATGTGTTTGTGCTCTTTTTTCCCAATTATTGTGCTTCTTGTTCCATCTAGATGCCTGGTGTAGAAAAATATCAGCTCCTCACTTAAACCTAAAGACAGCAGAACAAAGCTTTGGGCATTTGACTCGTGGTCCAATCTGGTTCACAAGAAAATTTTGTTTGTTTCATATCTTCTCAATGGGCCAGGGTGCATGAAGGACCACTGCCACCTTAGGCATCATACATGCTAGATGGTTGGAGAGACTCATGCTACAAACTCCAAGTGGAAGTAAGTAGGGACTAAAGCAACTATCCAATAGGATATATAGACTTAAAACTACTACCTGAATTTAGCATTCATATTTGCCTCGATAGTCCATTAATTTCTGTAGCAATCACCCTCTCACTGGAGTATGATATTAACTGTTTCAAGCAAGCCCAAACACCTTTCTGGCAATTTTTGACAGGGGTTCTCTTCTTTGTGGCTTTAGTGACTCCACATTGCTGATATTTCTAGCCAATTTAGCATTTTCAGAGCCTTGACAATCATCAACTTCATCTTTAGTAAACTTATCATCAAAAATAGGATCTACAAGCCCTTCCAGTGGGTCCACATGCTCAAATTCATCAGTTCGCTTCTCTTCTGGTAGGATTCGGAAGTCTGCATCATCAAACTCTTCCATTCTCTCTCTATTTATGGTAATATCTTCATTTGATAAACCTTGATTACTTGTTATTCTATCCTGGATTTCCTTCTCATGAAATCTATCTAAAATCCTCCAAGTAACAGCATCTGGTTCTAGACCATTCTTCCTCATTTCACCTACTATCTGGTAAGCCTCTCTCTTCAAACGCTGCTTGCAAGCACAGCTTATAAGAATGTTGTAGTTGACTATCCCGGGAGCAACACCGCAGTCCACTAATTCATATAAGAAATCACAGGCCTCATTTAGTCTACCTGAACAACACAGACCTCTAAGGATTGCCGCATAAACATAGTCATCATGGGACTTTGAAGGCCAAACTACTTCATCCCATAACTTTTTGACCTCTTCAAGCCGGCCCATTTGGCATAATCCATTAATGATCACAGAGTGGGTAGAACTATCAGCATGAACACCCTTAGCAACCATTTCTTCAAAGATCTCTTTTGCTTTATCTATATTCTGAAGCTTACATAATCCACGTATAACGACATTGTATGTTATGGTATTTGGAGCAGAGGAACAATCAGGTATGTTATAGTGCAGTAAATCTAGGGCTTCTCCAGTCTTTCCAACATCTAGGAGACCTTGTATGATAGTAGTGAATGTCACTACATCTGGTGCACAAAATTTCCCCTTTGACATGTCATCTAAAATTTTCTTTGCCTCACTGACTCTACCGAGCTTGCAGAAACCATGAATAACAGTGTTAAGTGTCACAATGTCAGGCAAACATTGCTTCTGAAGCATCTGAACAAGGACATTCAGTTGCTCGCTTGGGTTATCTACCAAACGAAGCGAACTTAAGAAAATGTTATAAATCCGTTTCCGATCAACACCCTCCTTTTCTAGCATAAGTTCTGTTACATCCTTGGCCTTCTCAATATCCAGTTCATGGCAAAGCGCCTCAACTAACACCCTGTAAGTTGACTCTGTCATGGAGTACCCGAAAATAATTCCTTCTTTCAACAACTGATATGCTCTCATGCAACCGCGGTCCTTGCTAAGCCCATGAACTATGGAGTTATAAGCAATGAGGCTTGGTGTGAAGCCTCTCTTCCTCATGATGTACACAATCCTAGATGCTCCATGATGCATTCCTGCTTTACAGAGAGAATCTATCATATGGGCATAAGCAAATCTCTCATCCACATACTTCCCTTGAGGCATCTCCTCCGCAATCCTAAACACTTCATGGAAGTAGCCTTCACGGCACAAAGCATCAACCAAATTTGCAAAAGCAGCGCTATTAATCAACAAATCTTTCTCTTCTCCCATCCTCAACCAGAGCTCATCCACCAATTCTTTTGCTTCATCCACTCTACGCTTTCTCAATACACACTTAACAAGCATACTATAAGTAAGAGAATTAGGCAAAACATCATTCTCGCGCATTTCATCGAACACCTTACGGACATCAGCGATTTCACCCTTTTCACTCAACCCATTAATCAAAGTGGTATAGGAAATCAAATTCGGCTGCCGTCCTCTTCTCCTCATATCAGAAAGAACATATTTTGCTTCCTGAATTTTTGATTGGGAGCAGAGCTGATAAATAAGCCTGTTATAATTGATTACCGAAGGCAAGAACTCAGGCTTAGCAATAAACAGGGCATTCAAAACCTGTAAAGTAAGAACCGGCGTTCGGCAATCAATCAACCGAGCAATTAAAACATTTGCAGTACGGTCATCAGGAATCCAACCAGTTGAAGCAGAGAAGATCAAGCGTCGATGGGCTTCATCAGAGCGATCGAGTGAACACAAAGAATGGATTATTGAAGAAAGATTGAGCGAGTCTAGTTGATACCCACGAAGCCTGAGTCGATCAAGAAGCTGCAGTGCTGCGTCAGGGTTTCTATTAACAGTGCATAGATCATGAACCTTTCTTGACCAATAACCACGGTTGGAAATCTCCAGTATCTCTTCTTCTTCTTCTTCTTCTTGATCCTGTTCTTCATGTTGTTGTATAAGTCGTAATGGTGTTTGCTTAACTGCAGTAGAGAAGAAGAAGAAGAAAGGTTTCTTTTTGTTCTTCTGTGCAGCGTAGAGCGGCAGTGTCGGAATGCGCTTGGGCACCATTGCTGGTTCTGCACAGAGAGCGGGAACAGAAACGATATACCGAAAGCTGGGCTTCAAAAGCCTGTTTATTATGTTGAACAGAGCACTCCCAATTAAAAGGCACCAAAGCTTCTGTTCTCCGTAGCTTTCTTCGCTCTGTTCCTTGGATCTTTTCTCTTTTTGGCACAAGTAGCTGTTTTGTTTTTATACAAATGATTGCTTTGTAGATATAACCGTTAAAACATAGTTGTAAAATTTCAGATTTAAAAAAATCTTTTGTTGACAAACTGGCACTGTTATTACGTTTGATAGATGAAAGGCCTCTTCATCCGAGAGCTCGTTTGGAATTGCATTTTTTTAATGATGATTTTTAATTTTTAATTTTATATTTTTTAATATATATTTTATAAATATTTAAAAAATTTATTTAAAAATTTAAAAATGTAAAAAATTTCTACATAATAATTTTTTATTATATATTATTATTATTTTTTAGAAATAAAAAAATAAAACTCGTTTTTAAAAAAATATATTTTCTATTTAAAAAAAATTTTATTTCATAAGTATTCCGAAACATTATATCAAAATTTTTTTCTGATTTTCACATAAGAATTAGTTACCAGAACATACATGCTCTTATCAACTAACAAGTTACTTCTCTGTTTAATGTGCTCTATGCCTCTTATGCAAACCATTCCTTTGATTCAGTATATACTCGATGTTATTGCATTATGAAATCCAAAGGTCATTCTCGCAGCGATAGAAAATAGTTTAATATTGTGGACTTTGTGGTCTCCTCTTCAGGCATAAGAGGTAACTCTTGAGGTTAAAGTGATATTTGAATAAACCAATTCAAAATTTTTATGCAACAAGTTCATTATAGCTCTTTTATAACAAGATATATCTGTAAGTTGAATAGAGAGTTAAAGAATGATAAAACTTGTCTAGTTTGTCATTAAGGCATTGAGCTAAGTGAACTCCTTGTTGGAATTTTCAAACAATCGTATTTCTTCAATTATCATGCTGAATCTTGTACATGATATACAAAGTATAATATGTTATAATTTTGCTGCCAACCTGATCATGAGTACGACAGAATAATAACATTTAGGTTGCATTTGTTCTTTATGTACGGTCCCTTGTGCAATTTTGAAAGTATGAGACACGGGGATGTTTGGGAGTGCTTATTGAAAAAGAGAGATATTTTAAGAATTTTTAAAAAATGAGCCATATTTATTTTATTTTAAAAAAATAATAAAAATAACTAATAAGAAGATTTTACGATGTAGAATTTTTTTGTATTTAAAAATTTTTTTAAAAAGATTATGTAGAATATTTTAGAAGTTTTATTAGAAAATATGAAATGAAAAGTTGGGGAAGAAAAGCTCCCTAAACATGCCCATGGTTATCGATTTTGATGCTAGAAATAATCCCACAAGCTTATACCCTACTCTGAATGGTATAATAACCATATCAAGTAAAGTTACAACATTTGTCATTGCTTTTGTGTTGGTCAAACCTTCATAACCAATTCAAAAGTGGAGCAGTAAATTTTGTTGGTAGCTAAAAAGTTTAATACAATCTTTTTATAAACAAACTTCCTCAATAAAGACAAATTAGACTGAACAGAGCTTAATTTCCTACAAAATAGTATCATTACAATCGACTGATAATAAACAGATTTGTACACATAAAATAGTTAACATTTTCTATTTTATTCGCAACACAAATATACAAAACTTTTGTGGTTCGGCAAGTAAATTTGCCTACGTCCATGGTTGTCAAAATCGAAAATTTTAGATAATATCGCTTCGCTTGAGTAGAATTATAAAAATCAGAATTTTAAAATAAGATCGTAAGATTTTAAATACCGATAAAATTTATTAATAATTTTTTAGATACTATTAAGGATCTTTTATAAAATAATTTTAATAATTAAAAAAGAATTAGTACATTTATAAAAAAATTTAAAATTCTTTTAAATTTTTTATAAAAAGCTCCCTAAAATTTTACAAAAAACTCTCTCAAATTTAGTTAATTACAAAATTTTCTTCAAAAGTAAAATAGTATAAAATCGAAATAAGATCGGAATCTTACCGATTTTAAAATTTAAATCAAAATCCGGATAAAATTTTACTTAAAAATTTTTTTTACTTGAGATCGTTTTGATGAAGTAAAATCGTAAAATTATAAGATTTTAAAATTTAATCAAAATTTTGATAACCTTGAAGTTGCTATAATACTAACATAATGTGTTTAGCCAAACACTATTGCCTTAATCGGTTCTCTGATTGAGATGATCCATCAGCAACATATTAGACTTACAAGTCCCTCCGGTCATTATCGCACAAGCCTTAGCTAAGGTTTTATATAAATATGTAGTTTCTTACAAAACTAGCACAATAAAAATGCTTAGTCAAATCATTCTCACCGAATATGTCTGCTACAAGTAATTTTAAAGTATATGATCTCTCTCACAAGATTGATTGAAGTTTAATAGAGTGAGGAGAAGATAAAAAGGAATGCTAAGGGTGTTATCTCTGTAATGCTCGGGCAGTTGGTGGAGAGAATTTTATTTTGGTTCCGTAGTTTTCTCACATATTTTATTTTTGTTTTCTTCTCTCTCTTATATTTTTCTCTTCTCTGGCTGAAGAATTTTCAAATCTCCTAATAGTAGAAAATTCTTCCATTGTCTTTCTGCGTGCTTGCTACAGTAATGTCAACTTGCTCTTATATACCGCAGCCATTCGGGTTACATCAAATAGGTCTTCAACGGTTAGATGAACTTGCTTTTGATGGACGTAAGTAAAATAGCCTTCCAGTTAGCACTTAAATCTCAATTATTTTGATAGTATGACTTGATTTGATCTTTTATTCATAGCATTAAATAGGCTTGTCGGTGATTCAATTTTTTCCGCTTGTGCTTCTCTCTTTCTTTATAGTGTATTTTTTTCTCATTGTAATGGCACCTAGTATGTAGATGATGATCTGATCAAGTGGTTGGAGTGGCTCAAATTCAACTTTGAATTTTTTTTTTTTAGTTCATCGATCAGTCAGGTGATGTTCCCGTAGAGTATTCATTGGCTTCATGATGGTTTCAGTTCAACTTGCTTGCTGTGAGCATTTACATTACTTGGTGCAGTAGCTCCATATAGCATGTTGTGATGTATTGTTATAGCAACATAGTGGATCAAGTGTATGCGTACTTTTTGTAATTGAATCTTTGGCTTGTCTTTGAATGAAAACTGAGATTCAATTTTTGAATCAATTCTAGCATGTTGACAGAATGATTCTGATGGCACATTGACACTATATTCTTGACCTTCATTTGTTGAGATTTTTTGCTGTACTTGATGTGGAATGATAGTGAATATAATATTCAACAATTCTCAAAATTTGGCTTCAATAGATGAGAAAATTTTGATCAAACTTTTTCTAAAAATATATTTCAATGTTGTCTGATTTTCTGTAATGCATGTTTCATGAATTTCTTCCAATCTTCCACAAACTTTTCAAAATTGTATAGATCATAATTTGATAATCTCTTTAGTCAATATTATTGTGTGCATATTGTTCTAATTCTGATAAAAATATAATGCTCAAGCTGAATTTACATCAAGATCAAATTTGCCTCTAAAATCTGTAAAATGATAATTTTCACTCAGATTAGGATCAGCAGCAATATAGTCGGTTGTTCTTGTGAGACTCTTTTGTCTTGCTGTCTCAACACTTTAATCGATTTTTGTCTTGCGCTCGATATAAGAATCCTATAAAGCAATTGGCTGTAGTATGACTATTTAGTATAAAGAACTTGTAATTTCAATTCTGCATAATTTAGCTTAAATCATTAGTCTATCTAATTCATAAATTATAATTTTTAATAATTATTATCATCAAAATCAATTTTGGAATTCCAACACTTTGCTTATGAATTCTCACGTAGAATCAAACAAGGAGCATGGAAATGATGTCAACGAAGTGAAGACATCCATCTTATGGCTAGACTCTTTAGAACCAACACCAAAAGGTGTGTATGCAATTCAATTGAAGATTCGCTGTTTGAATGAAGTTGTGAAATCCATAAACATAATGTGGATTAGATAAATTAATGTTATGTTTTATATACCTGATGTCTTGAGCATCTTGCTAGAATATTTCTAGCAAGGGTTGTGGATGTCTATACTTTGACGACAAAAATTGTACATATTATTATACATGATTTTGCTAATTAGTATGACATTTTATTTTATGTTGACTCCATGGATGTTTAATGGTTTTTCAGATAACTATTTGGATTTATCTGTTCGATAAGGAAAGAATCGTAAAAAAATATGTTACAATCTTGTTATCCACTTAAGTTGTTCTCTTTAGGGAAACAAAAAAAATTGAACATGTACCTCTATGCCTTGTACATTAAATTTTTATAAATAGTATTACATAACATTCAGAAATATGCACGATACACCAACTAACATCAAATATTATCAACCAAGGTTGTAAAATATTTACAATATATTTAAGCCACTACATTATCTCATTACATCAGGTTAACAATCTTTGCCTGATTTCATCTTAATCTCTTATCATCGGGTAAAGTTGGTAAACCTGCCATAAACAAAAAACCACCCACTAGTTGTACTACTTCCTAATTGATGAATTTTACCAGGACCATACCATTTCCCTTTTTCTTTTAGTCCTCTTTTAAGGGTTTCTTTTAACGTAAACACTTGTGTCTTTTCTACTGTTTGTTGTGTTTTTGTTATTTACTTTCTCTGCTCGTAGTCATTCTTAAGCTAAACTAAATGCTATCAATTGGCGTCATCTGTGGAAGACGAAGGGAATATAGCTAACATCAGAAGGTAAACAAAACAAAAAGCAACAAGATCAAGAACGTAAGGGATGGCAAAGCTTAAACCTGTTTAATTATCAAAGCTGCGAACTTGAGGTAAGTGATTCTACTTAGATTGGGAACAATCTGCAAGAACTTGATGCTGGTGACTAGTCGGCAATTTCTTCATAATTGTTGCCCTCATAAAGAAGGGTCAAGCTCTGCCTACTACAGAATAAAAAAGTCTGCTAGAAGGAACCTATTTGCACGAGCTAAGCGCTCGGTTGGAACTTATACGAGAAGGATGATTTCTGCACTAAGACGAGAGACGTGCTCCTCCTATACTTAGCAATGTCTTCAAAACTCACTCACTGTTCTAAGGGAAGTTTTGAAGGATGTGGAGACTTGTTATTCGATAACAGGAAAATTAGCTCTCGCTTTTGGTCTTCTGAAGTATAGGAGGAGACGTGCTCCTCCTATACTAATTTTGGTATATATATATATATATATTAAAATTATTAATTTTAATTTAATTTATTTAATAATCGAATTAAATTTAGGTCAATCTATTTAACAACACAATATTTTAGATATAATTTTGAACTATAGATAAAGTATATTTTACATGTTAATATTGAACAAGTTAAGCTATGCACCTACATGGACTAAAAAAGATCGTCCTCACTAAACTATATAGGTAAAGTTTCTTTTGCACTGCCTACATAGCAATAAAGACAAGTGCACGACCACCTCAATATAGTTAATATCAATAAAATTTGAAGTTACAGCTCTCAATCAATAAGACGTATATTTACATATTTATAACTCATATCACTTGCTGACAATTCATATTGATGAATATGCTTGGAGTTTAGAAAACCAGATTAATAACACAATTTTAGAATGATTAAACTAATCAAAACATATAAATAAGGGAAAGTCTACTTTTTTGAACAACCTTGTCGACTGGTAAAGAAAATAGTAAAAACCACCTGTAGTAGTTGCTTCATTGTTATCGAGGCAAAGAATTACAGGTCGAATCAAACTAGGCAATGACCGGCTTCTTCTCTTTTCATTGACCTCAATATGAAATGCAAAACCAGTTGGAAAACTAAAAGCAAAACTAAAATGGAGAAACATTTTAATAAGCAACAATCAAACATGCACCGAAAGAAATATGACAGAGAAGTTGGTTAAATCAATGCATTCATTTTATCCATCTTATTATATAAAAAGAGGTGTCTCAAAATAATAAAACAAACCCAAAACGGCAAAACTAGACCATTTATCTATTGGATTCCCTAAAACTAAATAAAATTTCAAGCAAAATCTTTCCAATACAACAATAACTAATTTACAGACAACCACTTCTCTATTATGCCAACCAACACCGAGTTCTCCGCTCCTCATTATGGTGCTTCAGTTTTTCAAATCTAATTGCGCATGCACCGTTCTCATACTCATGCGTACGATTACTCTTTTTACTTCTCATGGACTCGCGGCGAATGGCAGGTAGCCCGATGTACTGGCGCTAGCAGAGCGGTGGGTCTAGTAGCACACAATCTTCAGCTTCAGCTATGTCTCCAGCACACCCGCATCTTCATGTTAAACGAAATCATAACATTGTTGCACGTGCTACTACTAGGCTTGCCTAGGTCATGGCTTTGCAGAGCACTACTGATGTTGACGGCCACAAGGATGATCAGATGCTTTCATATTGGCTCAAATTAGAAGTTTCTGATTGATCCGAAAATTATTCAAATTCGTACAATATTAAATTCGGATCCGATTTGAATATGTTGGGTTCGAGTTAGTTGATGGGTAAGATCTAAATTTGCTACCCTTACCATTTATAGTTGATGAGATGTTTAGTAGTGCTTATGATAAAGGACCAGAACGAAAAGTATATAAAATTTTTAAAAAACAAGTTAGATATTTTAATAAATAAATATATAAAAAACTATGACATATATAATTTATTTGTACTTTATATTTTTAAAAATTTTTAAAATACAGTAAAAATATTATTAAAAAATGTAATCGTTTTTAGAAAATAAAAAGTAGTATCGTAAGTACTATCAAACATTCTCTAAAATGATGACTTCATCAACGATTTAGTGAAAGATAACAAATGATAAACCATTATATAATTTCGATCACGTTTGTCAACATATTGGGGATAATTTTTAGACTTTTCAAATACAAGAAGATTTCATACAGTATACTAAAAAAGATTCCAAAAATCTAAAATTACGGATCAATTATATGTTATAAAATTACTATACACATAACATTTTAAAAATATTATAAATTTTATTTGAATTCTTTTTAAGGTTCTTTTTTGTTTTTGCTATCTTAAATATGCTTTTGTGATCATTTAGGATTCTTTAAAATAATATATTTTTCAAACAAATTTTAAAAATTTTAAAATGAACCTAACTTCTTAATTATATATATATATATATATATATATATATATATATAAAGGATAAGATACTCCATAGCCTTATGCATATTTCAAAGACTCCATTTATTTGTTTGTTGTGGATAATTTCAAATCCAATCTCTACCATTGAATATGAAGTACTATGAGTCGGTAACATGCTGATAAAATTTTATCTCAATCGGATTACAAATCGACCTCCATCCGGCTACTTGATCATGATGACACAAATAGTAAAAGTTGACAAAATATATATATTTTCTTTTTGAGTCATTTTGATCAAGTGTTTGGATAGAGGCCGATTCGTAATCCGATTGAGATAAAATTTTGTCAGTATGTTATCGACTCATAGTACTTCATATCTAATGGTGGAGATTGAATTTGAAAGTGTCCACGACAACAAACGGTTGTGGAGTGCGCTGGAGTATGCATAAGGACTGGAGTGCCCCTATTCTTTCCCTATATATATAGAATAGATGCACATGGTGCACATGCCGGTCAAAAGTGACTGGCGAGATTTTTAAATTCGATCTACCGTTGGATATGGAGAGTGTGAGCTGGAAATATGTTATGAAAATTTTAACTTAATCAGAATACGAATAGAACTCCATCGAAATTCTTGATTAAAATGACACAAAAACGAAGTATATATACTTTGTCAAATTTAACTTTTTGTATCATTTTAGTCAAGTATTCCGATGGAGGTTGATTGGAGTTCTGATGGAGCTAAAATTTTAACAACATGTTTCTAACTTATGATTCTTCATATCCAATGGTGGAAATTAAATTTAGAGATTTTGCCTATGACTTTTGGCCGCATTATTCACCATGTGCTTATAATGATACATGCGTTTCTATATATATATATATATTGGAGTTTGTTCTTTTTTGTCATCATGATCAATAAGTCGAATAAAGGTTGATCCGTGATCTGATTGAGCTAAAATTTTGTTAGTCAAGTCATAGTATTTCTTATCCAATAGTGCAGATTGAATTTTGAGCTTTGCATTGGTGGAACTAAACTGATTTACACGGATGTGCGCATTAATATCGATGTGCCCCTACTTTTATTATATATATATATATATATATATGCACTCATACCTTTATAAGCACTCATAGTCATTCGCCGGTCATTTTTGATAGGTGAGACCTCTAAGTTCGATCTTCACTGTTCAATATAAATAATTATAAGTAATAAAAATACTGGTAAAATTTTGGTACAATTGGACTACAAATCCACCTACATCCGGCGCTCCAATCTTTATGCAAACGGCCGTGGACTCGATAGAATGCGTTGAAGTATGCATAAGGATTGGAGTGCCCCTATCCCTTCCATGGAAGGGATAGAGGCACTCCAACCCTTATGCACACTCCAACGCACTTCACGGCCGTTTGTGGCCGTGTAGAACTTCAAATCTAATCTCTACCGTTGGATATCAATAATTATGAGTCATTAACATATTGACAAAATTTTATCTCGATCGTACTACGAATAGACTTTCATCCGGTTATTTGATAATGATGACATAAATAGTAAAAGTTAACAAAAACTATATATCTCATTTTTTAGTCATCTTGATCAAGTGGCTGGATGGAGGTCGATTTGTATTCCGATCGAGATGAAATTTTGTCAATATATTGACCACTCGTAGTTCTTCATATCCAACGGTAGAGATTGGATTTGAAGGTCTCTACGGCCTACAAACGACCGTGGAGTGCGTTGGAATGTGGATAAAAGTTAGAGTGTCCCTGTCCTTTTCCATATATATATATATATAGTTTTCATTCACTTCCTATATTTCATAGGCACTCCTTAACAAAATTTGGCTCGGGAGACCTGTAAATCTAATCGTCACCATTAGATATAAATGACTATGAGTTAAATATATTGATAAAATTTTAACCAATTGGACCTCAGTTTGAATTTCATCGGATCTCTTGATCAAGATGATATAAATATTCGAATCGCGATTCGATTAAACTAAAATTTTGTCAGCATAGTTTCATCTCTTAATTTTTTATATTCAATAGTAAAAATTAGATTTAAAGATCTTTTTAGCCCAAATAGCTAGAGAGTGCATATAGAGTGTGGAAAATGCATGCATTATATCCTATATATATATAAGGGATAGGGGCACTCTAATCCTTATGCACACTCCAACGCACTCCACGACTGTTTGTGACCGTGGAGACCTTCAAATATAATTTCTATTGTTGGATATGAAGAACTACGAGTTGTTAACATACTGACAAAATTTCATCTCAATCGGACTACGAATAAACCTTCATCCGGTCACTTGATCAAGATAACTAAAATAGAAGATATATATATTTTGTTAACTTTTACTATTTGTGTCATCATTATCAAGTGATACAATGAAGGTCTATTCGTAGTCCGATCGAGATGAAATTTTGTCAGTATGTTAATGACTCATAGTTCTACATATTCAACGGTAGAGATTTGATTTGAAGGTATCCACCGCCACAAACGGCCGTGGAGTACGCTGGAGTGTGCATAAGAATTGGAGTGCCCTTATTCCTTCCCTATATATATATGTGGTAGCATATGTGCGCACACAAATTACTATGCGCGCACATCAGATCTGGATCGTCCGATCTTCATCGGAGGGTCCAGATAAAACTCTTATATGCTATCTCACGTAAATAATATATAAGGGCACGCTCGTTATTTCGCGTGCCCTTATACAGTATAACTGTTGTTTTTTTGTTTCATTTTTTTCTCTCAATTTTTTTCTTCTTCTCCCGAACGTCTTTCTTCTTCTCCCGAGTGGATTCCGACATCGTCTGTCCGAGCCAGAGATCGTCGGTTTTCGCCGAGAATCTTAAGCATTTACTACATAATGTCTTCTAATTGCTTCACTTTCAGGTTCAATGACTTCTTTCGATCAACTTCGTTTAAGAGCCTGACTCGGCCCAAACCATATAATATCGACCGGCGAGCTTCAATCCGGTAAGACAGTGTTGTTTGTTTTTCTCCTCCTTTTTTCTTTCTATTATCTACACCAATTTCATTAATTGCAGCCTCGAGCACCGTCGAAGCCGATCACCTCACTGCCGTGTGCGCTCCCGAGCTCATCGGTCTTATTTTTTGAATTCGATTAATATCGATTGCTGGTATTATTATTCCTTTCAATTCTTTACCAATGTTTCTTTTTTTATAGATTTTTGAAATTTCTTTTGTGATGGTGCAATCCGGAACTGGAGCCGGAGTCGGAGCCGGGAGAGATTCAATTAAAGTGTTTCAATTGCAGTATCTTCATTTCAGCGTTTAATTTTGTGTTCCTTTTTTTTTGTTGAGTCTTATCTCTATTTTCAGGAAGGTCTGATGATGGAAGAGGTGACCCGCGTGTAGGCTCCTATAGGGCTCGCCGGATGCAGCCTTGAGTGCCTCTGGGCTCACTGGGTGCAGTCTTGAGCAAGTGTCTATTTGCTTTTATTTTGTGTTTTTTTGTTTTTCATGAATGCTGATTCTTTAGCAGTGAATGAATGTCTGCAAATGTGTTTGAATGTGTGAGTGTGTATTAGTGGTATAATGTAAGCCATTCATGTAAACGTGTGGAGTTTTGTAAACGAATGTTAGGTGTTGTTCGATGGTGAATTGCAATGTAAGCTTGTAGTGTTGTTGTTGTGACAGTTTTGTAAAAAACTTTTGTACAAGCTTGAATAATACAATTGTTTACCGTGTTGTTGTTATACTTCACTTGGATCTGTTTTTATGCTATTAGCTATTCCGTTGATTCTTCTCCAAACAGGAACCACCGATTCACAAATCTTATTAACCACGAACAAATCATTCCTCCTACAAAGACAAGATTCTTGAAAAATGACTATCCTTTCAAAAAAAGGCTCCCTGATACGAGCCGTCACCCGCTTCTCCTTCGCAGCTCTCTCCTAGATTCCTCGTCGATTCCTCATTCCCACCTTACAACTTTACGAGCATCACGAGAAGTTGGAGAAAGCAAACTCCAGCATCAAAGCCGTAGTGCGCAGGGCACGAAACTAGGGAAGGTCGAAGGTGCTTTGATGGCCGGTCCAAGCCCAATCGAATCAATAGATGCGGACCGTCTTCGAAAGAGCAGGAAGAGCATAAACTCGGATCCACAGAAAGGAGAGGAAAGAATACAGGTTCGGAGCTGTAAGACCCATGATGAAAGACGAGAAAGACCTTATCACTTGACTTCCAGTCGGAACCTGACTTTGCTGGATTTTGAACTCAAACTGCGACAAGGCTAATGGGCAGTCTTGGAAAAAGAAAATAATAATGGGCTTCTCTTCTTAGCTATCTATAGTATGAGATAGCTAAGGCTGGTTAGTGATAGGAATTGTGAGCAATGGAGACAAAATTAATGTCATGTCAGTTTTTAGATTCAAAGAGAGATCGCCAAATTTGAATACTCAACTCGACCTGCCTCTTCCACTAGATGTCATCTTTCAAAGAGCAACAACCACCTCTTTTTAATGATATCAGCCAAATATAACTCACAAACTAGCACATAAAGCACTAAGGACCTTAGACACCTGCTTTCAATGAGCTATGAAATAATGCTTTACTCAATGGAACAACCTGGGAACTGGGGCCTAGGGACCGATATGATGATTGGTTTAGGTACGGGGCCGTACTATAAGCACTTGTATAGATTCGTGCGTGAGACCGCGATCCACAAAGGCATGGACTCACCCTTGATTTGGGAATGGAGGAGGGAAACATAGCATGTCATAAGAGCTAGGCGAGGGACCCTACAACGAGAGGGACGCCTCGCGAGCCGGGCTTGCCTCATATGGCTCTGTCCCGAAATCTGAACCTTCTCTTTCCTTTGACCAGGGGGGTCTCGAACCGGAGAAGAATGAATGTTTGGTAGCTTTAGCCATTGATGAATGAAGCGATAGAAGCTAGTCGCCTGAAGCAAAGCGATCTTCCGGGCTGAGGTTTTCCTCTTTGTTCTGAATCGTCGTACTCCTTCTTATCTTAACCTGCTTAGAACTCTATTAGATATCTAGTATTGGGTTGCCATGCTGCTGTTGTTCCTATAGATGAAAGTGCATATGTTGTCTTTCTTCAAAGTTTTCACCAGCGACTCAGGGCTTTGGAATGGAAGAATTGGTTCAGCATCAACCCGCTTTCCCCGATTATAAAAATAGAAAGCCTTACCTGCTTCTATTTTGGTTTGGCATTCGTTAGTGAAGGATATTCCATTAATAATGCAAAAGGGGTAGAGGGGATACGTATTTGTTGTTTAGGTCAATTAGGAGGTGCGAAAATTGCTAGCGAAGAACTTACTTCATTTCGTTGAAATGAGCGAATCGAGGCCGAATGACTTCCGATAGCTATTGAACTTCCCTGCTCTGAAAAAGACCAGAGCATAGCAGGATGAACTAATGTGAATGAGTGTAAGCTTCGTTGCCCCAACACGATTGGTGCTGAAAAAGGGGTCCGAATAAAAGGCGCGCTCTTTTGATGGTGGTTTAGGCTCAAGTTTTGACCTCGAAATGCAGACTTTCACTCGATTCAGTCCCAACCAAAAGAACTTCTTGTGCAATTCATACATTTTCGTTTTTATGACCAGAAATTATTTCTTGATTTCCATTTCAAATTGTTCTCTAGACTTCTCATCAAGGAGTTGAGTTGGGTTGCTCTTTCCCTGCGGCAATGCAGGCACCTTTCTTCGCTTAGTAACTTTCACAGGTCTTGAAAAAGGCCTTGGCTAAGCCATTGGGTGCAGCATCATAAGCAGTCGAGTGGAGTTGTTTAATCTTTCTTCTAACACTTCTGGACCACGACTAGTACGCGTGGCTAAGCCAAAGCCTTGAAAGGGCGGTGGGTAATATTTTCAATCAAAAGGCTTAGCCTCAATGCAGTGTTAGAAGAATAACATGAAAGTAATAAGAAAATAACACTAACTAAACAACATTTAAAGATGACAATTTGTCATTTCCTTACATACCCTTTCTCTCTTGCTGTCTGTTCTGGTGGGAGATGCATCCCTCCTCTATTTAGCTTCATTTTAGCGGGAACTTCTTCTTAGCAGAAGCTAAATCAACTCAAAATTTTTTTTTTGTTTCTCTTGTTCTTATTCTTGCATCCACTACTCTTGCCAAATATTTCTACTCTTCCTCTTGTTGACGGGAGCCAGTCTCATTTTGTTTGACTACGCAATATCACAGGAGTTACAGATTTGAAGGCCAGGTCTTCTTCTCTACCAATTCCAAACGCGACCAGTGAAAATCACAAAGCACCATGCTTAGGGATGGCATTTGAAAGCCTCAAAACTGCGAAGCAATTTTATATAAATTATGAAAAAATCGAAGGATTTAGCGACATAACTCGAACTACATAAAAGACTTGTGCTCATTCAGATAAAGTCACTGTTTGTCAAATGACTTGTAACCTTCTTGGAAATCACCAAGGCCATCGGCCACAACAAATAAACGTCGAATCTGAAAAAGACGTTAAGCAGAAGAGAAATACAAGTACGATAAAGTATGGGTGTCGTGTAACATTGAGAGTGAAAAAAAATCCTATTGGATTATAGAAAGTAGTGGCTTATAAAAGTGATCACAATCATAACCTTATTAGCCTGGAAAAAAAATACGTATATCCGTTTGTAGAAATTACCTACAGCAGCTAAAAGTCTTATTGACTCATTTCGGAATGAAGGCATACCTGTGAGTAAGGTTGTAAGTATACTTGACGGACCGCAAAATAAATTTGATGACAGAGACTGTTGGAACCGTTTGTATAGTTCGATGAGTTTAAGAAGTCTATAAATGCCGATGCTACCGCAGCGATTAACATTTTTAAAAGAAAAAGTATAAAAAATCTAAATTTTTTTATGCAATACAAATAGATAAAAAGTCAAGGACAATAAACTTTTTTTGGTAGATGGTTGGTCACGCTGTTAGTTTCAGTATTTTGGTGACATTGTATTATTTAACACCACCTACCGCAAAAATATTTATGAGATGTCATTTGCTCCATTCATCGGAGTTAACCATCACAACATGTTAATTCAGTTCCATTGTGCACTACCTTTGGATGAGACTGAAAAATCCTTTCAATGGCTTTTTGAAACTTAGCTTGCAGTTATGGGCAGACATGCTCTATCTTTAATAATCACAGATCAAGATAGCTATGACTACAGCAGTTGCAAAATTATTTCCGAATACACGACATAGATTTTATTTGTGGCATATTATAAAAAAAATTATCGAATATTTTTCACATGTTTATTTCAAGAAATTAAAATTCAAAAAAGGTATCAAGCCGTGTATTCGAAAAACTTATATTCCTAACGCCTTTTAAAAGAGGTGAGACGAATTGTGTGCATATGAGTTGTAGAAAAATAAATGGCTATGAGGAATATACAGGATTCTACAAAAGTGAGCACATGTCTATCATTTAGATATTTACTATGCCGGTAGTAATATTATCGGATGCTCTAAAGGTATGAATTGTATATATAACAATTGTATATAAGAATGAGAAATGTTTGAGTAAAATTATTGAGAAAGAAAATAAGAAAGATTATGGAACTAAACACTTGTGTCGCATTGTAGAAGACAACTTAAATATCTTAAAAAGTGCAGCAAAACTGTATACGAGAAATGTGTATAACAAGTTTAAATAGGAAATACGTAAAAGTTTAGTCTCAGTACATTTTGCATGATGATGAAAATGGTTGTGATGGCTACACGACTTATATTTCTAAGTCTCGAGTAGAATATGATCGGCGTGAGTGAAAAGTAAAGTTTAATCTAGCCACAAAAAACGGTAAATATGAATGTAAACTTTTTGAATGTAAACTTATGAATGTAAACTTTTTGCTTCCTAACATAAACTATTTTTTATGAAACATTAGCATTTATTATCACTATTGCACTTGCTAGTTACTAGTACACATAATGCTAAAAATAAAGATACATTTGAAGATGAAGATAATGAAGATGAATACGTAATTATTCGCCTAGAGTAGGATGATGAATTTTATTTTGATATTTTTTGGATAAACACTTACATGTTGTACACAATCTTTTCAAGTTGCAATGGAAAAAAAATTCTGTTATGTTCAATTTGTTTAAGCTGCATTGCACAACTGTTGTTATAAAAAAAATAATATTTAATTTTATTTTGGCCGGAGGCTAGGCTAGTGAGCTCACCGTCAGGTCCCTAAGTGAACTCATTGGAAGTTGACTAGTGAGTTATGGAAGCTCACTGGTCAGCTGCTAGTGAGCTAGAGCTCCTTCTGTTTTACATTAAAATAGTGAAAATACAAGTCAAACAATTTAACAAATTTGTATGTTCAATCTGTTTAAACTGCATTATAAAATAACTTTTAATAAAAAAAATTTAGAGCACCGCCAGCTCACTGGCCGGAGACTAGGCCAGTGAGATACAAAAACTCAATCTATTTTACATAAACAGATTCTTATGGATGTATTATCAAACAATTTAAACAAATTTATATATTCAATCTGTTTAAACTGCATTATAAAACAACTTTCAATAGAAAAAGAATTTAGAGCACTGCCAGCTCACTAGTCGGAGACCAGATCGGTGAGTTCACTAGCAGCTGACTAGTGAGTTGGAAGCTCACTAGTTAGCTGCCAATGAGCTACAAAAGCTCAATCTGTTTTACATAAACAGATTTCTTGTGAATGTATTGTCAAACAATTTAAACAAACTGTTTAAGCTGCATTTTAAAATAAATTTTAACAGAAAAAGTAATTTGGAGCACTGCCAGCTCATTGATCGGAGACCGATGAGTTCACTGGCTAGAGACCAGATCAATGAGCTCATTGTCAAAGCGCCAGTGAACTCACTATTAAGGCACTAGTGAGCCAACCAGTGAGATTTGCTAGCTCATTTGGCAGCCGACGAGTGAGCTAGCAGAGCTGTCTGTGCTCACTGGTCTCCTCTGTCAAGTGTTCTTCAGTTTGGTTGTGGCTGCCATCCATTTATAGGTAATACACAACTACAAATATTCACTCCATATTTACTTCAAAATCATGTATATTCACACCATATTCGTTTACACAGTTCACTGCCACCCATTATATTCACATATGTAGCTTCCAGTCTACTTTATTCCTTCATATATTTTCAATTCATATTCAACATTCACATTCATATGGTCGGTCACTCATTCAAAACATTCACACAGTATTCAAGCTTACACAAAGCATTCACATTACAGTCACATTTCATTCAGTATTCAAACTTGTACAAAAATTTTTTACAGAACTGTCACAAAACAATATTACAAGCTTATATTGCAATTCACCATTGAAAAACACCTAACATTCGTTTAGAAGACTCCAAACCTTTACATGAATGGCCTGCATTACACCAATAATACACACCTACATATTCAAACATATTTGTAAATATTCATTCACTGTCGAATAATCGGCATTAAAAACAGAAAACAAAATGAAAGCCATTAAACACTTGCTCAAGACTGCACCTAGTGAGCCCAGAGCCACTCAAGATTGCATCCGACGAGCTCCAGAGAAGCTTACACGTGGGTCATTTTTTCCATCATTGGACCTTCCTAAAAACAGAGGGAAGACTCAAAAAAAAAAAAAAAAAACACAAAATTAAAACGCTGAAATGAAGATACCTGCAATTGAAATACTATAATTGAATCTCTCCCGGCTCCAGCTCCAGTTCCGGACTGCACCATCACAGAAAAATTCAAAAAATCTATAAAAAAAGAAACATTGGTAAAGGATTGAAAGGAATAACAATACTAGCAATCGGTATTGATCGAATTTGAAAAATAAGACCGGTGAGCTCGGGAGCGCACGCGGCAGTGTGGTGATCGGCTTCGACGATGCTGAAACTGCAGTTGATGAAATTGGTATAGATAATACGAAGAGAAGGAGGAGGAGAAGAAAAAACAATACTGACTTACCAGATTGAAGCTCGCAAACCGATGTTTTAGGGTTTGGGCTGAGTCGGGTTCTTGAACGAAGTTGATCGAAAAGAACTATTGAATCTAAAATTGAAGGAAGGAGAAAATATTATGCAGTAAATGCTTAAGATTTTCGGCGAAAACCGACAATCGCCGGCTCGGAAAGGCAATGTCAGGATCAGCTCGGGAGAAGAAGGAAGACGCTCGGAAGAAGAACGAAAGAAAATCAGAGAGAAAAATTTAAAAAAAATAGTTATACTGTGTAAGGACATGCGAAATACGAGCATGTCCTTACACAGTATTTACGTAAGACAGCAGATGCGAGTTTTATCTGAACTGTCCGATCTCCAGATCTGATTTGTGCGATGTGTGCGCACAGTAACCTATGTGCGCACATCTCCTACCATATAGTCATTTTGATCAAATTGTCGAATGAAGGTCAATTTGTAATTCGATTGTGTTGAAATTTTGTTAGTATATTTTTACTCATTATTTTTTATATTCAAATGATGAAGATTAGATTTGAAAATCTTACGTGCCAAAAATGACTTGCGGTGAATGATTATAGTGGTGTGAGTATATGTAATCATACAATCTATATAATGGTGTCAGTATATGTAATCATACAATCTATATATAATTTTAAAATTTTTAAAATTTATATAGTACTATATATTTTATTTTTTGAAAATAAAAAATTGAAGTAGAAATAAAAAGATTTTTGAGAAGTACTTCCAAACGGTCGCTTTGTTACGTAACCCTTCATATGAGCAGAGTTACCGAAGAGGTTTATTTCGTTACCATAAGTAACTTTGTAACCAACCTGATCCACTCAAACAAAACTGATTTTTCTCCTCTTCATCAAAGCTAAAAATGAAGAAGAAAATCTGAGATAGAGCGCGAAGATAACATAGACCTGTTCCGTTCTTTTTCCCCGCCGGTGTCCGCACCATGGGTTCACTCTCAGCTTTCTTCACTCCTTCAACTCATCAACGCTCTCAACTCCCTCGCCTTCCCTATAAATACCCCACCAACGCTCGCTTCCATTTCTTCTCTCCTCCCTCTGCTCGTTTTCCTTCTCTTCTGATCAAATCGCCGAGATTGATCAAAGTTAGGGTTTCGATCTCCACAATTCGTGCTGCTGGTGTTCCAGTTCCGGCGACCATTAGGCCTGGCGGTGGAGTGGAGACTGATAAGTTGCCTGCTGGTGTACGGAAGAGATTGTTGGAGGCCGTTGATTACTATGGAGGACGTGTTACGATTGGTGATGTTGCGAGCAGGACTGGAATGAAGGTTGATGAAGCCGAGCGAGCTCTGCAGGCGCTTGCTGCGGATACTGGTGGATTTCTAGAGGTATTTTGGTATTTTCATTTTTGGTTTATTTTGTCAGATTAATAGTAGAGATAGAAGTGATCAGTTGTTTCTGTAACAAGTTAGAAAATTTGCTCATGTTTTGATACTGATTTGTTGCTGATCTTTTGTTTAATCTCGTAAACCTAACCAGGAGTTTGTCTAGTGACTTCAAAGTTGATTTCTCCTCTAGAATTCTTATTATATGCATAAGTGAGGCATGAAGTCAAGAAAAAAATGGATGCTCCACAAATATAAAATTACTAAGAGTATGGATGTGTTATAAGTTATCTTCATTTATTAATGGGCTACAGAAGTTAAGAGAGAAAGAAGAAGATAAATGACTGCAAAAAATCCCTTAGGTCATCCAGTGAGCTTTTGCTTTGTATTTATGTTTTAAACAACTTTACATGAAATGGACGTCTAATTTTCATGAGATCTTACAATATATGCATAGATAGATAATTGGAACAAAATTTTAGTTGGTTGCACAATCTGTTAGAATATATTAATCAATCTTATCTTCAATTTATCCTCTAGATGTTTCTGTAGATGATTTCATCTCCTATCATGAGCCACCCTGCAAGCTTAGGAATCTAAGAAAAATGCTAAGCTTGGTTTGAAGTATTTGAAGTTGTTGTTGAAGATGTAGCTCTTTTGTAATGTCTGATACCTGATGTTCAAATGAAATAAAATAGACTTCAAGTTGTCTAGAGTTGATTTTCTCTCATACAAAGTGACATCTTTCTCAATATGTTTCTTACGGCGGTGGCAAACCGTTTATATGGAATTGATGTTGCGCTTGCAAGGCTGCACCATGTAAAGGGACATAGGAAAGTGGCAGGTGAAGTTTTCTAAAAAGAGAACAAAGCTAAGAAATTTCATAGTGTGCTCCGAGCATTTCTACTCATCCTCAGCTGAGTACCGAGCAGCAGTATGCTGCTTCTTGGTGAATCAATGAATTGCCTTTGAACCAAGGTAGGTGCAACAACCATGTATATGACGATTGGAACTGTCTAGCAGCATCATACATGGCCATTAAATGAGAAGGCCTTTGTTAGAAGTTCAAGTCAGATTATTAATGGTCCTTTCAGAAATCTGAGAATTTTTTGGATAGTGACCATATGCTCCTCCCTATATCGTTCATGGATTGACAAATTTGATTTACCACAAAGGAGATACTTCCCCCTGTTAGAGTTATATATTGCAAGGTTCTTATAATACTACAAATTTGAGATTAATCCTGTGAAGAGGTCTGAAAGAACTCCCTGTCTTGGATATAGTTGCAGGGAAGAAGAAACTAGCTTGCATTATGCATATTTGTTTGTGACGTAGATCATGCACATACTTGGTTTGAGAATAAAGAGACCGTATCTTGATGAGCATCATACTAAGAAGTAGGAGATTGCCCTGAAATTTCATGCAAAGCATGGTGTTGAGGACCTTGATAATAGGTTGGATGTAGGTTTTGCTCTTTTTTAAAATAGTGTCGTGTACATGTGGAAGTAAGGATGTAACTCTATGAGTAGACTGTAAAAGAAAGTAGAGGGATTTGAAAGTAAATAGCAAAGCCCAGTTAAAGAAATTTGGTAGTAAGTTTGGAGTAGCATGCTTGTGGAATTTGTTGAAGGCCATAAATGGGCTCTGTCATTTTGCAAACATGATGCAGATGACACTTACCATGAAGATCTCCATCCAGAACACATTTTTGACATCATGCTAAGAAATGTGTCTATTACATGAGATAACCATTGATAGAATGACACATATGGCACTATGATTGACAACCAAATGCTATAGTCTACACCAACCTATTATGAAACCCTTTAGCCATCTAGATTCTGCTTGATGTTGTGAACCCACGCCGAACCCACGACATTCATGTGAGGTTGATATGGTTGAAACTCCTAAGTAATATTTTGTTTTTACCTTTTTGTCCAAGGGCATACCATCATTTAACAAGTTTTGAGGCTTCGAATAAGTACTAGGATTAGGATCATATGTTACTAGAAAGTAGAGAAAACAAGTAAGGCTTTAGAGTAAGTAGTAGGAGTAGGATCTTATGTTGCTAACAAAGCATAAGGCAAAGACGACCGATACAGATGCTTCCTTCTCGAAATTTCCTCCTAGACATCTGGTTATCACTTGATAGGTGTTAGTGGTGGGGTGGTTTTTTGTGCTTTTTGTATAGTAGGAATAAACAACCAAGAGTCATGATAGAAGTTATTAACAAATAAAACACAATATCTAAAACTAGAATGTGGTCCCTGTCCCTGAAGAAGGACCAAAATATCTGAGTAGATTATTTAAAAGATTAGGACCAAGTAGATGATGACATAGGAAAGCTAATTTCAGAACTTTTGACAATCTAGCATGATGAACAAATAGAATTGCTTTAGGGAGTAGACATAGTAAAAAAAAAAGTTGTTATTTGAATCAAGAAACAGGGGTGCCTAGTCAATAATGCCATATAGCACTAGGTACATGCTGATACATGAAGCAGTGAACAATTTGGATCCTGAGCTAGACAAGGAAAGAGTCCAAAGAGGGTAAAGTCCATTTATGCAATTCTTCCGCTATAAAGATTTTCTCCATAACTTTGTCCTTACACAACAAAACAATTTTCGTCAAAGCAGAAAAAGGGAATTATTATCATGTTATCTAACTGGGAGGAGATTTATAGATACTTAGGACATTAAAGAATGTTTTCAAATGAAAAGTGGTTGTGGGTGGTGATCAAAGATGAACTGATATGAGAAGTATATAAATGTTGACCATTGTCTTCTTGAACTTTGTTTGAGCAAACTTAGATGGCCTAAAGAGGCTATCAAGATTGTAAGTAATATGATGAGTTGCATTAATGGAAGTGCCAAACAGTAGTATCCAAAAAAAAAAAAAAAAACAATGAGCACCTTACCTTGCAGCAAACTGTTGAGGTGAACAATGATTGTGATAAGCATAATCCATGGAATGGTCAAAATCAGTTGCCAAGTGTGCCGGTTTATTACATATTTTAACAGGTGGATCAACTTGGAACTGTGATATGCCTCTAACGTTTTCAGCTCTAAGGTTATCATGTAATTGACCACGTCCATGTCCATGACTTTTTATGACCGTTCTTATGCATGAAAATTCACATATCACACTTTATTGTTGGCCATATTACCGATTTACGTTCTCATGGTTGTGAAAGTAATCACGATAGTGATTGATAACAACACCTTTGTTGAACTGAAAGCAGTTGTGTGATGTTATATGGTGCATCAGAATGTAGAATTATCTCTTCACATAGAAATTGAGTATGAAAATCTTCAATAAGGAAAGGGAGAGATTTAGGCTAGCTATATATTATGGATGCAATATGATTATACTCATAAGACAATCCACCTTAGATGTAATGTGAATACCACATCATTGACGACATTGCCACAAGCCGCAAGCTTATGACGAAAAGTTTTTTTCTGCTGGATATAGTCTTCATAGGTAGGCTATCTTTCCTTAGACATTGAGAAACTTTGGGTCTTAGGTTGATGAATATATGCAGGCAAACTGATGCATAATGCCTCGCCAAGCTTTTCCGAGCTTGCTTTGAAGTGGAAATACAATTGATAAGCAGAAAGTGTGATTCGGATAGATATGCTTCCATTTAAATGATCGCGCTTGTACCACTCTACGTATCAATTGTTTGATAGTTTCGAGCTAGAGATAGTAGTAATAGATTTTGGTGGAGAAGTATGCTCTCATCAATCACCAATGAGTTCATGATCTCTTAGTATCGGCAGATTCTAAGATCTCCAAAGAAAATAATACTGCTATCAAGCTTAATGGAATTAAATTTGCAATCTTAGAGATAACCAAGGTAAGTACACTCTGATTAGAGCAAGCTGAATCTTTGGGAGGAAATCGAAGTAGCATAAGGCTATGGCAATCTCTTGGCTCATTGAGTGAGCCTTTGCCTCGTATATGTATATGTTCTTAAACAACTTTCCATCAAGTGGAATTCTTACTTCAATGAGATGTACAATGTAAGCATAAATAAAAAATTCCAACGGAGTTTCAGTTAGCTGCACATTCTTCTAGAATTTCTGAATCAATATTATCACCACTTGATTCTCTTGATGTTTCTGTAGATAATTTTGTTGAATTAGACTTATCTAAGAGAAATTCAAAAGATGCAACTACATTTGATGCGTCTCTTACTGCTACTTTTGTAAGTTATTCCTCATACTAGTCATATGTGTAGTGTGTAAAAAATGTGGATGCCGTCTTCTAAGTTCCTCATCCTATTCACTTCAATCAATTTTTTAGACTTAGAAAATTGTGATGGTGCTCGAATAGTGCTTCTTCTAGGGGAATTATGAATGTGTTTCTTACATTGCAAAAGTTTGTCATAAATATGCATGCAAAAGTATTTAAATTGTGTAAAATATGTCTATATATGAATTTGTAAATAACATTCTTATGAAGCCTGTTGCTGTGATATTGTTTTATCATGTATTTTGGTCTGCGGTTCTTGTTTTCATAAGGCAATCTATTTCAAGATGTTATTGATAGGTTTCGGATGAAGGAGATGTACTTTACGTTTTCACCAAAGATTATCGCTCAAGGCTTACGGCCAGATCATTTAGGATGAAGATTGAGCCTTTTCTTCGAAAGGCAAAGGTATTATCCGTCTTGTTACATAGTTGATAGCAAGTTCAAAGTTTGATTAAGTTTACAAGAGTCATCTACTTAACATGTGATGGGAGTGATACCTTTCTGTGCAGGGAGCAGTTGAGTACTTGATCAGGGTTTCCTTCGGGACAGCATTAATTGCTTCAATTGTTCTTGTTTACACAACAATAATAGCACTTATATCAAGTAGGAGGTATGCATCAGATACCTTTGCACTGTACAACTCATTAAAGCCATCATGTTGTTGATAGGAAGTTTTTGCTTCCATATTTTTACATTGGGTCCAACTTGTCTACTAAAAGAGAAGTTTCAAACTCGTAATCTCTTCTGTTTCCAGTGACGAAGATAACCGTGGAAGACGTGGAGGAAGATCATTTGATTCTGGTTTCACCTTTTACTTTAGCCCAACTGATTTATTTTGGTATGTTTTCTTAGTTGTTACCAAGTGATGCATCACTTTTTGGTTTTGTTAAACCTATTGCATGGATATACCTCTACTTTTGTTATCACAATGCGCCACCATGAAATTTGTGCTACAATGCTTGTGTGCTTATACATTTTTGTCTTGATGAAGGATGGTCAGATTGAAGAAGTTGTTTCTATTCTCTTGTATAGTTAATTGTGAAATGTATGTAATAAATATACGACTTGTTGGATTGAGAGTTTTAGTTCTGTTTATTTGTGAATGCTTCATGCCGTCAAAACTGTTTGTTCCTAAATGTTCCTCCAAATATGTGTTTTGTTCACAAGCAAGGAACTTAAAAAATGTGATAGTCTATGTTGCGCATTAAGGATATGTTTTAAGTTACTCCTTTTGCAGGTACTGGGATCCATACTACTACAGGAAGCGGCAGAGAAGAAACAATGAGATGAATTTTGTTGAATCTGTAATATAAAGGGTTGATTTGATTGATTTGAGAACGCCAACCTTTTGTTTGACAAAATAGCATGTTGATATCTTTCTTCTCTTGTAGGTTTTCTCATTTGTTTTTGGTGATGGTGATCCGAACCAAGGGCTTGAAGAAGAGAGATGGAAGCTGGTGTGTACTTACAATGTACTTTATTTTATATTCTTAGATGGTATTTTTATGACTTCAAACATGTACCGTTGGTATAAGGAGAGCTTAATCTACTCTGATTAGGAGAAAGGAATGTTTGAGGAATATGTTCTTAGGCATGCTGCTCTCATAAGCTATAGCTGAGTTAGCGCTTGTATCTCCTAAGTGATGTGCTTCACAAGTTGGGCTGAGCTAAGCAGACAAAAATTTCATCATGTTTGGTGAAATGAATGCATGTTGATTAAAAGTTTATTGCAGCAAATTGTAATATATGCAGTTCTTTCTTGGGGGAAGGTTGTTTATTAGTCAATATTCCTCTTTAAGGTTATGTTTTTTTATGAAGTATTTATGTTTTGTTATTTGAAATTTGTTTTAATTTGCTTTTGTGTATTTATATTCAGCACTTAGCTATGCGATTACTACTCATCTTCCTTTTACTATTGTATACCTTATGCAGATTGGGCAGTACATATCTTCAAATGGTGGTGTCGTTGCTGCTGAAGAGCTTGCTCCGTATCTTGATGTCACAGCTTCTAAGGAGACATATGTATGCTCTCTCTCTCATATTTTGCGCCCTTCAATTTTATCCAACTACTCTTTAATAATTTATAGGCTTGCTCAAAGAATTTTGATAGAGCTGATTGCAGTTTAAGCTGCGCTAAATTTGTTTGTATATTGACAGGATGATGAATCTTATATTTTGCCCGTTTTATTGCGTTTTGATGGTCATCCAGAAGTCGATGATGAGGTGGGTGCACTGAGTCGATGTCATAAGATCCCCCTGCTTTCTTTGAATTGATTTTCACTTAGTTCTTTGGTTATCTATATGTGTTATTTCTATCTAAAAGAAACAGCTACTGTGCTGCATTCATAACTTACACAGTAAATGTTTAGATTTAAATATTTCACTGTTCATGTTCTGAGTGTAGAAAATTCTGGAATAGTCCCTAGCAAATTTATTGAAGCCTGTTTCTGTTTTCAACACTAATCTCTCTTGAAACTGATAAATAATTCTGTCTAATGAATTTTAGGCATGCTTTCTTTGAAATTGTTATGTGACATCACTTGCTGTTGCCCTTACATTTAAACTGGTATGCCGGTTCAAATTTGCAGGGGAACATTCTTTATCGCTTTCCATCTCTCCAGCGGACTGCTTCGTCTCAGAGAGGGGGTAGAAAAGAGTATGTCGGGAAGAAGTGGGCTCAATGGGTTGATGGGGTTGAGAAATATCTTGAAGAGAAAATGTGGTCATTTAGGTAGGTTTATTTTGTTTGCTCTTCTTAATGTGTGTGTGTGTGCGCACGTGCTCGTGCGCATGTGTGTGTGTGTGTGATTGATTCTTGCAGCATAGCACATAACAATCTTGAGTGTGAGGCACCCTATGAAGCATGAAAACAGATATGTGGATGCTATACGATACAAATGTACGGATATGCTAACAATGCAATGTCCAGAATTATTAGGACACGACATGGTTAGGACATGGCTATATGGTTATGTATGTACACATTCACGAAAGAGTATATGCCAAAGACAACGAAAATAGAGTAAAAGATAGATTGCACATCTAAATATTGCAATGGAATTGTAGGAACTAGAGTTGCCCCGTTGACAAGTAAAGGATATGGATTTAGCAAAATATTTTACCTAATGTTTCTATGTATTTTAGATATCCTAGCTAAATGAATACCCATCATTTTCTTCAGTATTAAGTGTGAAACTATATTTCAGGTGTTTTGAATAATCTAAAAATGTTATTTGAAAGTGTTGTTGAAGTGTCCCATGTTGGACAAGGAGACAATATATGTAAGGAGTGCCGATGAAGTGTTCTAAACAATACGTATCTAGGCACAGGCTAGAAGTGTCTGTACTTCATAGGAGAAACCTATATGGAGATTTTAGTTTGCTTCTGTTCTTTATGCTTTTTTCTTGTCTTTTTTGTTACTTTTATTTAAGTATTAAAGAATCGTATTGATAGTCTTGCTTTGGGATTTAATCACCAAGATTGCATTGCAGCAAAGCAGGAGGATCTGAAAAGGCATTGGTCGTAGGTCTTGGAGCTCTTAATCTGTTTGGAATTATCATTCTAGGGGGCATGTTAAGGTACAAATCCTTAACATCCGTATATATAAGTAGTGTGATTTCTTATTGTCTTTCTGAGATTGACATCTAAATGCAACTTGCAGAAGTACTTCTGTTTCACCAAGGGGCTTCATCTCATTTGTTGCTGAAATATTTCCTCTTCTTCAGGTTATGTGATACTTCAATACTTAGTCTGACCTTTTGGTTTATCGTACGTAGTGCGTGAACCATTTACTCCACAGTTATCAGCTGTTTTATTGAAGACTCGATACCTTAGTATGATCTGTACAAGTCTCTCTCTGATAGTTCAATAAGCTCTCTGACATCACACACTGTCTTCACAGGTTTATGCTGCATCCTTTTTTGCAATTCCATTGTTCCGATGGTTCTTCCTAAGTAGAAAGAATGTAGATATCAAAAGACGGAATGATGCCAGAAGACAACGTGCTCGTGCACTTGAGCTCCCTGATCCTTCTCTAAGGAAAAAGGTATCGACAAATGCGAATGCAGAAAATCCATTTTTTTTCTGACTCTGCTATATCTTGCGAGTACTACTGGTCCTGTTGTTTATATTCTTACCAAACAGTAGGTCTGGTCCTGTTGTTTATATTCTTACCAAACAGTAGGTCCATTCATGTTCTTCTAGATCTGGTTAGCACGCAATTTATTCTCACTTTTTCAGCTATTCAGTGCCCGAGATATGGCGCGCAAAACTGTAATTGGGTCCGACAGGATTGTTTACACTACAGATAGAGATGTTGTGGACCAAGACTATGAAGCCAGAGAATGGGATAGAAGGTTCAGAGAATTGGAGATGACCGACTGAGAATGCAATAGTGTGAGCAGCAACGTTTCTTCTCTTCACACGTGCGCACTAGTTTACAGTTATACAAAATGACTGCAGAAGCCTTCAGTGATTATACAAGCCTGCACAGCTCAGTTGTCATGTTCGTGAATCCATTGACCAGATACTCGAAAGAAAGACAAATGTTTCTGATTTGGTGACAGGGAAGAATTTGCCTAATTCAGTCAACTTGAGGGTGTGAATAGGTATTATTTTTTACTGAACATACAAGATGTAAAAAGCTAGGTAATTACTCAACTGTAACAGCTTTTTAGGAATTTATTTTATTTTCCCTGCATCATTTATTCCAAGAAAATATTTAAGGTTTCTGGCTCTTATGACCAGAGGGTAGCTAATTTGTATTATCTTGTACGTTGTAAGAGTAAATGTTTCCCACTAAAAGAAGCCAGGAGCTCGAAGTCCATACATCTGTTGCGACTTCGTCCCTCTCTGGACGAAAAAAGTTGTCAGAAACTTGACTCTCGATCATAAACAAGATAAATTACATCGAAGCGGTAATATTTTCGCATTGTGTTTCGTGTGCTGGTCAGTTCTCTTCCTTATGTTGGTACCTGCTATGAAGACCTAAAGCCACATTGCTGTGGTCCTGATTAATGCCATCACCTGCAACAGTCCCATTGGGCATTAACGTGAAGCACTGGTTAGGGTCAGAACCAAAACTGCCAACAAAATTTCAACAGAAGATTCGGGTATACCAACCAATTGGGTAGTTTTCTTGGAAATATTTTAATTCCCCATTCAGATCAGAAAGAAGAAAGGATAAGACAGCATAATTGGAGATCAGAAGACGTGGCTGCTGACTAGATATACATGCATCTGGCTGCCCGCATTATCTACAAGATAAATTGATAGCTTCCGACAATAAACAGAAGCGATTGCCTACCAAACCATTGTCCTGAACTTTTAAACATCGAAAGGGCTAGAAGCTTACATGAAAGAAAATCAGTAAATTAAGGAATAATAATGGTATCAGACCTCATTGCCTTGCAAAAGAGCGACTCCCCCAGCTTAGCAAATCAACAGTAGAGTGGGCAAAAGATCTATTACTGACTTGTGTCAAGCGTTGGCTTTCAGTCCTAATTTAAGCCTAAATCATAGCTGCTGTTATCAGTATAAAGACACTCAACCGACACATCGCCTGCAACACAGAAGAGAACGTTGACATCTGTCATTTTCACAAGCAAGGATAATTTCTTGACCAGAAACAGATAGCAGTTTCATCTCATAAATAACACAGAAGAGAACTAATACCACATCAATACAAGAGAAATTGTATAGTATGTCTTACCATTAATTTAGAAGTAGATGACAATGCAGGAATGACTCCACGCATACCAACATCATAAACTGGAGTTCCGTCAGGATAAAATAGACCGTAGTTCCTTTCTGATGTGGGTCCTGGTTTCAAATCTTCATTGAACAGAGCAAAAACATAAACTTCAATCGGTACTGATGGCTTCATGGGAGTGCCCTCGCCCCTAGCTATTCTCTGCAGTAAATTTCCATTATACATTGCAGCATTCTGAGGGGTTGCACCTACTTCATCAGGATCCCCTTTTGATGGCCAGCCTGTCTCGGATATTCTTACATCAATGTCTGTATGACCAATAGCTCCGATGGCAGAATAGACTGCGTCTATTTGGGCGTAAAGCATGTTGTCATAATTGAGATGCGTAGTCGGATCAGTGACTCCTGCATTAGGCCTGAAAAGCACATAATCTAATGGTACAGAGTCCGGATTTGCCTTATAGGCAAAAAAGGGGTACACATTGATCAGGAATGGAGACTTGACCATGGAATGGAAGTTGAGAAGTTGTTGAATGTAGCCACCCAGATCTGGACGGAAAGAACCAGAAGAAGGAGGATATGAGTTACCCAGTATCGCAACTGAATGCGCTGTGGAGACATTGACTTGCTTCTCCAGCCCAAGGGTAACAAGAGCTTGGTATATAGACTGCATTGCAGGAAGGAGGTTGGACATAAGTACCGTATCGTTGCCGGAGAGAACCTCATTTCCAACAGTGATGCATGTGATTTTGGTCTGAGGTCGAAATTGTTGCACATGCTGCTGGATCCATGCTAAGGCTTTCGTTGAGTCTGTCATGTTTCCCACATGCTCATTGCCAATTCCAATAATGAACTCAACATTAGAAGAAAGGAAAGCCCTCAAGACGTTGGGATCAGCATCATATAGCTTTACTTTGCTAATGTTGAGGGATCTGAGAAGATAGGCAACTTGTGTTGGCATGGGCAGATTGTTAGCAATCTGTCCATAATTGATACCAACCCGGAGGGCAAGGAGTTGAACGACTTGCCCTGTCGAAAAAATAGTAACACAATTGCCATTAAAACTTAGAAATCTCCACTAGCTACTCAGCAAGTTTTCATCAAGAATGATACATATCTCTAGCAAAAACAAGTTAACAGCCGCATATTTTGCATCTAAAGTCATGGGCATCTTAAGACTATCTGAAGTACTTGAAAATTCTTGATTCAAGAAAAAGTGATGACATGTACAAGGAATCTGTTAACAAAATTAAGCGTATTTGCATTCCAAACAGAAGAACGACAGCCATATTATATTCACTTCCACATGCTAGTTGTGCCTTCTAGGAATTTTAAAATAAGATGTCTTCTAAGTTTTGTTGCATTAAGATATGCATCAGATGGGCACGGTGAGAGTGTGGCCATCTGAGAGCCCTTCATTCATTGAGCTCACAAAATATAATGAGGTTAGATTTAGTCAGCATGAGTTACCGAAAATGCCTGAATCAGGACGGTGGTTTTGCTTGAATCGTTAGAATGGACAATAAGTTCATTACGAAAGTTAAAAATTAATAATACTATATGCAAAATCGAGGACATAGATTAAACTATGGATACAGATTCCGCGATCATTACCTTCAAAGATCATAGCATATAGAAAGTGTAGGCCAGCATCAAATTTCCAATCTGACTAGATGTAGTAACTTTCAATACAGGTGTAAACATTCAATCAGTAGAAACAAATCGTAAAGGAGGAAATTTCTGAAGGAAAAATAACAATTTTCTACCAGAACAACTAGTTACGACCTTATACAGATCCTAGACCAAACAAAAAGGACAAAAGCTTTAGTGCCAAGGCATCATAATGTTATCGAACTTTCCAGCTGTTTCACTTCCTAGATTAGATAGATTTAAAGGTGGAAAAGTGTAGTTATGCCAACATAGAAACTTGAATTGATTGGAACGATACTAAAGAAAATACTGAATGTTGAGAATAAGAGACCTCTCTGCATTCATTTCTTCCCAACACCCAGCTACCGTTCGCTATCCACGCAAAACAGGGAGAACATAAAAGAAAAAGACTACAGATGGTTCAGCTTGCAATTGATTGATATGATTCCAAACTCTGACTTGGGGAAAAATCATCTTAGAAAGAGATGCTTTTAGCAACTAGTAGAAACAGCAAAGCTCTAATTCAGTAACTGTGGATTCAGAACAAGGAGGAGATGGCAAGGCCCCAACTCAGCTGCAAGGATTTTCTGCTACTTCAAATCAAACTGATGAGAAACTTCTCTTAAGAAAGACAAAAACTTGGAAATAAATTGATATATATCTCCATCAGTTCCTCCAAATGAACGCCAATCAAAACGAATGCAAAAGAGAAGAGAACAGAAAAACAACTCTGCTATCCCAACAAAAAACAGAACTAGCTCCATTAATTGCCGAACACAGAAGCTTCAACAAAACTTCAAATCGACAAAAGACTTCACAAACACAAGCAAACCAACTTCAACAACTACAATCTCGTCTTCAACTTCAATAAAATCAAACAAACTCCACCAATTCTAGATAGAGCGCGTGCGACTGAGATGTTCTAGAGAGAGAGAACCGAAACCTGATAGAAGAATGAGAGAGATAGCAAGCCAACGAAAGAGCAGGAGCCGTTTCGCCTCCGCCATTTCTGCTTCTGCTACTGCTTTTGTTTTGCCGACTTCTCCCTGCCTCTCTCTGTGGGTGTCGAACTCGCTGTTTATATACTCGCGGTCTGAAACTGTTTCGTTTCAGATTATGTATATTGTTTCCTACACGTACCAGTTACAATCTTTCTCTTCTACTTTTTTCTCAATTGTTTCACCGCCACGGAACAGTCTCCATTGCTTCGCTTCTTCTACTCAACCGGGACCAGGTTAGAATATTAGAATCCCCTGACAATTTACCGCCGGAGAGAACTATATATAGTTGACGAGCTGCCTTGCATCTGTAACTGCTTGTTTCTGTAGCTACTGGACAACTGCACCCTTATATTTCTCTAATTAGTTCGGTTACACCAACTCTAGAATGTACCGAGCGAATGAAATAACGTCACGTGCACATATATGGCAGAAGAGCTCAACTGTCGGCTGTGAAAATGACACATTTCCTAACGGTGGACAACGGCAACGAATCTCTGCCCACAACGTGCAGTGCGGATGCGTGAAACGTATATTAGCTGAGTGCCTATTTCAGAGTGCCTCTTTATTATCACCTCAAATTTTATTTTTTTAAACTCATTTTTATAATATAAACAAAAATTTAAATAAAAAAATAATTTTTTAAATTGAATTTTAAAACTTAGTAATATAAAATTAAAATTAAAAATTATTTTATTAAATATTTTTAATTTTTAATTTAATTTTTTTAATTAATTTTTAAAATTCAAGTTTACTGAGTTTATCTTCTAAATTGACACGCCCAATGTAGTTTAGTTTCGTCGAAAATAAAATATAAAAAATATAATTTTTTGAATATAAGATATTTTTTGAAGAAGTTGGGAGTAAAGTTTAAGTTTTATTTTCTGAAGTGTGTTAGGGTGAAATATATAAGTTATTCAAAATTCTATTTTAATAAAAAAATAGAATTTTGGGTATTTAAAATTTGCTACTAGTAGAGGTTTAGAAGTGACTATTAAAAAAACTTTTTTAAAATTTTTGAAAAATAAGTTTTATTTTTTATTAAAACAATAAAAAAGATAACAACATTTTATAATTACATTATTTTTTATATTTTAAAATAAATTTTGTTATGATTTTTATTTAGATAAAAAACATAGAATTTATTTTAAAAATTTTTTTTAAAAAAAAAAATTTAAAGCATTTCTAAACGTTCCTAATTCTAATTTTGCATTGGAGTTCTTTAGTGATCTGCATAGCTAGAGTTGGAGTACGATGAATTGATATGACTTTGAGAAACTCATGAATGCCTTTCTCAATTGCAGAAGAACTGTTCCAGTTTAGAGATTATCAAATTTAACTATCCCAAACGGTCATCCTATTCTTATTAAAAGAAGATTGAAGTTTGAATCCTGTGAAATGACATAAGTTTAGAGTAGCTAGTTTGAGATAGATATAAATTGCAGAGGTACATATACTGTTTGCTGTCTTTTTTCTAGCTAAGTTAACAGATCATATTTCATCATCTGTGAAGCATGTCTAGTATCTGGTCATATACAACTTAAGCTTCCTATCTGCATGTATTTGGAGCCATATCATTTAGCTTCTACTTTGCATGGTTTCTCTTATTGTGGATTGTCCATATATGCATTCTATTGGGCCTGCACTTTCTCATTATTTGTTGGTGACAGTGTTTGAATCTTTTCTCCTTTTGATTTTTATATTATGATGAACTTAGAATTTCTCTCAAAATTAATTAGTAATAAAAAAAATGAATCCAAATTTTTATAAATATTATTTCAAAATTATTGATAAACAATGTGGGATTAAATCTTTCTTAACACCTGTCATCTATGGAGGATTTTTTTAATTGAACTGATGCGGACTATTTGTTCTACAATAAATTTCGATAAAACGGATTATTTGTTCTGAAATAAAATGAACTATTTGTTCTAAAATATAACGAACAACTGTATTTGAATGAATAATAAACTATCTGTTCTAAAATAAAGCGTACTATAAATATACTAAATAATATAAATAACAAAGTTAGATTTAGCCTACATCTTATCAATCCGGCTCAGTCCGTTCTGATACTATATAACGAATTTAGAATATTTTTCAAAATCAATTGGCGATGAGAAGAGTGAGCTCAAATCTTTATAAATATTATTTTAAAATTATTGATAAGTAATGTGGGACGAAAACTTTCTTAATATATATAGAAGTTGGTAAATGACCGCAGGTAATAGACCTTGTTATGAGAATTTGGAGCTTGCAAAGTTTACCATGTTGCATGCATGATCAATTGCTCTCTACGGAACATTTGTGTTGACTTTTGTAGCGAAGATTCTTGCTAAATGGAACGACATCAGCGACAACTTTTCCAAGGATAACAGCAGTGAAAGGAAGATGACTCCCCAAAGGCTCTCGGAAAGGCTGCATGCATGTCTGGATAAGGAGGCCCAGAGAATCGAAGCTGTACTTACCGTGGTGTGAGACGGCGAACTTGGGAAAAATGGGTGGCTGAGATCCGAAAGTCTAGTAGAGGTAGCCGGCTTTGGCTAGGTACGTTTGCTATTGCCCTGGAACTTCCGCTAACGATGTGCCATTTCCTGTCAATAGCTTGTGAGCAAGGCTCCTAACTGCAAATAAGAGCGGGTCGGGCTTTGTTTATTTCTGTTTTGTAAGACTTTCTGTTTTATGTTTGTTTAGCTTGTGGGTGTGGGTTTATATATTTCTTATTCATTTTGCATGTAAAGTGAAGCTGCTGTCAGTTCAAGTGAACTAGTATCTGTTAGTTTTGGACTAGTGTATTTAACATTTTGTGAATTTGTTATATATCAGGACTATTATATACTATTTCCCATCTTTTGGGAATATTCTTTCGCTTACAATTTATATTTTCAGTTTATAGAGACTTGCTTCAAACTACTAGTTTCTCTCTGTAATTTTCAGTTTTTGACGAAACATTGTGATGCCTTTCCTAGTTGTTTTCCTTGCATTGTCCTCGAACAGTCCAGCAGTTGTCCTAACAGAAATTTAGAACATACTATTCAAATTCTATAATACTACAATATTATAAATATTATGAAAGTATTTATAAAATTATTATGTCATAAAAAAGTTAAATTTAATAAGTAAATAATATATACAAAATTCAAAAATTTAATAATATATAATTATTATATACTCAAGAGTATTTTAAATCATTATATATATTTTTAATAAAATAAGTATGTTTAGTCAAATATTTTCTTCAGCTTTAAGCATCAATATCACTAAATTTATTCGAACAGTTTTAAAAAAAAAAAGCTTTTTCGGTGAAGTTCCAAGGCTGTTTAAAACACCATAAAACAACTTTACCTTGCTAAAAAATATGAGGGCACCGAATGGGCCCATGAATCCTCACAAGATTCGAACAGAAACGGCTTTTCAACAAAAGATTTCTGTAAACGAATAGAACAGCTTCTTTTTATTGAGATATCAAAAAGTATATCTACAATCTGCAGTGTTTTCTGACAAGTAAATGGGTAATAATCAGAAACCAGTGCTCCTGGAAAAAAAAAAAAAAGAATAGAAGTAACTATAGTTCAAAAATATTTACAACAATCAAATTTAAAATTGAATAGACATCCAATAAGAACAACGTCAGCTCCAAGGCGCTGCATTCCCAACAATCTCCACAAGCTATCTATACAAGGTAGATGGTGCATCACCCATCAAAAGCACCATACCACCCCTAAGATGTGCAAAAGCACAGAGGTCAATGGGGATGAGGAACATTAAATCATCATGTTGAGTTCTGAAAGGTCGTCCATTGGAATTTCAAGGCCCATAAAGTCCTGGTCTAGCAATGCATCCTCATCAACTGCATCCAACCATGAACATAAATCCTGACCTTGCCCACCAAAGTCCCCAACATCCCCTTCTGGGAGCTGCAATCCTGAAAAGTCAATGGGCTCTGCATCATTTGGCAAACCTTCGCCTCCAGAATTTGAAGGCAAGGATGACCCATCTCTTGCTTTCCCATTGCCTCCTTGTGAATTAGGTGTTGAAGCCAGAACTATGCCCTCCTCTGCAGCTCTACCAACAAAGCTGCTAACTGAAGCTGACAGATTTGTTGTTTTCTGCTTGAGCTTTGATTTATTTTTCCTCTCACCCTTAGGGTTTGGAGTAGGTTGTCGACCAACTTTCACTGTAGAACCCCTGTGTCCAGCGTCTCTTCCTATCCCTTTACTATCCCTATCTCTCTCACTTCTTTTTCCTTTTGCATTACTTGTGAAAGCAGTGATAGTACCTGATGGGGTTCTCAAGCCCCCAGAAGCAACAGCAACGACATCATCAAGTAACAACTCTCTTTTCTTCACTTTATGTGACCATGGCTCCTCTTTTGTGCATGCGTTGTCTGGTATAGAACCAAAAAATACAAAAATAAAAAACCAACACATCCTTACAGGCTATGGCACTTTGAAACAGATAATTTAGAGAACAAGAATAACTGGCTACAAACCAAAATTCAGGTCATTAAATGCAGTTGAAATTGACCCTTACCGTAACTCGAAGTTGCACATGCACTGACATCAGTAAGCTTGCTATTGTTAGCTAATTGTCTACACTCCGCATCAATTCTTTGATTAGGTATAGAGCAGAATATATCCTTGAAAACTGGTTCATTAAAGCAGCTAATCCCCGTTTGCTCAAACTTACGACACCTTGCTAATGTTCTCTTCACAAAGGCTTGAGTAGCGTGCCTAATACTTTTGTTAACAGTTTTACTGACAGAAGCATTTGGTCCCCGGAAAGCCTGTTAAAGAGGAAGGAATCACTGCTCAGTTAAAAGAATTCCTGACACTGCGACTTGAATTGCCAATTATAGCAAGTACTTACAAATAGGAAAAAAATAAGAAGCGCTTTCCCATTTCCTTACTAAGTTAAAAAAAACTTACCATGTACTTTTCATAAGCAGTTCCAACAAGTTTGTCCATGGCACAACGCTCCAGTTCCCTGCAAGTATGGAGGAACTCTCAGACAACATAAAGTGTATATATACACGACATGAAAGATATGCGCTGGCAGTAACTGTGTGGGAGCAAGATCAACTAGCACAACAAATACTTTTACCAATAATTACCTCTCTTGAGATTCCTTTGCCTCCATGACCACCTTCTCTAATTGCATCAGCATGCCTTTCTTCTCCATAACCTGTTGTCAAAATTAAAATAAGGGAAGCTTGCAAGTATAATAGCATCTGAAGCCATAGATTAAGGCCAAAGGCTCCCACTCAGAAACCCGATCAGACCACTGGGAAAAAACAGGCCCTCCACTTTTCGGAATGGTTATGTTCATGCCTAAAGATAGTGTTAATCTAAGGGCTTACAGCCACATTGGTCCTAGAATTTTGGTGCGACAATATGTTCACAACAGTGAGCTTCATGGATATCCTCTGTAACTACTTATGGGAATAACATAAAATGTGAACTTTGTTACTGAGAGGTATACCAATATTATACTATCTATTTATTTGTTCAAAAAATGTAAACATCAACAATAATAACTACACAAAAAAAAGTACCTGCTGACTAAGCTTTCCTTCCAATGCTTGAACGCTCACTGTGATATCTTCATCATCACTTTGTGCTAGGTCAGGCTGAAAGGAAAAGTAACTTATAAAACCAAAACAAAATTACATAAATTGCACTAGAAGAAAGAAAACAGGAAACAAACAACAAAAGAAAATCTCCTTAATTTTCCACATGTGGAAACAACTGACAAACTACCAAAAGGAAGCCTCAAGCAATACACTAAATCTGGTATTGCAACCGAAACTATTACAGCTGTGAGACAGAAATTGCAAAGACAAACTTAGAAAACCTACCACAGGTTCAGGATAAAGGCCAATTTCACTTAGCTCCAACAGAATCCTGATATCAATGGACATATCACCATACTGAACTTCAGTGCAGCCAGTGCTGGATCTCATAGATTGACTTGGAAGTATATCATTTAAAATAAGCTCCAAGTGTGAGTCTCTAGTCAGCTCCACTGACCCATTATGACTTCCCAATATTGGATCCAGGATATTAGGATGACTATGATAACCATCTTTCTGAATACTATAGCCAGTAGTAGCACTTCCCTCAATACTTTGAGAATGAGTCCAAAATTTTGAATCTACACCCTTTGTTCCCAGTTCTTCCTTAAACTCTGACCATCTGCAAAATGCATAATCATGTGAACGCTCTTCTCCTTTGTTGGTATCAAAGTAAACATTCTCCATATCATCGTCGTCAATTATAGCTGAAAGAAGTGCTTGGCAAACAGAAAAACCGGTTTGAGAACCGATCCCTTGAAGTTGCTCAGAGAAAGCTCCATTGTCCTTTCCTTGATCATTGCACAATATGTCTGCTGCACAGTGACCGCAGCTAATCCCGGATGAAAAAGCACTGACATCTTCTTTGTTTGGGAGTGATGGAGTTGACAATGGAGAAGCATATCGTAGACCATCCTGTAAGAAAAATGAAAAATACCATTCAAAAAACAATAAGGTAAACATAAGTTGCAGACTAAAACAACAATTCTCATATTATGGTGCATTTGGTTCAGCTTACCAAAAAAGCAGCTTTTCAATTTTCCATTTTACATTTTTCAATACACATTTTATAAGATCTAAAAAATTTATCAAGAATTTAGAAAGTGTGGAAAAACTCTACATAGTGAGATCTTTTTATTGCATATTTTTATTATTTTTTTGAGGTAAAAAAAGTAGAGCTTGTTTCTCAAAAAAGACAAAAATACCCTCAATTCTAGAAAAGCTCCATTTCAAAAGCACTCCCAAACGCCCCCATAATAATAAAGAAAGATATCGAGTAGATAGAAGCATATAGCTCAATGAAACATATGTTGACCATAACATGAAACTATCTCAAAGAGAAGCTTGTAAGCCATACACAAGTTATAAGAGATTACAGCGGGTACATACATTTCGACCATCTTCTCCACGAATATCACTATATTCAGCACAAGCATTAGAGCTTATCTGTTGGTTGGGAGAAGAAAGAATCAATCAGTTATAACAAACAAGGTAATTAGAGAACTTTCCAAGAATTCTTTTGAACAAATTAATACCTCTTGCTTCAAGAACGCTACATCATCTTCTGATATAAAAGAAAAGATAGGCTCCATTTGACTCCAAAATGAGCCAGTGCAAGCATTCACTAAGAAGCAACACAAAAGTTGTTGCCATGGTAAGAGATCTTACTAGAAGATGCATAAAAGGCAGATAATCATTGGTATCACTTACTTGTCCAGATAGCAGCATTTGCTGCTGCCAGAAGCTCTTCATGATCATTATATGAGTCTCCTTCCAAGTTAGAAATTTACATTATTAGCAATAAGAAACACTTCATATACAGATAATAAGACTGTAAAATAGGAGGTTATAGGTCAGCGGATACATTAACACACCAGTAATATCCAGGCTGGAATTGATCATCGAATGCCTTGGGCGTGTATATGCCCTCCGCTCGGACAATTTCTTAGTCAGTGGACGACCTTGTTTGCTGAGACAAAGGTTCAATGCATTACACACACACACACAAAGTAGTTTCTCTAATTAAACAACTTTGTTGCAGGACTAATTTCCCTTATATGAGCCATTTCATTACCTCTCCAATTTCTCTAAAGCCCTTGTCGTTCTCATTTGTTTCGTCGTTGTAGTATACTCGACCTTCTCAAATCCAGAGGAGATGTTTGGTCTTGTAGGAATAAGACCACGTCCGGACCTACCTTGTCTTCGGATACCATCACTGAGATGTTCATCAACAGCCAACTTTGTTTTCTTTGGGTGTGATACGACAACTGCAGCTTTCTGGATACTTTGGCTGCCTTTTTCTTCTATCTCGCTGCATTTCTTAATTTTACTATTGGACTTGCTTTCTAAAATGCCTGAATCATCACTTTCTGATAGTCCTGATGCTGGTGCATGCTCGCCCTTAAGTTGTTGAGAGGCATTAGAAGACAGACGTTTAGTGACCCCCAACCCATCTTCATTGGATATACTCTCAATTACATCCGATGCTTGGTACTCATCACTACTAGAAATGAAGAGGGACATGTTTGATCTTCTAGCAACACGTGAGATTTTCTGAGGCCTTTGCTCACCCCATTGCACAGGTGGTGATGCTGACCGTGTGGATGTTCCACGTTTACGGTTGGTAGACCCATTTATACCACTTGCCTTTTCTATAGATTGAGGGAACTCGGTGTCATCGGAATTCGCTAATGCTCGGTGAATGTTCTGCGCCGCCTTAGATAGGGAACCAGAATTTGATCTCGGACCTCTTGCTGATGGGTTCAGCTTAGACGTTGGACTAGCAGCAGAACTATCCTCACGACCATTCAGCCTAAACATAATTGATGGACGGGCAGCATTAGACATACATGGAGTGGCATAGAGTAAAGGGTAATTTGTACGAATGACAGAAAACATAAATCGTATAGAGATAAGGGTGTGCATGGTTGATATATATATATATATATATATATAGAGAGAGAGAGAGAGAGAGAGAGAGAGAGCGTGCTTATGCCACGATGTTCTCTAAGTAGTATTCCAAAACTTAATGAAAGATTCTTACTTGTTAGCAGTCCTCTGACAGCACCCATCCTTATCTAAAGTAACAAGACGTCCGTCCTTTCTATCCCCAAAAGCTGAAGCATTCTCTTGGTCACTTCTTGGCGGGGGACGCGTCATGGAATGCTGAGAAGATGTGTCAAGACCTCCTGTACCAGTGAGTCCAGTCCTGCCAAACAAAATATTGGTTTTATTTAGATATTCACTATCTTCAGTCACCATTTCCTTAAAAACAACCAACTCTGTGAGTAGTTTTACTTGTACCTCCTTTTATATCTATATAGTGAAAAGTGGAAATTGTGAAGACTTTCCGGATTAGTTCAGTAGGTTAAAACATCAATAAGCAATTGAAAAAAGTTAGCTGAAGGAAGTTTTTGTTTAGGGAGAAACTTACACAAACTAGGTGGAGTATTTATAATACCAAATATGCCTTTTATAACACCATCCCAGAAAGAAAACCTTAACTTTTTCCCATAATAGCATTTTCCATATTACTATTAGCAATTGCTTTTATTGAGAGGAAATAAATTTATCTTCCTTGGACTGCTAAATAGAAAAAGTATGGCATAACAGGTAAAAGTTGTATATCCACCCAAAAGAATACATATTTCCTGAAGTGACTGATCAACAATCCACTAAAACTCTTAAAACATTATAATGCATCTCCTTCAACCTAACAGCCATAGGAACCATTGAACCATTTTGGTTACATCCTAACATACAAGACTAGCTTGAAAACATTGATAGGAACTTTTGCTTAATTGAAAGAGGTCGGGAGCACTGACTTGAGACAATCATCATCAAGTAGATCAGAAGTGTTAAAGTAACGACATCAAACCTGCTGCCATGTATCACATTATTAATACGTGGTCGATGGTCAGAAAAGAGCTTTTGCTGGATTCCTCGTCTAGGGTCCCTTTCCCCATCAAGAGTTTTAGCCACTGCTGTACTTACAGAAACATCTGTCTTTAATACAGAACGCTTCTTTTTCATATTAGGCTTCTCCCATCCATCAACAGTAGATGATAGTGGTCGAGCTTTTTCTTCAGGAATTGTCGTGCAACCATTAGAAGTCTTGTATGCATCTTTATCCCTATCTCCAAGCACAGTCGGCCTGGTAATGCTAGTACCCCTTGCATCCATCTAAAAAATGAAAAGGTACTTGGATGAAATACATCATTATTTGAACCCTTACCAAATTAAATCAAAATAAAACTGTCTAGTAGCAAACAATATCATATCTCGCGATAAAAGAAAGGGTGAGGCATTCAATTGTTGTTATAACGTCAACCACTCATTTATAGAAAACCACTATATGGAGATTCTAAGGAACATGGAAGACAAACATACTATCTCACCTACTACTCTTATGTTGATGATGACTAATATTATTCATGAGAAGAAATGATCGGATGTTTCACTGGTGTTTAGTACAAAGGCAAACAATGCATAAAGATGCTAATGAGAAGAACAAACAGATCACAAGAAATACATCCATGAGGAAGAAATCACAAGCACGAGGATGAGTAGCAAAATACCACCCAAATAGAATAAGCAGTCAGAGGAGAAATCTAGACGAGTTTATCAACAATAATGGCCAACATAAATCTAAAGACAATCAAATAGCAATTTGTCGCATACAGCAAGTCCAACACAGTTCCGTAGTCTAAAAGCATATCTTAAGACTAACAGAAATACAACCATTCACTGTGATACTACAATAAGAATGTGCAGTCATATATCAATGGAGAAACAACTCAATTAAGCATAAAATTTGTTCCAGACATACTGCAGGAAAAAGTCTATCTCTAGAACAAAAGAAATTTATCTGAGGAACTAGCTGATATACTTAATAATAACATAATTAGGCAAATGAAGAAACGGAATGCAAATAACGAAGCTTGGAGAAGGTTGACCAAAAGTTTTGAGGTACAAACCCTTCCTTCAGCCATCGAAGATCTAATCCTTCTATTTGGTACAGCAACCTTTGCCCTTTCTTCCAATCTCTGAGATGCTGGCTCAGAGCTATTCGAAGAAAGAAGACTTTGATATCCACCTTTTGGAGCACTTGGTCCAACCAACAATGCATTAGACCGCTCTGCTGATGCACCATCAACTCTAGAACGCTTCTTTGATGTGGTGTGGGCGCATCTATCAATTCTTGATGCTGCTTCACCAAAGGCTTTAGCTCGATCCCTGTCAATGTCAAGCATAATATACAAATTACAGGTCCGGTCTACCAAGAATAGCGCAAACTAAGAGGGAAGACAGTTCTGAAAGCATATGTTTCATCAAAAGAATGATTCAGATATTTGATTAATATATGAATGGATGATATAGAATATATAACTACGGAGAATTTGCTATGTCAAAACAAAGAAATATAAATACACAGAAAAATGTATTAGCAGTACACTGTCGCCTCAGTTACTTCTACTTAAAACTAGTAGAACTCTTGTGACCAAGACATAGACCTTGCTTTAATAGAACCCTCAAGGATGTTGCTCTTTATACGTTTGACTTCCTCTGCAGAGGAAGGTGTCAAGCCTTTCGCTCCACTTGCGACTGACGACTCTTCAGAGGATAAGCCAAGAGCAGAAGTTATTGTCCTCTTCATCTCTACTGCCTTGGGGAACTTCTGATCTACAACAGGTTTTAAATCAGATACAAGGGACTGAAACAGATTCCTTGAGTCGCCCCCTGACTTTGGCATACTTGATAGAGAGCTCAAGAAACGGTTCTCTGAGACCTCACGAAAACTCCCAGATCGTTCCATGAATGCAGCTCCATATGATCCACGTTGCCCATTTGAGTAGGCAGGCCCATCAGGGCTACAAGATGAGATATCATATTTGCTTGTTGTGGCCATTATTTTCCCTTAAACAATCTTCACATTCTCGTCAATTAGATATATTGTCATATCATAAATGCTCAAATTTGGAACTTGAGATTGAACAAAGGGACACCTGCAATAGATTAACATTGTAAACAACAGACAGATATTACTAGACATAATAAATGCATCCAACATAAAAGCATGAGATTTCATTCCCAATATCAAACAACGAATAGAACACTGCTAACATAACTTAATTCTCATCAGATTATCCAGATCATTGAAGCTTCATTTACCAAAATTAACTCATTACACAACCTCTCAGCTTCCAAAGTAACAAAACCAGTAATAAAATTACAGCAACAGACACTTTATTACGTAAATTAACTAACTAAACAGCTCCTAAGCTAGCTACCAACAAAACATAAACAGAACAACAAAAGAACTGAAAATAATCATGATCGCTAATAGAAATAACAAATCACACAATTTCTCAGCTAACAAATCGAGCTGAACCTATGTATCCTAGAACATAATTAAGCGCATGAACCATCAAGCAGAGTTTAATTTACATGCATTAGAATAACTACAATTACCAATTTAATCGAAAAGTTTCTCCAAATTTTCCAAAATAATATACTTCGGGCTAGCAATAGGATCAACACGAAACATCACGTAGAAACAAATTAAAATAAGAAATTGAAGAAGAAAGTAACCTTGATCGAAGAAATAGGTTTCTGAACTTCAATAAATTAAGAGGTGGAAATTGTTGTTACCTTGCGCGATCGAAAGAAGAAAGAGAGAAGACAGAAGACGGATGTCAGAAATAATAATAAAGTAGAAACTAGAATTCTTTTAAAGTATTTTTGGAGTCCGCACGAAATTAAATGGTAACAAAAAAGTTTAGCGAGAGAGAGGAAAATTTTTGGAATTTGTTTGTTATAAATTATAATTACCGGGACTAATTGCAAAATTGCAGATACGCCCTTGAGGGCTGTTTATTGTGATTTGGGTTTTGCTTTAACAGTTAAGGTCCAGCCACTACTTGAACTCTGGCTATGGCGGTTTAACAGTTAAGGTCCAGGAGGCAATATTTAATGACTTATTGCACATAACACGGTGGACGTTCGGCAGTGTTGAGAATAAAAAATATATTTAAGTAAAATATATTAATTTTTTATTTTTACTTTTTTAATAAAAATTAACAACTATATATATATATATATAGCATTTAAGTTTTCATATATTTTAAATTTTAAAAAACCTATAGAATATTATAAAAAATTTTGAAAAATATCAGGTATGTTTTAATTAAAAATAATTAATAAACTAAGTCAAATGTCCCCATATAAAAAAGTCTCTAAATTGCATGCAACAAAATTCAGAATGTATTATGTATGATGATGTAGACTGAAGCAGTGTGATAAATTTTTATGCCAAATATAGATAGATAACTAAGTATGATGTATTACATGAATCTGTTAAACTAAGGCCACATTTGGGTGAACTAAACGAAACTTTTATTAAAATAAACAGTTTATTTCAGCTTATCAAAGTTTAGGCTTATTTTAAAAACAACTTATTTTGAAACAAAATACTTATTTCAAAAGGATGTTTCATAGGAAAAGTTAATTTCTAAAACAAGCTCAAAATGATGGTTGAGTGAATAAGGGGTCCTTTGGGAGTCCATTTTAGGTGCTTCTCGCAAATGCACTCTCTCAATACAGTCTAAAAAATAATTTTCTTTAGCTCTATAACCTTTTCTAAAAATTTAAACCACAAAAAGTATATATTATAGAGTTCAAACTTTTTTTACTTTTTTCTTTTTCTTTTCTTCTTTTTCTTCCTCTTCTTTGTACTTTCAATAATAGTTAGTACGTATAATGCATTTTTAAGATCGTCTATATAAGATTTTGATTAAATTATAACACAAAATATACTTCGATGTCTATTTATATCTTCGTTAAAAAAGATACTATATCAAGTAAAATCTGCTATCAAAAACCTTTTTGAAGAGATAAAAAAATAAGCATAAAATAAATATTTACTATCTTTAATTATTCTTATTTGACACTTTTTGATTAAAATTTTTGAAAGAGACTTAGATAGCCCCAATACAATCTCCATCGTCGATATAACATATATAATTTAGATACACACTGATAAATTTCAGCTTAATCATACAATAAATTGAACTCTATTAATTCTCTTCACCAAAATGACCGTCAGAAAGTAACGATGATTGAATTTTTTATCCAAACAAAATTTGAATAATGATCCTTCTCCTAAAACAATTCAAATCAGACCATTCTACGGTCATCCTTATTTAAAGAATAGTCCTGTTCGAGTACTTCTCGAAAAAAATTTATTATTAGACTTATTTTCTAATAATGATCATTACTTGATACTTTTAGACTAAACAATTTAAAAAGAGCTTAGAGATCTCCAAAATTTGTCTTTATCGTTGGATAAAAAAAATTATGAATTACACACTAATAAATTTTTCTTTCAAACAAACTAATCAATATCCATTACTTTTGAATGATGACAGTTAGAAATAAGGATGGCTAGAGAATGACATAGTTCGAACTTTTCGAATAAGTATCCTTATTTGACAAATTTTGAAGTAGAGCAATCTTCAACCTCATAATAATAATGGTCGAATAATTATCCTTCTTCAAAAAAAAAAGTTGAATAATCATAATAATAATAATAGTTGGAAAATTGTCTTTATTCGACTTCTTTTCAAAACTGAAGAAAAGGGTATGCTATTATTGTTTTTTCTGTTACTGCTGTTATTTGTTTGTGTTAGGTTTTTCTGTAAGATTAATTCAAGAGGGGAGGGGTGAATTGAGTTAGTCAATAAAAATTTTCGTCAAGTTTAGTTATCCTACTGGCAGCAATCTTACAGCCGGCTGTGTCAATGCTGTGACATACAGACAGAGAGAGTTAGAATGTTTACTGACATAAGTGACAAGGAGTAGTACTCAGGGTATTTAACGTGCTTCGGTAAAATCCTTTTGCCTACATCCACGGTCGCTCTATCACTAGAGCCAAAGCTTCACTAAACCTTTAATAAGCTACAAATACACCTAGAGCAAAGTGCTTCACCAAGCACACTTACTCTACCGGATTTCTTCGCCAAGACAACCTCTAACAACCTACTGGACACGCCTGTTCCCCTAGCTGATTTGCTAGCTCTATTACAAGGTCTAAGAGCTTACACCAAGCTCTACCTGAGCTTCCTTTACTGGTGCCTAGAGTACCACCTTTATAATGTCAGTAAGAGGTTACAAGAAAATAAACCAAGATTGAGCACAGGATCTATCTCATGAATGTTAAGTGTTTATGATGTGATTCAGATGAGATGATCGGAGAGGTTGCTGAGAGAAATTTCTTCAGTATGATTGGCAGCAAGATTTGTTTGTGAGGAGTAGTAGAGTTCATGACCAGCAGCAGGATATTTTTGTGTAGAGTGGTAGAGTTCTTGTATATCTCTGTTTTGTTTGGGTTCTCTCTAGTTCTGTTTTCTTATGTTCTCTCTCACTTTTCTTCGCTGCTGTGACTCCCTTCTTATAGAGTTTCTTCCCTGTGCAGGAGCCGTTGAGGAACGTTGCTGTTGGCGCTCTCTTTCATAGGTGGTTCTTCACGTCAGATAAGAGTCGGTTTTATCCAGTGGTTAATCAACCGCTTCCAAGCTTCTTTCGGCTGTCTTTGTGCAAGGTCTTTGTTACATTAAATGCGTTGTAAAAGTTTGAATTTGCTGCCAACGGTTGAAAGCTTAATTTAGCTAAGCTTCTGTCTGAGACTCGGTAAGCTGATGAGTTGATATGGCTTATCCATAATAAATGCAATGCAGGTTGACTGCTTGACTTGAACAAAGACTTTGACTTGTGTAATGTGCTTTTTTCTCTTGATTATTGAGCTTTCCTTTTCTGTGAAAAGCTCTTGTAGATCTTCTGTTTGAAGTGCTTCAGTCCGTTGTGAGTGCAGGTGATTTTTGAAGCAAGGAAAATTTCGTTGCCGTTGAACACAATGGTCTGTTTCGAAACAGAGAAGTCTTCTTATGCTTCAGTAGTATAACAGCTGACTGTAATGTGGCTGTGGCATCCTCTGTCCCATATGCTGTCCTCTGTCCCGCTTCAGTAGTTAAGCAGCTGACTGTGATGTAGCTGTGGCATCCTCTGTCCCGCTTCAGTAGTCGAGCAGCTGACTGTGATAGTAATAAGATAATAGATTTGTTGAATGATATCACGTTGTAATTAAATTCGTGATTTCTTCTGGAGGAAAATCGAAATCTGCATGTTGAAGCATTTCTGCATTATCAGCAAGACATGATTCTGATGATGCTTTGCACTATGTTCTTTGTCTTCTCTTGTTGTGATTTTTCATGATTCTTGATATGAACTTGTAGCTGATATGTTCCTCAATAAGTTCTCAAGATTTTGCTTCAAATGGATGACGAATTCTTGATTGAATTACATCTGAAAAGTTGTTTCATCAATGACCGATTCTGCTTTCTGTTTACTGAATTTTCATCTATCATTCCACTATTTTTTCAAGTTTATATTGATCATCATTTGATGTGCTATTCGGTCAATCTTATAGTGTGCATGTTGGCCTGTCTCTGATGAAAAGTTGAAGTTCAAATAGAATCGGCATCATGCTTGAAATTCTTTCTGAAGTGTGAATGATTATCACGATTTTCTGATTATTCTCTGTCCAACGAGCAGCAGCGAAATAGCAGCGAAGTAACCGGCTATTGAGTCCTCTGTTTTCTGCTCTTCTCTGTTCGCGATATCCATGTAGCAGCAATTAGACAGCTGGCTGTTTGGTGGCTGAGGGATTCTCCGTTCTGTATGGGTTTTTCTGCTCTTCTCTGTTCGCGATATCTATGTAGCAGCAATTAGACAGCTGGCTGTTTGATGGATGAGGGATTCTCTGTTCTGTGTGGGATAGATCTGTTTTATGAATTTCTGCAGAACTTGATTCCAATCATTAGTTCACCCTAATCCATAAACTATAATTCTTAATTATTGTTATCATCAAAATCAATCTTGGAGTTCCAACAGTTTGTTTGTTTGAGGTTCTACAAATTTAGTTACTTTCTATCCTACTAAATTTCATGTTTTGTTTTAGAGAATGGGATGCTTAGTGGATTCCTTTTTCTCATTGATGTTGTAGGCGTTCATTGATCAAACAAGTTGTAATGTTTGTATTCTTTTCAATTCTTTTGGGTTAAGCATATTGTTAAGTTGATACAATCAAGCATCGGGCATATCATCCAGGAATAGATAATCTTTTGGTTCTCATTGGAGGAATCCCTATTGCAATGCCCACAGTACTTTCTGTTATCATGGGCATTGGTTCTCACCGTTTGTCTCAGCATGTAACATTGATGTAGTGTGCATAATTTGCTTTAGAAGTTTGTTCAACTTTTTTTAGTACTAGCTGGCAGTTGATAAATAACTTGCTACTGATTGGTCCAGTAATATTCACTTTGAGTCCAAGCATTGGTTCTTTCATTGATTAGGTGTTTTATAGAAAGCAAGTTGCTGAACAAATTACTGAACTTTGTGTATGTTTAATAGAAAGCAATGTATTTGTAGATCACTTACTAGACGATTTAAATTAGTTCATTATTAAAGTACTCGTTTAGTCTTACTTCTTGATAGTGCTAACAAGCTTTTTTGGAACTGATGCAGGGAGCTATAACAAAGAGAATGACTGCTATTGAGGAAATGGCCGGCATAGATGTGTTTTACAGTAACAAGACTAGAACTTTAACTCTTAACAAGCTCACAGTGGACACTATATTTTTCTCAATTCTGAAATAAAATTTTGAATATACAAAAGGTAGTTGTTCAATTCTTCTGCTTTACACATATTCACAAAAAGTATAAAAGCTCTATAAGTTTTATTTGCATGATAGAGATAGTTGTATTTGATATTACACTTATGCTTTAGCTATCTTATATGTTTAGTTGGATTTGATATTTTTCATTCCTGTTTAGCATTAATGTTGCACCTCCTAATGAGAAATATAGTCTATATGTTTTTGAATTTATGTGTTGGTTTCTCTATCTATCTGCATGACGGAGATAGTTACAGGAAAATAACGAGCAAGTACATTGTTTGAGGAGTCTAAAAACAGTCATTCTACTTTCTCTGAGTTTATATGTTGTATTAGGCTTGTCTAAGAACCGAATTATAATTGACTTATGTATTTAAATGATTTTTTATTTGAATTATATTGCATCCAACAACGATTTTAGTATCCAACATAATCTGATTTTTTATTTTAATTGATGAACTTTGATGAATATTGTGGTGGTTGTTGTGTATATTTTGAAAGATATATATTGAATGATGATGTATATCTTAAATAGAATGATTAATATTAGAAAATTAATAAAAAACAACAAGAATGTTGCTGCATATGTGCTTACCGGCTGATGCTATTAGTTGGTAAGCACCGACTGATATAATCAATCAGGAACTACCGACTGAAAAATTCAGTTGATAATTAACTGTTTAATAACGACTGAATTTTTTATTTAGTCGGTAGGTTATCAACCGGTGTTTACCGACAGAATGCTGACTGGCATTATTTTAGTTAGTAATTTACTTTCCAACTAATTTTTAGGACTTATCGAATGCTTGATTCAGTTGGTGAAGACCTTATTTCTAGTAATGTGTATTTCAAATTTTAGTTCTTTATGTTTTATGATAGAGATTGTGTTTGGGCTATTTAAGTCCCACTTAAAATTTCAATCGGAAAGAGAGGTTAGAAATAAATATCTATTTTTTTCTTTTTTGCTTCATCTGAAAATTTTGACGCCTGATTTTACGTGATATGGTGCTGATTATTTTCTAATATGTAAATAAATAGGTGCAATACTTTTTGTTATATTATTTCATCCAAATCTTATACATACGAACTTAAAGACGTACTGCACGAGTAACCATTATTGAGGGAAAGGAAGAAAATGAAAAGAAAAAAACAACTCTAACAATAATTTGGTCAGTTTAATTGAAAAAACGTGTTAGAAAAACTTAATTTGAGAAACGGATTAGACGAAAAGTTGGTACAGTGAAAATTTATTTCGCCAAAAATTCAATAAAATTTTGCTAATAAAAAGTTTTCATAGAAGCTGCAGGGAGTAAGAGTTGGATTTCTTTGAGTGAAATTATAATCTGATACAGCATTCATAAAAAGAAATTAGAGATGTGAGAAAATATTTTTTAGTTGGTACTTTTAAGAAAAAGATATGCACAGATGTTTAGGACATATCATCAATATTATTCTTTTCTACTTTGTTTTGTTTATTATAATTCTGTAAGCTTAACAACTTATTAATTTTTTTGTTTATTTTTCTTCAGTGAAATTTCACAAAAATCATATATATATATATATATATGCGGATTTCTTTACTCCCAAGCGCAAATCCGGAATAATGAAGGTAATAGACTAAATGAACATCTACATGTGCCGGCCATTACATTTTCGACATCCATATGTGGCAATTGCCATCAACCTTTATTGAGTATAAGAATGAGTTAAATTAGTTCTACATTGAACAAAAAAAAAAAAAAAGGACAAAATGAAAGATAGTCATATAAAAAAAAGTCTCTAAATCCATTAGTTTAATTAAGCTTTTGAATTGTATTGAAATTTATAGTATACGGATCGGACCGTTGAATGAAATCTTTGTTTTGGGTTGGCTATTTCGGTATTGTATCTCTTCAACAATATATAAGAGAACAGATAAAAAACATAACTAGGAATATAACCTAATTAAACTTTTTTATTATGTTTAGTTTAGTACCCATGGGATCTCTCATTATTTGCTCAAAAATATTCCAGTACGACGTATTACAGATCGATGTATAGGACCACCGATGGCTATGGTTTTTAAGAATTCCTCTTTAGTATATACACAATTATATTGTCGATCTCACCCCGTCCTCACTGTTGATGCTTCAACTTGACAGAATAATGTGGTCTGAATAAAAAAAATGCGAAGTGTTATAATCAACCATACATGTACTTCAGACTGAAATCTGAAGCTTTCATAAAAAAGCTAGGTTCACCTAAGGATACAGAAAGTGTCTCGAGATAACAGATATAGGCTGTCATTCAACTTGATCTTCTGCTTTTAAAATTTTGCTCCCTTTTTATCTCCTTTTTGTTATTTCATTTTTCAAGAAATCTTGTATATTACTATAAAAATTTTCTAAAATTTTGAAATGCATGAATAATTATATGTCATAAAATAGTATATAGATACTTTTTTTAATTAAAAATACAAGTTTGTTTTCAAAAATTCTAATCAAAATCCTCTTTTCACCAAAAGCTCATTATTGTACGTAATCACAAACGACCCTTTTTCATCTTCCAGGAAAGCTATATCAGTAAATTAAACATTAATCCAGAACTTAACAAATATATGCACCTAAGCTTAATTCATAACATATATAATTCACTGAAATTATGCACAATTAACCAAGGATTTTAGTTTCCCATCCATGAAGTCACAACAAGATGAGAACTCCAAACATGAAAGTAGATAAAAATTTGAAGAGGTTTTCAGATGGGAATCAGTAGCATTTACATAGGCAATTACACAGACTTTTCTATTGTCATCAAAGCAGTTGTATCTCATATACCCAAAAACCAAAACATAAAAAAGGTTTATTTTACAACACCACCACTGAACAAATAAACTGTAGAGCATCTAGCAGATCCTTTAAGAACACCGGCTCACTATCCTTGTGCCGGAGCTAGCAGCTCTCTGGCACTCTTCGACGAGCGCCGTCCGGGCCGAAACAAGTCCATTTGGAACGAGCGACCGATCGAACGCCGAGCAATCGATCCAGTCTTTCAGAAAACTCTCTTGCCCCCATATATCAGGTATCCATACTCTTCCTGCCATCTCCATCCTGTGCTTCTTCAGTCTCTCTCTTCCACAATCTTCGTCTTTATCTTCCTTTTTCTTCTCGTCAGATGATTCTTCTCCTTCTTTTGTTTTATTCTCTTCTTCTTCTTCCGATATCTCTGGCTGCTCTTGTTCCATGCAGTTCATAAACCTGTGATACTCATCAGCATGGGAATCTTGTCCCATGTAAGAGTTTAAGTTCTCTTTCAAACAATGATCCTTGTAGATATCGAAAGTACTGTAATGCTTCCTCCTATTCTTCAACTTCTCCGCGTCGTCATGTTGTACTGCTAGCGGCGGCGGTGATGGCGATGGACCATGGTTTCTTTGTAGATCAGTTGAAATGTTGTTCAAGCTTCTACTGCAGATTAGATCATCACTACTACTGCTTGGACGAAGCATCTCTGCTAGGCTATTAGGTAAGGTAGAGAATGATCTAACGAAGAAAATACTGAAGAATGTAATGTTTGGTACTCTCTGAGGAAATTGGGAGCGACTGGAGAAGGAATTGGGTAGAAAGACAGAAGAAGAGGGGAGATGGTGTGGGGTTGTGGGAGGACACGTTAAACGTTGGGAGGAAGAGATGCATATGGTGAGCGGTAAGGGAACGTGGACGAAGTTGTTTTGTGTGGCGGGCTTTGGAATACCATTATTTAGTGCTTTGGTTGAGTGAGCGAGATGAAATGAATAAAATTTGTGTGCGCGCGCGAGAGAGAGGTGGGTGATTGTTTTTACGTTCTTTGAGAGGGTGTTTCGATTTTTGCTTTAAAAAATTAATAAAAACATTCTTTGTAAATTTTTTAAGAAAAAAATTTGTCTATCTTTAGATTAAAAAAAGTATACATATATTTATTCAATAATATATAATTTATTTTATTTCAAAAAAATTTAAAAATATTTTATTGTAGAAAGATTTTCGAAAAACAGAAATCTAAAAACAAAAATAAAATAAGGTTAGAAAAGCTATGCCACCCGTAAGCCAATGACAAATATGGAGAAACAAATTGATAATTGTTGATTATATTTAAAATTTAAATAATAAGTGAATTTTCACTTTGATGACCGTAAGGTGTTTTTATCATTCAAAAACGTCAACAAGTTGATTATTGTTGATTCAGTTGATTATATGGTATTTTTAATTTTGGCTTATACTAGTTGTACAAAGAGAGAATAAGAAAGATAATTTTCTATATAGGGAAGTTCGGAAGGATAAGAAAATAATAAAATTTGGGATATTTCAAGATGGGGATGGATACCTGGACATGGTTTCGCTTTTGGAAAGAATGCGTCCAGAAACAAATTTGGGCTGCGTCTGTTTCTCACTCACTGGTGACCGTCGTTCGTTTGCCTTTATTGTACGCTTTATCACTACCTTAAGGTGACCTGTGGTCTTCAATAAACCAACACTGTCATTTCCCTCCAAGGGTATGTAGAGACGGTTTGGCATTGATTTCTCATTAAATAATTTTTTTATATATTTTATAAGTATTTATAAATTTATTTAAAAATTTTAAAATATAAAAAAATTTTATATAATAAAATTTTTTATTACTTATTTTTATTATTATTTTTTAAATAAAAAAATAAAACTTATTTTTTTTAAAAATATTCCAAACGCTCCTGTAATCTTTTAAAAGTGTTTTTTCCTCCTTTTTTCCTCTCTTTTCCTAACTAGCTACTTCTTGAGTACCAATTTTAGAAAAAAAAAATGAAAAAAATAAAAATAACTGGTTTCTAATATTAATCTCCATTATTGTCTCACAAAAATAAATTAATTAATTAAAAAAAAAACCCTAAACATTCAACATAGATGTCTTTCTAGGAGTTTTTTTATTAAATGACCCTCCTACTCTGTCATTTTCTTTCTATAGCCTTTCTTTTCTTACATAAATTCTTCTAACTTATGTTTGACAAAAAATGATCAAAATACTCCCATTCAATAAGAAGCCTACCGAACTCTCTTCGTAGAGTCAAAAAGCTTCAACTTTTTATTGAGTCTTGCAGCATGATTCTAATTCGTAAAGTATTTCGATCAATTGCTCATCAGAGTAATATTATATATGTTTGTTCACATATTTGAAGAAAAATTAAGTTCATATGAGAAATTTGATATAAATATCCAAAAATAATCTAAGAAACACATTTTGTAGAGCACTTCAGATTCAGAAGTGATTTTGCTATGATTTTGGTCAAATTTGAATGTGATATTTGTAGTATAAATGCTATGATAGATATAAAAAGAGTTAATTAAGAAATAAAAAATAAATCAAAAAAATTAGCAAAAAAATAACCAAAGATAAAGTGAAAAGAAACTAAAAATTTGCTTATTCTATCTATATTTAGATAAAATTTGTTTTTTCTTGTGAAATTTAGTTGTAGATTTTATAGATATTTAATAGAAAATTCACACAAGTAAAAAGTGCAGATTTCGTAATCAGAATATCGTTAGAATATAAAACAAAAAAGGAAAATATATGAAGAACATACTACCCATGCATATTGGGTCTTAAAGGTCGTAAGAGTCGCTTAAGGGCAAAAAGTGGTGGAAATTATATAGATCTCATTAGTATTTTAGGAGAAAATTCACAGCCAAATTTCAAAAATAAAAATATTTAAGAATTCTTATTGAATATATCATTAAAAACTTAAACTAAAACTGAAGAATAAATAATGATGAAAAGTAAAGGTCGCATGGTTGTAAGGGTCCTATTAGGGGTTATAAGGTGTCAAAAAATATATATAATTTATAATATATTTTATAAGAAGATTCACAGCTTATCTCAACATCTAAATCGCAATTAATATAAAAATTAATGATTCACAATTAATTCAACAATCATACATCACAACATATTCAAAAATTTTAACCAATTTAAATTAGAGTTTAATCCAAAATTTCAGTCAATAACTCATGCTATTACAAGCAACAAAGTTGACTAAAATATACATAAGAAAAGAGAAATCAAATATGGAGTAACAAGGCTTTTTTTTTTGTCTTTCTGGATGATGCTCTCTCCGGTTCTGTTCGGTTTGCATGCCACGACCCAGTTCTTTCTTTGCTCTGTGGCTGCGATAGTACTTATATTACTCTCAAAAAAGAAAAATAGTTCTCCCAAAATTCTCTCAAGTTTGAAGGACGGCTAGAGTGGGATTCCTGTTGGAGATTGTCGACTATCTTGATCAAGCGTAGGAGAAAGAGTCCAGCTGAAAGATAAACTCGTCGAGGCAAAATAACTTGGATCTGATTTCTGGTGAGATTCGTGCTTGGAGAGTTCTAGCGCAAGGAGTGTAGCATAGTTCCAGTGAGAAGCCCCTTCAATAATGCCTCAAGTAGAGTTTCTGCTTGATGCATCTCTTAGACAAACTTAGGTTTCTTAATTCTTCCTCTTGGGCTAATTAAATGCTTACATTTGTTTCAATATTCTGGTCCGTAAAAGGCCTACTTCTCTGCAGCTCAAATATCTCACATTCTTTTCTTTCTCATTTGTCTTATTTCTTAGCTTATTTATTTAGCTCGCCTTCTTTCTCTTTCATATTATAAATATACACATTAAATATCTCATTCTCATTAAACAATCATCACTTAAATTCTATTAAAAGGATATTAAAAGTACATTTATTATACTCTTATATGAATGTTGTTAGAATTATATTGTAAGATCTAATACAAATTAGTTTTTAGTCTGTGAAAAGAGTTCATGATAGGAGGATTTTAATTTAATGTAGAATAATTTGATCTTCTATTATTTTTTGAAAAAATACATTAGAGAAACTTATTTTGGAAAAAAACCAACTAGATAAACAAAATGAGAAAATATGTAGGATCAAATGCGCATATTAAAATGATTGGCTAACTACTTAATACTTTCATATTAGCTACTGAATGTGGAAGAAATATTTGTATTTTGTTAGAGATGCTAACTCTCAAGTACTGCTCACTGCTAAAGAAAGAGGTAGCTCCTTACTAGTAGTTGGTACCTTTCAACTTGTTCTTTGTTATTATTGTCTTTTGACTCACATCTATTAGAATCAGTCTCGCAGTAAAGTCGATCGTAAGGAGGTAAAAGAGGAATCAATAGGTGTTTCAAAATGATATAGTATAGTTATTAGCGATCCCATATCTTCAGTAAACAAGAGACTGGTCAAGCAAGTCTGTAAACTAAGCTAAACTATTACTCCTTTTTTAATCTATAACTAAGCCTATGACTCGGTGCCTAATTTTTTATTGTCCAAGTTAGCTAACATATTATTAGTCTGTCACCATATCCGTCCCCTCCGCTACTAATTTAAAGGTACCATAATTTGGAAGCATAATAATCTCTCTACAATTACATGTCAGGTGGCTTTACTTGACAAACTCTGATACCACATATAGAATTAGGTTCATATATTCAAAATATTAGCCAACCATTTGAGGATTATCATTTCTCACATAAAAATACATATTTTTTTAATATTCAACTAATATGAAATTATTAATGAGTGTGGGTTGTTAACCAAGCCAGTCAGGATCTAATTTTACTCTGCTTAAGATGAGACGCTATCCCATATACCGAGTTAGCTAGTTTCTTTTTTAGTCGAATGTTACCTGCAGCCCTTCCACTACTAGTGCAAAACTAGTTTAACTTGAAGGCCTAATAGGTAGAATGGTCATTAATAAAAAAACCCCTTCTTAAAGAATTTGGTCTTCCGTAGTTCTAACATTTAAGGGCATAATGCATCGCCGATGAATCTTGTCTTTTTAGATCGGTGGTAGTTCTTATTGTCATACTCGAAATCAATCCAAATAAATTTTAATTGAATCCAAATTAGTGTATAGAAACTACTTATTTATTCGAAATTTTGATTAACTTATTTAACTCGAAATTCATTTGACTCATGTAACTTAGCAGGCACTTTCCAAGTTTTGAGCAATAATCACATGTACTTGTCCATTTATCTAAATGAAAACAATTTTCTCTTGGATTTGTTGATTATACAAATTTAAAAGCGAAAAGCACTTATGAACTTTTGCCTGGAGAGCCAAAAGCGTTGGTTCAGCTCATCCAATCATATGCGTTCAGGCTTCGTTGAGTTCACGTCCGCCGTCACAGTCTTTGTTTGTCAACATCTTCGTTTTTCGCGGTCATGAGTTGTTAGTTGGGAGCAATCTCGCTGACATGTATTCCAAATGTGCGGTTTTAGTGAATGCTTACAAGGTGTTCGACAAAATGCCTGATAAAGATGTGATTAATTGGAATGCCTTGATTGATGGTTATATTAAGAGTAGGGATTTTCGTAGAAACTGTAGGTATTTTCAAGAAAATGGTTGGAGAAGCTGTCGCCTTGGATCAACATATCTTAAGTAGTGTGTTAAGTGCATGTTGATGGACTATATGCTAGGTTTGTCTCTAGATTCAATAATAATAAAGTAGGGATTTGACTCAGAGATTTTCATTGGCAATACTCTTACTTTATGTGTACTCTCAGTGCAGAGATATGGACGGCTCTTCAAGGGTGGTTAAAATTCAACCTGAGGGGTTGAATGTTGTTTCGAGCACTTCTTTGATTGAGGCTATGTTGAGATAGACTACATAGAGAAGGCTTTCAGCACTTATGTCAAGTCACAGAGACAAGGTGTTGTGCTAACATTGTTGAATTCACTTTCTCTAGTATGATCAAGGGTTGTGCTAACCATGCTTTGTCGACCAAGGAATGTTGCTCCATACCCAAGTAATCAAAACAAGCTTCGTTTGGGTTTCCTGGTCTCAGCTGCGCTGTTGACATGTATGGCAAGTGTGACCTTCTCACAAATTCTAAGCACACTTTTGAAGATATAAAACAACCCATTGATGTTACATGGAGCATGTTAGTTGAGGTTCTAGCACAACATGGTCGAAGGAAGGAGGCTGTTGAAGTATTCAACTCAATCATTTCAAGAGGGTGCAGCCCTAAATGACATCATGTTTGTGTATCTACTGACAGCATGTACTTGTCTTGTCGATTAAGGATTGAAGTATTTCTACTTAATGCTCAACAACTATCATTTTTAACCTAAAACAGAGCATTACTCAGGTAGTTAGATATGCTTGGTAGGGCTCGAAGACTAAATGAAGTGGGAGAGTTTATAAGCATAATGCTGGTTGAGCCAAATGCTTATGCCTTGAGCTCTTTGCTTTCTGCATGCAAGACTCGTGATAACAAGAAGCTCAGTGAGTTTGCTGCGGAAAAACTAATGAGTATTGAGGCGGAAAACACCGGTGTTTACATCCTGCTCTCAATATATATATATATATATATATATATATGAAACAGATGGGAATGGGAAGATGTAAAAGTGGTAAAGAAGCTGATGAGGGACAATGGAGTCGAGAAGCTGCCTGGATTTAGTTGGATAGATGTTAATAGCAGCACTCATATCTTTGACTTAAGGACTGGTCGACCAGAGAAGAGATCTATCAGAGTTGGAGTCAGAGAAGATTAAGGCGATGGAGTCAGAGAAAATTAAGGCAGGCTATGTTGCAATGACAATCTGTGTCTCATCAAATGTGAACGAGTGTTCAAAGGGGAGGATTCTTTATTTCCACAATGAGAATTGCTATCACTTTTACTTTGTTAAATATGTTGGCTACCAAACATCCTAAGGAAGAACTTGTGAATTTGCATAGATTGTCGCTCAGCAATCAAGCTCATGTCCAAAGTGGAAGGAAGGGAGCTAATTGTTAGGGTGAATGCTAGATTCACCAATTTATATAAGCTTAACGTTGATAACGTTTTAACTTAAGGTTCAAAGGAAGCATAGAAGTTTTTGGAGGTCATCGTCCACTTTCATTCCCATGTTGTAGTTTCATGGGGTCTTAAAGAAAGGACAATAGTGATAGAAGCTTGCAGGAAGCTCCGCATAACCTATTTTCCAACTCCAGCTAAGTTCTTGTGGCTTGAAAACAGGGCGTCCAATTGCAACAGCAGGCTTTCTGCATCTAATTGTGTCAGTTTACATTAATATGTTCAGATTCATAATTAAACAGCTAGCAGTTCTTGTATTCTCATTACATTATCTCCGCCCTCGTGGAATTGCAGCTTTCCCTTAATAAAAAGAGGAAGAGAGGTGTCTCATTAAGCTTAAGATTTTGGATAGGGATCGCTGTTAGAAATAGCGTGTGTTCGATTGTCGATAGACGCAGCGGAAATATAAAACACGCTCAAGGATCTTGCGTAAGCAATACGAGAATTGAGACAAGAGCAAGATAATCACAAAAACAAGAAATTTACGTGGGAAAAATAAAGAAAACCTCACGGGAAGGCAAACTAGCCTTCAAAGAAATTACTAAACCAAAACAATTACAAACTTGTGTTACACTTTAAGTGAGAACTCTCACTAGAATGCTTTGACTTGTTCTCTCTCACACTTGATGTTGTGAATGGTGTGATTGATGCTTCAAATAAGTACTTCTTACCCATATATATAGTGTGCCAAAAAACTCTTAAATTTCCAAACTTTTCTATTAATTGAGTCATTTGGCTTTCCATCTTTTATTAGATGCTTCAACTTTTTTAACCTTCCAACTTCATGGGTGGTGTTTTATCTTCCTTAATCCTTTAGCATTCCAACATGAATGCATATTTAATTTGTTAACCACTAATTTATATAGTGCTTTACAATGTCTAACAAATCTTCCACTTAAAGACACATTGTAAATTGCAATCCAAAAATAACAAGAAACCGATACGTAAGTGTCAAAATTCGATGACACTGAAAATAGATACGACTAAAAGGAGTAGGGCTAGCACGCATGCTAGCTGACTTCTTTTACCTCATACCGTTGTCTATCTTCCCTCGATTTCATTGCTATCTTAAACTGATTTTCTTTCGGCTTTCTTGTCATATTCAATACTATTCTCCATTATGATTCCATACAGAGATCTACAAAAGAAAAACTTGTTAAGGGTTACCACCTTAGTTAAGGCATCCGCAGAATTCCCTTTGGTAGGAATTTTGAGCATATTAATGCTCCTACTGGAAACCACCTCCCGTACGTAATGATACTGAATATCTATGTGTTTTGTTCTGTAATGAAGTGCTGGGTTTCTTGTAAGATACAATGCACTTAGGCTATCACAAAACAGAGATAAAGTCTCATATTTTTGCCCAAATTCTTCCAACAATCTCTTCATCCAGACCCCTTCCTTGTATGCCTGTGTTGCTGCCATATAGCAAGAGCAGCCGGACAAAATAGATTACTTTACTACAACATTTCTTTCTTCTTAGGAAAGGTTTAATGTATTGTATAGCAGCCTTTCCGAGCGAGCCTCTGGGATCTCCTGTAAACCCCCATGATGTGGTAAAGGGAGGATATTAGGAAAAGCGGTGAGTGAAGATTCCCTGCTGGAGAGAGGATGAGGGAGACCTCACGTCCGGTTCGGGGGGCGGGGATATCCCGACCCTACTATCATTATGCCTTTGCAATGTTACTTGGTTCAACTCCATTTGTGACCTTTTCTTGTATGTGGGACTTTCTATCTTCTTGGGTAGATTCTAGATCGTCTTTTACTCAGCTTCCGTTGTAGACAGAGCTACCATGGACTGCAGTTTAGAACACAAACTGACAGCACCACCTGCAAGAATAAACACATAACCAAATGTGGATTTCCTCCTATCCAAATCACCTGCGTAGTCTGCATCAACAAACCCTTTGACAATAAAATCAGATCCTCTGTAACATAATGCAGCATTCAATGTTCCTTTCACATACCGAAGGATCCTTTTTACCGCCTTCCTATGCTCAATGCCAGGACATGCCATGAATCTACTTACCACTCCCATTGCATGTGCAATGTCAGGCCGAGTGCAAATCATGGCATACATTAGGCTTCCCACTGCTAATGCATATGGTACTCGAGACATCTCTATCATCTCTTGCTCCTAACTAGGGGATAACAAAGATGATAGTTTGAGACTACTAGAGAGTGGGGTATACATCGGCTTACCACCATACATGTTAAATCGCTCCAACACTTTCCTCATATAGCTAGCCTGAGACAGCCGAATCTCTCTATTGTCTCTATCTCGCCATATCTGCATCCTTAGGATTCTGTTTGCCGGTCCCAAATCTTTGGTATAGAATTTACTAGCCAGTTGAACCTTCAATTATTGGATGCGATCCATGCTTGGACCTACTACAAGCATATCATCCACATACAACAGCAAGATGACAAACTCACCTCCCTCAAATCTCTTGATGTACACATAAGAGTCCGAGACAACCTTGCTGTATCCAAGGCTCCCGATACAAGAATCAAATCTCTTATACCAATACCGCGGTGCTTGCTTAAGCCCATAAAGAGATTTGGCCAACCGACAAACCAGATCCTCCATGCTTTTAACGGCTTCTGGCTGGACCATATATATCTCCTCTTCGAGCTCTCCGTGCAACAACGCCGTCTTCACATCGAGCTGTTCAAGATGAAAATCCGATGATGCACACAGTGCTAAGACCACACGAATAGTTGTTAAACGTAACATTAGAGAGAAGATCTCATCAAAGTCGATCATTTCTTTCTGTGCGTAGTATTTCACCACCAGCCGAGCATGATACCGTTCTACTTGATCATTGTTGTATCGTTTGATCTTGTAGACCCATCTATTTCCAGTAGCCTTACGGCCTTGGGGCAAAGGTATCAGCTCCCATATTCTATTTTTATGAAGCGCTTCAAGCTCTTCGTGCATAGCTTCCATCCACAGAGACACATCTGGACTCTCCAGCGCTTTTTTGAGAGAAGATGGCTCTCCTTTCTCTGTGAATAATCAATATACAGATTGAGGTGACTCCATAAAGTAGTCCTCATACATCTCAGGTGTTTTTCTCTTGCGAGTTGAACGCCTAAGGGACGTAGGCCTGGGAACTCTATCCTCTTCTACGTGCTCATCCGCTAGTATAGGCTTCAGATTAGAATTGTCTTTTTCATCATTCTCCTCCAGTACTGATGTGTTCATCATTGGGAGTGATGCCTCCTTCTCCCTTGCATCATCGCCATCAGTCACTCTTTGCACCTGATCCTCCGCAAGATGAAATTTATACTGAAGATAACTTTATAGGCAGTGGAATCCTATAAACGATACCCCAAAGTATCTTCAGCATATCCCAAAAATAGGCATCTTCTGGACTTTGGATCCAGTTTAGTTCTTTCCTGGGCATTGTACATCACATACACCGGACAACCAAAAATATATAGACGAGAATAATCAACAGTGGCACCAGTCCACAATTCCATTAGAATTTTCAAATCAGTGGCAGTAGAAGGAATACGATTCAACACATAGCAAGCAGTCTTGACTGCTTCTGCCCAAAAACTATGTGGCAGACCAGTCCCTTGTAGCATAGCACGTACCTGCTCAACTAGTGTTCGATTGAATCGTTCAGCTACTCCATTCTGTTGAGGCGTGTAAGCCACCGTTGACTGCCCTTTTATCCTTTCTTGTGCCAAGAGAGTAACAAACTCCGCACTGTTGTATTCTCCATCATTATCCGATCTAAGACACTTGATCCTGCTGCTGGAATCAAGTTCCACCCGGGCTTTGAAGAACTTGAACACCTCAAAGACTTCCGACTTTCTTCGGATTGGAAACACCCAACTTTTCCTGGAAAAATCATCAATAAATGAAACAAAATATCTAGCACCACCAAGAGATAGTTGCGGTGACTCCCACACATCCGAATGAATCAAGTCAAGTTTATCTTTGGCTCTGAAAACTGATCTCTCAAACTTTGCCAGTGCTGCTTATCGGTGACACATTCATCGCAGAAGGTAACTTTATGTCGGATAATCCTGGCAGGAACTTCCGATCACTAAGGATTTTCAAACCATGTTCCAAGATATGCCCTAATTTCAGGTGCCACACTCGCGTGATATCCTCAATATTGCTTGATGCAACACAAGCTTCTCCATGCGTCAGTGTTACCCCACGCACCTTATATAGGTTTGAGTCAATCTTTTCAGCTTCCAAGATCTTCTGCCCGTCTTTAATGACCTCCATAATCCCGCTTCCAACATGAGTCTTGCAGCCTAGATCATCCAGTTGTCCTAAATACAATAAATTCTTTGTAAAACCAAGTACATGACGTACCTTACTGATGATGCATACATTTCCATCATTTGCTTTAAGCTTGATGGAACTGACTCCAGCAATTTCAAGGACTTGTCAATTTCCCATGCATAGCACCTCCAGAAATAACTTTATAGTGATGAAACAAATCTCTTCTAGAAGTCATGTGTCAGGATGCTCCCGAATCTAAAATCTAGTCATCTGAGAGTTTGGACGCAACCACCGTCTCTCCCACTAGAGCCTCACCATCATCAGAGTTGTATGCCACACAAACAAGGGACTTCGAAGGATCCGTACCTCCAACTTTATTTGGCATGGTCTTACATTCTTTTTTGAAATGTCCAAACTTTCCACAGGCATAACACTTCACCTGTAGCTTATTTTTCTTCTGTCCAGAGCCATTATTGAATTTCCGTTTCTTACCCAAGCTATCTTGTGCAATCAATAAGGCTTCAACTTGGTGCCCACCAGGTTACAATCTCTTGTTTGCGTTTGCGGCGACCTTCTTTCTCAAGAATAGCTGCTGCTACCTTATCATAAACAAGATAATCTATATCAGTCGTAGTAGTGAGGTTGATCACTACCTGGTCATAGGAATCGGAAAGACTTTATAGAAGGATCAAAGCACGTTCATTAGTCTCTATCTTCTTTCCCAACGTTGTCAATTGAGAAAACAAAGCCTCCAATGAACCCAAGTGCCCTGAAGCAGAAGCTGAGTCCAACATGCGTAGAGAATACATCTTTCTCATTAAGAAAATGACATGTTGCGGTGACTTCTTAGCATAAGTCTTTTCCAGCTTCTCCCATACCTCCTTTGCGGTCTTCTTTTTCAGTACACTTAGCAAGATATCATCGGCCAAGGTAAGATGAATGTGTGCCAAAGCATTTCGCTCAATCTTTTGCCATCTTTTCTCCGGAAAATCACTTGGCTGATTCTTTAATGCTCCCAAACAGTTCTCCTTTGCAAGAACCGCCAATAGCCTTGCTCTCCACAATGTGTAGTTGCTCCCATTGAACTTCTCAATCTCGTACTTGCTAGCCATCGCAATAAACCAATGTCTCTGATGCCACTTGTTAGAAATAGCGAGTGTGTTCGATTGTCGATAGACACAGCGGAAATATAAAACACACTCAAGAATTTTGCGTAAGCAATACGAGTATTGAGATAAGAGCAAGACAATCACAAAGATAAGAGATTTACGTGGGAAAAATAAGAAAAATCCCACGGGATGGCAAACTAGCCTTCAAAGAAATTAGTAAACTAAAGCAATTACAAACTTGTGTTACACTTTAAGTGGAAACTCTCACTAGAATGCTTTGACTTGTTTTCTCTCACACTTGATGTTGTGAATGGTGTGATTGATGCTTCAAATAAGTACTTCTTACCCATATATATAGTGTGCCAAAAAAACTCTTGAATTTCCAAACTTTTCTATTTATTGAATCCTTTGGCTTTCCATCTTCCATTAGATGCTTCAACTTTTTTAGCCTTCCAACTTCATGGGTGGTGTTTTATCTTTCTTAGTCTTTTAGCATTCCAACATAAATATATATTTAATTTGTTAACTACTAATTTATATAGTGCTTTACAATGTCTAACAATCGCAATAGTAGATTAGCTCAAGGTATCATAAGTTTAAGAGTAATCATGATTTTAATGACTTGTAAAATGACCAAATCCATTTCGGAAACTATGCTTGCCTCTTATCCAGAAAACATTTTGAACCAATAGCTGGCTGAATCTTTCCTAAAGCTACTGTTTATCATGGATTGATGCCTTTTCTTTTGTTGACGAAAAGTTCGAAGCTACACATGTTCTCGTCGGAAGAAAAGTTGGAAAGTAAGAAAATGCATAATTTATTTTAGGAAGGAGATAAAGTCTGGATGGCCATAGTTCGAACGCTCATTTGTTGGTGATGTCTTGCTGAATAGTAACACACCATAGACACTTCTAATAATGTTTTGATGGCCTTCCCTTTTCCGGTCAATTGATTATTAAAGGATGGCTGGAGTTAACATAGATGCTTGCAATTTGGATTCTATGATCTTCAACATGATTGATGGTACATTCTTGTTGAATCCTCCTTTGGAATTCTATATGCAACAGTCTTTATGTTTCTTTTCTGGTCAGAATGCTTGTTTAGATTGTCATGTTGCCTTCAGATGATTGGAGGCTGATATCTTAAATCACCAACGTGATGCCATCTCTATCTTAAATGACACTTCAACACCAACTTGATATTGCCATCTCTATTTTTTTGCCAACAATCCTCCTTAAGCGATCCTTCTTTGTCTATTTCAGGCCTGGATTTCTTTGCTTTGCCAACGAATTCATAAGGGAAAAGGTTCATTACACTTTAAGAAAATGTTGGATTTCATTGTCTTCTTTGAGAACAGGATAGGAATTGTGTCCTGATTCCAGCAGAGTGCTACTTACTTTGAACAAGCATGGTTCAAATAAGATCAAATCCTTTTCTATATAGTCCTGCAGGATGTTTTACTTCTGCCTGTGGTGATAGTAGGGTCCCAATTGTGGGCACATTTTGCACCTTCAGAACCATCCTCTTTAAGTCTGCATTTTGGTAGTTTTTTTTTAATGATATTAAACAAGGGGCTATCAACAAGGGTGACTGCTCATATGTTTTCATTTGTTGATGTGAAGCATGATAATGCATCATATCTCTTATCAGGTTTTGCTTTTGCCATTTAAATTAATTTCTCTTACTTTTAAATCTGAACCAACTTTACATTTCACTTTCGCTATTTGCTTCATGCTGACCACTAAAGACGCTTCTTTTAAGTCGATGTTACTATGTACTTTGATCATTTCGAATTTAGAAACGTGAAGCTTTACCATTTGAATTATTTCATCACTTAAAAGTTTTAAAGGCATCTAGATCTAGGTGGTCCGGTTGGCTGCATTTACCACCTTGTCTCTACATAACACTGTATCCGGATTAGCCCCCAGATGGCATTTTAAAAACAAGTGCTGCGTTTCACTTCGTTTTGCTCACGTTTTCTTTATTATTGAGTTGCATTGCAGGCGTTCTGCTGGCATTAATCGCTAGGTCAAGACTGAATATTAAGTTAATCTTCCACTTCGTCTAAGTCTACGATGATACTTGCACAATCATTTGATTACTTATATCGTTTGCATCTCTCCAAACATCAAAGAACTATACTATTGTAGCTTATAGATAAGCAAAGCTTTATAATTTGATTCAATTTTCTAGCAGAGCTCTCTTTAATGTTTCTAAGTGGCCCAGTGGCAAGGTTTATGGCCTCGTGTCAGTGTTCCCCTTGACCCTCAGGTGTTAAATATACATAAATAAGCTCTTGCCTTTAACTTTATTCACCAATCTTCTCTTTGTTATCGACGAGCCGTGGAGCTGTCTTTTAATTATTGCAAAAGTAAATTATCCAGTATTGATATCATCACTCTTGCATCGAGTCAAGTGTGACATGAATATTTCTCAACATGACCCTGATTTCAACATATATACCTTCTATTCAGGTTGGTGCGACTCTGGATATAGCTCTAGCTCTTTTGTGATATATCAACCAAGTTATACATATATATCTTGCTTTTTATCGATGAAATAGTAATTGCTGATCAATCATTAGTTATGATTTTGATTGAAATGAATTTAATTATATGTGCAGCCAGAAGAAAATACCAAATATGTCACATGGAATGCCGGTAATTTTTACTGTTGCGGAGGATCTACATGCAGATGCCTTTGAACTTTACTTTGATCGTGCGTCCTCGGTTGCCAGACATGAAACTGCGGCTACAATGAAATGCCATTCATCTCTTTTTTTTTTCTATTTGCTGTATATTGGATTAAAAATGAGTAAATTAGTTTCATATTGAATAAAAATAAAATAAGGAAAGGGTTAATATACTAAAGAGTTTCATAACCTATTGGCTCAAGTTTTTAGTTGGATCGGACTTTCTAATGTATGGACCGAATTTTTCAGGTATCTTATATTGGTTAACTCCTCCGGTGTTGTATCTCTCCATAAGTGATATTAGAACCGACGATTTGACAGATAGTCCGATGCACGTAGTAGCTCTTGCTGATAGTGGGTGAGCAAGTTAAGAGCAGCATGACTCACATAGAGCTTTTATAAAGTGTAAGCGAGAATTCGGAACAAGTTGGGCTCTAATGGCTGATTCTTAGTTGCGCAGGCGACACGACCGGTGTATGTTATAGCTCTAGCTAGTGGGATGAGCAGGTTAAAAGGAGTATGACTCATATGGACTTTCGTACGGTGTGAGTAAGAATTCGAACTAAATTGGGCTCTAAAAGCTAACTCTTGATATGCAGATTGCTGAATTTAGAATGAGTAGATTAGTCCCATATTAAATAAAAATAAGATGAGAAGGGGATTAATATATTAGAAAGTTTCATAACCTATTGACTTAAATTTTTAGGTTGGAGTGAGTTTTCTAATGTATAGACCGGATATTTCACGTGTTTTATTTTAGTTAATTCCTCCGGCGTTGTATCTTTCAACATAATCAATATGAATGATCCGAAGAAGCTGCGATTAAAGTGTGGTTCAATTTTGTTTAATGAAAATGTTCGAGATTTCTGAAAATGCATCAAGTATTATCCCCTTCTATTTATTTGTTATGAGGTTGTGCTTTCGCATTTCTTCAGAGGTTGCTGATTAAGATAGCTCCATGCTTGCGTAGTCTTTCAAGGTTGTGAACCTCTCTGCAGTGAAATTAAAACGACAGATATAGCTAAGGATTACATCAACACTGTTAGCATTTCATTGATTTTAGCGATAATGTTGTTTAGCCTTCCTTAGATATCAGAACACAACGGCCTAAGACAGCATCACACGTCTGCAGGGTTATTGGTATTCATTCACTAATCATTTGTATCTTACGGAATTTGTTGAAGTACATGTAGGACAATAAAACAATCACCTCAGGTCATTATTCACCTAATCTATGGTTCTTTTCTTCAATAATTAAGATGAGTCCACTGATATTAATCATTAACATAAAACAAAAACAACAAGTAGATGAAAACAACAAATGAAAAGTACAACTATGCTGTGAAAAAGACTAGCGCTTTCAGGTACATATGTAGTGTAGAGAATTGGATAAGTAGAATTCAGTCGGTTTTCTTTTTCGTCCAGTTTTTGTGTCTTCAGTAGATTAACAATCACCAATCATCTAACTAAAAGGAGGCAGCTTAGCTCTCTTACAACCTAAGCAACATTAAGGATACTCTTAAAAGTACAGAGTCCTATTGGACAGTACTCAAAGCATGTCTATGGCTAATTAAGGAGTGCAATCAATCAATATATGCTGATTTGTGACTTGTATATAAAATACGGCGGCAAAAGCAGAGATCGACACGTATCTCTATAGAAAACAGTCATTAACAATTCTAAGTAAATCAACCAAACTTAGAAAGCAGTTACATATTATAGCTATGGGTGTGTTTAGTGTTACTTTCAACTTATTTTTGTTTAAAATTTTATTTTTAATTCACTTTCAAATCAAATAAATTCAATTCTTTATACTTACTTTTAAATATTAAATTATAAATAACTTATTTTTAAAATTTAGTTCTAAGAATTTAATTCACAGAAAAAAGACGCCATAATAAGAAGAGTGTTAGTATATAAGCTAAGGTAGTTTTTGTAATAATAAAATACTTGAACAAATTTCTGAAAGTGGAAAAAGGAATCTTGAAATTGCCTGGTTGTTGATATGCAAGGAGCAGATGTTGACCACTCATTAATTACAATCGAGATAACTCACCAAACAAAATTAATTTATTTCTAATTGCAACTTGCCACTAAGTACTTCTCCAAGTAAAACTTCTATCAATCCACCTTCTATATAAATAAGAGAAAATATTTAAGAAACCGTGACAAAACCAATTAAAATTTGTCCAACTTTTTTTATCGTAGGCCGTTATTACGGGTGTATTTACGGATACTTTTAATTATTTTTTTCTAAAAACTCTATTTTAAATCAAAGTAAATTTAACTTTTTTGCTAAAAAATTTTATTGAAAATTTAAAATTTAAAACTAAAAGTTTTATTTTTAATAATAAAAAATATAAAGTTTTATTTTTATTTTTAATGAACTTATTTTCGAAATATTAGTTTTGAAATTTTAAATCTGTCCGAAAAAGCATGCTATACATAGAGCGGAGGAGTTAGATCCCATTTGGCATTGCTCTTAGATATGTTTTTATATTTTTTATAATTTTCATTTTAAAAAAAATATATATTTTAATTTAAAATTATAAAAATTATGAAATAATTATTCATCATAAAATTATTATACATATAACTTTTTAATGTTTAAAGTTAAAGAAGACAACTTTATTTATTAAATAATTTTCTTTAAACCTTTTATTATTAAAAATAATTTTGTATAAGCAAATTCAAATTACACCTTAGTAGTGATTAGAGAGTGTGTAGAGAAAAGAGAAGAAGTCCCCACAAACTTTTGGCCTAGCGAGACAAAAAAGGTCCACAAAGACGAGATGTTCTGTGTACCATGGATATGAATTCCATGGTCTTATGATTACTTTTTTGTATTTCTAGAGTGACAACAAGAAGCTCTAGCTAGCAGCTAACAAGCTTCAACAACCTTTTGTTCACACTGAGTTTACATAAACCTTCTGTGGATCCTTCTACTTGTTCTCTTAGTTGTTTCAGAGAGTGGGTTTCCTTTCTTTCAAGTTCACCCTGTCGGTTCTTCAGTGCAAACATATATAGCTAGGAAAAGAGGAAAGAAAACAGTCCATTGAAGGAATCAAGCAAAACAAAGTAAGAGAGATGGGTACGGTTCATGGAGAGGTATAGATCAATGGCTAATTACTCAAGAGTTGGTGAAACAGGTCTTTCAGTAGCATGCCAGATACCCCTCTCCTACGCACCAACTATGATCCACGCCTCCACGCAAGCTACTCCTTCTGCTGCTACTTCTGTTGCCGCTCCCACTAATTTCTTGTAATGATTAATTGACCTTCTTCATTTTCCATTTCATTATTGATTGATGATGCTTTCTTTCTTTCTTTTTTTTTTAAAGTTGCTTTCATTTAACTTTTATGCTCTTTCTTTTCAATCTTTTCTGCAAACTTTTTTTCTTCAGCATCCCGGTACTCCGCATGGTTATCTTTCTTTGGAATGCATCTTGCTATCTTGCATGCTAACTAAGTCCTATATATTTCTTCACAAAAATCTGCTACTGATCATTTGATTGCCACGAGCTTTCCGAAAATGGGCAATCAACAATTGTTTCCGGATCTTTTGGTTTTTAATGGGTGCTTTCGTTTTTTTCTTTTTTCTTTTTTTCCTTCCCCCGTTACGTACCTAGCTAGATAGTAATCTTTTCATGATATGCAACGGGCAACTTGTTAATTGTATGTGTATGCAATATTGCTTTGTTCATAGTTTAATCGGATTACACACCTTTTAACCACCACCAAATTCATGATCAACTTTAATCAAATCTTTCAGCCTAATCCATTCCATCCATGCTTTTCTTTTTGCTTATTATTCTACTGCAAAGTTTAATTTCTATGTTAAATCCAAGTCAGATGACATATTCCATTATCTCTAATCAACTTGTTTCTTGTATATGTATATATATTTATATTACTTTAGGGCTTTCTGATATTGAACATTATTGATCCATTCATGCATGGTTTAATTGTACTTATAATCAATGGATAATCGTAGTTATTGCTTAATCTGCAGCAGTTCTGATTCAGATGGTTCTCCTGCTTACTTTGGTGAACTTGAAGAAGCTCTTTTGCAAATGCAGGGTGTTGGTTTTTCTAACAGCAATCAAGACACAAAGAAGTGTAAATCCTCTCTCTCTCTCTCTCTCTCTCTGTGAAATATTTTGAAGTTGAAAATTTTCTTAGAAAAGGAAAGATAGTAAAGGTTCAGATGAAGAAGCTTTGAAATGGTCTACAGAAGGGAAGGTGGTGGCAGGTTTGCCTTGAACTACCAAGCATGCCATGGCAGCAGCAGCAGCAGCATCAGTACTGATCAGCTTGTCACATGAGTTATAGAGAAAAAAAGAAGAGTTTGAATTGTGTGAACCCTTTGCAGAGAGACCATACACAGTACAGAAGACCTACTACTGTTTTTTTCCTCATCGCAGACTTGTTAACTAGCTAGCTTTCAAAGTGTTGTTGGTGAAAGGGATAAGTTGGGATAAGTTTCTTTCTATTAACTGACACTTGAGATTTCTGTTTTTTTTTCTATTTCCTTACTTCATTGATTCTGCAACAGCTTTATGTGATCTCTTCTGCTGCATGCTATGTATATATATATCTATCTTTACTTTTCTTCTGCAGCTTTGTTTGCAGCAGCAGCACACAGACCTCCTACACTTGAGATCTTTCCTTCCTGGCCAATGAGATTCCAGCAAGCTCCTTGCAGGGTATGGTTACAAACAAAATATTAATTAGGACAAGTTTCATTGGTGTTCTTTGTTTGATTTGGGTTTTTTATTTTTTCTTGTTTTCTTTTTTTGTATGGTCCTTGAAAAAGGGGAATTGTTCACAGTCAACAACAGAGAGCACTGATTCAGGTTATTCACCAGTCTCAGAACAACAACAACAGCAGTATTCAGAGAAGCAGCAACAACTGCTTCATCATCAGCAGGAGCAGCAAGAGATCATGGTCATGCCTAGGGAAGAAGTCTTGAATATTGCATCAGCGCCAGCAGCAAATGATCATCGGCACAAAACTTCAGAGAAGGTACTGTTTTGAATTTATGTTTCCATGTTTTTGTTTCTTAACACAAACAGTGACTTCAAGCACAACTTCCAAGGAATTAATTAACACTTCTTCTCTTCTCTTATCATCCCTGTCAGTGCTGTTCTGCAACTTTGTCCATAACATTATGTCCAGATCCCAAGAACTGATTCTTGCCTTCTTCTGTTCATAGATAGTATTTTATTTTTTCCTTTCTTGTCCATGTTATATACATCTACGAACAAAACATCTTGACAAAAATTCCTACCAGTTGTTTACCACTCACTGTTCCCAACAGCAACTCAACGGTCTGTCTTGTTGGTCGTATATATGAGAAATTCAATGCCTCCTTGTTCCAGGCTTCCAGCTAGCTTGTGTACATAAAACTTGTATTTTCTTTTTAATAATGGAAATAATATTGATTAACTATTCTTAATTTACATGCTATATAGAACATATTCTCAAAAGTAATCGTTGGTTCTACATTTTTTTCTGGACAAGCATTTGTTCACCTGCGTTCTTAAAGTAATCATCACTAGTAGAAATTCGCATGTTCTATACTTTATTACATATTTTTAAAAATAAAATTGTCTCTTGTTGTATGCATTTGAAATCATCTTCTTTTTTATTTTTTATTTTCAAACTTTAGCAGAGAAGAGTTGGTGTTCCAATTTCAAGGAGAGATGGGAAACCCCTTGATGATAAGGTGATTCACTTATTCCTGCTGCCATGAAAGAAACATCCATGGCTGGAGCTCATGCATGCATGATATATAACTTCGATGAATGCATCCTATAGCTAAAACGCGTATGAAGTTTTTGGTAAATTTGTTTATGAACAGACCTTGAGACGTTTAGCACAAAATCGAGAAGCTGCAAAGAAAAGCCGGCTAAGGAAAAAGGTAAAATTCAAGTAATCTGCAATAGAGAAACATGCAGGAGAACTGATTCTATCGTCAAATTCCTGCAGGCTTATGTACAACAGCTTGAGATCAGTAGAGTAAAGCTTGCTCAACTTGAACAAGACCTCCATCGAGCTCGATCACAGGTTAAAATAAATACATACAGACAATTTAATAACGTCTACGTTATTTAATTCTTCGCATTTCTAGCTTCTGTTAAAACTTGGAATTTTCTTTTTCTCTTCAGGGTCTCTATGTCAGTTGCAACAATGCTACTATTAGCTCCGGTAACTAACAGAAAAACACTAACATTAGTTCCCATATATGCAAAAATGTATGTAATCTTCTTGTTGTCTTGGGATTAAGGTGCTGCAATGTTTGACATGGAATACTCGAAATGGATTGAAGAGAACTTCAAGCACATGTCAGAGCTACGCAACGGTCTTCAGTCTCACCTAGGGGACGGTGATCTTAGAGTCATCGTTGACGAATGCCTCTCTCACTACGATGAGATATTTCGTCTCAAGGGAGTTGCTGCGAGAGAAGATGTTTTTCATCTCATCACAGGGATGTGGACAACTCCTGTAGAACGTTGCTTCCTATGGATGGGTGGGTTCCGGCCATCTGAACTACTCAAGGTTCGAGTACATATTTCAATTCATATAGTTCCAGATCATACGTTATTGAGTTGGTGGTGATATGGAACTGAAATCTTATGTATGAAATGTTTGAATGCAGATTTTGATAGCGCAACTAGATCCACTAACTGACCAACAGCTACTAGGAATCTGCAGCCTTCAGCAGTCATCACAGCAGGCGGAGGAAGCGTTATCTCAAGGACTTGAACAGCTTCATAGTTCACTTGCCGACACAATAGCAAACGGGTCTCTTGACGATTGTGTGACTACGGTTAACGTAGGTAATTACATGGATCATATGACCGTTGCCTTGCACAAGCTTGCAAGTCTCGAAGGGTTCGTTAGACAGGTATACATACACATAATTCGTGTTTTTGTCGTGAGCACAAATTTTTTTTCAGACAGGCATGTTGTTCTTTCTTCTTTTTTTTTGTTTTTTTTTTTTTTTTTTTTTTTTTTTGTTGTTGGCGGGTGGTCTTAATTAGAATATATGTCAAAATCAAATGGCTCAATCAAAACGGTACAATTTGTCTTTGGCGGAATAAAAATTGTTGCTGTTGCAGTTGTCATTTTAATTAGTATCTTAAAAGACCTAACTACCTAACTTGTTAGTTTCAAGTGTATGATATAGTGCCAAAAACAAAAAAATTAAATGAGTGACTTGAATTATGATTGTGAATAGTGATAACTTGCCCATTTGTCACTCAATTATATGCATCAAGTAGTTGTGCTGTTTATATTCATTTATTATCTTATAAAAGAAAACATAAAGCAACATCTTTGATTAATTTTTTTCTCGAAGTCTTATCACTTAGCTACCTAGCAATTATTTGAGCATGATTAAAAGAATCCAAGCTCTACAAGCAACAAATACTCAAGTTCTTGTCATCCTAATTCTTTGTTTTACATAATGTTTTAAACTTAGTTCAACGAAAACAGCCTTCTTCTTCTTCTTGTTTTACTATTTATGTATTGCAGCTTCATTGCGTTTTTAGGAATTTTTGCGTTTACAAGAATTGTATGTATATGTAGGCTGATAATTTGAGGCAGCAAACTTTGCACCAACTACGGCGAGTATTAACAGTCCGACAAACAGCAAGATGTTTTCTTGCTATTGGAGAGTACCACAATCGTCTTCGAACAATCAGCTCATACTGGGCTTCTCGTACTCGAGAGTACGTATGAATATCTTAACAACAATATTATTTCACATATATTCAATATGATAGAGATTTCATCATCATGATTGATTGATGTTTTTGTTTGTTGCAGGAATGTTAACTTGATAGCTGGTGAAGAGAATGCATGCCCTACAGCTACAGACCTTCAGATAATTCACCAACAGGCGCCGCGTAGTCATTTTGCATCCTTTTGAGTTTTGAGTGATGAACCTTGAGAGATCACTGATAACTGTTCTTTTGTTCTTTTTTCTTGTTTCTAACGAGAAGAGATTCATCTATCGATGATCATCAGAAGCTAGGGAGCTACATATCTTGTATTTAATTTTCTGAACTTCGTATCTGTCAGCTATATATGACAATTATATACGTATATATTTATATAGAAGTTACGTTGTTCCATCTGCTCCACTAGTGAGTTTTTTCTAAGACAAAAAAAAAAGAGGGCTACGCTACTTTTCCTAATGGATTTGGTTCAACTTTTATCAATCTTTTTCATTGCAAATGATTGATTGAATGGTGATCAAAATAATGCTTATGTGGTGATTCCACGATGCAGACATGGGACCAATTAAACTTTTGTTTTTCTTTCTTTATTTATTTATTTTTCCTTTCTTTTTTTGGATTCATCAAGAATGAACCTGTGAAACCCCTCAAAGAGTACAGGGTCAAGATTTTAATTTAGTTTCTGATTACAGCTTCTGCTTCTGATAAACTATTTTCTTTGTTTCATGTTTTCTTGAATTGAATTGATGTTGTTCTCTATACATATGCTTTAAGTTTTTGAACAATAATGGCTGAATTTGTCTGGGTATACTCAAGTTTTTGTCTCATGTCCTTAAATGTGTTGGCAGAAGGTGTCAATTGTTGCAGGGTTTCAGAAATAAATGCTATAATTCATTAGACAGAAACTTAAAAAAGAATGAAACTGTACATACACAGTTGCTATGTATTGACATGGAATAGTCGGTCGATTCAGCGACATATCCGCATTACCTTAAGCAAGTATATCTCGATCAATATATATCATATCAATCATATAGAGAAGTAATAAAAACTTATAAAAATATCTTCAGAATTCCAGCGAAGATGCAGAGAAGAAAGAATAGTTGCCTTTAAACCATTACTACCTTTTTTCGAATACATCATTCAGGAACAAACAAAACCACAGCGGTCTTTCCTTTCTATTTCACGTTTCAAACTCTTAGCGATAGTTCTACAGTCCACCTGTTTATCTAAACATGAGCAAATTGAAGGCAGAAAAGCAAAAAAATTACTTATTTTGTCTGAGGTACCCCAAGACTTTGTCCTATCTTCCAATGGTTTTTGGTGCTGAGAATTCATTCTAATGTGTGGTCGCTTTTCATGAATTATCATTTCGGTAGCTTTCCAATCCTCTGCAACACCAACCTCAACTAAATGGGGTACATTACTTCACAAAGTTATCAGATTTCAAAATCCTTTAAGCAGCTGTTTGGTTCTCCGTTTCAAAAACTGCTTATCAATTTTTCTTAATTTTTTTTCATTTCATATTTTTCAATACATATTTTATAAATATATAAAAAATTTATTTAAAAATTTAGAAAGTGTAGAAAAATTTTACGAAGTGAGATCTTTTTATTACATATTTTTATTATTTTTTTTGAAATAAAAAAAATATAGCTCATTTTTTAAAAAAGATAAAAATATCTTCTATTTCACAAAAACTCTATTTCACGAGTAATCCCAAATGCTACCTAAGTAGATTTTGGCAAATGATAGGGACAAATAAGATTTGAACAGATATAGTAAACAAGGACAATTACGCATTTGAAGACAGATTTCAGGGACATACTACTACAGTTGTAAAAGTTTCAAAGGCAAACAAAAATGAACTAGTAAGAAAGGTCATGCAGCACAGTTCGGCATCTTAGTGCAGCACTACTTGTAGCTCTAGAATTTCACCCACGAAGTTTTTTTTCGAGATGTCATGATTTGGGGGGATAAAAGAGCAGATGGTGGCACCGGTAGCATTTAACCAGATGTAGAGACTTGATCAAGCTCTCCATGGCCCAGCACTCCACTATAAGCTCACACTCCCTTCATGTCAAAGGTGCTAGTACTAAGACTTCTCTCACAGTCGAACAGGAGAGATTCAATGCTTAAAATAACCATACAACCAAGAAGGCTGCTTCACACATAGTTGTCGGATCGATCCAGAAACCGTCGATCCGGACGGTAAACCGGTCCGAATTTGCAAAAAAATAGTTTATGCAATCGACTCGTTTTGACCCGGTTTGATCCGTTCTAATCCGATCGACCCGCTTGTCCGGATCAAATCGGATTTAAAAAATTTTTTAAAAATTAATTAAAATTTTTTAAATTGATGATATATTTAATGCAAAAATAATTATTAATAGTCCTATGTTGAAAAATGATATGTAGTTTAGATTTTGCATTTGGATGTGATAATACAAAAATATAATTGATTATGTCTTATTTATAAATATCAATTATTAGTAATTTTTAAATTTTTATATTGTAAAATATTTAGACTCAAATATGTATACCTAAAAAAATTAGTTATATCTCTTTTATAATTTATCTATTTTATAGTTTTATCTTTTTTTAATCTCCTAATTTATTTAAATATTTCTCATTATAAATTTTAGTTGTTATTATTATTATTGGTAGTGACAATTATGGTGACAATACTTCAATTTTCGCAGTAATTATTATTATTATTGTTGTTGATAGTAATGGCATAATAAAAATACTCTAATTTTTTATTATGATTGCTATAGATATTATTATTGGTAGTGTCATTGGCAGTAGATTTTTTACTATAATTATTATCATTATTAGTTAAAAATGTTTTAATATTATTGATCCGACGGTTCGACCGGTTAACCCGACGGTTCAACCCGAGAACCGTGATCCGGATAGTTTTTCGGTTCGATGTCCGGTCCGGTTCTTACAACTATGCTTCAACAACGTTACGTCTTCAATATCATTTAAGAACATTAAACATCTTCTAGGCCAACCACTCTTTGAAATCCCAATTAGATCTATGAGTTTTTAACATATTGATCAAATTTCATCTCAATCGGATTACGAATAAATATTCATCCGGTCACTTGATCAAGATGACTAGAAAAAGAGATATATATATTTTGTTAACTTTTACTATTTGTGTCATCATTATCAAGTGACTGAATGAAAGTCTATTCGTAATCCGATCGGGATAAAATTTTGTCAGTATGTTAACGACTCGTAATTCTTCATATCCAGCGGTAGAGATTGGATTTAGAGATCACTACGACCACAAACAATCATGGAGTGCGCATAAGAATTGGAGTGACTCTATTCTTTCCTATATATATATAATATAGGGAGGGAGGTACTCCCTCCTTAAGAGCACTCCCTTCTCGGTTTATGGTCGGAATGACCTTTAAATTCAATCTCTACCGTTGGATATGAAGAATTATGAGTAGAATCTATATATAAAATTTAATTCAATCGGAACACGAATTCACCTCCATCCGATTATTTGATCAAGATGACAGAAAATAAGAAAACTTAAAAATATATATGTTGTATCATTTCTGTCATTTTGATCGAAGGATGTAGGTGAATTCGTGGTCCGATTGAGGTGAAATTTTATGGGTAGATTTTTAACTCATAATTTTTTATATCCAACAGTGAAAATTAAATTTAAAAATCACCCCGGTCATAAACCGAAAAAGGAGTACCGAAAAGTGCCCCTATCTCGTCTCTATATATATAAGAATTGAGAATCATTTATTCATATATAAGTTATCCGTAGGAAGTACTCAAGCAATAAGATCACAGACGCTCCTGACATCTGCAAAATATAACTCCAAAACAATTGAAAGATACAAGTTGATGAATCTAACTAGGATCTTTAATTATTATAAGAATTAAATGTTCAATAGTAAACCTACGAAATACTAAAGAAATCTGTTGGATGAAGCTCCTCTATGAATGCCAAGACAACAGGAACGATGAACAAGCAATCGTGTACAAGAAAGATGATGCTTTTGCATAGGATACAAAAATGTAACCCTGTACATGATATGTTCCCATATAAGAACAAAAATAAAGTTACGTTCAATCACCTTAATGAAAGCCAATAGGCTTGTAAAAGAAACAAGTGTCTCAGAATGTTCCCTATCCCCTTATTTTCCTAATATTGCCGTAAAGTCTAAATTTATAACTTTAGAACTAATTGGGGTGGCATCTCAACGCTTAGGTACTTAGTGGCCACTACCAAGCAACTAATTAGGCAGGTGATTCTACATGTTACATTAATTCTGTAACGTGAAACTAACAATTGGCAATAATTCCAAGATGTCATCTTGCAGATGTACAATTTCACTTAGAAGATAGTAATTATCTAAACTATGAATTCAAATAAGAATATCAAATTGATAAGATTACAGAGAAACTAGAGTCAACTTGGAGAGAACTCACTGTCTGGACAATGGATGAATATGGGCTTATCTATGCCCTGTTTTCGCGAGCCCACTTGATAGCAGATTCAATATCTGATGACTTAGGGGATCTAGTGTTCCATGTTGCAACGCAAAGATAGTCATATCCGAAATCAAAAGCACCTTGGAAGTTCACAGGTGCTATCAATAATAACTGCTGGTTGGCCAGGTGGTAAATGAGCAGAAGATATAAGCCGCACTCCAACATATAGACCGTCAGACACCACATGGTAAATTGCTTCCTTTCTCTTCATTCCTTTGAACAATACCTATATTTGCAGAAAACCAGAAACTGGGCAAACAGAAGCATCTACAAGAATGGATATCTTCCATCACGACTCTTCCCCAAGAGCTATCGATAATCTAATACAGGATGGGATGTGATAGCAACCAAATATCTGACAAGAGAAATCACGAGAAGTCTGTATAAGGGCATGTTTGGCATCATATTTGAGGTGTTTTTTCGAGCTTTTCAAGCACAAAAAGCCATTTGAGAGATATAGCCGACACAAGTAATGCAGTCGTGCTATACCAATAACTTTAGATATACCCATGATTTGTTTCTAGAAAGATAAGTTTTTGATCTAAAATTTTTGATGATTTTCTGTCCATTAAACAGTCTAACATAAGCATTCCGCCTAAAGAAGAAAAGTCTACACAAAGACATTGCTTTCAATCAAGAAGGAAAAGACAAAACACAAAATAAAAATTGCAAAAGCCACTCAAATAGGGCAAATTGCAATTGAAGTTTAGCTATGTAAATACAATCCTAGGCAATTAGCTTTATTATAGCTCTAAAATGAAAGTTTTTACCAGTTAACATTTCAAGGACCATGCTTTACATAAACTTTTCACCAGAAATTGGAGGATTTTATCAGTAGATTCTGCTAATTAGATCAATGTCTTCACTCTTCAACCACAAAATAAAACAAACCAAGAAAACAAAATTCTTCTTTCTTGTGACCTCTTTCAGCAATCCAAAAGCGCTTTGCTCAGTCAGGACAAAAACTACTATTTGGCCATAAAAATAAAAACAACAAGAACCACTTTTTTTTACCAAAGAAACTTAAACGTTGATAAAATAAATTCAATTGGAGATAGTGAGTGAGAAAGAGAACTTACTCCATAGCTGGCGGCAAGAAGTTTGGAAGGAGGAGAAGAACAAATCGAGATCATTGAATGAGATTGGGATTGCTCGCCCATTTAATGCAATCCCACAACGCAACTAGATAATAAAATATTGGAAAAAAAATTGAAATAAAAGAAAATTCTAATCAGATATAAGAGATTTATTTAATGAAGCAGGATAAGATAGCGCGAGAAGAGACCCGCCACCTGAACACCAGAGCACCACAGCGTCTTGCGGTAGACCTCATTACCCCTGCCTATACAACTGTTCTTCGTCATCTTCTTCTTCGCAGTTCTTTTTCGTTGCAATACCAGGCTTATAAAATCACTTTTCCTTCTTCAAAATACATAATCAATAATGACTGTAGTAGCTGCTTGCAATATAAGGCCTTTATAATATCTTTTTACATATGTGCAGCTCTTCGTATGCACTGTACAAGCTGCAAAAACACCTTGAATGTCAACGATAAAAGTATAAAATGTACACCTGCTGTTAGTTGGAAGAGCTTATTGAAGGACAAGTCTTTCAAACTGAAGTATTATCTATATGAATGCTTTACTATATGAATGTATTTAAGTTCAGTAAAGAAATTCCCGCCGTGTAGAACTTAAAAAAGAAATACTACTGTCAAAACCGCTCTTGTAAATTATGATTTCATAATAAGAGAGCTTTGTCGCTACAGACAGGTGAAGATGATGAGATATTTGAGATTATACAAAAGAATGGGTTGCCTAGTTACAATTTTAAGGCGCAAGATGCTTTTTGAGGTTAGCTGTATCATATGAAAATCAATAGAACGACTTTTAAAATCCACAAGAGGTTAGCTGAAGTTCAACTTCAGTTCTGAAAGATCATCCATTGGGATTTCTAGACCCACCAAATCTAGGTCTTGGATATCTTCATCAACACCCAACCAAGTACCGATGTCCTGTCCTTGTCCATCAAGACCATCAGCCACATCTAGCTCCTCTATAGAGTCTATACCATCATGTAGAGCAAGTTTGTGAAGATACCATCTTCTGCTTCTTTAGATATATCTTTCATGCCGCTATTAACTTCTTTCGCTTATTTTAATGCTGTTTACGATCCCAAATGATTTCTCTCTTGAGGGCAAAGTCGACTTTGATGCTTCCATCATCCTGCTAAGAAGACCGTTTCCTGAAGTTGATAATTGAGCACTTTTTTGTTTAAGCTTTGACTTGGATTTCCGTTCACCTCTCACATTGGTCACTGATGCACGACCATGTTTGACAACCGAATTTTTTAATGATTGTTCTTTACTCTGATCTCTGTCTCTCTCAGTCCTCTTCCCATAAGCACCACCTGCAAGAGTGTGGGCAAGAGTAGATGCTGATCTTGAAGCAGCAATTGAACCAACATCATCCAGTAGGACCTCACTTTTCTTCCCACGCTCACTTGAATTTGGCTCAGACAAATGAGTAGAACCTTTAAAATGATCAGATATGCCTCTGTCAATCCCACTATTACCAATACTACTTGAATTTAACACTGTTTGGTTACAACAGAAAAAGCTACAAATAAAATAGTATTTAATAGATTATTCATCGAAGTGGAGTACTATACAAAAACACACACAAATATATGAAAAAGATATGTACACACTGCCATCTTAGTTCATATTGACGTACACTGGTCAATATAATGTACATAGAAAGTCAAAATTTAGCTACCATTAGATATGACGAATTATGAGTCGTGAACACATTAACAAAAATTTAACTCAATCAGATTTCGAATTGATCTCTATACAGTCTCTTGACAAAATGACAAACAAAAAAAATCTTATATTTTACAAATTTTGTTAAATTTTTTTTTTCTGCCGTCTTGATCAAATGAAAGGATTGAGGTCGATTTGTATTTTGATTGAGCTGAAATTTTGTCAACATGTTCACCACTCATAGTTTTCAATCCAACGTTGGTGATCGAATTTTAAGATTTCTACGCACCTTATATTGACCAATGTGCACCTAAGCTAGCTATGTGCAATCTTCTTCCAATATATATACTTGAAGTGTAAAAGAGAAAAAGGTGCCAATCAACAGAAAAATTGGTGAGATAATGAGAAAACACATCCCCTATATGTATTACTATGTATGTATCACAAAGTTGGAGAAAAAGACTAGTTAAAAAGCATATGAAACCCAAAAAACACACACATCAGAAGCATATCTGGTACCCTATCCCCAGGCAAACAAGCGTGAGATTCAGCAATTGCCCCTGAGCTGAGACGATTAGCATATTTCATATCACTTATATGCAAAGCTGAGCAAAAGAGAACATCCCAGAAAAGAGGTTCACTAAAACAGCTTCGACCTGTCTCCTCATATTTGTGACACCTAGCAAGAGCTTGTCTAGTAATAGCGACAGCCAATTGCCTAGCAACTTTACTTGCACTACTCTTATGACTATGAGGTCCTCTACCTCTTTATCAAATAAGAAAAACCAGTGTCATTATTAGCATATGCATCTACTGTTTACTTTTACTATTTTTTATTAAAATCTCCAATCTCATTTCACTTCAAACTCAAGAACTAGTAACCTTTCTACAATGCCAACATAATGGAAGGCACTGTAAGCATTAACATGTCAAGCTATATATACGCATTTTCTGTAGATAAGTTTGCTTCAACAGGAATTCAATATCTTATTTGATTAGCTAGCCACTGAAGATACATGGAGGAGACTGCAATTTATCAGAATATGCAGAAGTATCTATACAAGAAACTGTCCGAGGTAGGACCATCTGTCTAAAATGCAATTTTGTTAATTTAGAGTTGGCTTTCAATTCTATGGAGAAACATTTTTCCGAAGAGACCTTAGCCATAACTTCTGACTCACTGAACTAAGGAAGAGTACTTCCTCTTCGAAAATATTGCCAAAAGCAAAAATCTACTAACAATGAAAATGTAGATGAGTACCACTACTTTCTTGTAAGCCATTTCCAGATATTTGTGCGTTGCAAGCTGCTCAAGATTCCTGGTATTATAAGGCGATGAAAAGCATTTAGACCATGAGCACAAATATAACAGTATGTTTGACCAAACAACAAGCAAGCAATGCCTAACTTACCTATCCTCGATCTCTTTTGCAACTCTCATAACTTTCTCTATGCAATATTGACCTTTCTTTTTTGTTACCTGTTATTATTTCCAAAAATTGTTAGTTCATAAATAAAAATAACACATAAGAAAGCAAAACAGTTAGTAGCAAGCTAATAAATAGTTTCTTCAGACTCAAACGAATTGCACAAGCACGATTTGCATCCCAGAAGGAAGCTATTACAACTGAATTCATTCTCTAAAAAAGTAGCATATACAATAAAATGTGAATATGCTATAAGAAATGCAATTGCAATGAAATCTACAGTGATTTGTTTGCCTCTGATGCAGCCCTTCGAATACACTAACACCTTCCAGTTTCAAAATCAGAAGTAGTAAGTGCGTATTTCAAATGCCTATAACTGAATTTCACAAAAATAAAGTAGAAAATAAAGTTTTTTGAAAAATGAGTTGGAAGTAGAGTTCAGTGTTTGTATTTCAATAGTTTTTTAAAAGTAAGTTAAAAATTGAAAAATAAAATTATATTAGGATGAGTGTAAATAAAAAAGTTAAAACTAAAATTTCGTATTTGAAAGTGGAGTTTTAAATTTTTAGTGCAAATAAAATATATGAACTGTTTAAATTTCAAATCTGATGAAAAAAAATAAAATTACGGACATTTAAAACACGCCATAAACTACCTGCACATAAAGCCTCATTCTAAGTTCTTGAACATCCTTCTCGATTTCCTCATCTTTCCCTTCACAAAGATCAGGCTGCAGAAGTAGCACGTGAACGTCAAAACTATGGTGTAACTTTTTATTTTAATCGATCAAGACAGATAGAAAGACTCAACCAACATCTACAAGGTTAAACATGATTTCTGAAGCAGTAGTGGTCATCTTGGACATCAAACATCAGAGATTACTTGGACTAACTTACAACACCATGCTAGTCAATTTGTTTACAAATATACGATAGAATGAGAATGCATCACTTGAAATACATAAAGATATATTGTGGGTTTGTTTGATGATTGCTCAACAGCCATGTATAAGGAAGAGCATGAGAGAATCTGTGAAATCCGCATCATCTAAACTATCATCTATTAATCTTGTGTGAATATCTCTGGTAAACACACATGCTTTATTATCTTCCTATAAAGAATCTTGTTTGCTTTTGCCTCTTCATGCTTTAGCATTTTGGTTAGTTAACCTTTAGAACATCATTATTTTGCTTATTGTTTTCACATAGTAAATATTTCGTGCTATTTGTTTTCTTAACATTATACTTGTATGCTTTCATATAACAAATTAATCATAAGTTATGCCTATATAGACATTATTGGTAAACTCTAATGGGTATTTAGTTGAATAAAAGTTTATGACGGCTTTTACAAATTACGATGAGTAAAAATCTCATATCCACTTCTAATATGTAAAATTTTTGTTTGTTCATTTTCTTTCTTTCTCTACTGCCGGCTTGGCTCGTCTCTCCCTCTTCTGCTCCGGCTTCAAATTCTCCTCTCTGGGTGATTTATTCTCGTATGTTGTACTTCCAGTCTCCTCCTCGTTGATTGCCGCTGCCTCCGTCACAGACGCGCCAGCGATTGAAACTGCTATCTCGCCGGCGTGTGTTCGAGTCCTACTTTCGCCGCCATCGATTTCGTCGAAAGTGGACCACTACAATCTGAAATTCCCTTCTCCTCCTCCTTCGATTCATTCTTCTATCATCAATTTCTCTCTTTGTCATCGTTCTTTAACTCGGCAGCAGAATTAGCAAACCAGATCTTGCTCTCACTTCCTTGCCTTTTTCTTTTTTTTTCACTTTCTTCTTATTCATGTTCAAGAAAGAGAGAAGAAAATTCTAGAGAAGAAAATGGTAATGGGTTTCAAAATCCTTGGTGTTGTTGTTGTTGTTGTTCTTGTAATGGTGTTGAGAGTTAGGGAAGCTTCAGTTCATGATTACAGAGGTGAAACATTCTCAGCTAAAGGGAACGCTTTTGTCCTACACGGCGGCAGCTAGGGGATCTTTGCTTCGTCTCAATACAACAATGCCAACGGATTCTTTCACTAGGTAACACACACAACACTTCTTATGTAAAGATGAGATTTTGTTCATGAATTTAAAGTCAACTATTAATATCTAGTAGATGTTCTTGCTAGTGATTATATTTAAGGATAAGTTTGTATTTGAAGCTTAGATTTTCTGCATGTCATTTGAATTTACAAAAAATTTGAGAAAAAAAGTGCTATAGTGGTCGCAAAGTGTGTTGTGTCTTGCCTATAATTAGCTTGTAGAGAACAAAATAGTTGGAACAAGTGTAAAGTAATAAGTAGTAGTGATTCAAAAGCAACTAAGAAGCAGCTTTAGATTAAATCTTTCTTCTACGGCAAGTTTGGTCTGCATGCCCAGCAGAAGTTTTCAAAGCCCAGTCTGTTGCTGCTTCTAGTCAATTCCTTTGCTTCAATACTAGATCCTATCTGGTCATCCACGCTTTCAATTTCTGTATTCCGTTGATTCTAACGTATAAATTTTCTTGCAGACTTGGCTCTCCCATATGTTTGAGATATATACATGAAATAAAGGTCAAGCTACTTGTTTTACTATAAATTACTCATAATTTAAATCCCCGTTGTACTTTATCTAGATCCTAAAGTATGAGATACTAAAGTGCAAGCTACAATTTTTAATTACTCATAATTTAAATCCCCGTTGTACTTTATCTAGGTCCTATAAAGCATCAATGTATTTAGTAAAATATAATTTACTTGAGGTCTCGTTGGTCTATGTTTGAGATATATAATTGAAATAAAGCTCAAGCTTCTTGTTTAATATACATGAGTGATGCAACTAACATTATCATTTGATTATCATTTAGGGATTTCAGATTGTGTCAGCTGGACTTACACCTAAATGGGATGAGGCTTTTGCACGGGCATTTGATTTTGTATGCTAACAACAAATAACCTTTTCAGTTATAGCGGCTAATGTGTCTTACTATTTGCTTGTCATAGGTTTGAAAAGATTGTTTTAAGTAGAATGAATCAAATGGAGGAGGAGAATCATTGGAATTTGTAAAAATTCAAGCTCTTAGTTTGGTTCTTGGATTTGTTTCGTGATCTTTAACCAATTGGAATCATGGTTTTCCGTTGTTTTCATGGGAACGGGCATGGTGAAGGAGAAGATTCAAGCTCTGGCTATTGGAAAGCTACTAGACTTGATAAAAAAATCACAAGTCAGGGGAGTGATCAAATGGTGGGGTTAAAGAAGGTACTCATCTCTCACAATAATGTGGTTGTGATCGTTTCACTTGCAGATGGCAATCATGGTTAAAGATCAAGGATGGAAGTTATATGTTTTATAGATATATCATTCTATTTGTGATTGTTAGTAAATTTGTCATTATAAAATTTGATAAATATTGATATTGGTGAATGTATATACTAAATTTTTACTAAAGAATGATGTGTTATTTTGATAAATATTGAATGTTACTTATCATTTTAATGAAATTTTGTAATGTTAATGCACAATATTAAATATAGTAAATTATAGTCGGTAATTCAAAATTTAGCTACTGAAAATTTCAGTAGGTAATTTGAATTTACCTACTGAAATATTCAGTTGGTAATTAAAATTTATCCACTAAATGATCAAGTCGATAAATTTAATTTATACTCTGAATTTTCAGTCGGTAAATTAAATTATCTATTAAAATTTCAGTCGGTTATTTGTTTAAATTATCAACAAAATAAATTAGTCGGTATTTACAGTAATTTATCGATTTAATTTGTATATTAGTCGGTAAATACGTTATTATTGAGTTTTTGCTGATTGAATATCGACCGTATTGTTTTAGTTGGTAGTACTATTTACCAACTGAAGTTGTTCATTTACCGACAAAAAATTTCGGTCACTATAGAATAAATATGTAGCAGTGGGTTGAATATGAGACTTATATTTCATCAATAGTTGAAGAATTTTTGATTATATCTAACGTTTAACATGAAGACGATATTTATCAGGATGATGTAGAGAGGATCGCGCGCCGTGATGCAATTGCAGATATAAAATTATATTTTTTTAATTAAAAATTTATTTAAATTATTAATATTTTAATATATTATTTATGTATTTCTCTCAACTAATTAATTAAATATTATTTATTATTATAATACTAAATATTAACAATATTAACAATAATAATATATTTATAAATAAGTTTATAAATATTAATATAAAAATATTAAATAAAAAGTATTATCAAAATATGTTAGAAAAATTATATTTTAAAAAATTAGATAATACTTGAAATTAGATTTAGAAATTTAACAATGTATCATTTATTATATACTTAAAGATATCTCAGTCATTATATATCTCATTTCTAAATAAGTATAAGTTCAGCTAAATATATCTTCAATTTCTTTCTAGAAAAAATTTTAAATAGTAAAATTTATTTAAACAGAATTCACAAAAAATAACTTTTTAGTCAAAAGCTAAGTCAACGGTCGCTTTTTTGTCAAAGCATATAAGTAATAGTTTTTAATAAAAGTTATAAATTTAAAGTTTAGAAAATATTGTCCAAATAATTGTGCTAAGAAATGAAATGCTGAGAACAAATGTATGCTAATTAAGCATCTCATCACAAAAAATATAACTAATAGGCTAAATAATAAAACTCGTTTTTCGAAATAGAATAAAAATATTTTCTGTTTTGAAAAAATTTATTTTCATAAATTTTTTCAAACGACCACTTCTTTCATAAAGTAATACAACTATGTACATAACGAAACTAAAGAGCAGAAAGCATATGCATATATATGAAGGGGTATGAATTATGTGTATAACTTGCTCGGAGCTCAACATTGTGGATCACCATGAGCAGCTTGTACATCGACGGAGATTTTGCTCGACCTTTACGACATTTTCTTCAGACTGCTTGTTCATGCTGTGTCTCATCTGTAAATATAAGAGATTGACATGCATGGAATTTGAACATTTCACATAAGTCTTTTGTTTTAGGACAACTGCTATATATAATACATAATAGTTCATCAGAAAATTACAGATAATTCATGTCTACATTACCATTTGTCTCCTAGTTTCCTGAATTTTTCTCTGCCAATCCAAAAACACACAACAAATAAACATTAAACCGCTTCTTTAAAAAAATAAACATTAAGATTTAACTGCCAAAATTGGTTTTTTCAAATATATGTATATAGGAATAAAATATAGGCACTCTACATACTATTATCACTCAATCAGTTTCTCGGATCATATTTGGTTGGAAAGATCTCGTAATTCGATTTTCACTGTTGAGTATGTAGAATTATAAGTTATAATATGCTGATAAAATTTGTGTTCAATCGAATCATGATCAATCTATATGACCACTCGATCAAGATGACTCAAAAATAAAAAATATATATTCCATCAACTTTTACTATTTGAGTTGTATGAATCATATGAAAGATGGAGGTGGATTTGTGGTACAATTGAAGTGAAATTTTTTTAACATATTTACAATGCATAATTCTATATATCCAACAGCGAAGATCCGATTTGAAGATCTCTCTGGCCAAATATTACCGGAGAAACATAGAGTGCTGATAACATATAAAGTGCCTATTATTTTATCACATATATATATATATATATATATATATATATATACCGAAGCAGTAGATATTTTGAGTTAATATTTACCTCTTCTTCTCTGAGTCGAGCGTTTTCCTCTTTCAGTTGGTTCAACTCTACCTCAAGCTCCACTGTATATGCCTGTGCATGCATGTTTCTCTTGAATTATACAAATTAACAACAGTATCCAAGTAAATATTAATCACACTACCTACCTGCTTCCTTGCGCGAGATCTTGCTGCAGATTCACGGTTCTTGATCATGCGCCGTTGCCGCCGTTCCGCAACCTTCTCTACGGTCCCATCGGCCGATCTTTTAATTCCTCCGCCACTGCTAGAGTCCTCCACCTGCCCACAACCATCATGCATCGTCGACACCGTAGGGCTTCCAGCCGGAGAACTATAACCTGATCCGTTAAACAATCCATTATGAACTGATGGGTAGTGCTGCTGCAACGGCACAGGTTGTAAAACATCGACTGCAGAAGTACTTAGAGTAGTACTACTGAAGCCTTCGCGAACAACGCCGGCTTTGATAAGAAAATCTTCAAGTGTCATTTCGCCGAATGTAGGTTGACGATCAGCGACAACGACGACATCATTGTCTGCATGCATCTGCTGCTGCTGCTGTTGTTGCTGATCATCACGCATGCAACGGTCATCGTTGCCACCGCCGTTGATTTCCACCCACACTTCATCAACGGTTTTTCGCGACAACGGCGAAGGAAGATTGAGAGATCCTTGCTGCTGCTGCAGCAGTTGCTGTTGATTGTGCTGCATGTTGTTACGAATGGTGGTGTTGAAATTATTGTTGTTGTTAGATTGGGTTTCATCTGCGCCTGCGGTAGTACTCCAGATGTTGTTGAGGAATTCATCCATGTTCATAGACCCAAAACTTTTTCCGGGTTCACATACGGCGTTCTGGATCTCGTCAAGCGTGAGAGAGTAGATCGTCGACGACGGTTGTCTTAAGTCCAGCTGATGTTGCTGATGCTGATGGCCTGGTGGTAATGACGTCATTTCACTTATGCCGTTGCTTTTCTCCGGTACTTCAGTTTTTGTGGTTGTGTTCTGGTTTTGGTTCGGTGCCATGTTTTTTTTTGGTTGATGATAGATCATTCAATGAATAGAGATTGAATGAAAGGTGCTGCTGAAATTAATGAAGACAAATTGGAGAAGTAAAGAAACTGACGACGGTTTTTACTTTTTTCTTCTTTTGCATTGGAATGGTCCTGCTCACATACAGGACCAGAGAATACAACATGCATGAGATTTTGTTTCTTTTCCTTTTTCAATTTTCCTAACTTTTAGCAGAAATAGAATGAAAATTAAGACATAATTATATATGTAAGGGTCAATTGGCTCAGTGAAATTAGAAATGTGAATATTCAAGTTCCTACAAGGAACACGTGCATAATCAGAAGTTTCAAGAACTAGTATAAATATAGATTATACAAGTATGTAATAATTGATTAAAAGAGAGTATTATATGAACGAAATAATTTAAAACTTTTTCTTTTCATATAATCTTCAAAACAGAGTCACTATTAAAAGAAGAAGCATTAGATGACCAAAACAAGAAAAAATTGAAAAAAAAATAATAAAATAAAAATGTAAACTTCCTTTTGAGTTGAGAAATTTCAGCGACATGCATGCTGATTGCAGGGAATGTTTTAATTTTACATCAAACAAGTGACAAAGTCATTAAAAAAGAAAATAAATATAAGAAAGGAACTAAACTAATTCTGAGAAATGAAAAAACTATAACTATATGTACCTTATATCTGGCTCGCAAAAAATCTCACTTATGAAGTACAAGCTCTAGCTTGAGCCAGCGGTAGTCCACCACTCTGCTTGCAAACTCAAAACCCTTCAAAAATCTTCGTTGCCAGTCTTGATTGATTTCCCAGAAGAGAAACGAAGGAGGGTAGTAGCTCTCTGCTTCAGTCAGCAACTCAGCGTGCCTTGCTTTTTTTATAGGAAAAAAACAGTGGGACCCATCATTGTCGATACTGTCTGTCTTTGTAAACAGTGGGCTCCATTTTCGTTCAGCGAGAAGAAGCGGTGGGATACTGACGTGGTTAGGCACAGAACCAAGTAGCACTCTGTTTTCCTTCGTGCATTTTCTTTCCAAACATAAACATACTTGGACGTAGTAATTACGTCGACACAGTGAATAGTAAAAAGGTTTCAATTTTAAATTTAAGAGTGTGTTTGGTTATTTGATATTCTATTCTTTCAAAAATTTTATTTTAATTTATTTTTTCAATATATTTTTTATAAATATTTAAAAAATTTATTTAAAAATTAAAAAGTATAAAGAATTTTTATATAACAAATTATTTTAATCATTTTTTTAAGATAAATAAAATTTGTTTTCAAAAAAAAATAATATTTAAAATAATTTATTTCAAAATTATTTCTAAACGCAATCTAAATAGTGAAGAAGAGGTGAACGAAGTACGGACGGTTGCTTAACACGTGAGGCTGCTGATCTTTTTCATCTTAAGATCAGCAAGAAAAGTGAAAAGTCAAACACTGAAAGGTATGGGTGTGATTTATTGCTCCGTCTGCACGTTCTAAAATTTTTGTGTTTTTAAAATAAAATTATTTAAGAATACGGTAAGTGGTCGTGAAATTTTTATTATAAAAATAATTTTATGTTAAAAAATATTTGGATAAATTATAATTGTATAGTGCTTTTTAATATTAAAAGCTGAATAAAATATTTAACTAAATTTATACTTATTTTTATATAAAATATAAGATGATTGAAATATCTCTAAATATATAATAATTGATATATTAAAAAATTTTTAATTATTTTTATATATTATTTATTTTTTAAATTTAATAAATTTATTATGTAAAAATTATAAATAATTACTTGTATTAATATTTATAAATTTATTAACAAATTATATTATTGATATCAACCGATAATGAATTTGAATAATATTAAGTATATAATTATTATTATAATATTAAATTTCAAGCTTCTGAATAGAAAATAATTGATATATTATGAAATTTTTAATTTTTTATATATTATTTATTTTTAAATTTAATAAATTTAATATGTAAAAATTATATAAATAATTATTTGTATCAATATTTATAAATTTATTAACAAATTATATTATTAATATCAATCAATAATTAATTTGAATAATATTAATTATATAATTATTATTATAATATTAAATTTGAAAAATATATTTAAATAATTATTAAATTTTTTATATTATTTAAATAATGAATATAATGTGGTAATTTTACAAATTTATTGTGAACAATATAGTTATTTCGCAGTAAGAGAAAAAAAGCATCCGTGTGCTTTTTTGTTAAAAGCATCCGTGTGCTTTTTTATTAAAAGCATCTCTGAAATGCTTTTAAAAAAACACTATTAAAAGCACTCTAAAATAACTTAAAGCTGCAATATTCAAACGCTTAATACTCTATTTTGTACTTTTTTGGGGCATAAAGCACATCCAAATCGGGCCTATATATAGATCAAAGTAAAAGGAGACGCATCTTTGAGTAATGGATTTAAAACCTTGAATAACATAGGGCATGTTTGGCTTAGCTTATTTGCTGCTTTTAGCAAAATATAAGCACTAAACAGTGATTCAAGCGTTTGGAAAAACCTGCTTCTATCCGAAATAAGCAGCTTGTTGTCTTAAAAAAAAAAAGCATCAGATTGATGCTTTTCCAGTAAGCACCGCGGCAGCTTCTTTCGTTGGGTATGATCAATGTCTATTTTGTCCATGATAAGTTAGCGAAATTACAAAAGTATATATATTTCCAACCGGACTAAAATTTTCATTTCTCATTTCATTTTTTCTTCTTCCTACCCGTTCACTTTGCTCTCGCGATCATCTTCATCCCAACCGTGATCAACCTCTCCATCTCCGGTCTTTGATCATGCCGCTTTTTCTTTTGGCATCCTTCTTCACATTACCCCTAATCCGACGCTCAAACCCAAGTTCCATAAACACAACCAAACCACCTCTTCATTCACCCGAAACCACTCTCTTTCTTCACCGTCCGATCCATGTGACTATCTACAACTCCAAACTAAAATCATCGCCGCCGGAATCCCACAATCGCTGCTACTGGCATCCACCGCCATCACCACCATTCAATACCTGCCGATTTTAAATTTTCTCTACCACCAACACTACAGCCAACACTGCCGCCACTAACCGAATTAGACAATGCAGAAATTCTCATCAAAAAAATTACCCGGTGAGAAATTAGGGAATGCTTCGGCAGAGTTGGGAGAACTTGAGCAAGTATTTCCGACGATACAATAGAAAGGGGATGAATTTCAAAGAATTTCTCTGCGAAATTCGAGTTCGTGCATGCGGAATCGATCTCGGCTCCGGCGAACCCATCAAGCTACACCACGCACGATGACCACGATTTCTTATGTCCGAATATGTTATTCGATGCTACCGGTAAAAGCTCGAATATTTTTCCTGCGTGCAATGAAGAATTTCCATTATCGGAGGCGAACCTCTTCATTGGCGTAGATCCGACCCCCCAATACCGCATGCCGACACCATCCTCATTCTCAATTGACTTTGGAGATAATCTATTTTATGTTGCTCGTCTGAAAGTCGATAATCTACTTTATGGTTCACCTCTTATTGATTATGCCATTATGGAGCAGAGCATTGATTTTTCAAGTAATGAGATAAGCTCAAACATTTCTACGTGATCCAAGGTTTGGATGGGTTACCCTTCTTTTTCCAACTAAGGAAGTTACAATCACTGCTTCGAGGGGAAGCTTTGGTGCTCGGAATTCTCATCTTGCAACAAACATGTATCTCGCTGGATATGCTGCGACACTATCAGACATTAACATAATCTGTAATCTTGATTTTATATTTAGTGGAATCAAAACTATGACTTTCAATAAAGAGTTCCTACATGTTGAGAGGTATTTCCTGACGATGGACAATCAACCAAAATTCTACAAAGTTATTAGAGAAGTGAAGCAGCGACGCAAGGAGCTAATATTTGCTTTATAGGAAGCAAAGCGTGGACTTGATTTGTCCTGTAGTTTGGACCTAAATACAGTATTATTTAAGAGATAGATGCTGAAATTGCCAAGCTGGAAGAGGATTCCAATGTTGTTCCTGATCAGATAGCAGAGGTGTTGAGCTGGTGGACAAGAATTAAAGTAACTAGCCATGTCTGAGAATTTAGACATTAGCAAGATCTTGTCACTTGATGAAAATATGGTTAGCATGCTGAAGGAAGACTGCAAGGTTCTTCTCCATATAGTTTTCTATGCAAGTGTGATCTTAAAGTTGCATGAAAATTTTAAGCATAGCTTTGAGGATGTTGAAGGGATTTTAACCCAATTCGTAATAGGTATATTACTTCTCTGTTGAAGGCTCTTATCGGGCGGGTCCCAAGGAGACTTTAGTTGTAACAAAGCTCATGGGGTCCTTCTCAAAAACCATAGAACTCGGAAGACTCTTGACCTATTGCAGTAACATTACAATCAAAAGTATTCAAGAAGATTGTTTATGCCTATATATCACATTGAGGGAGTGTAACGTTCATAACTTCTATATGTGTAATATTTTTTAGGGTAGCTGTGTGTAGCTGGAATCTTGATATTTTTGTGTGGTTTTGGACTTCATGAAATCCTGTTAATACAGTTGTGGACCTCTTAGAGTGTTTGAAAGTACACTTTCATTAGGTAAAGGATTCATTTGCTGTATAGTCTTTAGGCACAATTCAGGACTATCAAGAATTTCTTAGAAGCTATTAATTTTGTGTACTGACTAGTGATATTATGGAAATATAATACCTCATGTTTCTTGTGACAATCGATATTTTTTTTCTTTCTAATTGTGTTGTGTGAGACAGTAAAATTACCACGTTCAAAGATGTATGTTACAAGTTTGTTGTTTGATTCTTAATTTTCTAAGATGTAACGTACATAACACCTTTTTTAGTTTTTTCTTAATTCTCTGAGTTGTTGATGCATTTATATAACATGTATTAGTTTGCATTGGTACAAAAAGGGTGAATCAATATATTAAATAATAGTATATCATATATTTTAATTTCAAAATATTATTACAGATTAATTTAAAAATAATAATGGTACTATATTTATTAATAGATTTATAAATATTAATATTAGAAATATTAACTAAAAATGTTTTGAAATTATGTTATAAAATTATTTTTCAAAAAATTAGATAATACATAAAAAAGATACAAAATTTTAATAATATCTTGTTTATTATATATATAAGGACATTACAGTTATTATATATCTTATTTATTTATAAGCACAAGCTCAGCCAAATATATTTATAATTTTTTTTATGAAAAAGTTTTAAACAGTAAAATTTATCCAAACAGAATTTAGAGAAAAGTAGCTTTCTAATCAAAAGTTCAACAACCACTTTTTTCAACAAAAACATATATGTTATGATTGTATTTATTGCTATGTATGATTGTTGAACTATTAACTGTATGACTGTATTATATTTAATTAAAAATTTATTTAAAATTGCTAATCTGTTACTGTATTTTTTTTATTTCGACCAATTAATTAATTAATTATTATATTAAATAATAATATATTTATATATTTATAAATAATTTAAATATATTATTTTAGAATTTAGTATAATAATAATATATTTATTCATATGTTTATAAATATTATTATAAGAAATATTAAACAAAAACTTATTTAAAAATATATTATAAAACTAATTTTCAAAAAATTAGATAATATATGAACATCAATTTAAAAAATTAATAATATATTATTTATTATATATTTAAGGACATTTCAGTCATTATATATCTTATTCACTTATAAGCACAAGCTTAGCCAAACATATCTACAATTTTCTTTTACAAAAAAGCTTTAAACAGTAAAATTTATCCAAACACAATCTAGAAAAAAGCAGCTTTCAAATCAAAAATTCACCAGCCGCTTTTTTCAGCAAAAGCACATAAACAGCAGCTTTCGTCCGAAAGCTCTAAATTTAAAGCTTAGCCAAACATGCCCATAGATATATAACTCGGAACTGATATAGCATAAACATTTCAGAGATGACATTGATGATTACATGGAAATTTCACTCAAAAGTACAGCGTAAAATATTTATACTTAAATGAAAGTTGACTCTTGTATTATTTTCTTGAATAAATGATCATATAGAATTAAGTTTGAACTTTTAACCAGCGGATGCTCAACCATGCAATGCAACAATTTGTGACATTTTCTGAACACTGAAGAAAACAGGCTGGATCTTTGTTGTGAGATTTGCTCACTAATGCAATGGCACCCAGATCTCCCTTTCTCTACATTTTACGCTATGTTTGGACGAAGGATTCATAAGGAGGAAAAAGTATTAAAAAAAAAAAAAAAAAGGATTGAAAACGAAGAAAAAGAAAAGAAAGAAGAAATTTTTAATGATATTTGAATAAATTAATAACGAAAAAGAAATATAAGAATAAATTATGTTTAGATTAGAAGAGTAATGAAAGAAAAATTTTAGAAAAAAATAAAAATATTTTTTTTTGTTTATATAGTTTTGTTTATAATAATTATATTTATTATTTTATTTGTAAATATTTTGATTTCATAAACTCATGTAAAATTGATCTTAGTTTTTTAATTATTAAATAAGTTCATGCTTATATAATTGTTCATTAACAAATGATTCTTTTATTTACTTGGTGCATATGATAATAGGAGCATATTGAAACTACAACATATAACAAATATTGATCATAGCAGTATAAAGGAAAAAACAAGTTTAGAAAAGCATCAGATTTATTGAATGTAGTACGCTGCAAAGCATCTCAAAAAAATTTTATTGCCAAAGACACTATTTACAAGTCCCAAAGCATAATCTGAAACCCATAATATTTACAAGCATATAACCATCGAGGTCCCAGTATTCACATACATCATCGTATTCCTTGAAATTTGGTAGTAACCTTTATAGCAATAACAACAACAGCTAATTATATATCTGAACTAATTGCTTATAACATAAAGTACTATACACACTAATAAACGTAGTTTAAATTACAACTTCCAAATCTTGCTCTGACTTAATCTCAAACTGAAACATGGTTGCGGCGACGAAGACGACAACCAAAATCTTACCCCCGAATTCGTGCATTGCATGTGTCGCTGGCAAAGCTCCGGCACTATGCCCTACTAATATCACCTTAGAATTTCCCAAAAAAAATACTTTTCTGATTCATTTTTCATATAAAAATTACTCAAGAAAATATATAGTATGCTTGCTTTTTCTGTAATTTTACCTTGTTATTCTCAGGCGAGCTGGACATGAAGTCGATAAGTGGCTTGTCGTATGCCTCGAAAGTACGGATTGTATTAGTATCAATTAGATCAGTGCCAGAGCTTGCCATGTCAAGGCAAGTTAACCTATGACCAGCACGCTCAAGCCGAAGCTTGATTTTATACAAACATCAAGCTCCATGAACAAGAACAAAATGGTGATTTCTCTCGTTGTTGTTGTTGTTACCTGTAGAACTTATCTCTTTATTTTCCGTTAATAGATCTAGTTGCAATTAGAGAATAAAGACAAATCGAAGTCTCATCGGAGACAGATCGCCGACGAATAGAAGCGGGAGCGAGCGTAAATAAAGATCGGTGCCGATTTACCACAACGGAGACAGATCGCCGACGAACGAGAGCGAGCGGGGAGGGAGCAGGAGCGAGCGCGGAGAGAAGATGCGGAGGCAGGAATGAGAAAAATCTAGTTGGAGCGAGCGCCAGGATTTTGTCTCCTCCTTCCTGCACAGTATTGTTTCCCCTCTACTTCCCCCAGTCTACCTCCCCTCTCAACATGATATTACAATCGAAACACAAGAAGGAGGGGAATCGTTTCCCCTTCCTCTTCTTTCCCTTTACGAATACCTGAACCAAACACAGGGTTTAGTGGAGGACAAGGTAGAGATCTTCTTCACCATTCAGGTGAGGCAATTTAGTCCTAAAATTGCAATAAGGAGCAAGGGCAACTCTAATAGAATAACTATAGAAGTTCCACCAGTCATACTACAACGATCGTCACACAAAACCTTATTGGTGGAGCTATTACTGACATAATTCAATACTATCTTATCATGGAACTGCATCACTATCTTGTCACCTTCCAATTTATATCTCCAACCGTTCTTGTAGACAGCTACAAGAGTAATTGATTGAATTTTTTGAGCATAGGGACGGTCCTCTCCACTACTATAGGGTTTGGATCAACTCGGTAACGTACGTAGCAACCACAACTTCACGATGACATGACAAAGTAATCTTCATTCATATCAAAATGTCGAATGGAACAAAGTGCCTCAACTTGGCCCTCACTACCATCCTCAATTTCTGCCTTTGTACATCGAACAAAACAAAAAAAATAAGACTTATCTGAAATTATAGTTGTAGGAACACGTCTCGACTGAAGTTGTCACATTGTATTTGAGTTACGACGTCAACTATAATTAATTAAAATATTAAATAGTTTTTAATATTATAAAAAATTTATTAATAATAATAAATTAAAATAAAATAGTAAAATAAAATGTAATGGGTGCGAAACATGCCATTCATCTACCATTACAAGTGCACATCTCAACACGGCCCAGATTTCTACTTAACAGGAGTATGATACGGGCCCATTTACTACGGCCCATTTTCCCTTCGGCTATTGCTCAGAGTTGAGCCTCTTTCTTCTTCTTCTTCTTCTGGGTTGTTAAATTGTTTCAGAATTATTCAGCTCATCAACGCCGGCGGCGATGTGGCTGAAACGGCGGTGGTAGATTCCAAGCGAAAGGTAGCTAATGCGTTTTATGTACTACTGCCGTGTATGCAATCGCTTCACTCGTTCAATTCAATCTCACGACCTTCTCCTCTTCCGCTCTCGTTTTCGAACCTTCTCCAAGCTTCTCCGCACCGAAAAACCTTCCTCCTTGGTTAATCTCGTTTCGAAATACCTCCAATCTCCATGTTCTCCTTCTTCCTCCGCCGCCGCTAACTTGCTTCTACCGTTGATTTCCGACAAAGACCTTTTCGTCTCGGTGCTTTCTTCTTTACGCTCTCACCCTTTTCTTGCTCTCAGATTTTTCCGATGGGCAGATTCACAGACCAACTTCTCCAACGGATCGGAACAAGTCTTTTTGTCTCTTCTTCAAACGCTCGCCGCAGCGAAACTCATGCGGGCAGCTTATTCAGTCGCCGCACGGGCTCTCTCGCTCGATCTACATTCGCTTGTCGATGAGCTTGTTCTTCTACCCAATTCAAAATCGCTCCTCGACTTGTTTGTTTTTGTGTACGCCAAGTGTTCGATGGAAAGCCTGTCTCTTTCCACCTTCTCTAAAATGGTTTCTCATGGGTTCCCGCCAGACGTTAAGAACTGCAATAGAATTCTACGGATTCTCCGTGATTCGGATCGGTGGACTGAAGTTCGTGCCATTTATACTAATATGTTGAGACTTGGGGTTCAGCCCACGATTGTTACTTACAACACAATGCTCGATTCTTTCTGCAAGGAAGGGAAGGCTGATGAGGCCATGAAACTGCTTCTGGAAATGGAGAGTGGTAGACAGCAAGGCCAAGGAGGCAATGGGTGTTTGCCTAATGATGTTACTTACAACGTTGTCATTAATGGATTGTCGAAGAAAGGGGAGTTGGATAAGGCAGTGAAGCTGCTTGAGAAGTTGAGGGCAGATGGGAAGGCATCAGCGTACACTTATAATCCTTTGATTAGTTGGTACTGCACTAGTGGATGTGTGCAGCAGGCAATGGTATTTAAGAATGATATGGTGGCCAGCGGCGTGCATCCAACGGTCACTTCTTATAATACTTTGATTAATGGGTTCTGCAGGATAGGTAAAGTGGATGAAGCTAAAAAGAAGTTTTTGGAAATGGGGGGCCTGAATTTGGTGCATGATGTTATTTCATATAATTGCTTGATGTATGGGTACTGCAAGGCAGGCAACATGAAGGAAGCTCTTTGTTTGTTCGATCGTTTGAGGGATGCCAGTATTGATCCTACTGTCAGGACGTTCAATATCTTGATTGACGGGCATTGCAGGCTAGGGGCTTTGAATGAAGCCAGAAGATTTAAGGAGGATATGATGAGGTCTGGCTTTGTGCCAGATGTGTATACTTACACCATTCTTGTAAATGGCTCTTGCAAGAAGGGGGATCTATGTATGGCAAAGGAGTTTTTTGACGAGATGCTTGGTAGAGGTTTGAACCCTGATTGTTATGCTTACACCACACGAATTGTTGGCGAGCTGAAGCTTGGGTCTATGTTGAAGGCGTTCCAGTTACGAGAGGAGATGATTGCAAAAGGGGTAATGCCCGATACTATAACCTACAATGTGCTGATTGATGGTCTTTGCAAAGTTGGAAACATGAGTGAAGTATATGAGTTATGGCAGAAGATGGTAAATGATGGTTTTCATCCTGATTGTGTGACCTACACTTGCATCATTCATGCTCATTGTGAGAAGGGGCAGTTGGGACATGCAAGGGAGGTTTTCTATAGCATGATCAGCAACAACTTGTCTCCCTCGGTCGTGACTTACACAATTTTGATTCATGCATATGCCAGTAAAGGGCGAGTAGAATATGCATTCACCTTCTTCTCTAAAATGCTGGAAGAGAATGTTTCACCGAATGAAATCACATACAATGCCCTTATAAATGGTCTGTGTAGGAAACAAAAAATTGAGTCAGCATATAAGCTCTTTTGGGAGATGCAAGATAGAGGGCTATCTCCTAATACATATACATATACGTTATTAATAAATGCAAATTGCAATTTGGGTCATTGGAAAGAAGCCTTGAGATTGTATAGTGATATGCTTGGCAGAGGCATCTATCCTGATTCCTGTACCCATAGTGTCTTGTTTAAGCAATTCGGTCAAAGGTACAAGTATCATGCTCTTCACTACTTAGAAAATGATGTTCTAGGGAGCTAGCTAGCAGATGAGAGCATTGACATGGTTATGTTTTGCGTCATAGTCACTGAAAGGACGCCGCAGGCACGCTGATTATTACTTGTAATAGTATTCTGATTCTTTAAAGCTACATTGTGGGAGCTTTTTTTTGTATCTTTTCTAGTTGTAAATTACTTAGGAGACTGCAATATAAAAAAAAAATCATGATTACACCCTTTTGTTGTTTGTATCTGTGATAGTAAACAGGGTAATTTGTATCCTATATAGTTGATGCTGTTTGTCATTTATGCAAAATAAATAGATATATTAATAAATAAATATGAGCTACAAAAGTAAACGATGAGATTTGCTTTAGCTAAAGCTCAAGAGATTAGTTTATAGATCTGCGACTGGATTGCAGCAAAAACGAATGACTGTTGCCAACGGAAATTTATGCTTAAAGACTAGATGTTTTGGTTTATGTTACTTCTGTTGAGTGTTGACTCTTGATGGAGTCATATATGATTATGTGCTCCATAATCATGCCTCTCGCTAGTATGGAGCTCAATGGCTTTATTACAAATGAGATGCTTTCACTCCCTTCTTTAGAAGGAAGTTACGGTACGTACTTCGATCTTGAAATGACTGCTATTTAAGGAAGTTTTGGCTTCTTAGTTTTGCAATGTAGGTTTCAGGGTCTAGTTCTTTGAAAGTTTATACGGGTTGCATATACTCCACTTGATATCGGTTTTTACTGTCCAATATTGCTTCTGTTTCTGATGAATTTGGTAAATTCAGAGAAGATTGTTCCTTTTCATGATTGTTTTAATTTTTGTCTGGAGTCTATTGAATAAACTATTTAGGAAAATTTTCCTTCTCATTTTGTAGGTAGCGAGCTGTTTATCTACTCACTTCTTAGTTCTTACTTCAGCTCTTGCATATAACTAGGAAGGCCATAGACTGCAAACTTGGAAACGATTCCTACAAAAACTTGCATGTCCTAAAACTTCTGATGGTCCGTCTTTGAGAAGTTGCAAACTGACTAAAGTATAACTAACTTCAGAGGACAGATGAAGGCGCTGTTTGGTTTTCCGTTTCAAAAACTGTTTATCAGCTTTTTTCAACTTTTCTTTATTTCACATTTTCCAATATATATTTTATAAGTATATAAAAAATTTATTTAAAAATTTATAAAGTGTAGAAAAATTTTATGAAGTGAGATCTTTTTATTGCATATTTTTATTATTTTTTTGAAGTAAAAAAAATATAGCTCGTTTTTTAAAAAAGACAAAAATATTTTTTATTTCACAAAAGCTCTATTTCATAAGCAATCCCAAACGCCCCCGAAATCATCAGAAACATTGAGGTTACTTCTTCACCTGGTTGATCTGTTTTCAATTGCAAGATTTGTGCACTTTGCTTGGGTACAAATTTTACCATTTTATAATTTACCATATTTAATTTATAGGTAAAACAAGCAGAAAGTCGATTAATTCTAATTTGTTAATTGTGTCTGCAACCTTTTCATCGGCACTGTTGAAGTTTTGCTAGGTTTAGTTTGTGACAACTCTGTCATTGAGATTTTTTGTCATTTTTATCTCAGGTAATGACGTGCAGTGCTGTATGCACGAAGTGCCAAGGTATTTCTTGGTTTATCTTGATTATAGGCTCAACCTTACTGATGCCGTAGTGCATAATTCATGCCATCTACAGACATTGGAATTTTGAATTTATCGTTTGTGTTTATAGGGTATATAACGGTCTCACTATGACGAGAGGATGTAGATCTTGGTAGTTATGAGCTGCATTTCTGTCTAATGTCATCTTTTCTTCTTGCATTTACTTTTTCTGGTTAAGGGGGCATTTCGGAATGATTAAATAAAAATTTCTTCTAAAAAGATTTAGTTAAAACTTTTTAAAAAACAGATTTATTATATTAAAAATTTATTTTTATATATATATATATATAATTTATATGTACTATAAACAAAATCTAAAATATAAAAAATTTATTAATAGTGGGAGTATGTTTTGAAAAAGTACTCCTAGAATGGTAAGTGCCTAATCAGCTCTCTAATTTCAAGAAGTTCTTTAGATTATTATTTTTTTGACATCAGGACAGAAAAAATTAGTTCAAATATGATCTAATGATACAATGGATAATTCAGAAGTAAAAGGCAATGACGCTTCAGAAATATCGATGAATTCATTCAATTGTTCAGTGAGGCGAGTAAAATGTGTAGGACTTCTGTCGGGATAGTTCCTGAATACTGATAAACTAAAGCTTCATCGAATTAGTGTGCCCTCAGGACTGCATTACTATTCTCCTGAAAATTTATAAAGAAAGTGGCCAGCTTCTGGAAGTTAATGACGATGTATCGACGGAAGCTTTTGGGTAGCGATGACGATTCGAATTTCTAGATCGGTTTTGAATCGACTCATATAATAATTGGATCAAAATTATTCAATCTTAATTCGATATATTTATTTATATGAATCAAAATTGTCAATTCTAATCCAACCTATTTATAATCGGATCACACTCGGATCGACCCATATACTAATTAAAATTATTAAAATAAAAATAATAAATATTAATTTTTATTAATAATATATAAAAATTATTAATTGTGATATATTTAAAAAAATTAATTTTGACAAAATTTATAAATTAAATAAAAATTAGTTAAATTAAGATAAATTAAAATATATATATACAAATTAAATTTAAATTTTTTACTATTATTTTTTAATTATTAAATAATATATACTATATAAATAATTATACAGATTAAATGGGTTAATTTTGGATCAATCTGAACTCGTTTAAAATTTTTGGATTATTTTCGAATCAATTTTGGATAGAATTTTTGGATCGGGTCGAAATTTGTAACTCCTATTTTTGGGTGTGTGCCGTTGCAGTTTTGCTGGAACCATTCTGTCATCAGCTCCTTGCCACATATTAACTATCCCCTCATTAGAACTGAACGAGCTGATTATGGGCATGTTTGTTTGGGCTTATTTGCAGCTTTTAGCAAAAAATAAGCACTAAACAGTAAATTAGATGTTTGGCAAAATCATAGTTGTAAGAATCAGATCGGACATCGAACCAAAAAATTATCCGGATCACGGTTCTTGGGTCAAACCGTCGGATCAACCGGTCGAACTGTCGGATCAATAATATTAAAGTATTTTTAATTAATAATAACAATAATTACAGTAAGAAATCTATTGCCAATGATACTACCAATAATAATAGCAATAGTAATCATAGCAAAAAATTAAAATATTTTTATTATAGCATTACTATCAACAACAACAGCAATAATAATCACAGCGAAAATTGAAGTATTGCCACCACCAATAACAATAATAACAACAAAAATTTATAATAATAAATATTTAAATAAATTAGGAGATTAGAAAAAAATAAAATCATAAAATAGAGAAATCATAAAAAAGATATAACAAATTTTTTTAGGTATACATATTTGATTCTAAATATTTTACAATATAAAAATTTAAAAATCACTAATAATTGATATTTACAAATAAGACATAAGTAATTATATTTTTATATTATTACATCCAAATATAAAATTTAAACTACATATTATTTTTCAACATAGGGCTATTAATAATTATTTTTTGTATTAAATATATCATCAATTTAAAAATTTTTAATTAATTTTTAAAAATTTTGTTAATTAATTTAAAAAAAATAATCCGGTTTGACCCGGACGGACGGGTCGATCGGATCGAAACAGATTGAACGGATCAAAAGTGGGTCAAAATAGATCAATTACATAAACGATCTTTTTATAAATTCGGACCGGTTTATCGTCTGAATCAACGGTTCCCGGATCGGGATGGATCGGTCCGCCGGATCGGCCAACTAGGGGCAAAATTGCTTTTTTTAAAAAACAAGCTGCTTTTGCTTACAAAATGAAAACCAGCAAAATGATGCTTTTTAAGAAAGCAGTGAGAAGCTTTTTTTACCCGGTTTTGCGAAAAGACATATTCGTCCATATTAAGTTAAAAATAATTACAGTATTTATAAACTATTCTACCCTCTTTATTCTCTCATCCTTCTCTCATTTTTCATCTCTCCCGAGTTCTCTCGTTTTGCTCGAGCAACCATTCCTTGCTACACCCCCTCGTCGGAACGTTGCTTTCTCCCTCCAGCGCCGATCTTTTCCTCTCCTACTTCCGGCGTCCTTCTCCTTTCCGTCGGCGTCGCTCTAGCGAGCCATTTGAGCCGGATCTAGATCCACCGAAAAACCCTAAAGTTCGTTGGAGTTCTCCGCCGGCGAATTGCGCCAAGATGTAGAAAATTATCTTCCCACTTAGGTAAAGTTTTTTCCTCTATCAATTCAGCCAAATTTTTACTTCGGCGCCAAGAAGTGGGAAGCTTATCTTTTTGGTGTTATTTTCGTTTTTTGGTTTAGTTGATTCCAGATCTTTGGATGGTTATTCTTGAAATTATTATCTGTTAATAGATAAAAATGTTGCTGCTAAGCTTGTTTGTTTTACTCGTTGTTGTTATCAGCTTCTTGTTAAGCTTGCACATTTCTGAGATTTTTTTTCACAACCTGAACGCTGGAGTTTTGGTATTGAAAGGCATTTAATGGATTGTGCTTAACGATATAATGACATTGCAATGGATTGTGCTTAACCATGTATCATTGCAGTGGAGTTTGCTACCTTTTTACTTTAATTGTGTGTTTTCCTCCCATTTTCTCTAATTGTGTTGTAACAACTTATCTATTGCTATGTTTTGCTCCCTTCTTTTTTTTTTTTTTTTCTTACCAGCACTATCAACATTGTCTTTACGGACCTTTTGATATCATCTTTAATTGGTTAATGTTAATATTTTCTGCTAACTATTTACTAAAATTTGGCTTTGAGTGAGCAAGAATGATAATATTAAATGTCTCAATCTCTTGTCAAGCTTAATTGCTATAATTGTAATTCTATCATAAACACAATTAGCTGAAAGATCATTTTATTATGCAACTACTTGTTGAGGTAATTTTTTTGTTATTGAAAGCTCCTAATAGTCAATAATGATGGATGTTCTTGGCTTCAGGTATATATACGGCACCGATCGACTGGTGATCTTATACAAGCACTACCAGGACATGTAGGTGCTGTGAATTGTGTTAGCTGGAACCCTTCAAACCCCACATGCTTGTAAGGATGTTGGTGTGAGTGCTATGCTCATTGCCTGCAAGTATGAGGAGATTTGGGCTCCAGAGGTATCCTGACGAACTACTTGTCTAACAAATTTTATTCTTTCCCTTGGCAAGTTCATACAGTCAACTCTAATTATGCAATGACTTATATATTGCAGGTACATGACTTCATCTGCATCTCAGACAGGGCCTATACAAGAGAATAGATACTAAGAATGGAAAAATGCATACTTAACCAGCTGGAATGGTACTTAACTTTCCCAACTCCATATGTGTTCCTAGTTCATTTTTTGAAGGCTGCTTTCTGTGATCAAGAGGTCAGAAACTACATAGAACTGAAACTGTTGTGTTCCTGTTTGCCTTAGGAAATCAAGCCTTGTAGTAATAATTCTTTTCTTATTTATGCAGATGGAGAACATGATGTTCTTCTTGGCTGAGCTTGGTCTGATGCAGTACAATGTGATGACACATACTGTCCCTCCATGATTGCTGCTGCTGCGTGTATGCTGCTCGATGCACTCTTAATAAGACCCCATTCTGGACTCATGTCTTGGCAAGCAGTCACTCTGTGGCACCAGAGAGCAAGCTGCAGACACTTTACAAGAAGCATTCTAGCAACCAACTTGGAGGTGTGGCGCTGCACCGGCCAGCAATCAAGCTATGGGATGAACTCAAGGCTTCTACAATAACAACAACGAGAACGTGATCGAAGAAAGAGACTATGGCATTAGTTTATTTCTTATTCTTTTTTTTATTTTTTATTCTTATGTACGCAGAAATATAATTGTGATGGTGTTGGTAGAATTAACGTAATCCTTGTGCTGGTGGTCGTAAGGTCTAGTATGCATAATTGTCCTCTATCATGAAGTAACTTTGATCATTTCTTCTGTAAAACCAATTCTCCTGATGGTTTCAAATATATAGGACTATTTACATTGTGTTTTGTCCTACATTATTTTTATGCAGTATTTTGTTTTGAATGAGTTTTGTTATGCAATATTTTGTTTTAAATATATTTTGTCCTAATAAAAAATATTCTTTTGCAAGAAATTCCATATTATATTATCTTCTTAACATGTGTTATTATTATTTATTATTAAATTAAATATAGTCTATTTATATATTTAAAACTAATTTAAAAATATAATCATGTAATAATAATAATAATAATAATATCTTTATTAATAGGTTTATAAATAGTAATGTAAATTAAAGAAAAAGTATTATAAAATATGTTATTAAATCAAATTTAAAAAAATTAGATAATAAATAAAAATATATCCAAAAATTTAATAATATCGTTTATTATATATTTAAAGAAATTTCAGTTATTATATATTGCATTCACTTATAAGCACAAGTTTAGCCAAACATATCTTCAATTTTCTTTTATGAAAAAGCTTTAAACAGTAAAATTTATCCGAACAGAATTCAGAAAAAAGCAGCTTTCTAATCAAAAGTTTAACGGCCGCTTTTCTCAGCAAAAAGCATATAAACAGCAGCTTTCGTTCAAAAACTCTAAATATAAAGTTTAGCCAAACATGCCCTATATTCACTGGGTCAAACTCCCAATTGCCAAATCCCACTATCAAGTTTCTGTGTAGAGAGTCGAAGTCACCTTGCTGCGAAACTTGTAAAAGAAAAGCATTGGAAGATGTCAAGTGTGACACAGAGAAGTGTATTTTTTTAAAAAGTAAATGATGCATATATGCTGTAATTGCTGCCTAACTTAAGTGGTAAGTGAATTATGAGTTCAAATATTAGCCGTACCTGTTGTCTCAACAAAAAAGGAAAAAAAGTTAAATAACCTAGTAGTATTTTCCATTGTTGGGTAGTGGTCTTATGATCGAAGATAGGATTTTCAATGGAGCACAATTGCATAACGCTCCACCTGATACGGTCATGGCTTACCTGTTGCTCTTCTTTAAGTTTACATAGGATCAGCGCGTATGAACAAACTAAGATATCTGCTTCTGAATTTGACCTGATAGTCGTTATACGTAATAAAGTCTATGAAATGTTATGTTGTGATAATTAAGCAATCAATGTGCACAAGCTATGTGGTTTATCTTGTAAGACATTGCTTTTCTTTGAAGATGGATCTTTTTAAGTTTTACCTGAAACAGTTGAACCTCCAGTATGTTGAACTGGGTTTGAGCAAGATTCTTTTGACATGTTTTGCATACTGGAAATTGATATGTTTAAAGAATTTATATGTAAGAGTATAAACTTTATGATTTTTTTATAAAGACACAATCAAGTTTAAAATTAGTTCTTGAGATTTTCTCTTTCATTTTCATTTCAATTATAGCTACTGTCAGCGGTGGTTAGTGCATTTTATTCGCCTAAGTCTATTACTGCATTGGAGGAGCTTTTAAGCGTTATAAATCTAACACTTTTTAATTATTTTCCTAACCTTAGTTAATCAGATTATAGTTGTTTGCAATTATCAACAAGGATTGTTTTTTCAACATTTCCTAACCTTAGTTAAGTAGCAAAACTCTTTTATGTCGTGATATCACCAGCAATTGATTTATCTATAGAATGCATGCTAGTCAAACATCTGGTAGAAAAACATACCCCGATTGACTGCTGGTATTCAATCCGCCTCTTTAGGATATCCTGCATTGAAGCTCTCTTCATGCCCCTCCATAGCAGATAGGAAAGGAAGTCACTTCTGAGTCATCCAGGCATATAGAAGGAAAGGAGCATTCGTGTGCTATCCACAACAGCCTCTGTTATTGCGGTAGCCTTTTCTGTAAGTGTTACTTTTGACAGGTTGGTAGGAAGGCATGACCACCAGTAGTTGACTGCTGGTGAGACCAGGAAACACCTGCTAGCCTGTGACAGCTAACCATTCCTTTATTGCGTAAGAAATTGCTGTTTCTGCTGTCAAACCAACTGAAAATATAATATTATATGCCTGGACACATATTCTCTAGTTACCCATGAAGATTAGGATGCTGTATGCCGTTTCTTAACATCTTACTAGATTTTGTGCTTAAAATTTAGAGATATATCATTGACATTGACTATCAATCTTTTCTATGACCTTTCACTATCAGTTCATCAACTTCACTTGAGGTACTCCTTTTTGGTAGTTTTCTGGATGGTTTTATTCAATTGGAAGGTTGCTGCTAACTTTCTCGTTTACGGAGGAATCCTACGCAAGTAATTGTTGGTCTCTGTTACTGGAATTTCTTTATGAGTGGGCATTTTTTGCAAGTCTTAATTTTCATTTTTGCAAGTCTTGGATTTTGGTCTGGATTCTGATTGGAGAAATGGTGCGTGTATCGAAGGCTGCTATTGTTAAGGTCTTCCGGGAGAAAACGTCAGGCTTGGGAATTTGCTGTTGCTAGTCTTTCTTATTTAATGCTCGTTGTTGTTCCCGAAGAAGAACCTGTAATTTTATGAAAGTAAGCTAATGTTTGAAAGTAATTGTAATTTTATTATATTTATAATAAATTTATATAATTTTTTAAAAATCTGTATTATTTAAATTTTTTTGGAATTAAAAATAAAATATATTTTTTAAAATTTTTATAATTTTTTTATATTTGAAAAGTTTATTTCAAAAGTATTTCAGTAATCCCTAAATTAACAATGAGCGTATTTACTTGTTTGTGAGTGAATGTTCAAAAACTAATTTTTAAAAAATAAATAAATTTCAATTAAGGAAATAAATTTGCAAACTACATGTATAATAAGTTAAATTTTTGTCAAAAAAATTTAAAAATAGATTTTGGTATATTCTTTAAATAACTAACGTTAAATTCAAAATAATAACAATCTGTATAGTCTACAGTAAATCTTTAATTTACTGAATCAAAAGAGAATCCAAGAGCAGTCGAGTAAAAATGGATTCGGATGTGTTTGTTTTTCTTTTTTTTAAACAAAAATTTTTAATTTTTAATTTTATGTTTTTTAATATATATTTTATAAGTATTTAAAAAATTTATTTAAAAATTTTAAAAATATAGAAAAATTTTATATAATGAGATATTTTTATTGCATATTTTTATTATTTTTTAAAAATAAAAAAAATAGAACTCATTTTTAAAAAAAAAAATATTTTTCATTTTTAAAAAATTCTATTTTATAAATAATTCTAAATGCAGCCAGATATTGCTATACCTCTAGCAGCCCTGATGAGAGGGTTTTCGATCAGATAGCAATATATTAATGAAATGAATTGCATATTATCTTACAAACTTGTGCGGCAATGGCGTGACTTTGCCTATTGTATTTTGAAACAAGTCATTCATTATCATATGAAAACACATTTTATCTTATCATACAAGCATAAATTTAAGTAACTGATTCATTGCGAACTGTATAATTGTTTGGATAGCTCATGACATGACCGTCAACTGTGATCTGTTCTTCTTGTAATGGCAGGATCAGGATCCTCACGAAGTAAAAGTGATCGAAGCATAACATCACTCCATGAACTGAGCAAGATGAACATATGACCAGCTTCAGGAATCTCATGATACTTCAACCATGGAAGCTTCTTTGAGACATATCGTTGCAGCTCTACAGGGAGGATTCTGTCTTCAGAGCCTTGCCAGAGATGAACAATGCCTTCATTGTTAGGGAATGGATTTGTCATGTTCATTGGATCAAACTCCCAGTCACTGTAAAGAACAATCAGGTCCCGGTGCAGCGATTCCTGGACACCTTGCTGCCGTGCTTTATCCTGTAAAGAAATGAACACTGAAGTTAGTCATTTAGTAAGATGTCATCACTGTTTGTGGTTGTCCAAAGTACTCCAGATAGAGCTAGTACCAGGAATGGACTCTTGATTGCTGCCATTTTCTTATATATTTCCATATCGCTGTTACTGAAAATTACTGGGTTTCTTTCCATAGGAGCGTAAGTAGGAAATAATTTCTGGGTCATCAATGGTAGAAGAGCTATGGAACATGGCGTGCAATCCAAATGGTCCTTCGGTCTTGCACAAGCTTCTTCCACCAGACCTCACTCTTTAAGTCGGAGGAAAAGAAGGCCACCAGTAGTTGATCTCAGGCACTACCAATGCCTGGAAGAAGAGTAGAGCGAAGGTCTTGGTAACGTCCAGGGCATGAACTAAGATGATCTTGTACTTGGCTTTGTTCTTTGAAATTCCTGCTTCTTTGTAGGCAAGAAACCTTCTATCTCTTAGTTGAATCCTGGGTGAGATTACTGGAGGGCCACCAGGAGAACCACAAGTCTTTGGAGAGGGGGGCTGCATCAAAGCATTAAAACCCCACGCTAGAAGAACTATCACCGGAACTGCTGCTGTTCTGTTGAACATCGTGGAATGAAATAGAAGTACCAGTTATGTGACAATTTAGATTCATAGATCGATTTCAATCCATATAATAATTCGGTCAAAAATATTTAATTCTGATTTAATTTATTTAATTATATGAATTAAAATTGTTAATCATAATATAATTTATTTAATAATCATTTTAAATTCAAATCCACCTATTTAATACGTAAAATTATTAAAATAAAAACAATAAAAATTAATTTTTAATAATAATATATGAATATATCAAAAAAATAAAATATTAATTTTGATAAAATCTATAAATTATATAAAAAATTAAATAAATTAGATTAAATTAATAAATATATATACAAATAAAATTAAAAATTTATGTTATTTTTAAAAAGATTTTTTAATTATTGAATAATATATGTTATATAAATAATTATATGGATTAAACGGGTTAATTCTGAAACAGTTCGAACCCGTTATTTTAGGATCAATTTCAATCGACCCGAAATTGATCCAAATTCTATGAAAGATTGATCCGAATTCATCTATTTTGGATCAGATTCGCGAATCGGGTCAGAAATTACCTATCTCTATTCAAAACTCGCTATTGCCGTAGTTAACGGTCTCATGTTATAGTGAAGTTAAGTTATTTTTATCCTTTTTATTTGCTGCTAAGTTGAATAGAACAATAGTCAATCTGGAGCGCTGGGAAGAAGCGTTTGGGAGTGCTTATGAAATAAAAAATATTTTTATCTTTTTGAGAAACAAGCTATTTTTTTTACTTCCAAAAAAATAATAAACATATATAATAAAAAGATCTCACTCCGTAAAATTTTTTTACATTTTCTAAATTTTTAAATAAATTTTTTATATACTTATAAAATATGTATTGAAAAAAATAAAATAAAAAAAAATTGAAAAATAGTTTTTGAAAAGCTCTTCCAAACGAACTCGAAGACTTGTGTGGCAGTTAGAAAGCAAGGTTGCCAAAGCAGGTATGTAGTTTGCAAAGTAAATTTCTTGTCAATTTCCACCTTGGGATCTCTTCCTTTCTGTAATTTGAATCTCAATTGAATTCAAAAAGATTAAAAACAAATAGCTACGACGAGCAAAAGTTGTAAAATGAATCAGAATTTCTCAACAATTGCACCAGAGAACAATATATGCATATATATGCAGTGTTTGGGCTTCAAATAGAAAATCGTAGACACTATACACATTTGGATTGTATAGAAAAGGAGTATACATGCCCAAAATCCTAAATAAAATACAGCATAATCATTAGGTTAACAGTACAAAAATACATAAATAGTGATTTCACCGATATTTGAAGTTTAAATAACTAGGGAACGGAAATTACACTAGGTCTAGAGCCAAAACAATTCAACCATTACACCTCATTTAAGAAGCAAAGTAAAGACTAACAAGAATGGATGGGCACTACACACACAACTGGAGTGCTCATCTGGAGAGGGCAAGAATACAATACTAAACATGAAAAAATTCAGTAACAAGGGGTATATTCCAGTGAGAATCAGATACACTAAGATGTCTAGTAGAAAGTATGTTCAGCACTACTGTTCTCCAAGCAAAAGAGACTTATAAATGGCATCGCTCATGCCTTCTGCCACTGGGAACAGATGGCCAGCTTCAGGGAGCTCATGGTATGTAATCCAAGGAAGCCTTTGGCAGATATAGCGTGATAGGATAACATGCGACAGCCGATCCTCAGTACCTTGCCAGAGGTGGACAGAACCCTCACTATTTGGGAATGGGTTATTGAGGTCCATGGGATCGAACTCCCATCTACCAAAATTAACCATCAAATCACGATGGAGGGATTCAAAGACACCTTGCTGTGTCATATTTTTCTGTAAGATGGAGAAAACAATTATATGTGAGATGAAACTTTGGATGCAAAAGTGAAAGGAGACAACTAAAATCACTTGACAAATAATATTTAGTTCCCTACTTATGACCAGTATCAAGTTCTGATGATACAAAACTCGTCATAATGAGATTGACCAGACACAATGAGAGAAAATGATTTAAATTGCTGCAGCTCGTCATAACAAAATTAATCATCATGTTAAGGTTAGTTCCCTCAATCAAGTTCAACAATATGACATCTATAAGCTACTAATGAGAAGTAAAGCTGATATTAAGATTGGCTGCGGTGGAGATCTTGCACAGGAGATCAAATTATAAATGCAAAGTGAAAGGGAGGCCTAAGATGGGGTGTCCATCATAGATTTAGGAGACAAGGATAAACATAGTTTTTTAACCATAAGAACTGTAAACTTCTAAAGAGGAAACTAGAGCTCAACAAGGCACATCAAACAAGATATTTTCTACCAGTGACATCAGTCGCATCACCAACTCAGAAAGACGTGACCTATGAACATTGTCCAACTAGACATTGCTTTAGTGAAATATTGTTGCAGCACATGTTGCCTTATGCAAAGTTAGTTCTTCTAATCCACTGAAGCACATGCATATGCAAGTTTTGACATTGCACTGCAAAATCTTCAGTAATGCTAAGTACACTGCAATTATAATATCTATATGGCAGGTCATGAGTGAGAATGAGGTTATCAGTGAATAAATATGACATCTACAGGTATCCACAAGAATTTGGGTACTAAATTGGCTTTTCTGAATGCAAAACAGGACTATGTAACACACAATCAAAGTCCAACGGATTTGTAATAGTTCACTTCTTACAAAACTAAGCTGCAGAATTGTTATTTGTCTGCTTTAATAATTTTATGCAGTACTTTTGCATCTATATAAACAAGCCAATGGAAGAGAAATAAAACATTCCGTTACCTCAGAGTTAGCAAACTTCTTCAGCAATTCTCGATCTTGTCTGGAGAAGATCTCAAGATGACCAGATATTACAGCAGAACAAGGAAAGAATTTCTGGGTGTTCCACCAATACGTTAGCCAAGGAGCATAATGAGCAACTCTAACAGCCCATCTTTCCTGCCTAAGTTTCCTGTTAAATGCTTCAGCAGATAAACTTGCAGGAAACCCAGGCCACCAGTAGTTTGAAACAGGACAGAGCAGTGCTGCTCCTGCAATCCTGCACAGTTAAACAAATTTAGAATATAAACAAGTAACCAGGACAAAGATAAATAATAATAATAATATTAAAGACATTCTTGCTTCTTTAGAACAAAACGTTTAATTTTGACAGCAAGGCGCCTCACATATTATGACTGTAACAAGATAAATGATAACCAAGAAAAGCAGATGATCTACCTGTGAGGTATGTATTTCAGACAACTCCAAACAAGCTGCCCTCCCATAGAAAGACCGACTACGTAGAATTTAGATCCAAGCTCCAATTGGACGGCAAGTTCTTCAATATCTGAAGCAATAGTCTTCTCATTCCTCTTCGGATGAGGATCACTCTCTCCATAGCCAGGTCGATCAAAGGACACAAAGTAGATCCCCAAGTCTTCAATAATTTCCTGGAATTCAAGAACTCAATACTCTAATTCAAGCACAAAAAGGAAGAAGAATCAAAAGAATAAGAGACCACCAGTACCGGAGATGGGATTACTAAATCCTTTTTAGAGCAATAAAAACCATGGATGTAAACAATCTTATATTTGGCCTTTCCTTTAGGCACTCCAGCTTCCATGTATGCAATATGCCTTCCATCCTTGAGCTTGACTCTAGGTGAGGTTACCGGAGGACCTTCTGGTGATCCACATATCTTCGGAGGTGGCGGCCTGATTGCCTGGTATGACCATGCTACTAAAGCCACAAGCAGAACTACTGCTAGCTTCTTCAGTAGTCCTTCATAAAAAGCAAAAATAAAATTCTCTTTAATCATTTATTCCAGTGGTATAGTACAAAATTCTTTGAAACAGAAATTCAGCGATTTTATGATGGCAAATTCCTTCAGCATGAACACAAACTATATCAAAAGGCAGCAATTTTGATATTGAATTAATCGAATATTTAGATCAAAAGCGAGTAACACAAAATTGATGATTCTAACCAAGATTCCAACATAGGAGTTAATCAGTAGTAAAAGACTGAGCTTTTCCAAGAAAGATAAAGTTTTGGAGATCTGGGTCAACTGACCCAATAAAAGAGCCAGCGGCGACGACTGTTTCTGCTTCCTGGTATGAGCTCTGGCGGACGCAGCTGAGATCTTGCGCCTGTCCGTCGCCATCGCCGGCTCTGATCCTCACTGAAAAATATATATTTTACTAATGAAAATGTATTCGACTAATGCTGAAGTTGAAGCCTATATGCTTTAAATGGGTAAATCTTGTGGAATTTTCGTCAAGTTAGAATATTTTTTCCATGAGTTTCTACTGCAGCTGCAATTGGGGATGAGAGCCAAGAAAGTGTCTTAGGTTATTTGATTTAGAGTGCGTTTGAAATTAATTTTAAAAAATATTTTTTAAAATAAAAAATATTTTTTATCATATTTTGATAATTTTATTATTTTGATCTAAAAGAATAATAAAAATAAATATAAAAATATTTTATTTTATAAAGTTTTTTTATATTTTTTAAAATTTTAAATAAATTTTATAAAATATTATAAAATATTTAACGTGAAATAGAAAAATTTTTTTGACAAAACGCTTAGCCAAGCGCATTCTAAATAGGCCACATTCAACTCAATTTTGTTTTTTAAGGCCACACTTCTAAAAACTTTTTCTAGTAACATTTGGATTAGAAAAGATAAAAATATCTTCTGCTCAGTTTTTAGATTTAAGGTGAATTCTATTAAAGACTCAAAACTTATTTTTATTCAAATTTACCGCGTGATTCGAAATACATTAATAAAAGATTTCAAACAAGCGTTAATTCAGAAGAATACTATAGATGCCTATCTATATGTATAATCAACATTAACACTAAATAAAATTCAAATATAGTAAAACTTATTGGAAAAAATGATAAAAAATATACTACAAATTCTAAGAAATACGCTAGCGTAGGAGCGTATAAGGTCGTAAAAGATTGCACAATATAATAGATTTTATAAAAATTTTTAAAAATATATTATATTCTAACTGGTAAATATAATAGTTTATTATTTAATAGATCCTAGTTTGACTCCCATTGTATTAGTCTTGGATTGTAATTGAGATTGTATACTATGCAACCATATTATAATTTAAGTGCGACCAAGTGCAACTATTGTTTATCGCACTGGATCGCACAGCTTAGTGTCTCAAGTGCAACCCAGGTGTGATCTAGCTACTAGTGCGACCAATGTAGTTGCATATGTCACATTAAAGTCCAAATGTATGGGTCACACTTATAATTTTAAAATAGATTTTTAAAGAAATATTAAGGTGAACTCTCTGAATGGGACTTGAATTTAGGTTTGCTAAATGAAGGATCACCATTCTTACGAGTTGGATTATGATATATCTTTTAAAGATTTCACAAAATCTATCATAATAATAAAATGTGTGACCTTTTGCAACCTTGTGCGACCTTGGTGAGCGTGTTCTTTTAAAATTTTCTATCTTTTCTTACTTTCTTTAGTACATTTTTACTATATATGAACTCCATTTAGTGTTAACGTTTATTTAAACCTTTAGACATATATTTATAGTATTTTTTTGATTCAACAATTTTGAGTTGATGTGGCTCATTTAATCAAATAAATCAAGTGTTTTTTATGGGAACCCAAAAAAAGAGTAAGTGCTTTAAAGTTATGAAAAACAAATATAATGCACAAAGTATTGAAACAAAAAATATGATTCAATATTTCTAAGTTTCATATTAGCAAGATATAATTTACAGTGTGCCATAACGTGTGTTGATTTCACAATAAAGATAACCGCACATAATCTTCTTATGAGCCATGACAATGTAAAAATTTTATTGTTCCCATGCACTGTACATTACATAAACTATAAACAAAAGATACAGTAATACATTGTTTTTCTATTTACACTTGAAAGAAATTAGCCAGCGTCAACTAATAAAGTCAAGCATGACCCGAGCATATAACAAAATATTACAACTTCCTTGACCCTTTACTGATACGAGAAACACAATGAACAAATCACCTTCAGAATCGCTAAAATCATAATTGAGATCTAAATATGAAAAACTAAGGAATAAACTAGAGTACATATAAAAGAGGAAAGCAACTGCTGCTTAAAGCTACAAAGTTAACGAGTAAACAGATGTTATATGTATATGTGCCTTAGTGTATCGACATGCTAATGTCAATAAGCTTCGCCGTTGTGATGTTTCATAAGGTATTCTCTTTAGATACTTCATTGATAAAATCAAATTTAAGGAGATCCCACATGAAGATTTCAAATCCTCCGTGCACAAGCAAATGCCATAGAACTCTACCTTAACATTAGTAGCATCCCTGTTGTAGACTGTGAGCATGGTGTTTCATTTGTTGGAGACGGTGGATACCTTCCTCACCTGAGACCACAATGATACGTGTCTCTAGCAATAGAACATACAAGTAAAGATGAAAAATCTTTCAATCTTATTCTTATCATTCAATACAAGTACACATATATAGACTCCTTATAAAACTAAATAAGAAGAGTTTTAAATAAAAAAAGATATCTACAATATAATTCTAAAGAAACATATTTAGGATAATATTGTTGACTCACGCCAATACTCTCCTTCATTTTAGTGCAAAGATATCATCAATGCTAAACTTGTTCAGTGAGTCATGAAAGATTTTGTTTAAAACTCTTTTTGTCAATATATCTGCTAACTGTGCTTCTGAAGCTACAAAAATTAACTCAAATAATTTTGCTTTCGACATTTTTTTAATAAAATGCCGATCGACTTAAGAAAAACATGTTTGGTCCGATCATACTGTACTAGATTATGAGCAATATTTATTACTATCTTGTTATCACAAAATAGTTTCATATTACTTTTTACGAGGAAAACCAAGCTCCGTCAAGTTCATTCGAAGCTATAAGAGTTCAAAACTCTATGTGTTGTTCTTCTATATTCAGCTTCAACAGACGATCGAGCAACCACTTTCTATTTCTTACTCTTCTATGTGACTAGGTTATCACCAACAAATATAAAATAATCGGATGTAGAGCACCTATCTGTTTATCTCTTGCCCTCTGCATCAGTATATCCATCAATATTCAGATGATTATGCTTTCTAAATAGTAATCCCCTGCCTGATGCTGACTTCAAATATCTCAACATTCTGTTCACTACTTCAATATGATCGACATTTGGATAATGAATAAATTGACTAACAACACTCACTGCATATGCTATATTTGGGCGAGTATGTGATAAATAAATCAACATACCAATCAATCGTTGATATTTTTTCTTATTTACTGGCATTTGATCAGAATACTCTGCTAAGTTGTGATTCTCAATGATTGATATATCAGCTGGTTTACAATCCAACATCACTATTTCAGACAATAAGTTAAGGATATATTTTTTCTTTGTGATAGAAAAATACCTTACTTAGACCTCGCCACTTCAATTCTCAAAAAATATTTTAACTCTACAATTTCTTTAATCTCAAATTCAGAGGCTAGATGTTTATTTAGCCTCTGAAATTCTTCATTATCGTTACCTGTAATAATCATATCATCAACATAAATTATCAAAATAGTTACTATATCATTATGATTCTTCAAAAATAATGTATGATCGGCATTACTCTATTAGTAATCATATCTACTCAAGGCTTGACTAAATCTACCAAATCATACTCTTATGATTGTTTCAGCCCATATAAAGCGTTTTTTAGCTTGCAAATATATTCAGTTCTTCCTAATACTCCACAGCTAGCGGAAACTCCATATACACTTCTTTTTTTTTTAACTCACCATGAAAAAATACATTCTTTATATCAAAATGCTACAAGGGCCAATCAAGATTTGATACAAGAGACATCAATACTTTCATGGTATTAATTTTTGCAACTGGAGCAAAAGTCTCATGATAATCCACTCCATAAGTCTATGAGTATCCCTTGGCCACTAACCTTTTTTTATATTTCTTGATCGTTCCATCTGCTTTGTGTTTGATTATGTACACCTATTTACAAGCAACTGTTTTCTTCCCTTCTAGTGCTAGAAGGAAAAGTCACAGCTGATATCTGATTAATGAAAGCCACATATGAATGTGACAGTCTATGAGAAGACACATGATTAACAATAGGATATCTGGAGATTTTTCTTTTGATGAATATGTATCAGGAGATTTTATACTATTTTCTCTCTGTGGCAACTGATAACTCCTGTTGACAATATTAGAAGTATCTAAAATAATATTCTGAGTGTGAATAGTTACTTCAATAATATCCTCAAGAGTTTGAGTGGGTATTGTATAATGCGAGAGGGGAGTTTTTTCTACAACTTTAGTTTTTCTATATGTTCCGTTTGGTTGAAGTTCAGTAGTCTCAACCTCCTCCATAATCGAGTCATGATTCATACATTGTTTTTGACTATCCTCAATATATGTGCTGAATTTAATAGTAAGTCAATTCAAATTTTACGTAGCTTCTATCTCCTCCAGAAGATCTATATGTGATGCCGATCTGACAAATACATTTCCGACTTTAGAAATATCACATCCATAGTTACAAATGTTCGATGTGTCAAAGAATGATAGCAGCAATAACATTTCTGGTGAAGACCATAATATAGAAAAACGCACCTCAAAGCACATGGATCCAATTTGTCCTTTTGGCTTTTCTGTAAGTGTACCAATACAACAGAACAAAAAATTCAAGATGGAAGAAAGATGATAGATGGTATAGTAACAAATACAGATAAAATCTCAAATAGTGTCTGAAAGTTCAGAATTCTAGATAGCATGCGATTAATCATATAAATCGCAGACTGAACTGAAACTACCTAATAATGATTAGGAATATGAGCTATAAATAATAAAGCACGGGCGATTTCTAATATGTGCCCATTTTTTCTTCCAGCTACCTCATTTTGTTGAGGTGTTTGTGGACAAGAAGTCTCATGAATAATACTATACTGATGAAGGTAAGAGTTCAAAGATGTATTAACATACTCCCCCTATTATCAGAACGAAAACCCGAATAGAAAAGAAAAATTAAATCTGCACAATCTTATAAAATTGCATAAAGATATCACCAACATCACTTCTATTCTTCAAAACATATGACCATGTCATGTCTATGCAATGATTTACAAATCACCTAATGTCAGTAAAAGTCATAACCGGAGAGGGTCCCCAAATATCCGAATGGACTAACTCAAAAGGGTTTTTTTTTTATTGATGACAGAAAAATACGACACTCGATGACTCATAGCAAGAATACATACTTCACACTGAAACTCAGACTCTTTGAGACCGGAAAATATAAATGGTAGTAAATATTTTAAATAACCAAAATAAACATAACCTATATGGCGATGCCAAATTTAGATCTTATTCTTTTTGTCAGTTTCAGATCCACGAGCACTATAAACTCTGCCTGAGCTAACATTATCTAGATAGTATAAACCTCCTCTCTTAGTACTACGTCTAATTATCTCCTGTGTTTGAATATTCTGAAGCAAGTAAAAATAAAGATATATAAGAACAATTTAGTTTAACTGTTCAGTAATTTATCTAATAGATTAAAGATTATTTGGGAGAGATAGAACAAATAAGCAATTATATAAAGATATAGATAATGATAATGCCACTGTACCAACACTTGTTATTAGATAACTCTCTCTATTGGTATATGTCATATTATTTATAACTAGAGTACTTACGGTCTGAAAATTTTTCGGATCAAATATCATATGATCCGTAGCTCCAGAATCTAAAATCCATCGTATATTCTATTGTGAATCTAAAACAGTAAAGACAAAGTTTTGATTATCTGAAATTAGATAATCTGAATTAACCTGAGACACCAAAGATAGAACTGGTGAAGGAGCAGCAGAAGATGTAGAAGATGAAGGATCAGCTAATGTGAAGCCTGCAACACCAGACACTATATCAGAGAACTTTTTGTCTTGTTTCTTTTTCTTCTTCAGTTCCTTCTACCAATCAGAATAACCAACTAATTGAAAGCATGACTTCTGATTATGCCCAGCTTTACCATAATGAGTACACTGTTTTTCTTGTACTTTTTATTTCATTTGGGGTCTAAGATTTTTAGAGGCCACAGTAGCAATAACTCCAGTACCAATATCATTAGAACTCATCATAACTACTCGTCATTGCTTCTCACGACGAATGTAGCTATAAGATACTTCTAACCTAGAAAACGCCTCTGTTCGTAGTAGATCACTTCGGGCTTCATAATGTATATCATCAAACCTAGTCAAAAAAATATAGATACATTCTATCTCAATCTCATATTGTCGAACTAATATACCATTAGCACAACACATCTTAATTGGATTGCGAAAATTCAATTCTTGTCATATGCTCTATACTTCTGCATAATAGGCCATAACAGGTGATAATGTGTAATGTGATATATTTATTATATCTTATTGTTATAATAAATATTAAATTTTTATTAAAATTCTATTCACAATATGAATTAATTTAATTTATTTTATTTTGTGAAGTATATGTGAATAAAGAAGCAAATTATTGAAGGAATAAAATAAAAGAGCTAATCATGGAAGGAAATATTAAGTGGCGATCTTCATTGATGCATTTGTCAATCAAATCTAAATAAAAAATTTAGCATCAAATCTAGCATCAAATATAGCAACAAATCTACATCAAATCTAATCCGAATATCCTGAATATATCTTTTGCCTAATTTTATGGGAGAAAGTTTCACTATAAAAAGAGGTGAATGGAGAGCTAAGAAGGGCATCAAAGGAGCAACGAAGAGCCAACGGAAAACCTAAAGAGAGCCAAACGGGAGACAGAAGAAAGATCAGATTAAAGACGAAAAATTCTTCAGATTTGCTTTCTTCTCTTTTATCTCATGTTTCATTTCTCATACAATATTATTATGTGTAATATTAATATGAGTGGCTAAATTCTCTAAACTGGATTTAGGATGAAACCCTAATAAATTTAATTTATTTCTTGAATATTATGTGATGTATGGATTGTTGATTTTATGTGAGTTGTTAATTCTTGTTTGAAAGGATGTTTAGATGTTAAATTTGCATGCATGATTAGCATTGAGTTTGATATCTAAATTATTATATTAATTGTGTTTGCGAGGATCAATCGGAGCATAATTTACGAATTACGGGATTAATAACTGTAATTAATATTTACTGGACCAAAGTAAATGTAACTACATGATTTATGATTTCGCAGAACTTAATGCATTGTTAGTAATTTCTAAATAAGGAGTTAGAATATCACTAGCGATAGGTGATTTTATACTGGACCAAAGTTAAAATCATAATTAGAAATCGTATCTAAGAACTGGACCAAGGTGTTAGATATAAAGTATTCACAATTATCATAATCTATTATCATATTTATTTAAAGATTAAATTAGAGATATTAGTGGTGGATTCTAAAACTCCAGTTGTTTGCATATCTGTTTTCTCGATCCGTACGTTACTTTTCATTCTTAGTCCTCGTACACTTTTGATTCACTTTCACAAACACAACTTTTGTTACTAAAAATTTGGATTAAAGTTAACAACAATCTCTGTAGAGCAAACTCGTTATCTGCTATACGGTAGACGACAACCGTGCACTTGCAGGATAGACTAGGATAGAATCACTGAGTTTTTCTTAGTTGGTTTTATCTACATCAAGTTTTTGGCGCCGTTGCCGGGAATTGTTTTGTTTGACTTTGATTCAATCTAGCTTCATTTAGATTCATTGATAATTTGTATTTGTTTTGCATTTAGCTTAGAGCATATTAGTTTGTTTTTTTATTATAGTTACATTATTGTATGATCACTCGCTCTCATAGTCAATCTTCATATGAATTTGATCCTGAACTTGAGAGAGAGGTTAGGAGAATTAGACGTGAGCGTAAAAATCATTCGAATATTAGAATTGAAAAGATGGCTATTGCACCGAATGAAACAATGGGAGATCTTGACATTCCTATAATTCCTGTATCTCCATCTAGTATAATTCTTCCTTATGCTGCTAGAAATTATGAGTTAAAAATTATTCATTTTTAATATGATGCTTTCTTTCCATGGTTTGAACAATGAGGATCTTTTAGCACATATTCGAGAAATTTTCAATATGGTTTCTAACATGTCTTTGACAGATGGAGTTACTGAGGAACACCTTCAAATGAAAATCTTTCCCTACACTTTAAAAGATAGAGCAAAGGTATTATTACAATCACTTAGATCTGGTTCACTTACTACTTGGACTGAAATTCAAAATAGATTTTTAGAGAAATTCTTTTCAACTCAGAAAACTGATGCATTAAGAGATAAAATAATGCAATTCACTCAACAATCTGATGAGTCATTTTCTGAAGCATGGGAACGATTTAATAACTTGTTAATTCAATGTCCTCACCATGGTTTGCCTATTTAGTTTTGATGCGTATATTTTATAAGGCATTAACCGTTTCCAGCAAGGCTGTAGTGAATAATTATACAGGTGGATCTATTCGGAATAAGACACCAGCAGAATGTCAAACGCTATTCGAAAATCTAGCTCTTTAGATGTAACATATAGATATACGAGGAAGACGAGCTGGAATTTATGAGGTAAATGGTAATAACGATTATGCTTTTAAAGCGCAGGTAAATGCTATTAATAACAAATTGGATGCTTTGCTAGCTATGAACGGAAAGCTTTCAACACAAGAGGTATGTAACATTTGTGATTTATCTGGTCATTCTACTATACATTGTCCACAGGGAGTAGATTTTCCTGAGTTTGTACAAGAACAAGCAAATATGGTAAGTTCCTATAACCGACATCCTAAACATAATCCATATTCAAACACTTACAATTATGGATGGAGGAATCATCCCAACTTCTCGTGGAGCAATCAACAACACCAACCTCCACCTCAACCAAAGCCATCGACTTTATTGGAGGATTTGGTAAGACAGTTAGCAATTGGTCAACAAAAGCTTGAAGCTCAGGTAGGTCAAATTGCGCAAGCTTTGAGCCAAAGAGAGCTTGGTAAGTTTCCTAGTCAACCTAACATCAATCCATGAAATAATAAACAAGCAAAAACCATTCAATTAAGATCAGGTAAGCTTATTAATAATGACAATAAAGATGATGTTTCTGATGAAAGTGTAGTTGCAGGTGATGAAAAACAAGAGTTGGACAGATCTGGATTAAGAAAAAAAATATCTGAATCATTGTCATCTAAAAGTGATCAACACCACGGAAAGGAATCTGCTCATCATCCTTCTGGACTGCATAAGGCGGTTGATCGTTATACGCCTCCTATCTTATTTCCGGGCCGTCTAAAACAAAATAAATAGGATAAGCAATTTCAAGATATTTATGATATGTTAAGTAAAGTGCATATTAACCTTTCTTTGCTTGATGTGATTGAATAGATTCCAGCATATGGAAAATTCATTAAAAATTTGAAGGCTCACAAACTCAAATTTGCACCAAACGAAGGAGTCAGGTTGAACAAGAATGTAAGTGCAGTGTTGAAAAGTGAGCTTCCACCTAAGCTTGATGACCCAGGTAGTTTTGATATTCCTATCACTATTGGTGCCAAGAGACTTGGACGTGCTATGTTGGACCTAGGAGCAAGCATCAACTTGATGCCATTTTCTATCTACAAAGAGTTGGGTTTGGAAGGTATAAAAAAGACTACTGCATGTCTCTAGCTTGCTGACCATTCCATACGGCATCCCACAGGTATTATAGAGGATGTTTTAGTTCAAGTTGACAAATTAATTCTTCATGCAAATTTTATTATTTTAGACATGGAGAGAAGTGATCGTGAGCTCCCGATTTTTCTTGGTCGTCCGTTTAAGCTACTGCAGACATATATTTCAACGTGAAAAAAGGCACCCTCACAATGACAGTATTGGGTGAAACCGTTAAATTCAAAGTGTTTGATGCTTTAAAACATCCTTCTATTTTTTCAGATTCTTGCTTTTCTGTTGATTTATTAGATCTACTAATCGATTCTATTGTTTTGTAGGACAAATATAAGGATGATTTGGAAGCAGCGTTAACTTTAGATATTGGAGATAGTGATAAATCTAATGATATGCTTGCTGTCCTAAATATGTTAAAACCAATTCAACCTAGTTATAAAGCCTCATTTGAATCTTTAGAGATGAATAAAACAAAGATAGAGCCATCTACTATAGTCCCTCCTAAGTTAGAACTCAAATCATTGCCTGAACATTTTAAATATGCATTTTTAGGTGATAATGGAACCCTCCGAGTTATTATATCTTCAGATCTTACAGTTAAAGAAGAGGAGAGTCTCATTAATATCCTAAAAGAGCATAGGACAGCAATATGTTGGACAATAGCTGACATAAAAGGTATTAGTCCTGTGATGTGTATGTATAGAATTTTAATGGAGGATGATGCCAAACCTACTCGTGAAAGCCAAAGGAGATTAAATCCTAATATGAAAGAGGTCGTTAGAGCTGGAATTTTAAAACTGCTTGATGTAGGAGTAATCTATCCAATCTCTGATAGTAGATGGGTTAGTCCTGTACAAGTAGTACCTAAGAAATCTGGGGTAACAGTAGTTAAAAATGAGAATAATGATTTGATCCATACAAGAACAACTACGGGATGGCGTGTTTGTATTGATTATAGGAAGTTGAATTATGCAACAAGAAAAGATCATTTTCCTTTACCTTTCATTGATCAAATGCTTGAACGTTTAGCTGGACACTCACATTATTGTTTTCTTTATGGTTTTTCAGGTTATAATCAAATTCCAATTGCTCTGGAAGACCAAGAGAAGACAACTTTCACTTGTCCATTTGGTACTTTCGCCTATAAGAGGATGTATTTTGGTTTGTGCAATGCTCCAGCAACATTTCAAAGATGTATGATGGCTATATTCTCTAATATGGTAGAAAGAATCATTGAGGTATTTGGCTATGTATCATGGATGATTTTTCAGTTTTTGGATCTTCTTTTGATGGATGCCTTGATAATTTGAAATTGGTTTTATCTAGTTGTGAAGAAACGAATTTGGTTTTGAATTGGGAAAAATGTCATTTTATGGTTAAACAAGGAATTGTTTTAGGACATGTGGTTTCTAGTAAATGAATTGAGGTGGATAGAGCAAAAATTGAAATTATAAAAAATCTACCTCCCCTACTTCAGTAAAAGACATTAGAAGTTTTTTAGGCCATGCTGGTTTTTATAGAAGATTCATTAAAGATTTTTCTAAAATAACTAAGCCTCTATGTGATTTATTGGCTAAGGATGCTGTGTTTGATTTTGATAAAGATTATTTGCATGCATTCAATAATTTGAAAAATGCCTTAACTACTGCTCCTATCATTACTGCTCCTGACTGAAATTTACCATTTGAATTGATGTGTGATGCTTCAGATTATGCTATTGGTGCAGTGCTTGGTCAACGAATTGATAAACTGCCACATGTTATATATTATGCTAGCAAGATTTTGAATAATGCACAACTTAATTATTCAACAACAGAAAAAGAGTTGCTTGCTATAGTGTTTGCTTTAGAAAAATTTCGTCCATATATTTTTGGTTCTAAAGTTATTGTATTTACTGACCATGCTGCTCTTAAGTATTTATTGACTAAAAAAGATGCTAAGCCTAGGTTGATTCGATGGATCTTATTGCTACAAGAGTTTGACTTGGAGATTAAAGATAAGAAAGGAAGCGAGAATGTGGTAGCAGACCATCTTTCTTGTATCGTGATTGAAGATCAAAGAGAAGGAGATGACATGCCTCTAAATGATTCTTTTCCAGATGAACAACTTCTTTCCATTACTTATAAAGAACCTTGGTATGCTGATTTTGTGAATTATCTTGCTAGTGGTGTATTGAGAAATAATTTATCTTTTCAGAAAAAGAAGAGATTTCTATCTATGGTAAAGCACTATTATTGGGATGATCCCTATTTGTTTAAGCATTGTCCGGACCAAATCATTAGAAGATGCGTTCCTGAGGATGAACAAGAAAGCATTCCAAGGTATAGCCATGAGTTAGCATGTGGAGGTCATTTTGGTGCTAAGAAAACAGCCCATAAAGTCCTTCAATCAGGTTTCTTTTAGCGCACTTTATTTAAAGATGTATTTAACTTTTGTTCTAAGTGTGACAGATGCCAAAGAATAGGAAATATCAACAAGAAGAATATGATGCCGTTGACTAATATTTTGGTTGTAGAACTCTTTGATGTTTGGGGTATAGACTTCATGGGTCCATTCCCTTCCTCTTTTGGGTATTCTTATATTTTTGTTGCTGTTGATTATACATCTAAGTGGGTAGAGGCTCAAGCTAAAAAAGCTAATGATCATAAGATTATCCTCAAATTTTTGAAGAATATGATTTGCACTAGATTTGGAACCCCTAGAGCAATCATTAGTGATGGTGGTAAACATTTTTGTAATAAACCTTTTGATGCTTTGTTAAGAAAATATGGCATAACTAATAAGGTAGCCACTCCATATCACCCTCAAATCTCAGGACAAGTAGAAATTAGCAATAAGAAAATCAAAAAGATTTTGGACAAAACTGTGAACCCTACAAGAAAGGATTGGGCAATAAAACTTAATGATGCTTTATGGGCTTACAGGACAGCATATAAAACACCTATAGAGATGAGTCCATATCGTATTGTATTTGGAAAAGCTTGTCATTTACCTATGAAACTTGAACATAATGCATATTGGGCTATAAAAAAACTAAATTTTGACATGAAAGATGCAGGGAATGAAAGAAAGTTGCAACTCAATAAATTGGAAGAAATTCGCAACGAAGCTTATGAGAATGCAAAGATTTATAAGGAACGCACAAAGTCCTATCATGACAAGTCAATTCAGCGGAGAGAGTTTACTCTAGGTATGAAAGTTTTATTGTTTAACTCACGGTTGAAACTCTTTCCAGGAAAGCTGAAATCAAAATGGCATGGACCATATGAGATAATTGAAATCTTTCCATATGGAGCTATAGAAATCAAGGATCTCAAATTTGGAGCACAATTTAAGGTCAATGGGCATCACTTGAAGCCATACTTGGAGGCCACCCTCGCAATCCAAACTGAACCAACTCTCCAACTGCGCGATCCTACTTGACAAACTCCTCGTCTGGCTGAAGATGTTAAATTTAGCGCTTATTGGGAGGCAACCCAATGCCTTTATCTCTAATAGCAATTGAATTTTGTAGGATTTTATTTTCGTTTGATTTGATATGTTTATTATTTTTGAAGGATTCGGACAGAAAGAAGATTCACTATAATGCAAAGATTTGTTGCTGTGATACAGTTGATGGAGAAGTTAATCAAAGATTCGGGCCATTTAAAAATCAGGGGAGTTTTCCGACACCTCAATTTTTATATCCCTTTGCTTTATACATTGTTCATTTTTATCTTTCATCATTGAGGACAATGTCGAATTCAAGCTTGGGGGGGAGATAGAAAATTATGCATAAACATCGATTGATAGTCTATCATCCATTTTTCAATAATGAGTTTAAACTCTCTTTCTAGTATTGCTTTTGAAACTAAAATCGTTATTGAGTTTGTTCGTATAGTATTCTTATTAACTAAGCCTACGTTTTTCTTGATATAGTACTGTATATAATTGATTTGATAAAATCTTATCATTCTAGACAATGCAATTGAATACATTTTATAGAGAATTTTGATTTCATAGTCTATAGCGAGTGATGACATCTATCACTATACAATGCGAGGCTTAGAGTTGTCTTAGTATTTTTTGTATTGTCTTGTTTTGTTTTCAATTCTTAGGGATAATTGAGATACAGAGTTATAAAGAGTCTTTGGAAAGTACAAGGGTAAAGAAAGAGCATTTACAAAAAAATAAAAAAAAAATAAAAAAAAAAGCTCGAGTATACATTGTAAAGTGCAATGGTAAAGAAAGAGCAATTAAATAAATAAAAGAGCCGCAAAATTGGGCAAATGCTTGAGTATACCTTGTTCTTCTTGAAGTTAAATGTGCTCTTGGTTATTTTGTGTTTTGACGACTTCTTAAGTTTGAATTCATTCATTACAATATTTAAAATAACTTAGTGAATCTCTAAAAATTGTATGTGTAGTGGGGAGATGATTTCTAAACATAATTATGGACATTGAATTCTAAACTTCCTTCTAGTATGTTGCATATGTTTTGGAATGCGAGGTTGAGTTGATTTGATTATTATATAGTGCAATTAAGAAAGTTTGTAAGTGATGTTAATTTGTTTATTATGCTTACATTATTCTTTAAAGATTTTGGTTGATCAAGCTATACGAAGAAATTAAAAATTATGAGAATAAGTTGTGAAGAATGATATATATAACTTTCTTATCATTTTGCTCGAGGACTAGCAAAAAAATTAAGTTTGGGGGTATTTGATAATGTGTAATGTGATATATTTATTATATCTTATTGTTATAATAAATATTAAATTTTTATTAAAATTCTATTCACATATAAATTAATTTAATTTATTTTATTTTGTGAATTATAGGTGAATAAAGAAGCAAATTATTAAAGGAAAAAAATAAAAGAGCTAATCATGGAAGGAAATATCAAGTGGCGATCTTCATTGATGCATTTGACCAATCAAATCTAAATCAAAGATTTAGCATCAAATATAGCAACAAATCCACATCAAATCTAATCCGAATATCCAGAATATATCTTTTGCCTAATTTTATGGGAGGAAGTTCCACTATAAAAAGAGGTGAATGGAGAGCCAAGAAGGGCATCGAAGTAGCAACGAAGAGCCAACGGAAAACCTAAAGAGAGCCAAACGGGAGACAGAAGGAAGATCAGATTAAAGACGAAAAGTTCTTCAGATTTGCTTTCTTCTCTTTTATCTCATGTTTTATTTTTCATAAAATATTATTGTGTGTAATATTAATATGAGTGGCTAAATTCTCTAAACTGGAGTTAGGATGAAACCCTAATAAATTTAATTTATTTCTTGAATATTATGTGATGTATGGATTGTTGATTTTATGTGAGTTGTTAATTCTTATTTGAAAGGATGTTTAGATGTTAAATTTGCATGCATGATTAGCATTGAGTTTGATATCTAAATTATTATATTAATTGTGTTTGCGAGGATCAATCGGAGCATAATTTACGAATTATAGGATTAATAACTATAATTAATATTTACTGGACCAAAGTGAATGTAACTACATGATTTATGATTTCGCAGAACCTAATGCATTGTTAGTAATTTCTAAACAAGGAGTTAGAATATCACTAGCGATAGGTGATTTTATATTGGACCAAAGTTAAAATCATAATTAGAAATCGTATCTAAGAACTGGACCAAGGTGTTAGATATAAAGTATTCACAATTATCATAATCTATTATCATATTTATTTAAAGATTAAATTAGAGATATTAGTGGTGGATTCGAAAACTCCAATTGTTTGCATACCTGTTTTCTCGATCCGTACGTTACTTTTCATTCTTAGTCCTCGTACACTTTTGATTCACTTTCACAAACACAACTTTTGTTACTAAAAACTTAGATTAGAGTTAACAACAATCTCTTTGGAACAAACTCGTTATCTGCTATACGGTAGACGACAACAGTGCACTTGCGGGATAGACTAGGATAGAATCACTGAGTTTTTCTTAGTTGGTTTTATCTACATCAACGGGCGTTCCACCTTGCTTCAATTTGAAGGCCCTGCATGTTAATTCATATATCTGAGACAAATCAGAATTATCATAATAACGTTTGGACACAGCACTGCAAACGTCTCTTGTAGAGGGAAGTCGGATAAAGAATTTCATCACAACTGGCTCCATAGAGTTGATTAAACCATCCTTTGACGATAGCATTATCAGTTCTTCATCAAAGATAAGTAGGATCAGTTTCTTGAGGCTGTGCTATTTCTCGGTCAAAAACCCACCTTATCTTTTTCGATAACGTATATCTCAATAACTTGAGACTTAAGAGAATAGTTGGAACCATTTCGCTTAACACTAATAGTGGAAGATGAATCACCTTGTACGCTGATAACAGGAGTAGTCATTTGAGGCAAACTAGAGATAGAGCACTTGAACCTTTTATTTTATTATTTTTTTCGATCGGGCCGGTTTGGATCGAGACGGCTTGGTCGGGCCGGTTTGGATCGAGACGGCTTGGTCGGGCCGGATCTGATCGGACTCGGCTGCCAACGCCGATCGATCGGGAGGACACCGGCAAGATCAGCCGTGACAGATCGGTCTTGAATCCAGTGCTCTCTGCAAGATCAGCAGCGAAATAGCGGCAATGGCGAAACAGTGGCAGCGGCGAGGCGAAGAAGCATATCGAGTGCACGGCGATGACGGACGGCGTAGGTGGCGACCGGGAAGTAAGAGACAGTGACGGCACAAAAAGATAAATTTTCTCCTTTTTTTTTCTTGTTGATCTAATCCATTTAAATCGGCTGATTTGTTCTAGTCGAAATTTCTAACTGTTATAATCGCACCTTCAAAATTGCAATGGATAGTTTGTTCATAATCTGGCTTTCGCAGTCATTTTCTTCACGACGGTGGCGAGCAGATTTAGAGTTTTGATCTGTTTCCAAGATGAAAAACTCTTTCAATCTTATTCTTATCATTCAATATAAGTACATATATATAGACTTCTTATAAAACTAAATAAGTAGAGTTCTAAATAAAGAAATATATTTAAAATATAATTCTAAAAAAATATATCTAGAATACTATATTATTGACTCACCCCAACAAGTGATGCCTGAGGAAGTGGAGAAGCGGACGATTTCGTCTTGGTTAGTTTGTTTGATTTGTTAGTGGATATATGGAGAGGTACTAGTGGTAGTCATATATTCTTTAGCTTTGTTTTTCCTTATGTTGTACAATTTATTTAAAGTGGGATTGGAATTACTTGTTATAGATGAGGTACCTTAGGCTTACCAAAACAGTTTCATCCCTAACAAGTGTACGACGGAAAATACCACTACTACAAAACTAGACTTTATCAACTGACAATTACAGACTGAAAAGATAGTTGGTAAACAGATCAAACACTGACTGAAAATAACTAAGGTAAAACTTTTGAATTTGTTGATTAGAAATGCAGCTAGTCAATAAACTGACTGAAACACGATTGAGTCAATTATTCATAACAATTACTGACCGAAAGATGTCAAGTCGGTAAATTTACTAGCTAAAGATCTATTTAGTTGGCAATATTATTGACTAAAAGTACTAGTTGGCAGATTTACCAACCAAAGTTATGTAAACATCAAATTTATTAAACGAATAACATTTAATATGATAAATTCACAAAAAAAATGTATATTAGTACCTATTGAAATTATATGAGTCGAAAAATTCACCGACTGATATTATAATTTATTTAGTAATTTTAACCACAAAAATTATATTAGGAGATAATTTACCAATTGATACTATTATATCGACCATCATAATATTTAACCGGTAAATTGACCAACCAACATTACTTTAGTAGATAATTTAATGATTAAGACTACTTTAGTTAGTAAATATACCGATTGAGTAATATTTAGTTAATAATTTATCTACTGAGACAAAATTTTGTAAGTAAATTACTTTATTAGATATAAAATTCAAGCGCAAAATTCATTGTCTTTCTATATCTTTGTCTTCATCATGGCGGCACTCCTACTACCCGCAGCCTGCGATCTCCTACTTGGTGCACGCCCGTCACCTGTAGCGCCGAACATTTTTATCTACCTTCTAGCTTTCATTCTTTTCCTCTCCCATTGTTGCTGTCGCGTTTTCGACAATTGCTACCCCACGGCGAAAACTCTTAAGTTAAACCGCTTCGCCTGTCATTAGACTCGCCTGCACGATGCTAGGAATAAGGAGGATGTCAGAGGTAAAAGAAGAGAGAGATCGGCACCAATGGAGGTGATCGTGCACTGAAGAGGAAGATAAAAGAGGAAAAATGGGGGTGCAATAATGTGGTCTAGTTTGGATTGAATCTGAGGTTTAAATGAACACTGTAAATTAGGTCACACATAAGTCAATATTGAACCGAGTTTGGGCTCAAGTCTAGCCCTATAAATCTCTCGACGAAATGGATACAGATAGTCCGCGCACTACTCGGTCCAACGACAAAAAACTTTCACTTGTCTAAAATATTCCTAGTAGAAATACGGGATATCTTCATTCTTCTATGCTAAGTAGGAATTCGGGGAAAGATCATCAAATTTTTGGTATCTTAAGCTAGTTCGACCAAATGGTGAAAATGAATGTTACATACAACTAGAGCAAGCATGCCTACAATTGACACGAGCTCTTTCCTTCTGTAGTTGCTTCGAAGCCAAGAGTAGAAGTCCAGGGAGGTGATCTGATATAATTCCTCACACTGGTTTACGTACATTATTGTTCATAAATAGAATTTCAAAATTTATGTTTATGTTTTTGTGATAAATCGATCGATATCTTGAATAATGTTTGGTAAAATTATTGTTTCATCAGGTTATAACATACCATGTTGTGCTAGGACTTAGTGATTTTCATATAGATAATTTAGATTTCTTTCTACATATATAGTTGTATCAAATTTCTAAACATGGATTTGACGTTGCGAGTTACGAGCATTCTCAAGGAGAAAATGAAGAAGTTTTACGTCAGCAATGGCGGGACAATATCCATGCATGGGATGAAGCTACAAAATGTTAGTCACGTTTCTTCTTCTTATGAATAAAACGACCTATTTTGATGATTGAATAAAGCACCTCTTAGAGGAGTCTGAGATGTGTTCGATTGAAAAACAAACTAACTAACTTTGAATGTAAGCCAGCATCTTGTTTTAAACTGAACCAAGTTGAACTCTAACTCGATGAGTTAAACTATCGCACTCTTTAACAAATCTCATATTGTTTGGATACTGAAAAAAGATATGCATGCTTATATGTATGAAATACTAATTCTTAAAAAATTGGACAAATATTTTAGAATAAACCCGATCCAACAATTATATATCGTATGTAATCCTGGTTAGTTCAAGTTTCTTTACATCCTCATTTTGTTCTTCTTCAGCGTATAGCTAGAAAGCTTAAGACAGCAGTGCACAGCGGCAGCATGTAATATAAAGATTCCTTGCCCATGGTTTCCATCTTTCTTTGTATATATAGTACTTTTCCCACCTACATTATTTTCTTCTTTTCCTCACATGAGGAAGAGATTAGTGCTGTGGCTAGTTCAGATGAAAGACGTATCGATAAGATAAAAGACTAGAAGGCACATCGCCGTTGCGCCATGTACGACCTTCAAAACCTTCAACCTTCTATGCTAGTCTGCCACTACTAGTACACTAAATTTGTTTTCAAACAATATACAATTACAAGGGAACACAAGAAATCAAATAACCAATAGTTTTAACTTTGCGTCAGGTGTATGATATCCTGACATAGAGTTAAGAAAATGGGGGAGTATAAACAGAACATATCATATTTCGTATTGCTACATGTATACCACACATGAAGTTTGGACTTTGTGATTCCTATATGATATCCACTTCGCTTCCATGGTTCAAAGATCTGCTATTGAGCTTTGGTCGTGTGTTGATCCCTTTGAAGCCAATAGTTCACCAGAAATGAATCAATTATTATCTGCAAATGAATTTATGATTCAAAACACAGTTCAGTGACAGAAACTGTTCTGAACGACAGAGCTAAAGTTTAATTTAGTCTTGATGATTGATCCACCTGATTAATGTGTGAAGCAACACAAGGAAGGATGATCAGTCCAGGTTCACCCAGAGCTCTGCCAAGTTTCTCCAGAACGGCCACCATCACAGGCAATGTTTTCTGTAAAGGCCACATTGTCGATTCTCCTTGCAATCTTGGGAAGTAGGAATAAGACAGAATGAGAGTTTAAATAGCAAAGACTTACCTGGCTGGCAACAATAATAACAGCGCGAGCATTTTCTTTCCTCAAAAAAACTGATTTGCTACCACCAGATAATATCGATAAGCTCTGCACTGTAAGGAAGTTTAAAGCTAGCAGCAAGATATGCAGTAACCTGTGCAAGCAAAAGTAACGAAGAAGTACAAAAATTGCTCTTTATTCTCACCCGAACAATGAAGCAAAAAATTGCCAAATCCTAAAGGGAATCTTCACAATGATGCTAATACTGAATCTAAACAACTGATTCAACTATCGACTTAAAAGTGCTTGGTGCCTGGCTGGTCTTATTAGTATCTTTTCAAGAAAGAAGTTGAAAACAAAATGCTAAAACAAGTGCAGCAAAGATTTGGATGATGAATACATACATTCCCATTCCAATAGCAATAGCAAATACTGCAGGCTGAACCACTAAGAGAAGTGGTCTTGATTTACTTACTTGCATCCAAGGCACCTGATAGGCAAAAGCAGAGAATATATCAATTAATCAGCAGTGCATACCTCTAATTTAGTCCTTTATCAGGAGCAAAGGTGAGAACAAATTGCTTTTTAATAATCCTAATAGGTTGCTGGATATTTTAAATATTTCTTAATCAGCAGATAGAATGATATGTCCACAACTTCTCTGAGTATAAATTCCATCAGTTAAATATAACAAACAAACTTTTCGTCAAAAGTAGAATGCACAAGGCCATTTGCTGCTAAAGACAAAAGCTCATGAAACCAAGAGAAGAATTTATAACAGTAGATTAGAGATATACTAGGCTAAGAAGTATGGTACTCAAAATGGAGAACATCTCACGATTTTGATCCACATACTCCGAAACACCTGCAATACATATCCAGTAATCAAAATCTTGAAGCGAGTAAGAAAGTGGGATGAGATATACAAACATCAAAGGATGAACTAACAATGAATAAAAGAGGAAAAAATTCCATGGTTTCTAAGTTATTAAGCAAAGACAAGGCTGCTTCTTCTACTAGTAGTAGCAGGCTGAAAAAAGGCAAAGCGGTCAGTGATAACCAATGACATACATATCACCTCAGGAAAGGAAGATAAAAAATTGCACTGCTTGACCAGCTTAGCACAATATAAGCTTTAGCATGAGGAAGTTTCTATCGGAACTTGAAAAAGTACCAAAAACTCTATGGCCCACGAAAACTCACTAGTAAAGGTCTCCCTGAGCAGCTGTAGAAGTGCAAACACAGACACAAACACAAGTTAGTGGACAAAGTAAGAAGTTACTGGTGATGATTACAACATAATACACAAACATCACAGGAAAACCTCTCCAGAAACATTTTGCCACACATTTTGTTATAGAAGAAAGATACATGGTCTGCAATCAGAAATACTTCAGTTGTTGGTGCTTTCAGAAAGCAAAATAGCATATTCTCCAGACTTCAAACAAAACAACAAACAATCCTCTACTTTTTTCTTCATTTGACAAACGACACTTCTTGTATAAGAACCACTGTAGAAGATTTATAATTCATTATAAAAGAGATCAAACAACACAGACCATATACTTCCAACATGAAGTACCACAATGAAAAGTGATCATGATTTTGCAATATCCATATGATTAATTGAACTAAGTAGTTACAAAGTTAGGGAGGGGGATGATACCTTCCCCAAAATCAGTGGAAGTAAAAGTGTAACGACAAGACTCCTAAATAAGTCCGAGGTTGGAATAGATATCCCTGCAGCTGCGCCTATGAACTTGGACAATGTAAATGGAACCTACATTTTCGGGCTGGAACTGTTAGGCTGATAAAAAACAGTATAATACTAGAGTCACATGGAAAGGAGCAGATTAGCAAGTAATTTAAAAGAAAATATAAACTTTTAACTATGGAGCTATGTTTATGCAATGCATCCTGCAGTTCCATGTAAGGCCTTAGGATTAAGTTATTTATATTGTCTATAACAAGTATAAATGCAAGTAAAAGTGCAAAAACCATTGACACCTGAAAAGCTTTTTATATTTATATGCATCATTGCTTATATAGTAGTGCGTCAGCAACTTGCTGAAATCACTTAATTACACAATTATCATTCCAAATTAACCGGAATGAACAAATACCGGACACATAGGCAGAAGTTGTATACACTAGTTCACTAATCCTGATAAGGATCAATTTCAACAAGCAAATATGGTTCTCATTAAAAGTTATAATATGTAAGCTGACGCTTCATTGATGCTACAACAATTATATACAACTGAAATATACTTACAAATTCCGGCCTATGTAGCTCCTAATGAAACCAATACTCCAACGAGATTGAAAAACTTACAACCAAAATTCCTAGTAGATTAGACATAACTGTCATTGCAAGTGCAAGAGCTGAATTCCCACCTACGAGCTGCATTGGAACCTAATGTTAGAGCATGAAAAGGTAATAAAACTCTATGTATAGTTCAGGCTTAACTGTTAATACCTGAGTTAGTGCAACACCACTTGATAATGTAGTTGGCATGCAACAAAATACAGCTAGTCCTGTAATATTAACCTAGAATCAAGAAACTAGTAAAACTAAACACATTGAATGATAGTTTTAAGACGTGCAACAAAGGATTTTATATTCTCCAGTACCAGTTACAAATTCTTGAGGTGATAGTTTGATATGTAATATCAGCCTTGAGAAAAAAGGGGTAACCAATAAGATAGAACCCTGCATAGAAGGAGAAGATTGATTAGAAGGTTCCAATTTTGGACAACTAAAAGGCCCTGTACATATTATATACAACAATGTCAAATACTACCTTTAGGCACCCAAGTATCAAGTGAATTGTACACAGACAAACAACTGGTTCAACGGCAACATTAGTTAAAAAGATAAAACACATCTTGCAGTATATATAGAACCCTATGCAAATTCCAAGAAGAAAAATCAAGATGAGGAAAAGATCATGGAAATTTAAATCGTACAAGCCCCAAAAGTCCCACTGGCCAAGCTTCTAGAGCTGCACCAACTTCCCTACTCCGCAATGTGAGCCCTACACCAGAAAAGAAAATGAAATTTAAAAAAAAAAGTCTGTGTGTAATAGGCATTCACGAGATATGGCAGCAATTCATTTAATTATAGCAATATTACCTGAAATAAAGAAGATGCCAAATGGGCCAAATTTTGACAATGAATATCTGTGAGCAAGACAACCAAGTTCCGGATATACAAGCCCTAGAGCTATTCCACTGACAAGTGCTACACCAAAAGATGAAATCTGTGCTTCATTATTTAGTTTTATGCAACATTGCGTTTCTCTCTAAAAATAATCGAGTGCAACATATTCTTTAACCTTAGTAAATACTGAGCTAGTAGTTTCGCAAATTCATGGCTATACACAGAACAAGATAACCATTCATATACAAAGCATGAAACTCAAAAAAAGCACAAAACTTTACCTAAAGGAAGGAAGTTCTTCTCAGCTACTTCCAACAATGATTGAATCCAACGTGGAACAGAACACCTATTCCCATTTCCATTGAAATCAACCTGCAAAATCTCTGATAAAATAAATCTACAAATTGACGGAAAAAATGTTCCAATTTTTCCCCAAGCATACCCAATTTGGTTACAGTTGTAGCACGAGATAATCAGAGAACGATTTTTTCGTAGCTCAGTAGCAAACTAACTACAATTGTCGATTTGATTAAAAAATCGAGAAAAGAAATTTCAATCTTAAACCTGATTGGGACCTCCTGTGGCCATCAGAGGTCGAAGATTCCTGCGGCATTGTCGCCAGATTGGAGAAACAGGGAATCGCGGAAAGAACCGAGAGGGAAACGAGTGAATGGGAGCTGTTCTCCGACCTAGGAAACAGTTTTTCGCTGTAACAGTGGCAATTCTTGGACGGAAACTTGGGATTCGAAGAACTCCGGCTGCTGCCATCAAACGCTCTTCACTCTCACTCGCACACTCTGATTTGAGTGAATCACAAAATGGATAATTAGCTAAAATCTAATCACGAATTAAGTGGCAGTTATTATTTATTAAACATTGTTTGAATGCTTTCTAATTTCTATTATCAAAATAATATTAAAACTTTCTCTTTTTTGAGGTATAAAGTTATTAAACTTTCTCTTTCCTTATCAGGAATTTTAAACAAAGATTTAAAACTTTGGTCTTTAGGTAATAAAGTTTTCTTCTTTTTACTCATTTAGTTTTTCGTTTAATCATCATCATCTAATTAATCATCAGTTATGTTCAGGGTTGTTATCAAACTATTTTTTTATTTTGAAAATTATTTTTTAAAAAAAAATGATAAAATTGATGATAGTAGTTGATGATTGTTTAAATTAATAGCTATATATATAGCTAATTATAAGAGTGTAATTAATAAATTTAATAAATGTAAGACTAAATTAATACTAAACGGGTCAAAATAAAATAGGTATATATATAAGCTCATATAATCTAACATGTTTCTTCAAACTTATGTAGGATCAAGCAATATAATTTTGTCCAACAATATTTGAAATCTCGGTGTGGAGTGTGCCTTTGTAAAAAAATATGTCCGTTAATTAGTAAAAATCATATATGGTAAGAAAATAATGCCTGATAAAAAATACTCACGAATAAAATGATAACTAATTTCAATATATTTCGTTCGTTCATGAAAATTTGTGTTGCTCGCAATATAATAGCACTTCGATAGTCACACTATAAAGGTGTAGATTCTGTAAGTATAATACTTATATCGGATAGCAATCTACGTAAATAAATAATCTCTCTAGTAATAACAAACATATCTCTATACTTTATTTCTGTAGAAGAACATGCAATTATCGTCTATTTCTTGCTATACCACGAGATCAACGAGTCATCAAAAAATAAACAGAAATCTATAGTAGATCGTTTGGTGGTTGAATCACCTGACCAATCTGCATCCAAAAAAGCAAGAAATTTCAAATTTGATATAAAAAACATAAAAAGTGAGCTAATAATCGTACCTCGAATATATCTGAAAATCCGAAGTAAAGCACTATAATGTACTGATCGAGGTGTAGAGACAAACTGACTGACAATACTAACTGTATGAGAAATAACTGGCTCCGTCAAACAAAAATATACAAGCTAACCAACTAATCGCCTGTACTGATTAGGATCTGTGAGTGGCTTATCATTAGTGGGACGAAGCTTCACATAAGTGTTAACTGTCTTACTATCCGATATATCTATTGATCCAATAATATTCGAGGCATATTCTTTTGAGAAATAAAAATATTTCTATCACCCTAAGCAATATCTAATTTAAAAAAATAACTTAAGTGCCCAAGATCTTTCTTCTGAAATTGTTGACGTAAGAATTGCATTTGCAAAGAAAGTTTGAGGTACAAAAAATGATAACAAGAGAGTACGAGCAATCTCTAAAATGTGACGATGCTTGCATTCTACTATCACATTCTGTTCGTAAGTGTAAGGACATGACTGCTGAAAAAAAGAGTGCCATGAAACTGTAAGATAGATTTCATGCTAGAAAACAGATACTCAAGAGCGCAATTAGAACGAAAAATTTTAACACTAGAGTTAAACCGATTATGGATCATAGTAGTGAATCTATTATAAATAGAAGAAAAATCTAAACGATTACGCATGAGATAAATCCAAGTATAATGAGTGTAATTATCAATAAAGCTTACATAATAGAGAAAACCAGTCATAGATAAGATAAGTGTAGGGTCCCGAATGTCAGAATGAATTAAATCAAAAGAATGTCTGGTTTTAGATAAACTTTTAGTGAAAGGAAGAGTTAAATATTTTACCAATTTATTTGTATATGTAGATATTGTTAAAAAAGATCCTTACCTGAAGGCTCCACTTTGAAATAAATTTTTAATTTGAGATTCAAATATATGATTCAAACGTCTATGTCATAAATCAGCAGTATATGAAATAATAGCAGCGCAACTAATAGTAAGAATTAGATAAAGGAATAAGAGATATTCTAACTAATAGAGTCGTCCCTTTTTATTAGAACAACTAATCGTTTGGCCAGTATGAAGATCCTTTACATTGCAGATAAGAGAATCAAAAGTAACAATGAATCCACTATTGCAAAAAACTGATGAATATAAGATTGAAAATAATGATTGGAACATATAGAACAAAGGGTAAAGTTAGAGTATCTGAAATAAGATATCCAAATTTGGTAATGAGTAAATGAGAACCATTGGTTGTGTGTAGGGACGGAAAATATGATGGTAAAGATGCAGTTTTTGATAATAAAGATTTATTCGAAGTCATGTGATAAGAAGCACCAGAATCTAATATCCCAGAAGAAGACATATATAGAGACAGAAAAGATAGATATAAAAAAGCCAACAAATGAAGATTGTTATTGAAGCTGGAGCTCTAATCGGGTAAGACGATATTTAATATCTGAAAAATCAAGAGAGATCCGACGATCTGTCGGTGCACTATCAACGATATGTGCTTTAGAATTTTGAGAGCAACTTCAAGAAAACAAGCCTTTCGCCTTCATTTGTTCTCGATATTATGAAAATAAGTATGGATAAAGTTGAAACAATTATCCACAAGATGACCAAATTTATGATAATGAGAAATGGAATTGAATTGTAAAACAAATAGTGTCTAAAGATCACAAAACCTATGTCTACACGACAGTCTCAGAAGTGTGACTTGTAAACAGAAATGGAATTGAATTCAGAGATAGGAAGAACAAGTTAGAAGTATTTCATATATTATTAGAATTTTTACATATAACACTTAGCTTTATAACAACTTAAGGGGCCAAAATATAGATAAAACGTCGAAAGACCGTTAAACCTATATCTACAAGACCATCTCGGTGAGATGACATGTAGGAAGAAATGGAATGAAATTCGGAGAGAACGACTGAGTTAGAAGTATTTATACATTATTGAGTTCGGAAATAGTTTGAGACCAACTTACTGTATCCGATGCTCTCGACCATATATATCTCTTCTTCAAACTCGCCGTACAAAAATGCCGTCTTCATGTCGAGTTATTAAATGTGGAGATCCGATGATGCACGCAATACCAAGACCACATAAATTATTGCTAAATGAACCATCGGACAGAATATCTCATCAAAGTCGACTCCTTTTTGTGCATAGCTTTTTACAATCAATTGGACATGAAACAGTTCTATTTGATCATTATTATCACGCTTGATCTTGTAAACCTACTTGTTGTCAATAGTTTTGCGACCTTGAGGAAGTAATACTAGTTTTCAAATCCTATTTTTATGGAGTATCTCAATTTCTTCTTGCATAACTTCCATCTAACGGATAGCATCTGAACTATCCAATGCTTCCTTAAGAGTTGTTGGACTATCCAATTTTTTCAGCAAAAACACTATAAGTAAAGTTAGGTATAGACTCCAAATAATAATCCACATACTTTCAGGTGCTTTAGTCTTGTGAGTTGAATGCCTAAGGGTTGGATTTCTGGGAACATCTTCCTCATACCCAAGTCTTGCTTCCTAGTGGTTTCATTACCCTATGATGTCCTTTGTAGCTGGTCCTCTATAAAAATCACATCTATACTATAGAAAATCTTATGACCAGTAGAATCCCATAAGCGATATTATATAACATCTTCAGCATACCTCAGAAATATGCACTTTCTAGACTTAGGATCTCAGTTGGATCTCTCTTATGATTTGTATATTACAAATACTGCACAACAAAAAATATAAAGGATTGGATACACCCAGCTTCGTTTAGAAAATCATCAAAAAATATTATCAAATATTTGGCACCTTCAAGTGAAAGTTACGGTGACTCCCACACATCTAGGTGAATATAGTTAAGAACGATTTTAGCTCTATAGAATAATTTTCCAAACTTGGTACAATGCTGATTTCCCGTAACGCACTTCTCACAAAACGGCAATTTAACCTCGGATAGTCTTGACAAGAGCTTCCTATCACAAAGAATTTTAAGGCAATACCCTGAAATGTGACCCAATTTCAAGTGCCATATTCGAGTTACCTACTCTAAATTAGTGCTGGATGCCACACTTGCATCTTCATGTAATAGTGTCACTCTAAGCATTTGGTACAAATTGGAACCAATCTTTTTTTCTCTCAAGATTTCCTGTTCATCCTAAATGATCTTCATAATGCCACCATCTATCCGAGTCTTACAACTAAGATAATCAAACCGTCCAAAAAATAGTAAATTTTTAATGAGGCCAACTACATGACGTACCTTATTAGTGAAGCAAATCCTTCCATCTTCTCTCTTGAGTATGATTGAACCAACTCTAATAACTTTCAAGATTTTGCTATTTCTCATCCGCACGTTAACTCTAGAAATGGCTTCATACTCACGAAACCGATCCCTTATTGATGTCATGTGACAATATACTTCTGAATCTAAAATCCAGATTTTAGGAAATTTGGCATCGTCTTTGGTAATAATTGTTATTTCGCCAACTAAAGCCTCACCCTCGTTCGAATTATATGCCACACATACTTGAGACTTAGATGCTTCTTCACTTCCTCCTTTGGCTAATAATTTGCATTCATGCTTGTAATGCCCAAACTTTTCGCAAGCAAAACACTTTACTTATCTCTTGTTGCTCTTTTGCTGTCCCATACCACTATTTTTAAAATTTTATTTTATTTTCTTATCTTGTGCCAATAACAAAATCTCCGATTGTTGTCCATCAAGCACAATATCAAGTTTTTCCTTTCGGCGCCTTTCTTTTTCAAAAACAGTTGCGTCAACATCTTCATGAACAAGTAATTTTAAATCGTTGTTGCTTGTTTAATTTATGACAACTTGATCATAAGAATTTGTAAGTCTCTAATGTAGAATTAAGGCACAATCATCAGTCTCTATCTTCTTCTTTAGTGCTGTCAACTGAGAGAAAAGAGACTCCATTGTACTAAGATAATCAGCCATAGAAGATATTTCTATCATGCGAAGAGAATAAAAACTTCGCATTAAGAATACAGCATGTTGCCTTGACTTCTTGGCATAAACTTTTTCTTTTTTTTCCCAAACCTCTTTTACGGTAGTTTTCTCTTAGACACTTAGAAGCATATTATCAGTAAGAGGAAGATAAAGATTTCATATAGCATTCCTTTTTATCTTTTGACATCTATCGTTTGTTATATTGTCGAGACGATCCTATAGAGCGGCAAAATAATTTTTTTGACTAGATTTGCCAAAATCTTTATCCTCCAGAATAGGTAGTTGCACTATTAAAATTTTCAATCTCGAACTTATTTGTCAACAGAAAAATCGTAAACTCTGATACCACTTGTTGGAAGTACGATGGTGTGCACAAATAAAAAATAGCACAGCGAAATATTTGACACACACTACTATCTTATAATTGAAATTGAGATTGTTAGAGATAAATAAGGTAATCACACAACACAAAAATATATATGAGAAAAAATGAAAAAAATCTCACGGTGGTATGGTCACATAAAAAAATATCACTACGCGATGAGATTACAATGTAGGCTTATAATTTTTCTTTCTTACTTACATTCATCTTCAAGTCCCACATATTTGAAATATATATATAAGATACTGGGAAACTCTTTGATAGCTAGTCCACTAAATAACTAATTCTCCAAAACAATCCTTCGGCTTAGTAACCATCTATCTGGTATTGGTTCGTTGGCATAACTTTTTATGATAGTTAGAATGAATCTGGACATAACTTTTTCATGAATTTGGACATAACTATCCTACCAGCTATGTCTGACTAAGTAGTGGACTAACAGTAGCTACTTGTGGACTATTTGATGAAAAGTTTATCAAAGTGGCTTTATATCCAACAAAATAACCTTATATCACTTCTTTACACCATTATTTACATAACTTTTAATATTAAATTCTTTAATTAGGGAATTCTAGGCTATTAAACTTTTTTTTTACTTGATGTGTTTATTTATTACACTAACTAATATTGCTATAAGAGTCTTGATTTATGATCGCAGAATTTCTACTTTAGTGAAAACATATAGGAGTTTACTTTTACTATAACCACATAATATAAGAATTCTAAATTAGTCAAGTGGATAAATGTTTATTATTTTAAGACGTTCAGTTGTAGCACTAAGAAATTATTAAGTATAAAATGTTATATCTAGAATTTAATTTTAAATTCTCTAATTAATTAAAGATAGTTTAGTTATTTTATATTCCTATTTTGCACTAAAGTCTACTAAACATATGGGATCTTATTTTATGAATATAGTCGTAAAAAATTAGTTTTTTGTAAACTGGAGAATTTTTTAGTATCTTAAAAGCCCTTTAACTCTTTTAGGAAACAAAAATTTACTAACAATTATTAAAAATATATAACATTCTTTAAAGTTAATTTCTTTAGTTTTATTGTTGTAGCTTTATACAGGTGTTTCTTATTAAGAAAGAAGATGATGTCATCAAGTTCTAGTAGAAGATGACTCTTGCAATTACAACCACCACAAAGTATTGTTGATTTGGAAACTCGAGATCCATTTGTTTATAATAGCGGTAGGTAGTTTTTTATTTAATTATTTATTTATTAATTATTACACATCATATTGTTCCTCATGTTGGGGTTCGTTAATACTCAAACGCAACTAGCTCGAACTAGAATAGAAGCATTGAGTTAGAAATGTACATATTGAAAATCCAAAAAAAAAAAAAGATAAAGATCGCTATTTCGGATGGCATATGGAGAACATTTGGCGAACACTCCAACTGGTTCGCATGTGAGATGGCTTATCTCATCCATACGTATGCTCCTGTTAAGAACATTAAGGGTTGGAGTAGGATCGGCAATTCTATTAAGAACGAGATTATTCTATAATGGATATAAGAATCTCAATGTTTTCATAATATTCATTGTTAAGATTAATGTTGTTAATGGGTATGTTTCGATAGAAAAAATTTGAATTAGATTTGTTCGATCCTGTAACGTTACAAGTCTTGCATATATTAGATCCGAGGATATAAGGATTGGCGCTACGAATGTCATGTCTATTACAAAAATCTCGGTGGTGGGGAGAAGAGTCGAGCTAACTCTTATAAGGACTTTACCATATCTGCAGATTGACTAGAAGAATAGATCTGGCTACGTGATTTGTTTGATTCGACAGAATGGATTATAAGATTCATTTATTTACTTCTACTTTCTACTAATTCCTTTGTCTCGTCATTATTAGTTTTACAAATTTGTGTTTATTGTTTGTAGAATAAGTCGGAAAAAATAAGAGCTGCTCGTGCAAAAAATAAGAGGAAGCATACAACAAGGTCACAAACTTTTGCATCGTACAACGAGAGAATGTATCTTGTTAACGTTTTTCAATAAGTTGTATTTTTGGATCCAATATGACAATGACACAAAGTCCTATTGTTATTTACAAATTTCATCTTTTAACAAATTTGCAGAATGCCAATTGTATTGACTCATATAAGAAAACACATACCTCAAACGCAAAGGAAAAGAAGGGGAGTTGGGTGTTATAGAGAATTCACCGACTGGCAAAGTATTCGGTAAAATACCGACTGAAGATGTTATAGAGAATTCACCGACTGAGATGTTAGTTGAAGAATTTATCGACTACTCTTTCAGTCAAGAAATTGATTAAAGCTACCGATTGACATTCTCTACTAGTCGGTAAATATTATGCGATTAGTTATTGCCGATCGAATACAGACTGACAAAAATTCAGTTGATAGTTACCTTAGCAATGAAGTTTTTAGGATTACCGACGATTTTTATTAGTCGGCATTTATCTTATTTGTAATTGTGAGATTTGTTCAGTTGATGTTACGATGCATGCCGTTGCTAGCGAAGTTTAATTTGCTCTCAAAAGTCGACATGATGAGATATATATGAGTTACTCAGTTGAATATGATGACATATATATGGTTACTCTTCTACTATAGGCAGTTTATCATCAACGGGTGGACCAAAAGCCTCTAGCTTAATGTCGCAAGCATAATAATTATGTTCTATTAGTGGATATTGAAGCCATAGTTGTAAATCATCTTCATATATCTGGGTAATTTGAATGACTCTATCCCCTCTGCTTAAAGTTAGGAATGTAATTATGATGTGTGGGTGGACATAAAGCTATAGCGGACAAGTCAATAAAAATAGTACTAGCACTGGATGATGCTAATCTACTCTTAAAAGAAGAAATAGTAAGAGGAAGAGCATCGCATATAAGTCTATCTTTTCAAATCAAATTGGTGCTTTATCTCCTTCATCTTAAATCAGTATATAATTTCTTAAGTCAAAGTTGCAGCTTTAGTCTTGAGTATAATCTTCATCAGTGAATCTCTTACAACCTTAATTTCAATCACATAGATGAACACCTCATTTGATTATGGTCGAACAATAGTTGAACTAAGAAGGTTGGATTGAAATAGGAATTCAACTATAGTTTGGCAATCAGTCGAATAACGATTGAAGAAGGTAGGGATCAAAAAAGGGAATTCCTCAATTGTACTTTGAAAAATATCGAACTTGCTCGAACAATGTTAGTATTCGAAGAAGAGGGCTATTCAATTTTCATTTGTAATGAGTCGAAAGATGGTGAAGAAAAGTCATAACGTGAAAGAAGGAATTCTTTGACTATACTTCAAATTTGTGATCAACTAAGTCAAAAAATTTTGGGGTACAAAGAAGAGTGTTCTTCAATTATACTTTGAATAATAGTTGACAAAATTTCGAAGAGCAGAAGGTTATATGATTTAAAGCCAAAGATGAAGTTACAATAGTGTTGAAGAAAAAACAAAGGTATTATACACTTCAATAATTGCTCGAGTTCTTCTTTTTCGCTCAAGAGACATGAGGAAGACAAAAAAATGACATGTACATAAAAGAACTTTATACATAGCAATCTAGATAATGTAAACATATCTAGTGGAGCCGATGTTTGTTTTTAACAGTGATTAGGTGATTGGTATTGTAGTGCTCAACGAGGAGAAGCTTCTTTTTTCCGGCATAGGAACAAACATAGTAGATTTTGCTAGAGATGACAGGAACAACGACAGTGAGGAAAGACTTCACAAAGCGTGGTTTTTGTGGTAACTTTGAGCAGGAAGTTTGGTTCATCGAACGTCCTTTTTTTCTTTTCTTTTATAGTTAATTCAGATATGATTCGATTGACTGGGGAGTCCGAATATGCTCAATTAAAAAAGTAACTATATAGATCAGGAGATTTTATTTTGAAGGTAGAGTTCAAAAAAAATTTTTTGTTCAACAAAAGACTTAGTTGACATACTGAGACTCTTTAGATTGACTTGAAAATGGTCAACCTGAAATCTGGATTAGTCCGAGTCTGCAAATAAATCGTTTACACAGTCAACCAGCGATAATGACTCGATACGGATATTAATTCAATGAGCCAAACCGATATGAACTAAAAATTATTTTAAAAAAAACTCTATCTTATCACTATAAAGATGGTACTGAGTTTTGTTTTTATACCTACGTCTTCAACGATGGAGATCTTCCTCATTATTCGGAGATTTTCTTTTTTTTTTAATAGATCTTGACTTTTGTATTTATTCTTCTTTTTTTCCTTTAGATTTGGACTAATGAGGGTTATCTAGAGTTGTTTGAATTGTTGATTTGGGTGAATCTTTGTGGTTACTAGCTTTGGAATATAAAGATGATGAAGTGCGGTGCGATATTGGGATTTGATTGATCGCTCTAGCTAAGATTTCTTCATAGCTACTCCACGCTATTTCTCCGCCTCTACAATTCGGTCTGCTATGGTAGTCCATAAGTAATTTGGTTATGTATAAAAGTTTTGTCATCAACTTTACGGCATCATGCTATAAGCCTAATTTAATTTATATATATTTCTTCTTCTTAAAATATTGTTAGGTTCCTGCGTGTTATAATGGATTTCTTTTGCTCTGATTATCTTAGGAGTTATTTAGGAGTGCTTACTAAGTGCTTTCATCTCTCTATTTTATTACACATTTTTCTATAAACTTTTAGAATACTACAAAATTTATTTAAAATATAAAAAAATTTACGATGTAAAATCTTATTATTATTTCATTGAGGTAAAAAAATAGAGCTCACTTTCTGAAATAGAATACAAATATATTTTTTTTTGAATAACCCTTTTTTCAAGAGCACTCCTGAATATCTCCTTAAACTTTAGCAACATTACCTTTGTTATATCATAAATAATGTATAGCTTTTTCTTCTTGTTTGTTCTCATTATAAGTTTGTTCCATAAAGCTTAAAAGGTTAGAACTTGTGAAACTAGTTCTGTACTACTATAAAATTTGTGCAAATATTAAATATTTAGCAGATCTATTACTTAACTCGTATAAATTTTGACAATTTTGATTCATATAAATTTATGATTTGGATTAGAGTTGAACGAATTTTACCAGATTATTAAATGGATCGATCCAAAACCAACCTATTAATCCATTGATCCAAAATTTTATTGCCACTCCTAACATTAAACGAACTTGTAATCACTAGCTGGTATGACGAAAGTACATTGTCGGTACGTTCTTGTCCACTCGTTGTAATCAGTATAGGAGCTGTTCCATAGTAAGCCATATTGAATTCTTTGTTCTATAGGTTTCCATAGATAAAAGGATATTTTGGTTTTGCTTATTTAGAACGTGTTTCAAATGCGCGTAAATAAGTTTTTACGAAATGTAAATGAGAAGTAAAGTTTCTCGAAAAATGAATTTGGAAGTGTAGTTCAACTTCTATTTTTCAATTATTTTTTAAAATAGATTAGAAGTGAAGTTTAATTTTTATTTTTTAAAATGTTTTGGAAGTAAAGTATAGTAAGAAGAAATATAATTCTAAATTCAGTTTTTATTTGAAACATGTGAAGTATTCATAATTTAAATTCTGAAAAGAGAAATTAAAATTACAGGTATTGGAAACACACCCTTATAATAGCTCAACACTTTTTCAAAGCTCATTGCTGCCACTTTTGGTTTTCTTATGTTGTTCTTCTTCTTTTTCTTGATTTTGGTTTTTCTTTAACAATCTGCCGAAGCGAGTTGATTTTGTTTCTCTCATGCTTTCTGTTCATCAAATCATCGAAACTTCAAAAAATGGCCAACTTTCATGCTTCATGATCTTCCAATATTTTTAAGAGATTGCATGGAGAACTCAGCATACTTCTTGTAATCTTGGATTTGTCGTAAAAGAAAGCAAAACTAGTTGAAGCTAATCATAACTATGTAGCATATTTTCTTTTTAGTTAATTGTTGTTACGAAGTAACTAAAAAATAGACAAGAAATTGATAAAATAAATGAATGATAGATAGAAGTAACCAACAAGCAAGAAGAAAAATAGGCTAAATAAAATAAACGATACACTAAACAAAATGAGAAATAGATGAAACAAAATGCCCGAATAAAAAAAATAAAGATGATACATTTATAAATTATATATAATGTTAATTTTTTATTTATAAATAAACTTTGTATCTTCGAAATATTCTAAATTGAATATAATTTGTTTTAGTTAGGATTTAATGCAATTGAAATATCTAACTTAAAAAAGTAGCTAAGTAATTTTTTTATAAAATTTATACTTTTTAAAAACTTCAATTTTAACTAATGTAATTCTTATGCAGTGTTATAACAATTTTATTTAAAAACAAATTAAAGTGTAGCTGATTTGTGGACCGATGAATAGCCGATACTTATCCACTAGCTATATGGAAGAAAAAAAGACATTAGAGTTGCTTTCTTTACGTATCTGCCACTATTGAGCTTCGGTTAACATTTTTGTCCTCTACCGACAACAAATAATAGGAACACAATAAGTTGAGATTATTTGCATAAAAACAACTATTTTCTTCTTTCGAAGACATTCGGACAATTAGCAGTCAGATAACAAACACTTCTCCTTACAAGTACACGAGACGAGATCGCACAAGGCAACGGCGATGGGGGAGAAGAAGGAGAGCAAAGCCGGAGCGAGAACAAAAGGTCATGATGAGTCACCATTTTCGAAGAGCAAGAAGCTGAAGTCTCTGAAACCGAAACGACCATTGAAGACTTCAATGGGTTCAGCAAGGCCTTCGTGGAACATCTTTTTATTCAGGACATTTGAAGAATTCTTGAAACCAACGTTCTCGATTCTTCTAGACCAAACGAAGCAGTTATTGCAAGAAGGTATTTTACTTCAAAATAAAGTGTTGCAATGAGTTTTCTAGTGTTAGATGATAAAAGGTTTTTGTCTTTTGGTAATATTTTTAGTGAGTCTCGTTTGTGGTTTTAACGGTTAAAGATAAATGTCGGGTCTCTCACTAATGTTTCAGGCATTGTAAGCTAATGATTGTCTGAACGTTCGCATTTGTAATGTTCTATGGAAAAGTTTGTGTGATTTGCTATGCTTGTATTTACTTCTTTTAACTTTTAGCATCTTAACTTGATGTGCTTGCTGATTCTTACAGTGGTCATGATGTCATTATAATGTTAATGCATTCAACAAGTCATCATACTTGTAAGTACAGGATTATAATATGGGGTTAAATATAAAACAAGCTCATTATATATAGTCTATATATATTCGTATTTGTGAACTCTAACATCATCCTATTATTTCATTCAATTATTTACTATTTCATGGTAATGACCCATTAGATCCTAAAATTTTTTCTTCAATCTCCAATTCAATTCTTTTTTCTTTTCAATTTATCATGAATTTCAACTAGTTGTTCAAATATTTTTTTCTACTGCTATCGCTATGCCGTAACCGTCACCACGCCACGGAGTTTTTTGTGCCATCTCAGTCATTTTATTTTCTTCTCTCAGCTCAGCTCATCGCCTTTATTTGTTTTCCTTCACTGCAGCGTCTGCTCCAACAGCTACGGTTGATCGTCCACTAATTGCTTGCCATTGTCCTGTTTATCTCCATTGTCATCTTCATCGGTGCCGTTGTCTTCTTCAACCACTAATGCCATTTTATCCACCACCGTATCTACGATCCAAATCGGACCCAGTACAACGATTTGATCCAACCCCGGCTCACCCGATCCAAGATCAAGTCCTTTGACTTGGATGAGTTAGCTGACTCGATCGAGTCAACCGATCTAGGAAGCTGACCAACCCAGCCCAATTAGCCAGATTTAGTTTGTGTCAGCCTAGCCTAACTAATCCAGCACAACTCGATAAAAAATTTCTTTTATAATGTCTTCGTATGAGTTCCTTCGGGACTTTCTACCGATATTTACTAATTATTTTAGTTTTATTAATGATTAGGTTGAATGGGTTGCTTGAGTCAGAACTATCTTTTGTGGAAACTGTCTTTTTGGTCATCTAGATGGCTCTATTTATCGTCCTCCCTCACTAGTAAATGATGCAAGTGTTGATGTTAAAAAATAAAATTCGTATCGTGCAGGATATATGTCTGAGACAATCATGGTGAGCGAATTCTTACATTATCATTGCATCTGTTAATAGATCACTTCGCCCACATTCCGTAGACATCCCGACTGTTGCATTATTACAGGAGCATTTGACTACTCAGTTTGTTGAGTCAAGTGGTGTTAGAGAATATCACTTTTAGACAAGCTGAACGCACTATTCAAAAGTTTGCTATATTGATGTGAGGTTACTGACCCCCTTGAAACTTGAAGGTCCTGGCTGTACTTGTCGCGAGCGTCATCAACTTTATTAGTAGTATATTTTCCTCTTAGATTTTATATTCTAATGCATCATAGCATGTGACTTCTGATCTAACACTACATCTTTACCATGAAACTTTTCTTCATTACATACTACTAATGGCTATCAACTAATCATCACTCAGTCTGGATTTATTATATCTACTCTCTTAATCTATCTTTTGTCCTACATGTTCTTTATCTTACCTTACACCTAATCTTAATTAGTTCTCTTTGTAGAAGCGAATTTATTGTTATCTTTCACTCACTTAGTTGTTCCGTTCAGGATCCTCATATCGACCAGATGACTAATCATGCTCATAAAAATGAGAAATTGTATCATTTAGAATGTCTCCATCTTTTTTTTTCTAGTTCCTCATATTTTAGTTATGATGTTGTAGTTTCGTTTGCTTCTGATTTGTGACACAGCCACTTACCTATTTTTCTAAATTTCGTTTATAAGACTCTATTTGATAATAAAGTTTTTGGGTGAGTTTTTTTTTCCTTTATATGCATGTTTTAGTTATATGTTAGGAAAACATTCTGCTCTACCTTTCTCTTAAAGTTTATTTAAAACTTGTAATATTTTTGAATTAGTACATTCTGATATTTGGAGACCTATTTCAATCCCATCAATGACTAGAATTTTTTACTATACGAGTTTCATTGATGATTCTATTTGTTATACTTAGATTCTTATACATCACCATTCTTATATTTCAACTAGATTCTTATACATCATCATTCTTATATTTCAACTATTTATAACACATTTAGTATGATGATGCATACTCAATTTAATACTCAAATTTAGATTTTATATTTGGATGGTACTGATGGATATATATCCACCAACATGAGATCCATCTTACAGTCTTAGTGTACTCTTCTTCAGTAATATTGTCCTTACACTTCTGAACAAATTTGAGTAGCATAATGTAAACATCACCATATTCTTGAAACTGCTCAGTCTCTATTGTTATCATTTTTCGTTTCTCAAACTTTTTAGGCAGAAGCTATCTTATCTCTCTTAATCTTATGAGCATCACCCCATCATCTACCTTATTTGACGAGACATCTCATGAGACTCTTTTCTTATCTACTCTGGATTATGGTATGCTTCGTACATCTTGGTAAACTTGCTTTATTCTGATTCCTCCGACTAAGTGGAAGAAATTGACTGCCTAATCAGTAGCTTATGTTTTAGTTGTTATTAATTCTGAACATAAGGTGTATTGTTATTAGGACCACGTAGCTCGTCGTCTTTGCATTTTCAGTTATGTCACTTTTCTTGAGAACTTTCTATACTTTTCCATCTCACCTCTTGATATTTAATTTTTGACACCATCAAATTTTTCTAAGTTCAGCTCATCTGTCCCAACGTTTATTGTTTTTATTGATCCTACTCTATTACTTTTCTCTATTAATACCACCTCTTTCAACTATCCAAACACTGGTTTACGAGGATCCTCCACATTCTTCACACACTCATGTTCCACCGTCTTCTATATTATCTTCATCTTCACCAACTTTTACTCGTCAGTCAACACAAACTCACTAACCTCGGACTCGTTTTATGCTAGACTATTTAGGCCCGTTTGATAATTTTGGTGTTGCCTCCATCACCTCATACCACTCGTGAATCTGGTTCTTATCAAAAGACAATTCAGTATCCTGATTGGCGAGGTGATGGTAGAGAAGTTTTGTGTATTTGAACAAGCAGTTATTTAGGATATTGTTTCATTACTAGAAAGACTACAGCTTAGTAATTGTAAGTATGTTGTTAAGGTTAAATATCGACTTAATGGATCCATTGAGCGACATAAGGTTCGTCTTATTACCAAAGATTTTACATATGAGCATTAGAGATGGATTATGATGAGAAGTTTACTCCTGTAGCCCATATGACTACAGCTCACACACTACTAGCTGTTACTATTGTGCATCAATAGACTCTTTATCATATGGATGTGAAGAATATTCTTTTGTAACGAATTGAGAAAAAGAAACTATGATAAAATTGATGATAATTGTTGATCATTATCTTACATGCAACCACTACCCATTTCTTGCTACACCATGAGATCAGCGAATCACCAAAAAATAAACAAAAATCTATAGTAGATCATCTAGTGGTTGGATCACCTGCCTAATCTGCATCTGAAAAGGTTTGAAGTTCCAATTTAATGTAAAAGATATAAAAGTGAGCGAGTAATTGTACCTTGAAAATATCTGAGAATTTGAAGTAAGTCACTATAATATACTGATCGAGGTGCAGACACAAACTAATTGACAATACTAATTGCATAAGAAATATTCGGCCTTGTGAAACAAAGATATACAAACTGATCAAATAATCGCCTATACCGATTAGGATCTGTTAGAGGCTCACCATTAGTGGGACAAAGCTTCACATGAAGCTCCATAAGAGTGTTAATTTTCTTACTATCTGATATATTTGTTGATTCAATAATATTTAATGCATACTTTTGCTTAAAAAAAAGAATACCTCTATCATCATGAGCAATCTCCAATCTAAAAAAATAACGTAAGTAACTAAACTCTTCCACCTACCAAGGCCCTAAACAGTTTCAGTCTATTCCTATTGAATCATCTCCTATTATAATCATATTATTTATATTTAATAACAGAAGCACACGCCTCTATGATGAGAACCGTACAAATAAGGAGTGATTTTGAAAACTTTGCTAAAAAATTGACTCTATAATAGCTCATCTAAAATATTCAAACTAAGATAGAGAAGACTGTTTGAGTCCATAAATAACACGATGAAGCTGATATAGATGACCTAGTGGTGTAGAGAGATCTGAAGGAGGCTGCATATAAACAACATCGGATAAAGTACTATAAAGAAATACATTTACATCCATCTGATAAAGAGGTCACCGATGTACGACAGCAACAGATAATAAAGTATGAACTGTGATCATCTGAGCTAAATGAGCAAATGTCTCATCATATCAAACCCATGCTCCTGAGTAAATTTTCGGGCAACAAGAGCCCGCTCCATAGATCCATTACTTTATATTTTATTTTTAAAACCCATATAGAACTAACAGACTGAACTCACTCTATAAGTAGGACAACATCCTAAATACATGTTTTCTGAAAAATATGAAACTCATCTACTATATAGGGTACTGAATTGTCTCTTGATAAAAATTGGGTTATTGAGTAGTATGCATAAAAATAAGAAAAGAATAAAACTATGGAAAATAGAAAGACAATGTGACAAAATCAAATCTGTTTGGTGGACCAGAATAATCTGGAGTGAACCAATCAAGTGGTTATTGAATTCGTTGTGACTGATGAGTAGGTGGTGGTGGTGGTGGAGGTGGATGTGAGAGTGATGATGAAGGTGAGGATAGTGAACTCGAAACAAGGGGAGAACATGCAGGATCCTCATTTGCCATCGTTGGTATCATCATAGCAGGGATTATACAACTAAAAGAAAGTTGAGGAGTTGGATCAATATTGACATTAAAATATTGAGTATATGAAGTAGAAATATGTGTGTCTTATGATGTTAAAAACTCGATATCATGAGATGATGTGAAAATTTTAAGTTGTAATTTTAAAAAAATGTGATATGGATAGAAATATGAACATGACGAGCTGAAGGATCATACAAAGATATCCTTTATGATCGAAACTGTTGGAATTATAAGGATAATTTTGATGATAACAAAGAATTAAAAATTATGATTTATATAAGACTAATAATCTGAAAACAAGTTCTGCAGGATTAGACAAACAAAGATCATTTAATTTACAGCAGACAAAAACAGCCATCATACAACCAACTACTGAGCTACTACATACTGGACAGAGGACAGCATACGGGACAGAGGATGCCACAGCCACATTACAGTCAGCTGTTCGACTACTGAAGCATAAGAAGACTTCTCTGTTTCGAAACAGACCCTTGTGTTCAACGGCAGCAGAATTTCCTTTGCTTCAAAAATCACCTGCACTCACAACGGACTGAAGCATTTCAAACAGAAGATTTACAAGAGCTAAAATCATCCTCAATTTCACACAAAAGAAAAGCTCAATAATCAAGGGAAGAAAGCAGTCAAAGTCTTTGATCAAGTCAAGCAGTCAACCTACATTGCATTTATTATGGACATGGCATATCAACTCATCAGCTCACCGAGTCTCAGACAGAAGTTTAGCTGAATTAAGCTTTCAACCGTTGGCAGCAAATTCAAACTTTTACAACGCATTTAATGCAACAAAGACTTTGCACAAACACAGCTGAAAGACCACTGGACAACACCACTTCCTCTCTGACGTGAAGAACCGAGCGCCAACAGCAACGTTCCTCAACGGCTCCTGCACAGGAAAGAAACTCTATAAGAAAGGAGTCACAGCAATGAAGAAACAACGTAGAGAAAGAGAGAAAAACAGAGAGAGAACATAAAGAAAACAGAAGTAGAGAGAACCCAAGCAAAAACAGAGATATAAAAGAACTCTACCACTCTACACAAAAATATCCTACTGCTAGTCACGAACTCGACTACTCCACACAAACAAATCTTGCTGTAAATCATACTGAAGAAATCTCTCTCAACAATCTCTCCGATCATCTCATCTGAATCACATCTTAAACACTTAACATTCATGAGATAGATCCTGCGCTCAATCTTTATTTATTTTCTTGTAACTTCTTACTGACAGTGTAAAAGTGGTGCTGTAGGCACCGGTGACAGAAGCTCAGGTAGAGCTTGGTGTAAGCTCTTAGACCTTGTAACAGAGCTAGCAAATCAGCCAGGGGGACAGACGTGTCCAGTAGGCTGTTAGGGGTTGTCTTGGCGAAGAAACCCGGTAGAATAAGTGTGCTTAGCGAAGCACTTTGCTCTAGGTGTATTTGTAGCTTATTAAAGGTCTAGTGAAGCTTTGGCTCTGGATGATGAGCGACCGTGGATGTAGGTAAAAGGGTTTTACTGAACTACGTTAAATACCCTAAGCACTACTCTTTGTCACTTATGTCAGTAAACACTCTAACTCTCTCTGTCATCATAGGTTACAAAGATTGACACAAACCATACTGTAAGCTCACGCCAATAGGATAACAAATTTGATAAAAATTTTTTATAGACTAACTCAATTCACCCCTTCCCTCTTGAGTTAATCTTACAGGAATATCTAACAGAAACTAATACAATAAGGACACACTTGGCTGAAGTAGTACACAGTTTCTTGTGCTCAGTCGAAGGAAAAATAACAAAATAAGTACATCCAAAATTAAAAAGCACGCTATAATAAGGAGAGATGAAACAAAAATCTTACGAGGAATCTTGCCAAATAAAATAATGATGGAGTAATATTGAAAAGATTAACTGACGTAAGAATTAGCTCTGTCTAGAAAGTTTGAGATACAGAATAAGATTACAAAAGAACATGAGTAGTCTCCAAAATGTAGCGATACATGCATTCCGCTATCCCATTCTGTTAATTAGTGTAAGGATATGACTATTGAAAGAGTATAACGATATTGTAAGATGGATCTCATGGTACATGACAGATACAAGCGTAATTAGAACGAAAAATTTGAGCTTTATTGTTAAACTAAGTATGGATCATAGCAACGAATCTGTTATAAATAGAAAAAAAATCTGACGAATTACGCATGAGATAAATCCAAAATATAACTATTGTAATCATTAATAAAACTTACATAATAAATAAAATCAGTCATAGATGGAATAGGAGCAAGTGTTCTGATAATTTATAATATGTACATACAGATAGTGGGAAAAATGACACTTGTCTAAAATCTTCACTATGAAATAAACTTTTTAGTCGAGATTTAGTAGATGAAAGCACATAGCACAACTAATAGTAGAAGTATTATAAAAAGGAATATAGAGATCTTTTCAAAAATATGATGGTAAAGATGTAGTGTTGGATAACAAATGTAAGAGAAACCTGCGAAATATCAACTCAAGGGGGGGATCTCCTAACAATGACTTCTAATCTCATGTCATGAAAGTTTAAGGGATCTCACAAAAGAAAACAAAGAGAATTAGATTAAGTGAATACTTTTGTTGAAGATGATCTGTTTGTCGGGTTGCAAGATGATGGATCAATGTGTGCTCTGTAAAAGCTTTTTATTTTCTATATTCCTCACCGAAGTATATAAAAAGAGTTCTCCTTGACCTCAGGATAACGACTGCTTGAATTGATACAAGGTGAGGATGTACTTTCTACGACTAGTTGAAGTATTTTTATATTTTTTCTAGTGGTAGCAATATATGATCCGATCCGAAAATGCAATCCGAAATTGACCCATTTAATTAGGATTAGGGTTATAATATTTGACCCGTATAAATATATGAATTGGGTTAAGGTTGAGCGAATTTGATCAGATTATTAAATGGATCAACTCGGGTTAATTCGAAATTGACCCACCAACCCAAATTGCCATCTCTTAAAAAATAATATTTAATTTTTTTTTTCTGTTTATTAAAATACTAGTAAAAAAATAATCGATAATAGTAAATTATAAATTATTAAATTATATAGTATTTGTAATTAATCGTTATTTTTATATCTTAATAAAATAGTGTAAAATGAGAATTATAATATTATCGAAAGTATTACTATATAGGTGTTTTTGTAATGACGAATTTGGATTTTGTATAAAAATTTTTATCAAAATTTTGTTAGATAGCTATGTTTATTAAAATATTTATCGAAATTATTAGTATGTATTTATAATTATAAAATTTTAACTCTTACCACATATTTTCAAAAAATAAAAATAAATTTTTTTTGAATATTTTAAGGATCAATGAAGATACTAAAAAAAACATATTTTGACGGATATTCACTATATTTCGTCACTAAGAATATCATATTTTTATTACAACTGATATTATAAATTCGCTGAAGTTTAAAAATATAGAATCAAAAATTAATAATTTTAATTATTAATTGGGTTGTTCCAAATTTCATCCAATCATTAATAGGATGATTGTCACACCTAAAATCGACCTGTTATTAAATGGGTCGACCTAAAATCGACCTAATAATCCAAATTGTCACACCTAGTTTCTTCTTTTCTCTGAAAATTTCTATGATTTGTTTCCTTGCATGGATGTTGCCTACTTATGTGAATCTCTTCGAGTATTCCTCAAGAATATGTTATCAAATTCTCAAGTGAATTGGACATCATATGATGTCTCAAAACAATCCAACGATACAAGTGCTTCTTAAGGTTTTTGCTAACATGTCATCCGAATTTTGTGGCAAATTTTTTTAGAAACCAACATGTTTTCTTTTCATAGAAATAATCTCTAAAATGTTCTCTCCAATCTGCGTATAAAGATCATATTAAAATTCAAACGGATGGCCAAGATATGAGTGATTGAATTAGATCGGGTATGAGATGTATACATACTGGATTCTTTTCATCTTTGTAGATTTTCTTGAAGATATCTTTCAATATACTCTCCATAAAATATGTAAATAAATATTCAAAATATATTCCTGATTGATCTCTGAAATCAGCTGCAAGAGTAGGAAATCAAAAATAATCTAGCGCACCCATAGCTACATGGTTCAGTTCAGTCTAGAATGTATTCTATCGCACTTTGAAGATTTTTCAATACTTCGTTAATAGATGATATTGCCTCAAATTTGGACTGTAGATATTAAAAAAATCCATGAGTCAGGTTTTAGTAACAAAAATTGGATCTCCAAAATATGGCTTAAGTTCAGAGATATCCGATTTGTACGCTGCTGTCCAGATCGGATTCACTCGATCGCATCTAAAAATGGCAGGTGTAAAATAGTGAGCTTCTCCAATTTTTGTAAAATTTGTTTCTTCATAGAATGAGCTGAAGTTTGGATTATAGATACTTCAAGATTCTGATGTCTATAAAAAAATCATATATCCAAAATCGCATTTGAGAGGAAAGATATAACATTTGTTGTTTGACATGTCAAGGTGCTATCCAATTGATTCAGTGACGCTGGACAGTGTGACCGGCGAACCTTACAGAATTTTCCTATCTTCGATACCTCATGGAATTTTGTCCGCTTGGTCTTCATTTACTCTGTGTCATGCTATCATTCAAATGCTATTAGAAATCTCCATTTGTTGCTGTAAATAAAATGATATACATGTTCGAATTTGGCATATTAGCAAAATCTTAGCAGTAAGTCTTCCGCATAATTTCTGTCCCCAGCTCTATATACTATTCAAATCAAATGTACACATGTTCATACCTTAGCAATGATTCTCGAGTATTGTTGGAACTATGAAGATAATTTTGATGATAACAAAGAATTAAGAACTATAATTTATATTAGACTAATAATCTGAAATCAAGTTCTGCAGGATTAGACAAACGAAGATCATTTTATTTACAACAGACAATAACAGCCATAATGCAGCCAACTGTTATGCTACTACAAATTAAACAGCATACGGAACAGAAGATGTCATAGCCATATTGCAGTCAGCTGCTTGACCACTGAAGCACAAGAAGACTTCTCTGTTTCAAAGCAGATCTTTGGGTTCAACGGCAACAACATTTTTCTTGCTTCAAAAATCTTCTGGACTCACAACGCACTGAAGCAATTCAAATAGAAGATCTACAACGAGCAAAAATTATTTTCCTTTTTCACAGAAAGGGAAAGCTCTATAATCAAGGGAAGAAAGCACATTATACAAGTTAAGATCTTCAATCAAGTCAAGAAGTCAACCTGGGATGCATTAAATATGGACAAGCCAAATCAGCTCTTATATTTCAGACAGCAACTTAGCTAAAACAAGCTCATAACCACTGGCGGTAAATTCAAATTTTTACAATGCATTTAATGCCATTGAGACATTGCACAAAGACAGCCGAAAGCAATCAAGGGAGCGGTTGGTTAACCGCTGGGCAAAACTGCTCTCTCTCTGACGTGAAGAACCACCAATGAAAAAGAGCACCAACGGTAACGTTCTCCAACGGGTCCTGCATAAAGACGAAACACTATAAGAAAGGAGGCACAGCAACAAAGGAAGGGTAGAGAGAACACAAGCAAAACAGAGACATACAAGAACTCTACTATTCTACGCCAACAACAAAAATCTTGCTGCTGATCACACTGAAGAAATCTCTCTCAAGAACCTCTCTGATCATCTCATTAGAAACACTTCATGAACACACAATCATCATGAGATAGATCCTGTGCTCAATTTCTGTTTATTTTTCTTGTAACCTTTTACTGACCTTGTGAAGGTGGTGCTGCGGGCACCGGAAAAAGAAGCTCAGGTGGAGCTTGGTGAAAGTTCTTAGACCTTGTAATAGAACTAGCATATCAGTCAGAGGGACAGGATGTCCAGTAGGCTGACAGGGGTTGTCTTGGCGAAGAAACCCGGTAAGAGTAAGTGTGCTTGGTGAAGCACTTTGCTCTTGGTGTATATGTAACTTATTAAAGGTTTAGTGAAGCTTTGCCTCTGGTGATAGAGCGACCGTGGATGTAGGTAAAGGGGTTTTGCCGAACCACGTTAAATATCCTGAGTACTGCCCTCTTTACATAAGTCAGCAAACACCCTAACTCTCTCTGCTTGCAGGTTACAGAATTGAAACAGCCGGCTATAAATCCGCTGTCAGTAAGGTAACTAAAATTGACAAAATTTTTATTGACTAACTCAATTCACCCCTCCCCTCTTGAGTTAATTTTATAGGAGAACTAACAAGTATGCATTATTATCAAAATGTTTGGGATTTTTAACAATCTTCTCCTTTTTTATGATGATAAAAAATTTAGAGAATTATTTATTAGCACGAGTAGAGGAACATGTTTAGTTCGGTAATAGTCATTAGCTCGGTTGACACAAAAAAAGATTTCTGCCCCTCAATTCATGCTTCATCTAGTAGTAATGATTCATTAAGAAAAAATATGTCTCTTACTATGTTTCTCTCCATATTTAAGAGCATCCCTACATAATAATCCTTACAAAACAATTCTCCCCCTTTTTATCATATCAAAAAGGTTTTGAGCTCATTACTAGCAACATATATTAACCAACAAGGATATCATATACATATGTAGTACCAACATCTATTCATTCATTCATAAAACAAAGTGCATCAAACAAGATATAAAACAAGTTGCTGCAAGCTAAGAACTGTAAACTGTTGTTAAACCTGATAGTCTAATTGGAAAGGCGATGCTGAATATCTGTAAGATTGGGAGAGATTTGACGAAGTGCTGATACACTATCAATGTCATGTGCTTGAGGATCTTAAGAACAAGTTGTGGAAAGAAATTTTTTATTGTCATTCGAGCCCGATATTGTGAAAATAAATATTGATAAAGTTGAAAATAACTATTTACAAAATGACCAAGCTTGTTACAATAAGAAAAAATGGTCATACTGATGAGAGACTGGGCCAAAAAAATTTTAATTTAATAAAAACAATAATAATAAAATTTAACAAAATTGAAACTTGAAAAAAATCTCAAGATCGAATGGCGTTGATACTATGAAATGAATTGAGAAAAAGAATATGATAAAACTGATGATAGTTCTTGATGATGGTTTTATATTCAATAACTAAATATATGTAACTAATCATAATAGTCTAACTAATAAATTTAATTAATATGGGACTAAATTATTGCTAAATAGACCAAAATAAGATGGGCCTATATACAAGCTTAAATGTAATCTAACATTCTTAATTATACATTTATGATCTCGTTTACATGCCGTCACTTCCGGGTCTTTCTACTCTGCTAAATCATATATGTTATTTTTATTGTGCTATTTATGGAATCAAACAGGCTCCTAAAGTTTGCTTTGAGTGTTTTCACGTAGCTATTATAAAGGTAGGTTTCCAGCAGAGTTCTCAGGATGACTTTTTATTTATGCGGCCATCACTTTAAGGGATGATACTCCTGTTATTGTATATAGATGACATGATTTTGATAGGAGATGATAATACGGATATTGCAGCGACTCAGAATCACTTTCATCAACAGTTTCAAATGAAAGATCTTGATTATTTACGTTATTTTCTTATACTGGAGATTGTGCAAAGTATTAAGAAAATTCTTATTTCTCAGCATAAATATACTTCCGACATTATCATATTCAAGCTTATCTAATAGTTGGACAGTTGATACCCCATTAAAGCTTCATGTAAAGCTTCGTCCTACAAATGGTGAATCTTTCACAGATCCTACTCAGTATAAACGGCTAACCGGTCAGCTTGTCCACTTATGTATGATTCGATCAGACATTTCTCAACGTAGTAAGTATTGTTAGTCAACTTATTGCTACACCATAGTGTTTTGCTCAGGATTATCGGATATCTTCAACGCACTATTACTCGCTCGCTTTTTGTGTCTTCTATATCCATTTTCGAGCTTTGAATTTTTACAGATATAGATTGAGCTAGTGATCCGACTACTAGACGGTCTACTACATATTTTTGCTTATTTTTTGGTGATTCGTTGATTTCGTGGCGAAGTAAGAGACAGGAAGTCGTTTTATGTTTTTCTACAAAAACTGAATATAGAGTTATGGTTGCTACCATAGACCTTCGCATCTTTGAGCAGAGACTGTTTTCATAATGAAGATTATTCAAATACGGAGATTACTTACTAATATGGGAGTTATATTTACAAGATTTACTTTTCTTTATTATGACAATCGTAGTGTTACTCATATTACAAGTAATCTAGTTTTTCATTAACGAAAGAAACGTATTGAAATTAGCTGCCACTTCGTTTGTAAGCATTTTTTTATAATACTATTTTTTACCACATGTGACTTCTATTAATTTGCTGCAAACTTCTTTACAAGGTCACATTCTACACCGAGCTTACAAACATTATTAGATAAACTCATACTATTTGATCTATCATGAGTTTGTGTGAGAATGTTGGATTATATTGTCAAGCTATATGTAAAACAAGCTCACTATATGTACTCTATATATATTTGCACTTGTGAACTCTCACAATCATCCCATTATTTCATCCTATTATCCATTGTTTCACTAAGGGAATTATTCTAGTTGATTTCCTGGAATAGTGCTCATTATCCTTAGATTTACCACATGACTTAATATATGAGTAAAGAGAAGGTTGAGTTGTTGTTTGCTTCTTTTGATTTCTTTCATTGTTGGAGTTGACTTCTATGATGATTTAATTCATGCAGCCAAGACATGTTGTCCTACGGGCCAATAAAGAAATATCCACTATACAAAGGGCCAATGGAAAGCAACGAAGTAGTTATATCTGTAGAGACTTCTACACAGAGTGGACTAGCTGTCTTACTCAACTAGAGTTTCTATGAGGAAGAAGAATCAAACAGTCGAAGTTCCTAAAGGGATTGGTGATACTGTTGTTGCTGATGTAGGTTCCATTTTGTAACTATGTTTATCTGCTGTATATTTTCAATACAACAAACAGGGAGGGGATCATAAGTTAAGAAGCAAGAGTCTAGGAAGCTTCCTGATAGGCAGCTGGCTGCTCAAGACAAGCGTCTGTCTGGCCATACGGTCTCACTCTCGAAGGCTCTCAAACGCATGTAATGAGGACTTATTTTTAAAGGATCTTAAACCTGTTTTGCTCATCACATCGTAAAAGGTATTTAATTTGCTCTTTTATCTGTGACTTCTTGCAGCAATACTGGGGGGAGGAGATTGAAAGGCATGGGGGAAAGTTAATGGCAGTGTTCTTGGTAACTTATTTTTAGTTCATTAGTATCCTCAATTCAAGTTAGACTTTCTTGAGTTGACTTTCAGTACATCTTTCTTTGCAGGTGTGAACTGCTTGGTTGTCTCTCCCACTGAACGTGAGAGAGGAGGTTATCGGAAGTACTGGAAGCAATGTATGTACTCTCTTTGTTATGCACAAATTTATTATAGATGTTATAGTTATAACTTTCAATATTTCTTTGTAATATAGGGAAAGGAACATTCCGGTTGTTAGCGAAAATTAGCTTCTAGAAAGTATTGAGAAAAAGCAATCTCAGCCTCTTGATGCTTATGATGTGGTGTCTGACCTGGCACCTGATGGGAGGGGAGTTCCATGGTCCAAAATGGACCTAGCAAGGAAGCTGTTGAATCCCTGGCAGCTGAGGTAGTCTGTCTGGTTTCTGAATGGCATTCTTTTATGTTTCTGTGCAAACTATTCCTATTTTTTAATTAGAGCATTTTAACCAGGTCAAGCTCTATGGTAAGAGAGCAGTTTCAAAGATTTTTAAGTTTGCTGAAGAGGGTGGCCGCATCTTTGAGAAGGATGGATCATTTATAACTGTGTTTTCTTGCTCTATGATTTGACCAGAAGATTGAATGAGTATAGCACCATTATCTATGGAAGAAACTAGTATGAAGCTATTAAGTTCTGGAAAGAGGATTAATTGCTCTCTTTTGTGTTGTAGATATTACATTATACTGCTGATAAATGGTACCTGAGAATGTTATGCATCTTTATTAGAAGAGGAGGCAAGTTGGAGCTAATCCTGGGACAGATGAGAGAGTCAAGGAGTGGTCAAGTGTTGAGTATGCAATAAAGGAGTTTGTTCGGCTCTTTGAGGAGGTCACTGGAAATGAATTTGAGCTACGGGAAAGGGAGAAGAAGTTCAAGAATAAGCCTTTGAAGTTCTTCCCAATTGACATGGTATAAGTATATCTCTTTTGCTCAACCTAACTTGCCTGATAACATGTGCTTGCTTGTTAAATGATGTTGTTACTCGTGTTTTGAGTAGGACGCTGGCATTGATGCAAGTTATGGAGGCCTTGGTCTTTGTCAGTTACCAGCAACAGCTGCTCACAGCAAGCTAGACCCAATGGTTGCGAACTTCGTGAAAGTACTATGCATCCAAGGGATCTTCAAGTATGCTAGAGACTTGTTCCTCTTACCCGTAAACTGTAGATATATTTCGTTACTTTATATACAGATAATAAGTGTTGTTTCATGTTATCTAGAAGTCGCTTATTGAGATTTATATTTCGAGTATGCTCTTATGGAAATGGGAATGGGCATGACCTGCCAATAGGAATGCTCACTAATCTCTACATGAAAAGATGCAAGAGTGCTGCATAGTTCAACCTCCATTACTTGCAGAAATTCCTTAATGTGGTTTGACCGTTTCCCTTTTGTTCTTTAGGGCGTATTTCAATTAACTGAAACTTCAGTTTCTCCCGCTTGATTGGAGTTTTGGTGAGTTCACGCGTTTCAATTACAAATGGATCCGAGAACTGTATTTCCTTATTACTGTGTTGAGTTCTCCGTCGAACTCAATTCCAGCGTTCATTTTATCTCCTTCATCACTCTATTGATAATCTTCTTCTCTTCTCAACCTATCCGACATCTTAAAGCACTCTCTCACCTCTGGCACTCCGATCGTTTTCTCAGTTGACATGTTCTTTCCCTCCACCGCTGCTGGAGAAGCGTCTCTCCAACTCCTCCACCATGCCGCCACCGATCATTTCATCTACACGTCTGTCGAGATATTCTTCTTGAAGTTTGGGTTCCACGTCTATCTAGAGAAAGCAACAGTGGAACGGTTGACAGGTAAGAGCAGTGCCTGAATGAACGAGTTGGAATAGCCAGCAAGAATCGGTTGTAGTAAGAGAGGAAAATTTGGAAGGGAAGAGTTCAAGGAGGGAAGGATCGAGGGCGTCGAGGAGGTGGTGGGGAATGTTGCGGCGGTCTGAGAAGGGAACCTTCTTGGTGGTGATGTCAAGGCCAACATAGACTTGGATCTTGTTGGAGTTGATGATATTACCGGAGAATAGTTCGGGAGGATCGATGGACAGCTTCATCTTCCCTGTTCATGTTACTCCCAGGATTACAACCAACCGTTCCCTCTCTGATTCTTCTCTTTCTTGTTGTTATTGTTGTTGATGATGATGTTGTTGTTGTTGTTTAACAATAATTTTTCCGAGTGTTCTTGTTATTCTCTGATGATGATGGCAATAGTGTAAATGATAATAGTATCAGTTCCAATGGTGGTGTTTCAGATCAGCAGTGGCAGTGGAAGCCATGAGAGCGCCGAAGACGGAGAAGGCAGGTAACCGACAATAGAAGATTTTCAAGAAACTTTAAGAAGAACAGAAAGTGGAGAGGATCAATTGCATGCCCTTATTAATTAAATTAATCAAAACAAAGCAGAGCTTTGAAAGATTTTTGTGGTTTGATTTATTAATGAAAAGCATGTATAAATAAGAATATACATTATTTTTTAGAGGAGGAGAGAAGCAAATGAAGAAATCAATCAACAAGAAGGGGGACGCACGGGAGCTCCCTCTGCAGCAGCTACAGAAGCAACATTGCAGCAGCCGTCATCTATGGCATATAGTCTTGAGTTGAAGAACTGGAAGTAGATTGCAGAAATTTTTCACTCAGATAGGTTTTTGTTTATATAGCTTTGTTTGAGTTTCAAATTTGATGTTAGAGTTTGGCACTGGCTAAGCTGTTAATACTACTCTTTCTCTTTAATGAGCATGCTATTTGAACTTGTTCCTAGTTGTATGCTTGACTTGTTGATGTTGAAGTACTTGTCTCTTCATCTTCTTTAGTCCATACCATTAGCTAATTATGCTGTACTCGTGATTAAACTGATCAAGCTGCGTCAATTGTGCATAATGATGGAGGTGACCTTTTGATCACATACCTTTGGTTGTCTATAAAGTGGAATTATTATCTAACTTCTTTTGTATATCACCAAACTGTTGGACCGTTGGTGGTATGTTGAAAGTTTTGAGTTGTTTTGATGTTAGAAGTTATTTCTGGGTTCATCCTGCATGTATGATCCTATATATAGTTGATTTTCTTCAACATTGAATTTGTGATTCTTGCTAGTCAATTAATTGCTCTCATTATTGTTTCATAAGTTATTTTAGTGTATAGTATAAAAAATATAATATAATTATGGTATGTAATATTATCATATCAATTATAATATCAGTGTAGTATAAATATGATATAATATGTCAAATTGTTATGTTGATTGTGACCTTAGTGTAATATAAATGTATTTTACTTTGTTGCATGGACTATTACATGATATTGTAATATAAATTCGATATATTTTGTGACATTTAGTATTATAATACTAATTTTTATATTTTGTTATATTGTATTATAAGTGTTACATATAAATTTATAATTTATGTTATTATTATTAAAAGATTATATTTTTTATATGATAAGTTTATTATACAATATATAAGTACTTTGTTAATTGAATAGGTTATACAATTATTTAAAATTTATATATAGAGTATGATTGAATTTTATCTAAAAAGAAATTAGCAAGATATATTATTTTTAATTTTTTTATATGTAAAACATTACATATCACTTTCAACTTAATTTAATACTTATTTCCAAATGCAATTAAAACAAAAAAACTAAAATCCACTTTCACTTCACTTTTAAATATAATTGAAAACACAAAATCTGAATTCCACTTTTAACCTACTTCAAAAATCAATTGAAACACAAAAGCTAAACTCCACTTTCAACACATTTTTCAAGAAACTTCATTTTCTATTTTTCACTTTCACAAAACTCAGTTACAGACCTTTGAAACATGCCCTTAGGTGAAGAGATACTTCTGGAGTTCAGAGAGAAGTTGAAGCCTCTACCCAAGTGGGACGTCGAGGCCAAATCTTCTTGACTTGATTTCAGCAATAAGTGGTTCAGCATGATGCATTCTACTGGACCTTTCACTTTCAGAGATGTTAAACAACGTGCAGATCATGTATGTCAGCGTGCTTAGGAGATAAAATGTATTGCTATTTCACTATCTTTACTTAAATTTTCTCACCATTGCTTGTTTTAAGGTTGTCAAAATCGAGATTTTAGGTAGGTCGTTTGATTAGAATCGTAAAATCAAAATTTTAAAATAAGATCGTAAAATTTTATATATAAAGATAAATTTTATAAATAATTTTTTAATACTATTAAGAATCTTTTATAAACAACTTTCTAAATTTTTTTTTAAAAAAAAGTTAGTACATTATAACAAAATTTTAAAATTTTTTTAAATTTATAAAATAATCACTCTATATTTTATAAAAAATTATTCAAAATTATACTTTTTCAAAAAATCTTTTTAAATTTTATAAAAGACTTCCTAAAATTTTTTTAAAAAACTCTCTCAAATTTAGTTAATTACAAAATCTTCTTCAAAAATAAAATCGTATAAAATCATAAAAAGATCGGAATCTTATCAATTTTAAGTTTAAGTCGGAATCCGGATAGATTTTTTTACTCAAAAAAGATTTTACTTGAAATCGGGATCATTGGTAAAGTAAAATCATAATATCGTAAGATTTTAAAATTTAAATCGGAATTTTGAATATCTTGATTAGTATATTTAAAATTGCAGATAGCTGCTCCTTTGGAGGGTCTTAGAAACATACCAGTTGCATCACATCTCGTAGGGGACATGACTGGCTCTACTATTGATGGTCCGTTGTCCAACCGCTGGAATAAACTTGGCCGCACAACCACACCTGTGGACAAAGAGTCAGAGGAATATAAAATGATCCAGAAGTACCTTAGAAGACGAAATATGAGCCTGTTAAGCTTGGTGATGTGATATGTTCTTGACGTACCTTTTATAGTTGGTTTGCTAGTCAAGTTTATATTGGATGATTGCTGACTGTATTTTGTTTATATCTGAGCTATGGAGTTACTTTGGCAAATGTCTTTCTGTAGAATCTAGTGCTAGCCCCTCCTATGAAGAGTTGAAGAAGCTGTTGAACAAAGTTTTTCTGTATGTCGACGGCCTAGTTATTTAGTATGAAGTAATTGAAGAAACTTCAAGCCTAAAGTTTTTTGATTTTCTTGCAGGCACGACGATCTCAAACTTTCTAAAACATCTTAGAAAGGCTTGCTGCCATTCATATGCGAGCTACCAGTACCTGGCTATATGGTGACCAATTCTTGCTTCTGATAAATTGATGATTGATAACTGTGAGCAAATGAATTGGACTAACTGCTTTCGGTTTTGTTTTACAGTTTGGGAAAGCATTTGTATGCTCAGATGCATCTGCAGAAGCTGCAAGGTACGGTTATACTGCAGTTGATAGGGCCAGAAGGGTTCCTGGTATTAGGACTTGTTTCTCTTGGGGACCAGATTACTGAAGTGTCTAGCCTTCCAGAGGCGATCATCTGTTCAGGTTTTAGTTTTAATTTACAAAAGGGCATGCTGACATAACAAAATCAATAGCTTAGTACCCGTTTACTGATATTGGTCTAGAACACGGAGGAATGGGAAGAAGAAAAGATGGAGTTAAAGGTCTGGAAGAAAGAAAATCGATGAGTCCGAGCATTTCACCTGGAAGGATGACATCAAAGTACACCATGTGGCAAACTAGTCTCTTGTGAACACGAGGAAAGCCAACTGGAGCTTAATGAATATGCAATCTATGATACGAAAAGGTAATTCACTGGAACATGCATTCTACATAATGGTCACAAAAGTCAGGAGTCTGTTAAGCTGGTTTTTCACAAAACTTGTGCGACGCCTTTTCTTTTTTACAGGTCACTATTAACTTCCCGGTTGAAGTAGGAGGAGCAGAATATGGAGATGGATACGGCTGAATAAAATCTGTAACAGCGTTATCTACTAACATGTAGAAAGCTTGACTAAGTTGGTGATTCCCTTTCTGTTTTGTAAAGAAACCACCAACGACCACAGTAGCTAGCACTCGGTATAGGTTCTGCTCCTTGTGTATTATAATCTTCCCGACGGATCAATGAACATATATGGAAGTACAGTGATATCATTTGATCAAGTGTTAATGAAGTCCTCGCAGGGTATAGCCTTTACAATGTATGCCAAAGGAAGCAGGCAATTGGCGAAGAGTACGCTTTCAGTACTCCTGATGCTGCTCTCGCTGCTGCGGCTTCTTTCACTGCTCTCGGTGCTGCTCTCCCTGCCGCTGCGGCAGTCGGTGGGTACGTTGCTGTTGAGAACTGTGATATCTATCTCAAAGAGCTCTTCTTCTATACCATCCGCATCACTGCGAATGTAGAACTTCATCCGTTCTTTTCTTCTGCTATTGCATCTTGAATAAGAAGCCATGCCTTCACTGTAAAACTGACCTGGCTTTATAGTAGCTGTTGCTCTCTCGTTAGGTGAAACCGGTGAGACTTTTTGTGTGTAAACAACCAAACATGAGAAGTCCTTAAAAAGCATGTGTTGTTTTGGGCAGATGTTTCGATTATTGTTGGATAGATTTGTTCAACTAATGATCGAAAAACAAACTTTGGTAGAGAAGAAAGATTAACAAGCTGAAATTGGGTTACTTGAGCCCCGTTTGGATATGCTGAAACTTTTGTATTTTTAAAATAAAGCTGCTTTATGATACGGTAAATAGCTGGGGAGCTTTCATTGTAAAAGTAATTTTATGTTGAAAAGTGTTTGAATAAATTTTTACTGCATTATGCTGTTTAATGCTGAAAGCTAAATAAAATATTTGGCTAAGCTTATACTTATTTCGGTAAGAGATATATAATGATCAGAATTTCTTTAAGATATATAATAATTGATATTATCAATTTTCTTAATTTCTTATGTATATTATTTACTTTTTAATTTAATATTTTCTATTACATAATAATTGTATAAATAATTTCTTAAATCAATATTTATATTTATTAGCAAATTATATTATTAGTATAAATTAATAATTAAATTTGAATAAAATTTATTATAAAATTGTTATTATTATTATATTTGAAAATTATATTTGATTAAATATAAAAGTTTTTTATATTAATATTTATAAAATTAGTATTATTATTGTATATTAATAAATAATTTTGATATATATTTTAAATTTTTATCAATTATAGATTTCATTTTGATATTCTATAAATATTAAATGAATATTGAACACTTAATACAGTCAATTATTAACAATATCAAACAAATTTTAATATAGATACTATATGTTACAACTATTAACTACAAATTTCAGATCTATTATTCAAGAGCATCAAGAACATAGCTACTAATTTTTTTTTTGTTACAATTTCTAAACCAACCTGGGCTTTACAAATACCTCAAACAAGTGCTTACCAAAAAATAATCCTTACAGCAAGTAGGAAAAAAAAAACAAAAACTATAGACATTTGCATCTGGCATGTTGAAAAGAAAATCAAACTAACTTTTACTCCCATCAAACTAACTTAGCTTCGTAGTAATTAACAAAGATAACATTGTTCATTGTACACTTTAAAAATCATGAATAAACAATAGCACAAGCTGGCGACTGTAAAGAGATTGAATTTTTTATAACCTATCTTTCCTGAACGACATCCTACCAGACTTATCGAGCACTTCAGATCTAATAATTGACCAACTTCAATCATCAGAACTTGAATGGAAAAGTTGAGCAGCAAGACAATGGCCCCGTTTGGACAATCTATATTCACCCAGTTGCACTTGAACTGCCTCTGCTTCAACCTTCATTACCACATCCAGGCTAGCAAGCACCCCTAGCTGTCCAGCCAGCTGAAGCATCAGAGCATAGCACCACATTTAGTCACCTGCAAAAGTTAAAGGTTTTTCCTTGATGAGGTATTAAGTGAAGAAGAGCAAAGGCCCTTAGCAAGAATTAGGATTAGTAACTACTGTTATTCTAGAAGTATAATGTTAGAAAATACCCATAAAGATAAAGTTGCGAAGAAATGGGATTACTCACATAAAACTAATGAAAAGTTGCAGGACAACATCCTCCTGAAATTCATGAATGTTGTCACATAAATTAACTTAAATCTACTCCTAGGTTAGACATCTAATCTGATAACAAACAGAAAATCACTAGAATAAATTTTGGCCTAATTTATTGCAGAATTGCTTCCAAAATGAGGGAAGAAAACAAGAAAGACCACTGCATCATACCAAACCAAACTACAATTTGAAGCTCAAAAACTTGCAACAAATAAATTTCTGAAGCAAGGCATCTAGAGCTCAAACACTGCTGCCAACAAGAAACCTACATGTTTTTTAGCATTAAAATCAATAGCATCCCAGAGCTCTTGTGTCCCAGCAGTAGCAAGACATCTAGAGCTCCAAGAAGCATTAAAATAAACAGCATCCAAGATACAAGTCATTGACAACACAGCAAAATTATGAAGACTTGACTCTATAAAAACATAAGCAAAATGATTGCACATCCTTGAAAGAACATGGAGCAAGAAAACCAGTCTCAGCTATAAACCAACCTCTATTTGGAATCTCAACTATAAACAATATTTGTACACAAACTTTCCAGTGAAATCTCAACTACAAACCAGCCTCTATGTGATCCAATTGATCTGGTTGAATAACTGTTACTGGTGTGCAAAGTGAACAGCTATTAGTGACGTTATAAATCAACCACCGACCAACACTGCTAAGGTAACTTGAAGCAGTTAGATTTAACTAAATTTGCTTCATTCTCCCATCACTAGCAATAAGGCTAATAACCAACTAATTTAGCTAATCATAAGATTTAGTCACAAAATCTTCAAAGCATCTCAAGCAACTTCAGTAGCCAAAATCTTATGATTAGCTAAATTTAGCAAGAGATTGTGGTATATCGCCAGATAACAAATTTTCATTCAAGTAAAGAGTGTTCAGATACTTACAGCTTGATAGTTCTGGTGGAATCGGGCCAGATAAACCATTGTTAGATAGATCAAGGTTAACCAAATACGGCAACCAATTGCAAAGCTACTAAGGGATTTGTCCAGAGATTGAGTTAGAAGATAAAACAAGAGTCGTCGCAATTTTACAAAACTGGAGAGCAGAAGGAACAGAGCCAGTGAGAAACATAGAAGGCAGAGAAATAGAAAGCACACGATTCTCTATTGTATTCCAACACGAAACGCTTCTGAAGTTGCAGACGAATCCAGCAGAGCTCGAGTTACCAAAGTTCCAATTCAGACGACCGTCAGGGTCGCGTAGAGAATCTTTAATTCCACGTAAGCACCTGACGCCATCTTCTTCGGCAGCGTTGGCTAGTGCCGCCGCCGTCAATAGAAGAAGCAGCAACATCTCCGCCGCTGCTGATGCGACGGAGGGAAAGGATCGAAAATACATTCTAGCGCCGCCGCTGCTTCGTTCACTTCGTTGGTTGAATGAGAGAGGGAGAGAGAATTGATTGTGGAGATTTGAGGGAAAGCTGGAGCAGGCAAAAAACAAAGGAAGAAGGATTGATAGGATCGGCGCCGGAAGGGAGAATATCGCTTCCGGAGAAGGAGTGAAATCGCGAGAGCGGAGCGAACGGGTGTTAGCAGCGAAAAAATGAGAGAAATGTGAAGAAATGAATTCGGTTGGGAATATATATCTGTTTGTAATTTGTGCTAAGTTATTTGGACAAAATGAACATTTCAGAGACCCAGCGAGAAAAGCCCTGCGCGACTTTACTTGAAAAGTTTCGATTCGATGTTTTTTATTTTCTACTATTCAAAGCTGGGGCCAATAGAAAGCTTGCTACGGTCTAGTCTAGTCCGGACGAACTTGAAAAGTGCGATGGGCTTACAGCGGCTAAAAGCAGACGTATCCAAACGTTTATTTTACTGTTTTGTACTTTTTTGAGCTTAAAGTTTAAAAAAAGCACAGCCAAATAGTACATTGGATATAGCTCAAACGACTTCGTAGCCCATATAAGATTGACTAATTTTTTATTTGCGCGAGCGATTAAATATACAATTTTCTACAGGGAAAATTTAAACAAATTTAGGATAAAATATTAAAAAAATTCAAACGAGATTTCATGGTTAGTAATGCTTTGGACGACTAATAACTTTACCAATACAGTTTCCCCCAAATATGAAAAAAGAAATCCAACCAAAAAGAATATGAATCACATTTAATAAGTAAATTAAAATATTGATTTTTATTCTCTTCTTTCTCTTTTGTCTATTCTATGGCTCGTCTTAAAACCCTCTTTATCTCATCCGTTCAGTGACTGATTCACCGTTATAGTCACTATTTAAAGTTGTTTTCTTTTTTGCCATCAGTATTAGAGATTAAAGATGTCCTACGATGTTTTTTCAATTGAAAGCAACCACAAAAAATCAATGTGTGCTATAAGTCGGAGAGTAGTACACTTCATTCGAAGTTTATAAGAACAAAAGAATGGAGGTCGCAATGTATGGCTCGATTCATAAACCCAATCTGAAATCGATCTATTTAAATTAGATTTGGGTTTGATTTTAGTCGAGTTTAGATTAGTGTCAGGTCAATTTAAGATTAACCTGATAAATAAATAAGTTCGAATTGATCAAAAATTGACCTATTTAATCCATAAAATTATTTTTATAATATATATTATCTAATAATAAAAAATTATAGAATGATGACATTGAATTATATATATATGGTGCGCGGTATGTGCACACAGACGGCGCTTACAAGATCACTATCAAGGGCACTCGTCTAATTTAGTGTGCCTAGTTATAGTGCTATCCTAAACCATTCCCTTATATATATATATATATTTTTTTTTTTTTTTTGTTTTTTTTGTTTTGCTCTCGATTTGCCTCTCTTCTGATCACCGCTCCCGAGCCAGCGATTATCGGTCTCCGGTGAAACTCTTAGTGCCAATACTGCCTCTTTACTTCTTCTTCTCTCAATTTTTCTTACAGTCGTTTTTTTTTTTTTTTGGAGCCGACAAAAAGCTCGATGACAGCTAAATCTTCACACATAGGCCGACCATCATATATTCAACCTAAAATCGTAAGGTTCTCTTCTCCTCATCCTTATCTTCCTACTCCCCTCATGAATTTCATCTATTCACTTACTACTAACTTACCCAAATTCGTAACTGGTAGAAGATTGCGAGCGAGGTTCGTGAAATTAGGTAAAATTTTCAATCCAGCTATTGTACTGTGATTTGTTTTCAAGTTTACTATTTTATTTTTATGATTTTATTGAATTTTTTATAAGGATTGGCATTTTCATTACGCGGCAAATTAGGACGACATGGAGTTAGAGATAATTGTTAATTGTCTGGTATGTTGATTTCAGTATTCTATTCTATACATTCCCTTATGTGGTTTAACCCATGCAACCTTTCTTTTTTTAAAAATGATTTTTCTTTTTTTGATTTTGTAAGTTTTTGAAGATTATTGTGATGCATTTATAACTTTGAGAATGGGTGTCATTTCAGCAGCTGCATATAGAAAGGAAAAGATAAGCATGTGACTGTTCTGTAGGACAAGAAAAAACAAAGTTCTAGGTATCAACAATAAAAGAAAAAGAGGCTGGCATGGATTGAAATAAATTATCTCTGTCATACACATACTAGTTGAATAGTCGTCTCTTTGATAGAACATAAATCTAAAGTGTCAATCAAGCACAGTAATAAGAAACAACTCCTAACTATCATCATCAGCTCAAACACAAATCCAGCCATATAGAGGTAATACTATTTTAGTAGTAAACATCAATGTAAAATCACAAGGTAAATTTCTTAAGCCTTAATGAAAATGATTCTAAATTACTTTATTGTGATATCCGGTTTGAATTAAGGCCCAAGCCCAAGTAGCTTTTACTTTCTTCACCTTATCTTCACTTACCTCTTTCTATTATTTTCTTCTTTTTCTTTCCCCTCCCGAGAGCAGCAGCTTGCCCCGCGCCCATATCTGATTGATCTTCCTTCACTGCCAGCAGCTTTGCTTTCTGTTCTCTGGTGTCCTTCCTCATCTCCTTTGCCTCTCCTCATTTTAGTCGTGTTTGTATGTGTTTGAGCCAACGAGACCGCACAGAAGAAAACCATAACTTCGCCGGAGCTTCTCGCTGGTGATTTAATTGTACTGAGCTATAAGAAATGGTCTCCTTGTCTTGCTAAAGCATTTCCTCCTGTTAACTGGGTCGAATTTCTGCTCGGGCGCCGGAACAAGCTAGTTCACACGCCGACACTATTTAGGCGATTCCGACCATTAAAGTTTGCTTCTTGCTTCGCCGTCACCATTGTTGAGTTCTATGACTGTTGATGCTCCTTTTTACTACCGAAAATTTCTCTCTAGTCGGAATCCTAATTTTTGCCGGTTAACCCGCGGCCAAGGTAAGTTATAATACTTTTTGGTATCAGTTGATTTTGTCTTTAAGCTTTTGGGTAATCCGTTTCATCATAAGTATTGTCCGGGTCGAAAATCGGTAAGTTCGCCGTTGAGACGCGAGGCTGTTTAGGAGTTCGACTTGCTTTGATTTGGTAAACCTCCGTACTCGCTAGTTTTAGTACTAGTCGGGTATTAAGGTTTATAAGTTGTTGACTAAATGGACTTAATAGTTAAAATGGGATATTGGTTTGATTGTGCTATAGAGCTAGTTGAGTTAAATAGTGTTAAGATTGTGAATTAGTTCCTATTATCGGGATTAGATGGTAATCTTCTTCGTTTATATTATAGGGCTTAGTGGACATCTTGGATATTCAAATTGATGATAGTAGTAGAACTAAGAGATTTGCATGGACCTTCAGGTGAGGGTTACTTGCGTCTTTTCTTTTAAGCTTTATCGTTACGTTTTCAACGCAAGTAACATCCGCTTTAAAACCTCCGGCATGACTTTGTCAATTTCAGTGCATATGAGATTTGATCCTCATATTTGTGTGTGCATGCTTGCATAAGATTAGAATAGTGATAGTAAGTAAGATAACATGCTAGGAATTGATTAGATTTTATGCTTGATAAGAATCCCACTGTTGCATGTTATACAAGCTGGAATTTTTTATACATAGGTGCACGAGATGCATACAATGCTTTTACACATATGGCATAGCACTTAACATGTTGTAAGAATTATGCACTAGGTATTTTAGGCATATATAAGTTATGACCTCTACTAAGTATAACCATAGAGCTTGGGCCTAGCATATTAGTATGCTTACTTGCGACTAATAAATGGCTTAGCATGTATAGCAAGTGTACTTAGGTCTAGTGACCTGCAAGTGCATGTTGAAAACAGATTTCATGAACTATTATGTATGCCGTTTGGACTTTTGCATGAAATATAATATTTATTGGTAAAACATGCTTATAGAGAATAATGATTAATGCAATTTATATATGGTAATGTTAGATATGAGAGCACAACTCTCATCTATTGTTCTTTCATGCATAGATTATGTGACATGATATACCTACATGTGTATGGACCTCTGATTGTGATTGAAACTAATGGAGACTTTGAGCCTGTTGACTATGTATATGGATGCATAAGCTTATGACCTATGATTGATGCTTATATAGACTTGAGTTTGATTGATCTTATGTATGGACACTCGCACTGCACGAGGGCAAGCGATTCAGGGGCTGACATCAGGACCTCAATGGGTGTGAGCGGGCACCCACCTATGCCAATAGTATTGTTAGGCCCATACGCGTGGGGGCGATACCACGGTCCATTCGGTTCGATCACCCGAAATGGTTGTACCTCGCCGAGGCAGGAGTAGCCTGATTGGTAGATAGAACTAGAGACTAGATCTCGCTCTTTGTTGTATGATTATTATCTTGATTCCCTAATCAGTGTCTCGTCATGTAGATAGATACATGTGCATGCATAATGACATATGAAAATGGTATAGACATGCATTGACCTTTTATTCCAATTTGATTTTCTGACAAATAATATATCGTAGATATAGATACTTATGCATGCGTAACCATACGTCTAAATAATATAGATATATTTGATATATTACATGTATCATGTATGCCTATTTTTGAATAACTTGCTACACGAGATAGGTAAAGGCAAGTGCATAATGCTTTAATTGAAACATACAATGTATAAAGCTTACTCTCTCACTTGCATGCATGTGTGTATGTTGATAACGTCATAGTGCGAATTAGAGATATGGCCCCGCTCTATTACTTAGATTATATGACTTTAACTCTTTGGTGCATGATCCACATTGCATTTAGTTTGTTCGAGTGGATGAGCTATAGGTATATTATTCGTATTGATAGATATATGTATACATGTAGATAACATCAAGATGTGTGCTTTGCATATTTATTATGCGTGTATAAATATGAAAATGTAAAAGTTGAGAACCCCTATAACATAATTATTTGTTACGAAGAAAGGGTTTGTGTTGCATGTCATGCTTCCGTATCTGTCCTTATTAGAACTAGGTCGGTATGGGATGCCCTAGGACTAGATAAGACATGATCTGATCTATCGTTACATTTATTTCATATAGAGATATAGAGAAATAATGATAAGGTAATGCATTAGAAACTTTAAATGGTGCATCCTTGATTTATTATCTCACTGAGACTGGGATCAACCTTTTCTTTCTTTGGTCTCTCCAATTATTGTAGGGCTGAGTTGGAGTTAGCGGACCTTATCGTGGACTCGAGAGGTGTAATGATGGTATGTCTAAAACGTTCTTGTTTATTGTTTAGTTGGCTCTGTAACACTCGAGGGATGTACTATTCTTATTATTGTTTGAAATTATCAGCTTAACACCCAATTGTTGATTTATGTGTTTTCTTATTTTATCGAGATGTATTACCGCAGGTAGCGGTTGTATAAGTTGTTAAGTCATTCTTGTGTTTTATTTCTTCGTGTTGTTGATATGAATTTGTTATATTATTGTTGTGGTTTAATTGTTAGGTTTCTCTCCTTGAATTTTAAGGGAAGTTCTATCAAAATTTTCTAAAGATTTGAATTGTGATGTTTGAGTCGAATTTGTTTTAGGTTTACTAGGTTTGGCCTAGTTTGGTTCTACTTAGGCTTGATTTAGTTTAGTGCCGGTCATGGTCCAGCTTAGGTCGTGATATTTATGCTTCATGACTATTAGTATTGAATAACTTTAGTTCATCCTTTTTGTGATGACAAAATGGGGAGGGATAGAAGAATTATTATTTGTAGGTAATTTATTATGTTTACAAAAAAATAAAAAAAGTATCTATAATAAATATTTTATTAAGGGGAAATTTTATACATATTAACATGGTCAAATTATGTACACATATGCACTATGTGAGGAGGAGAGAAAGAATCCACATAACATGTAATCAAGACTTAAAGTATCTTATAGATGCATGGTTGAGATTATTTTAAAATGTATAAATCAATATTCTTAATTATTTTATTATCATCAAAAAGAGAAATATTGTTAGAACCAAAGATTGATTTTGATGATAACAATAATTGAAAATTATGATTATGATTTAGGATGTACTAAGTAGTTAAGATTAAGTTTTGTAGAACCTTACAAATAAGATTTATCTTACACATACCATATAACAAGATAGCTATAGCGTAAAGAGATTCTACACCTACAAATAGCCACATAACAACCAGCTACTTGATTTGTACATATATGCAAAATTCCTTGTGAGGCATATAACCAAGGAAGAGCGGTCAGAATTACTATCTACACATAAGACGGCCAAAAAATAGAGCACGCACAGACAGAGGAGCAGTCAATTGTATAGATGCTACATCTTTACTATTAAGTAAAAAACCAAATAGAGGACTAGTATTAGCTGAAGATTCGAAGTGCTTATATTATTGGAGAAGATTATACAAGTCAAATTACGAAAACTAAAATGTTTCTCAGTACAATTGGGAAGAACAATAAAGAATTCACAAAAGGGATTCATCATCCAACTAATCTGCGAGTTAGAAAGCAAGAAACAAGTTACTGGGATCCACATCAAATTAAAGAAGCCATATCAGTTGGAGCAAGTGGGCAGTAGCCAAGTGGGAGTTTTGAATTTTCTCGATTGGTGCATTTAATGCTGATGAAAAAGTTTACACTAGACAAGCTAAATAAAATCATGGGCCAATTAGAAAACTGCTGAATATTTAAACAACATCATTCAGAGAACGAGAAGACTCTAACAAAAAACTATCTCGAAATTTGCTATTGAGTAGGAGACTCCAACAAGAAGATTTGTAATGAAAAAATCTCAAAAAGTTTAGCCTTATAAGAAGAAATGGTATAAGAAGAAGAAGAAGTGCAAAACAGAAAAAGAGAAGGAAAACACTAAGAAATTCTAAGTAGAATGAACGACCTATACATAGACTTCATCCTTCAATACAATAACATTTTACAGCTGCTGATCAAATTTTTTAACACACTTTCTGGCAGCGTTTTGATCATCTCAACTTGCTTACTTTAAGTTTATTCTTATTTTGAGATTGATCTTATGTCTATTTTGTGTTATTAAAATTTCTGTAAAATAAAGGGTAAGTGTTTGGAGCACTTGTGGAAGAGGCTCTATAGAAGATTGGTAGGTTTTTGCTGACTTGTGACAAGACTAGCTATTCAGCCAGGAGGACGTGTGTGTCAGTCGGCTGTGAAAGGGTTGTCTAGTGTAAGAATCCATAAGAGCAAATGTACTTAGTGAAGTACTTTGCTCTTGATGTGTGTTATTGTTAAAAGTTTAATGAACCTTTAGCTCTTATGGTAGAGCATTCGTAGATGTGGCAAATAGATTTACCGAACCACGTAAATATTCTGAGTTGCTTTGATTAACTATTAAATTCATTTATTATAGAACCTGTTGTACTAATAGCTCTCTGTAGGACTTATCACACACATAGCCAGCTGCCTAACTGATATCTATAGGAACTTTTGTACATTAAAGTTTTTTTAATTATCAACTCAATTCATCCCTCATATTTTGAGTTGATTTTGCAGATTTATCTAAAACAGATGGTGAGTTAGAAAAGGTGAAACCGGAAGAAACCACCTTTGCACTGAGTAAGGAAGCTAACATTGCTACTCCTAGTGAACCTAAAGCAAAAGTTTAGTATATCTAATGTGTTGTTTTAGTAGTAGTGGATGACATTTGTGAAGTTGTCATGCTTGGAATGTATCTGTAACGTGAATGGTATATATTGTGAAAACTTATAATTGCTATATTTTATTTATCTAGTTGTGAAAACTTAGTATTGTATTTATAACGTTACTTAATATCTGGAATTTAATGACTTTAGCATATGAATGGAGTGTGAATCACTTCACATTAATGTACACATCTATCACTACAAACATTTACTTCCTCAAGTCTGCATTACATTATTAATTGGCAATGTTAACTGACAAACAAACATTCATTTCACATTCAATATTCATATTCACAACACTTATAACATTCACATTCGGAGGCTCAATTTGATGCCAAACTCATTCATATTAGATACAAAATCTGACCATTACGTTTACATTTCATTCATAACACAAGTTTTCACAAAACTTTAACGTTACATTCACAACAACAGCTATAGCTTTAAATTATATTCACAAGTCTACAACACCTAAATATTATATTCATAGACACACTACATCTTCTCTTTTCATTCTACATTACACCTACAAACACACTGCACCTTCACTACGAATATTCATTCATTGCCGAAGAATCATCGGTCATGAAAAAAGAAAAAAACAAACGAGAGACATTAAAGAGGAGCATACAGCCACGCGGATCACCTCCTCCATTTGTGTGATTGTATTGAAAATAGAGGAAAGATTGCAAAAAAATGAAATTGAAATTTGAAATGGACCTGCAATTGAAAAAAAACTACATGTAATTGAAATGAAGTTCTCCCCTTATTTCAACTCCAATCATCACTACACCAACACCAAAAAGGAAAAAATTTTAAAAACTAATAAAAAATAAATATTAGGTAAAACTTTGAAGCACATAATAATATCACTAATCGGTATTGACTGACGGTGCGGTTCAAGACATGTAAGCTCAGAATTGATCCGACCGTGACAATCGGCTTCGATGGTGCTCGCGTCTGTAATTGACGAAATTGATGAGGAGAATAGAAAGAGAAGGAGGAGGAAAAGAAGAAAAATGAATTTGAGTACCTGATTGATTATCGTCGGCCAGCGATTGAAATTTTCGGCCGTTGATAAGTTTCAATCGGTTTCGAAAAAAAATAATTGTAAAAGAAATTGAAGGAAAAATAAGGAAGAATACTGTTTTGGAATTAACAATTTCATCGAAAACCGACGATCGTCGGCTCAGAGCGGCGTTCGGAAGAAAGGCAAGTCTGAGCGGCACAGGAGCAAGAAAGACAAAAACAGAAAGAAATTAAAAAATAATTAAAAATATATATTATAAGGTGATGATTTACAAGAGCACTGTAGATAGACATGCGCTTACGGGAGCGCTAGAATGAGCCATTGGATCTGATAATTTATGTGCGCGCACAGAAGCCTGTGTGCGCATATATATATATATAATATTAGTTAATTTTTAGAATTTATCGAAATTAATATTTTTTCATTTTTTATAATGGATATATGATACATAACAATATTTAGCTAATATAGATAGAAAAATTTTATAATTCTTATTTTAATAATTTTAATTATTAAATAGATCGATTCGAGTTTGACTAGATTACTAAATAGGTTGGATTAAGATTAACAATTTTAATTTATACAAATATATAAATTAGATTAGAATTGAACGATTTTAACCTAATTATTATAATATAATTATCCAAACGATTTTAACGGTATGTTTAGAGGGAGTTTCATCGCAACTTTTTATTTTATATTTTTCAATCAATTTTATATAATATTATACTTAATTTTTTAAATTTTAAAAAAATAGGAAAAAGTTGTATATCATAAATCTTATTATTATTTATTTTTATTTTTAAAATAAAAAATAAAACATATTTTTCATTATATTTTAAAAGTTTTTTATTTTGAAAAGTTATGTTTTATAAATACTTTCAAATTTCCGTTATATGAGTTTAATCTGAATCTGATAAGTTAATTAATATTGTTACAGAAAAACAAAAAAGCCCTATAGTGTTTAAGATGTCAATTTAGAATAAAAGAAGCGACGAGTATATGAGAGATGACGTGCCGCCAATATTTTGTTACCTGACGCTGTTAGAAGTGGCAAATCTCTCAAAGCTTTGCTCGATCGATTGATCTCGAGATCAGATATAGATTTTCTAACTTCTTCAGTCTCTGCGGCAACAACGATTTTCCTACAATCTCCGGTGACGACGGAGGAGATTTCTGGTGGCATCACTTGCTTACGCAGCCATGGCGGTGCTGTGTGTAGCCATCCTCTATTCTCCAACAGTTATCCTCCGTCTTCCACCAACGACTCTGGAGATCTTCTTCCTCTGCCGCTTTGTTTGTGCCGTCGTTCTACTCCCTTATCTCTCTTCTCGCCGCCGCTGCTCTACTTAGGGTAAATAAATTCTGTCTTTTCTCTCTGTGTGCCCGTCTTAGTCCGCAGTAAACCTCCGAGATGCGTTCCGGGTTCGACCTGTTGTTGTTTAGTCTGTGATCGGATATGTTCATGGCTCTTAGTGAGGAATATGTTCGGTGAACTATTCTCTGAAATCTCTTTACTGGAAAATTAGTTGTTTCATCTACAAAAAAAAACGTGCTCTTTCATAACAGGTGTTCTTTAGCTCAGAACTTATGTGTTGGAACTTAATCTGATATTTTGGGTCTCTAGGTTGACAAAACGTGGAGACATTGCTCAGCTTTGGGTGCGTTTGGCATTAGAGCGGATCACAATGTTAGGTAATTTAGTTGCCATATTTATCAATGACTTTCTATTGGAAAGGATGAAAGAAGATGAAAGAAGAAGGATGAAAAAATCGTTTAATTTCGGAAATACCTATGTTTGTTCGCATTTTTTTTTTTGAGTCCAGTCCCAAGGTCTAAATAGGGGTATGAATCATAGTTCAAATATTTCTAATCTTTATATATATATATATATATATTCCGTGCTCCAGATACTAGAATAAATATCCAACGAGGTAGAATCATCTGGATAGAGATGACAGACCTATCTTCTGTATTATCAATAGGATCGATTATAACAAGTCACACTCATATTCCGGAAACACCGAAACAAAAAAATTCCACGGTCGAACTACCAGAAAGGTCTAGAAATCCGATCCTTAAGTCATTTTTTTAATTTAAAACTTGGATTTCATAGTTCTTATAAACTTAATAACTTACTGAAATTCCATCCAGTAAACTGTTGTATCCTCTGTCCTTGATGTTGCTCAGTATGCTGGATCATTTGCTTCTCAGTCTTGGTTAATAACTTGGGTATGGACTAGGATGCTAGCCAATTCTGAGCCTGGTGTTAGGTAAAATAGTTTTGAGTTGATAGTAGATAGCTCTCAAAACTTAATGAAACATATGTTCATGCTTGCTTCTAGCATCATGGCATGGGGGCACCTAGTTGCGGTTAGCTGTTAGTTAGTCTTCCTATTCTCACTTGATAAAAGTTCTTTATGTGATATAGCTGTTCCATTTTATTTTATGTTCTGCATTGAGCAGGTAAAAGTAACATAGGAGTTAGTGTTTAGGGCATGCATGATATCTTTGCTTCTTTCTGGGAAATTCAAGATTCACATCATATTTTTTCAGCCCAGTTTTCTTCAGTTTAAGTAATATGTGTTTGTTCTCTGAGAAATCCACCTTAAAGTCATAGGTTACACAGCCTCTGTTTACATTTTCCTATGCTCCAAGTCTTGTCCGTGGGTTGTATTCAACTCACAAATAATATTGGGGGCAGTCCCGCATTATTCTAATGTAACTTAGTGTTATAATTCTGTGGCTTTTGAGAATTGTAAAGCTACTTACATGTGTCCATTTTTCTATATATTTTAACACGTCTGAATCATCTGAGGTATATGTTATCAGGATTATAACTTCTTAATAGCCCTTTAGATGCTGTAAAATTGTCGTCACTTGCCAACCCCTTTCTCTTGTTCGAATAAGTTATGGTAATAGACTTTGTGCTCCTGTTTAATATTTCAAGCTACTGTCTTTTCCATATAATATTTATGACACAGACCATTGTTGCTTTGACAGGTCTACAACTTTGTGATTATACCATGTTCTTTGGATGGAATGCCTCCTTTCTCTTCATAAGAACAGGTCAGTTATATTTTTCTTGGTTCATGTCGATAATGAACGCAAGTACTTTCAAGTTTTTTTAAGTCATCCACTTTGTAACTTAATACTTTGTTGAGATTAATGCGGATCCTTTGGTTTTTCTTGAGAAGAGAACTCAAAGCAAAGTCTCTGAAGTTATTACAAGCAAGCTTAAATATTCTCTGATTATTCTCATATTGGTGCGCTTTTTATGTTCACATTATTCTAAAGAGTATCTCTATATGTATTGAACATTCTTTTGTATACTTATCTTGAGACATTATTCTCAAGATTGTCTGTATATCTATTGAACATTGTGTTGAGGCATTGGACTAGGGATACCCCTCCAACCAAACCCAGCCAAAAATTGAATACCGAACTTAAGCAGTACTTGACCTCCTAATACTCAAAATTGATCCAAACATGATGCGATCTTTCTCCATCAAGTAAAATTTATTTGGCTCAAGTGTTTCAAGTGGGAAATCCAAATCAATACATATTTTTGCATTAAAGCTAAATTATATTTAGCGGAATTTTCATATATAACCCATAGGTGTGTCCTTTTTGGGAATCTCTCCATTTTTTCCCCTATGGCTATGTTATCCTCATTTTGTCCCCTACTGTGTCTTTATTCTTTTAGAGCATAGGATAAATTTTATTGGGATAACGACGAGATAAGTTTAAAAAGTAAGTATCCCAATGTGAATAACTTATTTCGGATCTCCATTTTAGTTATCCTCATTATCTCGCTATCTTGGCTATTCCCGAAATAAAGACCATTTTGATATTTCAATATTTTTGACACATTCACCAAAGACTTTATTGGTCTTTGCAAATTCTAAAATAGTTACAAATTGCAAGTTGCAAGCTTATTAATTTACATACTTGTCTTCTTTGACAAATAGTTTATGTCCACAAACTAACTCTATGTAGTAAAAGTTACTGTATACGATCGCATCTCTTTAGCTATACATACAAATTTGGGGCAGCAAACAATTATTTGAAGCATAAGCTTGGCATCAAAACTTCATTAGAGCAACATATCGAATTATAAGCCTACAACAAAAATACAACACCAAATTCAGTATCAGACAAAAGACGCAGTGAAGGATAGCCGGAAAATTAAAAGATGAAGATCATCGATACAAAATTTCAATTCTTAAAAACAGAACAAATTCAATATCAAGATCAAAGTAGAACCATGTGACTAATGTCACCCCATACGACATATAAGAATAAAGAAAGTTAGATTAGAAGGACTAGTTCCATCTCATTTCACTTGCTAAGCAAAACTGATCTTAATTTTATATGATATCCTCAAGAGAAATTCATCGATCTCAAACATGATTAATCAAAATTATGGATAAAATAGAAGCAAATAATACTTCAAACAAATTTAAATATGACCATCCTACATATGTATTCATTAGTTCATAATACATAGACGACATATCTTACCATCAGCTAAAAACTATTTCCTCTTCCCTCATTGTGCTTAAACAGGTGTTTGCACTTGAAGAGGAAGTTACTTTCTTTTGCTTCTTTTTTTTTTTTTTTTGAATAACAGAAGCAGCCAAAGACGACATTATCTAAAATGAGTTACATAAGCATCATCTGCTGTGGCTAACTACAAAAGCTAGTTAGGAGGATACATCATGACTACTACTATAATAAGTAATTCCATTTACAATAATCAAACATATAACTGTAGTGACTTAACTAATCAATCGGGTAATTAGCTTCATAGAAAATATGAATAAGTCCATCGTTCCACTTGAGATTACTCCTTATATGATTGATCCTTAATATCATCTAATAGCCGATCAAGATTTATATATTGGTAAGAAGTTTGAAGCCAATCGTATCAACAAGAACAACAAGATTTAAATTTAGTAGAAGTCCATATCTGCAAGCATCGAAACCTCAGTCTCTTAAGAAATCGATCAAGAAGATTTAGCAAAAGCGTGCTGTGTGCCTTGCCAAGCAGTTGTTTAAGAATCCTATGCTCCTTTAATTAGATATTAATCTTTCGACCAATCAATATTTAACGTCAGTTGATCACGAATATTGTTAGGTAGCCATTTAATTTTCTTTGTATTCCTAGTAAAAAAAACTTAAGGATATTACAAAGTTTTAGTCCAATAGCCCAAACCAGATCCTTTGATGAGAAGGCATGAAGGTGAGCATTATGCAAAAGAAATTCCTTATTGCGCTCACTTTCTGGAAAATGACACTTAAACAAATATTTTAATAACAGTATACATGCATTTATGTGCTCCCAATTATCATAAGCTAAAAATGAACTAATAATGAATTGAAATGCCAAGGTCTTAACCCGAATGTAGGATTTTATCCATACTTTCACTATTTCCGCAGACGATACATAATAAGATTTTGGAAAGTAGACAAGCTGTTTCATATAAAGTTTACATTTAGTAAATGGGAAATTTGGATACTTGCAAGAAAGAACACTCCTACGGATAGCATTGAAGATGTCTATAGACTATAGCGGATAGCATCAGGAGGTCAACTTGCATTGAAAAGTAAAGCAGATTAAATCGGGAATATAGAGGAGAGGCTGAAGATATGGAAATACATCTACATAGAACTATCCAAAAGGAATGGGCAAGAGCAAACCATCCAAATAGATAGTACCACAGAGGTTTTAGAATTTAATCTCGTCTTAGATCTAAAACCAAACAACAAAATCACTAAATTTCTACTCCATAACTACTCGATTTAGCAATAAAGATATTTGAAAGGGCAAAAATTACTTCTGCAGGTTAGAATTCATTGTCGATAAGGCCAATTGAACCTATCAAGATTATTTCCCTTAAACCAGACAAATTATACTCAAAAGCAAACCCATACAAATCAAAACACGTTCAAGATAAGTACAAAACGATTTTGAAAATAAAGAAAGAAGGTGGCTTGAAGCCTTAGAATAAGCGCATCGTTGGAGGAAGACAAGAGTTATGTAGCTCATTATGAACTGGAGAAACCACAAGCATCTATATTATAAATACAAATCTTAGTTACACTTTATCTCAAATTATACAAATCCAACAAAATATACGAATATAAAAACTACTTTCTACCTCACTTCATAATGTATATGAAGTCTACATATGTAAAGACTTGCTATTCTCCCACCAGTATCAAAAGTCAATTCAGATGCAACAGTAGAAATTGGGATAGCTAAAAAATCTCTGCAATGCACCTAAGTGTGGAATACTTCACACTATTTGTTTCCGCCAACTAAGTTTGTCAAAGTCTAAAGCTCAAACTAAAACAAGATCCTCCATGTAATGGTTTGATTCGAATTTTATGTGCATACTAGTAGAAAGCTTACTAACATATTAGGCAAATCTTGCTCGTGAGGATTACTACCATTTGACTTCTTAGAAGAAGTTAATGGACTGTTAGACGTCGATCGTTTGCTACAAGTCCCAAGTTGGTACGCCTTAGGAAGTTCACAAGAAGCCTTTCTCCCGCTTTCATACAAGCATGACATTACAACAATACTATGTGTCCATCCAGTGTCCCACTTCACATCTTACTTAAATCAATAAAGCAGATCATTGTGCCATATAGAGCAAATCATTTGATACTGCAAGACGAAAAGTATGCCCAAAGTATTATTCATGACATATCACAAATGAAATGATACTCCACCATGTTTAACTTATACCTTGGTCTAAGATAGCGGCAACCCTTGACACAAATGAAACACTCCAATATTTTTAAATTTCTTAAACATTATCTTCACTAACAACTGTATCTTCATACGACATCCACTCATTCAAAGACTTATGAAGCTGACAATGAACACAAAACTCTTAATTTATCAGTAACATTGATTGCCAATATTGCTGATAAAAGCTTTTAAGAGGGCTCTGAACAAATTTTTTTTTTCCCTAAATTTTCCCCCTAAGAACCTTGGAAATAGATTCGTACACAAAGTAGCTGTTCGAAGCATAAAAAAGTCTACGTACTAAAACCTAAAATCTTCTGTTGATTGGCCACCTTCTAACTTTCGAACTCTTGAAAGAGTTGATAACTAAAAGAGAATACAATTACGAATTTTTCAGTTGCATTTCCAAAAATAGAGAGTTCATCCTTCAATTAAAACTATATATATCTGCACAACATTTGATGTAAAGAATTTTTCAATCAAGTAAAAGATCGCCTTGAATCTTCGAAACAAGTATATTAGTCATACCATAATTGAAACTACAATCATCAACGAAATAGTAAATAACTTCATCTCTATATTCTGCTGGATGAATGCATTTATCAAATTTTTGTACTAGAACATCCATGATATGTGGTTTTGGCACATAGGCGAACCTATACTTTCAGAAATCAAAATGGTTTGAAATATGATTTAGGTCTTTCCAAATGCAATTATTCAAGAAAAATGGAAGTATCTTTTACTTCAGAATTTGATTTTGCAAGATTCAAGATTCATCACTATAATTTGCTGTGATAGATATATACCCCTTTTTTTTATCGATATCATGTATCTGTGATGATAGCAATCAAATTCTTCAAACTTTTCAAAACTTTATGTAACGTCACCTTCTTAACGCCATGGATTTCCATGATGTCACTTTTCGTAGTGTTGAGAGATACCATCTTAAAATTAGAGGTTGAAGGCACTTGACAAATTTCCCAAAGCTCAAATAATCAACAATTAAAAGAGGATAATCATGAAAATAATAGCACTAGTCATTTCCTTTCTTGATTTTGATCTGACCTTTATACCATTTGCAGCAAATAATAGCTCCGACTGTAGCTCATATGTTTTGAAATATGATGGGATTCCCTGTTTTTTCATCTCCTCATATGTCAGTAACTCATTCCTATAATCATTCTGTAAGGTTTGTCACAAATCTATCATCATCATTCCTAACAATTTGGAATTGAGGTGTCCTTTTTTTTTCAATTCTCAGGAGTAGCAACTTGACTTGCAGCTGGTTTGATGTGCTTCATTTGGCTTTCTTCCACTAACTAAACCCAATTTGTGGAAGACAGACAACTGCTATTGCTGGCATGCCTATTACTGGTTCAAATGATTGAGTTATGATTGCGTTACAATTCTAGGCGAGTCTTTTTAACACTCTTGGTTGGAGCATCAGTTTCATGTAAACAGATTTGGAACTTGGAGCATGCTTCATCTAATTTCTTGCTTACCTGAAAAGGTGCTGAAGGCGAACAACTTCACGGTGCCATGAAGTTCTTTGTGTTATGGTGACATATGTCAGCTTGCTTGTTTGGCTTAAGAAGTTGGGGATGAAACTCGGCCTTCAACAATTGTTGCTTTCAATAACATCTTATGTGTAAATCTCATCCATTTTTAAACAAAAATAGCTCTGTCTGTTATTTGTACTATCACGACGTAGAGGTGTTGTTGTCTAAGTAGAAATCACATTTTTCTCATAAGTCATGCAAAACAACACTGTACAATCAACATGTATCTTGACATTTTCTTCAAATAATCAATACATCTTGGAAACTAGCTTTCTCTTTTCTTGTCTTCATCTCTTATTTGTGGGCCATTTCAAACAGGTTTCGTTCCAGTACATATTTTCTTGTATTTTTTGAGTCTTCTCTTTCTTCCCATACTTGAATATAAGATTTCACTAGGCATGAATTCCTACCTTGACCAGTCATGAATCTATACTCATAACCTTTGAGAAAATAAAGTTACTTTCCCGTGCCGTCATCAAGGTCCCACGTTTAACTTCCAAAGCTGTTCATGAGAACAAAGCAGCTTTAGTAGGTGTTCAAAGTGCTTATAAAAATAAAAAAAATTAATCAAAAAAAATTTTATTTTCAAAATAATTTATTTTTTATTTCAAAAATAATAATAATAATAAATAATAAATAAAATATTTTTATTATTATTAAATTTTTAAATAAATTTTATAAAATATTATAAAAAGTTTATTAAAATATAAAATAAAAAAGAGTTGTCGAAAAGCTGAGAAAAGCAATGAAAAACGCAATCTTAGAAGACAAAGTAGATAAGAGTTCTGCCAGGGTGTATCAAAGAAGTGCTAGTCTATTTTAATCCCTGTTACATACTGTTGCTTTGCATCACACAAAAATGAAATTGTTTTTGCAGCAATGTTTTAATAACGTAATGATATTAATTAAATTAACATGTTTTAACAACTACACTAAACTATTACATCAGATAGATTCTTATGACTCAAATAAGAAAAAGAAAAAGAGACAAATTTCCACACTTCACTACTAATGGAACGGGGTTTTGTTTGCGCCAATATTCAAACAAACCACTACATGAGAAACCATACTTCCGATATTAAATTCTGTTTACATCACATACTACACCATAACCCATCCAAACAGACAACTAAAATAAGGCCTGAAAACATTTTTTATCCACTTCACAAACAGAGAGCAAGATTTTCATCGTCAGGGCTTGGTTGCTTTAGTAGTCTTAGAAGAAGTAGCAGCAGTGGGCTTGAGATTTACTGGTGTGGCGTTGAGATCCGGGATAACGTTAAGGTTGTTGCTGTTGCTCTTTGCATGGGCGTGCGCAAGCTTCTGCGTAAGTTCAGAGAGTAGAGCTTGGTTCTCTTGGTTCAACAACTGCGCTTTCCTCCTCAGCCTTTCATTCTCCTTCATTATGTAATAATTCTGAAGGTACAGTTTCGAGTTTATCCTCTCCATCTCGATCAAAGAACAAAAAAAGCTTTCTACATCAAACGGATTGAATCAGTCCAAAACAAAAACTGAAAGAAAAACAGAGTTTGTATTGTATATACGTATGCAAGAAAGGAGACAGAAAGGGAACCTTGTTCTTAACAAAAGTGAAGAAGAAGCTAAACATGCAAAAGCAGCGATCCACAAAAGAAAAACAAAAACAGGGGATATTTCAAAACCGTTTCTTTTCAAGTAAAAACCTCAAAAGAATAACAAATAAAAAAGAACAAACAAAAGAAAAGAAAGGAACTCACCTTCTTCTTCAGTGATGTTGAAGAAGAACAAAAAAAACAAACAGAAAGGAACAACTGATTTGGAGAGAAAGAAGGGAAGGAGTTTGAGGGGGGTTTTATAGAGAGGGGAGGGTTTTCCTTACGGCGAACACATCCCTTTTTTTTTCTTCTTTTATTTTTATTTTTTGTTTTCTGAATGTTTGATGGCGTCACGTGATGATGGATAGGAAGAGAGAAAAAGAGTTGAGAGCGGATAAAGAGTATAAGGTTAATTTAGTAATTGTGGTGAAGAAATGGCCGGGCTTCTGCGGCATGATGATGGGTTTTTGGCCGGCCCAAGATTCGCAATGATGGGATTGGATGCCCCTTAATAACAACAACTATTCATTTACTTCCTATTTATTATCATTTACTTTATTTATTTCTATCTTTTTCACTTCACTTCTTGTTTTTTTCTTTTTCATTTTACCAAAAATTTGAGACAAAATGGGTCTCAAATTCTTCAAAAAGCTTTGTTTATGATTTTGGTTACTAAGATACGATCTACCGAATCTTACATTTAAAATTCTATTTTACATTTAATTATGTACTTGGTATGTTTTGTTGTCTGAACCATAAATTTGATTATTATTAGTTAAATAGGAGGATTATATCTTTCTCACATTACAGCTGCATGTGTGAAAGACGAAATTACCCTTACCGGGACCAAAGAGTGACAGTCAACCTCGTGGAGCTCGTTCGCTCGGGGAAGATTTGCATTACAAACTTTCTGCTTTTTTCTTTGTTATTATTATTTTTATGAAATTTATATTCCGTTCAATTTTATAGATAAATCATGAAAATGTACCTCTATATCTTACACCTTTTTTTAAAAAAAAATTATAGGATAAATTTTATTATTCCTATAATATAATTTGTTCTTGCATAACTGGCACTAGATAATATAATCTTTTCCAGAATGGATGGATGAAAATATAAGGTGGATTTGAAAGAACTTGCGTGTACCTCAAAAACTGCTCATAATTCTTGTTAGAAAAGTGTATAAACATTTCGTTTGCCTATTATCTCTTCCATTTTTTTACGTATAACGCCTGAACAGCAATGATGTTAATTTCACGCGAAGTAAATGAATTCTTCCCGTAATTATTATTACGAGCAGAGTCAAGAAAAGGGAACAAAATAAATAGAAGCTATATGTGTACGATATAATGGCAAATGTAATAAAGGATATCAGAGTAACAAAGAATAATAGTAATACCAATAACAACAATAATATCATGGTAGTAAATGAAAGCCATGTTCTGTTTTGGAGGTAGTTCATTGATATCCATATATCTCTTCACGCAATTCACCATCTACAACAATTATAACATTTTCTGGTTTCTGTCTGGAAGAAAATCATCATAGCAAATTAAAACTATATACACAGAAATCATGATGTTATTGTAATGGAGAAATTAAAAGAAGAGAAACTGTGAAGCAATTCATGTTCTTCTTGTTGTATCTTCTGATCAGCTGCTGCTGCTGCTGTGGAAGAAGAAAGAAACTATCATGGCTGGACTGGTATCTCTTCATTGCATCTGCAGTCATGCAAATTATTCCTTCTGCAGATGTTGCAGTAGGGCCCTGTTTGTTTTTGCTTACACTCATGTATATCGTATCATACATACATGCACGGTTGATGTCGTAAGCTGACCTTTTGCAATGGATTAAGTTATAGATATTAATTTGCAAGATGGGATGCATTTGTCATCAAATACCATTCATATACTATATGTTTGAAAAACTTACGCAATGGTTGGGGATACAGTCTAATAATAAACATATTTACAATCGCATAGGTATCGTATCACCGTTTCAAATAGGATATTTGACCATTGTTGTAGACAGTTCCTTATAAGTTATATTATATTGTACTTTAAATTTCGACCTTGTGCGACCAAGTTTGAAATTTATGCAATCATATTTGAGGCCTACGCGGTCTTGTGCGACCATGTTTTGGAACTGTGCGGCCTTTCTGTCCTACTATTTTTGGACTAAAATGAGATAACAACCTGTTATCAACCAAATGTAGAAATTTACTATTTGTTTTGTTATGTTTCTTTTTTTTTTTCTATTTTAATTCAACCCTTTATTCATATTTTCTTTCAAAAATGTGCTTGGTTGCTGAGAGCTTTATTATTTTTCATCTCTTTATTTCTAGAGAATTTCAATATAGTCACTTTTTTTTAGCTTTATCAAATGTATTCTTTTTGTTCCAATCTATATAATTGTCAAAATTTTTATAATAAAGTTCTTCTCATGTACGTAATAAGTTTTCTCTTGAGACCGAACTATATAAATCTTATCTTTATTCGTTATTATTGTGTTTACTATTTTTTATTTATATTGATAATTATTGTGACTAGTAAGATATGAAGAGATTAAACACTAAATATCTTTTATTAATTAGATTTCTTTATTTTTTACTTTATTAGAAGCTATCTTGCTTTGGTTACAAATTTGGTGCTTCAGTGCTTCTGCTGCCTCTCCATCATTCTCCAGCAAACTTATCTTTGGAAATGCTTCATCTTCTACACATAATAATGTTCTTTTTGTGAGGGAGAGTACAATTCAGAAAAAACTTGTCAGCAATAACAAGAGCAAGTTTAGATCAATATTAAGGAGCAGAAATATTACTTATAACTATTGCAAGTAACTAGGACATCATATATTAGAGTATTTTAAATTGAAATTTAAGCAGAAGAGAACTGAACAAAATTAGGAAATGAAGTCTCAAAACTCTCTAGATGAAAGTATTGCATATGTCTCCATTCTTGCGAGTGTTAGTGAATGTAGATGTGAATGTAAGGATGAATGGATCTTGAATTCAGGTTGTTCTTATGATATATGTTCCAATCAAAATTTCTTCTCTACATATGATCCAGTTGAATGTGGAATTATCAAGATGGCTAATGATGCTATTCACAAAGCCATTGGGATATGGATGGTTCAAATCAAGATGCATGATGGATTTGTGAAAATTTTGACAAATGTTAGATATGTACTTGACTTGGAAGGAAACTTATAGCTTTGGGCTCTCTTGATTCTAATTTGATGTAAATTCTCATCTAATGGTGGAGCTATAAAATAATTGCCAAAACAATTTGATAATTGTCAACCCAAAAAAATTGGTATCATATATGTCCTGAATGGTAGCACTCTCCAATTCAATAGCTATTATTTGCCATCTCTCTATGAAGCCAACATCACTAAATTATAACACATTGGAATGGGCTATTTAAGTCAAAAATTTCGAAATTTTGAGCAAAGAGCTCTGTTCTTCAACCTAAAAATTGACTAAATATTTTTGTAATCATTATCTCTTTGGCAAGCAAAAAGGAATTGCCTTCAGAACAGCAATCCATACAACAAAAGGCACTTTTGATTATATTCATTCAGACCTTTGGAGACCCTCATAAGTTCCATCCAAAGAAGGTGCTCAATATATGCTCACTTTTGTTGATGACTTTTCAAGTAAGGTTTGGATTTACTTATCGAAACAAAAGAGTCAAATATTTAAAACTTGAATCAATGGAAGTCTTTGATGAGAAGCAAATATGAAGTCAGATTAAGAGGCTAAGAACTATCAATATTCTTTCCTTTTTTCAGTATAGCGTTTACTAGTATCTGTTTGAATCAAAAAATTATAAGACATTGCACAATCACTTATACTACGCATTAAAATTGTGTTGCAGAATGTATGAACAGGTCCTCATGAAAAGGCATGTTCTCTAATGCAGACTTAGGTAAGAAGTTTCCGACAAAAATAGCTAACATGGCATCCTACATGATCAATCACTCTCCACATAAAATTATTGAATGTAAAACTCCAGAAGAGGTATGGTCTGGTGCTCTAGTAGATTAGAGCCGAGAGCCAAGAACTGTATCTTTCTCTTGATTTAGCTTATAAAAGTTCAGACTATAATGCATTGAGCTAAGTTATCTAAATTCTTTATACATGATGTTTTGATGAATCAACTTTGTTACGGCAGAAGAAGGAATTAAAGCCTCTTCAAATTTGGAAAATGAGTTACATTATTCTGAGGTCACTTGAAAATCGATAGCTCAACTTCTTCCCACAAGTTGCCTTCTGTTGTGTCTTCCTAACATTCTTCAGTTAATATGCATGTTGATGAAGAAGAAGGTTCATAATCTTCTCAACCTCAAATTTTAGCATAGTAATACAACACTACAACAGATAGAGAAAACCAACTCACTAATACAGCACTATAACAAATATAAAAGAAGAATAATTAAACTACCAGAGAGGTATGGTTATATATGTGTTGCTTATGCCTTATCCGTTGCTAAAACTGTTGACGGTCATTCTCCAACATCATATAAGAAAGCTATGTCCTATACTAAATCAAAACAATGACTTGTAGCAATTGAAAGTAGAGTTCAGTTTTTGTGTTTCAATTATTTTTAAAAATGAGTTGAAAATTAAAATATAGAATTGCATTAGAAGGTGTACCAATAAAAAGTTGGATAGGAGTTTCGTGTGTGGAACTAGAGTTCCTAATTTTTTGTACAAATGAAACATATGAACTCTCCAGAACTCCAATTATGGCGGAGGAAACTGGCTCCGGACGATTGAAACACACTTTAAAATAATAAGGCATGGATTTTGGTAAAGCTAGCAATGGGAAAAAATAATTGCAAATATAATTGTAAGAAGAAAGAAGATGTTTAAGAAATTAAAAATGCCCGACACAAGGCACGGCTAGTAGCTAAAGGATACTCTCCAGTACCAAGTGTTGATTTTAATGATATTTTCGCACCTGTTATGAAGCATACTTCTATCCGATTTTTGTTTGCATTAATAGCTATACATGATTTAAAGTTATACCAGTTTGATATTAAACCTGTATTTTTACATAGTGAATTAGAAGAGCAGATTTATATACATCAACTTGAAATTTTTGAATGAAAGGAGAGCATGTTTGTTTGCTAAAAATATCTTTGTATAGTTTAAAATAATCTCTTAGCCAGTTGTATAAGTAGTTTGACTTCTTTATAGTAGATATTGACTATAACTGAAGTTCGTACGACAACTCAATTATTTCAAACAGCTTGATGATGGATCTTTTATTTTTCTACTACTTTCTAGATGACATATTGATTGATATAAAGAACATGTCAGATATCCACAATTTGAAAAATAAACTGAATGAAAATTTTGAGATAAGAAATTTAGCAGATGCTAAAAGATTTTAGATATCAAAATCTTTAGAGGCTATAAAGTTGGAAAGTTATTTTTGTCTTAGAAGAGCTATGTTGAAAACGTTTTACAATGCTTCAATATGAAGTATTCAAAATCTTTAGTACTCCCTTGGTAGCTCATTTCAACTCTCATTAAGTTTGTCACCTTAGATCGAAAAAGAGAGATATTCTACGTCTCAAATTTTTATTCCAAAGTAGTTCGTTGTATTATGTATACAATCATATGCTCTCGTCCAGACATTCACATGTTGTTAATGCCGTTAGTAAATAATGAAAATTTCAAGAAAAAAAGAGTAAGCAGTCAAACAAATTCTCCATTACCTGCGAGGCACAACAAGTACCTGAAATTCACTAACATTAATTGCATACTTGTGGCTACTTAGATTCAAATTAAGTAGAAATTTTAGATTGTAGAAGATCTTTTAACTGATTATGTATTCTCTCTTGTCAGTTCTCTTGTAAATTGGAAAGCTTTGTTACAATCTGTAGTTGCTTTGTCAACCGCAGAAGCTTAGTATATGGCTACTACTGAAGCTGTTAAGGAAGTGACTTGGCTACTAGGTCTATATGGAGAGCTTGCTTTAAGTCAATATGTTATTACAGTTTACTGTGATAGCCAAAGTATTCATTTTGACTAAAACCAAATGTTTATGAGAGGTCTAAATACATTAATGTGAGATTTCATTTTATCATAGTTGTAGTCTCTTAAGGTGCTATTATTGTGAAAAAGATTACAACTGCAGATAATCCAGCTGATTTGTTAATAAAGACTCTTCCATTTTGTAAGTTCAAGCATTGTTTAAATTTAGTTGGCATTCACATCAAATAAATGGTGTCAAAGGACACTTAAAGGAAGAGAAGATTTGTTTCACGTTAAATTCAAGTCAAGGTGGAGATATATTTGTTATGTTGTTTCTTGGATTCGACTTTATACGATCAACTTTAGGGCATGTGCGATCATATTTTGGCCATGTGCCACCTTTTGCGACCGTTCTGTGGCCGCTTTGATCAAAAGAATTAGCGATTTATTATCGACTAAATGCAAAAATTTACTATTTTTTTTTTTCTGGACCTCCTTTTGTCTTTTTTTTTTATGTCTACCTTTTCTGCGTCGATTTTTCTTAAGAGAAGTGTGTTTGGTTGATAATAGCTTGATCATTTTTTCATCTCTCTCTTATGAGTTCCAACATCGTCTATTCTTTTTGCTACAATCTTTTATAATCTTCTCAATAAATATAGTAAAATTCTTCTCTTCTCTCCGTAAATGTAGATTTTTTTTACACTAAACCACGTAAACTTATATTTATTTATTATTATTTTGTTTACCATTCTTGATTTATGATAGCCATTGTAACTATTCTGATTAGATCTGGAGATTAAATATTTAATATCTTGACTATCTATTTTATTAGAAGCTATTTTTTTCAGTTGCAAGTTATTTAGTGCTTCAGTGTTTCTCTGTTATTCCCCAACAAATTAGTTATGTGGAGTTAATTAATTAAGGTCCCAATGAAAGCGTCTTCATATAGGGACAACAAATTTCTTACACAAATGGAGCAAGAAAGATTAAATACTTCTACAACTTGGACGTGACTGGCAAGTGATGATTATATGGGGGGCGACAAGTGTTTATAAAAAAAGTTGCTCAAGCGAAATTTCCTAATTTGTTGCGCTCAAATTGAATCCATATGCTAATTAGTTTGTACTCGGTTCAATTTTTGGCATGGAAATTCATGATCTTCCTCATGGAAATCCATATGTACATCACTTTTACATAGCCATGAAAGAGCAGTATGGTTCTTTGTAGACGCCATGATTGAGTGTAATACCTTGTTATCCACAAGATAATTGGTATGGTTCAATTTTGGCAATGAAATGAAAAAGGTCTAGACATGCTACTTAGCTTGAAATGGCAAGAGGTATAATATTATATGCAAATCCCTAAGCTGCCATTTTGTTTGCTAGAAGCTAACATCTCCCTGCAATATGTAGGCTCAATACTCAGTCGTGGAAGAAGAACAAGATATATACAGCATGTAAATGGGAATAGCAAATATTGTGTTGTATGGGCTACAGAGAGATCAGTGTTGCAGGTGCAATTGGAAGGAAGATATTGAAACTCATTTAGTGCATCCACATGCATGATGCCTTTTCTTTAGCCATATTCATTCATCATCATGATGACTAACACTACAGAGCATGCAGGAAATACCATCTCCTTCTTCTTCCATGGACCATCATTCGTTGTTATATAATACCATCTATATCTATAATTTGCTAGCTACTTGTATCCAATAGATGTATCTAAAGCAAATACTTTCATATGATGGAGGTCTGCAACAGCCCACACTCTTCACTTGTTTCTTTCATTCATTTCACTAGAAAGAGTTATGGAAGGAAAGAAGAAGGAAGGAAGGCATCGTCATCATTAATCATACTCCATTTCTGCATGCTGTTTCTCTACTGCTTCACTGCTAGAAGTTTCTCTCTTTGTACCTCTTAAAACTTTTTGTCTCTTCTTCACTAGTTGCAAATATTCATACAGCATGAAATAAAGTGAATCTTTGCAGTTATCTTGGGCTGCAATTACATAATTAACATATTGAAGTAAATCTGAAGTTTGTATCGTTTGTCTTCTTGGGCCAAACTGACTTAAAAGGAACCCAATTAAAAGCCCAAAAAACAAAAGAAAACAAAAAAATCACCTGTAAAATATCACTGGCGGGAATTTCAACCCGGCGGCATCCCTGAGGAACGGAATCGTCTCCGGTCGGTCATCGAGATCGGTATAGAACTTGTACTCTGCATCATAGTCATGCAAATCCAAGTCTGACTTCTGGTTAGTGTGATAATGGTGCTTGGCATTTGGCGACTTTCCGAACCCGAAAACACACCTTATCGAAACTCCTACCGTAATGAACACCGCCTGCATTCGTGACGAGTAAAGAAACATCTTCTCATCATGAACGATTCCCCATTCATTTGGTGATTTCCCTGTTTCTGCTACGTACCTTTGCAGTGAGTAGAATTTCACTATTCTCGAGCACAGGTTATCGAACCTGCGGTCTGTTATCAGCAACGTGGAAGTGCCTGTTGAATTACATGAGAGGTATTCGGTGATATGAGCTGCTTGGCAGATGTACTTTTGTACGTTGCCTTCGTGTAAGGATTGCACCGACAAGGGTTTCCAGCACGGTTCCGGCGGGCACATTGAGGATTACACTATATTGCTGTTGACGAAAAGATCGTCGTTCTCTTGCCAGCGTGGCGTTCATAACCGATAATATGGTCGTTGTTCAAACGGCTTACGGCGTCGTGTGAATCGATCAGCACGCCGTAGGAAGATTTCAAGAGAATCCCACTGTTTCCCACAACAGCGGAGCTTACGTAACGCCGGCCCGTTCGTTGACCGATTCTTAAACAGGAGTAGTTGTTCAGGTAGCTCGTTAATCACAGAAGGATGAAACCCCACCAAAAGCGGAGAGTTCGCCGGAGCTCCGTTAGAATACGGCGGTCTTGTAGAACAATGTCACGGAAGATTAGAGGGAGACGACGGCGGGGATCGGCATCGACAGTCAGTATCTTCAAAACTTTTCCCGACTGCTTCTGTTGTAGTCGGTAACCGCTGCATTTAGTGACTGAATAGTTTCAGTCCGCAATTTCAGTCGGTAAAGGCTCGATTTGTAGTAGTAGCCGAGAAGGTATTCCACATCTCTGCTCCATAATTTCTTCACCAGGATCGACGGCAGAAAGTTCATAGAATAGTTCATGAGTACTTCGCGCGAACAAATGAAAATTTTGTTGTCGGCGGAGGAGAAAAGAATCCTGGAAGCGAAGAAGAACACTCCGGCGACAAAATGACTTGAATTGAAATAAAGAGCTTGTATGATGCAGACAACTACAACTGCGTATTGGATGACGACTTATCTCGATAACTTTGCCGTTAGAGAAATCTAACTAAGTCGAAACAAATAAGAAGATAAAATTTAGTTAAGAAAAACAAATTATATATGGGAGGAATTTGGAGAGCTTAGGTATAGTTTGGAAGGGTAACAAAAAGGGGTGACGCATGTATTCTAATCATAGTGTTTTATTGATTGACGACTGATTTCTTTGTAGCTTGCTTAATTGAATCGCTGAGACGCATGCTGTCAGTTAGTTAACTAATTAATTAAACAGAAGAAGGATTCTCAAAAATAAGTGCAACTTGGATCATATCTAAGTGAGTGAAGTTATACATGTGGATGTGGTGATAGAGATGAATAGCAAAGCGGGGTTTCGAGATAGTTATTTCTTCTATGTTGTTCTGTTAATTTGCGTGAAGGGGAATTTAATTTCATTGATTTGATGTGCATGTGTTGAAAAATTGAAACAAAGAAAAAATTGGGTACCAAAGAGGTTAATCAGTGCTCATGGGCCCTTCTAATTTGGAGTTATGGTTGCACCGATCTCTCTGCGTAGCATTTTTCCTTCCCTTTGGAGTCTACCTGAAGAGAAAATTATCATAGATGAAAAAGAAGTCCACTAGAGTTTAGAACTTGGATTCTAACTTCTGTTATGCTCCAGTATAATAAATACATTCTTAAGTTGGGCTCAAATTAGGTACTAATCGACAACATAGCTTCACGGCGCCACATTGAGAAAAAAGAAACCAGAAGAAGTCCCTAAATTAAAGAAACATCTACATCTAATCATATTTTCTCGAAAAAACAATAACAGTCAACGCCAGAGAGATCAGACTAAACCACCGATCGGTTTACTGATTTTAAAAGTAACGTACAAACCAAGTTCATAAAATTTCAGACTTTCAGTACATTGATATCGTTTTCTAGAAGATAGCAAATGAACTACAAAGACATTGCAATGAAAATGAAAGAAACTTTTGAATGCAAATATATAGTCAAACTAAGACCTAGCTTCATCAATCCTCCTACATATATAAAGACGTTAACCTGATCGATCCATTTTTCTACGTTATTATCACTAACAACGCAGCATATTCTCCAAAGATTGTCAAATAACTTGTAAAATTTAAAGACAAAAAGAATAAGTTATCTTTTGCAATTTAAGCAAAAAAAAAGAACTCTTGAAATATGAAGAATCTGGAGTGCATTTCTCCATAGAAAATTGAAGTAGGGAAGCACATTCCAAAAGATCAGAAGTATATGCTTTGAAGACCCTCATTTTGCGGCTAGACTCTAGAGGTCAACAAGGCTTATGAAATACGTACTAATCATCTAAGCCGACCTGACCATTCAATGAATTAACAAACATCAAGTACTATCAATTTAAACGACAACAAGCATGTTCTCAATAATATTTATACCATTATAATATAAGACATAAGTGATTAAGTTAAAGTTTATTTTTTCAGTGATGTATAGATTTGATCTTGACGTTAAAGTGAATAACAGGAACTACCACTAGATTAATAAGTAGTTAAATAAACATCGACGTAACAAAATCATTGAATAGTAGTAGTTTATAATTCGATATAAAATTGATCTCAAAACAACATATAATATATTATTATTAATTTTATTTCAAATTCAATAGTATGGCACCGCAACGTTATATTACCATAAAATTAAATACATCACCAAAAATGACAAAATTTTGAAGAGCCATAGCACAAAACATTAACTATATTACAATGAAGTTTTCTTTTAATTTGCACCTTTGATTCTCTCTACCATGTCAGGTGCGTTTTTATGACTTTCAAAACGAGTTCTTAAAAATAAGGTAATAAAAATAGTGTTATTAAAAGTGAGCTAAGTTTTTTTATATAATTGAAAGTGAGTTAGAAATAACTTTTTGTTAGTTTTTGTATTATTTTATATTTAGAAATGATATGTTGCAAGTGAGGTTAATTTATCTTAAAAATTTTTAATCTAGTAACAAGTTTTTATTAATCTTAAAAAAATAAAAATAATTTTTTTAATTGTTGCACTATACAGTTACGTTATAGTATATGTACATCATAGTTATATTTATATTTACACATTATTACAATTTGTTTTAGACAAATTATCAATAATATACTATTATGCACAACTATAAAATTAATTTATAATTTTTAGTATATATATATACTTTTATTACACAATTATAGTATTACAAAGATAAGATTTTGTATATAATATAAATACACTATCTTTATATTTATATTTATTTTAAAATTGTCATATTAAAATTGTTTCTTTTTCAAATAATTTCTTTTCATAATTTATGAATTTTATGCTAAAACTAATTTTATTAATTATTTTTTGAGATAAAAATAAATCTATTTTGTAATTAATCAAATTATCACTACTAATTTCACTCATTCTTTTTCATACTTTTTCATCGTCCTCAACAAAATGTATTACATAAATACCATATATTTTAAATATCATTTACAAATTTATTTTATAAATATAATAATATAATTATAATTTTCATTACATAGCACATACAACTATCATATATTACAATACTATAAATATAGTATTTAATAATATATATTACATTACATAATCTTTTTTATACTAAAGATATACATTTATTTATATTTCATAATTACAATAATATAATTATATTTTTGTACAATCATATATTTTTTTTATATTATACATCTACAATAATATTTAATAATTTTGACTACACAATATAATACATTGTGACATCCGGCTCGCCGGATTCTGACGAATTTTAAAGTTCTATCCAGTAAGGAAAATCAGATTGAAAAAATGACCAGCAATAGTAGCAGAACTCATCAGAAATAAGGTGAAGCTATAAATGCACAGTGACAGCTAGGATTGACCTATCAATGCCTAGTAGGGAGCTCAATGAGATCACAAACAAAAATAAAAAATAGTGGAAAATTGAGGAAGGAGAACACGTCAGCATGATGAAGAGGAGAATTACACAGATTTGCGGCATCAAATTGACGGCGAAAACCTTCGGCAAATTTTAGGGTTTTCAATGCGGTGGTGATTCAAGCTCCAAAAAACACAATTGAACAGAAAATGACAAGAGAAAGGTGATGAGAAAGGTATTTCTGACGCCAACAATAATTAGATCGTCAGCGAATCAACCGGAACAATTGTGACTATGAGATCTCGCACAAGCACACATAGAGCACCATTGCACAGTTCCGAGGAGCAATTAAAGCAGTGGAAGGAAATGAGAGGAAGGCCGAAGGGAGAAGGAATGAGTTTCGTCGCAAAAAAGCACGAAGCCATCAGGAGATCACGTGATAAAGACGCGAGGGTCGACCGCGAAAAAAGATAAGGATGATAGAATGAAAAAACATGATGCAAGTAAGAAGTAGAAGGACGTCAGAGATAGGGAAACAAGAATTTGATGTCAGAGGGGAAAACAACTTAGGTGGAGGAGCAAGTGAAGGGTGGCTATCGGAAAAGGAAGAAGATGAAATGAGATTGAAATGGAGACGGAAGTTATTGATTTTATATTTAAGAAGTGAGTTATGTTGTAGATGAGTTCTAAATTCAAAAGAACAAAAAACATGATTTAGAAATCAATTATTAGTAAAGGTAAGTGAATTTGTTGATGAAAAGAACGCCACTCATTATATTCATGATTCTTCAAATAAGCTCATATGCATGATAAGACAGAGCGTGTTTATTGACAATTTGATCTTACTTTTTTTTCTTTAAAAATTTTACTTCTTACTTATTTCAAAATAAAAATAAATTTAAAACTAAATGCAATTTTTTTCTTAGAACATTTATTTTCAAATTTTAAAATATAAACCTCAAAACTTCTCTTTCAACATTACTTATAATTATAAATAGATATAAAAATTAAATTATTTTTAATTTTATTTTCGAAGTTACTTATTTTTAAAATTTTAGTTTTTTAATTCAGAATAAAGAAAGAAGCCCAAAAAAAACCTCAAATTAAAGATCGAGCCAAGAAAAAAATGAAAGTTTATCAGTAGTAGAAAATATTTGGTAATGAAAGATTGGCAGGTAGAGAAGTTTGTTAGTTTGAAAAAATGCAGATGGTGCCACGTAGTAGCACGAAAGTACTTGCTTGGACGCCGTTGTTGTTGCTTACAACTCCCTCCTCTTCTTCTTCTCCTTTCTTAACTTTCCCTACACGTTCAACAGATCATCAATCTTTTTCTGCAATTTCAAGAACCGCACCACCACCTCCTCGTCACCAACCACTTCATCCAACTGCAATCAAAACAACCAGGACAACAACGATAACAAAAACAATGTCGCCTGCTTCCGTTTTCATCGGTTTCATCTCCTCTCTCCTTCTACTGCTTTCATGCAGCAGCAGTAACAGTAGCGCCGCCGCTTCTGATCACTACATCCGCCCGCCTCCAGGAAGAGTCATTACCACAAGCTTCACCAAGTCAGAGTCTCACCCTCAACAGGTAAGTTTGTTCTCCGTAGTCAATCAATAGTGTTCGATCTTGCGTTTGCTAAAATTTTATCTATTACGTATATTATTTTGTGGTTGAAAGTTGTCTTCGTATATGTACAGGTTCATATATCAGCAGTGGGATCAGACCACATGAGAATCTCATGGATCACAGAAGACAAGAAATCACCAGCGTTAGTTGAGTACGGCAAAGTTTCCGGGAAGTACGATAGCTCATCGGTTGAAGGGGAGACCACGTCGTACCGATATTTCTTCTACAACTCTGGCAAGATTCACCATGTAATTATTGGCCCTATAGAGCCTAACACCGTTTACTATTACCGACTCGGAGGCGGTGGGAACGAGTTTAGTTTCAGAAGTCCGCCTGCTACTCTTCCGGTCGAGTTTGTCATCATAGGTACGCTGTATTTCATGCGTTAGTCAACCAGTTGATTGTTTATTTCATGTTAATTTGTATATTACTTGCTTGCAACTAGTTAGCTAGGATTTAACTAAACTAGCAATATATGATATTGAGGTGTCCTTCCAAATTTCAACTTTGCAAGGATTAGAAAAACACACAGGAATCAGTGAAGATGCTGTTGAATATCCCGCAAAAGTGTTGTATCAGGAATTTTCTTCTTTAGCTAATAAGACAATCTTCTGTCCTTTTCATTGATAAGGCAGTTTGTGATTTGGATTAATTTTATCTTTGTTGTTTCCACGATTCCATGCTTAGGTAGGCTTCCATTTGCAGTCTAGAAGTATCCAACCAACTAGTACCAATAAATTAAAGCAATTGCAAGAGAAATGTGTTAGGAACTCAACTCCGATGCTTTTCATGACTATAACACTAAAACAGTTGAGCTGGAACAGGTGACCTAGGACAAACAGAATGGACGGCATCGACATTGTCGCACGTCAACGCGTCCGACTACGACATGCTTCTTCTCCCCGGCGACTTATCTTACGCCGATACCCAGCAACCTCTCTGGGACACCTTCGGCCGCTTCGTAGAACCTTATGCCAGTAACAGGCCATGGATGGTGACCGAAGGAAACCATGAGATCGAGTCGATCCTTCCTGTGTTTACTAAACCGTTTGAGTCCTACAATGCAAGATGGCGCATGCCGTACGAGCAGAGCGGATCCAACTCCAATCTGTACTACTCTTTCGATGCCGCAGGCGGTGCCGTCCATGTTCTCATGTTGGGATCGTACACTGATTTCGGGCCTGATTCCGATCAGTATAACTGGCTCAAGAAAGATTTGGCGAAGGTTGATCGGAGCAAGACGCCGTGGTTGATCGCGTTGCTGCACGCGCCGTGGTACAACACGAATGCGGCTCACCAGGGCGAAGGAGAGAGCATGAGGAAGGATGTGGAGAAGTTGTTGTATGATGCAAGAGTTGATGCTGTGTTCGCCGGCCATGTCCATGCTTATGAAAGATTCGTAAGTTTTACTTCTTCCCTGATTTTATTTTAAAAATACAAAATATTTATTTGAAATAATACGCTACTTCAAAGTTCAAACGCAATGCCTAATCTCACGTCTGGTTGAGAAAACTGTGACCATTACACTACAAAATCTGCAATAGCATCCATCCGGCTAGTCCCATATCAGAAGTTAGGATAGGATAACATAGAAAATTTTGTAAATAGAAGTCGAACAATATTTTATAGTTGTATTTTCACTATTAGGTGTGTTATTAGAAAAAAATCGTCATAATGACACCGATTGATTAGTTGTGATGACTAATTTAAAATTTTTTCACTGATAATGATCAACAGACGAGGATCTACAATAACAAGGCAGACCCTTGCGGCCCAGTATACATAACAATTGGTGATGGAGGCAACAGAGAAGGCCTTGCTCTCGAGTAATCTATTATATTACTGCTTCAAAATTTTTATTTACATTATTCTTCGTTGATTGATAAAAGTATATTCTTACAAAATGTAAATTTCTGTTGTTCGATCAAACATATGAAGTTTCCTGAAGAACCACAAGTCACGCCCTCTTTCACTGTACCGGGAAGCGAGCTTCGGGCACGGCCGGCTACGGATAATCGACGCAAAACAAGCACGATGGTCATGGCAACGGAACGATGACTCAAACGCCGTTGCTGAAGATGAAGTTTTGATTGAAAGCTTGAGCAGTTCAAGCAAATGCGGGTTTGCAGAAAATTTCCCCAAATCCTCTTCTACTGTGAACGATGAATTCTGATAATGTGTTGATTGATTTTATCTACAGTACTAGCAATAGGTGGTACTGATGTGCTGCTATATAGGTAGACAAATACAACTTCTCTTTTTTTTTTCGTCATATTAATGTGCGTTATATATAAGATTGACTATCGATCATTGTTAGAAGATGAACAATTTGATGTTAATTAAATGATTATATATTTGGTGAATGGTTAACACTAAAATCTTAAGAACATAAATTAGAATACAGAATCTAGATAATCGTAACTTTCGAAATCTAATATTTTTGAGGTCTCGTTTGGAAACACTTACAAATTTGATATTTATACGTACAATAATTATATTTCAATTATTAAAAACTAATTACCATAATGTTTCAATTAAAGATGTTCTATTTAATTTATCTAGTCACGTCATAATTTATTAAAAAATACAACTTCTTCAGCAGTTTTTCCCAAAAAATTAGCAAATGTATTTTAACAGCAATTTATAAAAGCAACTCACTGGCTTTTGATAATATGGAAATAACCAAGAATCATCAAATTAAACGAATATAAAGTGAATTTCGGGAGTGCTTTTTTTAAGTGTTTTTTCCATCCCATTTCATTTTTTTTGGTTTCTAAGAGAATCTTCTTCAATATTATATAAATTTATTCAAACACGTTCATTTTTCTACCATCAAAAACAAATTTCTACCATCATAATCAGGCTACGTACTTATTTGTCAATTATATGATGGGTCAGAAAAAGCTCAGTTCGATGAAATATGTATCTTAAATCAAACATCGACATGATCTTAGTTCGGAATCTGATTAATCTGTATGAATGAGTTTCTGAAATTAAATTTTATTAGAAATAAATTTAATAAAATAATTTAATAATTTAATAAGTTTTAAGTAAACTAAAATATAAAAAATTAAATTTAATAAAAAATAATTTAATATAGTTCAAATATTTTCAAGTAACACTTTTATTTTTATTTTGTTTTTGTATTTCTCTGTTATTTCACTCGCTCTGAAAGTTCAGTATGTAGTGGGAACAAAAGAGAAACTAACAGTAAAAACAACAGTTCATAGAGAAATGAAGAGGTTGCTGTGGCTGATGAGGCACTTACTGGCAGCGTTGTGTGTGGACCGTTTTGGTGATCGTCGATGTCGCCACAACGCGCTCTGATCCACTAGAAAGATTACTTATCTCAAATAATTATGGATTTTTTATTTTATATTTTATGTATTTTTTAAAAATATTTAAAATTTTTAAAAATATTAAAAAATTTTACATAGTGAAATTTTTTTAGTTAATTTTTTTAAAAATTTCACAAAAAAAAAAAAAAAAAAATTACCTTTCATTTTATCTTAACCAGGCTACAACAAATAGTCCGATAAAATCTTAGTTTTCTTATTTGGTTGACTAAGAACGTATTTTAAAATAAAATTAAAAATTAAAATATATATTTATTTGTACTATAAATAAATTTTAAAAAATTATTTATTTTGTATTAAACATAAGTCTGAAAAGAAATAAATTTGGTGGATTGATGAATAAGTTCTAAATATATTCAATTATTAAAAAATAGATTTTATAAAAATTAAGTATGAAATTAAATTAGATAAAAGAAAAATGAGTTAATCTCTATATAAAATAAAATACCAAAAAAATTTGAACTTAAAATTTGTGGAAGAAAATAAATTTGGTAGCTGTCCAAGCACATCCTAAATTTTTGCAAAACTATTATTAGTACTGTACAAATTGTTACACGATATGCCGACTCTGTTATTTGTTTAGATTTTCTTTTTACAACTAAAAGCTAAGCCCTGTACATTTTTATAAGACTTTGGGCATGTTTGGCTAAATTTAAATTTTAGAATTTTTATTCAAAAGCGGTTGTTTATATGCTTTTGCTAAAAAAAGCGGCTGGTGTTTTTTTACTGGAAAAGCTATTTTTTATTGAATTCTGTTTGGATAAATTTTACTGTTTAAAATTTTTTATAAAAGAAAATTGAAAATATATTTGGTTAAACTTGTGCTTATAAGTAAATAAAATATACAATGACTGAAATATCTTTAAGTATATAATATACGATGTATTATTAAATTTATGAATTTATTTTTATGTATTATTAGTCTTTCAAAAATTAAGTTTATAACATATTTTTAAAATATTTGTTTTAAATATTTTTTATAATAATATTTATAAATCCTTTAATAAATATATTATTGTTATGTTATTTAATAATATTTTTATCAAAATGCCCTTAGATATATAATAATCGATATATTATCAAAATTTAATTATTTTTAATAAATGATATATTATTAAATTTTTGAATCTATTTTCATGTATTATCTATCTTTTGAAAATTAATTTTATAACATATTTTAAAAATATTTTGTTTAATATTTTTAATAATAATATTTATAATTATATTATTATTATTATTTTGTAATAATATATTTATAAACAATAACAATCAACATAGCAATGATCAGATAATCATTTAAACAATCAAAGTAATTTATTTCAAAAATAACAATGATTAGTATATAACTATACTATGCAGAAAAAGTAATTTGCAAAAATTAAAAATTAAGTTTTACAATAAAAAATAATTTCATATGTCTCACCATGTAACCTTGCTAAAAAATAATCATCTTTACAATCAAAAATAATTATTTTTACAATAATTATTTTTACAATAAAAAAATAATTTCATATGTCTTAATATGTAACCTTGCTCAAAACATAGAACTTCTCGTGCAATTCCAACCATATCAAAATACAAGTGTAATGGACTTTTGCTATAGCTTAATTCTAATTCTTATTAGTTAAAAACCTTAAACTAGACAATGGCTCTTTTGTTGGTAGCTTGTTATTCTTGACTTTTGACTATTAGTTGTGACCACTCAAGCAACTACAAAAATGCTCTTTTGTTTCAAATTAAACAATACTTTTTTATTTCAAACTCACATCAGGTAAAGCTTAGAAACTACAAAAATGATCGTTAATGCAATTTGAATAGGCAAAAGAGTGAGCACCATTAAACATACAGCATGCATAGCAATAAAAATAACAATCAACATAGCAATGCATCCAAAACAGTGAGCAGATATAAACATATAAATATATAACTGTTTCAGCTCATATAAGCATCCAACATAAGGTTGTTCAAGCTAACTGTGTTAGCCAACTGATACACCACTGCTTAAAAGATGCTAAGATCCATTTAAAAAAATTAGAAGCTGCTATTTATTACAAAGATGCCGTTGAAGAAGACCTTTGAAGATGCCGTTGAAGAAAACCGTTGACTTCAAGTGCCTTAAGCAGGCAGAACTTGATGCACAAAGAATAGCAATATCAGTATTTTCTTGCACCGGTTTATCTGCTTGCACTTTGTAGTAGCTGCCAGAACCATAAGCACTCTGGAAGATGGACAAACCAAGCATCAGAATCAAGAACCTCGCCATATTATACCAGCTTGAAAATTCTATTTTGAACATATGGATACAAGGACAACAAACAGAAAATCAAGACATGCTCATAAAGATTAATTTGACTTGCTTGGTTTCACAAAACTTTTGTCAAAACTTTTTTTATAAAAGATCCTATATGACACAAAATTCAACTTGTAAGTCTTGGAAAGCTACTTTGATAACAAAGTTTTCACATAATGAAGCAGCACTTCTCATTTGCTGCTTACCATGCATCTAACTACTAAAGGGCAGTGAAAGTTAATCAATGAAGGGCACTTCTCATCTGCGTTATATTGCCATCTTAAACACCATTAACCCAAAGAAGTTAATCAATAGTCTACTTCACCACAAAATAAAAAATAATAACAACGCCATGCTTAGACGAAAGAAAAAAGAAAAAAATGAAATGATAGATTGAAAATAACTTTAAATAGACAAAAAAAAATGTTTCTCTTTTTGTTCACTCTCTTAAACAGAGGATTTCAAATTGTATATGAAAGGAAAATCTTTGCTTTCCTCCGAATGCGCCTCCCAACTAAATACATAAATAAGTAGAAGCTTGCATTTTCTTTTTTATCTACTTCCCTACTTTCTCTAAAACTAAAGAGCCTACAGAAATCATGCATATAATTTAAAACGAAGGACTGTGAAATATTACAGCTGATACATAAGCTATCCTAGAGGGAAAAAAACAAATCGTAAGTCTTCCATTGCTAAACTGATCTGTTCCCATTGTTTCTATAGTTCCTTTTCTCTAATGATGATTTGTATTAATAGGAAGCATGAAAGTTGAAAAATAATTCCTGAATGACTTATGCATGCTGTTAGATCTTGCAAACTCATGACTCGCTTTCAAGTAGCTTCCACTATCCACTACAGGTAGCTAAGTTTCAAAGGATGAATCATATAATTGCTTCTTCAATTATATTTCGTTGATTTCTAGGGACTGCATGCATATTTGTTTTCAACTTCTAGAGATTAATAGAAGTGTTGAACGCATACTAGCTAGGTTAATTAACCAATTGGAGCTACAGCAAACAACTCCACTCCACATATATACACTTAGCTAACAGAAAACAATAAGTACAATTCCCAATTTCTTTAAAAAATTAACAATCAATTCAACAATTGTTTTCTTACAGTAAACATTTAAAATTTTTGTTATGGGTGTTTAGGCACCCTCACCTTTTAAGCTAGTCTTTGGGGTTGATTCTACCAAATTAAAGACCCAATTAAACGTAAGAAACAGAGCTCGGCAAACAATTAATGTTCAACACATCTAATTAATGATCAGATCTAAAGAGAAGGAAACTGTTAAATGCATAGAGCTAGATACATATACATACATATCTGAAGGTGGCTTTTGATGTGAGCTATACTCAATCCCTTAACACTCATTAGTTGAAGAATTCTCTTCAGCATTGCTGCTGCAACAACATACATACAGATGCTTAACCTAAAAATAAATATAAATACATAGAGATACTTCATATACTTCTTACCTGAATACATAACTGATAAAATAAATACAGCAATATGAAACTAACCACAATAATTAAATACATAACTGTTAGAATGAATAACCATGTATATTAATAAAGCTTAAGGACTGATCAAACTAATATTAAGTGATCCTACATTTATTTTACACATTTCTGCTCTCTATTATCAAACTAATATCAAGTAATCCTAATGAAAGTACTCCACATTTGCTCTTTCGGCTAACTATAGGATTCCTTACAAAGACATGTTCATATAACTCACATGTAAAGAAATGCACAAAGAAGTTGAATCGAAAGATACTTTTTTTGGCACTTGGATGACCTTCCGGAATTAACCGACACGCATCTTACTACTTATCTCTATCGGCTTAACACCAAAAAGACACAAAAAAAAGGGGAAACGAAGAAGAATCAATAACCAGCAGTTACAAAAACAAAAACAAAAACAAAAAAAAAATTTAATTACTATCAAACACTAATCACCCAAATCACCTAAATACTCAGTGAGAATCGTAGAAAAATTTCATTCATTCTAAAACAATAATCACCAAAATCAACTAAAATTTACGAAAAGGAAAAAATATGAAAAGGAAGAACAAATATATTCATGTTGGCTCTACCGCGATGCTTGTTCTTCTTCCCATCAGGCAGCAAGAGGAGTTCGTGAGACCCATCAACTCGAGCGCTCTGTAGCTCATCGCCGGAGAATAATCGGTGGAGAAACGGCGGCGGGGGAGATTAATGAGAAAGAGAAGAGAGAAAATGAAGCAGTCTGCAACTGAGATATCGAGTTTTTGGATCGACTGGTGGAGAACAGACGAAAACTCCGACGAGAACCGATCTATAGTAGAGACGGTGAAGATCGAGATCTCGCCGATGAGAAGAAAAACGTTAGATCTAGCAATAATCGGAGAATGAGTTAGAGTTTTGCGGCGGCGAGAGAAGAAGAAGATGATGATAGCTTTGAGAAGGAATACAAATTGACAACTGCAGATATATCAAAGAACAGGTAGAAGACGGATAAAGAAAGATACTACAACGACCGGCATTAGGAATGAAGAGATCGAGAGAAGGAAGAGGGGAGGGGAGGGGAAGCGGAGAAGAGCCGAGCGAGCGCAGGAGAGAGTGAGAAATGAGCGAGAGATAAGAGAGTAAAAATGGTAGAAGAGTTTATAAGTGTCGTAATTATTTGAACTTAATATAGGTAACGATGTCTTCAAACTCAGGAGAAGAAAAGCTCCGTGCTGCTTTTCTGAGAAGCATCGTTGTGATGCTTTTTTTTTAAAAGCAAATAAGCAGCTTATTTTGACAAAAAGCAGCAACTATCAAACATATATTTTACTGTTTTATGCTTTTTTTCAGCCAAAAGCTGAAGCTGAAAAAAAGCACATCCAAACATGCCCTTTATATTATGTACTGGCTCACTGGGCTATTTTCTGCTTTACACATGCAAGGAGATGTAGTCTGCAACAAAGATGGCAAATAGCAGGTGCACCTGATTGTATTGTATATTAATTACCATGTAAAATTTTGGTCAAATACTACTCTACAAATTCTCTGAGAGTGCTTATAAAATAAAGTTTTTTTAAAATAAAATATATTTTTATTATTTTTGAGAAATAAGTTCTATTTTTTTACTTATAAAAAAAAATAATAAAAATATGTAATAAAAATATCTCATTAAGTTGAATTTTTTTGTATTTTTTAAATTTTTAAATAAATTTATAGATACTTATAAAATATATATTAAAAAATATAAAATGAAAAATTAGGAAGTTCTGTTGGAGAAATCCAGAGCCAAACTATTTTCCTATCCACAGCGCCAAGATTATGGAGGCGTTTGAGATAGAGGTGTAAATATGAGTGGATCAGTCAGCCAAGCCCGTTGATATTTATTTGGATCGGATCGGTTCAGTTCAGTTATATTTTTATAATTCAGCTTTATTTATTTATCCATTTAATTTTTTATTTATATAATAAATTAAAAAGTAAAATTTTAAATATTTAAAATTATTACTAAGATAAAAATAATTATAAATATATTTTATTATAAGTTGATATGGTCAATAGTATGTTGTTGATGGTTAATTTTGATGGATCAATATGCACAGTAATTTAACAAATCAACCAATAATACCGGTTCGATACTATCTTTTGTATTGGATCGGTCCGATCCTTCGCTGTTCGCAAGCTAGATAGGCCGTGTTTCAAGCGGTTTGGTCCTATCTAAATTTGCAATTTTATTTGAGAGTAGTTGTGAAAAATATCTTTTTAGAGAGTATTTTTATTCTATTCAAAAATAAATTTTAAATAATAAAATATAATGATATAGATTTTTTTTATATTTTTAAATTATTATATAAATTATGCTATGTACTAATTTGCTCAAAATTTTGGAAAGATTAAAACTAAAGTATTCTAGCGTTGAAATTGTATGTTATATAAAATTTACATTTGAACATAAAATGATATGGATTCATATCCCGATAATGCCGACATTAAATATTAGACAAATAGCACAATAGATTAAAACGTTTGATTGCGAACAATAAAATATGACTAAAATAAATTCAAGAGTATGAATTTTGCAAAACTTTGTAGGTTTTAGCGAGAAGTCCTGAGAGCTAAGAGCATAAGTTTAAAACTCGGTCCGGACCGGCCGGATCGGACAGGAAACCGACGACCCAGCACCGATTCCGGACTGAGTTAATATATGCGCGACTCAGTAAGATCCGGATTTCGGATCAACTCGGTGACCCGATTGGGCGGATTGACCCGATTTTAATATTTAAAAAAAAGAAAAAATATATATATTTGTTTATTTAACATAGAAAAGTATCTTTATTAGCATTCTAAAATATACACTTTATCGGGTACTCTTCCGTTAATAATTTATTTTTTTATTTTTTATGTTTTATTAGAAAATAATAAATAAATAAAATATATAGTATAGATAATTTGTTCTTTTTAATGCATAAAGTTTACGTTAGGTTTTTTGACTATTGTCTTAAGTACTATAGTAATTTTAAAAACATATTTAATATTTTTTGTTTACAATTATTTTTTTAATAATTGCTATAGAAAATACTATATAATACATATAATTATATTTATATATTAATATTTATTTAATAAATTTAATTTGATCCAGTGAGTTAATCTGATAACCCGTCCGATTATCCGGTGATCCGATGACCCGATAATTTTTTCAGGTCATACATCGATTTGAGTTTTACAACTATAGCTAAGAGACCAAAAAATAAATTAAAACGACCTTTCATGTCGAGTGAAATGAAATTGAAGATGAGCTTCAACATATCAACTTACTATTATTAAGTCTGTTCATGAAATTATTTTTTAATTTATCAAAATTGATTTTTTATTCATATGTATTTTAATTATACAAAATTTATCTTTATATAAAATTTTGAATTCAAAATTTATTTCTTATATCTTAAATTCAAATTTATTTTAAATTCATTTTTTTATCAAACTTATTTATATTAAAATTTTTATGAATTAAAATATACAATTCGAGTCTCATCATCTGATTACATATTATCTATGTAGGTTTTACATCTAGAGAGTATCACTAATATGAATACATGTTACAAAAGAGTCTCATTTCAATAAATATGTGAAAGAGATGGTGATATTCTAAAAATTAATTTTAGGGTTCTTATATTATGAAAAAAAAAAAGAAAAACTGGAAAAAGAAGAGCGATAATGTGGTGATTCGGTTCTTTAATCGGACGAACTTGTTCTATTCGAAAATATATATAAAAAAAAAAGGTTTGTACATTTGAAAGTTGAAACAAATAATTATTATTATTAAATAGATAGACACATGAAGTAATATTTTAAGAAATTCTAAATCGTTAAAAGTTAGTGGATGTCTTAACGACACCTGTACACACTTTTCTTAGAAGGTAAAATTTCGGGAACAAAATATTAAATTCTTGGTATAAAGGGAGATTTATTTTATAAATTTAACTCTGAATTAAGATAGATATAATTAATAAATATAGGCTTATTTATCCGATTGTCAGATAAGGAATTAACTTATAGTTTCGACTAGTTTTAGTAGCCGTTTGGCAACATATTCTGAAAAAAATATTTTTTGCACTTTTTAGTTTATACTTCTCACTAAAGATTTTATAATATTATATATTTAAAAATTTCATAAATATAAAAAAAATTTATATTATAAATTCTTTTATCATTTAATTTATTTTTGTAAATAAAAAAATAAAACTTTTTATCGAAATAAGATACAATTATTTTTAATTAAAAAATATTTTTTTAAAAATACTTCTAAATAACTTCTTAATGGGTCAGGTTATCTTAACTCATTAGATTAATAGTTAAAACCGAGCCTAATCCTTGGAGTCAAGAATGGATTGACTCACACTATCTAACACTGTTTGTTAAGGCGTGTTTATCAGCCCCTAATTTAGGTTTGGATGAGTTTAGAAAAGTAAATTTAAAAAATTAAATAAAAAAATAAAAATATTAATAAAATAAAATTTTATATTAATTTTATATGAAAAGTAAATTTAAAAGTAAATTTTAAGATATTTGTAAAACACGTCTGATGTAGACCGTACTTGATTCAGACGAAATGGGTCAATGCAGGTCACAATTACATAGCTTCGATATTGAAATTCTGATTACTGTGGTGTATTTATTTTGAGATAAATTTATAATTATAAATTATAAATAAAATTTATATTATTAATAAATTTTTAAAATAAAATTAATTTTTAATAAAATATATTATTTAATATTTATTTATTTTATTAAAATTAATAAAAAAGGTGAAGTTTAAAGTATCAGTATACACGACCTCAGTATCATTGATATTGCAGGTTGCGTAAAATGAATCGTCTATGAGCCGGTTTGGCACGGCTTATAATAAGCTATTTATTATTTTTTTTTATTCTATATTTTTTAATATATATTTTATAAATATATAAAAAATATATTTAAAAATTTAGAAAGTATAAAAAAATTTTACAAAATGAGATCTTTTTATTATATATTTTTATTTTTTTTAAAAAAAATAATAAAACTTATTTTTTTAAAAAAATAAAAATATTTTTTATTTCAAAAAAATTTTATTTTATAAATCCTATCAAACGTCCAATATTATTGAGAAGCTAGCCGTTAGAATTCTGTTACGTTAAGAGCGTCTAAGTTTTTCTTAAAAATAAATTTGATTTTTTTATTTTTAAAAAAAATAAAAATATATAAATTTTTTATATATTTATAAATATATATTAAAAAATATAAAATTAAAAAAATTAAAAAATAGTATTTCAAATGCTCTCTCAAACGCTAAATTCTGTACTCTGAGTTCACCCTTCTATATATTTTAACAATCGTTTAGTTTATGCTACCGAAGTAACTTTGGATGCGTTTGATTTAGCTTATTTAAAAATTAAAAATTTAATTTTTAAATATATATTTTATAAGTATATAAAAAATTTATTTAAAAAATATAAAAAATTTTAAGTAATAAAATTTTTTTAATTATATATTTTTATTATTTTTTAAAAATAAAAAAATAAAACTTATTTTTAAAAAAAATATTTTTATTTTAAAAAAAATTCTATTCAAAAGTAAAATCGAACGCCCTACTCATTCTCTAGAGTTCAATCTTTTTAGCTAAGATGCATCTGGTTCGTATTATTCTAACAAAATTTTTAAAAATTAATACGATGGGATTAACACATTTAGTTCTTCGAAAAAGACGTAATTTCACAAAAAATTTTGATTACTATAAAAGAGAAAAATTGTATTTCCATGAAAATAGTGGGTGTAAATTCTATACAATCTTATCTAGAAATATTTTATAATTCAAAAAATATCCTGCTTCCCCACCGCTACCATCTCCACTACCGTCGCTGTGGCAAAACTTATTTATTTTTTCGAAAGCGAGTTAAATAGAAAAAGTTACTAACAATATAAAAAAAAATATTTTTATTATATATTTTTATTATTTTTTAAAAATATAAAATAAAATTTATTTTTAAAAAAAATAAAACTATTTTTTATTTTAAAAAAATTTTATTTTATAAGTAATTTTAAACGCACACTTTAATTTAATTCCTTGATGATCTTTTCAACAGTTGATCAGGTGCTCTGCTTCTCTTTCTCCTTCATGATCTTTTCAAATAATCAAGTTGTAATAGGTGTTTCAGCCAACTTACCTGAATCAAATTCAACAATGACTGCATTTGGTTGATACTTATTGCTAAACAAAAATAATAAACATCTCCAAAGATAAACATGTATACCAACAAAACGAAAGAGCTCAAATTTGGAACGCATCCTTGTATTCATATTATCACCACACTCTAGAAATGCCCCTATTATTTAATTCAGCTGTTCTTATCTTGACTTCTGATTGAGGAGCGTTTCTCATAATCAAAGGCAGGCAGGCATACCAACATGCAGCCGGACACACGAAAGAACGAAGTGAAGGCTAAATTACGTAAAAGGGGATTTATTTTGAGCAATAATCAAGTAAAGTAAAAGATACTTTCACAATTTCTCTAGCCCCCTTTTTTTCCTAGAAGAAATATAGACACCTGGAATCATCAAAGAAGGAACCTCACGGCAGCACAACAACCCAACGTCACCATCAGACCGACCCAACATCTCCACTCCCTCAGACCAACTACTATTACCATGCAATTCATAGATCAATCTCTTCCTACCTGCCCGGCGCCAGAGAGAGATGTTTGACATAAATGTAGTTTTAAATTTTGTTGAGCTTGGCAGCCTTGATGAGGGGGTTGGCCTTGGCAATAGCATCACGGCCAAGGGCCTTGAAATCGAACGTGCAGTGGTGCTGCTCTGGGTACCTATGCATCCCGCAGAAAATTGCTCCGCACCTGCACTTGAACCCTGTCAGCCCAACCTTCTTTCGGCAATTGCTGCATCGGCCAGGTGGGACTGCTGGCGGTTGTTCAGCAGCAGATGAAGAAGAATATGGTTGTTCTACAGGGGCGGTACAAGGAACATTTGCAGATACTGTAAAGGGTGAGGAAGCAGGTGGTGATCGTGGAGAAATTTGGAGAGATTTTTCAACGGCAGCCTTGGCTGAGGAGGCCTGTTCTTCTTTCAGACGACAGTCAGCGTAGCATTTTGAGCAGAAGTTCATAGTGGCCGGGCTGCCAAAAAATCCACAGTTGTTAGCGCACAAACGGTGTCCCTCTCGGCATCGTTGCTCTTCGGCCATTTCAAGTTGATCTGCAAACAGAACAACACAAAATGAGCTTCTTAAAATCACCGCAAATTTAATCTAACACCGATATTTATGATAAGTAGCTGCATGTCAATTGAGATTGAGTTGGAATGAAGTAATATCTGAACATAATTATAAAGTCAGGCAAGGATACAGATACGCTTGCCGTAGAGAGCACGAAAGTAAGAAAAAAGAAACAACAAATAAGGAAAACAGAAATGCTAAGGGAAAACATCTGCTTCTCAAAACCAATTTTCTAGTAAATTTTCTTTGGAGTAAATTTTCTTTAGGGTAAATTTTAATCAACAGCCTTATAAACTTTAATAGATTGAGGGAGGGCTGCTCATTAACCTCCCCATACCTCTCTTACTGGGTGCCGGGATGGCGGGATGGTGTCATAAAATCATAATAATAATAATAAACCTTACACCAATTTTCCTCAAAAGAAAAATAAAAATTAAGTATAATAAAAAAAAGCACTAGAAAACTGTATCAAGATTTTTTTTAAAAAAAAGTTGCCTTCCATTTATTTATCTCGAGATCAAAATTGAAACCAACCTTGAAAAATTCATCAACTTAAATAAGACAAACTAATGAAAGTAATTCTAAAAACAAAAAAAAAAAAAGAAGGTAATTTAGAAGGTAAGCACATGCCAGATCAATCACAAAAACCTAGTTAAACACATACACAAATCTGGTCAAAGTAATTAAAAAATAAACAAGCAACCCAACAGAAAAAACACAGTAATATAAGCTTAAGTTTTAAATCTTTCTCGCATCTCAATATGAATTTCAGACCAAAAGAGCAAAAGATCTACAAACAAATCATGAAAGAACAGACGACGACCAGAAGATTATAAAAAGAAACCGATGAATTCATAGAAATCCAAGAAAGCTTGAAGATTTCCTTATATTCCTACGGAAGATGAATATGAAGCGTACAAGCAAAGATCTACAATTAGGAACAAATACAATAGAAACAACCAAGATAGATAGATAGATAGATGATTAACCTTTTTTCGAGAAGAATCAAGCGCTTTAAGTGATGAGGAGCAGAATTCAATAGAGCGAGCTATTGCAAAATCAATCCAACTGAAAATTGAAATAGAGATCAAATGGAATCGTGAGAGAGACCAGACGAATATAAACAAGAAAACGAAGAAGAGGAGCGAAAGTAGCCTGTTGAAAGAACGGGACGCGAAATAATTGAATTGAATTGATTGCCAAGCGAAGGAAAGCAAAATTTGTTTCTTTCTTTCCTCATTCAACATTACAGCCTGGTAACACGCATCCAAAACAGCAAACCCAAAATAAACATTTCTTTTGAAAAACAAATATCACTTAAAGTAATTTATTTATAAATTAATGTTACTTATTAATTTAACGGAGTTGGTTAAAGCCACGGCGAGCCAAAAGTAATTCCGCGGCGGTTTCTGTCTGTTTTCTTTGAAGACTTCAGGCGACACACGCGAAAGCATGCGCTGCTGCTGCGTTTCTTTTCAAATTCCATAAATATATACTTAAAAGTTTAACCCCTCCATATTATTTTCCTCAACGCCATCAGTTCTGATCCTCAAGAAAATGTTGGAATAATGTGGATGGTTTTGTAAATAACAAAAAAATAGCAATGGCAAAGTGGAGATTTGCAGAAGACAAATGTCAGTCTTTCGTATGCTTGACACGTATGACACCGATCAGATTTTGGATGGCATTTTTTGTTGGTTCTTCAAAATCGAAATTCATTCCAAAATTAGAACGTTGCAAGCACAGCGCCGACTCGTGATCAATTCTTTCTTTATTTTTATTATGTATTTTATATTATTCAAAAATTTAAATATTTTATAAATTTAGAAATTTGTAAATTATTATTTTATTTTTTTTTAAAAAAAGAAATTTATTAAAAAAATTTCAAAATATTTTTATTTAAATAACAAATTTTATACACTTTTAAAATATTCTATAAATCCGGCAACGAAGACGGTTCAATGCAACGTGAAATATGAATGGAGGTTTTAGATGGAATTTAGAAAAATGTTTGCTTAATTCTAAATTTTAAGCAAAATAATATAGGAAAAACATATGCCTATAATAATATACATACATAACTGCTTATTATTAGCATCGTACGCTACACTAATTTTTAATACAAATTTTAGTTTATAATTTTTATTATGTAGCTGCTTATTATGTTATGAGTATATATTTAAGCGTAACGCATCTTATAATTTATTCTAACAGCACGAAAGTAGCACGAAATAATATCATTGTTCATCTAAAAGTTTTTTTTTTCTTTTCAATAAATTTTTTGCTATTAGAAATATTTTAGAAAAATTGAACCCAAAACGAAAAGATGTGATCAATATGTTAAATGTAACAACGGACTGTGAATTGTCGTTGCACAAGGTCGTGACTTGGTCTTGTTCTCTTTCTTTCTTTCAAGTGGAACATAAAGGATACATTTGTAAAAACAACATTAAACGAAACCATGCTGATTCGTGGAAGTTTGTTTCTGAAATAGTATGATGATGGGGATATCTATTAGCAGTGGAGATTGAATATTCCCGTCCGTCCTGTTTAAAAGCTTATTTTTTTAAATTCATTTTTTTTTAAAATTAAAAATGTAAATTTTAAATTTGTTTTCGTCAAATTTTTAAATTTTAAATTAAAAAATATTTTAAATTATTTTTAATATAAAATTATAAAATTTATTTGATAATTAAATAATTTCAATTCAAAATTTATTTTATAAATTCTATTAAAAAAATTTAATATTAGATAAATACGCTATAAGTAAGCAAGAAAGTTTTATACTAATAAAGGGACACATTATGTTTAAGAAATTCAAGAAAAAAATGTTGACACGCATTTTTTTATCTTGAGTTGAAAATAAGCTCGTGTTTATTAACACCTTAAATTTTATTTTTTAAATTTAAATTTAATATAAAAAGTTTAATTTATCAAAATTATTTTTTAAAAATTAATTTTAAAATTTACTAATAATATAAAATTAATATAAAAATTTATTTTTTATTAAATATTCTAAAATTTAAATTTTAATTATTTAAATTAAATTTCTAAAATTTAAATTTACTAAATTTATTTATTAGATAAACACGTTCTAAAAAAAAGAGATTTTGATTTCTTCTGTTTTTTTTTCTTTTAACATATTGCATTAAAAAAAATAACTTAATAAAAAAATAAGAAAGGTCGTTTCGGTTCTTACCTTCTCCTCTCTCACTCTTCGTCTTCTTCAGTTGAATGCTTCCTTCTAATGATGGATTCGTCACGGAGATATATAACTGGGCTGGAAAAGGACAAATAAAATTAAGGCTTGAAAAAGTTCATTTATATATGCTTCGACAAATTATATTACCCGTAAATGGTTGCAGCAGATAACTACTAATAGCATCCTTGGTACAGTTTTTACTAGGCACTACTTGCTAAGTGAATTTTCAAAGTGAAAGTCGGAATTTAACTCATATTTGTAATTTAAAAATAAGAGTAAATAAGAAAAATTAATAAAAAAAATTAAAGGACAAAAAGTATAATAATTTGATCTCTATTTTATAAGAGAGAATTTTTTTCAGCGCTTTAATAGTTTTCTATTTTGATAAAAAATTCAACTTTTTTCTTGATAATAAGAAAATAACTATTATCAAAAGACTCAAGGTTTTTTTAATAAATGAGATAATAAAAATATTTTTGTAAAGACTCAAAAAAAATTTCATTTAGATTAAAGAATAAATGAAAAAACGTTCAAGACTTAAAATACATTTCAAAATTTAAACATAATTTATCAATTAATTAATTAATTAAGGAAAAAACAGGTTTTATTATATATATATATATATATAACACAAGTATCATTAGAAAGTTGAGATTAGTATAATATCTCAATAGAAACATTATATTTATAGCTATTCACATCTTTAGAGTTTGCCAAGTAAAAGTGTAAATACAGACGCGTTGGATGAAATGAGCAAATTAGATTGGGCCAACCCGGCCTAGTTCGATAACTCGGGTTAGCTTTTAAACCAGCTCGATTGCAAAATATTTGACCCATCTTATCCGTTCGCCTGCCTCAGCTCTTTTGACCTGATCTTACCCATTGTTATATTTTCAAATTTTTTTAATTTCATATTGGTTAGCCAACTACGAACATTGATTAGATCAACGATCAAATATTGATCGATTAATATTAACCAATCAACTTATACAGTAATCGGAAGCTGTCCGTCAGGCAAATGAAGTCAACTCTAAATACCTAATAGACCGTTAGTTGATTTGGTTCTATAATTGTTCAATGGTTGGACGGGGCGTGACTCGGGCTGTGTCTTTGGGTTTAGTTCAGCCTATAATTCTATCTCTATTGTCAAATAAATGAAGAACCAACGAAATTCAAGATTAATTTTATATTATTTTTCTTGATTTGATGATTACACTATTAAGAATGGGTGACATAAATAGTTGGTTGCACACTTTCCAACTCGTGTCAGGATTATACGGTTGTACACTCATTAGTTCCTACTTTACTTTCTTGCACGTTGATTAACATAAATAGTTCTCAAGATGGGAACATTTTTTTTTTATCCTTTATTGCTTAGACTAGCAAACTTTCATTTCTCCTGCATCTGCTTGCATCTCTCCCTTCTTGCTTTCTATATAAGTTGCTTCTCTATTTGCAATATCTACTTAAAGCTCTCCCACAGTGATGACTATGTGAGCTATTTCTCTAAGTACAATATATGCCGACGGCTATTTCTCCCTACTTTCTGCATGAGTTAGTTCTCTATCTACAATATTTGCATATACCTGTCCTTATGAGGTTTTATTTTTACAATGGTTCTATATGGAGACCCTTCTCTTCGTTCTTTCTATCGACAACCCTCCCGTTCATTTTTTTTAGTTCTTTCTCTTTGTAGACCTCACTTCTATTAAAGAAACCTGCAAAAAATAGCCTAATAAGAGATGATGAATTAAGTTACGGCAAATTAAACTGAAAACGCTCAAAACTCGAAATTCAGTCACTTTTTAATGAGCGTACAATTGATTGTCAAGTTGATAATGTCTAACTGAAATTTTTATAGTAATCTACACAGATAATGCAAAATTAAACAAATTAGACACAAATGCTAAGAAGAGCAAAACATATAGCACAATGAGATTTTTACGTAGTTTGTACAGCAATAAGTACGTTCAAGTCATTGCAAACATTCAAGTAAAATCAACTATGCAACCAACATACAATCACCGAACATGATGTTTTGCAAAACACCTATGTTTCAAACCAAGTCCCTCATAAGGATAAGTCACCACAACCTCCTACATTTAGCAATTCCCTATGACTGTCACCGTGCACGCCTTTATAAAGACCTTGCATAGAGTTGCTAACCTATTCCTTATTTACTAAATTCGAAAATTTGCAATTTCTCTTATAATATTCTCTCAATATTACAAGTAGAATACTATGAGGTTTAGGCTGAGTGATCTTTCTTAAAATAATGTCTAATCCCACATAACAATGATACAAGAGAATCACATAGAATCACATAGAATCACAGAAACACAAAAAGAACTTAGAACTCGAAGCAGGCATAAGGGTGAACATTATTATATTTTCGGATAGTAAGATGAAAGGCTCAGTTTTGCTTAATGTGTTATTGTTCTTGGCTTCTTCTTTGCTGCAAATATATGTTGAAGTTTCTCTTTGATCTCAAGATTGAAACTATATGATTGAATCAAGTCTTCAATAATTACAAGTGGATGCAAGGCTTGGATGAATATAACTGCTATTTAAAAATTTTTCAGACGTAGGGTTTCCTTTTCTGAAATTTTTGTAATTTTTTTGTTAATGACTATTGTTCTCTGTATGAATCTCTCCTCTACAATTCTTTAGAGACATGTTCAAAACTCAATAATGATTTTCAAATATGTCTTATATCAAGCCACTTGAAGTTTTCAACAACTTCTTTCTTTGTGGAGCAGCTTTATCAAAATCAATTTCATTTTCACTTTCATCTCTGCCTAAAGATGTTTCTTCATACTTGCGATGTTAGCCTTCATATTAACCTTCATCTCATTCTTCATTTATGCAAGTATTGCCTTCAAATCAACCGTTTGCAAGTAACTCTTAAACCCAACGGAAAACTATTGAAAACAAACACATTATCAACTAACTGCATCAAACTCAAATAGATTTCGATATATTTCCACTTGCTCAAAGTTTGGTTTCGACAAAATATAACAATCTCATTTTGAGAAAATTTTCAGGAGCACATTCATATTTGCGACTAGTTTTTTTCTTCAGCAACTTTTTTTTTCGGTTGCAAGTAATAGTTGTGATGAGTTTTTTTCTTCAACAATTTAATTTTTGGTTGCTATTGAGCTTTTTTTTTAGTGTATATACAAACTTTAGTAGCATCCTATCCAAACTGGCATCTTTTATTTCTAGAAAAATTTCTCTAAGATCACCCTCTTATTCGCTTAAGTATGTTGCGGTAGAGAGAAATTAAATTTCTTTAGTCATGCGGTGTTCAATATAAGATAGAAGTCTTTAGGACTGAACTCCAATTTTCTCCCTCATATCATAAATAGTATCCTGTCATCATTCTATCTTCAACGTCCACATGCGGCAAACTTTGATGATTTTATTTGTCTTGAAGATGAAGTTTAGGCACACCGAGAATAATATCCAAAGCAAGAGTTTCTCCGTATCTCAAATTTTGTCTGATTTTGAAATGTTTTATTTTTAATATCTTCGCATACTTTGTTTAAATTCCTCAAATAGTGTTATATTGATAGTTTTTGGCAATCTAGGGTGTGTTTACTTTGATAAAAAAGTGAGTAAAGTGAGTTTTTTGCAAGTCAATTAAAAAAATCAAATTAAAAATTAAAAATATTTAATAAAAAATAAAATTATATATTAATGCAATATTTATAGTAAGTTTTAAAAGTAAATTTTTAAAAAAAATTTATTTTAATTTTTGTATGTACTTTATATTGAAAGTGAGTTTAAAAAAAAGTGAGTTTGAGATGTTGGTAAACACGCCCCTATTCTCAAAGGCACTATGCTTGCAAAATTATTTTTAGTATATATCAATTATCAATTATTAAATTAAACATCCAACCAAAATTTGGAGAGACATGACAATAAGAACTATGCTACCCTTACTACTATTTATGTGACAATATTGCGACCATATTTGTATCTTTGTGAGATCACTATATGTCACTATGTGAGGCCATATTGTGCAACCTTATTTGTGCAATACTGTATATAAAATCTGTGCCACACAGCAAACAAATAACAATATGATAGACATATAGATGAAAAATATTATAATCATGTCACGTATCTCATAATGCTTTCTTTGTTTCTTTTAGAGTGGCATAGGGATGGATTTCACCTAAGAGCTGACGCAATCGACGACAGCGAGAAGAATTGCAAAATATAATATAAAGTTACGACGGTGCGAGTAAATTTACTATACAAATTAGAAAAATTTGTAGCACTTTGAAGAATTTTGTACATTAAAAAGGACGACCGGAGTTTAACAGGCAAAGACGAGCGAAGTAGTATGAGCGGGAGAATGTAAGGTAATCGTAGAAGATTTAATTTGAAAGTATTTTAGTCTTTTCAAATAAAAATGAATAGAAAATTAATTTTGAACAAAATGCTTCGTAAAATATAGTGAAGGTGGATAGGAGTGGCAAATTTTGACCCGACCAGAAAATTCGACTTGAAATCGATCCGAAAAAGTCGGATTCGGGTCGATTCGAAAATGACCCGAAATTTTAAACGAATTTGGGTCGGATTCGGGTTGATCCGAAGTTAACACGTTTAACCCATTTAACTATTTATATAATATATATTACTTAATAATTATAAAATAATAGCAAAAAATTTGAATTTAATTTGTATATATATATATTTTAATTTATCTTAATTTAACTAATTTTTATTTAATTTATAAAATTTATCAAAATTAATATTTTTTTAAAAATATATCATAATTAATAATTTTTATATTATTATTAAAACTTAATATTTATTATTTTTATTTTAATAATTTTAATTATTAAAGGTCGACTCGAGTTTGATCCGGTTATAAATAGGTTAGATTAGGGTTGATAATTTTGACCCATATAAATAAATAGATCGAATTAGAGTTGAATAATTTTGATAAAATTATTATATAGATCGATTCGGAATCGATTCAGGAATCCGAATTGTTACTCATGAAAGTGGACGAGGCTTACTTAATCAAATAACCCGTAATTAAACCCGTGATTGGAGCCATCGGACTGATCCTAGTTGTTCGGATTTTTCACTACTCGAATGGACACCCAACCTTCTAAAGCTGAGCAACCGCCGACGACGGCGGAGAAACCACCACCAGAAAAAACTACGGCCGAGAAGCCTTCCACGTCAGCACCGAACCCTCCTCCTCCTCCTTCCCCCGCACTGGAACCAAGCCCTAACCCGTCACAGACTCAAGCCCAAACCGAAACCCAGCCTCCACCGCCGGTAACCAGCACAGGCTTGGGAAGCTTCTCCCGTGGTCCCCACTTTCCGGCTTCTTCTACTACTCCTTCGCCAGTGGTGGGTCCCACTTCGTCGTCCCCAGCGATGACGGTGCAAAGGGGAATGGCTATCGGTGTGCCAGCTCATCAGCCGCCACGGTCCTTCACTACCTTCCAACCTTTTGCTCCGCTGCCGCGCGCTGAGCAGTTCCCAGCTTCCAATTCCCAGGTGATGCTTGATATTTTCCTCAAAATTCAATTTTTTGCGATCTGGGTGTGTGTTGTTGTGGATTGCTGTATATAATTTGCTCATTGGATGATTGTCTAGAGCATGGATGTAGACTTCTGTGTGCTAATGTAAAAATTTAAATTTTTACAGACTATTTCCTGGAAATGTGCGTAGGTCATGATAAGATAAGACATGGTTGCTACTGTTGAAAGATGTAAAAGAAACAATTGGGTTGAATGTGCATTGCAGACCACACTTTATTATGTTATCATGTACATGGTTCATATGCACACATAAAGATAGCTCTTATACAATTCAATATATAAACTAATTAAATACTAAGGTTGTTGAAAGGATTTGATAATGGATGAAATGTCCAGAGACAATTTAGGGTGACTTGAATGTTAGCATAATTGCATTGTAATTGGCTTTGTGGCTGGCCTTGTGGACTTGACTCTAATAACAGGAGTAGTTGCTTCAAATAAGGTAGCATCAATCCATGTGAGAGGAAGCATATAAGGACATTTGTTAGTGGTGGGCTGTAGTGTTCATCAACAAAATTCAGAAATTATCGGCACAAAAAAATAGGTCTCCATGGAAGATAGTTATTATCAAAGAGAAGAATTAGAATCATGTCATGTTGGAGATTGCAAAGGTTGATGAGTGGTCATTTGGTGAAGCCATAGCTGATAAGAAGTAGATCAGTGGCTTTGAAGGTTATGGCTATGATTTAGAATGTATAGGAAAGTAAAAGAAACAAGTGGTTGAATTGCACTCCAAAAGAGTGTGCTTCAGGTGCGCGAAAGTCAGTTCCACAGAAGTGAAGCTCGTTGAAAATGAAGCTCTATGGAAGTGGAGTTCGGAGTGGTAATTGAAGTACGTGAAGTAGAGTTCGGAGTTGCAACTGAGAGAAGTGCTCTAAACTCTAAACCTGGCTCAGGAAAGTGGAGTACGGGGTAACCCAAACATGCCCTAATTATGTTCTCATATACGTGGTATAATCTGCACATGAAGATAATATATCTTGTCCACAATTCAAAACTTGAACTAGTTCAAAACTAAGGTTTTTTGAGATCTTTCCTTACGGTTTGATCAAGCCTCTAAAGAAGTTGATTGAGTTTTTGTATGGATATATGCCTAACGGTGTCAACCATAGAAACTGGTGATGGATGAATGGGTTGTTCTTGATTTGCCCTATGTAGTGGTTAGACTTGCTAGATAATGCCTGTATTGCTTTATTAGGGTTAAATGAACTTGGTTGCCCTTAACTCTTCATTTTAGTTTCACTTTGACAAAAATTTTCATTTTGATTCACAAGTGCAAACATTGTTCAAATATAGGCTTTATGGTTAGTTGGTAAGTAATAGAGCTTGGATTAGTGAAAGAAATCCTCTAGTAGTATCCTCAGTTGCAAATATTTATACACATGGGACCACTAGAGGTAAGAGTAAGGACTAAATCAGAAATTTTCATTCAATTTAGGCTAATGTTGACTACTAAAAAAATCATAAATTGTCATGTTTGCCCTTTCATTCATTTACCAACCTCTCTTCAAAACAAAATCCACGATTCTATTCCCACCAAGTTTAATAATTTCTTCCCTTTGTTTTCTGTAGAACTAAAGCTGGAAACCAACTATTTCGAAAGAGACACAGAATTAGATTAGTTAAAGTCAGTCAAACATTACAATTTGAATCAAAGAAAACAAAAGATGTCAAGTGTAGCAAAGAAGAGGAGCTGTTGCAAATTGCATAAGGAACAATCAAAGCAGGACGCTAACTATATCACAACTGCCTTCCTTTTGGCCTTCCGAACCTACTGTCACTCTAATTCAACCACCATCATTGTCTCCCATCTTAGTAGAACAACAACAACAATTTAAATAATACAATTACAGAGAAAGACAATTAGGCTTCGTTTGGATTATAGGTAGGCATGGGAAATGATGGTGATAGTAAATCATTTTCCCATGTCTACCTATATTTGGTAATATATCATTAAGGATATGTTTGGATACATGGTTAAGAAATAATAGTAAGAGGATATATTAAAAAAATAATAAGAGGACGGATAGGAAAGGATAATTATTTAACTTTACAATGTTTGGATATATAGTAAGGGTAACGAACTAACTATATTTGGATAGATAGATAAATGAATGAATTTTTTATAAAAAACTTAAACGCCTTTTTTATTTATATTAAACTAACTTTTATTAATATAACTTTAAATTAAATTTAAGTAATATAACTTAAACTAACTTTATTAATATAACGTTTAGATTAATTTTTTATATTAATTTAATTTTTTAATTAATGTTTGATATAATATAACAAAATTAAATAAATTTTTATTTAAAAAAATTGATCATATAGTTTTATTATTTTTTCTACCAACTAAAATCAATTAAACTTAATTAAATAAAAAATTATAAATTATATAATAAAAAATAACATATTAATTAAAATAAATATTTATTTAAAAAATATCTAGTTAAAATAAATATTAAATAATTAACAAATTGAAAAAATAAAAGGACAAAAGGGGAAGCAAATTTGCTTCCCCTTTTGTCACCATGTGTACCCGCCAATTTGGTAGGTACACAATTCACTATGAAACATGGTGAGGGAAGGGGAACAATTCTCCTCCCCTTTCATTAATGAAATCAAAACAAACGTAGGTAGACATGAGAATTGCTTTACTTTCACCATTCCGTCCAATGTTTACCTATAAAACAAACAGTATGTAAAAGAAAGGATGGAGAACTACTTCCCATCCTTTCCACTGTTGTGTAGTTAAATGTGTATACCTACCAAATTGGTGGGTACACATGGTGACAAGAGGGGAAGCAAATTTGCTTCCCCTTTTGTCTTTTATTTTTTTAGATATTTTTAATATTTATTTATGATTTAATGTTTATTTTTATTTAAATATTTTTAATTAAGACATGTTATTTGTTATTATAATAATTTAAAATTTTTATATTTATTTAATTTTAATTGGTAGAGGAATAATAAAATTATATGATTAGTTTTTATATTTAATATTTGATATAAGTTTAGATTAATATAAAAAAATTAATCTAAAAGTTATATTAATAAAGTTTATTTACAATTATATTAGTAAAATTAGTTAAAGTTATATTAATAAAAGTAATATTAATATAAATAAAAAAAGGGAATTTGAATCTTTTATAAAAAGTTTACTTTCATTACTCATTCATTTACCTATCTATCCAAACATAGTTAATTTGTCACCCTTACCATTTATCTAAATATCGTAAGATCAATAAACTATCCTTTCCTATCCATCCTCTTATTATTTTTTCTATCCGTCTTCTTACTCTTATTTCTTATCTATGAACCCAAACATACCCTTAGCAGCGACCTGTGCGTTGGTGGCAATAGGACAACTGACAAGAAAACCTTGAAGCAGTAAGAATGTGAAGGTCATGAGGTAGCAAGTGGTTGTTTGGGAAAAAAGAGAAAGAGCAAACATTCATATTACTAGTACACTTAATTAATAAGTTAATTAGATTTAATCAATAAATTAGAAATAAGATGTTCGGTAGCTAACATAACTAGCGTAATACTGAAAAGAGCCAAAATTAAATTATTAAAACTACGTGAAGGATCAGTGGCCGCCAAGGCCATTTAGCTCTTCTATTAGTATAGATAATAATGGACTTAGTTTGTTTATGTTAATGTAACATTTTAGTTGGTACCTCAGATGTATTATGATGTCTATACAATAATTTTCTTACTATGAGTTTCTGGATGAGAGTGTGGAAGGCCCTTGCTAAAGAAAGATTTCCAGGATGCTATTGAGAGAATTTTGTTTTTTTTTTTTTATCTCTTATCCGAGTTGCATAACTTTTTGGAAGCGCATTTTCTAATACCCTTAGTAACCTTGCAGCTTGTATACTTTTAATTTTGGTTGTTACACAAGCTGGAATTGCCGTTATTGACCACAGATGTTTTTGACACTTCCTCAGAAGAAAAATGCCTTGGTGCAATTCTAGATTGACATCATTGGAGGGTATCAGTTTGATAATAAGAGTTTTTTAGAGTTCTCACTTCTCTTTTCTCCTAAAAAAATGACTTCTAAGCTTGTCATCTCCAAAGGATGGCGTTAGCTTTGTTAATTCTATTATCTACATCAAATTACCTTGTTCTTAATTTTGGAATTGATTTTATGCTGATTGAAGAAAATTTCAGCTATTGATCTTATGGTGATCCTAAAATATTCAGGTCAGGCAACCGATTCAAGGAATTCAAACTATTGGAATGATTGGTTCTTTGAGCACTTCTCAGTTGCGCCCTAGTAGCATTACAGGACAAACTCAACAGCAGAGGCCTGGTCAGTCATCTTTGAGATCAATTACTCCACCTAGTGGCCAACCAGTAAGCGCTAAGTCTCTTAAGTCTTGAAGTCTTCCGTCTCCCCCCCTCCCCTCCGCCATTCGTTTTATGAACGCTAATATGGAAGAGACAAAAAAAATTATGTGTATTCTTTAGTTGATTTATAAATAAATTAAAAAAAGATCCTCAGGTCTACTTAATTCAGAAGTCATATCAAATGCACATATCCGATCTGGATCCTGTTGGCATTATCTTATGATGCACATCTCTTTTGCAGAAATTCCAAGGTCATGGCTTAACGAGAGGCCCTTCGTTGTCCAACAACCCACCTCTTGGCTCGCAAAGCACCCACCCTGGTCAGCATCAGTGGATGTCCACCCAGGCTAAGCAAATTCATGGAGTTCCTTCACCTTCTTCTTATAGGCCTCATATAAGGCCAAGCATTGCACAGCAAAGGCCTAACACACCACAACAACATCAGCATACCATCCCGTTTGCGCCACTATCATCCTCTCAGCAGCAGCAACAGCAACAGAATCAGAAACAGCAGCTTTTACAGCAGCAGAAGCCGCAGCAAGTGCAACAGCAGCAGACACAACAACAGCAAACACATGTCTCTTCTCAACAAGAACAGGACCATCAGTCTCAGCTTCCTTCTAACAGAATTCAGCAAACAATTCCACAAAATGCTGCTGCTCGAGGTCTTGGGTTACCTCCTCAGAAGTCAAATTTTCAAGCATCACTTCCGTCTGGTGCAGTACAACTGGAACCCTTTAATGCAGCTGCCAATGCTGATCCTGCTGAAGGTGGCAATCAGATTCTGAGCAAGAGAAGCATACGTGAGTTGGTTAGCCAGGTAGGCCAAATTCGTTTTTGAACCCATTCTCCTTGCTCAAATTCCTCTATGAAACCATTTACCTCCTTTCTTTTATAATTTCTTGTTCAATGAACTTTCTGTTTCCAATTACTTCTTGGTTAGTTTCCTTGTGAGTTGAAGTTTGTTGCATTTGTCAGGATGAATTGTAATTTTTGAGCCCTGACTTTGAAATATGTAATTCCTAATCCCATTTTGTTATACTGATCTGGTTAAGTTTCTCCTTTTGCCTATCAATAGATTGATCCATCCGAAAAGCTGGATGCAGATGTTGAAGATGTTCTCGTGGAAATAGCTGACGATTTCATTGAATCTGTGAGTTCTGTCTTAAACTAGTACTTCCTGCTGCAATTGAAACTCAAATCAACTGTCATTTGATACAATTGATGTGATATTAATATTAGCATACAGTGAGGCAATTTTTCTACCTTATTGGTTGGGTTTGTTATTGAAGAGCCTCCAAATGTAAAATCTAAATTGTTGGATGTTATCTAAGACATAAAAATATGTTCAATCATGATTGATTGGGTTCTCCAGTAGTTACCAATCAAGATGCGATTAATATGATCCTCAATGAATAGTTGAATACTAGCATCCATGATGTAAATATCCAAATGGGTTGAAATTTAATCCATGCGGCTAAAATTATGTTTATATTTGATCTGTGTTAAACTATCATTTTTCTTTTTTTTTTTTCTTTGTTCTCATATGGGTTTTAGCATTAGTTGATTTTTAACTATCCATTAGCATACTGCTGATCTCCTTCTTTAGCATTAGTTGATTTTTAACCATCCATTAGCATACTGCTGCCTCCTTCTTGAGCATTGGTTGATTTTTAACCATGCATTAGGATACTGCTGATCTCCTTCTTGAGCATTGGTTGATTTTTAACCATCCGTTCGCATACTGCTGATCTCCTTCTTGATCCCGAATGAAGAGAAAAGATTAATTATGATGTGATTTGTACATGTCTCTAGGACTAGGTAAGCAAGATTAAGACAATTATTGCAATCAATCATATTATAGTCAAACATAGAATTGAATTTTATCGTTGTATAGTAGGCAAAGGTGAGTGAAAGACATTATTGGATAAAGGATTATAGACTCACGAGTCACTGTTGCTTGAGTTATTTAATTAAAGCATAGTTGACGAGAATCACTGGACACTCTACCTCATTTATGTCCACCTAAAAGGCCACAATTGTTATTGTTGGAAGTTTTGGAGACATTGAAGGCCATCTTAACCTCTGTAGGAGTAGTTTGGAGTTGTGGCAAGAAAATCTTGTTGCATGCTAAGATTTTCGCCAATGAGTATATCGTGAAACTCATCAAGGGAGATCTTCTCAATATGAAGTTGTATTTGAATCGACACTGCAAGAGGCTTGCAATCCTCAGTTAGCCATTGATAGTGCGTCGCAGAACATCACCGTTTTCAACTGGTGCAACACTCACTACAAATTAGATGGTGATGAAGTTGATCTTATGCAAATATTCTTGCATGGAGGAAGCACCCTTTCTAATGTTCTGAGGCACTTGTTTTGAGTAATAATATAAGAATGGAACGATGAGAATCTCCATTCATGTACTTCCCACGCTACGAGAGGTGTGGATGCTGACAACATAAGGTAGCACCTGCTTGGAGAGTGTTCCATTAATCCATGAGAGGAGCTGTTGTTCAGGCTAATACCACTTTTGGTAGTATAAATTTGGTAATTTTTGCTTCTTGTGTCTTCTCTGTTGTGGCAGTACTGTAGTCTTCAACTGTCGGTGGCACTGCTGTAGTCTTCATCTGTCGGTGGCGGTGCTGTAGTCAATCCATCTATAAAGCCAACAACGTTAAGGGCAGGGAGAAATAATGATTTCCATATGAAATAGTTTACATTACAAGCTTAGGTGGAGCTAATTAAGTGGTGTTGGATATCACAAAGGTCGATTTTGGGGCGGTGCTGCTGGAAGCCAGGAAATAGTGGAGATTATTTGTAGGTAGAACAATGAGTCAGTGCTCCTTGATTATCAATTTTCAATTATATGCGGCGAATACATTGTATAAATAGATACAATAAAAGGTTTATCTAACTGCTCCTATTATGCTATTTATACAATCAGGATGAGAATCTAGTTGCAAACCACAATTTAAGGTTATATCTAACTGAGATTTTGGTTGGTTATATTTCCAGGATCTTTACTGAGACTTTGTCAAAAATACCCATGTGATGCAAGGGTTAGACTAGTGTGTGCGCACGCGCACACATTTTTACTACTTTTTGCTTTATGATTGTACTGACATTATAGTCTTGTGGTTCATGCTTCATTGACAGGTAACAACATTCGCTTGTTCTTTAGCTAAACACCGGCAATCTAAGATATTAGAAGCAAAGGACATCCTTCTACACGTAGGTGAGATTTGAAATGTTATCCTTCATGGAATAGTTCGCTTCCAGCATTTCATTTTTCTCATGCATAAACTTTTACAGCATTGCTTCAACTTTTTTGCAGAGAGAAATTGGAATATGACACTACCAGGCTTCAGTGGGGATGAGATCAAGTCTTATAAGAAACCTGTAAGAATCTTTCAGATAGTGATTTTTTAAAAACTTTTATAAATTACTTCATGGGAACAGATTAACGTGGAGGAGCAGCTTGTATTCTTTGTTGTCTACCTTTATGAATTGATCTTAATCTTTCCTACTAACCTCCTCGTCACTTTTGATCTGCAGTTCACTAATGACATTCACAGAGAGAGACTTGCTGCGGTATGTGTGACTGTAACATTTCAACCATTTAAGGTTTCTTAGGTAGTGGCTTATGTATAGCTTGTAGGTTCGCGTGATTCTTACTTTATACTCCAGTTTAATTGCTCTTCCTTAACATTTGAACAAATACCTTGAAGCCGAATAGGAGTAATGCTAGTTAGCGCAGTTTTGACACCACGCAATCAATGAATTCGGGGACGCTTGGGAGTGCTTAAATAATGAGCTTTTCTAAAATGAAGATTATTTTGGAACTTTTTAGAAAACGAGGTCGACTTTTTTAACCTAATATATATATGTATGTATATATATGTATATATATGTATGTATGTATGTACATGTATATGTACATATAGGGAGGGGAGGATAGAGGCACTCCTTTTTCAGTTTATGGCTGGGGTGATCTCCAAATTCAATTTCCACCGTTGGATAAGAAAAAATATGAGTTAGAAATCTACCCGTAAAATTTCAGCTCAATTGGGCCACGGATTCACCTCTATCCGATTACTTGATTAAGATGATAGAAAGTAAGAAAATTTAAAAATATATATGTTATATCATTTCTGTCATATTGATCAAGTGACCGGATGGAGGTGAATTCGTGATCCTATTGAGCTAAAATTTTATGGATAGATTTTTAACTCATTGTTCTTTATATCTAACGGTGAAGATTGAATTTGGAGGTCATCCTAGTCATAAATCGAAGAGAGAATGCCCAGAAGTGTCTTTATAGAAGGAGTGCCTCTATCCTTCCCTATATATATATATATATATATATATATATGATATGATGCATGCACTCCATACACTCCATGCGCACTACCTAGCTATTTTTGGCTAAGGAGACCTCTAAACCCAATTTTTACCGTTAGATATAAAGAATTATGAGTTTAAAATATGCTGACAAAAGTTTAATTCAATCGGACCGTGATTCGACCTCCATCCGGCATTTTGATTAAGATAACATAAAAAGAAAATATATACATTTTGTCAATTTTTACTATTTATGTCAATTTGATCAAGAGGTCTGATGAAATCGAATCGAAGTCTGATTGGGCTGAAATTTTATCAGTATATTTTTAACTCATAGTTCTTCATATCTAACGGTGACGATTAGATTTTGAGTTCTCTCTAGCCAAATATTATTAGGGAGTGCGTGTGGAGTGTATGGAAGGTAGGGAGTGCATGCATCCTATCCCTATATATATATATATATATATATATATATATAAAGGTTGCACAATATATAATTCACCTGTATTTGTTAAAATTAAAATATTTTTTATAAAATATTATAGAAGGTTTATTGAAAAATGTGAAAACTTTTTTGGAATGAAAAGCAGTGAGTACTGACAAAACTCCCTAAATGTTTGAGGTAGCACACTGATGATTACTGTTTTAGGCACGTAGTACGTGTACTATTTACGTCTTAGGAGGCGTTTGGGAGTGCTTTTGAAATGAAGCTTTTATAGAATGGAAGATATTTTGTCCTTTTAGAAAAACAAGCTCTACTATTTTGACCTAAAAAATAAGTAATAAAAAGATCTCATTACGTAAAATTTTAATACTTACCATCGCAAAGTAAAATATCAAATTTTAATTTGTGCTTGCATCATAAACCTGACACCTATTCAGAAATTAACATCTCAATTGTGTTCGAAGGAGTTAAATAGTTTGCTTTTCTTAAGTATCCTATTCAAGAGTATAGCATATGTTCGAAGTTCTTTATGGGCTCTCTACAATTATTTGGGGGTGTGAATGTGTGGGATGCAGGTCAGTTGGGCTAATACTTTAGTCTGAGCTGGTCCTTTTACTCCTTTACTACAAGTTAGTATATATGCGTGTGAAATTCTATGGCATATACTTGAAAGCAACCCCTTAATAGTGATCCGTGGGTCTGGCAAGCAGCAAGTAGCTTTGTTTATAATGCCTCGCTCTGGTAGCCTAGTCCAATAATAGCTACTATAGTGAACGCAAGTTGGCTTGCTTGAGCTCAGTTATTTTCATACTGTTCTTATTTATTTATTTATTATTATTATTGTTTTTTTTAAATAAATGTGGTTCCTGCTTTACATAATTAAGCATTGTTTTCGTTTAACATCATCCTTCTACTTTTCTTTTATTTCTCCCCTTTGAGCTTGTCATTTTCTGTATTTTAAAAGTATATATCTTATTGTGCATCTAATGCATGGCCTACCCTTTCCTGGACCATTAGATTAAGAAGTCAATGGCTGGAGGTAACGAGTCAGGCAATGTGAAAACACCTGCATCTGGGCATGCTGGACCAAGTGCAAAAGCTCATTCAAAGACACCAGCCATAGGTTCTCCGAATCCATGACCACTATGAGACCTTAATGAATAGTCCACTGACTCTCAATACTGTCCAATGGCCATGAATATTGCTGAAGTAGCCATTTCCCCAAGTTTACATAAATCAGAAACAGGTAAAGTCGTTTTGCGTTCCTATCCAAGTCCTATTCACTATACATGCAAAAGGAGAGAATTGTTAAAGAAGGAGAGTTGGTATTGTATACTGCAACAACGAGAAAAAGATGTGCCAAGTTTTGTTCCAGCCTTCCATCAATCGGAGATGTTGAACCAGCAAAATCCACGAAGGAAAAATTCCATGTTGCAAAAGAAAGCTTGTATATAATAGCATCTCCAGTTTGAAGATTATAATAACAAACAAACAAAGGTTTGGTACAACTTTTAGTCATGGCCACGTCATGTGTTCCACAGAAGTAGTGCGAGTCGTTATCTCTTTACTTTACAAACTTAACTTTAGAGAACTCTTGTACTTTTAAAATGATAAATTCTTTTACTATGTTGTATCAGAAAGAACCGTGCTTAAAATAAAGTCTGTAGCCAATCAGATCTTGTTACTTCATCTTGGTTGGTACCAGGACCGCTAGATTTAGATCAGACGGGGATGCTCTGAATCCCTTTGTTAATCAAGTCCCCAAAAGAAACTTTCGATACTAGTAACCAATAAGAATCTGCCGCGTTTGTAAGTTTTAGCCAAATTTAACACTGCGCAACTGAATTGAGGATTAATAGGCAGTGGTGGAATCGGGTACAGAGAAGAACGAACCTTCGTTGTTTCTTCTTCAAATTTCCCATTGACATAAAACAATTTCTTTTCTCCCCTAATTTCTTGGTTGATTAATCTCTGCAATGGCGATCGGGGAGAAGAACAGGGTTGCAATTTGTAAGCCGGAGAATGTAATCATCGACACAGATCCAGGAATTGGTACAACTACTGCTGCTCTATATTGCATGATTCTAAATCAAAGATTTGTGTTTGATTTAGTTTGGTTTTGTTCTGATGAATTGATCTTGTTTCGGATATGTATGTATGTAGATGATAGCATGACGATTCTTATGGCTTTCCAAACGCCTGAGATCAACGTTGTTGGTTTGACAACAATCTTTGGTAATGTCAGCACCCACGATGCTACGCGCAATGCGTTGCTTCTGGTATGTATCAAAGGTTGATTCTTTTTTTAAGATTGAAATTGTAATCTACTCGTGTTTCTGTGAAAGATTACTTTCTTGTTTACCAGTGGCGTTGGAGTACATTGAGATTTATTTATGTCTGTATCTGCAAGATGTAATTCACTCTTACCGTCGTGAAAAATTTCGAAGTTCTTGTCTTTGTTGAATTAGATATGGGAGCATACTGATCGTATGTTAATTTCTGTAACGTGTAAAAAGGATAGTGTGAGATGGCTGGGCGTGCTGATGTGCCAGTAGCAGAGGGCAGCCCTGAACCCTTGAAGGTAGAGCCTGTTCTTTGTTTTGGGTGGGCTATGTTTTTTATTTTTAAAATACGGACTGGTTCAATGTTTTGGATACTTGCTATTCTCATTATATATAGAGAGGAGAACCACGTATAGCTGACTTTGTTCATGGTTCCAATGGATTGGGGAATATATCTGCGCCAATGCCATCAGCTCAAAAATCTAAGAAAAGTGCATCTGAATTTTTAGTGGATACAGTGTCTGAAAACCCTGGTGAAGTTTCGGTACTTGCATTGGGGCCTTTGACGAATTTAGCCTTAGTAAGTAGCTGTTTATCCTCTATGATTGAAGCTTCATTTTCTCCTTTGATTGACTAAATTTCCTTGGCCTTTTCTTTCATATAAATGCTTAGCAGGACTAACGCCTTGTTTCTAGAACAACAAGCTATCAAATTTAGAAAAATATATACATGTGATCGTGTTGATTTCGGCAGTAACTTTTAGGACTACGGTGATCAGTAACAGTAACTTAAATTTGCTGTGTCCTTTACCAGGCAATTAAAAGAGACTCATCTTTTGCCAGTAAAGTGAAGAGGGTGGTAATACTTGGTGGAGCTTTCTTTGCATCTGGAAACGTGAATCCTGCTGCTGAAGCAAATGTAAGATAATGACGCCTTTTTAGTTTAAACACTTATTTGAAAGTTTCTGTGACAGCGCCTAGTTTACCCAATCCTTCATGCTGATATTTTAAAATCTTGCTTCCTGGAGGCTTGATGAATAGTCTAAGGGTTGGAGAACTTTGTTCAAAAAGATTTAAGCATAAGCTGTACCAAGTCTCCTTCATAGTTTTCCTGCATTGCCATTGCTAATAAATTGTGTGATTCTTTGTTCAACTTCTCATCATCTACTTAGTCATGCCCAATTTTGTTACGTTGGTCATTGTATGACCATGACTGAAAAAGATAGCGGTTTGTTACGATTTGTTGGGGCCTGGGGAGCTTGATGCTATACTTGGTTGCTGGAATAATGATTATTTTCCTTAGGTTACCAATTCTAAGGGGTCTTTGAGCTGTTTATATTCTCTGCTCGCGTCTTATTGCAAGTTGATATAGGACAGTTCAGCGTTAAAGGAGTAATAGATTGCTTTGACTAATCTAATCTATCGCTCTGTGTTACCAGAGCCACCTTTGTTCGAAATATTAATAATGTTTATAAATGTGAGCAGATATATGGTGATCCAGAGGCAGCTGATATAGTCTTCACTTGTGGAGCTGATATAGTAGTTGTTGGCATCAATATCACTACTCAAGTAAAACTAACTGGTGAGCTTTATATGTTGTAGTGCTATTATAATTATAATTAGTAAGTATTACTTGTCATGCCATTCCCAATTGCAGATGCAGACCTCCTTGAGCTGCGAAACTCGAAAGGAAAACATGCACAATTTATCTGTGACATGTGTAAGTTCTACAGGGATTGGCATGTGAAGTCGGACGGCGTCTATGGTAACATTTTAAGTTCTTTTCTTAGTTTTATGCTTTGGAAACTTTTGCATCAATCATCTTAATTTGTAATGAGTATTCTATTTCAGGTATTTTTCTTCATGATCCTGTCAGCTTTGCAGCGCTAGTTCGGCCTGATCTGTTCTCGTTTAAGGAGGGAGTTGTGCGAGTTGAGACTCAAGGGATTTGTGTTGGCCACACACTGATGGACCAAGGATTGCGGAAGTATGACTGTAGTTTCTTGGTTCTTAGCTTTCATTGCATTCCACTAAGTTTATTAATGATATTTCACTGCAGGTGGAATGGCAGCAATCCATGGTCTGGTTATTCACCCATCTCTGTAGCTTGGACAGTTGATGTGCCTGGGGTTCTTGCATTCATCAAGGGGCAACTTATGAAGCCATGCCAATGAAGAAGGAAGTTCATACCTGTTGTTCAATTGCTCATTACAGAGTCAACAAAAATGTAATATGTGTTGACATTTTTGTTGATGTATCGATTGTATCTAGAGAAGAATTCCAGTAGGTTCTGTTTATTAATCACGAAGTTTTTGTTTCTTCATGCCGTGCATAAGGAGAATACAGTGCTGTTTATTGAATTTTTAGTTACAGGTGAACTTGGTTTTACCAGAAACAATTATAGACTATCAACAAGAACAATTATTTTGACATATTTTCCAAAACTTATGGGTACAAGACCCCGAAAACTGAGAGAGTTATCTGCCAACTGGTTTACCATTGTACAAAATAACTTCTATAGACATGCAGCTTACAGGGAGGACCGGAGGATACATTTTGAACCATGTCCATGGTTAAAGTTCTTAGCTCAAGTGTGGACGAGGTAATTTGACATACCGTGTGAATGATACAGGCTTCAATTAGATTGATGCATCAAAACTCTTTGTAGGAACACTAAAACATGGTGTCAAAGGAAACTGCCTTCAAAATCATTGCAAAAGATTACATCATGAATCCAAATGCTTCCAACATTTAAATTAGAATTGAAACATACAATATACATAGGGGTGGCAATATATGACCCGACTCGAAAATTCGATCCGAAACCGACCTGTTTAATCAGGGTTAGGGTTGGAAAATTTGACCCGTATAAATATATGGGTTGGGTTAGGGTTGAACAAATTTGACCCGATTATTAAATGGGTCAACCGGATTAACCCGAAATTGATCCACCAACCCGAAATGTCACCTTTTGAAAGAACAATTTTTGATTTTTTCTTACCGTATAATAAAATATTGACAATAAAAATAATCGATACTAGTTATTTACAAACTATTACATTAAAATATATTTATAATTAATTTTTTATTTTTATATCTTAGTAAAATAGTATAAGATGAAAATTATAATATTATCAAAGTATTACTATGTAGGTATTTTTAATGATTTAATTTAGATTTCAGATAAAAGGTTTTTATAAAAATTTTGTTAGATAGATATATTTATCAAAATTTTTATCAAATTATTAACATAGTATTTGTAATCATAAATTTCAGCTGTTATCATATATTTTTTAAAAATAAAAATAATATATTTTTTTATATTGTAAGGACCGATGAAAACATTAAAGAATGTTGTTGAATATAATTATATCTTGTCAGTAAAAATATCGTGCACTTTCATTCGAACTGATCTTATAATTTCACTAAAGCTTAAAAATATAAAATTAATAATAATAATTTTAATTATTAAATAGATCGACCCGAATTTAATCCGGTTATTAATAGGTTAGATTAGGGTTGACAATTTTAACCCGTATAAATTTATAGATTGGGTTAGGATTAAACAAATTTGACCCGATTATTAAATGGATCGACCCGAAACCGACCCATCAACCTATATTGCCACCCCTAAATATACAGAATGCAGGAATAAAAATTTGGGTGAAGTTGTGATATACAAAAATGTCCATCTTGACATTTACAAGTCAGCTGACGCAATGGTGTTAGGCTCTCTTTGCTCGAACAAATAGTGAAGAAGCAAATCCTCTTGACCTTCGCTTTTTTTGATCTGGAGGAAACCTTTAAAATGTACTAGGTTCCATTTTTTATAATTCCAGGTATGGGCAAAAATAACTACGAGGGACTTTGTAGTGCCAACTCCTGTGCGCCATTACACTCTGCACTGGCTATTTGCAAAGCCTCAGAAACAGATGGCTCCTTCACAGTAGAAGCACTTAAATGAGAACTTTTAGAGTTTGCATATATTCCTTCTCTAGTTATACAAAGCCAAGTTCTCTGATCCTCAACATTGTCTTTGTCATCTATAGGGACATGCCATGATCCTATATCTAATTCCTGAAACATTAAGAAAACCAAATCCATATTAAGTTAATCATATAAATCAAAATCAACTTTTCATTTAAAATGTAGAGGGCAACTTCACACATTGGCAAAAGACAAAACGAACCTGAATGGCTACAGAATATGTAGGGGGCATCACAAGCTTCAATGCACCTTTAACAAAGGTGTACCGAACCTGCAAGGAATATCAACACTAATGTTTGTAAAATGAATTGGGGGACCAGGGCAACAACCATGACCGCAAAATTTAGCACTACTATAAGGAATTTTATAGCCATCCATTTAGCACTACTATAAGCAATTTTATAGACATCCATTTTGCACTAGTATAAGAAATTTCTAGAAAGTTAGAACTACATTAGACACTTTAAAACTCCACCACGATTTGTTGTATTAAAGGTGTACATTAGACACTTTACAAAAGGCAATTTCCTAGTGTAAATGTTTAATATAGCATCTTCTTTTTACCTGATGACGCTCTTTCCACTTAGGGAAGAAACTTCTTCCAAGTAGCTCAAAGATATGATCCCTCATTTCATCGTTTGTCACAACCAGACATTTCAGCTTAACAGCTGCATAGAGCCAATACCAATCATCATTTGATCCATATGGAGTTTTGTATAGAGCTCCTTCAGCACTCCATGTATTAAGAATTTCGCTGTAAGTTGGGTTTTCCATGAGCTCTTTCACACGCTTGCTATGCAGCATAACAAGTGGCCATTTGTGCTGCCTTCCTTGTAATTCCCGCACAACTGCATCAAGCTGAGACAAACTAAAACCACCTTCTGTAAAATTCTGTTGATAAAATCCAATGTTTGCTCCATCAATGACAGCTTCATACGACAAATGATTCTCTAACCAGTCCTGGAAATTCCTAAAATTTGCTTCCCCTTTCCTCTCTGCTGCCAGTGCTGCTACAGACTCTGCAAACTTCTCCACCTCCTTCTCATCAATATCAACACATGCCAATTTCCTGCCGCAGCATGAACAGACACCCGCAGCATTCACATAAGCTCTGCTAACCTGCCAAGGGCCCTTTCCCAACCATCCAAGACCATGCCAACCTCCACCATTGCTTGCTACCGCAGCTCTAACATCGCTGGTAACAACATCCTCTTTACTGATCTCCGTTGCCCTCTCACACCTGAACCACTTCTCTACAACCTTTGCCGTCGACTCTGACACCCGCCCAACCAAGCTTCTAATCTTATGCAAGTACTCATACACCTTGTCCTCCCTACCAGCAACAACACTAACATCCAACAATGCCGACAATTCATTTTCTTCTGGGACAATTTTAAATTTACCCATGTACTCTTCAACATCATAGGCCATATCAGCATCTCCTGATTGGCAAAACCCAAACAGCGCCGGTGAAAAAGTTCGAAGCTTTGGCAAGAGATCGAACTTTTCACCCATTGTCTTCACCATATCAAATGCTCGTTGAGGTCCTTGATACGTCGAAATGCGTGCCATAGTGGTGATGGTGGCTTCCGTGGGGTTTGAACCTGACATAAGCATTTCATCGAACACCTTAAATGCAGTTTCAAAAATCTCCCGTTTCTTCTCATTAGTTTGTTCTTCTTCAAATGCTGTGGAGAGTAGATGAAGGAGAGTGTTGTAGTGGGAAGCAGATAGGTGGAGAGTAACAGCTCCGCCGTGAGCGCCGGCGGCGTTATAAAGAGAAAGAGCGCGTCGGTGATCGTTGGATTTGGCGCAATCGAGGAGAGATCGCCTGAATTCGAAATCGGGAGTCTCACGCTTCCTTCGCTTCGGATTTCGTTTCGAATCCATTGCTGTAGCAGGGAACAGGATCGAAGATTCCAATAACTATAAACCCTAGAAAATCCTTCGAATAATAATCCTCAGAAAACCACGACTATGAAATTAGATAGATCTTTCTGCAATAGTAAACTAAAAGGGTGTTGTTTAAAAATTGGATGAGCTTAATCTTGCCGATCTTTCTGCAATTACACAGCCATAAGGGTATATAGTATATATTTAGTATATAGGATGTTAGCTGAAAATTTCTTTCAGGGGATTTCTCTTGTTTATTTATCTAATACTTTTTCTTTTTCAATTGAAGATACAAAATTGTCTTCTGGCAGGTGCAGTAACCACTACCTTGCCTCGCCATGGAGATCTATTGATTGATTTGGTCGGTGAGAATTCATAATTAATTACTACTTTTTTCTGTCTGAGATTGATTCTTAAGACATGTTTCAAATAGATAAAATTAAATTTCGCCAAAAGTAAATTTCCAAAAAAAGTAAAATTTAGTGAAAATAGAGTTCAAATTGATATTTAAAATATGTGAAGTAGAGTTCAAAATTAAAACCTTTTGTAGACATGAAATTTAATTTGAAAGTAAAATTAGAGTTTAAAGTGATAATTGAAATATGTAAAATAGTCGAACCTAAAATCTAAAATCTAAACTAGTGGAGTTTGGTGCATCTAAAATATGCCTTTAAGTAAAGCGATAAGGGAAGCAAGCGTTGGTTCTTTTTAAGTGAAGCAACAAGAGTTGTCAGAGGCGAAGACCCACCATAAATGAAAAGTTGGTCGACACTATAATAATAATAGAGTAAAAAAATAAAAAAATTGTACTATTGATTGATTTAGTGTACATACATAAAATGTAAAAAATACTATCTTATAGAAATATTTTTTTAATATAAAATATATTTTATTGGATTTTTATAAGAACTCCTAATTAATTGAACTTTTATAGAATTTCTAGCTAATTGAACTCTTATAATGTATTGTTTATTTCTAATACTATCATTCAAGTTAGAAAGTAAATATTGTGAACTCGCAACTTACCATTTTATGCAGCAACTTTTATTCTTTTCCAACTCCTCTATGTTATAATATGAAAATTTGAGTGGTGATTAGCAATGCGTAATAGCACAATTGGTGGAAGTAGTCACATACATAAGATTGTGGGAGTAGCAATCGGAGATAGCATTATGATGATTAGAGTAAGATCATGACAGTGGTGATCGGAGATAGAATTGCATTACTGCAATCACAAAAGTAGCGGTGAAGCATTGCGGAAGTAGCAATCTTTAGCAACAAAAGTTAGATCGGAGCTAAATATCTAGAATTGGATTCAATAGTCTCAAATAGTCTATCTGGAACTAAACTCATACTAATACCAACACCAAATTAATACAATAGTATGAAAGTTAAGTTTAATTTATATTATAAGAGCAATCCAAATTATTGGCATAATAGTATGAAAGTCAAATCCAAATTATAGTATTAAAATAACCAAAGTAAAGCACAATGGCATAAAATTTAAATCCGAAATACGGTATAAGAATAACCCAAATTATGTAAAACGCTATATAAGTCAAGTTCGAATAATAGTATAAAAATAAATGATGAAAAATACACTCCTAAAATAAAAAGTAACAAAGGAAAAATTATGAAATAATCGAGAGTCATCAGGATAAGAACTCTTGAACTTGTTAGAAAAGGTATCAATTTCAAAATCATGTGATACTGAGTGAAAGGACCGGGTAAGTTGCTCTTCACCATTTTAAATGAAATGGAGAAGTCGGTTGACTATGAAATAAAAAAGTAGAGTATAAAATAATAAGATAAAAATTGTATTATTGAATTGTATATACTGATTGATTAAGTATACATATATCGAATATGAATTTATACAAAGATATAGAGTCATTGCCTCATTGATGTACTTATGTAATATCAAATTATTTATATTTTATTTGGATTTTTATTTATTCTCATCTCATAGTGTATCGTTTATTTAAAAAAAAATTGTATAAAGTTGATAACTCGTAGATGTAATGTTACTCTTTTTCTACTATTTTAGTTTGTTGTTGAAATTATTTTACTGCTATATGCTACACTACAGTGTTGTTGTTCCAATTAAATTGTGACAGATTTCACTTGATTGTAATTTGGTTTTGCTAACTCTTTCTTATGTTTGTTATTATGTTCTTCTTAATTTGTATATATTTTGAATTTGGAAAACAGCATTGTGAATGCAAGTACTAGTTCTTAAATGGTGGAATCGGCTTTGCAATGATATCTCGCGGTAGCATTATGTGGAATGGATTTCTCTAGCATTTGGGTACTTCATTTTGGCAGTTACCATCATGTTTCTTTCCACTCAGAGACAAATTGCTCTTGCTAAGCTAGCTTTGGGGAGTAAAAAGCATGTGGCATAAAAGACGATGCTCTAAATGTGCGATTTTCAAGACCTTTATCTTAGAAGCTCTGTTGGTGGTTTATAGCCCGATTTCAAGTGATTTTGGTATAAAGTCATTGTGTTGGTCACTTCTTTAACACGGCTTCTCTTAGATTTGAGAGGCCATATATCTTCCTAGAATGTTTTTTCGGTAGTCTGAAGCCTTTTATAATGTTGGAACTATGAAGATAATTTTGATGATAATAAAAAATTAAAAACTATGATTTATATTAGACTAATATCTGAAATTAAGTTCTGCAGGATTAGACAAACGAAGATCATTTTATTTACAGCAGACAATAACAGCCATCATGCAGCCAACTGTTATGTTACTACAAATTAAACAGCATACGGAACAGAGGATGTTATAGTCACATTGCAGTCAGCTGCTTGACCACTGAAGCACAAGAAGACTTCTCTGTTTCAAAACAGAGCTTTGGGTTCAATAGCAACAAAACTTTCATTGCTTCAAAAATCCTCTGGATTCACAACACACTGAAGCAATTCAAATAGAAGATCTACAACGAGCAAAAATCATCTTTTTTTTTTTTTCACAGAAAGAGAAAGCTCTATAATTAAGGGAAGAAAGCACATTATACAAGTCAAGATCTTCAATCAAGTCAAGCAGTCAACCTGGGATTCATTAAATATGGACAAGCCAAATCAACTTTTCTATTTCAGACAGCAACTTAGCTAAAACAAGCTCATAATCACTGGCGGTAAATTTAAACTTTTATAATGCATTTAATGCCATGGAGACATTGCACAAAGACAGCCGAAAGCAATCAAGGGAGCGGTTGATCAACCGCTGGCAAAACTGCTCTCTTTCTGACGTGAAGAACCACCAATAAAAAAAAACGCCAACGGCAACATTCTTCAACGGTTCCTGCACAAAGACGAAACACTATAAGAAGGGAGGCACAGCAACAAAGGAAGCGTAGAGAGAATACAAGCAAAACAGAGACATACAAGAACTCTACTACTCTACGCAAACAACAAAAATTTTGCTGCTGATCACACTGAAGAAATCTCTCTCAGTAACCTCTCTGATCATCTCATTAGAAACACTTCATGAACACATAACATTCATGAGATAGATCTTGTGCTCAATTTCTGTTTATTTTTTTGTAACCTATTACTGACTTTGTGAAGGTGGTACTGCAGGCACCGGAAAAGAAAGCTCAGGTGGAGCTTGGTGAAAATTCTTAGACCTTGTAATAGAGTTAGCAAATCAGCCAGAGGGACAAGTGTGTCTAGTAGGCTGTTAGGGATTGTCTTAGTGAAGAAACCCGGTAAGAGTAAGTGTGCTTGGTGAAGCATTTTGCTCTTGGTGTATTTGTAACTTATTAAAGGTTTAGTGAAGCTTTGGCTCTGGTGATAGAGCGACCGTAGATGTAGGAAAAAGGGTTTTGCCGAACCACGTTAAATATCCTGAGTACTATCCTTTTTACATATGTCAGTAAACACTCTAACTCTCTCAGTCTGCAGGTTACAAATTGACACAGCTGGCTGTAAGCCTGCTACCAGTAGGATAACTAAGTTTGACGAAAATTTTTATTAACTAACTCAATTCACCCCTCCCCTCTTGAGTTAATTTTACAGAAAAACCTAACAATTGGTATCAGAGCAGGCCTTCTGAAAACAAAGGTCTAACAACCTTGAGGTAAAAGATTCTTATGGCTAACAGTGTTCCTATAGCTTTTGAAGGTAGATCTTCCAACAGACCACCACTCTTTGATGGAACAAACTATGGTTACTGGAAAACCAAAATGACAATCTTCATTCGAGCACAAGACTTCACACTATGGAAGATCATACGAGATGGACCAATCGTGCCAACTAAAGCAGACCCAGATGGAATACGCATTCCAAAGGCAGAACGTGAATACAATGATGAAGATAACAAGCTCATATCAATGAATGACAGAGCCATGAATCTTCTTTACTGCGCACTAGATCCAAATGAGTTCAACAGAATCAGTGCTTGTAACATTGCCAAAGAAATATGTGATCAGCTAGAGATAACACATGAAGGAACCACACAAGTCAAGAAAACCAAAATAAACCTACTCATGCATGAGTATGAAAACTTCAAAATGAATCGAGGTGAGTCCATTACTCAAATATTTTCTAGATTTACTGACATCACAAATCCTTTGAAGAATCTAGGAAAAGTCTTCAAACCCGAAGAGCTGAAATGGAAAATATTAGGAGCTGTGTTGCCAACCTTTGGATCAAAGATAGATGCCATAGAGGAAAATCTAACTTTTCCGCAAATGTCTCTGGATGAACTAATTGGCAAACTAATGGCCAAAGAACTGTCACTAAAGAAATCTGATGAACGTCCTGAAGGGATTGCATTAAAAATAAATGACCAGCAGGTAAGTGATTCCTCCTCTGATGAAGATATTGCACTCTTAATCCGTAAATTTAAAAGTTTTGGTGAATCTAAATAGAAATGTCATGAATCACTCGCTCACGTTTTGGTGAACTCACAATCCTAAATGAGAATACCAGCACTTAGATGAATACTCCTAATTGAGATTTGCTAGCGCCAACGCAAACATTCAAAATCTAAATATGAATATGAATGTAAAATACTACCACTAGTACGAATATCAAAAACCTAAATTTGAATATTAAAGCTAACACATGCATCATGATGAAAAATTGAAATGTAGTTATCATATACCTCTATAACCATTAAATATCTTACCTGGCTCTGATATTAATTGTAAAATAATGCATTACCTAATACCATTAAAGATTCCTAATAAATTACCTAATATTTTGATCTCCACCTTTCTATTTGTAAAATAATACAACGATGGACGGATCAATTTTACTAGATAGTAAATCGTCATACACCAAACTAGTCTTTACTAGGAGAGAAACGGTTATATGTAATACAATACGCAATAACGAATGAGTATATAGTAAAACAAGTTAATATGTTTTCTTCAAATTATAATAAACATTATTGAACACCTTTTATAGGAAGCATATTCGTCGAAAACTTCGTAGAATAAATAGTGAATGAAAACTAAGTTATAAAATAAACAATCAGTTACATACAATGCATTAAATCATAAGTGAATAAAAAAATAAATAATCAAATAAATAATATTAAAATAATATTATCATCTAATACATAATATAATTGTAATTAAAACTTTATTAAATATAAGAATTTAACAAATTATAATTCAAAATAAAATGCAATAGTTTGAGAGTCATGAAAGTATATATATATATATATATATATCATTCTAGTAGAATATATCCGAACACTCGGTGTCCAGACTTTAATTACGCCTATATATCGAGGCTACCACCATACCAAATAATCGGTCCGGATGGATAGTAGTATCTTTTCTAGGTAACTGCCACGTACCAAGTAAGGTCTTGATTTCAGCCTTTTATCTACTTGCATGCCTCCTGCAAGCCCCGGATCACTCACTTTATACATTCATAATATTCACAAACGAGATATATTTACACATATATAACTCTTAGAAATAAGATAATTTTTGTGTACATACACATTCACAAATTGAAAATATTTAGAAAGTAAGGCATTAACAATGTTAAAAATTTATTTCACATTTAACAATGATCAAATCAAGAACAATTACACATTTACACATTTGACTTCATTTATATCAAAGTAAATACAATTCATAAATCTCGTAAATACAATACACAAATATTGTTCATTTGTCTTTTAGATACAAGAGCTATCTTACAAGACATAAATCTTTCTAATCTTGCTCAATGCTTGTATCTCTGAAGTTCATATAGGATTAAACGTTAGGCATCATGGGGATAATATGAAAATTTGCAAGATTGAATTTGTTAGAATTCAAGGTTCTATTACTGAAAAAAAATTCAATGACAAAGTTCGGACACATTACCAAATATGTAACGTTGAGAATGATAGTCAGGCAAATGTTCTTATGGAGTTTCAGATAAGTCAGTGTCATATTACTCTCTTTAGTTGTCGTATTATTTCGGCCTTTATGATTGAATCTTTTAGCAATAAAACTTCATATCTTACTGTTGGAACTCTCAGAGGTTGATTTTTATGATAACAGTGAATTAAAAATCATGATTTATGTCGAACTAATAAAACTGAAATCAAGTTTTGCAGGATTAAATAAAACAAGTTTATCTTACGTTCGGTAGACAACAATCACAGTCATTAAACAGCCAGCTGCTCTGCTGCTGTCAATATGATAATCGAGCAGCATAACAGAACAGAGGATTTCACAGTCACCCAGCAGCAATCCGTTCAGGCACTAGTTATATGAAGACTTTTCTGTGAAGCACAAAAATAGAGGATCGGGTTCGGCAACGAAGCTCTTGCTCAAGCTTTTCATTTAAGATCTTTTAGATATACATATACCACTAAAACAAATTAGACGACACAAGATCTACAACGAGTCAAAGATCATCTTATTCATAAGAAGAGCAAAGTTCAATTCTCAAGAAAAGAAAAGAGATAATTACCCATTAAATACAACTAAGTTGACTGAACAAGTCAAGCTGTTGAAGTCAAACCAATCCAAAGCAGACAACTTGGAAAATATTAAATCGGGACAAGCTAACTCAGCTGGAGAACTGAATACAACATCTCAGCTGAAGCAAGTCTAGGATCGTTGGCGGGAGAATTCAAATTTCCTTCCTCGTTGCATTTAATGCCGATGGAAGACTTGCACCAGAGTAGCCGAAACATATCGTGGAGGCAGTTGATTAACCACTGAAAAAAGTGCTCCTATCCATCTTGGAAATCTATCAATGCAAAGAGGCGCCAACGGCAACTTTCTCCAACGGGAAGAATAATCCTGCAAAGACAATAGAGTCTATAAGAAGGGAAGCAGAGGAACAGAGGAAAGATGGAAAAATCAACGAACAAAAATTCAAAAACACATCTGCTTTACATCGTTTAATCCACTCAAGTGAAGAAAGAATTTTTGCTGCTGATTACACAGAAAGCATCATCATCAGTAACTAGCTCGATCTTCTTAACAGAGAACTTTAAGAACATTCACTTACATTGAGATAGATCCTATGTCTAACATTTTTCTTTTAGCTTCATACAGTTTTGTGATAGAGTGCTCAGTGCACTTAGCAAACAAGCTCGGTTGGAGCTTATGAAAGTTCATAAACTTTGTAATTGAGCTAGCATATCGACAAGAGGGACTAAGGTGTCCAGTAGGCTGTGAAGGATTGTCTTGGTGAAGAAACCCTTAAAGAGCAAGTGTGCTTGGTGAAGCACTTTGGTCTTGTTGTATCTGTAGCTTGTTAAAAGTATATAGCTCTTGTGATAAAGCAACCGTGGATGTAGGTAAAGAAGTTTGCCGAACCACATAAATACTCCAAGTATTCTAACCTGAACGTAGCTAATAGTAAAAAATTAGATATACGTATTAACTCTCTGTCTACAGGATACAAGATCATTCACAACCGGCTGAAAAGCTGCCGTTAGTAGGAACATTATCCTTACGGAAATTTTTAATTTATCAACTAAATTCACCCCTTCCCTCTTGAGTTGTTATTGCGGGAGATTCAACAATTGGTATCAAAGAAGGCCTCCAAAATTAAAGGTCTAACAATCTTGAGGTAAAAAATCCTTATGGCTAACCTTATTCCTATAGCTTTTGAAAAAAGATCCTCCAACAGACTACCTCTGTTTGATGGAACCAACTATGGTTACTAGAAAATAAAAATGGCAGTTTTTAATTTGAGCTAAACACTTCACGCTCTCTAAAATAATACGTGATGTACCCATTGTGCCGACAAAAGCTGGTCCAAATGGAATAAGAATTCTAAAAACCGAACGTGAGCACACTGATGAAGACAACAAGCTGATATCAATGAATGACAGAGCCATGAATCTTCTCTACTTTGTATTGGATCCAAACGAGTTCAATAGAATCAGTGCTTTAATACTGCAAAGAAAATATGAGATCAATTATAGATAACACATGAAGGAACCGCACAAGTAAAAAAGATAAGAGTAAATCTACACATGCATGAATATGAAAACTTCAAGATGAATAGAGGTGAGTCCATTACTCAAATGTTTATTAGATTTACTAACATCACAATCCTTTAAAGAATTTAGGGAAAGACTTTAGACCCAAAGAGTTGAAATGGAAAATATTGAGCGCTGTGTTGCCAACCTTTGGATCAAAAGTGGATGCCATAGAAAAAAATCGAACCTTTCCTAAAATGACTTTGGATGAACTGATCGGTAAGTTGATGGCCAAGGAATTATCATTAAAGAAAACCAATGAATGTCTTGAAGGATTGCATTAAAGGCTAACGATCAGCAGGTAAGTGATTTCTCCTCTGATGATGATATTGCACTTCTAACCAAAAAATTCAAAAGCTTTCTTAGAAAAAACAAGCTCAGAAGAAAAAGAGGTTTTGGAAGAAAGAATAGAGGAGAAGACAGACAAGACACAAACTGGAACAAACCAGGACACTTTAGAAATGAATGCCCCTTACTGAAGAAATCTAATAATAAAGACAAAAAAAGAAAACGAGCAATGGCCGCCTGGAGTGACGAGGATGAAAGCTCATCAAAAGACAATCAGACTGAGCCTGAGAAAAATGAAGAAGTCACTCTATACTTGATGGCCGATCATGAAGATGCAAGTGAGGTAAGCTCTACTCATTGTGATGACTCTAATAAATAATTACAAGATGTGTTTGACGAACTGTATGCAAAATACCTACATGCTAAGACTGATTGCAAAACTATAAAATTATGCATGCATAAATTTAAGGATGAAAATGAATGTGTAAAGAAAAAAATACTTACATTAAAAAACGCTTTAAAAGACAAAACAGACGCAATAAAAGACACATTGCATGATGATTATGATCACATGAACTGTAAACTATGTACATTACACATTGAAAATAAATGACTAATGCAAATTAATGAAAAGTTACATGTCAAGTTAGATGAGTGTAAGGCTGTTAAACTCACAAACAGCATAGAAACTTCAAATGTGGAAATGATAAAAAGAACTGCTGAATTTGAAGAGATGAATGAAACACTAAGTTGAGAAGTAGATAAATTGTCATATTCTATCATTTCAGATCTCAAACCATTCATTAATGATTACACTACTATGTACGTGAAAGAGAATGAGTTGAAAGAAGAAAATCAAAGACTGAATCAAGAAAACAAGAACCTACAAGGTAAGAATCTTGATCTAAAAGCTTCACTAGTAAAATTTGTAAAAGATAAAAACAGACTTGATGCAATACTGTGAGCTCAACACAGCACGTTTAAAAAGGAAGGAATAGGATTTGTACCTACCTCATCTAAAGTAACTGGTAAACAAACCAAAAGTTGTGTCAACTTTCTTCCAGCTACACAGGTATGCAGTTAACAAGGTTGCAGAATAAGAAAATCTATAGTGTACAGAAAATACACAGCTGATGAATCATATTCCTCAATACCATTCGTTAAATATTTTCGTTGTAGTAGAAAATATCATAGTATTAATTCTTCCTAATATAAAAAGAACACCAACAAAGTAAAAATGATATGGATTCCAAAAGGAACTATTAACAGCACTAATTCTTTAAGACTCAAAAAAATTTGGGTACCTAAACACTGAAACTGTTTTTTGTAAGAAGGAGAGAGCCAACCCGACTGAAATATAACAAGTGGTATTTGGACAGCTGGTGCTCAAGACATATGACTGGAAATGAAAGATGCTTCAGTAGTCTGTAAAAATAATTCGGTGGAAATGTGATTCTAGGAGACAACAGTAAAAAAGTAATAGGTGCAAGAAAGATAGGTAATCCTTCATCCCTCTGCAACGAAAATGTTCTTCATGTTAAAGGATTAAAACACAACTTGATAAGTATAAGTCAACTTTGTAACAATGGCCTCAAAGTCAACTTTGATAATCACTGTTGTTCAATTATTAACTTATCATCTAGAGAAGAGATAGTAAATGAAAAAAGAAAGATAACGTTTATATCCTTATTATTGATGATCTCTCTAACCATAAAATGTGTTTAATTGCAAGTTAGTAGGAAAGTAGCTGGCTCTGGCAGGACACTGCAACATAAAAATTTTATTAAAACTATTCAAACTAAAATTAGTAAAAGGTTTACCTGAAACAAAGTACAGTCTGGACGAATTATGTGATGGTTGTGCAAAAAAAAAACAAGTAAAGTTATCGTTCAAGCTCAAGCAAGCAGTAACAACTAGCAAGCCATTACAATTACTGCACATGGATTTGTTTGGACCATCAAGAACAGCGAGCTTGGGAGGTAAGTACTACTGCTTAGTAATTATAGATGACTATTCGCGTTTTTGTTGGGTTTATTTTCTTGCATAAAAAACGATGAACTAAAAGCATTTATATATTTCTTCAAAAATGTTAAAAAAAAACTCGACTTCAATATTTGCTCTGCGAGAAGTGATCATGGCAAAAAATTTCAAAATTTTTATTTTGATGAATTTTTTATACTAATGGTTTAACTCATAATTTCTCTGCTCCTAAAACTCCTCAACAGAATGATGTAGTGAAAAGAAAAACAGAGTGCTTGTAAAAATGGCCAGAACCATGTTATTAGAACAGAACTTACCAAAATACTTTTGGATCGAAGCAGTCAATACTGCATGTCACATAATTAATTGTGCACTCATTCGATCCATTCTTAAGAAAACTCCATATGAGCTTCTAAAGGGAAGAATAATATTGCTTACTTAAGAACTTTTGGTTGGAAATGCTTTATACTAGATAATGGTAAAGATAAGCTTGGAAAGTTTGAAGCAAAAAACGATGAAGGTATTTTTCTTGATTACTCTCCTACGTCAAAAACATATAAAATTTTTAATAAAAGAACTATGATTTTTGAAGAATCTGTGTATGTCTTATTTAATGAATCCAACAATGGGCCAAGTAAGAATACAGAATTAGATACAGGGTCAGAAAAAGAAGAATTATTTTCATCAGTAGAAATACAGGAAATTCCAGAGAAACAGATAGCTGATGAACAGCCAGCTGAAATAACAGAGGACGAACAAGTCTCTGGAGGTCTGTCTAATCAAGTAAACATCAATGAACCAATTCACGGAACCTTCAAGCATAGATCCAGTCATCCACAGAAAAATATATTAGGTGAAATAAATGAAGGTATACGAGGTAAATCTCAATTTAGAAATAACTTTATAGAACATTCTATATTTGTATCAAACATGTAGCCAAAATACATATATGATGCTCTAAAAGATAACTCATTGATCATTGCTACGCAAGAAGAATTAAATTAGTTTGAAAGAAACAATGTGTGGCATCTTGTTAAGAAACCACTAAACAAATCCATCATAGAAACTAAGTGGGTTTTTAGAAATAAAATAGATAAAAATGGAAATATCAGTAGAAATAAAGCTAGATTAGTAGCAAAAAGATCTAATCAATAAGGAGGCATCCATTTCAATGAAATATATGCTCCTGTTGCAGTTCTTAAAGTTATCAGAATATTACTTGCTTTTGCATGTCATAAAGACTTTAAATTCTTTCAAATGGATGTCAAAAGTGCATTCTTAAATAGATTTTTAAATAAGAAAGTATATGTTGAACAACCTCCTGCTTTTGAGAATACTAATTTTTCACATCATATTTACAAACTGAGCAAAGCTCTCTATGGTCTGAAACAAACTCCCAAAGCTTGGTGTGAGCGGTTAAGGACATTCCTAATTGAAAAAGGCTTCAGTCGAGTTAATATTAACTTAACTCTATTTACTTTACATGAAGACAATGACATGCTAATTGTTCAGATTTACGTAGATGACATAATCTTTGGTGCTACTAACGAAAGACTATGCAGAAAATTTTCTGAACTAATGAAAGAAGAATTTGAAATGAACCTCATGGGAGAATTGAACTACTTTCTCGGTCTATAAATCAAACAACTGAAAAATGACATCTTCATAAATCAGATCAAATATATTAAAGATTTGATCAAGAAATACAGCATGGAAGGAAGCAAGGAGATAAGCACTCCAATGTCTACTTCCTGCAAGCTAAACTGGGATGAAATAGGTAAAGCAGTTATTTATCAACAATTATATAGAGGTATAATTGAATCTTTTTTATATCTAACTGTTAGTAGGACAGATAGTCAATTCAGTGTGCGCTTATGCGCTAGATTTTAAAGTGACCCTAGATATGTATTTGGAACTAAAGAGCTAGGATTGTTTTATTTCAGAGGTTGTGAATTCAATTTATATGCATATGCTGACGCTGATTTTGATGGATGCAAGCTTGATAGAAAGACTACAAGTGGCTCCTGTCAATTTCTAGGAAGCTATTTGATATCTTGGTGCTTTAGAAATAATCGTCAGTAGCTATGTCCACTGCCGAAGCATAGTACGTAGCCGCTAGAAGCTATTGCACTCAGGTACTCTGAATAAAACAGCAACTACTAGATTTTGGCTTTGATTTTAAAGATGTGTCTATATTTTGTGATAACACTAGCACCATTAAGTTAACGAAGAATCCCATTCAATATTCTCGCATAAAACATATTGACTTACGACATCATTTTATTAGAGAACATGTAGAATGCAATGACATAGTTATAAACTTTGTTAACTCTGAAAATCAACTTGCTTATGTCTTTATCCAACCTTTAGGATTTGACTCCTTTTCAAAGATATGTCATGAGTTAGGTTTATGCCTTATGTAAATTTGCTCCGTTCTGCACGTCTCTATTTTACTTTATGCTCGCATTCAGCCATACAACAGTTGGCTACATTCATTAAAATGGTTCACCCTTATAACCAAGTAGCTGACTCATGATATGTTTAGAGTATGACTAGCTGACTCACTGCAAGTTAGATATATTATTAGCTGACTCAATACTAGCTAAATCAAACCATCTCCTTTATCTTCTTCTCTTCAACCCGAAACTTCAAAATCCCTCTCTTCCTGAAACCCTTGCTCAAAATCCTCCATCTCCGATCCCACAAATCACTTCTAACCCTCAATCCTAACCACGACAAAGAAGAAATCAAGATCTCAGACGAAGAATCTTAAGTCCACAGACGATGGATCGGACAGATTCACTAGAAGAAAAGAATTTGAGAAATATGGTCGGCGACTGGCGACTCCGATCTTGACTCCGGCAAGGGTAAGCTTTGACGACTTCAATTATTTCGGATTGAAGTGGATGAATTATTCGAAGCACAAGGATGATTAGAGTTCAACAATCTGCCTGGAGACTATTATGAAGACTGTGTTCGGGTATTATACGCCAATCTGCACGAAACCGGCAATTTCATCAATTCAGACAATGGTAAACGACATCGAGATCAGTCTTGAAACCAGATCAATGTGACTGATGCTGGACATACCACACAGAGATGATATGCCGTCGGTGAATGACTCAAACTTAAATTACCTGAAGCAAGCTCTGGATACAGAGACAGTGACACTATAACAGTATGACTCTGCTGCTCATCTGCCACTGCTACCGAAAGCTCTCTGCCACATTATCTCCAAAATGATAGTTCCACGCTTTGGCAGCCACAATATCATCACAACCTACGATAAATATCTGCTATGGAGGTTAACTAAGAAGCTTCCCATTAATCTCTATGAAGTGATGCTGCAGCATATGATCAAGGTATCAAAATCTATAAACAAGCACTTTCTATACTCTCACATTATATGTCGAGTATGTAGTCTTAAAACTATGCCCATAGGATCACTGCAAGTAAAAAAGATATTTAAACTAGATGCTAGATTCTTAAGGGGAATAACCAAGGCAGAAGCAAAGCCCAACAGAGACACTTAGATTAACTCCTTGACTGACATCCATGCAGTCTTAGCTCCATTACAAGAATGCTTAACTAACATTCATGGCGCAATCCTTGACTAAGGAGATCAAAAAGCTCAATGTCATCTTTGGACAGCTCAAAGATGCCATTTGTCAACCAAAGCATACTACAAGCAGAGCTGCATAGGAGGAGACAATAAAGACAGAGGAAGAACAAGCTCAGGAGTATGCAGGACATGATGCAGGAAAGACAGATCCACCACAGGATGAAACAAGTAAGAACAAGTAAGGACAGGAGGAAACATCTGATCAGAGAGAAAATCTGAAAGCCCTAAGATTGCAACAGAGATTCTTATAGGTGAAAGACTACCATCTACAGATGCAGACTTACCCACTGACGGTCCTTCTCCGGCAGTTTCAGGAGCAGTGTTTCCTGAGACTATGTCCACACCTGTTATCCTCCAAGAGACCCCGACAGTAATGCACGAGGATCCTCCTATCCCAGCAGTTCCAACAGCAGAACCTTCTGAGACTCAACCTATTACCATCATACCTCCTCCCTTTGCTCCTCAACCCCCAAACACCTATGTCCCAAACTTGTCTCTCAAACGCAAAAACATTAAAAGAAAGGCTCACAAATCTGTCTCCAGTTGTGCCCCCGTTCTTAGTGAAGATGTTGTGGTATTTTCCCAATCTTCTCCTGCCAAGCCCAAACATCAACCCCACAGGCCTCCTAGGTGCAGAACTTTCACCAGATGCAAAAATATTTAACTAATCATAATGCTTAGGCCTTATCTGTTTGTTTGTTTTTCATTTATGATGACTATGTTAGCCTCATTATCTTTATTTTTCTCAACTATGTTAATTTTACTGCTCTATCTATGCCATTTGGTTTAAATTAAACTATTGCTTTTACTTAGCATACAATTGTCCTACTGTTTTCTTTTGAGATGACAAAAGGGAAGAAAAGGCGGCATAATTATTGTGTATGGTATACATGTATGCGTACAATATACAATATGTTGGCACAACTATTTGTTATTACAGATAAACAAGTACAATAAAATGCACAAATTGAGTGGGAGCTACATACAGGTAACCAAGAGTAAATCCTTATTTGTGCAGTGGTTAAAAGAATAACAAATTGCTCTAATAATGATATAATTGATTAGGATACATAAATCAATAATTTTTAATTTTGTCATCATAAAAAAGAGGGAGATTGTTGGAACTCGCAGAGGTTGATTTTGATGATAACAGTGAATTAAGAATCATGATTTATGTCGGACTAATAAAACTGAAATCAAGTTCTATAGGATTAAATAAGACAAGTTTATCTTACGTTCGGTAGACAACAATCACAGTCATTAAACAGTCAGCTGCTCTGCTGCTGTCAATATAATGATCAAGCAGCATATAGAACAGAGTATTTCACAGTAACCCAGCAGCAAGCCGTCAGGCACTAGTTATATGAAGACTTTTTTGTGAAGCACAAAAATAGAGGATCGGGTTCGGCAATGAAGCTCTTGCTCAAGTTTTTCATTTCAAGATCTTTCAGATATACATATACCATTGATACAAATCAGACGACACATGATCTATAACGAGTCAAAGATTATCTTATTCATAAGAAGAGCAAAGTTTAACTCTAAAGGAAAGAACAGAGATATACCCACTAAATACAACTAAAATTTGCTAAACAAGTCAAGCTGTTGAAGTCAAACCAATCCAAAGAGGACAACCTAGAAATTATTAAATCGGGACAAGCCAACTCAGTTAGAAAACTGAATACAATATCTTAGCTGAAGCAAGTCTAAGATCGCTGGCTGGAGAATTTAAATTTCCTTTCTCGTTGCATTTTAATGCCGATGGAAGTCTTGCGCCAAAGTAGCCGAAACAAATCGTGGAGGCAGTTGATTAACCGCTGAACAAAGTGCTCTCTCTATCTTGAAAATCTACCAATGCAAAGAGGCGCCAATGACAACCTTCTCTAAGGGGAAGAATAATCTTGTAAAGACGAGAGAGTTTATAAGAAGGGAAGCAGAGGAACAGAGGAAAGATGGAAAAATCAACGAACAAAATTCAAAAACACATCCGCTCTACATCGTTTAATCCACTCAAGTGAAGAAAGAATTTTTACTGCTGATTGCACATAAAGCATCATCCTTAGCAACTAGCTCGTTCTTCTCAACAAAGAACTTTAAGAACATTCACTTATATTGAAATAAATCCTGTGCCTAACCTTTCTCTTTTATCTTCATACAGTTTTGTGATAGAGTGCTCGGTGCACTTAGCAAAGAAGCTCGGTTGGAGCTTGCTGAAAGTTCATAAACTTTGTAACTGACCTACATATCGGCAAGAGGGACTAGGGTGTCCAGTAGGCTGTGAAGGATTGTCTTGGTAAAAAAACTCTTAAAGAGCAAGTGTGTTTGGTGAAGCACTTTGCTCTTGGTGTATCTGTAGCTTGTTAAAAGTTTATAGCTCTTATGATAGAGCAACCTAGATGTAGGTAAAGAAGTTTGCCGAACCACGTAAATACTCCGAATACTCTAACCTGAACGTAGCTAATAGTAAAAAATTAGATATACGTAGTAACTCTCTGTCTGCAGGATACAAGATTATTCACAGTCGGCTGAAAACCTGCTATCAATAGAAAAATTATCCTTACAAAAAATTTTATTTATCAACTAAATTCACCTCTCCCCTCTTGAGTTGTTCTTGCAGGAGATTCAACACTTACTAATTCAGTATTCAAAAGTTTCATGTTATTGTAGTGATGAATAACCTTCAATCCTATATTATTCAAATATTATTTTATTTTCTGTCATGAATAAGTCTCTTTGGTTGCAAACCTAAACAAGGTTAATTTGAGAAGAAAAATTCTACCTACTATCTCATACATATAAAAAAGTTCAATAAATATCAAATAAGCTTGTGTGTGCGACTGGTGCAACCACATGCACGAACTTTTTCTATGTGGCATTCTGTGTGTGGCTTGTGCGACTCGGTGCACCTTGTTCGACCCTTTTTATGTAAACGCCACGACAAACCAAACAATAACACATATACAGAAAGGAAAAACAATACAATCATCTCAACGTACACCGTCAATCCATTACTATTTCTTCCAAAACGAGAGACAATTGGAATGAATTTCGCTTGAGAATTGAGGTAATCGAGGCTGGCAAAAATTGTTTTGCAGACACGATTGAAAATTTCGTTGTCGCGAGTGAATTCGCTATAGAAATTAAGAGAGTAATCCCTTGATTGTCGCGAGTGAATTCACTATAGAAAATAATCCCTTGCTGAGGCTTGTGCCGTTATAGCATGAACGTCAATCTCTTTTATGCGTAATTTTGGTTGTTGATGCATGCTTGAGGCTTGATATTTAAAGCCTCATGGCGACATTGCAGGCACAAGGAACATACTATCGAGCAAGATACTCCTAATTATACTAATCAAAGCTCTTGAAAACACTGTGAATGCTAACTTAGATGATATTTCCTGTTTCTAGGGAATCAAGAATTGCTCTTTTTTGTTAGTGTAGTGTCCATAGTTGTTGTTGCTGTTGTTGTTATTATGTGTTAGTTTGGTAGCTGCAGTACCTATACCTAAAGTGTTATTAAGCACATTATGCTTGTGAATACATTAATTCTACTTTTCTATTCATATACTCATTTGGTACATTTAATATTTTGTCAACTACTTGTTTCTTATGTCTGTGGCTAATTGCTAGGCCCTTTGCATCTTTAGCATTTCATATATTCATAACAAATCTTTGCTAGAGATTATTACCCATTACAGAAAGATGCAAGTAGTTTCCAGTTGCTTCAGCAGCAAGTGCCGGTCGTGGATCTGCTAACAAAGATACGATACAAATAAAAGAAGTACAAGTCCTAGAGCCTAGAGCAGGATAGACTAACACTACGGCATTAACGATATTGTGCTCCAAGACTGCTGTCCAGTCGACTTGTGGCAAAGAATAAGATAAGTTTCATTGTCCCTAATCAATGAAGAAGAAAGGAAAAGGGTCATGGTACATGGCAAGGGTTGGCTTTGCAAAATTCAATCAGGTGCTTGTACAAGGTCATAGCAGCCATAAGCTGACTAATCCAAATTTGTAACATCCCATTTATCATGTCCAAGCCCATTACTAACAACTAAAAGCTAAAACATTATATTTTTCTTACCCTTTATTTCTAAGGGTAATTCAATAGGTCAATTTCGAATGATCTATTTAATAATAAGATAACATTTTCAATCCTAACACAATTTATAAATTTATACATATAAAAATTGTCAAATTAACCTAACATATTTAATAACCAGATCAAATTCAGACCGATCTATTTAATACTTCAAATTATTAGTTTTTATTTTTATAATAATTAAAATTATAAAATCAGTTGAAATGAATATTGTATTGTGTTCTTAGTGAAGAGATCTGATGGTTGTACGTTAAAATGTGCATTTTTTAATATCTTCATCAATTTTTAGAATGTTCTATGAAGTTTTTATTTTTATTTTATTTTTTGACAAATATTTATGTTTATAAATACATAATAATATTTTCGATAAAATTTTTGATAAATATAGCTAGCTTACAAAATATTATTATAAATTTTTATACAAAATGTAAATTCGTCATTCAAAAAATACCTACATAGTAATACTTTCGATATTTGATAATTCTTATCTTGCACTTTTTATTATAATATAAAAATAAATGATTAATTATAAATATAATATAATTATAGTAAATTGTAAATTACTATTAATCAGTTTTTTTTGGTTACTAAATTTTATTATGTTATAAGAAAAAAATAAAAAAGAGTTATTTTTTATAGTAATAGCAATTCAGATTAGTAGATCAATTTTGAATCAATTTATTTAATAATCAAATTCAATTATAATCCAATTTTGTAAATTTATATATATCAAAATTATTAATTATAATTCGAATTAAATAAATTAATTTTAAATTAAATTATTAACAGGTCATGTATTTTCATTCTTAAAATCTTTTTATTATTTTCTTCCTTGTCCACCCGCGATAGTGAGCACCCGCTCCTCGACCCCCTCACCGGCATGCTACTTTCTCCTTCCGGTGAGGATTTCTTCTCTCCTATCTCCGATGTCCTTGTATTTCTTGTTGTCACCGCTCCGGCTAGCCCAATTGAGCCGAATCTAGACTCGCCATGAGAACCTAAATTTCGTCGGTGATTCCCAGCAACAATTGGACCGCGCCAGATTGTAGGAAACCACCTCCTCATCTTGTCGAGACTTTTTTCTCAGTTTCAGAGATCTTTGGCCTTGGCGCGTGATTGCATGCTATCGCCGTATCAGTGCTTGATCGCCTAATTCTAGTGGTCAGCACCTCGTTTCGGCCTTGCCATCCTCCCTGTCGGACTTCCCTGCTGCTGCTTTCTTCCCAAGGCCCAGGTGAGTTTTGATACTTTTCTTGTCTCTTAACTTTACTAGTGAGCCACTGAGTAATCCTTTTTACCCTAGTTGTCGTTTGGGTTAGATAATTGGCAAAATCGTGGTTGGGATACGACGCCGATTTCGATGTTGATTATCTCACATTTGATTTGGTAAGCCTTCCTAACCTACTAGCCCTAGCACTAATCAAGTATTATGAGTTATTGATTTGAGATTAATGGTTATAAATTGAATCATGGTTTCGGATGCGCCTTAGTGGCGGTTTAGATTGGTGCTTGGTTCTAAATGTATATTAAGGCTTATCGTGTTTGTCTATCAAAGTGAAGGATATTTGTCTGCTTAGGTTTTTGTTGAGTAGTTAGGTCGGTGGTTGAATTGGTGATACGCGTGGAATTAGATGATTGCATAGACCTCAGATGAGGATTACCATGCCTTTACTTTCTAGACTATCTTAAGTATTTTCAGCACAGATAACATCTGCTTTTGGAACTTTCGGCACACCTTGCTAATATCTATGCATTACTGGATTGACTTCCTCATGCTATTGTATGCTTGTATGATGCGTGTTCATTTGTATTGCATGCTAAACTATAAGTAGGTTATCTTATTACTTCAACATCTCTACTTATCTATGATACCATAGGTTAGAGTTTTAAGAAAACCTAATAGCATGTTTGAGTACGCTTGTGGAACCTTTGCATGTGATGCATGATGCAAACGCTCGTATGACGCATGCCTTTATAGAATCATGATAGAAACTTATAAAAGCATGCTAGCATTTTATAGGATCTAACCGCATAATTTGTCAAGCATGTTAGTCAATTAGGCAATGCATAATCATGCACATGTGATCATGGCATGATAGACAAGCATTACATAGAGAATCAAGAACATGGATTTCACATGATTTTAAAATGATTTATACTATGTTACGTATCTTTGCCTAATCATGATATTTCTTTTTTTAAGAGTAGTTTATACATACTACCATGCTTATGCATAACTATGTTTTTGTCTTAAATGATGAGGTGGAGTGGTTAGTTAGCCTCGTCAGGATTCATCTGTGTTGGAGGCTTAGCTTTATCCGAATCTATCTGTGTTGGGTGCGGAATAAATAGTTAGCTTTGGTAGGATCCGTCCGTGTTGGAGGCCCATACTCGCCAAAATCTATGTGGGTCGGAGTCGGATTTGATAGTTGGTTATCCTGACACCACGACATATATAGAGCTATTGCAAGTTGAGGTGGCGTTGAGTGGACTCGCCTGTGGATCTGGATGAAGCGTTGATGGTATGTTTGTGCTTTCTCATTTATTTTTTTTAGTTGGCTCTGTAACTTTAAGGGACTTGTATATTTTTACTTTCACTTTATGCTGTATTGACTTATAATGTTTTTTGTAATAAGTTTGGTTGTCTATAGACAGTCGATCATAGTACTTATTATTATTTTATTTTTAAGATGTTGTGCTTGGTATTATTTGCAATTATTATATTTTTGTAAGTTGTTGGGTTTTCCCTTATATTTTAAGGTTGGCATTATCGAATTTCTTGAAAATCTCAACATGTGTTTCTTGTAGTTGGTTTTTAGTAGGCTTACTAGATTGACTGAATTTGGGCTTGGTTTAGTCTAGTGCCCGGTCATGACTTGCCATTCGGGTCATTACAAAATTGTTCTTGTATTCCTATCTGAATCTGTAGCAGAATATTTAAGCAATCAGGTCCTTTATTCTCTTCTTTTGCTTGTGATTCTACTTATTCTACCTGGCTGCATTGGAGTAAACTTTATACACAGAACTAACTTGCTAGATAGGATACGGAGTTACAGTAGTAGAGCTTACAGCAAGTTCCCGTCTGGGGAGGATTGTCTATCATTTGTTACCAAGAAAGTCCTAATTCTGATAGTAAATATCGGCGTTTCAACTATTTTAGATATATGGACAATGTCAATTTTTTGAAGATTTCCATCACAGTGGGGGAAAAACATCTTCTTAGCTAAGACTACGACGTTACGAATGAGTATTGTCGTTTCTATTTACAAGTGGCATATAAACAATTTTTTGGAACACTTTCGACGACCTAGGAGAAAAATTATAACCATACTCCAAAACATGATGTAGTTAGTATTGGATCTTCCGTAACTCAGACTGTTGTCCGCTACACACGTCAGTATCCTGATTTTAACTTTTCTCTTATTGTCAATGATAACAGGTATATCAACTGATTAATCAAAATATTGGATTAAGAATAAGCCTGTGGGCGGAATCGGAGAACCACTTCTTCTAGTATTGCTGCTGGGTGTGGATGTTGTTTTCAGTTTACTCTTCGTGATATTTAATTGGTGATGAGTGAATCTAAGGTTGCTTATGGGGACTCGTCCTGTCTCTGTTTTCATTACACGCTAGTCTTTGATTATTTAGAAAAACATATCCAAATCTCCCAGTGCTGGGTGCCCACACAATTTCTTTTCTTAAAAGTCTCAATCGTTTGTTGATCATTATGAACATGCGGAATCTTTATGAACATGCTGATCAAAGGTAGTTGCCCAATTACTTCCATTATTTTAGTTAAGTGCATGTGCTTACTGTATGTAATGCTGTTGAAATAATTGTTCTATCTACCAAAAAAATTGTTCATTTTTTTCTTAGCGGTTTCGCGACATCTCTGCCACATGGTGGGATCAATTTTTGGCTTTTCATGCCTGAGCTATTTGTATGTTCTCCTTCATTTAAAAAGAGAAACTAATAATATTTGTGATATTTCATTATGTTTTCATGGACAAATTTGAAGAGGTCGTGGCACACGTAAGCTCGATGACTGAAATATTAGTTTATAAACTATAAATGTGAATACATCCTAAAACCTAGCTAGTGGTTTGTATGGTAGCAACATGTATCTGTTAGAACTTCTAAAAGTAAACAAACAGAGTTTGGCTTTGGATAATCACAGGCATCGGAATATATAATTGAAGATGATTGAAAACAGTATGGTTATTGTTGATATACGGCGCGAGTTCATTAAGCTTAGATAAGGTGTTTGGAGAAAATTTAAAAATTTTACAAACTGTAGCTGGTGGTACTTACAAAAGAAATATTACCATATCGAATCTACTCATATTTTATTTATTTTCAATTCTGCTTTTTTAACAAATTAATTTAATGATTAGGATGATTATAAACTAAAAATAACTATTCTTATCTTATAACTTCAATGACGAGTACTATATACCGACTACTAAACCTATATTAATCAATGGTAGAATTAAAAATAAACAAAATACAGAATTAAGATTTTAGAACATTTTCATAATTTTTTAGAAAACTTATAATTTAATTATTAAATGAAGTACATTGATTCATACTTTAAAATAATTTTACAGAATACTTTAAGAAATTTTTTGTTTGGAAATTCGAATGAAAAGACATATCAAACAAATTAACGAGCGTTTAAAAATATTTTAAAATAAAATTTTTTTGACATAAAATATTTTTATCTATTTTAAAATAAATTTTATTTTTTAATTTTAAAAATAATAAATTAAGCAATAAAAAAATTTAATTATAAACTTTTTAAATATATTTTCTAACTTTTAAATAAATTTTTTTAAGTATTTATAAAAAATACAATAAAAAATGAAAATTAAAAATTAATTTTTAGAATGGAATGGTGAAAGAAATGTATAGTTGTTAGACCTTATAAGTATTTAAATGCATGAGTAGACTATATATTATAGAATAAGTAAACTTATAAAATTTTTAAAATTTACTAAAAAATATGTGAAAAGTATTTTAATTTTTTCAAAAGTGTGGCCTTTAGATGAATAATGTGCAAAAATTTATCTGTCTTGCGCGGAAGACGGATAACCTTTATGAATGAATGAATCAAATGAAATGGCCACATGGTACTACTGAAAGGTGATTGATAATCATGCGATTGAACTTTTGCCGAAGCAGCGGTCGCTCTCTGTGTGCTGCGTGTCGGCCGCACCGATTTTACCTTCACTTCTGTTCTCTAATTTTAATAATTAAAAATTTTTAAAATATTTATTAAAAACATTATTTTAAAAAAATTTAAAAATTTTTATTTAAATTTTATTTTTATTTAAAAAAATAATATACGAACAGAATTTTGTTATAAAATATTTTAAAAATTTTATCAAAAATATAAAATAAAAAATTAAAACAAAATGTAATATAATTAATAGTTTTTTTATTTTTCAAATCAATTTAGATACGTGTCGACCTATGAACGTACGTTATTTAACAAACAAGATTAGGAAAAGATGCATCAGTGGCGGAACTAGAAATTGTGGTTTAAAGGGAGCGGTGTTTTAATGTAAAGAGGAAAAAACCTGAATTTGATATAGAATTTATAATTTGAAGCATTAGAAATATGTATGTATATAAAAAAGAAAATAAATAGCAAATTATATGCGTTCATGGATTTTGTATATGAAAAGACTATCTAGCAATTATATAACTACTTTTAAAATAATAAATGTTGTACTTAAGATTTTTAATTTATTTTTTAAATTTTCTTACATGTATTTTTCTTTAAAGTACGTAACTATAATTTGGTAATGATTATTTTTTATGTCTCCTATTAATAAAAACAATATATCAAGAAGTAATTGATTTGAATATATACATGTTAGAATGAAAAATGATAATTCGGCAAATGTTAAAAAAAGCAACCCTAAATGTTGAACTTCTAGAAGAGGGTGACAGTTGAAAAGGAAAGAAAAGAAAGAAAACGAATAGAGACAGGTTTATTTTCATTTGAAAGGGATGTAAAAGTGTTTCTCATCACGAAGTGGAACCTGTAACATCATGTATCAACTCGAATCAAAGAGACTACTTTGTTACTGCAGATGTTTTGTCCCAATTTCTATTCAAAGGAAGAGCTGGGGTCAACACGATGTGATGTAACTTGAATTGCTAATGCTATTACTAGGGTTAACTAAATAATTAAATTTTATTGATAACTTGCGTTTCCTATTTGGTTCATGCCCTTTTTTATTTATATAAAAGAGGTACGATCCTACTAAAATACTTACTCTAGAATTAAAATTAAATTCTAAATAAAACACCAAAATCTATTAAATACTAAAGGCTTCTAAAGAATTCAAATTCCTAAATAACATACTCAGGTTTGTGCTTATTTATCGATACATGGGCAGATTTTGACGCTAAGATGCATTTTCAAAAAGTACTCAAACGCTCTTTGCCTTCACATATGAATATCTATAGAGCCTGATGTTGTCCGACTCTGCTCCATGCAGTAAGAGTATACTATGAACCTGCATACGCCTCGGAGGAGCCCAGATATAGGGCTAAAATTCAATACATATGAATCCAGCAATTCCTGCAACTCAGCAGACAGTTGTTTCGGTCCAGCAATTCTTTCAGATCAGCTAATAGTTGCTTGGTTTTGCTGGAGGCTTCACCCTCTAGCGTCCAAATGGCCATGAGCAAAGCATAGTCTTAGAATTGAGGCTGATAAGTTGTGACACACGTCCCTCCCAAATTCCTCTTGGAACCACTTCTGACCCTTGAATGGTAAATTGCATTTTCGATCTCTTCTAGTCACTAGTAATCTTCCCCAAGCTCTCAAGCCATTGGATTTCCAGAACGAGATCCATGCCTCCAAGGAGAAAGGGATAGGCATCTATTAGCATAATGCCTTGGGTCACTAACGGAATTTGCCTATAGATGACTACCACCGAATGTGGTCTTCTATCAACTAATTCAACTTTTAGTGGTCGGAGTTCTGACCCGCTAATTTTAGATGCTTAGGTAAGTGGTCTGATATTAAGTTATGCGTGCTATTCGCATCAATCAATACAAAGACCTCTTTCTTCCTAATTCTTCTTACAATGCAAAGAGTTTGAGGTCCGATCATACTGTTCATGGTGCTAAGGGACATGGTTGCATTTTCTGGAATTCCTTCCTCTTCTGCTACCTCACCTTCACAGTCCTCCAGTGAGTTGCCAATGGAGATTGAGTACAATCGAGTTAAGCACTTATGTTTGTGCTCAGACTTGTCTTCACAATAAAAGCATAGCCTTTCTGAGCGTCAATTATTGATATTTGCCATCAATAGTGAGGATGCTTTAGGTCTCAAACTTTGCATACTGTTGCTTATTGTTACTGTACGTACTGTTGTATTTCCAGTGGTTCTATTAACTGTGGAGGGAATGGAACCATAGTGCTGTGTCGCATAACTAGCTTTATTGGGTTGTTGGATAGGTTCAACTAAAAACTTATGCTCATACATTCTTGCTAGCAAGTACGCAATTTATATATCGCTTGGCCTTGAGACCATGACATCCATGGCTAGTTTCTTGTAGAGTCCTCTGCATACCTCCCTATTAAATCATCATCAGTGGTGGGAGGAAGACGAACTCTGAGCTCTTCAAAGAAAGCCAGATACTCATTTATGGGCTCGTTTGGCAGAGTTGATGCATAGAGTAACTAGGGTTGCATAACGCTAGCCGCCCAAATTGCCTTAAGATAGCATCCTTTAGTTCCTCCCAACTATGGTGTGATCTATCCCTCTCGAAGCTTTAGTACCACCTATTAGCTTCGCCTTGTAGATGATTGATGGCTACACCTACTCGCTTCCAATGTGAAGTAGGATAGAAATTAAATTAATCGTCTGCCGAATACAACCACACTATAGGTTCTGTTCCATCAAAAAACTGAAACTTGTATCTTTCTCTAAGTCCTTGGTTAGTTTGTTCAGGGTAGTGTGTGGTTTGCAGTTTGTTCCGATTGAAGCTTTGGCTTTGGTGAAGCAGTCCTCACAAGGAGCAGAATCCCTGTGTCGGTCTGAGAGAACTAGGGTCGAGTAGGTCACTAGACTTACTGGCATAGGATGGTGTTTGGGGGTGCTGGGGGCGTCTGTCGTCAGTGGTATTCCTGTTTGTTTTGATTGGGGGTCTGTTGTGTGTCTGGATTTTCTTATGAGCACTAGAAATTCTGAGCGAGGATGTTAGGTTGGTTGGCAATGCTAGTTTCCCCTAAGGCTTGCTTGCTTGGTGTTTGGTTGTCGAGGGTGCTTAGGCTGAAAAAATCCTACCTCTTCTCTTGCTGAATATTCAGAATTACGCTAACGAGCTGGTCAAATTTTTCGTTCAATTTGTCTATTGAGAGAGCTTTTTTCCATAATAACTAGGCCTCTAGGAATCCAGCTTCTTCTCCCTTTTTCTCTGGCTAGATAGATAGTGGAGAAGATGATCTCTATATTGTTCTTTCGGTGATAATTATCGATGATGATCCACGGCCTGGGAGAACTCTGGTGCAACAATTCTCTTATTCTTCATGAACCTTTCGTTCTGATACCACGTTGATGTAACTTGAATTGCTAATGCTATTACTAGAGCTAGGGGTTAACCAAATAACTAGTTTTTACTGGTAACTTGCATGACGTACTTAATTCATGCCTTTTTTATTTATAATTAAAGAGGTACAATCGTATTAAAACACTTCTTCTAGAAGTACAGTTAAATTCTAATTGAAACACTGAGATCTACTAAATACTAAAGACTTCAGACTCCTCAGCACACTGAGATCTCTGACCCTCCATCAGCACACTCAAACATTTCTAGCTTACCCCCTAAACGCAAAAACTTAAAACGCAGGCTCATAAATCAGCCTACAACTTCCTCAATCCTCTGCAGCAAAACCTAAGCATCAACGCCCTCGACCTCCTGGCTGTAGGACATCCTCTAGGCGCAAAAACATTTACTTAAACCTTGATTAGGCTTAGCTTGCTTATTTACTACTGCTTTTAATGTTTATGTTTGGATATTTGTTTACCACTGCCTTGACGTACTACTTATCATTTGCTATGTTTGAATGTCTGTTTGAATTTCTTGATGTTAAGCTTTTAGTTGTGTTTTATTTTATGCCAACTTTTTGAGATGACAAAGGGGGAGAAAAATGAAAAGAAAGAATTTATGCTATTGCATGATCATACAAAAATTATGGCTCAAATTAAGGGGGAGTCATGCACAAGTAAATAAAATAGATGCACCATTTGAGGGGGAGTCATGAACAGGTATGGCAATTTTCAATTCCAAATGATGGCTTGTGAAAACATAAATCAATAATTCTTAATTTGTTTGTCATCATAAAAAAGGAAGAGATTGTTGGAACTATGAAGATAATTTTGATGATAACAAAGAATTAAGAATTATGATTTATATTAGACTAATAATCTGAAATCAAGTTCTGCAGGATTAGACAAACGAAGATTTACAGCAGACAATAACAGCCATCATGCAGGCAACCGTTATGCTACTACAAATTAACAGCATACGGAACAGAGGATGCCATAGTCACATCGCAGTCAGCTGCTTGACCACTGAAGCACAAGAAAACTTCTCTGTTTCAAAACAGAGCTTTGGATTCAACGGCAACAAAACTTTTCTTCCTTCAAAAATCCTCAGGACTCACAGCGCACTGAAGCAATTCAAATAGAAGATCTACAACGAGCAAAAATCATCTTCCTTTTTCACAGAAAGGAAAAGTTCTATAATCAAGGGAAGAAAGCACATCATACAAGTCAAGATCTCTAATCAAATCAAACAGTCAACTAGCGATGCATTAAATATGGACAAGCCAACTCAGCTCTTTTGTTTCAGACAGCAACTTAGCTAAATTAAGCTTATAATCACTGGCGGCAAATTCAAATCTTTGCAATGCATTTAATGCTATGGAGACATTGCACAAAGACAGCCGAAAGCAATTGAGGAAGCGGTTGATTAACCGTTGAGCAAAACTGCTCCCTCTCTGACGTGAAGAACCACCAATGAAAAGAGCGCCAACGGCAACGTTCTTCAACGGTTCCTGCACAGAGACGAACACTATAAGAAGGGAGATAGAGCAACAAAGGAAGGGTACAGAGAATACAAGCAAAATAGAGACATACAAGAACTCTACTACTCTACGCAAATAACAAAAATCTTGCTGTTGATCACACTGAAGAAATCTCTCTTAGCAACCTCTTTGATCATCTCATTAACAAACACTTCATGAACACATAACCTTCATTAGATAGATCCTATGCTCAATTTCTGTTTATTTTCTTGTAACCTATTACTGACTTTGCGAAGGTGGTGCTGCGGGCACCGGAAAAGGAAGCTCAGGTAGAGCTTGGTGAAAATTCTTAGACCTTGTAATATAGCTAGCAAATCTGCCAAAGGGACAGGTGTGTCCAGTAGGCTGTTAGGGGTTGTCTTGGTGAAAAAAACCGGTAAGAATAAGTGTGCTTGGTGAAACACTTTGCTGTTGATGTATTTGTAGCTTATTAAAGGTTTAGTGAAGCTTTGGCTCTGGTGATAGAGCGACCGTGGATGTAGGCAAAGGGGTTTTGCCGAACCACGTTAAATTCCTGAGTAAACACTCTAACTCTCTTTGTTTGCAGGTTATAAAATATACATAGCCGGCTGTAAGCCTGCTACCAGTAGGATAACTAAGTTTGATGAAAATTTTTATTGACTAACTCAATTCACCCCTCCCCTATTGAGTTAATCTTACAGGAAAACCTAACAGAATGTGTGATGTAAATTTTTTCTTTGACGTTGAATTCTGAAGTTCTGATTATGAAAACTTGTATCCCAATCTTGTCTTTTACTTGATGAAATAAAAAAAAATTCCAGCAAGCTGGAAAATTTTTCAAAATTGTATATACATGTGAATGGTCATTTATTATGAATAATATAAATGTAATTGTGAATGTGAATAGAAAAGCAAATGTTGTCACATTATATTTTTTCGTCATTGAAACAAAAAATTGAAAAAAGAAACAAAACAGAGCTAAGTGCAAATCTTAATCAGGAGGGTAAATTGGTGTTTTGATGTTCACAGCAAAAACTTGGGCACACGAGCGGGAGGCTCTGTCTACTGCGCGGGAAACATCTTTTTCTTTCTATTTTCTACCTTTGTGCACTGTATGATCATACTTTCGTTTTCTATCTTTTGTCCTTTGTTTTTTGTTACACAGTTCTATTTTTTCTGTGTCCTCTTCTTGTCTTCTTCTTTTTTCCACTGTTTTCTACCTTTTTTTCTCTGTTCTTTGTTCCACTGTTCTACATTTTTATTAGAATATCTCACACTCTTATATTATGGCTCATGAGTTTACAGGTTTTTTTTTTTTTTGCATCAAATTCACGGCATTTTTTTCTACTCACCATTGAGCCTTAAATTTTGTTATTGTTGTTGTTGTTTTTTTTTTTCCTTGAATTCTTAAGGTTTTGAGGTTGGTTCTTCTTCGCTTCCAACTCCGCAAGGAATGGATAAAAATGTCAAGTCACCGTGTTTAGGCATGACATTTGAAAGTCTCGAAGCTGCGAAACAATTTTACATAAATTATGGCAAAATAGAAGGATTTAGCGCCATTACTAGAACAACGGAAAAAACAATCGCACATTCCGATGAAGTGAGCATTTGTCAAATGACATGCAACCGTTTTGGAAATTATAGAGTCAATCTTTCACGGAAGACAGACGAAGAATCAGAAAAAGAAGTAAAGACAAAGAGGAACAGAAGTATAGTAAAATGTGAGTGTACTGCAACAATGAGGGTGAAAAAGCAACGTTGTGGATTATTAGAAGTGGTGAATTATGAAGGTAATCACAATCACGACCTAATTAGTCCAGCAAAAAAAATGTGCATGCCTGTTTGCAGAAATATGCATTTTGCAGTTAAGAGTTTGATTGACTCATTTCGAGGCGAAGGCTTACCCGTAGGTAAAATTTCAGATTTACTTGGAGGACCGCAGATTGATTTTGACGATAGAGATTGTTGGAACCATTTGTGTTGCTCAAAAGAGTACAAAAAATCTATTAGTGGCGATGCTACAACAGTGCTGAATTTCTTTCAGAAGAAGAGTATAAAGGATCCGATTTTTTTTTATACAATACAAATGGACGACGAAGCAAGGGCAATAAATTTTTTTTGGCTAGATAGTCGGTCACGTAGCCAATATTAGTACTTTGGTGACGTGATATTCTTTGACACCACCTACTGTAAGGATGTATATGACATGCCATTTGTACCATTTACTGGAGTTAATCATCATATACAGTCTATTCAGTTTGGCTGTGCACTACTGTTGGATGAGATGGAAAAATCTTTTCAATGACTTTTTGAGACATGGCTTGCAGCTATGGGCGAACGTGCTTATTCTTCAATCATCACAGATCAAGATAGAGCTATGACTGCAGCTGTTGCAAAGTTATTTCCAAATACTCGACATAGATTTTGTTTGTGGCATATTCTCAAAAAATTTGCAGAAAAACTTTCGCATGTCTATTTTAAGAGATCAAAATTCAAGAAAGACTTCAAGAGGTGCATTCGTGAAACTTATATTCGTAGCACTTTTGAGTCGAGGTGGGAGGAATTGCTGACAACATATGACTTGTAGAAAAATGAGTGGCTCAAAGGATTATATGAGATTCGAGAAAAATGGGCACCGATTTATCACTTAGATATATTTTATACAGGTATTAATGCTACCGGACGCTCCGAAAGTATGAATGCAGCTTACAAGAATTTTTTTCAGCCAACAATAACTCTTCGAGAGTTTGTAGTAAAGAATGATAAATGTTTGAATAGAATGATTGAAAGGGAAAAAAAAGAGGATTATACGAGTGAACACTTGTCTCGTATTGTTGATAGTAATGCATTTATTTTGAAAAGTGCAGCAAAAATATATACGAGGAATGTGTACGATAGGTTCAGAAAAGAATATGAAATAGCTCAAGTTTAGTATGTGTTACATGATGATAAAAAAGGTAGTGATGGATATATTACTTATATTTATAAAAGTCGAGTGAAGGATGATCAGCGTCAGTGGAAGGTGAAGTTCAATCCAGCCATAAAGGAAGGTAATTGTAAATACAAACTATCTGAGTTTATGGGGATTCTTTGTGGACACCTTATCAAGATTTTTCAAAGTCGTGATATAGAGATCCCAGATTACTTCATTCTTAAAAGATGGATGAAAAGAGCTAACAAATATAGAATTAAGTACGATAGTGGATCGGTAAGTGGCTATGAGAATTCTGAACTATTGAGAACTTTCCAACTCCATATGATTTTCAATCAATTAGTTTATGAAGCTGTGGAAACCAAATATTGTTGCAATCCTTGCAAGCAACATTAGAGCGTCTCAAGGAAGTAAAGAAGATTGATGATCAGAATAAAACTCCAATTGTTGATTCATGTACTATCAATGAGAGTTTACAAGCCACACTTGATGCCTCTCAAGTTTTACTTTTGAATCCTAACATCTCACAGACAAAGGGAAGAAAAAAAAAAGCAAAATTTTATAAGAGCAGTAGTAGAATAAAAGGAGTTTTGGAGAAAGCGATTGCAAAAACCAAAACGAAGACAGATAGAAGATGTGATTTGTATAACAAGTATGATGTTAAGCATGACAAGCGAAATTGTCCTAAAAATGCAAATAAAAAAAAGAAATGTAAGTGTAATCATTTTGTTAAAATTTGATTCATAATATATTTTCTTATTGGAATTCAATTTGAAATTGACATTTGTCGTAATTTTTTTATTTTGATAGTCGTAGATAAAGATGATAAAGGCAAAGATGGAGATGAGGATGAATATCTACATACAAGTGAAGATGAAAACAGTGCTGATGAAGAATTAGCTATAAATTTAGAGTAGTTATTACTATTTTGACATTTTTGGATAAGCACTTAAATGTTGTACTCAATATTCTTACATTGTACATCTTAATATGAATTTGAAAGTGCTTGCGATAAGTAGCAAAGGGCAGTATAAAAAACAGTGAACAAGGACAGTAAAAAAAAATGGAAAAAAATAGTGAGAAAATAATGTAAAGAGGGCATTGAAAAAAAATTTTGACAAAAATTAATCTTTCTATTAAAAGCAAGAAATAGCAAAATAATAGTGCAAAAAGGATACTAAAAAAAAAAATCTTCTCTATTAACAGCAAAAAATAGTAAAATAAGAAAAAAAGTGCAAAAATGACACTGAAAAGAAACTGCTAAAAAATTTTAATTTTCACTGTTCACCAGTAAAAATAAATTTTTTTACTGTTCACAGTAAAATATAGTGAAAAAGAAAAAAATAGTATCAAAAGGACATTAAAAAAAGAAACTGTTAAAAATTTTTTAATTTTCATTGTTCACAGCAAAAATAAAATTCTTTACTATTTACTGTAAAATATAGTGAAAAAAAAAGAAACCGTATAAAAAGGACACCGAAAAAAGAAATAAAAATTTTAATTTTTACTGTTCATAGTAAAAATAAATTTTTTACTGTTCACTGTAAAATATAGTGAAAAAAAAAGAAACAGTATAAAAAGACAAAAAAATAGTCAAAAAATTGATCTATGATGGCTGCAGAGGAAAAAAATAAAAAAAAAAAAAATAATAATAATTTCACTGTTCACAATAAGAAATACCAAAAAGGCAGTGAAAGAACATTAAAAAAGAACAATAAAAAAATAATGAGAAAAGTACTCATTTGTTGACAATTCACCTTCCAACATACTAGTACTTACATTCATATTCCATTTACTACATTCACATCCATTCATCCATTCACAAATGTTGACATTCGCATTCCACTCGCAAATATTTACGTCCAATTCCATTCACAAATATTGACAAATATTCATTTGCATTCCATTCACAAATATTAATAATCACATGTATTCACATTCCTATAACTCCTTTCATATTTTACAGAAGACATTCGTATTACAAATGTTATCAAATCTACATATAATCGTAAGTACATGAAACTTTAATATTAATCTCATCCAAGTCTCAACAACAAGACTGATGAGGTCTAGAATGAATCTAAAACAATCTAAGTCCCAAATTGCTGTCTTACATATGGACCTGTTTCGACATTCAAACTATGCCCAGAAAACAAACATTTAACATTCCAGTAAAGTTTACATCAGCCAACAAAGAAGTTCTGCATCAGCCTTATCTTTACAGCAACACAGCAGCAACCTGCAACAACATCTCAAATTTCTGTTGCTCCCGTAGAAGTTCTGTAATAGTGACAACCTGCAAAACAAAATCAGCATCAAATAAAAAAGATTTGATCAAGTCACATGCCATCATCAAACAAACTATCGTTCAATTTCCAAACACAAAACTATTATACAGAACAAATTTCCAAGCCCTTCTTTGTGAAAACAGTCTAATCTTTGTATCACCCTACAGTATAACAAGCACCAATAAGTTCAAGAGACAAAATAAATCAAACAAAAAATTTTAAACAGCAAAACATTTAATCAGAATACAAAAGATTGAAAGGTACCTAAGGCTCTTTGTAAGAAATTATTGTATATGCAATAGCAGCTCCAGTACTGCTTCGTTCATTCATAAGTGTAATGAACATCACCCGGGAGAGCTCATCATCATCATCAAAACGTGTAGGTATTCAACTGCACACATAATTCACATTCAAATCACCACAACATCAACTTGAAGCCAAATTTACAATTCTCATTCACATTCAAGTTGTCGGATCACTTGACAAACTTTGAATTTCACTTCAAATTCATCACACAATTCAAATATTTAGCAAATAAATACACAAATTATAACGAAAACAGAACGAAAAAAACACATCACTCGGCGCCGATTAATCGGGAAAACACACCACTCCACCCATTTGAAAAATCTCACATATTTTCCACCGAAAATAATTCAATCTGAAAAATTCGAATACGTACATAATCCGAGGAAAAACAAATACAAAAGTTCAATATTTGTAAACAAATTTGCCGGTGAGTTCTCACTCGAATCCACACAAAAACGAAAACAAAATGGGAAATAGAAATTAGAGAAAACATAAAGAGAGAAATAATGAGAAAGATCTCCACCGGAGAGAACATAAAGAATGAGAGAGAGAAGAATTTCGCGGCAGGCTACTCGGATTGCCAGCGGGAACGGAGAGAGCTCTCGGGTGGGAGGAAAAAAGAGAAAGAAAGAATGGAAGCTGTTGAAGGGAGAAGCAGCGGTGCTGCTCAGACAGTGGAGATCTGCTCGGCAGAGGAAGGCGAGAAGAAGAGAAGAAGAAAGACAGAACGATGGACGAACGAAAATGAAACGCGCTGGAGATGCATGAGCTCAAGGGATGAATTGACCAGGCTGTCCTTCCATGCCATTCTCCAGCGTGTTTGATCGCTTAGTTTCTAGCCGTCGGATCAAGCGATCCGACAGTCCAGAGCCAATGTGCACTTAAACACAATGTACACATATCTATACCCTATATGTGTATATATATATGTATATGTATATGTATATGTATATGTATATGTATATATATGTGTATATGTATATGTATATATATATGTATATGTATATGTATATGTATATATATATATATATATAATTATGTTAACTTAATAGGGTCAATAATGTTATTTTTTTCCAAACAGATAAAAAAGTTTTGAAAAAGTTACTCAATGTAACTTTTATTTCTGTGACTTATAAGTTGAAAAAGTAACTTATACGTTGTTCATCCAAACACTCTTGTTTTACTGTTTTTAACTTATTTCAACTTACAAGTTGAAATAAGTCTATCCAAACGGCACCAAAAATGCTTTGAAGTCAAGTTATAATTTTAGGACCACCACTATATCGATAACCGAGTTTCCACCTCAATCTTCTTGTTTAGTCAAAACTATTTATTGTATTCAATTTCCATCACATTGAATGCTGCTGCTAAGTGCTGCTACTCCAAATTGTCATCAAGATTAATTGAGGTACGTGAAATTTAAAGGCGCACTGATAACTTTCTATAACATTTAGATTAAGAACATGCGTGCAGAAGAATCAGCACTAAAAATTAATTTCACGTGATTCTGAATAAGCTACTTTCGAAAGAAAGGGAAAATCAATCACCAATAAATCAGATCAATGCCATCGTTGTCTTGATGAATTATATATCTAGCTTTGATTATACATTCATCACACAGATGGCAGTATACATGTTTAGATTGACCAGATAAAGAAAAAGAAAAATTTTATATACATGTGTAGACTGGCCAGAAAAACAGCCTGCAGAATATACGCTATGCATTAAAAAATAAAAGAAAAACAGTGGAATCTATATCTACTAGTGTTTTGGTGAAGTTTATTAGATCAATATATGGAAACTGGTGTGAGCAGATTATGGTCATGTTTGGGAGTGCTTATTTGTGGCTTTTAGCCAAAAATTGGCACTCAACAGTGTTTGGCATGTTTGGCAACGCCTGCTTATGGCCAAAATAAGCTGCTTGTTGTGCTCTTAAAAAAAAGCATCGAATCCATGCTTTTCATAACAAGCAGCACGGGAGCTTTTTTACCCATAATGCGAAATGACCATTTAAAAAAATCGACCTGTACTAAGTTAGAGAAATTACAACACTATATAACCACTCATACCCCCACTCTTTCCTCACAGGCTCTCATTTTTCCATCTCTTCCGATTTCTTCGTTTCTTCTTCTCTCGCTCGGGTTGGTTCCGTTGCCGAAAGGAGACCGGAGAGGCTCCAGTTCTTCTATTCTTTTCTTCTATCAGTGGAGGTATTTCTTGTGATGAATTTGTTTTTGTTCTTAGCTGAATCGGATCTGTTTGTGGTTTTGAGATCTAGGATTTTTTCTTTACGAAATTTTGAAGAAAATTTGTTAATCTACCGATCAATTGATTGGTGTGGTTGTTGATGGCCAAGAGACTCTGCGTCGACAGACTTCAGAAGAAATTACAAGCAATTACTAAGATATTTTTTATTGTAGTTCATTCTAGACGGATGTATTTTTATGTAATCAAGTTCTCAGTAGATATTAATCTTTTGTTCTTTATCTTTGCTTTAGAGCTTTTTGGTTCTAATTTGAATAAATCATGCTCAGTAGATATTAAAAATATGTATAATGAGAAGAACCCACTTTGCTTGTATTGAATTGAATTTTTTGTTTCTTGAGTGGAAGCACAAAAAGAAAAGTAATGCATGGTGAGTTTTTAATGGCTTTGCTTCACACTTGCTCTCTGTTACAGTGTTAATGATTACTTTCTGCTTAAATAGAAGAATGAATGAAAGAAAATGACTTGAATGAAAAGGATAAATATGAATTGAGAAGGTGTGTTGTGTTGTATTTTGCTTCACCAGTATGCATGCATATGAAAAGATAGTTTCGCATGTAGCTAATTGTCTATGCATGTGGTTCAGATTTTGAATAGCCCCAGTAGGCTTTGCTAATTGTCTAACTGTCTATGCATTGCTAATTGTCTACTTCTCTTGCTCTGCAGACTGTAGGCATTAGCTTAGGAGTTTGAAAAGTTATTTATTTATATGTTTAAACAATTAAATGAATGTTTATATGTTTATATAAATATCTATGCTATTTCACCGCTATGTATATCCACCGGCCGTTTATATAAATAGTCTAACCCATTTAACTACTTGTCGCTGCAATCGCTATGCATGTCCTCCACTCGCTTGTGCTTGGGCTCTCTCTTTGGATGTTTATATAAATATCCAAGACTTTCTTCATTATAAATTTTATCTTGTTCCTAGGCTTAACTCATTAACTACTTGCTCTTAGTATAATATTTATAGGACTTTGCTATTAGTGAATACTTCATTAACTCATATATGTATGTATAGTGTATAATATTGCTGTTAACTCATACTATTTATAGTATTTATAGACTTCATTAACTCATATCTTGTTGTTAACTTATATATATATTTATAGTATTTATCAGGACTTATGTTAGTTGTCTAATTGTGTGTTATAGGACTTATGCTAATTGATATGAAATGTCATGATGTGGATTTATGGACATGACGATCTCTATGGATTTAGTGCGCCACATTGATATGAAAGCATAGATAGGATACGTTGATATTGTATTTTCTTCATATATTAATTTTGGTGGTTCTTTGTTTATAACATGGGAGGTCTCATTACAGTTTTGAGAAGTTCATGTTGCATTTATGCTGATGTCTAACTTTGTTTTGCAGATTCAATGGCTCTTTTGCTAGGCGAGCCATCAATCTAGTGGTGTCATCAGAATGGTCTCTGCCCACAACAGTTAGCAAATCTACACAAGGGCAACCAACACGTAGATTTCTAGGTCTTGGAGCGCCTATGGCTTACACTGATTTGTCGTAGGCTTGAATGTATCTATTGAAAGTAGTGGTAATGACTTGAGAAATTTTGTTATTATGGATATTTTGTTGAGATGCTTTCTTTATCTATGTGAATGAACAGCATTACCAAATATTTATGTAGCTAAGCAATGTTATACAGTTGTATTTTTGGCTCATCGTTTCTGTTTGCTATTAATTCCAGCAAATGTCATTGTTTTAGTTTGGTTCTCTTGTTTTGTTGTGCCCTTGTAGCTAATCTTAGAATTTTGAAAAATTATTTATATGCTTGAGTTGTGTAGTCGCTATCTTAAAAGTAGTTAATAATCGTGAAAATGAATTTGGAAAGACATGTAAGGTAAATATGAGGTTTCATTGGCTGGTAGTTAGGGAGTGTTTGGGATTGCTTTTTCCCAACACTCATTTTCAATTTTTTATTTTACGTTTTTAATACATATTTTATAAATATATAAAAAACTTATTTAAAAATTTAGAAAGTGTAGAAAAATTCTACGGAGTGAGATCTTTTTATTGCAAATTTTTATTATTTTTGAAAATAAAAAAAATATAGCTCATTTTTTAAAAAGGACAAAAATATCTTTCATTCTAGAAAAGCTCCATTTTATAAGCACTACCAAACACCCCCTAAGAACTTCTTATATGTTGCATTTTATGCTGATGTCCAATTTTGTTTTGCAGATCAATGGCTCTCTTGCTAGGCGTACAAGAGGTGCATCTATAGTTACTTAGGAAGCTTGAAACGTAAATTAAAAGGAAAATATATCCTTATGTTATAAAATATATTTATTAATAGGTTTATAAATATTATTATAAAAAATATTTTAAAAATATGTTATAAAATTAATTTTCAAAAGATTAGATAATACATAAAAATAGATTCATAAATTTAATAATTCATCGTATATTACATACATAAGAATATTTCAGTCATTGTATATTTTATTCACTTATAAGTATAAGCTTAATCAAACATACATTTAATTTTCTTTTATGAAAAGCCTTAAATAATAAAATTTATCCAAACAAAATTCAATAAAAAATAGCTTTTTCAGTAAGAAAGCACCAGTCATTTTTTTCAGCAAAGATATATAAACAGCAGCTTTTGAATAAAAGCTCTAAATTTTAATCTTAGTCAAACATGTTCTATTATTCAGTCCATATATCTTTTACACGAAGAAAAACAATGTAAAGGATTCAAAGGAAATATACTGCAGTTCTTAAAATAGCTAAGCTAACTAGCTATGCATTAATTGCAGAGCAAATGCGTAGCATGCATGTTTTACATATGCATGATCAATAAGTACGTGTACAATCTGTAGAAAGGTGAAAGAGTCTTAATTGCAAGTTTTTATTTATTAATAAACTGAGTTCGTCTGTAATGATTACCACGATGAATCCTAATGTTTTATGAGCTTTTGACATTAAATCTATATTATTACCAAGCATTAATTCTGCGTCATAAAATTAGTGACTACAACTTTATATATTAAAATTGGTAAAGCACACTAATCTGTGTAATTGTAGTCTTTCTAATCATTGCAACTTCTTCAACCTAGCAATATTCAAAGAACGAACCGGAACAATAAAATTAGTACATTGGTCTCCCTCACACTTGTTACTTTATACGCAGATTTTAGCGTACTTCGAATTTAATATAAAACTATTTAAAATTTTTTTAAATAATTTAATTTTATTATTATTAAAAAATAATATAATTTATAAAAAGTATAATATATATATTTTTAATAAATTTATGTATATTAGAAAATTTACCAAATTATATATATACAAATTTTTTAAGATAAAAAAATACTACTATAAACGCATCTAAAATATCTGTTAACGTGACCAACCGAGGAACAAACACCAACCACGATCACCAACATCAAACAAATATCAATCTTTTGTTTCCTTTCATTTTTTTTTCTTTGTTTTTTTTCCTAACCACGACATTCAAAATGTTCTCTCCCTCTCTTCATTGTTATTTTTTTAACATCTATCGTCATTTTTTAAGGGTACAATGAACCTGCACCAACTTGCCGACTTGTCAATGTTGTAAGGAATTTCACCTTTTCTAGAATATTGCTAAACTCTTTTTATATTATTGAAAACTACACTTCAAAACGTTAAATTCATTTTTTTCGAATGGGCAATTCTTCCACTAATAAACTCCATGCGTGCTGATGCTTGAAATGACCGTTAGTTAAAACAAGTGAAAGAAAAAGAAACTTTTACATCTAATTAGTTTGTGTCAACACCAAAACCTTAAACGTTATTGTTCAAAACAAGTTTAAAAAAAAGAAGAAACTAATTAGTTTGTGTCAACACCAAAACCTACCCTCTTGAACTCTTGGAACCAGCGGATAGACATCACCTACTCTCAAGTTTATCAAAATCAAAAATTTAGTTAAGATCTTTTATATTTTGAAACGAATTGAAAAAAAAATAAATAAATTGATAATAATAGTTGATAATAGTTTTACATCTAATGGATACATATATATAGCTAATAATAATAATCTACCTAACCAACTAATCAATATGAGACTAAAATATTACTAAACGGATCAAAATAAAATGGACCTATATATAAGCCCAAATGAAATCTAACACGTCCCGTCAAACTCATGGTGGGTCAAACAATATGAGTTTGTCCAATAATGTTTGAAATCTCGGTGTGGGATGCGGTGCGTTTTTGTGAAAAAATTTATAAGTTGATCAGTAGAAATCACATATGGTAAAAAAATAATGTCTGATAGAAAATGCTCATGAAGAAAATGACAATCAATTTCAATATATTTCGTCCGTTCATGAAAAATTAGATCTCTCGCAATCTAAATAGTACTCCAGTTGTCATAATATAAAGATGTAGGTCTTGTGTGCAATGTCCATATCAGAAAATAATCTAAGAACGTGAATAATCTCTTTAGCAGTAGCAGCCATAGCTATATATTCTGCTTCTGTAGAAGAACATACAACCACTGTCTATTTTTTACTACGCCACGAGATCAACGAATCACCAAACAACAAAAAGAAATCTGTAGTAGATCGTTTGGTAGTTGGATCACCTGCCCAATCTGCATCTGAAAAGGCTCGAATCTCCAAACTAGATATAGAAGACATAAAAAAAGAGCGAGTAATGGTACCTCGAATATATATGAAAATCCGACGTAAAGCAGTAAAGTGTACTGATCGAGATGTAAAAACAAACTGACTGACAATAATGATTGCATGAGAAATATCTGGCCTTGTCAAACAAAAATATACAAGCTGACCAACTAGTCGTTTGTACCGACTAGGATTTGTAAGAGCCTTACCATCAGTAAGACGAAGCTTCACATGAAGCTCCATAGGAGTGTCAACTGTCTTACTATCTGATATATCTGCTGATCTAATAATATCTGACGTATACTTTTGTTAAGAAATAAGAATACCTCTATCACCTTAAGCGATCTCCAAAAAAAAAAAAAACGTAAATAACCAAAATCTTTCATCTGAAACTGTTGACGAAAATATCGTTTAGTTACTGTCATACTTGTTGAATCATCTTCTGTATAATCATATCATCAATACATAATAATAGAAGTACACGCCCCTGCGGTGAGGAACGCACAAATAGAGACTGGTCTTAGAACTCTGCTGCAAATCTGCATCTGTAATGGCTCGTATAAAACACTCAAATCAAGCTCGAGTAGCCTATTTGAGTCCATAAATAACACGACGAATACGACATACATGACTTGGCGGTGTAGAGAGACCTAGAGGAGGCTGCATATAAACAATTTCTGATAAAGTATCGTAAAGAAATGTGTTTTTCACATCCATCTGATAAATAAGCCACCAATGTATGGCAGCAACAGCCAACAAAGTACTAAATTTAGTCATTTGAGCTACAAGAGCAAATATCCTATCATAATCAATTTCATACTTCTGAATAAAACCCCGGGCAACAATACGTGCTTTATGTCGCTCAATAGATCCATCAGATTTATATTTGATCTTAAAGACCCATTTGCAACTAACAGACTAAACTCTTTCTGGAAGTAGAACAATATCCCAAGTACCTGTCTGCTCAAAAGCGTAAAACTTCTCTACTATCGCCTCCCGCCACTCAGAGTACTGAATTGATTCTTGGTAAGAACTAAGCTCTCGAATAGTGTGTATAAAAGTAAGAAACAAATAAAATTATGGAGAAGAAGACTTTCACAAAACTAAACCTATCTGATGGACCAGATAGGTTAATGCTGTTGCTCAACTTTTGACAAAAAGGAAAAGTTAATGCTATTATTCCTACATAATTAATCCTTACAACCAAATAGTTGATATTTTTACTAAATACCACTGTCATTCAAAATCACGATAATTAGCGTTCGGAAACATTATGAAACTCAACAACTAGTCACAAACTCATATAACAGCACACCTAATTTGATATATGTTTATATAAGCCCTCTAAATTGCTCCACTGATTCAAAGAGTCGTTTACGAAAATTAAAATTCTTTGGTAACAAAAATTTTTACAAATTATTTATAAACGAGCTTCCTATTTCTACATAAAAATATATGCATAATAATTGTATTACATACAATTCACTCATATATTTTAAATTAAAAAATTTAAATTACTGTAAAATTAATTTTTAAAATAAAAAAAGGAAAGAGAAGAAATAAGTCACTTTAATCAATAACAAAAATGACCAAAGTATATATGCATGCGGTACAACTCATCCGCTGATCTTTTCTTAAATTAAAAGAAAAGGAAAAAATTCCTTTTATTCATTTTATTTTTTAGGATTTATAGTTATAAGTAAAGGTTTAACGGGCTGTTCAAAAATTAGAGGGCCCCATGTTAATACGCAGTAAAGGACGTGTTTTATTTTGGTTTGAAAGTAACCTTTTTTATATTTAAATTGCATTTAGAACTGATTGTAGAAATAAATAAATAATGAATTTTTATACTAGTATTTATAAAACTAATATGACACTTTATATTACACTAACACTGTATATTATTGGCCGCATAATAACACATTTTATAGACAAATATGTACAAAATACAAACATCACAACTGTCATCTAATGATCCATCTTCCTCTCTTCTCATCATCCTTTGCAAGAAACTCATAAGCTTCTCTATCATCTAGAATAAGATGCTCAAATGCTTGATCAATCTGATCGTTAGTTAATCGTTGTCTAAGTTCCTTTTAGATCACCAAAAAAGTGCTTTACTGCAATCTCTACTAAGTGCATAATTCAATTAGTCATCCTATTGATCATAGGAAACTAAAGCTGAAAGATGATTCTATGACACGCTTATGTCTGCATTTTTTTTTAATATTAGTTGCAACTTAAGAGAATAGAAAGATGGTATTAGAAGGATGCATACTCAAAGATGGTTGTGAGTGTTCTTTCATGCTTTTAATGATGTCATCAGCAAACGACGACTCTTCTACCACTTTCAAAAGTTGACTCATGTAAGTTGTCGAACACTGACGATGCAGAGTCACCAGTAGCTTCATCATTGCCACAAATCAATCAAAACTTCTCCATCTTACGAATAGACTGGTTAAATATGGCCGCAATTTAGCTTTACTCTATATTCCATAAGGAATATCATAGTATATATAAGAAAAGCAAACTTGAATAATAAATAAAATAAAAATCTATTACTTTGATAACTTTCTTCTTCGTTTTATTATCTAATATAGTTATTTGTAGCTAATTATTCCATCCAGCACCATATAAGTTAAGTACAAACTTAATATCTGACAGTCTCTTATTTAGAATGTGATAATACATTTCATGTGTTAGGCGAATTAAACAGTGTCAAATATCTAATAAATGTGTCGTGCAACACCAAAGAATATTTACTTCTTGAAGTCCTTGTGACTTTCTTATCTTTCTGGCACTATTCAGCAAGTCATTCTATTGGTTCATTAGTTTGCTCGGTTTGTCCATGTCTTATTTGAAGTGCTCTTTTTCAGCGGTTGTATGCAAAATTTAGGAAAGCCTGACTCTATAATTGTACTTCTACTAAACTATTATCGAAGAAAAATACTATTAAGTTATAAAGTGTATGATATAACAAAAGCAATATTCATTTATATAAGCACACGGATAAATCACTATATTAATAAGTTCAATTACATCAACTAGTTCATCACTAAGTATAATACTCTAATAAGTCTAGTGTAATCATTCCACATGTCATTTGGCGATCTTATTTCTTATATCATATTATTATTTACTCTCAATAAGCTACTCTCTAAGACTTGTACTATTGAAATTTTAAATATCATATTCATGGTTGTCAAATATACTTTTATCATTGAAAAGTTTATTGTTTGGATCATTTACTCAGAATGTAATTAATAATACACAGTAAGATAACAAAGGTTATACTTGCACTAGTTATAAATAATACGTCTATTGTCTAATCTTCAAAAATGACCCTTCAATATTGCAAAAACTGTTTTAGTGGTGCTTCGTAAAGCGGTGTAACAAAAATTGAACAACTTTTCAGAGTTCTCTATTCTCCGGTCAATAATTTCTTTCAAATGCTAGCGCACATCACGATATTGAAAAGAAAGCCTAGCATAGTTGTATAACCCACATTAACAAGCTAGAATTTACTTACACTCCACAAAACAAATACTTTGTACTTATACGGCATATGGATATTACTTAAATCAAATGAAATATTTTTTATAAGACATTATGGGACTAGTAATCCACTCATTGGAGGTTGACACAAAGCATCTTTAATAAGTACTATATGTCATTACCATATCCTTCCTAATCAGCTAAGACGCATATAAATCTCATATTATGAGTACAATTCACTAAAGCATTTTGAATGACACCCTTTGTTTCTCTAAAATGGGCTACAATGTATACATGTACCATCAATTGTGCATATGCAATTCTACACAATATAATGAAGCAAATTGCATAAGCTAAATTATGCCGTACATGTGTAACCATATAATACACGATGACAATAACAGTATTTTAAAATACGGATATTAACCATTATTCATCTGAACGTTTGCATGTTAATCTAGAGATGATTGGATGACATATCTATATTTCAGCAGTAATATTCCTACAAAACTTAGAGAAATAGCGATATACCCACTAGTCACATATAACAAAATCAAATCGTACAGTCCTATTGGCTTTGTTATGCCCAACAATATATAAAAAACTATACATACTACTCTTCAATAGTGACATGTTTAGAGGCAAGCCTAATAGAAGCACACGCATTTAGTTAAGATATTAAATACATGTTTCTACTCCTCTGCTAATATTATCATTAGATGACTTTATTATTGTAAATGTTCAAATATAGAAGGTTAATATGACTATGTTTACCCATCAATTCGTGAAGGGAAATATAACATAACAATTATCGTTATGTACGCAGCACTACAAGCCATAATTTCAGTATCTTATTGATCTATCTTCTATTGTAATATCTCATTAAAATCAATACCACTAGAATAATGTAACTTACGAATGAATGAAAATGCCTACAATAGGCGATCGATAAATATTGCCAATTTAGAAAGAATATAATATCTAATAATAAAATTAAATATATGTATGTAGAAGAAGATAACGGCTGCAATATATTTCTTCAACGAAGATAAAAAAAGAACCTAAAAACCTACAATGAGCTAAGTATTGATCACATCCTTCGCACAGAAACTACTAGGATCGCATGTATTACAATAGTACCATTCGTACAACCATAGCATGATTAGCAACATTGAATTACATCACTAACGTACAAGCTAACAATCCTTTTGAACCAACCCCACCAAGTTAGCAAATCAATACCTGCAACCAGTAATATAACAAAATCAAAGTTCCATCCTACTAGAAATTGCTTTAAACATAATAGCTAGACAATCTAGAATGTCAAAATTGCTTTCAAAATTGATATGCTTTTAACTTTAGAAAATAAAATGCAACTTGAATAAACATACTAACATGAAGTGAAATGATTATCAATTCAACTTTTATTAGTCGCATATTTTGTCTTACCATCTATTAATTAATTAATTCCTTACTTTCGGGTCTACTCTACTACTTTTGTTTTCCTTCTATCTAAAACAGTAAATAATACAAGTTAATAAAACTAATTCTTAACTCTATAACCGAATTCTCTACCCATATTCATGGTAACTCTACAAACATGATACTATTCACATTCTTATTAGGAATGAATTCAACCTTTGAAATAAGAATGGATAATCTCTTTTTTCTCTTGGTAAAGATTTCACTATCAAGTGTTAATGAGAGAGAAGAAAACAAACAATCTAAAGCTGATTACTTATTCCATTCAAAATGGCTTTAAACTCAATAGCACGATAATTAAGCAACCCCATATGTAAGTCTTATTTATGCCACTAATGATGCATAGCTGCTCATTGGCACATCAATAAGAATATAACATTCTTCAATTGGAACCTATAAGCATTTATTTTTCAAACAATGATTGCATAAGAGCACATTAACATTATCATAACCAAATTCTTGAAACTCCTAAAGAGAAAGAATTTCATTTATCCAAAAAGAAAATTATGTAAAGACAATTACACAAATGCAAAATATTTCAACCAAAGGTTACTTTTTTTCTCTTTACCAAAGCAACTTTTACGGTAACAAAACATAAGAATAAATAAATAGAAGAAACCTAAAAAAGTAAAAGGAATAGCAAATTATTCTAGAACAAATAAATACAACACGAAGAAGTTTGAAAATTTTCAGTCATTAAAAGGAAAACAACTAGAAAAATGAATTAATTTAAACCAGCTCGAAGAGAAAGAGAGGAAATATTCGATCTTACTTTTAATAGTTGACCAACAATGGAGAGGAAGATGCGGTGAGGGACAGCTAAATTTGGAGTGGAAGACGATGGAGAGGAAGAAGCAAAATAGACAAACGAAGATCGTGGAGAGAGAAGTGAGAGAAAAGAGAAGAGAGAGAAGATGTTAGGTTGAAGTTAGATCTAAAGTGAGGGTAGCAATTTGAATTGATGTGTCAGTTTCAGATCAATGAATTTAATAATCGTATCAAATTCGTTCAACTTAACTCAATTCATGAATTTATATGGGCTAAAATTGTCAACCATAATCCAACCTATTTAATAACCGAGTCAAATTCGGATTGATCCATTTAATAATTAAAATTTTTTATTTTTAATTCTATAATTTTAAACTTGAGTGAAATTTTAAAATTAGTTGGAATAAATATGCACGATGTGTTTAGTGAAAAGATATGGTGACTGTCCATCATAATGTGCATTCATTAATATTTTTATTGGTTCTTAGAAAATTCAAAAAATATTTGTTGGTATTTTTTAAAAATATGTAATGACAGTTAAAATTTTATAATTATAAGTACATACTAATACTTTTGATAAAAATTTTGATAAGTATAACAAGTATTTTTATAAATTACTATTATTAATTTTTTATTGCTAAAATTTTATTATATATTAAAAAAGTTAGAAAAAATTGTTTTCTGAAATGTGGCAATTCATTAGTGAATCAATTTCTGATCAATCTAGCTCGATCTATTTAATAAACGGATCAAACTCGTTCAACTTTAATCTATTCATATATTTATACAAATCAATATTTTTAATTTTAATTTGAATTAAATAAATTAATTTTGTATTGAATTTTTTATTGTCACATCTAATCGGAAGCGATGTTGGAAAGAAAGAAGAGGATACAGCACTTTGATAGCAAGAATGGAGACTCAATCGCTGCAGGGTTAAAAAAAAAAACACTGGGGAAAGAAAAATGCTCGAAAAGCAGAGAGTAGAAAAAAATCTACGTGTTTCAGAAAGAGTGAAAAAGTTAAAGATTTTGCTGCGAACTCGCGGGCGAAAGTGGAAACTCGTCTATAGTGCCCGTTGAGTTCTACGTTTCTTGTCGCAAACTACAGTAGGTAAACTTGGAATCTGACAAAAAAAGTTACTCGTAAATTAAAACACGCCTAAAAAGAGAAACAGAAAATTATTCAATCACGTGGTGTAGCAGCGTGGTCGCTGCGTCTTCTCCCGACATCCCACTCTTCCTCTTCCTTTCACATATTTTTCCGCACGTGGTTCTCGTGCTTCACCTGTAAACAACTAAAAAATGAATTTTCAAAAATATTAAATCACTTTTCTTTTCTTCTTCACACGAGCGTGCGAGCACACAGTCTGTTCCTCCTTAGGTGGCGACAGTAAGCCCATCTTTCCCTTCATTCATTTCTCTTTATATAAATGAAACCAAACCTCACCCACTTCTCCACTCTTTCTTCTTCTCATCGTAAAAATGGAATTGCTAAAAGCGGCGGCTGTGGATTCATTCAGAGAAGCTTTTTTGATGATTTTCTTCTCCACTGCCGCCGTGGTTATGACTCTTGCTGCGGCTCTGAAATTAGTGAAGCTACGTCCGTGGTGTAGCTGCTCCGTCTGCAAGGCTTACGTTAGCGGTTCATGGAGAGAAGATTTCGATAATTTGTGTGACTGGTACACTGATCTACTGCGTCGATCGCCGACCGGAACGATTCATATTCATGTTCTTGGAAATACCATTACGGTTAATCCTGCAAACGTTGAGCACATGCTGTCCACAAGGTTCGAAAATTACCCGAAAGGGAAACCATTCTCTGCTATTCTTGGAGATCTTCTCGGCAGTGGAATCTTCAACGTCGACGGTGAGCAGTGGCTTTTTCAGAGAAAGCTTGCTAGTTTAGAGCTAGGAAGCCTCTCTGTTCGCAGCTACGCGTTCGAGATCGTTTCCGGGAAGTCAAAAGTCGTCTTCTTCCGCTTCTTAATTCTTTTGCGAACCGCTGCGCCGTCGCAGATTTACAGGACATGTTCAGAAGGTTCTCGTTCGACAACATCTGCAAGATCTCGTTCGGTCTTGACCCCGGTTGCCTCAAGCTCTCGCTTCCCAGGTCCGAATTCGAGGCGGCGTTCGATCTCGCCTCGCGGCTTTCAGCGAGACGCGCCACAACGGCATGGCCGGTGGTATGGAAAACAAAAAGGTTTTTCAGCTGCGGGTCTGAGAGAGATCTCAAACAGGCTGTAAAGCTCATCGACATGCTCGCGGGAGAAGTGATTCGACAGAGACGCAAACTAGGCCCCATCGACAGCCAGCACGATTTGCTATCGCGATTTATCGAAACAATCGACGACGACCGTTATCTCCGCGACATCGTCATCAGCTTCCTCCTCGCCGGGAGAGACACAGTTGCCGCCGGTCTAACCAGTTTATTCCTTCTACTCGCTCAACACCCGCAAGTGCGGGAAGCCATGCGGCACGAAATATCACGTGCAACGTGCCAATCCGCTGGAGTTGAAGATGATGAGCTTGTAAGCTACGAGCAGCTTCGTTCGATGCACTACGTGCACGCGGTGCTGTACGAGAGCATGCGTCTTTACCCGCCGGTACAATTCGACTCCAAATTCTGCGCTGCCGACGATGACTTGCCCGACGGAACATTCATCGCACGTGGAACACGTGTCACATACCACACTTACGCTATGGGCCGAATGGAGAACATGTGGGGCCTGGACTGCTACGAGTTCCGGCCTGAGCGGTGGCTTCGCGAAGGAATATTCTCGCCGGAAAACCCGTTCAAGTATCCAGTGTTTCAAGCAGGGAAACGTGTCTGTCTAGGAAAGGAGATGGCGCTGATGGAGATGAAGGCGGTTGCCGTTGCCATGGTTAAGGATTTCAATATTGAACTCGTCGATAAGATGGAGGTGCCTAAGTTCGCTCCAGGGCTTACCGCGACGTTCCGCGGAGGGCTTCATGTCACCGTTAAGAAGAGAGAAAAGAACAAGAACGACGTCGGCGAGAAGAAACTAATTAAAGGTTGCTGAAACACCGGTTTCATGATTAGCTACTTAGTTCGCCATATACTGTTGTTACCTGTTGATGTAAATAGGGACAGACAAACAAATTAAATTGATCAGCTAGCTTTCCAAAATTGTTACCCGCAAATTGTTCTTATAATTGTTATCACTATTTATTATTAAAGAAACTTCAAATATTGGACTTTATTAGCAATTAAGAAGGCACATCTTTCCATACAGTGGAGTTATGGTTTTCGTTTTTCTGATTTGTCCAAGAAATTAAACAAAATTAAGAAAAGAAGTTTTTGGATTTGAAGAAGAACAGTTTATTAAGCGGATACTTTGGCTTAGCTTATCAATACTTTTCAATTAAAAAAACACATCGTATTTCACTTAAATTTCTATTAATATTTTACATACTTCAAAAAATCGAAATATTTTAAAATTTTTCTAATTTATAAACATTCTTAAATAATTTTAATGTAATCGTTAGATCTTAAATAAATTATTCTTAAATAATTTATAAATCTCTTAAGAATAACTTTTTTATTCTTTAAATCCAGTCCGATCAGACCCCACCGATATCAAACAATCTATCACAATCCGGTCCGATCAGATCTAACTGAAGTTTGATTTCTTTTGTGAAGATGTTTGCAGAAAATTCAAAGTATTGCTGTAATGGAGCTTTTTATAGGACTTCTCATTGCTAATAATGTTAGTGCATCTCCACAGCGTATACTGGGATGGAGAAGCTGTAAAAAGTGTTAGGCTTGAAGTTGGCGTAAAAAATTTGCCCGGCATCTTTGTAATATATTTGAGAGCACTCTTGAGAAGTTGCTACCTTTAAGATTCAAATATGACTTGAACCTCTAGGAATGCATATGTGAAATCATTAAATTTGGTTCTTGTCGGGAATTCCACGGTGAACTTCCTATGCTTTCGGTAGTTACCAGAGTTTTCTTTTTGATGATCCTTCATTGATAAGGGTTGCTCCTTCCTTCGGCATTGTTGATTCAAGCAGGTGTAGAGAATTGAAGTCAATTATTTATTTTTTTTTATTAATATGAGCACATATATATACACTAAAAGTTTTCAAAAGTTAAATATTTCTAAAATCCAATCTTTCTAAGATCAACCCAAATCAAATATTTATAGAATAAAATAAAATCTAATTTTTTTAAAATAAACACTCCAAATATAGAAAGAAATCAAATATTCTTATCATGCCCCCGTAAGATGAAGTTCCGATCGGAGATTGCAATCTTGAACCGAAGAAAAAGGAAGCGCATCCTAAGAAGTGGTTTGGTGAGTGCGTCAGCCAGTTGATCTTGTGATGAAATATGAGTGACGCGCAAAGCACCAGTTTGAACTTTGTCCCTAATAAAGTGAAAATCAATGGCAACAAGTTTCATCCTAAAATGAAAAACTTGATTAGAGTACAAATATGTAGCACCAATATTGTCACAATACATGACATGAGTAGTTGGGAGTTGAACACCAAGCTTAGATAGAAGAGAGCAAATCCAACTAAGTTTGCAGCAGTGGGAGCAACATAACGATATTCAGCTTCTATAGAGGAACGAGCAATAGTCCGTTGTTTCTTTAAACTCTAGGAGATTAGATTGCGGGCTAAGTATATCACATAGTCACTAGTAGATGTGGAGTCATTTTTGTTATCTGTACAGTCAGCATCCGAGAATGTATGCAAAGATAGAGGTGATTCACAATATAAAAATAATCCGTGATTCAGTGTACCAGATAGATAGCGAAGGAGGCGTTTGATGGCTGTCCAATGCTTAGTTATTGGCCGATGCATGAATTGAGAGAGCTTGTTCATTACAAATACAATATCCGGTCGTGTGAGAGATAGATATTGAAGGCTCCCAACTACTGTTCGAAATTCTGTTGGATCAGACAAAGCTGTGCCGACATGAAGTGTCAATATTTGACTAGTGGATAAAAGAGTCATGACGGGTTTGAAATCGACCATTTTAGTTTGGACAAAAAGATCGGCAATGTGCCGTCATTGAGAGAGATAAAAACTATGGTTGTGTGGAATAATCTCAACACTAAGGAAAAATGACAATAACCCAAGATTTTTTTAATGAGAATCGTTAGGCAAGAAACTCCACAAATTATTTTACCATATTCTGGCTATCTCTTGTAATGATCAGATCATTAATATGGATAAGTAAGTAAATGAGATGCCCACCTGTGTTAAGAATAAAGAGTGAGGTGTTCGCATGAGGGTTGAGCCAGAATCAAGTAAACATATTTTGAGCTCATGATACCAAGCTGTGGTGCTTGTTTGAGATCATAAATAGCTTTGCGAAGTTTTCAGACATGAGTGGAAAAATCTTGATTAATGAATCTGGATGGTTGAGTCATGTAGACGTCTTCAGATATGTGTCCTTGAAGAAATACATTGTTAACATCAAGTTGGCAAAGTGACCACCAGCTACTGATGGTAATATTTAGAAAAAGGCGAACAGTTGTTGGTTTGATAACTGGACTAAATGTGTCATTATAGTTCACTACGGGCCATTGATAAAATTCTTAACAACCAAACGTATTTTATACCTATCAATAGAGCAATCAAATAATCGTTTAGTGCGAAAAATTTACTTACATCTCACAATATTTTGTGAGGAGTTAGATGGAACAAGTTTTCAAGTGCGATTTCGAACAAGAGCATCAAACTCTTCGTACATAGCCCGACGCCATTTAGGATCTTTGAGGGCTTGTGTCGTACTTGTTGGTTCTAAATCATTAGAGGCGGATAGTTAAGTTGTCAAATTGAGTTTTTGAATATGCTTGTGGATGTTGTTCTTGAATCTAGTTTGTATGGGATAATTATTGTTAATTGAAGTATGGGGTTCACTGAAAGACGCACTAGGATTGGTAGAATGGGGTACAAGTGATGTAGATGATAAATTTCAATTATTGGAGGGGTCTTCGTGCGGGGGTGGTGGTACGTTAGATGGCGTTATAAGTAGCATTGAGGAGGGGGTGAAAATTGGAATGATGAAAGTAATAGAAGAGTAGGAAACCCATGTGTCAATAGTGGTAGATTTAGGACAGAAAATATTACATTGAACTAAGAAAAAATAAATTCAACAAATTCAACGTGACGAGACACATAGATTTTGAAGGTAGAAGTGTCAAGACAAAGATATGCACTTTGTGTAAGAGAGTAGCCAAGAAAAATACGTGGTTTGGATCGAGAGGCAAGTTTGTGAAGTGAATAAAAACGAAGCCAAAGATAGCATAAATAACCAAATACTCAAAATTTGGAATAGTCAGGTGGATGGCAAAATATATTTTCAAATAGAGAAGTGAATTGAAGTGTTGGAGTGGGTAGACGATTAATGAGATAAACGGCGGTAGCGAAAACATGAGACCAATATGTAAGTGGTAGAGATGCATGAGAAAGAAGAGCCAGACCAGTTTCAAAAATGTGACGGTGTCGTAGTTCAGAGTATCGATTATATTTTGGAATATGTGGGGAAGCAGTGAGGTGAGAAATACCATTTTTAGAAAGAAAATTTTTAAAACTTTGATATTCTCCTCCATTGTCGGTGTAAAAGGTAATAATTTTATGGGAGAAATAATTTTCTATAAGAGCTTTGAAACGAATAAAGATGTCATGCACCTTAGATTTTGTGTTAAACGAGTAGAACTATATTTATTTGGTGAAGTGATCAACGAAAATAACATAATATTTGAAACTATCATTAGATATAATAGGTGAAGTCTAAACATAAGAGAAAATAATTTTAAGAGGTTTAGAAGAAGTAAGAGTGGATTTGAAAATTGCTAACTTGTGACTTTTATTGCAATGATAATTGTTACAAAAAATTATTGTCGATATAGGAGTAGATAATTGTAACTGACCATTAGATATGATAAGTTTGAAGATCTGAAGAGATGGATGCCCTAATCTATGATAATATTCGGATGAAGAGGTTTGACATTAGATAGAGCAAGTAATAGTGAAAATTGGATTGATGTGATTGGCCACTCATAAACGCCATCTTTAGTTTGCTTTTGAAAAAGTTGTGCTCCCGTACGAAGATCATTCACAAGAAAAAAATGTGATAAGAATTCAACGGAAATATTATTGATGAGACAAAATTGAGAAATAGAGATTAAATTATTTTTCATACTTGGCACATAAAAAATATTATTGAATGTAAAATTATAAATAGAGTAAAATATAAAAGTAAAATCAATATAGGTGATTGGTAAATCCGTGCCATTTTCAATCACAATATCGTCGAAATCATGTAGGGAGAGTGAAGTGAGAGATTGTTGAAATTGCCGGTAACATGATGGGAGTCTTCACTATCAAATAGCCAAGAGAGAGTTTCTGTGCCGGTATTAGTTGTAAAGTTAGCTCGTGGCTGCCATGCTGTAAGATTTGTTCTGAATTCGCTGTTGATTGGCACTTGGCTGGTTGGCAGTTGATTGATTGGCACTACACGAAAGGATGGGAACCGCTTAACTAAGTGTCCTTGAGTCCACATATTTGACAACGACCAAAATATGGTCTTGGTGAAGGACAATCACCATTAGATGTTGGCGTAGAGGAGCCGGTGTTGGAAGACATAGTGAGACGAAAAGAACCTATGTGATCAAAGTTGAAAGAGGACGAGGCATTGAATTTCTGTGTGCTGGATTAGCAATCGTTGGTATTGGTTGAGCCTTGGATATTACATTGCGATGAGTGGCTTCAAGAGTGAGCAGTTTTTCATGTAGTCTTTAAGTGAGATTGGGGTCTTGCGAGCTTGGAAAGCAACAACAAGATAATTAAATTTATCGTCAAGACCATATAAAATTTCTCAAATAGGTCTTCGGTATCCATACGGGTACCAAATAGTGCAAGTTCATTGACATACCCTTTAATTCTCCATAAATATTCAGTAACACTTTGAGAATCTTTTTGAGGATTTTTTAGATGACTTCGAATTTGTAGACGACGATCGCGTGTTGGCAAGAGTATGCCAAGCGTCACTGAAGGTAGTGGCACCGACAATGAAGGGAATATTTTTTAGAGAGATAGATCCAACGAATGTATTGAGGATCAACTGATCTTGACGTTTTCAATGGGTATAAGCTGGATTGGTAATTACTATCTATAGTAATAGTGGGTAGTGAACACGGTTTAGATCCATCAATGAAGTCAAGAAGATCAAAATCAATAAGAATAGTGTTGAATTGGAATTTCCATAAGAAATAGTTTGTATCATTGAGTTTTAATGGAGCTTGAGCGGTAACGTTGATTGCAATCAATTATTGATTGGAGTCTTGAATGATGATAGAAGAAGTACTAGATGATGTAGAGATATTGGCCTTTGAGAGTATCTGAAACTACTGAGCTAGTGAGAAAGAAAAAAAATATAATAAAAGATAGAGCTCGTTAGAGCAATAATGGCTTTGATACCATGTAGAGAATTGAACTCAATGACTTTTTTTTTTTTTATTGATATGAGTACTTATGTATATATTCAAAATTTTCAAAAGTTAAATATTTCTAAAATCAAATCTTTCTAAAATCAATCCAAATCAAATCTTTCTAAAATAAAATAAAATCTAATTTTTTTAAATAAAATTTTTATAAAATAAGCACTCCAAATATATAAATGAATCAAATATCCTTATCAGTAAGGAATTGAAATAATTTTCACTGAAGAAGCAACGAGAGTGCTCACGAACAATGTCGGATACAAGTTTGCAGTCATGGAGAAGAAAGTGAACAGCACTAGATTTTTGGTTTCCGTGAATCATAATCTAGGGATTAGGTTCTTTAAAATAAAGCTCAAACAACTATGTAAGAAATTTGCAAAGATTGAAACACTTGATTAATAGAGGACACACTTAATAAGAGTATTAGTAGCACACAAACTTTTCAAAAAGTAAATACAATTTTTAAATAAATAAATTTCTTTTATATAGGGAAAATTGGACATCCAAGAGCTAGCCATCCAATTCGGATGTTCAGGATTATCCTCTTTGCTCATAAGGGAATATCTCTGTTAGTGTCCTTCCTCGGTTGTTTACTATAACATGTTGCATAAATCGCTGATGTAGTCATTTTAGAGCGATAATGCAATGAAAAGTGCAAACTAAGGTTCTTGTTTTCATGCAAGCTTGCCATGATTGTCAAAATTAATTTACAAGTAAGATCTTATTATTAATTACCACAATGAAAGACGCAATCATGTTAGCTAGCATGCATGGATCTTTCCTTGATAACCTTGTATACTGTTGAATTAGTTTGAGCCTACAAATTATTACCATGTATTTCTAGGATTATCTTGGCAAATATCATCAACCCCTCTGGTAGTTTGGTGCATGTGACTTAGTTGAGTTGGACTCGCTATGACTTTGTTCCATATCATAATGGTCCATGTTATCAGGATGTTTCCAATTGTCTTCTATTGTTATTTTTATTGACTCCTGTTAAGAGCTTGCAAATTCATCTCCCACTTCTCTTAATGGACTTCTATATTCACACTACAAATTATCATTCTAAATATAAGAACGGTTCTTTACCGCACTGCCAGCTTCTCGTCGGGTAAGTACTGACTTCAATCGTCTAGTTTTTATTACAGTTGCATTCTATTTGTGTGCGAAAGACATAAGGTAACTACTTGTGTATGTTAATATATTGGCAGTATGGGTAGAAATTGTAATGCTAACACATGTTTTCATCTACTTTGCAGCTTCAAGTAGACAAGGTAAAACTAACGGAATTATGTGGAACATCCGAATCAAAATTTACTACTGTAGTAGTGCCTACTTAGGAAGCAATTCCTCCATTGCTTTTTTTTAGGTTACAGATAGTATTGAGGGACTTCTATATCATTCTTTATGAATGCCAGGAAATGTGATTACGTGAGGTGCAGTGAGGATTAGGAAGAAAATTAACTACGAAAGCCAGTAATATATGAGAAGATCTTTGAAAAAGGATACTCTTGTGTTGCATGGATGGATGGATGGATGTAATATATGGCACAAGTAGCAGAACAGTGTTACTAGCTCTAAAATCTATAAAAAAGAGATTGTATGTAAAATTCCGAATAAAATTCAATTGCAAATGATTATATTCTCAATACATAACATCATATATAATTAAGTAAAAAACTATCAGCAATCAAAAATCTTGATTGTCACATTTTTGACACCGCGTATAGTGAGAACATTTGTAAATTTTAGATAAGAAAATAGAATACCTAAGTCTTGAAGAACGTTATCCGATCCATAGAGCGATAGTTGGACAAATCAAATGTACAGATAGATCGCAAGAGTAGTTATCAGCCAAATTCTGTGGGAACAGATGCAGGTGGAGAGTCGATCGCTGTCGAAAGAGTGGGAGGATAAACCACAGGAGTGAAAATCCCTTAAGGAAAGTCAATCGAACATTACGCCAGTAAGAGGAAAATAGAAAATTGGATGAAAAAATAGGAACTCTTTTCGAAGCAGAAGAGATATTGTTCCGGGATCGATATGAATTTAGAATAGTATAGCTTGATTTCAAGAATTTTGGAAGCAACGATAATAGTGTTTCAAATTCAAAGAATTTAGAAGTTTTTTTAATAATTACAAAGACATTTTTGCTGCGCAGTTTTCAATGCGTTGAATTTAAAATCGACCACAATATAATAATTATGACATACTTTATAACTGAATTAATGACTATTTGAAGTTGACTATGTTGTAGATGGATGTCGTATGTCTTGAGCGATCACATAGGTTGGCACAATGATGAACTGAGATATCGACTATTTAGAGTTAGTAAAAAATCTAGAGTCGACTCCCTTTGTGAACAAATCTCTTGTGTTGCACGTTGTTGCACAAGGTTGCATATGGTAGACCTAATGCAATCAACGTCGAACTAAGACATCCACCAAATTTCGAACAATTACGACATACTTTATAACTTAGTTAAAGTCAACATCTTGTTATGGATCGCATTGTGTCGACCGCATAAAGTGAAATTAACAAAGTCATGATCATAAATGGAATTCAAAATTAATGAATTAATGGTTACTGTCAAGCTTATTAGTGAAAAGTAAATTGAAATTGATGGAGGACATTTACCCTAACCTATATGTCGTAAGATAGAGTCATCGAGCACAATGGTGCCGTGGTGATGACATTTATAAAGTTCCTAAAAGAAAAGGAAATATTGCTGTGATTTTTTTTATTCCCATGTCACGAGAGTTGTACAATTCAAATTACTATCGATCAATCGAGTCTAAGGAAGAAGTAAGAGAATACTCAAAATTGAAAAAAAGTAAATTGAATGGAAACGGTTGCATGAGGAAAGAAATCATTCTGGGGTTAAGAGATGACTTTGGAATGTGATCGCTCAGTTTTTAAATTTTGAATGGTGATAGCGCCATTTCAAATTCAAAATGATAAGAACGTTTATTTTTTTCAAAAAGATGCGTCTACCCCTTCTTCAACGTGTAAAATGGCCCATTAGAAAGATAAGCTTGCCACCACATGTCCTTGTGGCGGAATAATCAATCCTGTCCACGAGAGCTTTTGGATGTTCGATGGGACGTTTATGTGTTAGGCGCAGTGGTACAACGCATAGTGATGACTATAGTCGCTATTCCGAATATATATATATCGAGCTATAGGCACTCCCTCTACTATTCAGCACTACGGCACTCCATAAAATGAAAAGTCACGATTGCATCAGCAGAGATTACTTCTTTTATTCTCTTTCCTCCTCGAAGAAAATGATTGAATCAGTATTGTACTTTCACTGACAACTTTACATATTTTCTTTCCTCCTCTTATTTAATTCTTTCATTATTTTTAACATAATTTTTTTACTAATTTAATTTAATTTGAGTTACCGATTAGTTATCGATTATTAGCTGGTTGACTAGTTATCGACCAGTCACTTATATGTTCTCGACCACTTACCGACCAATTAATGGTTGCTAACGGACTAGTTACCGACTAGTTATCGACTAGTAGCTAATCGACCAATTATCGACTAGTTATCAATCAGTTATTGACTAGTAACTGGTCGACGATCGATCACTTTATCTATTATTATCAACTAACTATCGACTAATAACTGGTCGATAATTGATCAGTAACTATCGACAAATCAATCAGTTATCAATTAGTTATCAACTAGTTACCGACCAGTAACTGGAAGATAGTCGACCAGCTACTGGTCGTTAGGCGACTAGTTAGTGGTCAATAAATAGATATTAAATTAACTAAACAAAATTAAATTAAATTATCGACCAGTTATTGACTAATTATCGAATTATAATTTATCGACCAATTATCTATCATTTATTAATCAGTTGCCGATTAGTAACTGGTCGACAATCGACTAATTAACTATCAGTTATCAACTAGTTATCGACCAGTAATTGATCAATTACTGGTCGATAGTTGACCAATTACTGGTCGATAATTCGATTAAGTTAACTAAACAAAAATAAGCTAAATTAAAATAAATTATCAAATAGTTACCGATCAATTACATATTAGTTATCGATCAGTTATATATTAGCTATCAACCAATAACCAACTAGTAACTAATCGATAATTGATCAGTTATATATCAGTTATTGATCAATTACTGACCAGTAACTGATCGGTAACTGGTCAATAATTGACTAGTTACTGATCAATATTTGATCGATAATTGGAATTAAATTAGCTAAATTAAATTAAATTATCGATTAGTTATCGATCAATTACCAACTAGTTATCGATCTATAGTTGATCGATCTGTTATCGACCAATTCTCTATCGATTATTAACCATTATTGACTAGTAATTGATCGATAATTGATCAATAACTGAAATTAAATTAACTAACAAAATTAAATTAGTAAAATAATTAAGTTAAGAATTGTTTGATATTCCTGCAAGATCAACTCAAGAGGGGAGGGGTGAATTGAGTTAGTCTATAAAAATTTTCGTTAAATTTGTAATCCCATCTTTGTGGAGAGAGCCGAATAGGTACATGTCGGTGTTGTAATCTGCGCACGTAAGAGTTAGTGTGTTTACTGACAGAAGTGACAAAGAGTAGTGGTCAGGGTATTTAACGTGGTTCGGCAAAACCTCTTTGCCTACATCCACGGTCGCTCTATCACCAGAGCCAAAGCTTCACTAGACCTTTAACAAGCTACAAATACACCTAGAGCGAAGTGCTTCGCCAAGCACACATACTCTCTGGGTTTCTTAAGCCAAGACAACCCATACCGCCTCTGGACACGCTGTCCCCCCACGGCGATTTGCTAGCTCTATTACAAGGTCTAAGAGCTTACACCAAGCTCTACCTGAGCTTCCTTTACCGGTGCATGCAGCACCACCTTTACACTGTAAGTGACAAGTTACAAAAAATAAACAAGTATTGAGTGCAGGATCTGTCTCATGAATGTTGAGTGTTTAATCAGTGATTCAGATGAGATGATCGGAGAGATTGCTGAGAGATTTCTTGATATGATTTGCAAAGAAGATTTGTTTGTGTGGAGTAGTCAAGTTCTTGACCGGCAGTGGGAGTTTTTTTGTGTAGAGTGGTAGAGTTCTTGTATGTCTCTGTTTTTGCTTGGATTCTCTCTACTTCTGTTTTCTTTTTGTTCTCTCCCTGTTTTTCTCTATTTCTCCACACCATTTCCTCGTTGCTGTGACTCCCTTTTTATAGAACATCTTTCCTGTGCAGGAGCCGTTGAGGAACGTTGCTGTTGGCGCTCGGTTCTTCACGTCAGAGGAGGAATGGTGTTGTCCAGTGGTTCTTCAGCTGTGTTTGTGCAAAGTCTTTGTTGCATTGAATGCGTTGAAGAGATTTGAATTTGCTATAACGGTTGAGTGCCTAATTCAGCTAAGCTTCGTTTGAATCTCGGTGAGCTGATGAGTTGATATGGTATGTCCATAATAAATGCAGTGCAGGTTGACCGCTTGACTGATCAAGGACTTTGACTGCTTTCTTTCCTTGATTATTGAGCTTCCCGTTTGTGTGAAAGTGAAGATGATTCTAGCTCTTGTAAATCTTCTGTTTGAAGTCCTTGATCCGTTGTGATTGCGGTGATTTTTTGAAGACAAGGAAACCGTTCTCGTGGAACATATATGAGTCATCCCGAAATGTAGAGGTTCGCATATGCTTGATAGCCAAACAATGGATCGTAATGTGGTATTTGCATCCTCTGTCCCGTATGTTGTTCTCTGTCCCGCTTGATGAGCGGCATAGCGATTGTTCATTTATTATTTAGCTATGGCATCCTTTGTCCGTATCTCTTGTTTTACATCCCATATGTAATAACATATGATTGTTGGTCATGATGATGACTGTTTTTGTCTGCTGTAAATTAAATGATCTTTGTTTGTCTAATCCTGCAGACTTGTTTTCAAATTATTAGTCTTATATAAATCATAGTTCTTAATTCTTTGTTATCATCAAAATTATCCTTGTATTTCCAACAATCTCCCCCTTTTTGATGATGACAAACAAATTAAGAATTATTGATTTATGTTTTTTTGTAAGCCATAAATTTGAATTGAAAATTTGCCATACCTTTTCATGACTCCCCCTCAACTGGTGCATCTATTTTACTTACCTGTTCATTGCTCATGGCTCCCCCTTAGATTGAGCCATAATAATAATTCTTCTTTCTCACCTTTTGATGATTCTTCTTTCTTCCCCTTTAACAATAATTCTTTCTCCCCCTTTTACAATAATTCTTCTTTCTCCCTCTTTTGTCATCTCAAAAAGCTTATATAATATAGCTAAATTTTAACAGGTAACAAAAAGTTTCAACCATTCATTTAAGCATAGCTAGTGACAAGTAAATAAACAAGCAAACATCCAGCCGCATAAAACAAACATCCAAACAGGTAATGAAACTAAGCCTAAGCTAAGTTTTTGACTAGTTATTTCTAAGCCTAAATGATGTTCTACAGCCAGGAGGTCTGGGACGTTGATGTTTTGGTTTAGCTGCAGAGGATGGAGGAAGTATTGCTACATCCTCATTAACAAAGGCTTGTGAGCTGGAGACTGGTTTGTGAGTTTTGCGTTTTTTGTTCCTGCGCTTAGGGGGAAGGCTAGGAACGGTTGAGGGAATTGATAGGGGTTCAAAGATAGGAGGTTCAGTGGGAAGGGGTTCAGGTTGGGTCTCAGCTGGGGTATCTTTGGACAGTGATTCTTCCGGCAGAGGAGCTTCATAAACGATAATTGATAACGGCTCAGTTTCTGCATCAGGTTCTTGATAGCTCCTTGGTGGGCATTCTTGAGTGATTCCATGTGCTCGGTTGCCTTGTCGGAGATGCTGAATGATCATTGCTCCCCATATTATAAATCTGCATTCATCATCCATCCTCCCGCCCCATCTTCCCGTGCATTTTCCTCTGCGCATCCATCTGTCCAGTCTCAAATTCATCTCTGGTGACTTGTCCTTTGGGTGCCACTGGTTGGCGGATGGTGTCCTTGAGCTCTTCAAAGGTTGTGTTCAGCTTCTGAATTTCCTTAGTTTGCTCGGGATGGCATTGAGAATGTTTGTCAAGCAATCGAGTCACCGAGTGTTATGGCACTTGCAGAGTTATTGTCAACATTGGGGTGCTTGGGCGTTAGCCTTTCCTCTGCTTTCAATGATTCCTCTCAAGAACTTAGCATCCATCCTAATCATCTTCTTCACTTGCGGGGTTCCCATAGGCACTGACCTTAAATTGGCATATCCTACATATAACATGAGGGTATGGGAAGTGCTTCTTGCCCGGACTTGGAGACTCTCATCATGTGGTGCAATATCACGCCCACGAGAGGTTGATTAGCAATTTTTTTCATCAACCTCCATAACAGAAAGCGTCGTAGTTGGTGATAATGTTGCGGCTTCGGGCCAGAGGAACTATTACTTTAGAGATGACATGGCGAGAGAGCTCTCGGCAGCGAGAGGTAAGTGGGCGGCCGACTCATCTTTGGAGCTTTGTTACAACCTCTGTTTCGGTGCACGCTTGAGGTAATTCAGTTTGGAGTCACTGGCGGCGGCGGCATCTCCTTCCCGGTAAGGTAGATCGAGCATTAAGGACATGGATCGCGCTTCCAGGTTGATCTCGATTTCATTAACCATGGTCTGAACAGAGGAGCCTCCGGTCGGATGAAGATTGGCGTAGAACATTCTGACACATTCTTCTGAAAATTCTCCCGGCCACTCATTGAACAACGTCCATCCTTGTGCCTCAAAAAATTTCATCCACTTCAAGGCCGTAGTAATTGAAGTCATCGAAATTAACACTTGCCGGTGTCAGAATTGGAATTGCTAGCTGCCGACTGTATTTCTCGAATTCCTCCTTGCTGATGAATCTCTCGTCATGGTCGTGGGCAGTTCTGGAGCTTCTTGCACGAGTTTTTCGATTTTTCTTGGCCATTCTGCGAGGTTTGGAGATTTGGCTTAGGGTTTGAGGTTTAGGATTGAGAGGAGAGGGGAAATTTGAAATGAAGACGACGAGTTGTGAGGAGTCGCTCGGTCGGGTTAGCTTATACGCATAAAGCCTAGTATGAGTCACCGGGTCATGTGCTCAAGACGTGTGACCGATCATTTTACTACTATAGTTCTATCGATTCTGATCATTGTTGTGCGCATCGTAATCATCTTGAAAATCTAAGTACGTCTGACAGAGACGAATGTATAGTTATATGACACATAAACCTATCTCATGGCGATTTTTGTGAACGAGTCAAGTCCTAAAGGTTTAGTGAAGATGTCAGCTAGTTGATTCTCAGAATTAACAAAGTTTAACACTATATTATTGCATTCAACATGCTCTCTAATGAAATGATGTCTTAAATCTATGTGCTTTGTGCGTGAGGTGTTGAATGAGATTTTTGGTTAACTTAATGGCACTTGTATTGTCACAGAATATAGGCACATTTTTAAAATCACAACCAAAATCAAGAAGCTGTTGTTTTATCCAAAGTACCAGGCGAAGAACTTCCAAAGAATTATGTATTCTGCTTCGGCAGTTGACATCGCCACTGAAGCTTATTTTTTGGAGCACCATGAGATCAGACAACCTCCTAAAAACTGACAAGAGCCACTTGTGCTCTTTCTATCAAGCTTGCATCCACCAAAATCAGCGTCAGCATAGGCATATAAGTTAAATTCACAGCCTCTTGGATAGAATAATCATAATTCCTTAGTTCCTACCAAGTATCTAATGATTCGTTTTACAGCTATCATGTGAGACTCTTTTGGATCACTTTGAAATCTAGCACATAAACATATACTGAATTGAATGTCCGGTTTACTGGCAGTAAGATAAAGAAATGATCCAATCATACCTCTATATAATTTTTGATCAACTGCTTTACCTGTTTCATCTCGGTTCAGTTTGCAAGAGGTAGACATTGGAGTGCTTATCTCCTTGCTTCTTCCATGCTGAACTTTTTGATCAACTCTTTAATGTATTTGCTTTGACTTATGAATATGCCATTTTTCAGTTGTTTAATTTGCAGACCAAGGAAATAATTTAGTTCACCCATCAAGCTCATTTCAAACTCCTCTTTCATCAAGCCAGAAAATTTTCTGCATAGTCTTTCATTAGTGGCACCAAATATTATATCATCTATATGGACTTGTACAATTAACATGTCATTATCTTCATGCAATGTGAACAAAGTTAAGTCAATCTTACCTCGACTGAAGCCTTTTTTAATCAGAAATGTGCTTAACCTTTCATACCAAGCTCTGGGAGCTTGTTTCAAACCATAAAGAGCTTTATTCAATTTGTAAACATGATTTGGGCAGCTTGTGTTTTCAAACCCGGGAGGTTGTTCAACATAGACTTCTTCTTTCAGAAAACCATTTAGAAATGCACTTTTAACATGCATTTGAAAAAGTTTGAAATCTTTATGACATGCAAAAACAAGTAGTATTCTAATGGCTTCAAGACGTGCAACAAGAGCATAAGTTTCATCAAAATCTATTCCTTCTTCCTGATTATATCCTTTAGCTACTAGTCTAGCTTTGTTTCTAGTTATGATGCCATTTTCATCTAATTTATTTCTAAACACCCATTTTGTTCCTATGATGGATTTGTTTGGAGGTTTTCTAACAAGATGCCATACATTATTTCTTTCAAACTGATTTAATTCTTCTTGCATGGCAGTGATCCAAGAACTATCTGTCAATGCATCATCTATGCATTTTGGTTCTAGATTTGATACAAATGCAGAATATTCCATGAAATTATTTTTAAAGTAAGATCTGGTTCTTGTACCTTCATTTACTTCACCTAGTATATTTTTTTCTTGTGGATGGCGGGATCTGTACTTGAAAGTCTTCTTTGGTCTGCATTCACGAGTTTCATCGATCGTAGAATTCCAGTCTGTCCTTCCTCTGTTATTTCAGTTGGTTGTTAAATCTCTTTGTTTGGGTCTCTCAGAATCTGTTGTTTTTTTTATCGATGGAACAGCTCTTCTTCTTCTTCCGATCCTGCATCTAGTTCTCGATTTCTTCTCCTCCCATTGTTAGACTCATTAAATAATACATGCATAGATTCTTCAACAATCATGGTTCGTTTGTTAAAAAATTCTATAAGCTTTTGATGTAGAAGAGTAACAGAAAAAAATACCTTCATCACTTTTTGCATCAAACTTTCCAAGATTATCTTTCCCGTTGTTGAGGATAAAACATTTTGCATCCAAAGGTTCTCAAGTAACGATATTTGGGATTCTTCCTTTAAAAGCTCATATGGAGTCTTTTTAAGAATGGGACGAATGAATGCACAGTTAATAATATGACATGCAAAGATTAATCTTCTTCGCCAAAAATATTTTGGTAGGTTACATTTCTATGAGCATGGTTCGTGCTATTTCTATTAGCACTCTATTTTTCCTTTCTACTACACCATTTTGTTGGGGAGTTCTTGAAGCAGAGAAATTATGTGTTAAGCCATTCGAGTCACAGAATTCATCAAAATAAAAGTTTTGAAATTCCTTACCATGATCACTTCTAATAGCACGAGATGATTAGGTTTAATTCTTTTTGAATCTTTTTGAAAAAGCATATGAATGTTTTGATGCATCATTCTTGTATGCTAAAAGTAAACACAATGAAACGAGAATAATCATCTACTATTACTAGACAAGAATACTTACCTCCCAAACTTGCTGTTCTTGCTGGTCCAAATAAATCCATGTGTAGCAGTTATAATGGTTGCTTGGTTGTTATCACTTGCTTGTGCTTGAATGATGACTTCACTTGTTTTCCTTTGGCACATGCATCACATAATTCATCCAAGCTATAGTTGGCTTCAGCGGTTCCTTTACTAGTTTTAGTTTGGACAGTTTGATAGTATTTTGATGTTGCGATGTCCCAAACGTCTATGCGAGCCACCGCTTTCTGTTGACTTGCTACTAAACACATTTTGTTGTTAGGAAGATCATCAATATAGAGTACATAAACATTACCTTCCCTTTTCCGTTTAGTATTTCTTCTCGGATAATGATTAACAATTGAGCAAGTATTGATTATCAAAATTAACTTTAAAACCGTTATCACACAATTGACTTATGCTTATTAGGTTATATTTTAATTCTTTAACATGAAGAACATTTTCTATGCATAGAGAGGAAGGATTACCTATTTTTCCTATGCCTATTACTTTGCACTTACTTGTTGTCTCCAAGGATTACATTTCCACCGAATTGTTTTTGTAGACTCACAAAACATTTTTCATTTCTGTCATATGTCTTGAGCACCCTGCGTCCAAGTACCATTTGCTATTTTTCATCAGGGTTAGCTCCTCTCCTTCCTGCAAAAAAAGTCTTTAGTGTTTAGGTATCCAAATTTCTTTGGGTCCTAAAGAGTTAGTCTTTATTATATGTTCCTTTTTGGAACCCATATCATTTTTATTTTATTGGTGTTCTTTTTATACCAGCATGAATAAACATTATGCCGTTTTCTGCCACAATGAAAACATTTAACAAAAGGTATTGTGGAGTAAGACATATTTGCTGTATGTGCTTTGGACATTAAATTTTTATTTTGCATCCTTGCTGTTGCCATACCTGAGTGGCTTGTGGAGGGTGATCATACCTTGAGATTTGTTTACGATTTGCCATAGATGCTTGGAATGAATCCTATTCCTTCCTTTCTGTATGGGCTGCGCGTTGAGCTCCCAAAGATTGCATCTAGTCTATCCTTTCCATTAACAAATCTTGCCCGGTGATGCTTCTAGGTCGAGGTTCTTACTCTGCAGAGCTTTGTTCTCTTGAAGCAGTCTTTGATTTTCTTGCATCAGCTTAGTTTCTTTTATGTGCATATTTGTATAATCAGTCATGAATGGTTTAAAATCTGGAATGGTGGGGTATGACAGTTTATCCACTTCTCTACTCAATGCCTCATTCAACTCCTCAAGCTCAGCAATTTTCTTTATCATGTCTAAGCTTGAGCTTTCTGTGCATCTTGTCAGTTCTCCAGTCTTACATTCATTTAGTTTGACATGAAGCTTTTCATTTATTTGAGTCAAGCGTTTATTTTCAATATGCAATTGCATAGTTTAGAGTTAATATGATCATAATCTGCATGGAGTGTGTCTTTCATAGCATCAGTTTTGTCTTCTAAGGCATTTTTTAAAACAAGTATTTTCTTTTTCAGACATTCGTTTTCATCCTTAAATTTATGCATGCATACCTTTATAGTTTTGCTGTTGGTTTTGGCATGTAGGTATTTTGCATACAGTTTATCAAAAACATCTTGTAATTGTTCATTAGAATCATCATAGTCAGTAGAATTTACCTCATTGTTATCTTCATGATCTGCCATCAGACATAAGTTGCTTTCTTCATTTTTCTCTGTCTCAGTCTGACTGTCTTCTGATGAACTTTCATCTTCATCACTCCAGGCTGCCATAGCTCGTTTTCTTCTTGTGTCCTTGTATTTAGATCTTTTGAGCAGTGGACAATCGTTCTTGAAGTGTCCTGGCTTGTTGCAGTTGAAGCAGTTGGTGTCTTGTCTGTCTTCTCTTCTATTGGTTCTTCCAGGAACCCTTCTTTTTCTAAGCTTGTTTCTTCTGAGAAAACTTTTAAATTTACGGGTTAAGAGTGCAATGTCTTCATCAGAGGAAGAATCACTTACCTGCTGGTCGTTGATCTTTAATGCAATCCCTTCAGGACGTTCATCAGTTTTCTTCAGAGATAGTTCCTTGGCCATTAGCTTGCCAATCAGTTCATCCAGTGACATTTGAGAAAAAGTTAGATTTTCCTCTATGGCATCTACTTTAGAGCCAAATGTTGGCAGCACAGCTCTCAATATCTTCCATTTCAGTTCTTCAGGTTTGAATACTTTTCCTAGATTCTTCAGAGGATTTGTAATGTTAGTAAATCTGGTGAACATATGAGAAATGGACTCACCTCGGTTCATCCTGAAGTTTTCATACTCATGCATGAGCAGATTCACTCTGGTTTCCTTGACTTGAGTGGTTCCTTCATGCGTTACCTCCAACTGATCCCATATTTCTTTGGCAGAGTTGCAAGCACTGATTCGGTTGAACTCATTAGGATCCAGTGCTGTCTGAAGGTTCATAGCTCTGTCATTCATTGATATGAGCTTGTTATCTTCATCATTGTATTCTCGTTCAGCTTTTGGGATACGTATCCCATCTGGACCAGTTTTGGTTGGAAGGATAGGTCCGTCCCGTATGATCTTCCATAGTGTGAAGTCTTGTGCTCGAATGAAGATTGTCATTTTGGTTTTCCAGTAGCCATAATTTGTTCCATCAAAGAGTGGTGGTCTGTTGGAGGATCTACCTTCAAAAGCTATAGGAACAAGGTTAGCCATAAGGATCTTTTACCTCAAGGTTGTTAGACCTTTGATTTTTGGAGGCCTGCTCTGATACCAATTGTTAGATATTCCTGCAAGATCAATTCAAGAGGGGAGGGGTGAATTAACTTAGTCTATAAAAATTTTCGTTAAGTTTATAATCCTACTGGCAGAGAGCTGACAGCCGGCTGTGTCAGTGCTGTAACCTGCAGACAGAAGAGTTAGTGACAGAAGTGACAAAGAGTAGTGCTCAGGATATTTAACGTGGTTCGGCAAAACCCCTTTGCCTACATCTACGGTCGCTCTATCACTAGAGCCAAAGCTTCACTAGACCTTTAATAAGCTACAAATACACCTAGAGCGAAGTGCTTCGCCAAGCACACATACTCTACCGGGTTTCTTCGCCAAGACAACCCCTACCAGCCTCCTGGACACGCCTGTCCCCCTGGCTGATTTGCTAGCTCATTACAAGGTCTAAGAGCTTACACCAAGCTCTACCTGAGCTTCCTTTATCGGTGCATGCAGCACCACCTTTACACTGTAAGTGACAAGTTACAAAAAATAAACAAGTATTGAGTGCAGGATCTGTCTCATGAATGTTGAGTGTTTAATGAGCGATTCAGATGAGATGATCGGAGAGATTCTTTGAGAGATTTCTTGATATGATTTGCAGCAAATTTGTTTGTGTGGAGTAGTCAAGTTCGTGACCGGCAGTGGTGGGAGTTTTTTTGTGTAGAGTGGTAGAGTTCTTGTATGTCTCTGTTTTTGCTTGGATTTTCTCTACTTCTATTTTCTTTTTGTTCTCTCCCTGTTTTTCTCTATTTCTCCACACCATTTCCTCGTTGCTGTGACTCCCTTTTTATAGAACATCTTTCCTGTGCAAGAGCCGTTGAGGAACGTTGCTGTTGGCGCTCGGTTCTTCACGTCAGAGGAGGAATGGTGTTGTCCAGTGGTTCTTCAGCTGTGTTTGTGCAAAGTCTTTGTTGCATTGAATGCGTTGAAGAGATTTGAATTTGCTGCCAACGGTTGAGTGCCTAATTCAGCTAAGCTTTTATTTAAATCTCGGTGAGCTGATGAGTTGATATGGTATGTCCATAATAAATGCAGTGCAGGTTGACCGCTTGACTAATCAAAAACTTTGACTGCTTTTTTTCCTTGATTATTGAGCTTCCCTTTTGTGTGAAAGTGAAGATGATTCTAGCTCTTGTAAATCTTCTGTTTGATGTCCTTCAGTCCGTTGTGATTGTAGGTGATTTTTGAAGGCAAGGGAAACTTCGTTGCCATTGAACATATGGGTCTGTCCCGAAACAGAAAGGTCTGCATATGCTTCAGTAGCCAAACAGCTGACTGTAATGTGGCTGTTGTATCCTCTGTCCCGTATGTTATTCTCTGTCCCGCTTCAGTAGCAGCATAGCAGTTGGCTGTTATTTAGCTAAGGCATCCTCTGACCCGTATGCTGTTTTCTGTCCAGTATGTAATAGCATAACAGTTGACTGTATGATGGTTGTTTTTATCTGTTGTAAATTAAATAATTTTTGTTTATCTAATCTTACAGACTTATTTTCAGATTATTAGTCTTATATAAATCATAATTCTTAATTCTTTGTTATCATCAAAATTATTCTTGTATTTCCAACAAAAATAATAAAAAAATAAAAATTAGGAGAGTAAAAAGAAGAAAAGAGAAATCAGTAATGAAGAAAACAATGTGTGATTACAGTAATCTCGTCAACTAAAATTATTTATTCGTCCCTCTCAGTGCTTTTTTCTTTTTTCGTCGAAGCCATGGAATCAAATGATTCGAAGGCTACGATCGGGAGTGCCCCTCGTGCTCTCAAAAATAAAATGCTCATATATATATACACACATATATACGATGCCTTCATATTTATATTAATTGTGTGACAAGTACGTAGACACAGATGATCAATGATATTTTATTTATGTAGTAAAATTAAGGTCTATAAGCATGCAAACATTTAATTCAGTTCGTGTTTCAATTATGCTGAATACTTTATTATATATACAACAAAGTTTTTCGAAAGAAAAAAGAGAAAAAAAAGACTATGTATTTTATGTCATTGTAAAAACCAAATGGTCACCTTCAATGAAGTGAAATTTGTTCTTTATTGATTATTTTATTTTACAGATGTTACACATGTTTCTTAAGCAAAAAAGCATCTAAAAATTTACTGGTTGTTTTCGCATAATTTTTGCGTGGTACTTTTACTTTTTTATTCGAGATGAAGGCAAGTTGAATGGGGTGTTTGGCTTTGCTTTCCTCCAACTCAATTTTTCAATTCTTCATTTCACGTTTTCTGATATATATTTTATAAATATATAAAAAATTTATTTAAAAATTTAGAAATTGTAAAAAAATTTTACGGAGTGAGATCTTTTTATTGCATATTTTTATTATTTTTTTAAAAATAAAAAAAATAGAGCTCATTTTTTAAAAAAGATAAAAATACCCTTTATTTTATAAAAGCTCTATTTCATAAGCAATCTCAAACGCCCCTATAAGACGTCAGAGCCTTATGTCAATCGTCTTTCATTTTTGTTTTACGTTACAACAAACATCATCCAAGATTGAAGCCCTTGTCAAAATACATTACACAAAAAGAGTTCATGCAAAAAAAAGAAAAAGGAGAACTAAAAACAATAAAATAATTCAGCAATCAAATCCTCGTCACCAAATGGACCAATATGTACGCAAAAAAAATTAGTGAAACTGACCGCGACCATAGTATGATCAAGTTGGTAAACTGTCCAAACCATGTCGGCAGTGCACCGGTACCACTAGTATTCTGTTTGGCACTACGTTTTTTTTAATTTCAAAATTTTTATTTTATTTTAATATTTTTTAATAAATTTTTTTAATATTATGTAAATTTTATTTAAAACTTTAGAATTATAAAAAAATTTATGATATTTTTATTATTTGTTATTTTTTTTAAATAAAAAATTAAAATTTTACTTTTTAAAATAAAATAAAAATATTTTTTATTTTAAAAGTACTACCAAACGATCTTTAAAGCAATAGCTAATAAGCAAGTAAAAGGCAAATTAATAAAACAATATTTGAAAATACTTCAAATAAATTATTTTTGTTGTTAGAATTTATTTTAAATTCTTTTAGAATAACTTTAGTATTTATCTAAAAAATAAAAATTATATATATACAAAATTTGTACAATATATAATCTATTCACAAACTTTTTAAAAGTAATTTTTAAATTGCTATAATAAATTTATTAGGAAGTATAAAAGCTTTTTCAAAATAACAATTAGAGGCTTTAAGCACCTTTAAACACGCTCCAAGGGCGTGTTTCAAATGCCCGTAACTGAGTTTCGTGAAAGTGAAAAATAAAAAGTAAAATTTTTTGAAAATAAAGTAGAAGTGGAGTTTAGTATTTATATTTTAATAAGTTTTGGAAGTGTGCTGAAAATTAAAAAATATAATTGTATTAGAAAGTGTGCAAATAAAAAAGTTGGAACTGAAGTTCCGTATGTAGAAATGGAGTTCTGAATTTCTTATGTAATTGGAACATATGAACTATTCGGAACTCAAAATCTGGCGAAAAAAAGTGAAATTACGGACGTTGGAAATACTCTCTAAATTGAAGAGATGGATGGAAAATATGATTAAAACATTTGTCGGAACAAATGCCGTCTTCATCGAACAAAATAAAGGGCAACGTTTCATTTCACGTATGATATGAACGATGCAATTTTAGGCGCATTAGTTAGTTTGTAAGCAACACTAATGTTGATTTATCAGCTTTTGTTCTCTTTTTTGAATCAAATGATTGTTCGTTTAGCTAATGAAGTTTATGAATATATTATACAGTCGTAAATTCTATTATACAACGCTCAGGAGACATAATATCAAAAAAGTTACTTTTTAATACAAAAGTTACATTAAAAATGGGTCAAATATATTAGAGAGCTCAATTTCATAACAAATTGAAGTTAAAAATTTTTCTAATAGATAAGTTTTTTCTCTTTGTTGTCTCTACTTTATACTCAATTTTGCATCCAATAATATATACATATATATACCTACCTAAGTATGATGTAAGTATGTATAAAATATAAAAGAATATAAGAATCTCACTCATATTGCCGCTCTTTATATGCAGTATTTTTAATACAGTCGGAAGTTGCTCCTGTCGAAATGACTTTTTGTCACGAAAGAAAATAAGAAGTCATAACAAAACTATGGACTTCGCAATGAAAAAACAATAAAGCAGATCTAATTCTAATTCAAACAAAATTATGAATGGACCTTTACTGTGCTGAATATTAGAGCTGTTTTAAGCCCAATTGTGGCAAGATAGTAGTTTTGATTTTGCAACAGTGTGATATGAATGCACAAGATCATTACAATAAGCTTAACATATACTTAGCTAATGACAGAGGTAGACATTACTAGTTTCTCTGAAACAATTTTGATTGTCCAATAATTCATAATTTAAATATTTACTGTTTATTTTTATAAAATCATTGTGAACACATACAAAAGCTTCTCTTAATAAGTAACAAGAAAATAATCAAACATTAATTATTATCATATAAATTCTTAGGCAATAGTTTCAACCTTAAGCTTTACTTCTTGCAGACAATCCCCTTGCCGCCAACACCACTGGAACATTTCATGTACTCTTCCTCGGCCGACGGCAGCGCAATTCCGACGGTTCCACTGGCACGTCTGAATTTTGCGACAGCGCAGTCAGTGCTGTACAATGAAGACGAAGAAAACTTGTCCTCACCGCCCATGATCGGGTTCTTCGCGGAAATCTTCACTTTACTCACGTACCCTTCGCGGTACGTCTGGCCGAGAACTCCGTCGATCTCGTTCGTCAAAGAGTAAAACTTGAACCCTAGCTCAAGGTGCGCGAAGCAATCTTCGCCTTGCGTAATCCCGTAGTTATGAATCCTGGATTCTTCTTCGGATATCGGAACAACTGTGGCGGAGATCTTGAATTGTTCTTCCACCTCAAGTGTCATTGCATTGACGTCGCTGGTTCGAACGATGTGAACTCCAGGTGCAGCTGATGAAGTCCATTCGACGTCTTGTTTCGCTGGAAGAGCTACATTTTCTCCGTCGAAGGAGATTTCGAGGCGATCAACGTAGTCGTCCCATGTCTGGGTCTTCTTCGCGCCGATGTAAACACGGTGGTCTCCAAAGAGGACGGCAATAGACTGGACCCAGGTGAAATTGCGTGTCATCGAAGGGTCGCGTTTTCCGAAGAAGTGGGCGTTGATGTGGAGATCGGCATCGGAGACAAGGCAGAAATCACGGTCCTTCTTTCCGTGGAAGTAGAATGTCACGCCGTCGGCGCCAACGAAACGTGGGTCCTCGCAGACTGATCCAGTAGTGATGCATGCTGGCCATTTCAGATAACATTAGTACATATATATCATAGAAATAGCAATTCGTGTACTGAAATATTAGGGTAATTAAGCTTTTAAACTGAAAATTTCTTTTATATGTACCACAGACTGGAGAGCAACGGACGCAGTCGACGAAGCAAGTTTTAGGGCAAATGGTCGGGCAAGTGAACTGAACACCGGAGCAACGAGGGAACAGCCTTTTCGGTCCTGTGCACTTCACCTTCTTGGGAACGGGTGGCTTCGGGGGTTTTGGCGCTGGCGGTGTCTTTGGTTTTGCAGGTTTCGCGGCTGGCGGAGATTTTGCAGGCTGGCCGGAAACCGACGCCATTGATACCGCAGCAAAAACAAGGAATATTATCAAAGACTTCATCACCATTGTTGCACCCATTGCTTTGTAAACAACTCTAGTTTTCTGAATGAGAACTAGCTACAGCTAGTTAGTGGGTCTTTATATATAACCCAAGGCGTTGACATTGACATTTATTAAAAGTTGATTAGAAAGTTTACAACATGCATGTGGTGAACAATGCCCTACGGCGCGAGTCGCGTAATTATTATAATTAAACATTTAATGATTCTGGTTACTGAGCTAACTAGTTTCATGATACTGGAATTAGGTCTTAAGTAAAGGGTTAGGTTTATAGAGCTTTACTTGTCATTTGAGAGAAGACGAACATTTTGTTGACTAATTTGTTGAATTAAAAATCTTAAAGACAATCTAGCTAGTTGGCTCAGTACTGGAAATTGATTAGAAAAACTTTGAACCGTAGTTGACGATGGATTATTTATTTTTATCACTATCCATGAAACATGCTGAATGGTGCTTTTCCAAATTGTGGAAACCTAACTTGTTGGTTTGATCGAAAGTTGCTTGTGTTTTTGTTTTCCGAAGTTCTTTAAGTTACAAGTTGCTTTCAAATCAAGGCCATATGTTAGCTTGATTTTAATTACCGACCAATATACATCACTAGCAAAATTAACCTTTGCCCACTGAGTAAAACAGTCGTATTGGTTAAAAGAAAAAGTTGCTAAAGATAATTACCGGTTAAAATACTGGATTGGAGATCTTTGGTTGTAAAAACATAAAACTAACGACCGGAGATTCAGTCACTAAGTTGAATATTACCAACCAAAAGTGTTGGAAATCTGGAATTGTTCTGAGGATAACAATTGACAATGTAACATTACTTACTATGTTCTCTTGAATTATGAATATTATTTTCGTTTTGATGATTGTGATATCTGAATGTTTCGAATGTTGCTATTCATGTTTTGGATGAAGTTGGAATTTGTTCTTACCACTTGTTCTGATTTTGCAATGTAATGATAGGAGTACTTTTGTTGTTAGTTGAGTATATCTATCTTCTCATGAATGTTGAGCGAAGATTGGAGTGAAAATCCGCTCTATACGCTCGTATGCATCTTTCCACTAACGCGATTCTTTTTTTCTTTTATATGACAAAAAGGGAAAGACATTTGTAAGATTTGTTAGTAATTTGTATGTAGGTTAGTTACTAGAAGAAGATTAGGGCGGAGATCAATTTGATGGAAGTCAACCGGACCAAGTCTGTATTATCCAAAGTGACGATAAACTTTAATCATGTTGAGGGGGAGCTAAGACTTGGTTAACAATGGTACTGTTACTACTGATGGTATCAATTTATTTTGCTAAGATCATAATTGTGCCGTAATCTAATAATTTATTAAATATTGTCTCATCATCAAAAGAGAGACATTGTTGAAAATCTCGACTTATTTTGATGATAACGTGCAATTCAAAATTATTATTTATGCTTTGTGTTCAGCAAATTGAAGTAATAACAATAGCATTTTTTTTTCTTTTACAATTACGCTAAATATATTGTGACTCAATACCACTATAATCAATTAGTTCAACAAAGCAGACAATAAGAAGTATTCACATTCTGAACTTCAACAGTGATATGTATTTATTTATTTTTCAGTTTTTCTTTTAGAAATTTCTACTTCAATTCATTAATCAAGTAACAAACAAATCAAATTACTGAACCTCTTGAGATTAAATTAGTCAAGGTATTCGATTGAAATTGTTCACAGATCGCTGACTGGAAGACGCTGTTCGTGGCCGATTTAATCGAGTGAGGAATGGATTGCAGCAGCAGCTACGTGAGGATAGATTTAGGGGATAAAAATGAAAGCAACAATTGATCAAGTAAGCAATGGAATGTTAGCTGTTAGGCGTAGCCAAAATCTAGGCAGAGAGGTCCAACGAAGTTAAAGTTTCTACAGGAAGAAAGAGAAGATGGCGATCCAATGAAATTCAATACATGAGAAGGTGTAGTAGGAGCATAGCAAGAAAAAGATCTATAGAGACCAAATCATTAGCAACCAGCCAAACTGATCCCTAAAATAAGTAATAGCGACCCAAAAAATGCAGCCGCAGAACATAAAAGCGGCCCTGATATAGCATATTAACGACTGCATCTAAGATTGATTGCCAATGCTTTAGGTAGTAGCGACCATCCACACATCCAGTCACTGTTACATGAAGTAATGTCGACCAACTAAGGAACCGGTTGCTCTTACCTAATCAATTGTGATCGGCCTCACCTATGTTTGCTATTGCTTGAAGTAATAATGACCACTTTTCGTCCGGTAGCTATTACACAAACAATAACGACAAATTCTTATACTGGTCACTAATACTTAAAAATTAATAATTTTAAAATAATTCGTAATAGTTGTTTTAATAAAATTAAATTTTAGGGTATTTTCAGAAATTTGGTTTATCTACTGATAACGTTTTAGGTAATTTGTATAATTATTTATATTCCATCTTACTAGAAATAATGTGCATATAAGATTTAACAAGTTATCGACAAAAATTGATAAATTGCTTCCGAATTGTATCAAATTTTGTATGAAGAAAAATGTATGTATAGAATATATCGAATAGTTTAGATACTTTACTTAACATATAAAGTTAGCAATTTTGTTCAATACCTTCTAGGGTGAGTATAACTATCAGAAAAATAACTTATGTTTCATGTTAGTGGTAGTTGTTGTACTCAACCACATAATTAGAAGTACTAAATTGATGGTCTAAACCTTTTGATATATTGTATACTGTTTTATTACTATTTTCATGAAATATCATATAATTTAAATATAATTGGGTGCTTCCATTAATGGTTAATTAGAGACTATTAAACCACATGCTCATTAATTATATATGATGATGCAAAATAAAATATTATGCAAATAACTTGAAATTTTGTTAGCATAGTATTTCAAAGCTATATATCATATCCAACAGATTAGATTTTAGTGAATTAATTTTATTGAGTAGTTACAGCCAACAAATTTGTTGGTCGTTGTTATTTAGATTAATTGCGACCAACAACTTGGCAGTGTTAGTAGTGGTGACCAACACGAGTTGGTTGCTAATGCATGTTTTAATAACCTTTCCTATCGGGTTCTTTAATCCTAAATGAGACTATTAGTTAGGATTTTAATCCACTCATTCTTTTAGCTTCTCTCCGGCTAACTCTGCCGCCTCCCCTTACACTCTGATTATTTTGTCATCGTTACCAACCAGCATTCTTCTTCGGTCGCTGTCATTATCGACTCACAGCACCAAGTGTTGAGATCTAGTTAACATGCTAGGTTTACACGAAAACATCTCTCTACTTACAGCATGAAAGAGAGTAAATAGAGACAAAGAGTATGACATTTCATCAGGTATCGAATACAGAAGAATTTCACGAAATCTACTGATCATATTGCTCAACATCATTAGATCACCATAGACAGCACTTCGATACAGTCAACGGTAATATCCGATGCTCAGACAAGATTTTGAAGTTCTAAGTTTTGCCATACATAAAAGATATCTTGAAGTTTTCACAATATAAACATTAGATCTTTACGTAAAAAAAGAATTTTACAAAAATCAAAGAAACTTGCTATTTTGCACCTGTCAAATCTGGATAGATGCACCCGAGTGAGCCCAATTTAGAAAGCGGTGTGCAAATTTAATATATCTCAGCTAAAGTCATATTTTGAAGATCTAATTTTGCTACTAGAAGCTAAAACAAAGAACTATTTACAATACAAATTTGAGGCAAAATCATCTACTAAAGAAATCTAGACAAATCCTCAAACTGACTGGACGGAATATATTCCAGACTGCACATAACAATACTAGTTATGAGTGCGCTCGAATTATTTTTTATTCCCTACTCGTGGCAATTAATTGTAGCTGATTTTAGACAAGGCTAGATCAATAAAAAAATTGAATTTATGGAGAGAATATTAGAGAATATCAAGCATATCTAAAAAAATGAAAAAAATCCAGTATGCATATAACTCCTACCCGATTTAATTCAAACAAACAGTGATATGTTGGCCATCTGTTTGAATTTTAATATTTTTTTATATATGGAGATGACGGCTTGGAGATTAATTCTTTGGAAAAAAATCATGTTGGTTATTGGAAGAATTCTACCACAATATTCGTATGGAAAAATAGCAGAAATTCTAGAAAGCACCTAAACCATTAGATTATTTTGAAGCAACATATGACGTCCGATGCACTTCATAATTTAAAGAGTTATTCGTGAGGAATGGCAGAACACATCCACATTAGCAACAAATGGCAAGGCAAGGAAAGAAATCAAAGAAAACTTTAAAGAAGAAGATACAATTGAAATAACACATCAACTAGCCGTTTGAACTAGTCTTGATCTTACATTACTCTAACCGTTGCAACCCTTGATCAATCCAAGCACTCTTCATCCTGAAATCATGGAGGACTCTTTGCTATATATTTTCAGTGAAGATGACAGCAAGAATACACGCGAACATAGCAATCAAACAGTCATTCTTCTTGCTATATGACAAAGAGATCAACTTCATCAAGATTATTTCTTGAGATTCATTCTCTTTGTTTCTTTTGTGTGAAATCTCTTAAACTTTCTTGAGGTGAGATTAGAAATTATTGTTAGGCAGATCACTTGAGCAATAACTTTATGAAATTCTTGTAACCTTGAGAGAAAGATTGTGGGTGAATTTGCAAGTTCCGGGTTGATTGCCTAGGTGTAGATTAGCGAGTTTGTAATATGTCTTTGCAAAAGCATGCACGGTTATAACCGGAGGGACTTTGTGAAGTTTAGAAAACTTGTTAAAATTGTCCTTGTGATGACACTCGGTTGAGATGGAGATGTTTCGCGAAACATCAAGTCTCGATTGATCGTAGGTTGGCTCAACATTAGTGGATTGCACTTGTGTTAAATCGTGGACATAGGTACCGCAGTCTCATACCATGTAAAAATTCTCAGTGTACTGACTAGTTTGTATTATTTAGCAGTTCTGATTTGTTTGTTTGAATTATATTGTGCTAACACTTCGGTGTAGGATATACTTAACGTTCATTCATTTGTCAGTTACCTTTCGATCGACTGACTACTAACTAAACAGTGACTATTTTTAAAATAGTAGACTGTTTAGTTTTTATTTTGTCATAACTTAACTCACTCCCCCTCTTAAGTTGATATTTCACAGGTTTCTCTTTCCCTTTCGTTCATCGTGAGCTTACTTAATACTAAAGTGCGAAATTGATTAACCAACAAGATGATCAATGATATTTCGCAGATATTTTATGATAGTGCTCATAAAGGTCACTCAATGCTAGCATCGTGTTATAAGGATAAAAGGGTATACGAGATTTGCGATTAGCCTATACATGAATGCAAATATAACTATATATTTTTTCAAAAAGAATTGGCCAAGTTAGATAAATGTCCAAAATACAACGAAATAAAAAGTAAGCACACAGATATTAAAGATAAGAAGATTGCTTAGAAGGAATTACATAACTTCAGAATAACTGAAAGACTGTATCAAATATGAATCGGAATAAGAAAGTTCGAATCTAAGAAGAATTTTTATTAATTCATCCAACGGACAATAAAGTTTGGAGGCATTCCCATAAGAAATTTTTTTTAGTTCACCTAGAATAATGTGCTACTAGATTTATCAATAGATGGTTTCATTATATTCAACCATATGAACAAACTATATAGCACGTTGCCTATTATACTTAGATCATACAATTTTTACTCCGATGAGAAGCATAAAAGAGCCTTTCTTTGTACTGTCATTATTGATTCTGACCCAAACCAATCTAGCAAAGATTTAGATGTGTTTTATCATCACTGATGCATGAATTGAAAGATTTATGAGAGAGCAGGATTAAGGCATATGACTAAAATATTAACACAGTCGCTAATACTTATAGCAACTCAATGGACCTGCTCGTTGTTACCCGATTAGCAAGTCGTAGACGTTGTCACTATTAGTAAAATAATAGCGACCAGTTTGATTTGGTTGTTGTTACTTTTAGTACTTTTTTGTGTCACTATTGTGTGAATCAATATCACAAACTTTTTCTTTTGTCACTATTAATATCAGTGATTGGCTTTTGGCGATCGGTTTTGGACCTCGTTCTTTTGGTCCTAAATTATCGACCAGTTTTCTACAACAACGACCTATTTCTTTTGGTCCCTATTAGTGTTTTTTGTTGTTATGAAGATCACAAAAAATAATGATAGGTAGTGAATGCTGGTCGCGCAAATGCACGATTGAGATCATAGAAGGGCCTCGTCCGCAGAAGAAATCAAAGAAGGATCTTAATCGGAAAAGAGAATGGCAGGCTAGAGGTTATCAGTAGGAGAAGCGACAGTAATAGGATGAAACTTACTGGAGGAAAAGGAGAGGAACATTGATGACGGGGAAGACGAAAATTGAGCTGAGAGAATGAAAATATATTTCTCATGCATAAGTTTTATATCTAATAACCCAATTTATCAACTAAAGACAATTCAAATTGCCGACTGTGTTTTCTTCTAGTCGGTGCTAGTCCAGCGCGAACGTGTAGTGCAAACGAAAGTAGGCTGCTGTTGCTATACCAAATTCCCCTCTGGCTATCGAGGACGGAGTGATAAGGCTATGATCTGCAGGAGAAGGGATCACCCATTATTATATTAAGGATAAATGCGTGAACGATAACTCCAAACGAGAGATCTAGCGAGAACTAGGTGGTATAGTCACACATCTGCCACCTATTTACTATTTAGGTGGCATCATTAAGATCTAGCTAACATAAGAAACTTCTTGTTTCGAATGCTTCACTCTACTTGTTGAAATATCTAGTAAAATTTCTTTCCTAATTCAAATATTAAATATTCTTCTAAATTTATATTATTTGTACACTATTATTGTATATTTTTTTATTAAGAAATAACAACATATGATTATACTTGTGATTTTATTATGAATCAGAACCAAATTTGGTTTTACCATTGTTATCCCACCATATTCTATTCACGTTATCGGAAAATTATTAATCGTTGCCGGTGATCGTTATTGCTGTCACAAATCGACAATCTCGATTGATCAATTTCTAACAAGAAAAAATAAAAAACCAGGTTGACACCGCCACCTTCACCATCGTTACTTGCTTTGGATTTTTGCCAATCGTCGCCAGTTCGCCAATTTTTTTTAGATCCTACTTCGTCGCCACTGTAATCCACAACTCGCATCTAGATCTCTGGCGAATTCGTGTCTACCCCTCTCCGCTCTCGCCCCCCTCTTCACGTTGCCGTCTCTGCTTTGTCGCTCTACACTGAATGGTGAGTCTAAAAATTCTGAAGCTTCCGCTATACTAGTACAAAATCGACATGATCATACAAAATCTAACAACTCTAATACAACATACGAGTCAACCTACAAACGCACTCACCGTAATAAATCTAGTCATGTCAAAAGTAAGCGTTTTGAACTTATTAGATAGTCAAATTGGTGGGATCATAATCGTCATTAGCAAAAGCGAGGTTCCAAGTGATGTGCTAAAAAAGGCCTCGGCATTCGTAGCATTTACAAATAATGAAAGTAAATTTTTATCTAGAAGTACTTCTACACCTGTTTCTAATAGTGCATAGCTAATTGATAGTGCTACAAATCATATGACGTTTAATTCTAAACATGTCTTAAACCTTAAATCTTTCTCACAAAATTTTGTTTCAAGTACAAATAGTAATTTGAACTCCGTTATTGGTGAAGGATCTGTGTCCCTCACTAATAGTTTGAGTTTAGATTCAGTTTTATTTTTTCCATCCTTAAGTTATAACATTTTAGCTGTCTCTCAAATAACTAAAATTTAAATCTTATGTCGTCACTTTTAGCCTGAATATTGTGTGGGTAAGGACATCCAAACAAAGCATATAATTGGTTATAGTACTAAGAGAGGGCAGTTGTATTATTTAAATTTGGTGCCAAAGAGTTCCGATATATTACATTAAACTTTGATTGTGGATAGTTTAAACGGTGAAAAGATGAAATAAAAAATCTTGTTATGGCATCAACGATTAGGGCATGCTTCTTTTGCTTATCCGAAGAAATTATTTTCACGTTTATTTACAAATTTTGATATTTCTTGTCTTAAATGTGATGTCTATGAACCGGTGAAAAGTCATTGTACTTTCTTTCCATTATGTTTGAAAAAAAAGTCAACATCCTTTTATGATAATACACTCTGATGTTTGGGGTCAATCTAAAGTTAATATATTAGGTGGATCACGATGGTTTGTTACTTTTGTTGATGACTGTACCAGAATAATATGGCTTTATTTGATGAATCTAAAGGTGAAGTGAACTACTTGTGTCAAAGGTTTCATAAGATTGTTCGGACTCAGTACAATACACAAATTCAGCTATTTATAGTGATAATGTTGGTGAATATACATGATCAGCACTTCAGCAGTATTTAGAAGCAAATTGTATCATCAAACCACGTGTCGTAATAATAGAACCGAGTTGCCGAGAGCAAGAATCGATACTTATTGGAAGTGGTTCGTGCCTTATTGATAGAAGCTCATATACAACTAACTTATTGGGGAGAACTACTTGTCTTTATAACGTATATTATAAATCGGGTACCATCAAGTTATTATAAATTCAAAACACTATTTATATTATTGGAAACAATTGTTGCACCGATAGTTTCGAACTTGCCCTCTCGTGTCTTTGGCTGTGTGATATTTGCACATTTTACCATCATCAGCGTAACAAGTTGAGTTCTCGAGCTTTGAAATGCGTATTTTTTGAGTATATTGTGTATCAAAAAGAGTATCGATGTTATCTTCCTCCAACTCAGCTTATATTTATCATAGTAGATGTTGTATTCAATAAAAATAAAATATATTTTTCTTCTGTGGCTGAACTTTAAAGGGAGAATTTTGAGAAAGTTCAGACTTTAGATTATGAGTCTGATATTTTTTTAAAAGGTACAATGTCTGAGTTTGCTAACCAAGCGGTGAACAATAGTGACGACATCTCTCTATCAGAACCAATTGACGAAGACTTGATTGATGTGGTTTTGGATGAAAATGATAATGAGCACTCAGAAATTGAAGATATGGCATTGATTTGAACATGCCACGAGTCCCTCGCTCCACAATCAACAAATATACCAAATCAATCGCTTGCTGAGATGTTCTTAACCTAGTATCTGAACGATGCAAAAAATAGTTATCACATCATTATAATAGAGATATTTCTAAATCCATATACGAATCTGAACTTTCTAGTAAAGTCAAATATCCCATGATCATTATGTGTATAAGCATCAATTATTGGAATCAAATCTGTCATTTGTAAATCAATTATCTATTATATCTATTAGTAATAGTGTGCACGAAGCTTTAAGAGACCCAATATTGAAATAAGGCATGAATGAAGAGATGAAATCATTACAAAAAAATGAAATTTGGGAGCTTGTTGATCTTCCTCCAGAAAAGACCATAGTTGAATATCGATGAATATATACTGTGAAGTATAAAATATATGGTATAATCGAACGCTTCCAAGTTGGATGGAAAATTTTGGAGTTGCCTCAGACTCGACAAACCATATAAAAATTTTTAGACAAGTTAAGCATTTGTGATGTCTATGCACCAACTTGAGGAGAGTGTTGAAATATCTAGTTTGATTTGTTTCCTAATTTATATATTAGATATAGGAAGAAATATCAAGGGTTACTTTTCTAGTTTAGATATTAGATGTTCTTCCTAATTTAGATATTTTGTACCATATATATATTGTATCTCTTTTATTGAGAAATAACAAGTGATTATACTTATGATTTTATCTTGCTATGGTCTCATGAACTAGAATTCATTGCATTCCTCTTGTTCACTATAAGCTATCCACACCGTCTTAAAGTGAACAGCAATAAGATGCAACGTTCAATCATCTAATAAGCAAGTTTCAGCTGATAACGAAATCATGCTCGTGTGTAATAGTTCCATAAAGAAAGCTTGATGAGTGTGCCGCTTTTCCAAGAACGGGGAAGGGCAACTACTAATTGATTGACTTTGTTTGATATGTGTTCAATTCAGTTCATTTCAAACTACTACTAAACCAAAGAAAGCAGGAGGGCCACTCATTATAGAAGCTAGAATTAACCTAGCTTATAATAGATTAGTCAGCCTAATCGACACAAATGTTGTTGATTTTGATTGAATTGGGTGTCCAACTACCATCTAAGAATCTTGACCCCCGTGACCTAGTCACTAAGGTCTCATGACAGTTTCCAAGAGTTACCCCTCATCTCTAATGGGGACCAAGAAGTTTAGCATGTAGGAATGCCAATCAGCGCATAAGCCGCTGGTGGAGAAAGCTCTTTGAACTTCCCTTCAATCGCACATATATCGAACATATCTAGAAATTAGGGGGCCCTTGCTACCTGCCTAACCCTTCGCTTAAGGACCATAAAACAGGAAGCACCTTCTAAACAAATTGATAGAAGGGAAGGGGCCTATGTATTTCAATAATCTGTGTGCAACAAACTTCAATCTTCGAAGGTGACTTTGTTTGTGATCAATGCTAACTTAAGTACTCATTCTTGGTGGAGTTCATTTCGATTTCAATTCTCCTGATATAGCAAATTGAGCACAAGCGAAATGGGCTTCGCTCTAGCTTTACCTCTATGTTGTGGACCACCGTCTCAAACTCTTCATTGGTTCCCTTTAGGTTTGCAAAAAGATTCGTGGAACATCTTTGTAGTAGGTAGTATGAAGAGAGTTGAAATTTTTCCATCTTTGAAACGAAAATAACTCCTTTAATTCAGTTTAGATCTTGAAGTTCAGTTTAGATCTTCAAATCCGGTATGGTTTAGATCCTTAAAGTTCATTTTGTCTAGTGGGATCATAGTTTCAAATCTAATTAAGGAGAAAACATGAGATAGAACAATAGTTATAACAGTAGAACCCAGAACAAAGAGTGTGGTTCAAGTGAACTACCATCCTTTCTTTTTTGCTTCTTACTCCTCACTAATTTTCTCTCTTTACCAATAGCAAGAACACTAGATTAACCCTACATGAGCCATCTCTCATGCTACCTTCCTTACGAAATTCGAAAATTAATTAGTGGAACTACAAGATTTTTTTCTTTCCATAATTAGGTTAGTACAATCCTAACTAATCCGAATTATCTATCCATCCACTTGTGTGCAATATTTTGGGATCTGTTTGGCATCCGAAATTTTTTTTAAAATTATGAAAATTCAAGATTTATGTTTTATCTTCGTATTTCTACATCAATAGTACCCTATATTCTTAGTGTCTTTGGGCAAGAGTTACTACAACTATAGTGTACTATATTACACATGAGCTCAGCATACCATCCTTAAATAGATGGACAATCCGATATTATCAACAGATGATTAGAGACTTATTTGCGATGTTTCATCAGCATGAATCTATAGAAGTGGACAAGCTGGTTACATTCTGCCAATACTCTTACAATACTGGTGTCCACTCAGCACTGTGTACTGGTAGCCTTCTCTTGACTAGTCTCCATGTCCGCGGGACTGTTAAATCGGGCGAGTTAGAACTCCATGTACGTGAACGAGATGCAATTCTCTAAGAGCTATGTTTCATCTAATTCGAGCTCAAAACAAATCGTTGATAATCACCGCATAGAGAAGTATTGTGAGTCGGGTGAATGTGTGTTCCTTCAACTACAACCACATCGTTCAGTTGAACATCCAAGAGACGCACAACCACAAGCTACAACACTGATTTTACGGGCCTTATTAGGTAGTTTAGGTAGTTCATCCTGTAGCATATAACCTAAATCTACCCTTAGGATCACAGATATGTTCCGTGTTCAATGTTTCTCAATTAAAGAATGCCCACAACGTTTCTCCAGATTTCAAATGTGAGGTTCTTGGCAATTTGGACACGTAAGTATCCAGGCATGGGGCATTAGGCACCCGGGTAACTTGCTAGGTGCTCGGGTGCCTTAAAAGAACAGGCAAAGCCGGTCTCCACTTCCTTGCCAAGTGAATCCAACTATGATTCCAGTTAGCCATTTTATCTACTTCTATGTTAAGTAGGAGTTCTTGCTTAGCAAGAATTGTGTTAGAATTGAAACATGAGTAGCTTACAGAAGGAAAATCACTAATTACAAATATGTGCGTGCAATTAGCATTAAACATTAAGGAATTTCAACCTAATATTCTATTATTAATTTTGTTTACTACTTTCACTTAATTTCTATAATTGCATTACGTACTACAACTAATAGATCACCATGCACGTTCCAAGTTAATGAGTAGAACTTGAATCCTAGCTCAATGTGAGAGAAGCAATCTCCACGTTCTTTAACCCTGTAGTCATAAATTTTAGATTCTTCTTTAGTGATCGGTAGATGCTTAGTAGTGATCCTAAACAACCTGTCGATTTCAACGATGATCGAGTTGATATCGTTCTGAGACTACATACACTTTTAAGATTTCCCACTTAGCAATTTCTATGTTTCTAGATCCACGGTTTCTCCATCGAAGGAGATGTCGAGAGAGTTAATGGAGTCGTCCCTAATAAAACTATTTCAATCTTATTTTCAATAATTCAATATAGTTACAAATACATATATATAGACTCCTTATAATGATAAATAAGAAGAGTTCTAAATAAAAAAAAGATATATAAGATATATCATATAATTTAAGAGAACATATCTAAGATAATTATATTGACTCAAGCCAACACTGACCTTCAAATTGCTACAAAGATATCATCGATACCAAATTATTCAGTGAATCATGAAAGATTCTGATTGAGACGTTTTTTGTTAATATGTCTGATAAATGTGTTTCTAAAGTCACTAAAGGTAACTTAATCAACTTTGCTTCCAATTTTTCTTAATAAAATGTCGATCCATCTCAACATGTTTGGTATGATAATGCTGCACTATATTATGAGAAATATTTATTGCGGCTTTATTGTTACAAAACAGCTTCATAGATTTTTTAGGAGGAAAAACGAGCTCCGTCAGCAACATTCGAAACCATAACACTTCTCAAAATCCGTGTGACATCTTTCTAAGTTCAACTTCAGTAGACAATCAAGTAGCCACTTTCTATTTCTTACTCCTTTATGTGACTAAATACCACCAACAAACGTAAAATAGCTATATGTAGAGCGTCTATCTACCTTATTTTCTGCTCAATCTGCATCAATATATCTATCTATATTCAAATAGTTATAATTTATGAATAATAATATTTTACATGGTACTGATTTTAAATATCTCAAAATTTTATTCATAACTTCTATATGATGAACACTTTGATAATGTATAAACTGGCTAACAACACTCAACATATATTATAACAGGATAAATATGTGATAAATGAATTAATCTGACAACTAATCGCTGATATTTTTTCTTAACTACTGCCACTTGATCATGATTTCTACTAAATTATAATTCTCAATGATTGGTGTATCAGCTGACTTAGAATCCGACACCCCTATGTCAGACAATAAATCAAAGACAATTTTTTTGTGATATAAATATACCTTGTTTAGATTTTGCAACTTCAATGTCTAAAAAATATTTCAACTCTGTAAGTTCTTTCATCTCAATTTCAGAGGCTATATATTCTTTAATCTCTGAATTTCTTCTTGATCATTACCCATAACAATTATATCATCAACATAGATTATCAAAACAGTTATCTTACCATTCTGATTCTTCAAAAGTAATATATGATCAGCATTACTCTGTCGATAATCATATATACACTCAAGGTTTGGCTAAATCTACCAAATCATGCTATTTGAGATTGCTTCAACTCATATAAAAATTTCTTTAACTTGCAGACCTAGTCAGTTTTTTTTTTGTACACCACAACTAGGTGCAAGCTTCATATACACTTCTTCCTTGAATTCACCATATAACAATGCATTTTTTACATCAAACTGCTGTAAGCACCAATTAAGATTTACTGTAAAGACAACAATACTGCAATTGTATTAATTTTTTCAACTGGTGCAAAAGTCTCGTGATAATTCACTCCATAAGTCTGTACGTATCTCTTGGTCACTAACCTTGTCTTATATATATCGATCGTTCCATCTGCTTTATATTTGATGGTGTACACCAACTATAACCAACTGCTTTCTTTCTATATAGTAGTGGTACTATCTCCCAAGTCAAATTCTTATAAAGAGCTTCTATCTCTTCATTCAAACTCTTCATCCATTTAAGATCTGATAAAACTTCTCTAGTGCTAGAAAAAAGAGACAGCTACTATCTGATTAATGAAAGACACATATAATGGAGACAACCTGTGAGAAGACACATGATAGCAATATAATATCTGAACGCTTTCGTTCTGATGAATATCTCTTAGGAGGATTTTCACAATTTTCTCTGGCTGACAATTTATAACTCTTATTGACAATATTAAATTTATCCACAATAACATTCTAAATCCCGGTGCTTACTTAATAATATCATCAAAAGTTTGAGCATGTACTATAAGATGTGAGAGAAATATTTCTTCCACAACTTTAACTCCTTCTACATCTTTCATTTCTTTTAATTCAAGTTAAGTAGTTTTAATCTCTTCTAAACTAGAGTCATGACTCACACATTGCCTCTGACCTTCCTCAATATGTGCGATAAGTTCACTAGTAAGCCAATTCAAATCTTCTGTAATTTCAATCTCTACTTGAAGTTTTGAATTTGATACTAACCTGACAAAATACATTTCTGATTTTAGAAATATCATATTTACAGTTACAAAAGTACGGCGTATTGAAGGATGATAGCAACGATGACCTTTTTGTTGATTATAATAATCAAGAAAAATGCACATCAAAGTACATAAATCTATTTATCCTTCTGTGAGTTTTCTGCAAATGTAGTAATGCAACAGATCTAAAAATCCGAGATGGAAGTGAGAGAACATAATGTATAGTAATAATGTAGATAAAGCATAAAGTGGTGTCTGAAAATTTAGTACTATAGAAAGCATGCGGTTAATCAAATATATTGCAGACTGAATTGCATCTACTTAATAGTGCTTTAGAATATTGACTCCAAACAATAAACCACGAACGGTCTCTAAGATATATCGATTTTTTCTTTGGGCCACTCCATTTTGTTATGATGTGTGTCAACAAAATATTTGGTAAATTATACCATGCTGATAAAAGTAAGAGTTCAAAGAGGTATTAACATACTCTCCCCATTATCAGAGCAAAAAATTCAAATAGAAAAAATTTTGAATCTGCATCATCTTAAAAAATCATACAAATTTATCTACTACATTAAGTTTACTGTTCAAAATATATAACTATGTCACGTCTATGCAAACATCCACAAACTAGCTTATACCAGTAAGAGTCAAACCGGAGATGATCTCGAAATATCCAAATGTACTAACAGAAATCATATTCTTTTATTCATAATAGAAAAATAAGGTATTTGGTGACTCTTAATAAGAATGCAAACTTCACACTAAAATTTAAACTCTTTGAGGCCAAAAAATTAAAATGGTGATAAATAACGTAAATAGCCAAACGAAATATTAAATAGTCGTTGATGGCAAAGCCAAATTTTATTCCACTTATTAATATCATATCCACGAATGCCATGAACTCTTTTGGAACTGATATCCTCCAAATAATATAGGCTTCCTCCTTAGTATTCCCCCCAATAATCTCATGTGTCTGGATATCGTAAGTAAACAAAAATATAGGTATAATAATATAATGTAATTCAGTTGTTTAGTGATTTGTACAATAGACACTTTGTTATTTGATAAAGAAGGGACAAGAAAGCAATTTGTAAAGACAAAAATAATATCAATATCATTGTTCCAGTACTTGTCATTGAATAAGTGTCTTCATTAACATATATCACATTATGTCTAACTAGAGTATTTGTGGTCTAAAAATTTTTTGTATCAAATGTCGATTGATCTGTGACTCTAGAGCTTACAATTCATCTCGTATCCTTACTATAATCTAAAATAATATTTAAAGCACAGGTTTGGTTATCTGAAAAAAAGTCTAAACTAAATGGTACTTCTCTAAAGAGATTCCTTTTTTACCTTAATTTCTCCCACTAATCTCGATATCTAATTAATTTGAAGTATGAATAAGGCATAACTTACCACAATAAGTGCATTGCTCCATTCCTCTCTTTTTTTTTTTAATAACCTTAGGGCTTATTCAATCGGGCCGAGTCAAGTCTGACAGTGCGAACGGGGCCGAGCCTGTGGTCTGGGTCGGGTCTGATAGCTGCAAGCCGAGTCGGGTCTGGTCTAGTCTAGTTCACGTCGAGCCGGTTCCGACTCGATTCAATCCAGTTTAGTATGGTTCAGCTGGGTGGTCTGGTCGGTCGGTCAATCAATCTAACTCTAGTTCAGCCGGATCGGTTCGATTAGGTAGCGGTGGCGGCGAGCAATCTACAGTAGCAGCAAGCAATCAGCAAAGAAGCAGTGAGCACACACAATGGCGAAGGTCGAATTGCTCTAGCGAAAATCAGTAGAGATGGCGGCGAGGCAATAGAAGAAATCGATCGGGAAGCCGGACGATGAAGGAGCGGCAATAGCAGCAGCGATGGATCGGTTGCAGCAAAAATCGATCAGGTTGGTGCTCTGCACCGACTAACCAACAGTTAGGCAACGATCAATCAATCATTAGCAAGAGGAAGACGTAGCAACGGCAACGCAACATAAAAGGGGTGGCGAGTTTCATTCTTTTTCTTTTTTTTTTTTAGATCTAATCTGGTTAAATGGTTGAATTTGTTTAAATTGATATGGTCAAAGTTTCTATCCATTGCAATCGTATCTCCACGATAGCAACGGAAGGGTATGGTCGAAATTAAATCGTCGTAGTAGTTATCTACAGGACAGCGGCGAACAAATCTAGAATTTTTGCTCTGATACTATAGTGAAACTATTTCAATCTTATTTTCAATAATTCAATATACTTATAAGTATATATATATATATATATATATAGAGTTCTGATAATAATAAATAAGGAGAGTTCTAAATAAAAATAATATCTAAAATATATCATATAATTCTAAAAATAAATATATTTAAGATGATTATATTGACTCACGCCAACAGTCTCATGTCACGGTCTTCTCAACTCCGACATAAACATGGCGGTCGCCAAAGAGGATGGCACTGGACTAAACCAGTCAAGTCACGTATAACTGAAGGATTAGTTTTCCGACGAAGTGGGCATTGATGTGAAGGTCTGATTAAAGAGGAGGCAGAAGTCACGGTCCTTGCCATGGAAGTAGAAGGTCATGCCGTCGGCACCCAAGAAGCGCGGTCCAGGCACACTGTGTCGCTCTTGTCTCAGACTAGAATAACAACAATAAGCAGTTATAATCAGCTTATAAAAAATTTAGAACCTCTCTTCATCTTCCGTAAATTAAACTTAGAAATATAATGAGCATATTTTTGCTCAAAAAAGAGAGCTGAAGACTCGTTAAACTAAAAGTTAAAAGCTGACATTATATCTTAATAAAAAAGAAAATATAACTAATAAATCACCCAAAAGAATGTGAATGACTTGCTTCTTAAAGTAGTCGGGCCTGCAGAGCGAGGGGCAGAGAGCTGGGCAGCTAAATTGTTCGATGATAGTGGGGAATTTCTTCTTATGTGAAATTTTACCTTCTTCAGCAATAGAGGTTCATCTTTTGTTAGTGTTGGCAGTGGAGTAATCCTTGATTGTAATTCTTGTGGCGCAGCCCAAACCTGTGTCCAACAGAACAATGGGGACTAAAATCTGTGCTACTATAGTTTAATTAATTGTTTTCAACTATGGAGTGGTGAGAGCTAGGTAGCCAAATGTTCTTGTGATGAATTTAAAATTCTTTTTAAAACCAATTGGTGATGAGAAGAGTGAGCCCAAATCTTTATGAATATCATCTCAAAACCATTGATAAAAATGGAACTAAACCTTTCCTTAACACTTACCGTCTAGCGGAGCGGTTTCTTTTTTGTTTTAATTAAACTGAAGTGGGCTACTTGTCCTATAATGAACTTGAATCAAGGATGAAGCGTGCTACCTGCCCTTAAATGAAATGGACTACTTGCTCTAAAATGTAATAAACAATTGTCCTTGAATGAAATAGACTACCTGTCCTGAAAATGAAACGTGTTATTTTCCCCTAGAATAAAATGGATTATGAAAGTCATGAATAATATGGATAATAAAGTTAGATTTAACTCACATTCTGGGCCGATCTGTTTTAGTCCTTTCTGATACTATATGACGAATTTAAAATTTTTCTCAAAATCAATTGTCGATGAAAAGAGTGAACATAAGTCTTTATGAATATCATCTCATGATTATTAATAAGTAATGTGAAACTAAATATTTTTTTAACATGTGACGAACTTAGTATTCTTCTAAATTTAATTGGCAATGAGAAGAGTGAGTATAAATCTTTATAAATATTATCTCAGGACTATTGATAAATAATGTGAGACTAAACTTTTCTTAACACCTGCCCTCTAGTGAAGCGTTTCTTGTTGTTTTTTTCTTCTTTTTTTTTTTGTGAATCAAACTGATACGGGCTACGTGCTCTGTAAATGAAATGGACTACTTGTCCTAAAATGTACTAGACATCTGTTCTTTGAATGAAACAGGCTATAAATAAAATGGGATAGTTTATTCTAAAATAAAGCGAACCATGAATGTCTTAAAAAAATATATATAATAAAGTTAAATTTAACCCACATTCTGGATCGATTCAACTTAACTCGTTCTGATACCATGTGATAAATTTAAGATTTCTCTCAAAACCAATTGACGATGAAAAAATAAGCCCAAATCTTTACAAATATCTTCTCAGAACTATTGATAAATAACGTGTAACTAAACTTTTCTTAACAGTTCTATTAAAAGATTTGAGGGAGCATGTATATAAGCATGATCCATTCTTAATGTAGAGGGTTTGTGCATATGGAGATGAACCTTTTAGCACTTTAAGTAGACGCCATGAAAACAAACAGACTAGTGAGATTGCTCCCTGCCTCAGTGCTTACTTCCCTTTTATTCATAGGTCTACAAAACAAAATTAAGATAACATAACCATTTGCCATGTTTATATTAATACTTAGTGTTTATGTCACATGGTCATTTACGTTACATACAATTAAAGATGAACACAGCTTAGAGATATGGCTGCAGTATATTGATTTTTCTTCTGTGACCAGAAGGAACTGGTCTGTCAGTCCTTTCCAGCTCTACTGGTGCTGGCGGTGGCTTCTGAGCTGAACCCTTTGGCCAGGCTTGGAAGGATGGAAACTTGGAAAACAGTGTATTTAAGCAAGCAAGTTTCCAGATGAAGGCCATTGAACAAAAGCAGTACAATAGAGCAAGTGTAACTACCCTCTGTATTCATCACCACAATCCCCAATGACCTTGAGCAAATCTCTGCCTTTGCTCGCTATCTCTGAAATCCTGTTTATATCTTCTTCATCGAAGGTAAGTGAAAACACGGCATTTGTATCCTGAATATGTTCTGTTAATCCAAGTCGAACGCCTACCATTGACCCAGCCACACACGGCTGCAAACCACAAAAAAATGGATCGAAGTTAAACTTGCCAATCACAAGTTTAGTTTATAATGCATACAAAATAGGTCAACATGGTGTTCGGATGGAAGATAAGATAGTTGAAGATTCACCTGATCTAAAATGTATCTTACAGCAACAGCTGGAATTGATACTCCATGTTTAGAAGCTACTGTCTTCAGTGATTTAAGCAGATCTTGGAAAAGGTTCCAACCTCCCCAGGCATCAACCACCTGCAAGTACAGGATTGGCATGCTCAATTTATATCGATCAAAACCGACTTATCAGTACAGGAATGAAAATCGCAGAGATCTTTTTACATATGTCTAGATTTCTTACACTTTTATACTTCTGAAGTGATGGAGTACTTAGAGCAGGGCCAGCTAAGGGAATATATGGATTAGTTCCTAAGAACCTTTCAGAAAGCAAACCACCCATCACAGTTCCATACCTGCATCTAATTACAAGTCAAAATTTGTCTATTCATCAGTGATAGAGATATATATAGAGAGAGCGAGAAGAACGTTATAAGTTTAACTCCAGAAATCTGACAGAGTTCCACCATTTTCTGCTGTGGACGCATGTCTACAACCGAGTGTTGAACCTATTATAGAGTTAAAACAACAGACTCAGGAAATCAAGCAAAGAACAGTCATATATAAGAAAGTGAAAGATGACTATAACCTGATTGCTAGCAACAGGAATCTGATTGTCTAGTATAATGAACAAGTGTTCAGTGTCGAAGTTAGTCAAAGCTAAAGTCTTTATCTTACCTGCACTTTTCCCCAAAATAAAAAGGGTTAAACCAAAGAGATCGAAAGGAATGCTGAAGCAAAAAATTGTTGGTTGGCTAGGACAATTCATATCTGACCTTCTTCCTTCAAATCAGTAAGGTGTTTCAAGGCATCAAGATAGCCTGGATTGTCATAGTCCCACCTGTATTACCCTTCACTGAATTCATCAATTCAAGCAATAATTCCTACATTCGACATGATTTAGATTATATTGCTATCATTTTGAAGTGTACTGAAAGGCTGAAAAGAAAATTACCAGTGAAACTGAACCATGTCCAAGGAAGCGACGTCCATTCTCCTCCGTGATCTACTGATACTATCACGCACGAAGCTGCTAGTCATCTTAACTGGAGGCGGCACCCATTTTGTTAACCTGCAAACAATTTTATTTGATAATTTTGTTAGCCATCAACCATTTGATCTGAATTCAATCCTGACTACACATTGACAAAATGCATACTTTCAACAAAAGATTAAACAAGAAAAGCAGAGGTAGAACAATCCAAGCGTCAGTTGCACAATAGCGAAGCTAGACTAGTCAGCAACTACATGTAGGAACAAATCAGTTTCGGGCAATTAGCTAGCAATTAGATATCTACAATTCATTCAAGTACCAAGTTTGCCATAAAAAAGTTTTGATATTTAATTTGCCCATGAATTTCTTAAGCTGAGCATTTCAAACTCACCCTTTGACCTCTTCGAGGAGCTCTGCTGAACGTTCTCGACGAACTCTGTTGATGAAAACGCCGTAGAGTTCCTCCGCCGGCCCATCTATCGAAGTAATACAAGTTCAATTGCTGCAATCACTTCACTTGAAATTCACATGAGAGAGAGAGTAAGATGGTACAGATATCAGCGAGGTCAAACGTGGAAAGGCCGGCGTCAGCGTGACGGAGCATGGCATCGACGGCAGCGTCACGGTCAATTGGGCCCCATCCGCCGCTAGTCTGCCACGTGCCGTTAATGACCCGGCAGATGTCCAGCGGACCCACGCTCCCCCGCCTCAGACCACTTCCTTTCTGGTATTGTTGCTGCTTATGCTCCTCCTCCTCCTCCTCCGTTTGAATGCACCGAAACCTTATTGCATTCCTGCGGCGGTGGTCGGCGGAGTAGAAACTGCTGCTATCACTGTAGCAGCAAGGAAGCACACGAGCATGAATTGCGGTGGTTACCATTCTGTTTCTCAGTTCTCTTTCTTTCCCGAGTAGAGATAAGACACAACTGAACTAGAGTAATGCGTTCGAAATTTACGCTGTGCTTTAATAACATCGAACTCACTGTTTTTATTAAAATTTAAAATAAAACTGTTTCAAAGTTATTCTGATTTCATCGAGTCATCTCTAATTGTTTTTCACTGGTTCAGTCAGGTTTTTCCTTGACCATTTTGTTTTCACTTCGTCATCAGCAATGGTCTGATCCCATAGATGCAGTCAACTAGTCAAGCACTCAAATTTTTCCACAGCTACTATACAGCAAATCAAATTTCATCCACTAACTGAAACTGTGCACATGTACGTCAGCAAATGCTAATTTACAGTGTTTTATCACTACACATGATCACTCAAGTAATTAAGTCTTTTGAAATGTAAATCAGTTTGTCCAGGAAGAAGTAGACATCAGTAGTGGCGACTCTCAAGTCATTCCCTTTGTACAGGAAGAAGTAGACATCATCAGTGTGAGTTCTCAAGTCATTTAACAAACCCAGCCTTGGATGTAACTCAGTTCCTTTGCACAGGAAGAAGTAGACATCACAGTGGCATAGTCTCAATAGACCCAGTTATCACAGTCATCAGATATTTTTTCTTCCATGCTATGTTCATCCTGCTAAGTTATTGCAAAAGTTACATGTATAAAGTACTTTGACGGTCACCATGCATGGCATAAACACAAGACGAGTCCTCAAGAGTAAGCCAGCTGCAATGCTTTAGTAGTTTGCAGGCGCATGGCTTCATGGATTACCAATGTATTGCAGCCTGATTCAACATCCCACATCCTTAATCATGATTCAGAATCTGAAACAGAGTTTGTACCTTGCACTATTATAAGGAACATATAGAATTTCGTAATCAGCTTCTAGCAACACCCCACTCACTTTTAAGTATCACATCAGGAATGTGGAAGCCAACTAAAGATACCCTTTGCCAAGATTAATCTTAGAAACTGGCATTTAATGAATACCAACAAACCTAAAGCTTATAAGGTACATCCCATCTCCAGTTGCTTTCAAGTCTTGTTATAGTACCAAAATGTGCTGTCGCGGGATCATGAGCAGAAAATCCCGGATGCAGCATCTGGACATCTGCTTTTTTGGTTCGGAAATGAACCTTTTGAACTGTTGGCAGCTATTTCTTACCATTTCAAACAAAAACTCATTTATAATGTGCAATAGGTCGCGTGCAAGAGGTTACCCTGCAGGTATGATGACGGCTGCAGAAACCTGTTGAAAAAATGCTCTAAGTAACACTACAAAAATAAGATAACACGTTACACAATTACAGAACAAGTAAAAGATAGTCTTGGATACTATAGAATGCACTTGTAAAAGCAGTAATCACATGCACAAATATCTAGTAGAGTGATAAATATATAGTGAAAATCTCCTTTTAATTTAGGCACAATGATGAGGAAAAAAGCTGCTACACCAAACCGTTCAGTGAATATTCTTTTAAAGTTCACTACAAAAGATGAATGAAGGACATATGGATGTTAGTTTTAGTGCACATTCAAGAAATAAATTTCCATGTAGGCACACACGCACACACAACAGCAACAACAACCAAACAAAAAAAAAAAATTCATCCTATTAGGCAGGTTAAGACATGGATCCTATTACGCAATTAGGTACTATCTAGACCAATATCTTCAGTCAGGCCACAAGTAAATAAGTCTGACCAAGTCTTCTTAGACCTCCCCCAACAAACACAAACAAATACATAAATCATAAAACCGGAATAAAGGACCATGAATTGCAGAGGGATTACTTATTCAGAAGCTCAAATTCAACCCCTATGCTAAAATTGAAAGCTAGAGCATTGCGAGTTCACTCGGATCATTATTTCAGAAGCTAAATTCATTATTTTTGTGAAAATCGAACCATGCGATCACTAACCACAGTTAGGCACTCATTCAGAAGTTAAATCTATTTATTTTGCTCAATTGAAGATGAAAATATAAAGTTCAACCATTTACTAAAACCGAAATCAGATAATCATGAAATTTGTAGCCATCCTAGTTATTCAGAAGCTAAAATTCATTCTTCCGACAAAATCATACAAGCGAAAGTATAGACCAGCGTAATGGCGGTTAGTTTACTAACTCAAAAGCTAAAATTCATTCCTTTTGCTGATATTCAAAATCACATAGACATAAAACCACAGTCATATAACTGATCGAGAAGCTAAAATTGGTAGGTGCCATTCAAAATCGAAACCACAGAATCATGAAACACGACATAGAATTCAGAACTACGAAAAGAAATTGTTGTACCAACCTGGAGAAAATTGATCGCTCCGCGGTGTGGACCAACATGTCCTTGTTATTAGAGAGCTGAAGTGAATAGGTGCGTTGGCGGCGGAGTCGACAGAGGACAGAATGGAAAGGTCGACGAGAACGTGTTCGCTCTTTTTTTATTTTTTGTTTTTTTTTTTTTAATGAATTAATTTATTAATTTAGAAATATAAATAATTATAAATTTATTATATATGAAAGTTTATTTACTTTAAGAGTAAAAAGGTAAATTTTGTTTGAAAAAAAACCTTTTTATCATCAAAATATTTATTTTAAAATTTTTCAAACAGTTTTCTTCCTCGCCATCACAAAACCCACCGACTTTTTTTTGAATAACTTTATGTACTTGTTTAAAACTAAAAGAATAGGAAAAGAAAAAACCTCGTAAAATAGCATTTGTTCTTTTGTTCTTGTTTCCACTCACGCTTTATTAATTCTTTTTTCTTTTTTTTAATCCCACATCTAATTTAATTAATTAAATAGTTATTTACTTATTATGCTAATTTTATCACGAATTTTATATAAATTTAAAAGTAATGACTGTTAATTAAAAGCAAAACTCCAACCGTTTTTTGCTGTCTTTATACTTAAACACCACACTCGCGCTGTCACCGATTGATTTCGGATATTTAAGAATATTTTAAGTAAAATATTTTTAAAACGAGTTTTATTATTTTAATTTCAAAAAAATAATAAAAATAAATAATAAAAAATTTATTAAATAAAATTTTTTTATGTTTTTTAAATTTTTAAATAAAATTTTTTTAATATTTATAAAAAGTATATTAAAAAATATAAAATTAAAAATTAAAAAACTGATTTTTTAAAAAGCAATGACAAATAGGCCCTTCAAAGTGATAATTAAACGGAGTAATAAAAAAGGAGGGACAGGAAGAAAACAATAACCAGAAATGTGAAAAATAAAACAAGAAAAAGAAATTGATTTTCAAAGATGAGCAATCCAAACTGCCACTTCCTGCAGTTCTTGACCAATATTTGGGTCTGGAATCTTGGTTTAGCAGTTTTTATCGAACCAGAGCCGGTTCGATAACCAACTCGCTTTGGTCATTTTTAAACCCATGGTAAAAATTGAAATTTTTAGACATTAAGAATGACTTTAGGAAGTATTTGGTTTATGCTAGTAATTTTGTGCGATCGAATGATAGTGCAGGTTGGCAAGGGCTTGTCGAAAGATGAGAAACCTTGGAAGCTGGCTTTTTAATATTTAATAGTGTTAAGAAAATTTTAATTTTGTATTATTTATTAATCATTTTAAAATAATATTTATAAAAATTTAAGTATTTTTTTTATCACTGATTAGTTCTAAGAATAATTTTAAACTCGTCACAGAAGCGGTATGTCTGTTGACACTATCTTCTTCCTATTCTTTTTTTTTTCTTTTTTTTTTTCTTTTGTGTGTTATGCTTATTCTGGTAGGACAAATACTAATTTTAAACTTTGGAGCTGTCTCAGTTTTCTTAGTGTTTTTGGTAGACGTAATTGAGGAGTGCAATTGTAGTGAATATGAATAATGATTAACTTGAATTTGCTAGACAGATTGGTTCAAGGCATCAGTATGGGCATAATTTGCACCTTTACTATAAAAGTTGGTGTGAAAGCACTGCTGGCCAGTCTTTCTTCTGCTGGTGTGCAATTGAAGTTGTTTGAGCAAAAATTGCTGTATCCTAGTTGTCATATTTCTGCCTTGTATGACTTGAAGATATAACTCAAGCAATTCTGTATGGTGTATTCTTCTGTGTTGTATAACATTATTAAACACTGATCAATTTCATGATTTGCATAATTCCAAGATATTTGAAGCAATCAGTAAGTTTGTCTCGTACAAATGATTTTTGCTTATTAAATTGATTAGATTTCCGCTTTGTGCAGGCTGGATGTTGGTGATGGCAGAGATGCCAATCTCGAAATGCTTCGGCAACATTGCATCATATATATGGATTAGGAACTAGTTTTTGGAGAAAGTTGGGTTATCTTGCTGTTATATTATAACCAAGCCACATCTTCTTTTGTAGCAGTTAATGCCCAACTATAATATTTTCATCCATTCGTTCCACTGTTGTGGCATTAAAACTACAATATAGTAGCCTTAACAAGCTGCTTGCTGTAGTTTTCAGAAAGAGCGTGAACACTATGAATACATACTTATGAAGGGCAAGATTCATCACAAACAAACTGGAGAACTTCTTGATACAACCCAGGAATCTGGTGAGCTGAACTAAATATTTGTAATGAGCACTTCTAAGATATTGTATGCTGGGAAAGTATTACCTGACATGAGGAGAAATGACTTCCGCATGCTGGGAAAGTTTAATGAATTCCAGTTTGTCATTCTCGGCAACACCGTTAGATTTTTAGGACAATGACTCTCTCGTCACTTACAGGCTTGTTTCACATAAAGATCAAAAGTATCTATCTTTTAATCTAATCTGGAATTTGTATAGTTAGGCTATTTGGGAATATAGTGGGCATTATCAGCCTACGGACCAGTATCTGGATAATTCTATGAACTTCCTTTGAGAAAATGGCGGGTTGATCTGAAGAAAGTAGACGGTAGAGGTATGTGATTAAATTCTTCAGCATCAATTTCATCAATTTTTGGGTTCAGTTCTTACCGAGCACCACAACTCCAATTCATAATCATCTTTTCGCGTTTCTCTTTGCTCATTTTTCGCAGTCTATTCGTCATCGAAGGAAGACTAGTCGGATATTTGGATGAGTTTTAAAATTTTTTAATATTTTAGAAATTTTAATTTTAAAATTAATTATAAATTTTTTTTTATTGAAATAAAAAAATAAAATTTATTTTTAAAATATTTTAAAATATTTTTTTATAAATTTTTTTTGTAATAAGTACTTTGAATATAGAAAAAGAAAGCAGCCTCAATTCATTTAGCTAAGTGTCCACGATGAGAATGCTCAATCCTCTACAAAATTTAGTTCCTAACAACTTGGTAGGAGACCAGCTGATGGAAACAGCTCAATTTCCCAGCCTGATGCCAAAGGTGTTGGATATAGTGCGCGTTACAACTTACAAGAGAACACTTCAGGAGGCTTTCAGAGCCCAAGTGCAGAGGTTTCCCAGAAAGCTATTGATAAGTCAAAAAGGGAATCTAGCTCTTAGCAGTTAGGTCACCAGCTTTCTTCAAAATGGTGCACGTGTGCCGTTCCAAGGATTGGATGTATGGCAGGCTACCCATTGGAGCTGGAGGATTCAGGCCTCGGAGATGTTCAACCTTTCGCCTCCGGCTACCACCAACACAATCCAATTCTAGAGACCTTGTTTCTTGCTTTTCTCCAAATGCTGTTTGATTCTCCCTTGTTTAAGCTATCAATTCCTTCCTTATAACTACTTGTTTCATCAGGCCTAACTTGAGGTTGAAAGATGTGGATATCGTGCAGATTTACCATTTTCACCACAGTTTTCTTTGGTATGGGCTACTGCCTCTTGCTTCCTTTATATAGGCTAATCATATTTCTATGCGGAGAAAATTCTTACCATCATGGACCAAGAAAAAAATATGTACAAACTGAAAATCACTTTGATTGATGAGATGTTTCTTACCAAGACAAGAGTTTCTAGTGAAGATAAATTTTGATGGACAAGTATCTCAGTTGATCAGGCAAGCAAAAACATGCAGTACTGAGCGCACAAAAACAGAATACAAAACGTGGACAAGGGCCAAGATAAAAAGAAAAGTCAAGAGAAAAGGAGCGATCACCCACCAGAAAAGTAGACAACTAGCTTTGGGCTTGCAGAATCCCATAGTTAACGGACCTCTAGTATTCGATAACCATACCAATTTTCATGATCTATCAAATGTCTGTAGTGTGCACATACAAAGTGAGTGCCTTACTTACCAATGGAGTACCCTAATGATGATTGCACTTACATCTTGGGAATTATGTGTATGTACAGCTATACAACTACTTATATGTATATACAAGGAAGAATATCTTCACTTGTTGATGGTTTGGCAGGCCTCAGTGCCAAAGCACAGATGTATTTGGCAACAAGGATCCAAGATCCTGATGCAGCACAACTTTGCAAACATTATTTTTCGTTTCAGTCTCATGGTGGGCTAGGGCCACTAGAGGGGGTGGGGGAACACTTACACAGTTCACAGAAGCGAAAATCACTTTGCTTCTAGGATCCACAATGTGCAGTCTCTTAACAGTTGAAACTTTTGATTGGTAGCTATGTCCAGAAACATACGCATCTTGGTCAGGAACTCTACTGAGTCTTCCTTGCACCTAAAAGAGCCACCACATGTACATTGCTCAGCCAAACGAGCTGCTTTAACTTGCTTACACCGAAGGCACACCAGATCCTGCAGATGGTAGAGTCTTTCCCTTTGACGGACTGTCTGGAAGAGACAGCTCTCCATTTGCTCACGGTTGTATGGTTGCCCACACTGAGGAACAGCGCATCTCCACTCACGGTCGAGGAGTGTTGTATCATGAGAGAAGTCCAGGTCCCGACAATCATTGCAGTAGCTGAAAGTATGAAACAGATCACTATAAGATAAGCATGATAGAAGCAAACAAGCATAACTACTTGTGAAATTTCAACAGTGTTGACTCTCAATAGTCTATCAAAAAGGCCATATAGAAAGTAAGTCCTAGGACTGATTCTCACATATCACACACTGGCAAATAGAAACTTAGTTTCATATATAGTGCTTTGCAAAGAACTCGAATTTGATTTTCAGTATAAGCTTCTAGTCTGTCTTCATTAGGGCTTTTACAGACATAGTGGACAAACTTTTCTGACTTTGCTAGGGAAGTTTCAGGAAGACCTCTTGACAAATTGACAAAATTATGTTCATTCAAAAAAATGTTACAACAAACCTAAGTATGACACTTGTCAGCATGTCCAAGCTTATCATAAAGGTCCGATCATTTTATCCGTATATAAAGGGCAGTATTACCAAAGCTGAAAACAAAATATCCTAATAAGGATGAAGCTAAACTTGCAGATTTAGGACATTTTCAACTCTGTACCTGCAGATTACATTTGGAAGAGTAAACGAGGGAATGTGGTTGAGAAACTGCGCTTCTGGAGAAAATTCCTTTATGTGAACCAATTTAAGCAAATTTTTCCTGATCCTCTGCAGGGCAGAAAATAACAGAATCAGATTCTACTGCAAGTTGCTATAGCAGACAAATACAACATTAACTCCTGCTTCAAAATTAAATTTTGTTGAATAAGAATATAACAACCAGTTATTGACTAATACTACATAAAAAGGTTGCTTGATTATTCTCATTTGGACTAGGAATGTTAATATAAACCCTCTTCTCAAAATTCTAAGCCTAGAATGGATAATATGGAATCATGGTTCTCAGCTCATGACAGAGCAAGGTTGCATAACCCATTTAATTACTGGTCATGGTCTTCTTGTCTAACAGGGTTAACTTTCCAGAGAAGTGTTAGTAATAGCATTATATGTTGTGTAACCGAGAGCTAACCAAAATATCATGCTGAACATTTTGATCAAGAGCAAGGACAGCGCAGACATGTTTTATAAACTCTAGCGCAGCGTCTCCTTTATTCACACGAGGATCAGCTGCATGTTCAAGGTATGCATTGCCATCTGCATTCAACCTATTCCATCCTTTGAAATGAGTAAGTATATCACGCACAATCTTGTGAAGCTTCTCACTTAAGTCACCGCTGATCTGCATTTAAGGAAGTTAATGTATACATGTAACTCAAGATAAATCAAATCAAATCAAACTTCAACACATACAATTACCTGGTCTTGAAGGTACTTTGTTATACCTGCCCCAAAAGTTTCTGCAGCTGTAATTGTGATTGATTGCGTCGAATTGCTATTCATCTCAGTTGTTCGTAGTGCAATTTGTTCTCGTAAGTATTTCCACGGAAAGTACATATACTCAGAAACAATGATGACAAACTGATCCTGTTTGAGATTGTAAACACAGTATGAAGGAATCTATAACTTCAAATAAAATGAAATCATATTTGAACCTAAAGAGAAACTAACAAACAACAAATGGAGATTGAATTAATGAAGCTACAGCATATCCAGGAGAGCATCAATGTAAAAGAGATGAATACTAACCTGAATCACTTTCGGAAGTTTCTCTGCTATATTCCAGCTTGATATGATCTCAATTTGAGAGTTATCTCCTATACCATCAGCAGGATTTTCGGCTGTATCTCCTATACCATCAGCTGAAGGTTTCTCCCGTATACCCCCATAGTTGCACTGAAATAATTAAGATCCCATAATATAGATACAAAAATGGATAAATTGGTATTATATACATGAGCTCATTCAAAATAATGAGATATGAACATCGAAAACAAAGAGGTAGCTAATACAACTGGAATGCAATAGAAACATTATATGTTGAACAAAATCCAGACAGGCAAAGTGCAGTTATCCCTTCTCAGATTAAGTTTCTCTAAGTCATAGATCCAAATTATCAAGACTGTTCCGACAATATTAACAACATCAATGTTCTTATAAACAAATAGTCAAGCTAGAGATGTATGAATCAATTTAAAGAAGCGATAATTTCAGGTCCCATACAACAAACTAAGAACTTTAATTACCTGATCCATAAAGAGCAAGGAATGCCAAAAGTGCACCTGCTCAAGCTCAATCCACTGAAAAAGATCCCTACAACAAACAGCAAGAGAAATCAGGTTGACTAGCACTTGGTAATGTGTCGACCAGAGGAAATCGGTTGCAAGACAATATACCTTGTTTGCAGAGTCTTCAATAAGCATTCACAATAAGCATGGGCTCCTAGCAAATCCATCTTTCCAGTGTCTATTATAATTTTGGAGAAGTTTGCAAATATAATTGTAGCTCCTAGTTTCCGAAATTCAGCTAGCAGTAGTGCAAACACTTTCTTCATGACCTGTTATAATAACCATTATTATAACCGCCAAGGAAAATATTAGATAAGGAAACAGAAATCATGACTTCAAAATCAGTTAGATTCGCAAAAGAAAAACCAACCAGCCATCATTCCAAAGAGGCTGTGAACTAAGGCTCAAAAATAAAATAAAAAGGAAAGAAAGAAAGTGGTAGAACGTGGAACAAAATGGATGTGCATAGGCATGAGCAGCAAGCAAAAAATATCCGCTTCAATAAAGAAAATTCTCTACATTTTTCAATAGAAACATTCAAATTAGTTGAAAGACATCTGAATTCCAGGTTCATTGAGATGATATTTATTGATAATGTTGAACACACTTTTCATGCCAAGAATAATCACACTACCTTTAATGTTTGCAGATTGGAGAAGAACTAGCAAGACATACTTTTGCATTTTACTAGCACGATTTCTACAATGAATATTAGTTTAGGATTTATGTTTACGCATTGAGATGAACTTTAATGGTCTCTTTTGTAGGATGCCCCTCACTTGAAATTTAGGTCCTGCTTTTTCAAAATTGAAGATTTTTACTAGTAAAATTAACCCACAGACCAAAGCTTCTATAGTTTTTAATGGACAGGAGACACAACTTACCTTGTGTAAGAGACGATGAAGAGCTGGATCATGAAGTTTAGAAGATGGGCTGGAATAAATGCAAAGTAGTCAATTATGCATGAAGAAAGTCATAGAAGCAGTCAATTACAAAAGAGTAGCAATTGGATGAAAGAAAAAACTTGAACCTGCAAAGCCACCTATAAAGGTGTTGAAGTATTGCATCGGCGAAAACATTTCCAGATTCTACGGCATCGAAAATACATTGCTGGATCAAGTTCTTCAGTATTCGAAATGCCCGTGAACATGAACTAGCATCATCATAATCAGTTTCACTAAAATGTGATCCAGAAAGCATGTCATGTTCAAATCCAAATAAAGAGCCTCCTTCTAGTTCATCCAGCTGGCTGCTCTTCAAAAGAGCATTTACTGCAAGATGATGAATCTGACAATTTTTTTTAGAATTGGCATGTCATTCAGGCTGATAGGGAATTGTTAGGTACTTTTTAATGAAAAGAGTAAATATGCACATATTTCTATATTGTAAAAATAGCACAAACATTGAGCTCTAACCTTCAATTCTACTGCTACTCTCCTATATGCCCCTGGATATGTCAAAGTTGGCTGATTTACCTGTTATGATTTTCCCAAGATCCTAGCTTGTTAGTAGAAGCATATATAAGAAAAAAGAAACAAGTAGAAACGATGCGAAATAAGAATTTGTATAATGACACTGTTACTCCTAATAAACTTAAAAGATGAGTTTCTTACTTCATCAGCAAAGCACGTTTCATCATTGGAGAAGCCTCCCAAGTCAGGAATACCATCATCTGATACCCACAATACCTAATCATCATATTGACAACTGAAATTTTAGAACTGAATGATAGCACTGAATAGAAAAAAATCCCAGAATACTGAACATGATTTTAATGTCACTTGTTATCATACAAACAATGAAGGAAGGACAAACCAACAAATTAAATAGTACTATTTGTCAAATTGTGACGGCAAAAGTTTTAGCAGCTACCCGCATTTGACAAATAACCATTCAAATGGGTTATTTCGTTCTCAGCACAATAAGTATTACCAAGGTACTGTAATCCAAGATTCGTGTTTAGTTATAACTACGTCACAGCAACACTGTAATAGCTAACACAAAACATAAGAGAAAGGTTATTATCATTTCTTTCCACCTATTGCAACACGTCATACATTAGAATGTGCCCTATTTTTTACAAATCTAACCTGGTCTTTGAGCCGCAATAACCTAGAGAAGAATACATCAGCAGTAAAGAGAAGCCAATCAAGCTCAAAATTGCCCAACGGAACCTGTTTAACAGAAACATGTCATATTACAAAGACAAATAATTGATATTACAGTTAAAAAAGATTTAGACGTAAATGAAAAGCATTACATGAGCATATCTGGAAAGTAATAGTCTTTCATTAAACCATTGGGTTGATGCTGCACTTCGTTGCATGCCAATTTTCCCAGCAGTTACTTGCCATCCAAGAGCCTAAGTTATTAGCAAGTAACATCAAAAGAATAAAATAAATAAATAACTCATCCCATAATTAAGTAAATTTTCCATACATTGAAAAAGTTGGACAGAAAAAATTGCCAATATAACCTGGTACTTGCTGTCACGAGCATTGCAAGGTATGTTGATGCATGGAAAATCATCCAAGATGCGTACGCCTGATTTCAATGTCTGAATGTTGGGGCATTCTACAATAGCGACAGCAGGTCCAAGATGTCTATGTCTGTATGAAGTTCCTTAATCATATAGAAGGTAGAATATGTAGTAATATAGATTGAAACAATTTAGGACATCTTTTTAGTGGCGTAAAGAAGCAGGAAAGTGACAGAATGGATTGAGCAAGTAGAGCAAGTAACACATTTCTGAACAATCTTCACTTGTAAAAAGGTTGCTCAATAATATGAAGTCCGAAGCAAAACTAAATTAAAAGATTAGTCACCTATAGTCAATCAATGTCCTCTGCAGAAGTTTTTCACCAGCTTCAATGCCTTCCACATATTCCACCTAAAAGTTAACGGTCATCAAGAAGTCATATTACTTGAGGAAAGCAGTATGTCACTCCTTGGACTGAACATGCCATCCATGAACCTTGAGAAAACAGATGTTACCTTAAAACTTGAAGGAATTATCTGTAGATGAGGTTCCAATGATAATACTTGGCAAGCTTCACGAAATTGCTTCTCTAATAACGTTGCTGACAATTCTTTGTTTCGAAAAGGAGTAACCACCACAGCGAATATTGTTCTTGTTAAAGGAAAAAAGGAAACATATATTGCCTTCTCCTCAGATAAGCTGTGGTTAATCGAAGGTGTCAGACAACATAACATTTAGAGCTAGATAGTAAGTTAAGTTAAAATTCTACTTTGTATAGTAAGAAGGTATCAATATAGATATATCAAAGAAACATCATCTGGTAACTCAAGCTAATGGACCCATCTTCAGTTCAATGTGAAAATGCAGAATTTATATATAAATATTTTGCTGCATTTCGAAAGTGACAGTGAAGGTGTATGTAATCGAGAATCTACTCATGAAAAGAAGCAGAATATTTACCCGAAAATTACTATAAAATCAGCTCTTATTGCTTCATCTTTAAAGATCTCAGATGAGATATTGATCTCCATAAATCATATTTGGTGACCCAACAAATAAATAAAATACAATGGCGAGCAAGGGTAGCATATCTAAACCGACATTAGGGAATATTAGCTAACAGGCAAACTTTCTTTAACATTCTAAAAGTGGTTAAACATACTTGATTGTGTTAAGACCATGGAGTAGTTATAGACAAACCTGTGGTACACATAGAAATAGGTAAATGATTGTTCAAGATAAGAACATTCAGCTGTAGTCTTCATATGTAGCTCGCTCAGATTCCACCTGTCCAAGCTATTCTGTGTCTTAGCATCTTTCATGGCTTGGCACACACAACCCATATGTAGTATAGCATTGAACTCAAGCGGTACCTTCGTCTCATAAATTCCCTAAGGTACACAGCAACTCATTCAGCAGTAGTAATGTTATCTATAAAATACAGAAAACTTGTGTGATTTAAAGTCATTTGATTGGCTAAATTTATACTGAAATGACGAAACTATTCAAGCACAGGAATTGAAAATACTATTAGATACTATATATGCTTTAGAAATTAGTGATCAAAATGGTACTTAAAAAAACTCACGGCCTAAATATTGAAGTTACACAAGTCCTAGGGACACTAATCTACAGTATACAATTAGAAGATAGAACAACTAAATAGCTTGTCTCACCCCAATTTGTTTACAATGGAGGTAATGATAATACGATTTTCTTATTCGAATAGTGGTCTTCATTAGCATGACACAGCAAATGGAAGAAGGCAGAAAATAGAAAACCCATAGAATAATAGTAATCAAACCAAATGCAATTTCATTCATTAAACTTTATTTAGTATTTAAGGGTACTCATAAGGAGTTGTACAAGCACCTACAAAGTTGATTAGATTAGGCATAGAAGTTCAGACATTCTAGAGGTGCATTCTTGAATTTGAACTTACATTAGGCTAATTTCATCTAACAAATCAAATAATTAACAAATTAGTAAAGGTCGGGTTGCATGCAACAGAAAAACTCTCTATTAAATATATAAACATGAAGATCACAATATTTCTTATGGTCACTCTCAAACATTGTTTAGTACAGGACAGTCAAGATAAAGATAAGATATAACTGCACACACTAAACATATTTTTCCCAGAACAGATGATCATATATGTAATTAGAGGAAAAAAGTTTGACATTTATTTCCAGTTGTGAGGCACAACAGTCAATAAAAATTTCACCTCAACTTCTGGATCTGCCAGATGAATAGCCAATTTTTTGCTTTCAGCCCTGAATTGACCTTCGTCAGTAACAACCTGTATTAACACAATATTCAAAGGATTAACTCAAACTAGACATTTGTTGACATCTCATAATTAGAATTGAAAGATACTGTTACCTCAATTAGATTAAAGCAAGGTCTGTTATGAGGAAGATCTCTCTTTACACGTCTTCCAGGAAATTCTTCAGTAATGGGTGCTTTACTATTGAGATAAAATACTCGCGGGACATCTATTTGCACCTTGTGCATTGTCCCATCTGCTACAACCCAAGCAAGAAAACTTCCTGGCTGTTTACTTGGAACAAGTTGTATTATCTATCACCAGTAACAAAATAACCAGTAATGATAACTATGTCATTACAAAATAAAAACTGGCAGATAACAGAAGTTTTCAATGAATACCTGCCAGTGGGAACGAACAAGGGCTGACTCACATTTCCGGTAGAACAAATTCACACCATTCTTAGAAGGACGCCTATAACTCAAAATCAGACTTTCGGATTCTGCTGTGGAAACAGAATAATGTCGCCCCCTTGTGCTACCTAATCTGTAATTCATGCAGTTAAAATTTTGAAAAAAGTACTGCTCTCTCCAATAGGGTAGTTATTGATGTGAGTGGACTGATATAACACCAGTTAGTTACAGTCAGTTATCCTTCTTGAGATCTTATAGGATAACAATAATTTATAGTTTATGCCAGTTTTAAAGTAACTTAACTTTAAGTAGCTTCAACTTAAATTACGCCCATTGGCATCTTAGAGCATATTGGCTGCATCGGACTGAAAAAGAGATAACTCTACCTGCGTCTCTTCCTCTCCTCACGTGCATGTTTCCACTTCCTCTTTTTTTCTTCAAGCCATCCGTGATAATCAATGCTCCTGTTCACAGCTTCATGCAAGCTACTATTTTGGTTTAGTGGCTCCAAGGCTTGAGCTAATTTGCAGCTAACTTGATTTTGCTGCTGGTAGTTACAAGGTATCCCTGCTTCTGAAGAACATTGATGTATGACCAGATTCTCTTTGTTACCTTCACTTATTTGAAGAATAGGCTGAGATTTTATGCTGGAATCATTCTTTCTACTTCCTATATCTTCCATATCTCTGATATTCCTCTCATTGTCAACAGCTAATCTGCTGCAAGTTACGCTAAACATATCCACCAGCTTACGCTGGCGAAAACGATCGTCCTTTTCACGGACTTTCTTATGCAGCCATTCAGGATGAACAACTCTAAGTACAGGGTTAGAAACCTGTGTATAAAAATTTGAAGTGAGAAACAGACAGACATAAGAGAAAGAAACTTGAGAGACAGCCAACACACCTTCTGCATAGCAGCAGGAATAGTAATGATCTTTTGAATCGCTGAACTTAATCGCTGCTTGTAGTAGGACCAATCAACTATAGACCGGATATCCACCTCAGATGATATCTTACACCACTTACGTAGGTAAAATCTTTCAATGTCTGTGAAATGAAATAGACATGTTGATGTCAAAGCAAAAGAAATGAGATACTTACGAGCATCAATTAATACTCAAATACCCAGCTAACAAGTTACCTGAGTCTGTTTCAAATATTGCGACAGGGATAGCACGCTCACTGACAGGTGTTCCCTGCATTTCAATGTTCAAGGTCCCATTATCAAACATCAACATCAATTAACAAAGATGACTGGAATCTAAATAAAACAAGAAATAATAAGATATTGCAGGGTTTAGTTCGGAAGAGATAATAATGAACAACATTGGTGAACAGCAGTGTTGACCAAAAGAATATGCTCCTTCCACAATTCATATCCGCTATTTCTCATAACTGACTAGAGACCCAAGAAAAAGCACTAATCAATTGGACTTAGATTGACCGTATCCAAGAATTTTGAGATATCATATAAGCTTTGGTGTGGTGTTTAGAGTTTGGTCCTCTCAGAGCAGAAGGAATGATAGGACGTCTTGATCAAATTTGATAGACCTTTGAAAGCTCTTCAGTTAGGTGATAAAAACAATCAACAATTCACTTTGAGTAGCTCAATGGTAAAAGTAAAAGATCCTGAAGAAGTTAATCATGCTCAGTTGGTAAGAAATGAGCTCATGGTTAACGTTACAGAGCGAATTACAAGAATCTCATTAACTTAGACAAGCTCATCTTGCAAATAAGTAATTCTTTTAAAATGTGCAAGAATTAGGTAGAAAAGTAATCAATACGAAATGACATACTTGTGGCTCACAAGCAACTATATATTGGCAACGGAGCCCCTTATCTTTGACCATTGCATCCCCGAGAAAATCAGCAAGCCTCCTTGCAGTTGTGACTGCACATGACTTCTGCTGTCCGTAATCAGCCAAAGACTTACTCATTGTGCTTGATTCTGAGATGTAATCCAGCAATTCACTGTCAGCTATGTCAATTCCTTGGTTCTGACGAAAGCAAAAGCATGGAATTCATTATGAAAATGGTCAACAAGGGTTCAATGGAAAAGAACTGCTGCTCCAGATAAATACTTCAGAAAAGTACTTACATCCAAGAGATCAAGCCAACGATTAGCAACTGCTGCAACTGCTGCATAGCATTCCTCTAGTGTTGAGCCATGCAAAAATTTGTCAAAAACTTCAGCCTGCCAAGGACAAAATTCGGTCTATCAAACAGCTTATTGGGGAATAAAACAACTCATCGCTAATATTTATCAAGTTCATATGAGAAACAGTTGAAAGACCAGCTCAAAGCAGATGGTTGATCGAATTTATCATTCATAGGAAAGGTCTGGTTGACTCAAGTGTTGTTAAAACAATTAAGAAGGAAAAGAAAGCTTGATGACCATAATATCCACAACAAGCAACATACCTGGAAGACTTTGATCAGCTTCAGCTCACCTCTTCGTTTGATCTCAAAACCTTTCAGTTCCGCCAAGGTTCCATCTTCATTAAAAACTGCATATCTTTTTTTTATTAGGATACCTTCTTCTTTTGATGCAGGAAGGATCATGGCCTTCAAAGGGAAAATTAACATCAAATGAGAAGTTTAATGAATTACTTGAATTCATGAGTATGAGTTTATCATTGATGATTCTTTGCATACCTTATATGGACCATCCACTTCAAACTCAATGGAGCATTCGCTGTGTGTGTTGTATGTCTTAATAAGAGGGTCTTGAAGTGTCTGAGAGGAACCAAAAGAAGCAGATATGACGAAAAACAGAACTCAGTTAAGGATAGTTCTAGGTTGTGATTTTGATGGTCAGTCTTTTGCTGTTATTCACCTGGTATTGATCATTTGTATTGTTTCTGGACACATCAACATTGAGGATAACACATGGATAGGAGATTGTAATCTTCTTCAAACCATCCCTAGTAAGAAAAAAGGTCAGACTTAATAAGCTACTGAAAAGAATGCTACAGATGATGTCTCTTGCTAGCAGGTTCAGTATAGATGATCCCAAGAAAATATGTCAAAGGTAGTTCTTATTCACTGCTAAAGCAGCAAATCTTCGCAATACACACCAGCACAAGAATGCCAGGATAATATGCCAAAGTGAGAGAGTCATGTCAAACGCTATGCTTCCTATCAGAAAAATTCATAAGAATTGGAACAAATAACTAGAATATTTGACTGTGAAAGAGTACTTTCATGGCGTAAGACTAATCCAAATAATTGATTTTTCTTGGGACGGGTCCCATGTGCTGCAACAACTTAGAAACACATAGAACTCACTGGAGAGTGTAATAAAAAGTTTATGCTAGTATTAAAGGGAACTTGCTTTGTCTTAAAGGTGAAGTTCTCTGGGAAAGATCCAGGAAGTGCACACCAGATGCCATCTGTATCCAACTCGAGTGGCCTCCCAATTTTGTCTACAAGTAAACGGGCATTCTGGATAATCTTAGCACCAGTGTAAGTAACAACTCCTGCCATTTCCATAGAGTACCATCGAGCACCCCTAACAGTAGCTTAATGTTAGAGTGATTTTTATTTGCACATTAAGTGGCTCAGCCAGAGGATTCAGAATCACTCACTTGCGCATGACGTAGCCATAAAAAGAATTAAGTATGCATTTATGTGCAAGTTGTAGGGAATCATACAAAACAACCATATCCTGCAATAAACCACGGAAGCTTATAAAAGAAATCAATACATTTAAGGAATGCTGAAGCAACAAATAAAGGGAATTATTTATACCTGTGCTTCTTGAATTTTCATTGGGTTCCCACTGACTTTTGCATCTGCCAGTTTTCCTTTCCAAGTCTTGTTAAGGCCTTTATACTCGTACCTCCTATCTCGGAAACTATAAGTCAACATTAACATAAGCATCATTAAGCTACAGGTCAAAGTTTTTGGATATGTAATCTGTGACAAGGTAACATAGAATCTGCACATATGCTCATTCCACTGAAATAAAAGTGGAACGAAATATCATTTAAACTACAGTAGATATGTCATTGCAATAGTCAAACCTTCGTACAGTGTCCACATAGAAAGGATTCTCACGCATGCAAATCCCTGCTTCTCTAAGTTCAGTGATTGGCTTGTCAAGAACTCTCTTGTAAGCCTGTTGTACGACCAACAAAGTTAAATAGATGACATTCTCCGGAACAAAGACTCATCTAATGCATATGAGATGTCTACCTTCTGGCAATAACTCTTCAATCGTGCTTTGAGCTTGGCCTCTTGTTCAGACTTTGGTAGCTCATGGAAAGGCTTTGACTGACCGTCATTGGTCTCAACCAGCTCTGACTCTACTTGCCTCTTCACTAGGTTGTAGTCACTGAAAATTCATGTTGCTCATCAGATAATTTCACATGATAGAACAAAGTAAAATCAACGCTAAGACGCATGTGTCCTTTAATGTCTTTTCATATTCTACTTTCTAAACCATATATTAATAATAAGACTCAAATAATAAACTGTAACTTATGTTTCTTTTAGTGGTCAGTTCATATTTTTAGCTTCACAAAGATCATGAGTTCAAATTTTTGTAAGAACAAATTAATAATTTTTTTCAATATTACCTTTTCTTTTGATTTATATTTTTTCTTTATACAATTTAAAATAGAGAAATTTATAAATTCTAAGAAACATAAAATAATCTGCATAACCCTTTTGTTATCAACAACATGCGTGATAATTTATACAAAGGACAAATGTTAACAGTAACTCACTTATTGATTGACCTTTTCTAAAAACTATACAATTCTTTCAATTAAAAAGTTGAACAAATAATCAATTAGACAATATAATTTTATAGGTGCTGAACATGTTACATGATCTATACAATCAACAAGTGTAATTTCCAGCATTGAAATCTTAAAAGCACAAGATCCACCATTCGTCGGATCGACATACAATTTTTTTAATGTATATTTATTTTCTTATACATATTCAAATAAATCTATTGTAAGGTTTCTTAGAAAAGAACACAACAAAGCGCCTAACTCCACTAGGTCAAATCAGCAAAGTAGACTTATCATGCCAGTGTGCTATGTATTAAGCATAATCTGGGTCAGGCCACTAAAAAGGAAATGGTTTTACAAGGTGACTGGCCAAGTCTTCTTCAATTAACAAAAAATCTCAGAACAAAAGTACAACAGAATATTTCAATAAAAAGATTAACGAAAACTCCTGTACGTAACACAGGTTATATGCTAGTATACTGTAAGAAAAGAACCTTGTAGTTGCCATGAAAGTTTCTCCTCGCCAGATCCACTCAAGCTTTCGTAAGCAATTTTTTCCTGGACGATTGAAATCACAGGCAGTACAATCGACATCTGTAACAATGGCTGGTGGCTGCAAATGTGAAGCATAAGTTCAAGTGAGGATATTGTATAATTTGGAGGAAAGAGGCCAGGAAATATTGTTCAAGAAAAGCAAAATAAAACTTTAAAAAAGCAACAAAACAGCCAAGACGTACACACTGACATACATGCAACCAAGATTAAATTTTTGCTACAAACTTCCTCTGCTGTAGAAACGACTTAGAAAAATAATCAAAGAAATGACCCTCCTTCATACATGATATCAATCCCAATCCAGGATGTGCAACTATAGAACATATGTATTGCATGTTATGGAAGCAAATAATATCTTTAAGCAGAGAAAAATAAGTTGGTTGTATTATTGGTTCGAAAGCAAAGAAACACAGAAGACAACACATAATATGAGAAATTTTACTGATGCAAAGTTAGCGACAATGTTGATGACACAAGAAAACTTGTAAACTTTTAGTTGCTAATGGTGATGAAGCACATCTTTCAGTCTCTAGTAGAATGTATTAGTTTACCTAAATGGTTCAATAGCTTGGAGTATATGAAAACGCTATAGAATCAGTAGTCCAGAGAGGATACTTAATATCTAGGCTTATAGGATACTTAATTTCTCAGCTTATAGGCAATGTTCTATAAGAATATTCGCACAGTAATGAAAAACAAGGTCTTCCAGTTTGATATTAGTTAGGCCTCAGAAAGTGCAACTCATGCCTCATGAAAATACTTGATAGGTAATTTAGACTTGGATATTTGACCTAATTACAGAAGGCTCTCAAATTAAAGAAACTATTTACAGGGATAATATGAAATATGAACAAAGATGGTACCTGAAGTCTGTTAGTCAGAATGATGTTTGGATACATTGCAGCCACATCGAGATGATAAATGAGAGGGCACTCTTCACGAGTGGGATGGTCATGCAGTGACACCAGCTGCAATAGAAAACATGGTAATTGAAATTATCAGCTTTATATACATCAAAAAAAAAAAAAAAGAACCATGGTAATATAAAATGGTTTTATAAGTACAGTAATTTAAGATGTCAAACCTCTAGTATATTTTTGTATGAGCAATAAATTGCCATATATAAGTATAGCCTAATAACTCATATACAAAACATCAAGCATTTTAAAATTGAAATTGGCCCATCCAAGCAATGAACTCATTCAAATTTTAATATCAATAACAAGTAGTCTAAAGCTATATTGCCCTAATGGACCAAGAATTGGTTGTTGTTACAGTACAGATAATAAGGTATAGAAAGCACACAACCTGCTGAGCGCTATTTATGACTACACACGTATAAAGTTATTGCCAATGTTCTGTACATCTCAAAATTCACAGAAGGTGTTGAGCATGCAAACAGGATTTAAGAAGGATAATTTCGAAACAGGAACATGTGAGATGTTGATATAACAACGGACAATATACTCACCTTCTCCATTATTGCATTTTTCACATCATCATAATTTGCAACGGATTCTAGGTCCAGGTTACCCTCAACTTCTATAGCATATTGCAAATCACGATCAATATTTCTGATTAATTGCTGCAAATGTAACTTGGAATTCCATGTTAGGAAAGGAATGTATCATGATACAAAAACTTGAGCTACGATATTAAGAATTCTGAAAGAGAGAGCCTCCTTAGTCATGTTGAAAGGGGGCTTAAAGACAGAAACCTCATATCGTGGACTTCCTGATTGTTCGTGGTATAACAAATTATAAATCATCTCGCTGTTGCATGCAGTCCAAAACATGATTTTCATGAAGATAAATTATGATAATGTCAACCAGTAATATTTGCTAGCTCTGTTTTTGTCAAACCAAGATGGTTCTTTTGGGCTTCCTATCATCACAACATGTGAAATATCTTTTGATGTGAAGCACAGAAAGATAAATGTTTCACCAAGGAGCAGCAAATTAAGGACTTGGAATATAACAAATTAGATAGGAAAATAAGAAAAGGGAAACGAAAAGTAACCAGCTGTTACCCTGTTAAAGATCTAAGACAATAGCTAACATGGCCATTGCAGGAAAGCACAAAGAACTTTATTCTAATAGCTTTTGCATAGTTCTCAACAGAACTGCAGAAGACATGTATACGAATTGATTCTGAGGTAAAACAATTCCAGAATATCAGAGCCGCAACTTTTGCTTCAAATTCACATAACTCTGACTAATGAGCATGATAATAGGCCTTCCAAGAAAGTTTACCTCAAAAGCAGATGGATCAAGCTGGAACTTGGTAGGAAGGTCTGATCTGAAAACACCACTTTCAAGGCACTCAACATGACCTCCAATATATGTCTCACTATCAAGGAGCCTATTATTGTGAAACTTCTCTGTATCATCTTGGTGTTTGTTGGGGCAGATAACATTTGCTTTGTACGCCTAGAAAATAGAAGTTCAATATTATACTATGTTCAGGCAAAGGAAAACAAATTCTCTTGATCATGTTCATCAAAATACATGTAACTTGTCTAATGCTGAAGAGCAGAACCAGATAACCAACCTGGACCATGAGAAGCATTTCACAGAGAGTACCACTGCCTTTTCTGAGGACTTCATCTGGTGTCATAGGTAATATAGTCGCAAGAGAGAAGATGAATGGATGGACATAGGTCATGTACAGGTAATAAGTAGCAACAGCATCAGATACTGAATAAGAAGCCATTTTCTGGATCAAAAGTAAACAATGAACTCAGAAATGACGGAGGCATAGCTCTAAAGAACCTCATGAATGACTTGAGAGACTTGCAAATCAGCATGATGAAACAAAAAGATTAGATCTAAGCACTACCATTCTTCAAATAGGAAAATGTCTTTCCACTCATGTCTCTACGTTCTTTCCTACATTTCTGATTTTAAAGGGTATGATTGCAAGCCAAGTCCAATTTAGTTGGAAAATATGCTAACTATAGACGTCACCTGGGGTTGCTCCATCGCAAGGCGAACCATGTCTTCAGGATTCACCTCTAGGGGGTCATATCCAAGCTTGGCCTTTGTAACAGCCTAATGGACAAACATAAGCAACAAACTATCAGCAACAAAAAACAGTTGCAATGAGAACGACTGAATATGCATTGATTAAGATAGGTGCATTGATAGTAAAATCGGCCAATACCAAACTCACAAGTGAAAATTTGAATGCAGGATTAAGTTTTTCTCTTCACCTTAAGACCATGGCTTCCTTGAGGAAGATAACTATCACGTTTAACCCAAGCAAAACAGTCCAAATGGCAGGAAAACTTAGAACGGCATTCACCTTGATTGTTATCACATTGGAAACCTATTTCCTGTAAGCCACAAATGACAACAAATGTCTGGGTAAACAAACGCCGGCTCAACAAGAAAAAGAAGCCACCGAGAGATACTTCAAGCTTAAAGGGAGAGAGAGGAGGGCTGATTTTCCTCAGAGATCACTTGTTCTTCAATTGAAGAAAGTATTGACACCCTAAGAATTGCAGGGACTTCAAAGAATAACTGGAAAAGCGGGGCAAGTAGACATGAAACAAAATCTTGTACCTCACTCATGCTAATTCCATGATGTGAAGCTCTTTTCTCCAGAAATGGCCAATCAAAGAAATCCCCGTTATAAGTTACATAAATACCAGGCTTTACCTCTTTCATATGCACAAACCACGTCTTTAAAAGTTGTTCCTGAGGTAATTGAATGTCAGATGTTTTATATGCATTGTATCATCAAATAGAATATCGTTAGAAAGCTTTTTAAAGTATATGAGACTAAGTAGTTCAGCCAACAACTTTGGTAGCAACTTCAGAGCATTACTGACAGACCTCATCCTTCACATTCTGTACTTTGAAATAGCCTTCAAATTCTGGTTTTGGAGTATATTCCAAGTCTTCTATGTCCACTCCAACACACTACAGAAAAATTAAAAAAACAATCCCAAACAAGTCAGAAAAGATATCACTAAGATTACATTTCGACTGTAGTCAAGAGCATTTTATGATATTGACTCCCAATACATAGCAAAGCAAGAGTTATATTATTGGTCAAACGATACTAATCAGCTGGCATATAAACACTTCAACATTTCAGGGTATTTCTCTTATAACATTTAAGCTTCTGTGGACTATAAGTAAGGTGAGGTTTCACAATCATTCTTTTCATAGTTTGCTATTCATATTATTGACTCCCAACACCTAGCAAAGCAAGAGTTATCTTATTGGCAAAGCGATACTAAACAGCTGGCATATTAAACACTTCAACATTTCATGGGTATTTTTCTTAAAACATTTAAGCTTCTATGGATAATAAGTAAGGAGAAACTTCCGCATATCTTAATGGCCAAAATTATACCAATCAGCTGGCATTAAACACTTCAACATTTCCTGGGAAATTTCTCTTAAAACATTTAAAATTTAGTGACGTATAAGTTGGGAGAAGTTTCAGATGTGACCAGTGCTGAGCATATTATCGATTTAAAGAGATGGAAAATGATGATCATCTTGTAAAAACTTTAACCTATAGTATCCACTTGAAACACATTACTATTACCTCCCGATTGATTATTAAGTACCCTTGACCATCTATCATATACGATATCATCATAATCATATCATACTCAGCATCAGGAAACTTCAATGGTAATTTCGTTGTCTCAATATCAAATGCGCAGACATGCATTTCAGCACGCTGTAGAAGATCAGCCCTCTTTTCTAGCATAACCCCCATGCTGGAAACACTAACATCATACCACTGTCCACACCGTATGTCTGCAGCACAGGTAGCATCACAATGAAATCTCACTATGTTTATGGAGAAAACTACACAGCAAAGCAGACCACAACATCAACTCACCATTGTCGATTGAAAAGCGAACATGGTAAGGGACATCATACTCACGAAGGTCAATAATGAAATCAATATAATCTTGAGGCCTTTCCTTGCTGCAAAATAAATATGACACTGTCAAACAATAAACGAAACGCATCTTCTGCATGCCACTCAGATGGGATAAAAAAGAACATATAAATAAGTGGAATCAAGGTAACGATTGGGACATTAGTGACTGTGCAGACATTCTATACTGAAATATAACGAGGTGAAAAATAATGTAAAATGCTTGCCTCCTCTCATTGTACATAGACTCAAAGGCACATGCAGCCTCAAGTTTTGCTCGGTTCCTTTCAACAACTTGAAGAAAGTCATTCTTGACATGCATCAGTTGTTGGACAGTATCAAAACTGATCTTTAAGTATGTTCTATGCAATCCAGATAGATGGTTTTTCTGTAAATATAACAGGGATCAGTCAAGGAACATGTAACACTAGATAAGCGTGTTGACTACAATCAGAAATTCTAATAACTTACTAAATTAAGATCTTCTTTATCTACAATCTCAATTTTGGATATCTTCTCTTCATATCTCCGCCTAAGAAATGCCTCAACTTCCAGTTGTGTTTGATCCTGTACCATTAAAAGGAGCAATAGTCAGTACCCAAAGCAGCAAAACTGACATGACTCTAAAAACACCGAGAAATTACATGTAAATAAGTAAGCAATATATGGGACTATGCATAAGTTAATCAATCTATCACGAAATACCTTAGTCGCAGCATAGAAGTAAGGTGGAAACTTGTATTTCACTTTAAATGTAGATCCATCCTGAAACAAACAATGGAAGATGCTAAAATTACATCTAGCTCTACACAGAGAGAAAACCTAATAAATGAAAAATAAAAGATAAAGTATGAGAAGAAGCTCACCTGGGAAACAAAATATAGATCTACACAACTATAAATCTTTCCAGTATCTTGATCTTCCCAAGAAGACTGAATGACAACCATCACATAATCAATTTCAGAATTTTCAATAAACTGATAAGAATTATAAATAATTCAAATGATAGATGAAAGCATGTCACAAAAGCGCTTCAAATCAAGAAATCTAAACATGATTGCACACAGTAACGGCACGGATATAATAGCGTTAAATTCTAATCGAAATTATAGCAATCTTACGGGAGCGATGGTTAGAAGCCATCCAAGCCGTTTATCACCCTCGGTGAATAGATCAAACCCGAGCTTCCTCTCAAGCAGCTCCTCAGCAGTGAGGCGGAGCTTCTGCTTCGATTGATTCTTCGCGCGAAACCTATCTCTCCGTCGGCTGGCGCCTCCGTTCATCGGTATCAAGAAATTCTAGATCTCCGTTTCAAAACCCTAGATAGCCGTTACCGTCGACGGCTGGAGAGAGTGGTACCAGGGAAGAAGTTCGGAAAAAGATTTAGATCTTCCCGCCCTTTTTTTATGGAGGGGGAGTGGGTAACTTGTCGTGACGAAACTGACCCTGATCTTTCGCCCTAAATATTTATTTTAGAAACAATTACGAAAAGGCTTTATCGGCAAAGCTCTGCAATTTAGTGGCAACTGAACTCACATGTGAGTGCGTTTGGGATGGTTTTTTATTTTTTTTATTTCATATTTTTTAATATATATTTTATAAATATTTAAAAATTTAAATAATGTAAAAAAATTTTAGATAATAAAATTTTTTTATTATATATTTTTATTTTAAAAAAATTTTATTTTATAAGTAATTTCAAACGCATAGCAAAAGAAAGTTGGTCGCTTAAAAATCACACAGGTCTACCAATCATGATCAATGTTATTCATTTATCAATTTCACTGCAGAAATTTAAAACATATCTTAAAATTTTGAAACGTATTGATTTACATTTTACTTACGATCGTATTCATTTATGTTTTAATCACATTTAATGGAGTGGATTAATTACTAGAGTGTATCCTTTCATCAAAGAAATTCACCTGAAAAAATAACATGATCACGCAAAAAGCTCCAGCTTGTAGTTGCTGCATGACCCAATATGGCGTAGTAATTCCCGTTGAAACCTACAATTTTTGCATTGAGAAATATCTACTACTGCAACTTCCTAAAATGATAGCAAATGCATCAATAATACCACATTAACCGGCAAGGTTTTAACTTTCTGGCGACTTAGACATACAGACGCTTAAGTTTTGGCCAACACAAATGTCAGAACACCACAAAGGACCTCTTTTTATTACAAAGGACTAGCAAGACCCAGCAATATCAATATTATGTATGGTATGAAAATAAGAAACTCCCAATCATGACTACGAATACTCGCCTTAGAGGCACTATAAGCTTATATTGGCAATGGTCTAAATTTTAGAGGCGAATGTAAGTCCGTCCTCCTTTAGCTTTCCAAGGTCATCAACTGGTGGTTGGAGCCTAGCCAGATTGGCAATGGCCTTGTTCTCCTCTGGAGTACCAGCTTCAAGGAAAGCTCCCACAAGCTTCCCATCTTTCACCCAGTAGCTTCCAAACTTTGGTTTTGCAGATTCAGGGTTGCTGTCGCCAAACAAAACTGTATCCCCAACATTGTCACCATAAAACTGCCATGAAAGGTCAAATGCACGGGAGTAGAAGTATGGAAGGTAATTGTATTCCTCAAGCGATTTGCCTTCCTCGCTCGCTTTAATGGCCTGCACCAAAAGACGAGAACAAGAAACCTCAATAACATCCACACAGACATAAGATCCACAGCTAGTTCTTAATAATGCGTCTTTAAGCACGCATACCTTCACAGCTTGCTCAGCTGATTTTCTTGAATGGTCGACATGCTCCACCCTTCTTATATCATTGTACATCTTCATAGGGAAAGTTGCAACATCTCCAACAGCATAAACATCTGGTATGCTTGTCTTAAAGAATGCATCAGTCTGCATGACCCATAACAAGCATGTGAAACTGAATTCATAATAAACATTATTGAAAAGAGGAGAGAGTATACCATAATCTAGCACAAGATGTGATGTAATCATTTCAGAACAGAAATGTCACGCATAATAAACAAGGCCAGAGGTGACCAAGCGGCAGGCATCCAGTAGATCTCACAGAAAATGGAGTGGAGTTGGAAAACTTTGGAAAAATATATCTATAGATCATTGTTTTAGAGCAATACGTCCCTATCTAATCATGGCTAAAATGTCAGCAAATATGCTCTCTTTAATTCCTACTGGCATGGCAGTTCAACTCTGAACACATGCAAAAATACAGAAAGCTAGAAAATCTGACCTTTATTCCACCTTTCTCTTCTTCAACTTGGCCTTTAAAGAGAGTTGTATTTGGTTTGGCACCAACCCCGACAATAACAATATCAGCACCTAGCACTCTCCCATCTTTCAATTTTACAGCAGTGACCTGATCAAGAGATGAACATAAATATATGATTGATCATTACACGAGAAGATTTTCATGTGAAGCACACACGAACTCACATCTCCACTAGAATCAGAATCAAATCCAACAGCAACAGTCCCTTTGACTATTTTGACACCTTTCTTCGCGTAATATCCCTCATAAAAAGCAGCAATATCAGCAGTAAAGAGACGAGGCACTGTCAACATCAGAATCATGTAAGATCCAACTTACGAAATATTTACGTATTGAATTTTTCTATGGTAGAGGGTTGCAACTTACTGCACCAGGGTTCAGGGTAGACCATAGTGACATCGAACTTATTGAGTACCAGGGCTGCACTTAGCTCAAGCCCAATATATCCTCCTCCAACAACCACAGCCTTTCCATTCTTCTTCGCCTGAATTGCTGCTACGAGTTTATCGGCATCATCAATTTCCCTCAAATAGAATATATTCTTGGCATCAGCACCTTGGACTCCAAAGTCAGAGAGCCTTATAACCTGCATACCATGTTCAGATCAATATCAGCAATTCACAGGCAACGTGATTATTATCTCCAACGATTCTGGTAATGCACGCCATGCGAAGCTTCGTTTACACAGATCTATAATTGCAAAGAAAAGGGTAAAAAGAAGTAGGAGTGTGAGATATGAATAGAAGACATACAGTGGCGCCGGTGGCAATAATGAGTGTGTCATAAGAGAATGTTGAGCCAGTTGCACTAGAGAGAGTCTTAGAAGGCAAATCAGCTTTTACAATTTCTGTGCTCAGTACCAAGTCAATTCCTGTAAATATGAAATTTATTTTTTGAAAAAAAGTTAAACCACTACCAGAAAATGAAAATGTTACAGAAATTTCAGTGGTTAATCATGACAAAAGTATGATCAGAGACATAAGAATAACTCAGAAATACTATCTCTTATTTGAATGAAGTCTAAGCAATATTAAGATGTTTAAATGCATGCCAAGAATTATAAATATGCCACAGACAAAATTATCACAAAGCATCATATTAGTAACTCTATATTCATATCAAGTCGAGAAAGAGAGGTCAAGACCCATCTTAGTTGCTCAAGGAAAAATAAGAAAAACAAACAAGTAGTGTAACTTCACACAAGTAACAGTGAATGGTATAATGGTACCAAAGGAGCTAAAAAACAGTTCCGTTAATGTGATCGCATAGCTTGGACTTGCAAGTAAATTTCGTGATCCTCATTTCCTCCTCTAGCTTATAAATCAGGAGAATTTCTAGAAATAAGAGAGCTAAAGTGCTAGGTAGGCATTTTCGTCTAGAACATGAATATTCAAAAGAGTGATGGCTATTAATCACCTTTCTCTCTGTACCATTCAGGAAGTAGCTTCTCTCCACCACTTCCAACGCACACATGAAAGCCCGGAAGTCTAGCAGCTCCTGTAGGTAAAAACAAAAGATTCAGCAGTTGCAAAAAGGTCAAGGAGAGAAAAGTTGAAATGCATATGCATGTATTGTCAAAATTCTGGTGTAAGAACTAGGAAGATATATGTAATCCATATCCACAGTACCAAAGCTAATAGTATGCCAGTATGTGAATCCTAAGTCCGAATAGAATACAAGACCATCAAGCAAGGGCTATTATACTTAGCGAATATTATATCAGCCAGTTAATGGCATACCTTCAGGAAATAGATATCCCTTGCTAAGTGCTGGACGTTCATAAGGGGCCACCTACATTGATGTGAACAGCTATCAGAAATATTATTTTTAGCAGTATAAAGCACCATGCTTCTTATCAAATCGCACTAGGAAAAATAAAAGAACAGTGCAATCATTCATAAAAACCAAGCAAAAAGCTAATACATTCCAGTACAACTCGTATTAAAGAATTATTTTTCTTATTCATGATTTATTGAGCACATAACATACACAGAATCATCACAAAAAACTATCCTAATGATTTCAAGAACTAGTAGATCAAACAGCAGATATAAATTCCATAATAGCATAAATCGAGCAAGAACTCACATACCGCCTCCTTTGATATGATCCCGAGCTCTCCAGGCTTAACACCATGCTTTGCAAACTCCCTAGCAGCATATCCCTATATACAACAGAGTGACAACAGGAACGAAAATCTGTCAGTATTAACTATGTAAACTGACCAAAATACAGAACTAGCTACAAAGTTCAATAGCTATATGCAAATCAGCAGTGCCACAAATCTAAATTCCTGTGAGTAGGGACAAGTCCTTCAAGTACCTAAGCAATTATCTAATTGCACTAGTATCCTGAACAACCGTGGGCATGAGATTAACCACGGAAACCAGTGTAACAAATAAAAGGAAGTCAGAAGCTATTAAAGATCGGTCATAAGCGAATGAAGGATAATCACGATCGACCAAGTGAATAAATTAGCCGTAATCAGAAAAGTGAAATACTAATCTGAACTCTTCCATTCAGGAGGATAACATCAGAACATACAGTTCTTAAAATGCCACTAGCCAACAATATTAACAAGATCAAACTGCAAGGCAAAAAATATCAATCAATATAATATGTCAAATTAAAACCAGAAACAAGAAACAAAATCGTTAACCAGACTCCGGATCGACTAAACGAAGAACGAACAGCTGGAAAATACAATCGGAGAGATCAATAGATACTCACAGCAGCAACTCCGCCTCCGAGAATCAAGTACTTGAAGTGTTGCCCAACCATGGCTTTGATTGATCGACTGTGAATGAATTCGCAAATGCTATCAAACTTCTGATTAGATCAATCGAATAAATATAGGAAGAAGAATAAAAGAGAGATCGAGGACAGACGGACTTGTGTGTGACGGGTTGGATGAAGGACTCACCGAATTATTTATTTATTATCCTGTTCTGAATATTTAATTGCGGGCCTCTAATTTGGCCAATGAGATGCTGACTTTCTGTGTAGATTGCAATCCACGGGAATCAATTAACCGTTGATCATACTATGGCGCAGCCGTCTCCACGATGCGGGCATGGTACGAGTTAAGTCTGAAAGCAATTTGATTCTGTTTGTTCTTCGCACTCTGAATGCGTCAAAATAAACTAAACAATGGTCCAAGGTTGCGGGCTCACTAGATGCATGCAACTTCTAGAAGGTTCTTTCTTTTCGACTATTTTTCTGATGCTAAGCAATGACCTCATCACCACGTACCGCATAAGTCACGTAACTACTAACTAGTCGGGGTCTGATGTAGAAGTTTGAGCCGAAATCGAACTTTCGCAGTTTCTTAGGATCGTTGCGATTGTTTAAAAGAGCTTTTGTAAATTAGATGCTTTTGATTAGATATTTTAAATTTCTTAAATTTAAAAAATAATACATATATATAAATATTGACACACTTTTTTTGAGAACAGTTTTTCGGACACACTCTCTCTCGCCGATTTATGACTAAATTGATATTCAATCTTCATAACTACGTCTGAATATTTATAAATTAGAAATATATTGATAAAATTTTAATCTAATTAAACTATTGATATAGATTACCGAAATAAATAAAACTCTAAATATATTTATATTATCTTTTTTTTATAATATTAATTAATTGGTCGGATAAAGTTCAATCTTTTATTCAATTGTGCTGAAATTTGTAATATATATGACGGTGGAAATTAAATTTTACGATATCATCATCTAAGAACTCCTGAAATAGTACCCGCAATACTCTTAAGAAAAGTATTTCTATCTCTTCTCTATATATAATAATTTTATAAAATTATAATTTATATGTATTTAATTTATAAAAAATTAAAATTATTATAAAAAATTTTAGAAAAAGAAAAGCTACAAAAGAGATTAAATAAATAGTAAAAAGCAATGTCAAACATGAGCTAGGTCAGAGTCAGATGTGATTCATGTGAGATTGTGGAAAAGTTTGCTTTGTCGTATTGATTTTGATAAATTAGATATCTTCAATTTTCGAACGAAGTTCAACTATATTTTGCATGACTTTTGAAAGTAATTTTTAGCTTATCAACTTCAATGTATTATGCATAATATTTTTAAATTTTAAATATATTAATAAAACATGTGTTACGAAATGATTATATATATATATAAGTTTTCAAAAAAAAATTTAATTTTGTTTCCATTTCAGCTATCCAAATATGCCTTTCATCGGAAATCATATATATATAAGTTTTTGAAAAAAAAAATTTAATTTTGTTTTCTTTTCAGCTATCCAAATATGCCTTTCATCAGAAATCTGTATAGTTTGTCTTAATCATTTTTTCTTTAAGTTATAATATTTAGAAACTATCAAAAAAATTATTTTTAAACACATGCCGTAACAGTTTCTCATTCTTATTCAAAACAATACCAATTTTAACCTAAATTCGTAGGGGAGTTTGATGAGGTCTTAAAATGCTTATCATTCTAAATAAACATTTCGTATTAACTAATAAACCTTCTATATTATTTTAGAATATTTAAAATTTTGAAGAGTATATAAAAATTGTATGTCGTAAAACTCATAATTGTTATACATGTATCGGACCATCAAGATCGATCCGAAAATCATCGAATTAGAAACTAAACTGATTCAAACGAAAAACTAAATCTGCAATCAACTGGAATCAACCCGGGATCCGGCGGTTCTGAGTTGATGAAATCCGATGCATGGTGGTGGATTTTCGGGTGACCATCAAAAATTATTAACTACAGTCAAATTACCATATGACCTCTCAAACCATCGAATTAGATTTCAGCAATCTTATCAATCGGATGCTTTGAGAACTTTAGCGGGTTATTGTTAGAATGAAAAATCAGTTCGGATGCAAATGGGTGTGAATCGACGAAATGTTTATGAACAAGGTTATCAAATTTTTTATTTAATTTTAAAATCTTACGATTTTACATCATCAAAATAATCTTATTTCAAGTTGTTAAAGAAAGGTTTAGTCCCACATTGCTTATCAATGGTCCTGAGATGATATTCATAAAGATTTTGGCTCACTTTTCTCATCGCCAATTGGTTTTGAGAAGAATTCCAAGTTCGTCACACAAGTAAAATCATTTTTTTAGTAATATCGAATCAGGATTGCGATTTCAATCGTAAAAAATGGGTAAATTTATGATTTTTTTATAATTTTATACGATTTTATTTTTGAAAAAATTTGTGGTAATTAATCAAAAGTTAAATAAATTTATGTAAAGTTTAAGAAGATTTAGTAAATTTAAGGATGTCCTTGTAAAAATATTATTTTGAGGGGTTTTTTTATAAAATATAGAGGGTTCTTTTTAGAAAATTTTTAAAACATTTCTAATTTTTGCAAATGTACTAAAAAGATTTTCAAAATATTAAAACAATTTAGAATATATTAAATTTTTTGGTAAAAGATATTCAGGTATTAAAAGAATTTATATAAAATTTATGGGTATGTCAATTCTCACGATATTAATTAAAATTATAATTTTACGATTATACTCAAACGGAACGGTCTTAATTAAAATTTAATTTCGACAACCTTGCGTATGAGAGAGAATCATACTGGTTATCGGCGTAGTAGACTGACCAAATCTAGACCAAAAATGTTCTTTCGAGAACAATAATAGTAGATGCATCAGTTATTTTGTTCATCACCGTTAACCTTAACTATCGTTTCTAGAAATAGCAACAACAGATCCATTCTCCCTGTGGTGCATACCGTAGAGTTCAGTTGTGCTATCAGTGTCGAAGCCTTTGATGGTGATGCTGTTGATTCGGTGGATCTATCCATTGATCTATATCAATTTAAAAATCGTTAATCTAAACAGCTTTAAAAGTTGATGCAGGGTTCGATTCTAACAATTATGATAAATTTTATAATATAATTTTTGTTTATTTTAATAAAAAAGTTAAACTTTTTAATTTGTAAAAGTTTCTCAAAATATTTTTGTTCTTAAATTTTTTTATTATTATAAACACTACAAAATGCTGATAATGTATCCTAATGGACTCGATCGAGGCTTGAGGTATATGCAAGCCTACTTAAAATAATGCAACTTTGGCAGTTGAGTCCAGCATGGGCCTATAAAAACAGCCTATTTATTCTTGTAACTGGTCAGAGCTGTGCCGATGAATCGCACGCCCAATTATTTCAGATTAATCTTCAAAAGCGTGCTACTGAATTTTTTGGTTTTAAGAGACTTTTATACTCTTTTTCAAATTTTCAATTCTTTTTTCGTCAAACACTTTTTTCAATTTTTTTAAAAAAATTAAATTTATTCAAATATATAGCTTTTTTAAAAAAAATTTTCAGCTACTTTTTATAAAAAAATTAAAAAAATAATCTTTGTCATAAAAGTTACAATTTTTAATTTTAGACAAACAATTTCTTAGTTATTTTATAGACGTGCTGATCTTTAGTGTTAATGATAGTTGAAAAATAAAATCTAAAAAACTTTTTTTAAAAAATTATTATTTAAAAAAATTATACATATAATTAACATATGACATATGATTATTATATACATTAATTTTGTTTTTAAATTTTACGCTATTATGTATTTTTGTTGGATTCAAAAAGTTTAAAAGATAACATTATGCGGATGCCAGGATCAGTGGCTTCGGTGTTGCTTTCTTTTCCCCATTTTTTTAACTACATTCATAAGTAGAACTGCAGTTAGGTCAGGCAAGATGGCCACCGTTACACATTAGCCATCACAGGAGTGACAATGACTCGACTAGTGAACTCAATTCAAAATTCATTTATTTAATTTTAGTTCAAATTTGATTTTAATCTAAATGGTTTTAAGTCAATCCAAAATTATCTGATAAATAGATTTAGATCGAATTCGAGTTGATCAAAAAATTGACCTACTTAATTTAATTATATATAATATATAATATCTAATAAATATAAAATATTTAGAATAAATATATTAACATTTAATTTTCTCTATATATACTTTACTTTGCTTATTTTAAAATTAATATTTTTTGTTCTGGATATCTGATACCTAATAATTTTTATCTATTAGTTTTAAAAATTAATTGTTATAATTTTTGTCTTAATAATTTTAATTATTAGATAGGTCGATTTTAGTTGATGCGGTTATTAAATAATTTGTGTTAAGGTTGATAACTCATATATACAAGCACTCTATTTTTAGGAACACTTCGTGATGCTCCTTCTCTAGTTTTTAGATGATGAGATTTTGAAATATAATTTTTATTATTGGATATAAAAAATTATTAGTTAAAAATATATTAACAAAATTTCAAATCATTCAGACAATGAGTTGACTATAATTCGACCATTTGATTAAGATGATAAAAATAAAATAATTTATATTTTAAAGTTTTTTTATTTCTATTATTTTTATCAAGCTACTGAATAGAGATCAATTTATAATCCAATTGAGTTAAAGTTTTTATCAAAATATTTTCTAATGTATAATTTTTTATATTTGATGGTAGAAATTTGGTTTGAAGATTATTCCGACCATAAAAAGAAAATAGAGTGCCCATATTAACATCCCTGTCGACTCAGGCCACCAGTACTTAACTACTTAACCAAACGTTCTACCCCATCCACAAGAAACTCCAAATATTAAGAGACCACCAAATGAATATGGATGCATATGTATAAAGCTCGGGACATTGGCTTTCTATAGATCTGATCATCTTTTGTTTACAATATTAAGGGTGCGTTTGTTAATACTTATGAAATAAATTTTTTTTAAAATAAAAAATATTTTTATTTTTTTAAAAAATAAGTTATATTTTTTTAGAAAAATAAGTTATATTTTTTTACTTTTTAAAAAAATAATATAAATATGCAATAAAAAGATCTTATTACGTAAAATTTTTCTACATTTTTTAAATTTTTAAATAAATTTTTAAATATTTATAAAATATATATTAAAAAATATAAAATAAAAAATTGAAAAAAATTTGGAATATGCAATTCTAAACGCACTCTAAACAAGAATTAAAGAACTTCCAGTCGTATGATATCAGTAGCTACAGACTGAAGCCCGCCCGTAATAGCTTTCATCGCATTGGCCTGACAGCCCTCCGCAAGCGAGCGGCCAGCTCACGCGCTTGGCTTGCTGGACATGTTCATAAATCAAAATGGCCACTTACGGTTGCCGACTTTGCCCCACAGTGCGCTCGGCTTCTATGCATTTAACTAATCCACTCTTCCAGATTTAGGAATCGCTTAATTGCTTAAAATAACACATATTTGATAAAAAAAATTTGATATTTTTTTTAAAAATATTTTTAAAAACTTATATACATAGTTGTCAGGATCGGAATTTTATTTAGTATCATTTTGCTTGTATAGGATCGTAAAATCGAAAATTTAAGTAAGATCGTAAAATTTTATTTATCGATTTATAAATTTATTTAATACTTTTAAATATTTAGATAGTATTTATTAAAATTATTGAAAATTAAATACATAAATTTTTATATATTTCATCTTAATGTAATAAATTAACAATATTTATATTTGTAATTCAAATAAACTATATCATTAATAATTTTTTATATTAATTTAGCTCATTATCGCAATATTTTTATATATATGTCATTATCTGTAAACGTACACTTATACCATATTTAGAAAATCTAATTCCTTATGTAATCAAACAATCCGTCTTTATCGCCTCAAAATTAAGAGAAAGAATATAATTCAAAATACCACCATGCAAAAAATATTTTGCTTTCATAATGAACTCCTCACGAAATAAACTAAACACAACCGCACCCGCTATAAACGAACGATTGATCTTCTTAGCTATTTCAGCTTCACTCAAAATCTCTCGAGAGCTCCTCTGATTAATGAAAATTTGTTATGCTGAAATAGAAAGATCGCAGGTAAAATCGAAATTTTAAGAATTTTAGGATTAAGATCGGGATCTATATATATATATATATATTATAATATGATGATATAAAATTATTTATATTCTTTATTCAACAAGATCTTTAAGTATTTATGTAAATTATTTAAAAGAAATTGAACAAAGGGTAGAAAAAATATTTATAAATAATGCCAAGCCAAAGTCTAAAATTGCGTTTAACTATAAGTTTTTTATACTAATTTTTAATTTTTAATTATATATTTTAAAATATTTTTATAATATTTTATAAAATCTATAATGCCAAGCCAGGGTCTAATAAATTTTATTAAAAAATATTTTTTATTTATCAAAATATAATAAAATAGTTTTTATTTTAAAAAATATTTGTAAAAGTAATTTCAAACGCACTTAAATCATGAGGCCGCCCTATCGATCTTTCCAATAAAAAAATTTAAATTACCAATCAGTAGTACTCCACTGATGTGCCAGATATTCTATCATCGTAATTATCCCCGCTTTTGTTGCTGGAGACGGTGAAAGGGGGTGGCACGTATGGCGACTGCATGCAACGTAGCAGAGCCCAGTTAACTCCGTTAAAAAAAGGGTGGCGCTTTATTGCCGCTGCACCGACAGCAAACCCCAACCGTCTCGCCGAATCTTTCACCAAAAGCCTACTTATTAAGTCCTTCGCAGCAGATGATGCTATGGGTTCTTTCGGGAACTCGAGTGATCTGGCAACGACGTTGGCGAGGCTCAGTTCATGGTCCTGTTCCTTGAACGGCGTCATACCGTACAAAAGCTCGTATATGAACACACCGAACGTCGTCCTCCAGTCAACTTCTGTACCGTGTCCCTCACCAGAGACGATTTCTCGAGCGAGATACTCATGAGTTCCGACGAATGACATTGATCGTAAATCAACTGGCTCAGCAACGAAATCCAGATCAACGCCACAGTTAATGCTTCCTTTCTTCCGGCGGCGGCGCCATCTGGCGTGAAAGTTAAGAAACTGTAGGGATGATACAACTTGGTATTGCATGATTCGTGTACCAAAGGAGGGGGTTCTCCGGTAACGCCATCGTTGGAGAAAAAAGAGTGGGCAGCGAGAGACTTGTCGGAGATGAGCTGCGCAAGTGTGGTGGCCGCTGAGCTGTCGCATCTGAGAGAGAGGTCAAAGTTCAAAAACCGTAAGCACGACGTGGCCGTCAGACCTAATGAGCACGTTCTCCGGCTTCAAGTCTCTATAAACTACCCCTGGAGACTCCAGTGCCACCACTATCTCGATCAGCTGCATAGAACCTGAAAATTTTTCCAAAGTTAAATTAAAATTTCTCCACCTTGGTCCACAATATTGTGATTATGTTAGGGTCACTGGCGGAACTAGATTAATAAAGAACCAGAAATTATTCTGTCTTTGGAGGAAGATGATCGCGTGAAGAGTGAACTGTTTGAGAGATCCTTCTTTTGAAATACGGTTGCACGGAAAGCTACACAGAAATGAAGAAGGAAAGAAACAACTGGAATTACAACATCACGCACAGACGCCACCCGCACCAGCAGCTGGTTGTGCGAGTCAGCGGCCTGCGCAGGACTACAGACCACCTGCTCGGTTGGGTGATACACAAATTTGAGAGGGTATATAGATTTACTTGTAATACTACTTTATTTTAAAATTTTAATAAATTTTGTATAGTATTTAAAATCATTTAATTTTTTAAAAACTATAAATATATTATATATATATATATATATATTTATATTTATATTTATGTCAAAAACTTAAAAACTCGTTTATTGACAAGCTTTAAAGTAAGTTTTATTTTTAAAAAATTATTTTAATCACTCCTAAAAGCTCTCTATTTAGATTTGTACACTTCTAGGCATACGGCTATTGTGCCAAATGGTTCGATTGACGGAAAGAAGTTAATCTCTTATGTGTCGTTTAGCTTAAAATTTTCGACTTCTTTTTTATTCTAATTTTTAATTATATAATTTTTAATAAATATTTTATAATATTATATTATAATATTGGGTGAGCATTTGCTAATACTTATGGCATTGCATTTTATTTAAAAATGTTTTTCATCTTTTTTAATAAATTTTATAATATTTATTTTTTTAAAATTTAAAATTATATGTATGTCTTATAATTTTTATATATATAATTTTTATTATTACTTAGTCAAAAAAATAAATAATTTTTCAAAATGCTTCAAAATAAGCTCTATTTTAATAAATATTTTATTTTAAACACTTTCAAACCTCACATATAAGTTGCAACCGGAATGACCAATCAAAGTCGAGAGTTTTTTATTAGCCATTGCTATAGCAAACCTTTTTTAACTATAAGGAGTTCATAATCATCCCAAAAATAATATAAGATGGTCAACACTAACAAATTAAAGCCATATGCATGCTAACTTTAGGTAGAACAATAACACGGAGTTGGATTAAGGATGTGATTTGATTAAATGAAGAAGTGAGTTTTGCTAAAATAAATATCGTAATATTAAAATTTGATAAAAAGTGAAGAGAAATAATTTTTGAAATGATAATTCTAACATATAAAATAGAGTTTAAAATTAAATTTTAATAAAGTAAAATTTTGTACGTAAATAAAAAGTAAAATTTAAAGTAATAACTGAAATATATGAAATGATCAAAACCAAATTTTCGAAAAAAGAATAAAGTCTCTTACCATTGAAATATGTCATAAATAATAATATTATTAGATAATTAGAAATTTTTTATAATTTTTTTAATGGTAAATCTGCATTTCAAATAAAATACCAATTCGAAGTTGATCTATTTTGCTTCAATTGTTAAAATTAAAATTTCACTCCGTTTTATTGAAACAAAAGAATAAACAGTATAGACAACATCACACCAAAATATATATGTAAGAAAGCAAGCTGAAGAAAGAAACAATAATAAAGGAAAGAAGTAATAAAGCAAGCAAAGGAACGAAGAATTAGAGTAAGAAAATGAACTTGACCACGACTTCATTCGAAGGTTTGCTGTTCTGTCGTTGCCGGAAAACATGGAGATCTCCACCGAAACAAAACTCAGTAATCAAGCAAGACCACCGCTCGTTCTCAGCGCATATATTCCTTCCTTCAAGCTCCTTTCTATCCATAACCTTTATAGCAACTAATCATCTGCTCTTCAGTTCAGTTAGGTAAAAGCCGCCGATATCTCCGAAACCTAGTCGGCGAACAAGACGCAGGTGTGACATAGAAAATTTGTGTTTGTTGTCGTTGTCAACTGAGAAAGAGGAGAAAGAGGAGAAAGAAAAGAAAGGTTTGATTGGGCTAGAGGAAGATGAAGCAGTAGTTGATGTGGATATTGCTGATGTAGAGATGGTTCCAGAGATTGAACAGTCTGATGCACCAAAGCTCATGCTTTGTAAATAGTCTGCTAAATCTTCCGGCATGGTTACCTTTCAAAGAAAAAAAAAGAGAATTAATGATGGTTAGATGTAATATAAGGTAAAGAGTTGAGTTGTTTTTGTTCGGGGGAGAGTGTGGCCTCAGTCAGACTTGTGGATGGCCTGTGCATAAGTGCAAGAAACGATATGAACCGAAAATACACCGATCAGCCAGATATTCAAAATGCGTTATGGCTACCTTTATTTGCATATCGTCAATCATAGAGTTAAAGGCAAATAATTTTCGAGCGTAAGTATAATTAAGAAAATCAAGGTTATTGGATTATTGCTAGTGTTACTCAGTGCAAGAATTTTGTGCGTCAAATGTATTGCACATGGTAGATGCAAGTCAATGTACGGTGGGATATTAGTTTAAATACTAAACAGTTATGTAGCATTATCACAATGATCGCTATTGATTGGGGTTTCCAAGTTTGTTATAGGAAAAAATGTTTGACATAACTAGGTAGTGAGTAGAAGTGTAAAAATGGGCAAGGCCAAACGGGTCGGCCTGTGGCTCGTTTGGCCCGCTCATCGGTCTTTTCGGTCCGATAAACAGTGATAGGATCGGGCCGATTTGATCCGATCCAACGGATATGATGGGCCGACTATGTTGGTCTGTCGGGTGGCCCGTCCGTTCGGATACTGTTCATATTGACAGTTGACTTTGTCAACATTGACCGTTGACCTGGTCAAATTTAATAAAAAAATTTTATATTACTAAAAAATAAATTTTAAAAATAACAATATTTTATTTTTATCTTAAGAATAATTTTTAAATTCTATTTTTTATATAAAATAAAAATATAATTCGGATAAATGGACCGGATCGAGTCATGAGAAATGAAACTGGTTCGGACCGGTCCGGTCCGGTCTATTAACTTGGCCCGCCCCGTTTTTGCACCTATAATAGTGAGTTCATAAAATATGACATTTAATAAGCTGAGTTTAAAAAATAAGCTTTTTTGGAAGATATATTTAAAATGTGAGTCAAATTTTTATATATTTAGTGAATTAGAAAATAAATTTTTGTGTATTATATTTGAAAATAAATTTTGGTAAAGAAAAATTTGAAGATTAATATACACATTTTCGAAAAAAGAAACTGAGTGCATGTTTGGCTTTCATTTTTATTTCTTTTATTTTAACTTTTCATTTTCATATTTTCTGTTAGATCTTTTATAAATTTTTTTAAATTTAAAAAGTACAAAAAATATTATAAATTATAAATTATTATTATTATTTTTAGATAAAAATTTATTTTTAAAAAAAAACGTAAATATTTTTTATTTTAAAAAATTTATTTTTAAAGTCACTCTTAGATATTTCTTTATGTTCTCTTTCCATAGATTGTTTTGAAAAAGATGATGGAATAGTTAAGGATGCCTAATCCGCTTCTTCACGTTTTCCTAACCAAAACTTATGGGGGTAAAATTTCCAAATTAAGCAATTTCGTTACGTATATTAATTAGTTTAGATGGAATTGAAAGGAATCATAACCTTTTAGAATACAAGAAGAGTATTAGTTTGATAGGAGACCAATCGCTTAATCTTTTCCTTGATATCGTTCGGAAAGAGCTTTGTTGTCGGGTCCTTCTTTCTAGTAGAGTAACCACAACAACATCCACGGACCACAAAACACTAAAAATATTTTTCTCGAATGAAGTCTCCACTTTTGTAACTGTTTTAGTTATTAGTTGAACAAAAACGAGAATGCTTGCGCAATCTTGTTTCTCTAAAACTTCCTTGTTAGTCTTTCTTGCAACGTTGCATCAAAAGGAAACTTTGTTATAAAGTTGCACCATTGGAACAACACATCATGCACACATCCATCATGATTGGACATGGTTTTCTCCATACATACACTGGTATGATTATGTATAATGTAGACATCAAGGAGGCAGGAGGTTGTATATAATGGTGAATTCTAGTACACAGAAAGCCATCAACCTAGTAATTTCAATAGGCTTTTGTAGTATCTGTATGTTTTATTTCGGTCAAAATCTATAACAGAAGTTTAAGAAAAATTTAAAAAATTGACCCCTATCTTATAAAGCCATAAAAGTGTATCTTTAGTTACAATTCGATATAATAGCGAAGCAATCCGTAAGATACATTATCCATCCAGTTAGTTGTAAAAAATTTCTACTATGGACGTGGGAATGGTATCGTGGGCATACGTGAGAGGTCTTCGATGTGTTGAATATTTGATTTAGATAAAATTTCGTGTAGATATTTCGTGGTTTGACTAAATTTTGCCACATCTCATATACAACAATGCTGGCAATATTACAGGAGTGAAATGCTCAAGCATACACATGTAGTATATATCTCAAGGGCCATCCAACTCAATTGCAGCTCCCTCCTGATGTGTAAGACAGAGTTGTGTAGCCCTTGATAACCCGGGCTGTTGAAGGTGGATGACACACTGAATGAATTTTGTATAACATGATAAGGTATCAACAATAAAGTGTTTTCAATGTGACTCGAGCATAAACACAACAGACAAAACTGCATGCACTTTATTTCACTTTGTTAGAAACATATCATATGTTACATATGTCGCATTAATCTTGATAGTATAGTCTGTCCAACACTTTTTAGACTCGACCATCGGTCGAATAATTATTCAGACTCGATAATAATTTGAATAATTAGTAAGATACGGCTAATGGTCAAAATTTGTCGGACTCTACTGTACTAAAATATACAAATATGTAAAATGAATGTTTTGTAAATATAAATATATAAATTAACATTTGCAAATGTAAATCTGTAAATGAATTATTGTAAGGATAAATTCAGATGTATCATTATTACCTTCGATTATTTATTGCCAGTTATGAGTAATTATTCGACTTTTAGTCTCGAAATGTAGACAAGTCGTTGTCTAGTAAGATTATATTTGATTTAAAATTTGTATGTCGCTCGACTAATGGCATCAAGAAATATGGGTTCTAAGAATAAGGTGTTATTGGAATATAATTAAGGTCTAAGTGTTCAGAAAATGCTGGTTTCGATTGGAATTTGAATACTATTTTTGGGTGTCTAACCAAAAAAGTAGATGAGCAATATTCCAATAAGACTTAATTCGACTAATGTTTGTATCTATAGATTGGTGTTCAAAGTATTCGTATATATTGAATAAGCGTCGAATAATGACTTTCGAGAATCAGGTATTTGACTCTACTTCGAACACTATTCTTCAACATCTAACCGAAAGGAGTCAAATGGTAGTCGAAAAAGACAGTCTCATCAACTAATAGTTGAAGAGCGTCTGATCAATAATCCTATAGATTTGTGTTCGAAAAAGAAGGTGTTATTTAAATGTATAATGTATACAACTTGCCCAATTTATTTCAAAGAAGGTTAAGGTTGAAGAATACTTATGTTCGAATGTTACTAGAGTACAGTTTGAACAACTGTAAGGTTACATAAAATTGTGTTCATCGACGTATATTTAAAAAGTAATTGACTAGTCGACGAATATGACTATATTCGACTCAACTTCGGACATCTTATAATGTAGGAAGGAGGGGTATGTTAAACGAAGTTCAATATCAAGATATTTGTTTTCAAAGAGGGTTCTACCATATTCGAACCATAGTAAAAAAAGACTAGATTTGAGTAACTAGTGAAGTACCAATAGATACAAGCACACTAAGCAACTATGGCACACAACTTTCATAGTGAATTTTGTTTTTTTGTTCTTACAATTTATATACAAGACAAACAAAAAACAAATATGTATATATAATAATGTTATAAAATATTTGTAATAAATACAATGAGTTGTATTAAATATCAAATAGCAAATATTTCATTCATTCCTCATGAGTCATCACCATTTGTTTTAGCTTTCGTAGCTCAATATTTATGTTTAGCTCTCAATTCCTATCAAAATCTAAAATAGGTGGGAGCAATCCATAATCAAAAGAGTTCCATAGCTTCCTTCATCCTTAATTGTAGTATTTTTTCTTTGTGATGTTTCTAATGTCTTCAGCCAATAGTTAGATATTCGAGATACATCTGGGTGAACATATCACAATCTTGCTGTGATAACAAATCTTAATCAGACAACTTAATTTTGAACTTAAAAAAATAAGTAGCACAGTTTGAACTAGATTGTAAATGCCCCTTGTTGGGATTCGAAGAATGAAAATATTTAACTGATATTTTGATGAGAAAATCCAAACAAATTAGGTTCAAAGAAAAAAATTGATCGACTATAGTCAAAATAAGGTAGACTGTTCGACTTAATTTCGAAATGGTTTTGGTTTGAAGAAGGCAAGTCTTCGAGTTTATTCTGAATAACATAAAATTATTCTTACTATAGGATATTGTTGGGGTTTGAAAAAGAGAAGTATTTGTTTATATTTCGAAGAAAATAAAAAAGATAGGTAAAGTTTGAAGAACGAATATTTTCTATTGTATTTTGAATTAAAGTAAAACTATTTGACTTAATTTTGAATATGAATCGAGGTTCGAAGAAAGGAAGTATTCAAATCGTATTTAAAAAAAAAAAAAAGGATCAAGAAAATTGAATACAAAGAAAAGATTTGAAGAAAAAAATTTCAAACATATTTTGATGAGAATAAAAGTATTGACTTACTTTTAGATATGGTTAAGTTTCAAAAACAAATTCTTCATCTTCATTTTAAAGAAAATTGAAGTCGAACATGGTTAGGAGGAACGAAAATTTTCTGACTTTAGTTTCAAATAATAGTGGTTGAATAATAATTATTAAAAGTCAATAATTTCTATTCAAAGAGTCAAAGAAGACTTTCGATCTCTATATAGAGCCCCAACAAAGACAATAAAATATAAAACTAAACAATATAAATTCTTTTTACAAATAAATATAAACTTATCAGTCTAAATCATTGTATATTTTGACGTGTAATAGTTGATAAGTATTGGTCATTATCGTCGGCGCAGTGTATTACTGTATAGATTAAAAATTATTTCAAAAGTTGAATTGAAAGAATAAGATAAAAAACTCATTTAAACAAAACAAAAAAGGTATCATGTGTTAAGAGTTGTTGCCATTCTACAGACGTTATTGTGGATTCAGATTATTCCAAATAAAATAAGGAAAAAAGGACTACGCAATAGAGGGTTGACGTAGTAGATTGACAGATGGAAGCTAACCTTCTCTCATGGATGTGCATGATATTATTTTCTTTCGTGACAACCATGATCTTGATTACTGATTAATTAATGATATCTTAGCCTATATTATACCTAAAAAAAGTTTTTTATTAGCCATTGCTATAGCAAACCTTTTTAACTATAAGGAGTTCATAATCATCCCAAAAATAATATAAGATGGTCAACACTAACAAATTAAAGCCATATGCATGCTAACTTTAGGTAGAACAATAACACGGAGTTGGATTAAGGATGTGATTTGATTAAATGAAGAAGTGAGTTTTGCTAAAAAATAAATATCGTAATATTAAAATTTGATAAAAAGTGAAGAGAAATAATTTTTGAAATGATAATTCTAACATATAAAATAGAGTTTAAAATTAAATTTTAATAAAGTAAAATTTTGTACGTAAATAAAAAAAGTAAAATTTAAAGTAATAACTGAAATATATGAAATGATCAAAACCAAATTTTCGAAAAAGAATAAAAGTCTTACCATTGAAATATGTCATAAATAATAATATTATTAGATAATTAGAAATTTTTTATAATTTTTTTAATGGTAAATCTGCATTTCAAATAAAATACCAATTCGAAGTTGATCTATTTTGCTTCAATTGTTAAAATTAAAATTTCACTCCGTTTTATTGAAACAAAAGAATAAACAGTATAGACAACATCACACCAAAATATATATGTAAGAAAGCAAGCTGAAGAAAGAAACAATAATAAAGGAAAGAAGTAATAAAGCAAGCAAAGGAACGAAGAATTAGAGTAAGAAAATGAACTTGACCACGACTTCATTCGAAGGTTTGCTGTTCTGTCGTTGCCGGAAAACATGGAGATCTCCACCGAAACAAAACTCAGTAATCAAGCAAGACCACCGCTCGTTCTCAGCGCATATATTCCTTCCTTCAAGCTCCTTTCTATCCATAACCTTTATAGCAACTAATCATCTGCTCTTCAGTTCAGTTAGGTAAAAGCCGCCGATATCTCCGAAACCTAGTCGGCGAACAAGACGCAGGTGTGACATAGAAAAATTTGTGTTTGTTGTCGTTGTCAACTGAGAAAGAGGAGAAAGAGGAGAAAGAAAAGAAAGGTTTGATTGGGCTAGAGGAAGATGAAGCAGTAGTTGATGTGGATATTGCTGATGTAGAGATGGTTCCAGAGATTGAACAGTCTGATGCACCAAAGCTCATGCTTTGTAAATAGTCTGCTAAATCTTCCGGCATGGTTACCTTTCAAAGAAAAAGAGAGAATTAATGATGGTTAGATGTAATATAAGGTAAAGAGTTGAGTTGTTTTTGTTCGGAGTGGAGAGTGTGGCCTCAGTCAGACTTGTGGATGGCCTGTGCATAAGTGCAAGAAACGATATGAACCGAAAATACACCGATCAGCCAGATATTCAAAATGCGTTATGGCTACCTTTATTTGCATATCGTCAATCATAGAGTTAAAGGCAAATAATTTTCGAGCGTAAGTATAATTAAGAAAATCAAGGTTATTGGATTATTGCTAGTGTTACTCAGTGCAAGAATTTTGTGCGTCAAATGTATTGCACATGGTAGATGCAAGTCAATGTACGGTGGGATATTAGTTTAAATACTAAACAGTTATGTAGCATTATCACAATGATCGCTATTGATTGGGGTTTCCAAGTTTGTTATAGGAAAAAATGTTTGACATAACTAGGTAGTGAGTAGAAGTGTAAAAATGGGCAAGGCCAAACGGACCGGCCTGCGGCTCGTTTGGCCCGCTCATCGGTCTTTCCGGTCCGATAACCAGTGATAGGATCAGGCCGATTTGATCCGATCCAACGGATATGATGGGCCGACTATGTTGGTCTGTCGGGTGGCCCGTCGTTTCGATCGTTTATATTGATGATTGACTTTGTCAACATTGACCGTTGACCTGGTCAAATTTAATAAAAAAATTTTATATTACTAAAAAATAAATTTTAAAAATAACAATATTTTATTTTTATCTTAAGAATAATTTTTAAATTCTATTTTTTATATAAAATAAAAATATAATTCGGATAAATGGACCGGATCGAGTCATGAGAAATGAAACTGGTTCGGACCGGTCCGGTCCGGTCTATTAACTTGGCCCGCCCCGTTTTTGCACCTATAATAGTGAGTTCATAAAATATGACATTTAATAAGCTGAGTTTAAAAAATAAGCTTTTTGGAAGATATATTTAAAATGTGAGTCAAATTTTTATATATTTAGTGAATTAGAAAATAAATTTTTGTGTATTATATTTGAAAATAAATTTTGGTAAAGAAAAATTTGAAGATTAATATACACATTTTCGAAAAAAGAAACTGAGTGCATGTTTGGCTTTCATTTTTATTTCTTTTATTTTAACTTTTCATTTTCATATTTTCTGTTAGATCTTTTATAAATTTTTTTAAATTTAAAAAAGTACAAAAAATATTATAAATTATAAATTATTATTATTATTTTTAGATAAAAATTTATTTTTAAAAAAAACGTAAATATTTTTATTTTAAAAAATTTATTTTTAAAGTCACTCTTAGATATTTCTTTATGTTCTCTTTCCATAGATTGTTTTGAAAAAGATGATGGAATAGTTAAGGATGCCTAATCCGCTTCTTCACGTTTTCCTAACCAAAACTTATGGGGGTAAAATTTCCAAATTAAGCAATTTCGTTACGTATATTAATTAGTTTAGATGGAATTGAAAGGAATCATAACCTTTTAGAATACAAGAAGAGTATTAGTTTGATAGGAGACCAATCGCTTAATCTTTTCCTTGATATCGTTCGGAAAGAGCTTTGTTGTCGGGTCCTTCTTTCTAGTAGAGTAACCACAACAACATCCACGGACCACAAAACACTAAAAATATTTTTCTCGAATGAAGTCTCCACTTTTGTAACTGTTTTAGTTATTAGTTGAACAAAAACGAGAATGCTTGCGCAATCTTGTTTCTCTAAAACTTCCTTGTTAGTCTTTCTTGCAACGTTGCATCAAAAGGAAACTTTGTTATAAAGTTGCACCATTGGAACAACACATCATGCACACATCCATCATGATTGGACATGGTTTTCTCCATACATACACTGGTATGATTATGTATAATGTAGACATCAAGGAGGCAGGAGGTTGTATATAATGGTGAATTCTAGTACACAGAAAGCCATCAACCTAGTAATTTCAATAGGCTTTTGTAGTATCTGTATGTTTTATTTCGGTCAAAATCTATAACAGAAGTTTAAGAAAAAATTTAAAAAAATTGACCCCCTATCTTATAAAGCCGCAAAAGTGTATCTTTAGTTACAATTCGATATAATAGCGAAGCAATCCGTAAGATACATTATCCATCCAGTTAGTTGTAAAAAATTTCTACTATGGACGTGGGAATGGTATCGTGGGCATACGTGAGAGGTCTTCGATGTGTTGAATATTTGATTTAGATAAAATTTCGTGTAGATATTTCGTGGTTTGACTAAATTTTGCCACATCTCATATACAACAATGCTGGCAATATTACAGGAGTGAAATGCTCAAGCATACACATGTAGTATATATCTCAAGGGCCATCCAACTCAATTGCAGCTCCCTCCTGATGTGTAAGACAGAGTTGTGTAGCCCTTGATAACCCGAACGATTGAAGGTGGATGACACACTGAATGAATTTTGTATAACATGATAAGGTATCAACAATAAAGTGTTTTCAATGTGACTCGAGCATAAACACAACAGACAAAACTACATGCACTTTATTTCACTTTGTTAGAAACATATCATATGTTACATATGTCGCATTAATCTTGATAGTATAGTCTGTCCAACACTTTTTAGACTCGACCATCGGTCGAATAATTATTCAGACTCGATAATAATTTGAATAATTAGTAAGATACGGCTAATGGTCAAAATTTGTCGGACTCTACTGTACTAAAATATACAAATATGTAAAATGAATGTTTTGTAAATATAAATATATAAATTAACATTTGCAAATGTAAATCAGAAATGAATTATTGTAAGGATAAATTCAGATGTATCATTATTACCTTCGATTATTTATTGCCAGTTATGAGTAATTATTCGACTTTTAGTCTCGAAATGTAGACAAGTCGTTGTCTAGTAAGATTATATTTGATTTAAAATTTGTATGTCGCTCACTAATGGCATCAAGAAATATGGGTTCTAAGAATAAGGTGTTATTGGAATATAATTAAGGTCTAAGTGTTCGAAAAATGCTTTGGTTTGATTGGAATTTGAATACTATTTTTGGGTGTCTAACCAAAAAAGTAGATGAGCAATATTCCAATAAGACTTAATTCGACTAATGTTTGTATCTATAGATTGGTGTTCAAAGTATTCGTATATATTGAATAAGCGTCGAATAATGACTTTCGAGAATCAGGTATTTGACTCTACTTCGAACACTATTCTTCAACATCTAACCGAAAGGAGTCAAATGGTAGTCGAAAAAAGACAAATCTCATCAACTAATAGTTGAAGAGCGTCTGATCAATAATCCTATAGATTTGTGTTCGAAAAAGAAGGTGTTATTTAAATGTATAATGTATACAACTTGCCCAATTTATTTCAAAGAAGGTTAAGGTTGAAGAATACTTATGTTCGAATGTTACTAGAGTACAGTTTGAACAACTGTAAGGTTACATAAAAAATTGTGTTCATCGACGTATATTTAAAAAGTAATTGACTAGTCGACGAATATGACTATATTCGACTCAACTTGACACATCTTATAATGTAGGAAGGAGGGGTATGTTAAACGAAGTTCAATATCAAGATATTTGTTTTCAAAGAGGGTTCTACCATATTCGAACCATAGTAAAAAAAGACTAGATTTGAGTAACTAGTGAAGTACCAATAGATACAAGCACACTAAGCAACTATGGCACACAACTTTCATAGTGAATTTTGTTTTTTTGTTCTTACAATTTATATACAAGACAAACAAAAAACAAATATGTATATATAATAATGTTATAAAATATTTGTAATAAATACAATGAGTTGTATTAAATATCAAATAGCAAATATTTCATTCATTCCTCATGAGTCATCACCATTTGTTTTAGCTTTCGTAGCTCATATTTATGTTTGGCTCTTAATTCCTATCAAAATCTAAAATAGGTGGGAGCAATCCATAATCAAAAGAGTTCCATAGCTTCCTTCATCCTTAATTGTGGTATTTTTTCTTTGTGATGTTTCTAATGTCTTCAGCCAATAGTTAGATATTCGAGATACATCTGGGTGAACATATCACAATCTTGTTTGTGATAACAAATCTTAATCGACAACTTAATTTTGAACTTAAAAAAATAGTAGCACATTTGAACTAGATTGTAAATGCCCCTTGTTGGGATTCAAGAATGAAAATATTTAATCTATATTTTTTGATGAGAAAATCCAAACAAATTAGGTTCAAAGAAAAAATTGATCGACTATAGTCAAAATAAGGTAGACTGCTCACTTAATTTCAAAATGGTTTTGGTTTGAAGAAGGCAAGTCTTCGAGTTTATTCTGAATAACATAAAATTATTCTTACTATAGGATATTGTTGGGGTTTGAAAAAGAGAAGTATTTGTTTATATTTCGAAGAAAATAAAAAAGATAGGTAAAGTTTGAAGAACGAATATTTTCTATTGTATTTTGAATTAAAGTAAAACTATTTGACTTAATTTTGAATATGAATCGAGGTTCGAAGAAAGGAAGTATTCAACTGTATTTAAAAAATAAAAAAAGGATCAAGAAAATTCGAATACAGTTAAAGATTTGAAGAAAAAAATTTCAACATATTTTGATGAGAATAAAAGTATTCGGCTTACTTTTAGATATGGTTAAGTTTCGAAGAAACAAATTCTTCATCTTCATTTTAAAGAAAATTGAAGTCGAACATGGTTAGGAGGAACGAAAATTTTCTGACTTAGTTTCAAATAATAGTGGTTGAATAATAATTATTAAAAGTCAATAATTTCTATTCAAAGAGTCAAAGAAGACTTTCGATCTCTATATAGAGCCCCAACAAAGACAATAAAATATAAAACTAAACAATATAAATTCTTTTTACAAATAAATATAAACTTATCAGTCTAAATCATTGTATATTTTGACGTGTAATAGTTGATAAGTATTGGTCATTATCGTCGGCGCAGTGTATTACTGTATAGATTAAAAATTATTTCAAAAGTTGAATTGAAAGAATAAGATAAAAAACTCATTTAAACAAAACAAAAAAAGGTATCATGTGTTAAGAGTTGTTGCCATTCTACAGACGTTATTGTGGATTCAGATTATTCCAAATAAAATAAGGAAAAAGGACTACGCAATAGAGGGTTGACGTAGTAGATTGACAGATGGAAGCTAACCTTCTCTCATGGATGTGCATGATATTATTTTCTTTCGTGACAACCATGATCTTGATTACTGATTAATTAATGATATCTTAGCCTATATTATACCTAAAAAACAAGTACCTCTTGATGCTAAAATAGTAAAGTAGCCTAGACTTGATTAAACAAAAAAAAAACTGAACCTGTTTTGGGTCAAACCAAACATTTATGTCTCAACCTAACGTAAGTCAATATTGAAGGCTAATAGATTTATTTTTAAAATTTTTTTATCATTTATTTTTTTCTAATTTTTTATTTTACATATAATATATATTTTATAATATTATCTAAAATTTATTCAATTAAAAATTATAAAATTATGCTAAATTATTATTATTATTTTAAAAATTCTTTTAATAAATAAAATATTTTTTATTTTAGATTTTTTATAGGTACTTTAAAATATTCTTAATAACCCATCGCAGGTATATCTGAACCTGTGAGGACGTGTCCCTACAGTTCTCCCGCTCTCTCACGTTCATTCCCGCGTTGCACGAGAGGTTACTGGCCGGTCCCATTAAACATTAACATTTATTTCTTTATTGCTTTAAAACAATAAAGTAAGGTGATTCTTCATAACAAAAAAAGAACAGAAATGAACACACAGACACAGTCGTAATGTACAGGATTGGACTCTTGTCTATGAAAACATTTTCCTGTTTCCGTTTTCTTCTTTTAAGAAATTCAGAAACCAAAATTCTCTTTCTTCTTCTTTTCTTTTTCTTATTTTCATCGGTTTCCTTTTCAGCTCATTCCTCCGCTTTGTTTCTTTATTTCTTTTCTTATTTCGATTGTTTGTATTGTTTTGGTGATCGATCGAAGGTAGAACGCTCTCCGCTTTCTTTCTCGTGAAGAACATTTATACGTGTGCTACCGCTCCCTCTCTCGAGTTCTTCGTGCTTCTTCTCTCACTCTCGCTCTCTCTTTTCGTTTCGTTTAATTCATTGATTCATCATATCAACGAGTCTTTCTTCAATCGGATTGTTCTTCAGGTGCAGATTAATCTCTTCTATGCTCGTTTTCTTAATTTGTAATTTTCTTAAAAGTTTTTTCATGGAAAATTCTAGTCGAACTGTTTGCTTGCTTTCATTTCTTCAATCGGACTCTTCATCTGGTACGGTTTGATCTCTTCTGGTTGATGTTCTTATTTTTAAGTTTGGTAACTTTATAAAATTTTTGACTGAATTTTTCATGGCAATTTCTAGTTGAGTTGTTTATTTGCTCCCTCTTGTTTTGGGTAATTTCTATGCATTTGTTTAAACTTTACATGGTAATTTCAAGCTAGAGTGTTTGTTTCTTTTGTGTTAGTGTTTGTTCTTTTTCAAGACCAAAAAAAGTCAATGGTGTGTAATGCGTTGTGTATTGCTAAGTGTTGTTTTCTGCCTTTGTTCTTTAAGAAATCGTTCCAGATGTTTTGGAGAAGTTTTTCGGAAATAAGAGTTTCTGGTGGTAGGCTTAATAATCTAGCCCCCTTTTTTTCTGGGATTTTATAGTGTATGCTGCTGTTGGAAGCTAACAAACTGAAAACGTGATATACTGCATCGTTTGAGCAAAATGCGCCTGTTAATTTTCCTTAGCTCTTCTTAGATTTAGGTCTTCAGTTGACAATCGACAATACTACAGTTAGATTCTTTCAATGAAGTAGGTTCATATGTCTTCTAATCGAAATATGTTTCTAAATGTTGTAGGAACGAGTGAACTCTGTTCATGATAATGGTGAACTGTGAGTTGGTTTCAAATAAAAATGTCTTGCCGTAGTTTTTTGCCTGTCCAGAAATGTGTCGCAACTAATAATCAGCGCCTTGTGAAAAATAGCAAGATGAGGTTGTTCTTGATTTGGAGACAATCAGCTTAAGTAGAGATGCAGTGTGGTTCAATAGCTTTCAATGATTTTTCATTATGTGAATTCGAGTTTTATTTTTAGAGCTAATGATGGTTCCGAATACTTGTTGCATGTCAGATTTCTCATCCTTTCATGAAGTTTTAGATGCCTATGGATGTGCTCTTTTGACTACGTGAAGGGAGCTTCCTCAGAGATTGATCATCAGTTTTCTTCTATCTAACAGTATAGTCAAACCTAGTGCATGTACGACTCCCTGGCAATGTTTCCATCTCGAGCTACTTCTGAGATCATTGAAGAATTATCCTTAGGACATGGTTCTAGTGTTTCTAGTTCATTAAAGTTTAAGCTGAAGAGGGATCAAACAGATGGAAAGAGTCATGTGTATCCAGTGGATGATGAGCCTGACTGGATGACCAGTGAAAATCACTCCAGAACCACATTAAAAAGTGGGGACCTCCTCACCAGAAGCGTGCTCCAAAAAAGCCCGATAGAAGATTTGCTCGTCAAGCATCTGGAGCAGGAAATGCCGAGCCCCTTTCTATAAAACAAGCATTAAGAAGGTTAAGCATCTCTCAGGCGTCAGAGGTGGCTGCAATGAAGAGGTTGTTAAAGCCGGCTGGCTTACCTAGTGTTTCTGAGGCTAGTAAGATCAAGAGATTGTATGCTTCCTTGGCCGTCCAAACCGATGACTTTGGTCTTTCAAAAATATCTCAAAATGGGAATGCGACAGAAACATCCCTGATGCCAATGGAGAGCACCGTAAATTCATCTGACAAAAGAGCTGAAATCCAGCCAGTGTCACAAAAAGACATGTCTGTTGGAAGTGTTGCATCTTCTTCAAACATGTCAAGTGCAATGACTCAAATGGAAGGAATGCTGGATGAGACTGATACATTCACAAAGATAGAAACCAATGGTTCATCTTCTGCAGCAGATTCAGATAGTGAAAGGAAGGTTATTTCTAAAACAGTATCTGTGCCTTCAGCTGGTATTAAAACTAGGAAGGTAAGCATACACCCATACTTGATCAAGTTATCAATGAGGAACAAGGCTTTCCAAAGTAGGAAAGGGAAGAGCAAATCGAAATTGATACTTAGCAACTCTAGTGAGTATGTTGACAGCAATAATATTGATGCAGTATCTTGCAATACAGATTTGTCTTGCCTGAAAGAACATGGAGCTATGGCATCCTGCAGTTTGAATGCCAACATCACAGTTTGTACTAAAGATCCAAACGATGGTCTCGGAAAACTTGCCACTACCCCAAGTGTGCCTAACTGTATGAGTGATGCAGGAGCCTTAGTCAGTGAAAGATCAAGGTTAAAGGAAAAGCGAGAATGCTCTCAAAGTAGTCTAGGTGATCATAGTAGCAGCACAACTGTAAGTGAGCAAAGCAATCTAAGTTGCTCCCGTGGGAGGGGGAATAAGCCCCGCATGTCAGAGGATGTAAGGTGGCTAGCAATCCATCAATTTTTGGTGCAAAATGGAAAACTTAGATTGGAAGACTTCAAACTTCTCAGAAGGCTTGGTTCTGGGGATATTGGGACGGTTTATCTCGCAAAATTAGTTGACTCAGATTGCTTGTTTGCAGTGAAGGTCATGGATAACGAATTGTTATTTAGACGGGAAAAGATGCTCAGAGCACATATGGAGAAAGAGATACTTCAATTGCTGGATCATCCATTTCTTCCAACGTTATATGCTCATTTCACTTCAACTAATCTCTCCTGTTTAGTTATGGAGTACTGCCCAGGTGGTGACTTACATATCCTTCGACAGCGGCAACCAGGCAAGTGTTTTACTGAAGCAGCAGCCAGGTAATAATAGTAAATGATAACTTTTTTGATATCTCAGTGACTGCACTTGAGTCAAGCTACTTCTGATAATAAACTTAGTTCATATAATGTGTGTTCTTTGAATATTAGATCTTCAATGTGTGTCTCTACATAATGCTCTCTGTGGCTCAATTTTATCAGTATGCTTGTAGCGGTAGTATAAATATTTTGTCATTGCACACCAACTCCATGACATTTGATTAACACCAGCACCATTAGTGATATAGCAGAATTATATGTCAAACCTAGTTAACAGGACAATCACTTTTGCTTCTAGTAGAAAGCATCTCTTAGTGAGGACTTATCTGCAGGTTTTACATTGCTGAAGCCCTCCTAGCTCTCGAATATCTTCATATGCTGGGCGTAGTATATAGAGACCTCAAACCTGAGAACATTCTAGTTCGACAGGACGGCCATATCATGCTCTCTGATTTTGACTTGTCATTAAGGTGTACTGTGAACCCTACTCTGGTAAGATCATCATCCTTGGGTGCTCATGAGCTTTCCAGGAAGCTATCAAGGCATTATTCTGAACTTGGCTCCATGGAACCACCCCCTCGTCCTCATCCATCACGGGGTCAAGTTTCATGCTTCACTCGACCAACATTTCGCAAGCAGAAATTTGATAGTTTTCCCCAAAATAATCCTCTGCCATTACTCATAGCGGAGCCAACAGATGCACGCTCGAATTCATTTGTTGGAACGCATGAATACCTAGCTCCGGAGGTAATCAGAGGAGATGGACATGGAAGTTCTGTAGATTGGTGGACACTTGGGGTATTTTTTTATGAACTACTATATGGCAGAACACCATTCAAAGGTGTGAAAAATGAATCCACATTAAGCAATATTATCTCCCAGCAACTGAGATTCCCAGAGGTCCCAGCTGTGAGTTCTCAAGCGAAAGACTTAATAGCAAGACTTCTGATGAAGGAGCAAGAGTGCAGGCTAGGTTCTGTCAGTGGGGCAGCTGAAATTAAGCAACATCCGTTCTTCAAGGGCCTCAACTGGGCATTGGTCCGCTGTGCTGTGCCTCCTATTACCCCGAAGAGTAATGATAGTGCAACTTCCTTAGCGACGAATCAGAAAAGCGAAGCCAAGTGTCTGGATTTCACAGCTGATGGCAAAACAGTGGAGTTTGAGCTCTTCTAAAATGAGATTGTATAGGCTGTTACCTCAATAGCTGTACAGATCCTGGTTTAGTCCTTAAATCAGGATGTTTTTGGTTTCCTGATAATATGAATAGGATATGTACATCCTTTTGAGAAATGTTAATATGTATGCCATATACAAAATAAAATTCTTCAACCTTTTTTCTATAGCCCTAGTAACTTGATTGCTGTTGCAAGTTGAGGTTGTGTATAATTTCACGAATGGATCAGACATTCCATGACAGAGTGAACCGATGCAATGATACATTGAACTCCACTTCAATTTTCTTGTCTGCTTTGTCTAATTTCAGTTCCAATATGTAAGAACAGGACCACTACGCAATATAGAATTGATTCATCCCAAATTTGCAAGCACCGCCTGTTCATGTAAGACTATGCTTATACATGTCGACAAGTCCAACAGCCCGTGCTATTTACACTCTATGGCTTCTATGATATCATATCATACAATGTAACTCTTCTTGAAGAACTTACGTGCACGCTTTTTCTTTCTTGGATCCAAGAAGTTCAAGGCATTAATTATCTCAACATCTTCATCATTCCATAGATACTTGGCAGCAGTTGGATTGGCAAGCAGCTGCTTTGCAACTAAAAATCCTGCAATAGACCATGTCTGGTACAGACGTGCCTGTTTCCCTATGAAACGTGCTTGCTTGGTGTCATAATATTCTGGCCATTTATCCTCTGCAATCCGCCTTTCTGCAACCTCAACAGCTCTTCTGGCTATATCCAGTCTATTCATTTTAATACTTGCAACAGCAAGCTGGTACAAAACGAATATCATGGATTAGCAAGAGTATACAAGCTGCAGCACTTCCTCTTTATCAAAAAGTAAATAAAATGGATAAAAACAATTAGCACCGAAAACCATACGTTAGCATGTAGTCAAAACTTCCATTCATAGTACCAACGAACCTTGGATAAATGCCTTAAGTACAAACATAATGCATTCAATAGGAGGTCGATCAAGGTCATGCTTTGTGAATTGCACAGCAAAGGCATACTAATCATATAAGATATGAGTTGGATGTAAAGAGTCGTGAAAAAGAAAACAAATACAAGAGTACAGGTATTTGTACATCTTCCGTATTCACAAAAGATATCAAATGAGTCTAACAAGCCAAGAAAGATGTTGGGTGTTGAAAAAGAAATTGTAACCACTCAGATAGGATATATGCTAACCTGCCAAAGTAATGTTGGCCAAGAACCTCCATTGTGATACAACCAAGGCCTGCGAAAATTTAATCTTAATATTAGAAAGGGGGAAATGTTAAGAATTTCTAACAATCACATGAAAATAGAAGCTGCAACTCTCACGTATTCTTAGGATCACTGCCTGTAATTATTCGCCATTCCTGACCCTCAAGAGCTGGATAGCATATCTTCAATGGCATATCAGCAACTAAGTCAGACCAGCGAGCCTCTATAAGGTCCAATATGGCATGGGACTGGTGTGTTGTTGCTAGGCTGCTGACAATTGACCATAAGTTGCCAAGGGAGAAAAACCGGAAATCCATATGGGCAGGCTGCAAGTTTCCAATGAAATAGCCTCCCTTATCAGGCATCCACTCAACCAGCCATGGAGAAACCTGATCGGGGTATATGTTAAACTTGTTCACTGCATCATAGGAGTACTCTTCTGTTTTGTAACGGTATATCTCATTAAGTTTTTTCATGTCAATCCAGTAATATTCCCTTATATGGAAAGACAACGCGATAAGACGATTATTCAAGGCACGGAGGAGGTCCAATGATCCATCTTCTGGAGTGATCATCTCACGAGCACATAGAAGTGCAGAATAAAAGAGTGCCTGCAACGAGAAAGCAAACATTAGCGCTTAGCATTGTAAATGGAAAACAGAAAATCCCCAAAAAGTGGAAGTAAAATCACATCAGCATTTGATTTCTTCTAGTCAGTTTAACTATCATAGAGCAATCCAGGACTGAAGATTAAGATAGCCATGACAGTAGCAGCTACTAATCAAGAAAAAGAAGTATCACCTGAATTTCTAGAGGGTGACCGTGAATTCCCATTCGTCGATCTATCATACATGAACCATCAGTGACCAGCAATGTTGGGAACATGTCAAAGCCGTCAGCCAAACAAAGCTTCAATATCATCTTGATCCCAGTCTGGACATCAATCCTCTCCTGAACTGAGAGATCACCAGACAACTTGCCATAAGCACGCAGAAGTATAATCCACCACAACCCTGAAATAAGGAACTAAAGTGTGAAGCTCAAGCATCACAAGCTCTGCTGGTACATCATGGAATAAGGACAGTGCCCCAGTTACATCAGAAGACTAAGCAAAATGCCTAATACACCGTAAGTTTAAATCAGTTAATCCTAATAGCATTCAACAAAGAACTCTGAACCACATTTGCTTGTACAGATTACTTGCCTGAGTCAACCGGTGCAACACGCCCTATAGCAGACTCTCCAAAATCCGGATCCAGCACTTCCTCTGTTGCTGGTTCATCACCATCAAGTGGGACTGTGCGCACCTTGAAGCTGGCAGGCATCAAACCTTGACCAGGACTATGGCAGTCAATTGTTTTTTCCCAGCTCTATCAAAATTGCAGGATAAGTAATAAAGGTCAGACTATTTAGCTAGAGAAAAGGCAAACAGCAGCTACAAGCAAACTGCAAATACTAGTTATAGCTTAAAACAAATTATTTGCAGTTGGGCTTGCTGCTATTTTACCACACTAGATTTTCAAACTTTTAGTTTGTGAAGAATCCTCATTAAGATAGTTCACAAGGTCAAGAAGGTAACTTAGCACTGATTGCACAATGGATGTCACACAGTTTCCCAATCAACAAGCACAAATGGCAGCATGCAACTATCCCTGCAAAGAAGAAAGGCAAAGTACCTGCAGTTGGAGAGTATGAAGAATGAAGTTCTTGACGATGTCGTACTCCCCCTTTAGCAGAAAAGCCATCCCTGAGGGTATAAATCCCGAATGAAGACTTGATCATAGTTCAGAACATTTGCATCGGCTGGGTCATTTGCAGCAATGGTCCCAACAGTTGCTACAATAATAAACAACTGATTCACGTAGCAGACGCCAAGCTTCATCGTCAATAGTTTCTCCTTTTTTCTTTGCCACCAAATGCTTAGGTGCTCCATGCTTAGCTGTGGGAGGCAAAGGTCCAAATGTGACATTCTTCTCCTGCTTAACCTTATGCTCTCCAACCTCATGCCTTAGTGGTTGGAAGTCATCGATTCCAACAACCTTCTGTGCAGTTAATTCACTAAGTATCTGGCTAGTCATAGTAACCGATTCCTGTAACCAACTACCATTTCCATCAGTACTCATTCCCTCAGCACGTTGGCATTGGCAAAGTAGTAATTTCGGTCGATCCTTTGCTACATTTTCGAAACCCCTACTGCATCTCTGAAGTATTCTCAAATTTGACAAAGGCTTTGTCGTTCCATAGCATGAATGAGTATTGGATGGCAAAGCAGCCATAGGTCCTGAAACAACATGTAAAGCAATCTCTGAAACTCCAGCCATAGCAACGATAGAGCTTTATTATATAATTGACTAATCAATTAATATGAACGAATTAGCAGCAACAAATCAACAATTTAGAGGCCCTGCTCAAAGAATCCGAAAGTTAGATAAACCAAGTCAAAGTTTGGTGTAAAATTTTGCAACAGATTCTGAAGTATCCAGAATCACATAACTGAAGTAAAGAAAAACACGCATTCAAACTCAAATGTTCTCCGAGAGAACAAGAAACGAGAAAATCAACAAAAGTAACAGATATTGAAAAGAAAACAAGCTCGATTAGTGCATACCTTCGTAGAGACTAATTGCTCCCTGCATGGGAATCACGGCAAATCGAGATAAGAATCCTAACTCGAACTGTTGTTATTTATAAAGAAAACACAATATTTCACAATTGGAAGCTGAATAAATATTAGAAGAATGAATGAAAAATAAAATGAAAGAAGGAAGAAAGATTAACAAGAAAGAAAGCAAAGATGAATACGGATTTATAAAGACGTAGGGTGAAGTCGGTCGATAACAATCGCAAAAGATTACTAACAACAAACAAAATACAAACAATAGAGCACAACTGAACAGAACAGAACAGAAGGGAACAAAGCTTTGAGCTTTCTTTTGGAAGAAACCAATGGAAGTTCAAAATTTTGTGGGCTAATATTTCTCCTTCCATTTGTTTTCGATAGTTGCATATGGGCCAGAATCAAGTATTTCTGTTGGCCCACTTTAAAGAAAGAAGAAAAGAAGTGAACCGACTCTCTCTCATTTCTGTTGTTTTTAGTTAATTTGTCGATGCTGCAACTTGTTGCAGCAGAATTTGTTTGTGGACGGAATGTAGAATCGTGTTCAAAGCTATACCAGTCTGTAGTCTAGATGAGAAAGGTACGTTTTGAGTACTTGTAAAATATAATAAACAAAAACTAATTTAGAAAATTTTAATAATAAGTTTAATTTTTATTAAAAATTATAAATATAAAATCTGTAATACATAACTTTTTATTTTTAATTTTAAAAACATTTTATAAATATTATATAATATTAACTACAAACTATAATTTTTTTAAAATGATAAATATTTTAAAATTTCAATCTAACGTTTCCAAAACTAGAAAACTTGAGTTGTCATTTTTCATCGGAGAAAAAAACATAAAAATAAAGGTACAATCACGAGGACCGTGCTGGAAGCCTGGAACAGGCCAAACCAGGACAATGCTTCGATTTTGTCTTATTCAATCCCATTCAATATTTCTTTTACTGTAATATAAAAATGCTTATTTCGAACCCCTTATGATCCATGCTTGTAGTCAAGAATGCTTTTGTAAAACTCGTATCCGTTAAATTACTATCCATTTTAAAACGTTTTTATCTCATTCTTTTGCTTTAGGCCATGTTTGTAACAGAGCAAAAAATTAAAATTTCTTTAAGAAAAGCTTGGAGAAATATTTTTATTGCCTTTTTAAAAATTATACGTACAATTATTTCATAACATATTATCTATTTATATTTTTAAAATTTTTGAAAATAATTCATACAATTCGTGCGTATTTTTAAACTTAAAAAAATTAAATATTAAAAAGTCACACCAAATATAATCTTAATACTACTTTAGTCTAATTATAATATTGGCACCATCTCCAAGTACTCTCATTTTTATTTTTTTAAAATGAGCAAGTTAAATATACTATCGCATAATAGGTATTTTAAGACAAACATAAGTTTAAAAAATGTGTATGCAAAAACATATTGTTAAGTCTAAACCGATCTATGTTAGATTCGCAAACTATCTATCTGATGAGACGTGAATCGACTCAATTTAACTGATCTATTTGGTAATTAGTAAAAAGATCAGTATTGTCAGACCGTAACCACACCATCAGGATAGATCTGAAAATCATTATTTTGGGATCTAAACTAGTCCAAATTTGCAAATAACATGTTCAATCATACAGACCTTTTTGATTCGGATTAATCTAGGCAGTTTTTAGGTCGACCCACTGAACCGTCTCAGGGTCGACCCTGCTGGGTTATGGAAAAGACAATCTATCAAAATGACTTGAGTTCGATTCTATTCACGAATAATCACTATTTCTTCTATTCATATGTTTCTTATTTCTCCTGCTTCAACTCATCACTGTCAGCTGCGGTTTCGGCTCACGCTATTCGCTCTGGCTTCGAAATCAAGTTTTTCTCCTTATTGCCAAATCTTTCTACCTATACTTCCCTCCTGCGAGCCAACCCGTGCTTCTTACTGTGAGATCTCCTTTTAGACAATTTCCTCTTTGATGGGCGTTGAAATCATATTGTTCTCCCTCTGGCCATCTTCTTCTCTTCATTCACAGCCCCAATTACCCCTCATATCTATTCAGTGGCTCTTCGATCTACTCTTATGAAGCGATCGTCGATCCGATTGATTCGCCAGTGACGCTTGCTATTGGGTGGTCCGAGAACTTTCCTTTTGCTCTTTATTTATTCTTCCTTATCTAATCAAGTCAATTTGAGTTATAATCACCGCCGAACTGAAGCCTTAGATTTTTGGCCGAAGCTTTATGTCGAAAATTTGACATTGCCTACCTATAGTTAACCTCTTCACCTTATTGAAACTTTTCTCTCATCGATTGAGCTCAATTTCTGCGCAGGATGCTGGAAAGCGCGGTTGTCTTCGTGTCACTATTAATCAGGAGATTCTTATTACCGGCATCCCCCTCTTACTATACTGTCTTCGTTATTGGATTCCAATGCTGCTGATATATCTTCTAGCAGCATAAAGTCTCTCTTTGGCTCTAGTTTCGCCGAAATCTTGTGAGTCGGCAAGACTCACGACTAAGGTGAGTTGTAATACACTATAATCGAATAAATTGTTGTTGAGTTACATGCCACTTTTATCAGTAAAGAGCAGGGAGCTTTAACATTGTGCAGCTAAACCAGTTTCTTAGCTTGTATTGTCTTTGATTGGCCTGAATGAATTTGACTTGGCTGGTCAACTTGTCACTCATTGATTCGGACGGTGAGTTGATGATCGGGTCGGTTCCAACAATACTAAAAAAGATTTTTAAAAATATCTTTGTCTTTTGTGAGATCACATGCAATACCTAAGAACTATGGGCTACTATATTACTCGCCAAGTTTAAATTAATTTTTTCTTCCACCTAGTCATTTCTTCTAAAATTTTTCTCTTATTTATCTTATCTTCATTTGTTCTAACATAGGGTGTGTTTACGTTGAGTTGAACTCATTTTATTCAAAAGTGAGTTTAAAAATTAAATTTTAAATTTTAAATTTTAAATATTTAATAAAAATAAGTTTTTATATTAATTTTGTATTAAAAATGAGTTTTAAATTTGAATTTTGAAAATCTTTTTAATAATAAAATTTTACTTAAATTTTTTTGTTTATTTTATATTAAAAGTGAGTTTGAAAAAAGTAAAACTTGGGTGGTATATAAACACACCCTTATTTTCTTCTTTTTGTATGCGTACACGCTCACTACCGCGATCATCCTCTCCTGATGCCGGTAGCCTTTTCATTATCCTCCGGCTTTCCTCGATTTCTCTTTTGCCTCTACTGTCCTTACCTTCGCCATTGTCGCATGCGAGGGGGTGGACCGCGACCATGTGTTTGAGAAGCCATAACTTCACAAGCCTTTCGGCCGATAAAACAGTCGTCCTGAATTGTCGAAATCTATCTTCCCACCTCATTGATGCTTTACTGCTTACCATTTCGATTAGGAGTTTGCTCGTGTGCGAAGACGAGCTTGATCGCTAGTTCGGCTAAAATTTTCACTTACGGCTAGCTGTATTCTTATTCAGTCTAATCATTCTTTAAATTGAGTTAGGTCAGCAATTTTACCTCTTTTTGTTATTTAGGATCTTTCTCTGGCCGAAATCCTAGATCACCGAAATTTGACAAGCTAGTGGGCCCACGATCAAGGTGAGTTGTGACTTATATTTTGTACTCTTTAAACTTGTCTTTAAGACCATTTGTAATCCATGTTACTTTAAGTGTTGTCCGGATCAATAATCGGGAAACTCCTCATTGTATACAACTCCGACTTGGACGCGATTTCTCTTCATTAATTTGGTAAGCTTCCCTAAAGCGCTAGTACTAGCACTAACTTAGTTTTATGATTGATTTTGAGGATTAAATAGTTAATGATCAAATCTTAGTTTAGGATGCACCTTAGCATTAACTATTAGGTACTACAGGAAATAGCATTATTAAAAATTAGCTTTGGTTCATGCGAATGTATAGTAATCATATATGTATATGTATCAGGACAAGAGTGTGAGACAATTGAATTTGGTTGGCGTTAGCTTGCATATCTGAGAAGTATGAACAACAAGTTAAGGTTACTGTGTCATTTTTCTTCCAAATTATCTTTAGATTTTTGGATATGTAACATCTGCTTCAACTCTACGGCATATCTTGCCATTTTCTTTACATATTCTAATTAGACCCTTATTATGCATAATTATATGTGATGCATGTTTACTAAAAAATGATAAATATATATAATAGTATGATAGTAATTCTAATATAAAAACTTATGGTTTATTGAAATATTATGTGAGTATTATATGGAATTCAAAAGTATGAATTTCATGTAAAATAAGATTGATATGCTTCTTTATGTTTTTTGCTTTATGGGATAAATAATTAATAACAATTATTTTTATGAGTTTCATATATAATTTGACAATGATAGGATGCTATTATGCTTCCACCTAATAAGCTAATAAATTATTTTTGGTGATTTTTATGAATTCTAACTAAATTGTATTGATTAATGTATTTGTGAATTTTGTAATGCATTAAGGTAGGTGAGACTCTGGAACTAAATTCATAATTTCTTCTATTCTTTCTCGTCTCTTTTCCATCTATAAATTAGGTGGGCCCACATGCGTGGAGGCGGTACCATAGATAAGTTAAAAATGCGGTCCATCCTGATTTTCTAACTAACGTGATTGTTGCGGATTATTGAATGGTGTTTAGTTGTCGAGTGATATTGATTTATTTATCGATTAATTTAATGATCGGTTATAATTAGTATTTTATTATAAACTCACTATTTACTTATTCTATTTTTTATTTTTCTATTGATTTACTACTTTATGCTACTTAATTCCTTTCTAATCGATTGATTTATCAATGAATTATTTATAAATTATTTATCCAACTATTACTTTATGATTTGATATCATGTATTTTGACTAATTACTTATAAAAATTAGTTATGTTCATCGCTTATATATAGATATTTATTTGAAATGTTGAGAAATGTCTTTCATAAATCACAAAGCATATTTGTTTGGTTTTATTGTATGCTCTTGACTTATTACATACTGTATTGCATAGAACTATTTTCTTCCTACTAAGGACTGAGCAGATATGCAATGAATCAAGACTTGGTGGGATTGATTTGATCAAACCTGTGTATTTTTATACATACACAAAGATAGTGATCAATATATTAGATAATGCATTAAAAATTTTAATCAGTGTATTCTACTTTTCACGTCACTGAGATTGGGCTCACTTTTTTTTTTCTTTAGCCTCTCCCAGATCGTTCGAAGTACTGGTAGACTATAGTAGATGCGGCATCCTTCTTCGGGCTAGTGAATAGATGATATTTAGTTGTCTCTAGTGTTTTTCCATTTTACATATATATGGCTTTATGGCGTCTCTAGATCTATACTATTTTTCGCTGTGTGCTCTACTGGTAAATAAATTAATTTTAGATTGTATTAGTTAATGGTGATTATATATGTTTTTTGATGGTCTTAATTTTCTTTGAGTTTGATATTATTGAAACTAGATATGTTATTGTGGTAATTGTTTAAATTTCTCCCTTCAAGTTTCTAAAGGAGGTTTTATCGAAATTTCTTCTTAAGAATATGTTGAATTTTGAGTTAGACTGAATTTAGTATTAAATAAGCGTACTTGACTTGGCCGAGTTTGGATTTAATTTGGTATTAGTTTATAACAGTCTCGATCATAACCTCAGGTTCGGACGTGACATCACATTCAAAGAAACTTTTTCTTCTTATTCCATAGGTCAATTACGGCAATCTTCTTTCTTCTGCTTTCGTAGATCAGTCACAGCAATATTCTTATTGTTTCGATGACTTCTAAATCTTCTTTCTCTTCATCATGAGGGTTCTTCCTTTTTGTTTTTAATAAGATTTGATTTTTTAGTTCTTCTTTTCTTCGATTTCAAACTCAAGAAAAGACTCCATACCATATAATCGATGGCATTTATTTTTGTTTTATTATTCATTAACTAATTCAACTTGATGGTGTAGAAGAAGAAGTGAAGAAATAGAAACTAATCAGAGTATTGAATAAACCATCAAAGGACAATAATGACATGTCATTTGCAGAACCAGGCAATCAGGTATCCATCTGCATTATTGCTCTCTGAAATACTGTTCTCTTCTTCGTGGTTTTTGCCTCTAAAATTGATCAAGCGATCTCTTTTGTGTATAAACATCTTTATTTATCAATTTGATTGAATCGATTAATAATTTGTTTTCTTTTTGTTTGGAATTTGTTGAGACGATGTGAACTCAATTGTGATTATTAGCACATCAAGTTTTCTTCTTCGTAGAGTGCAACAGTGCTAATATTTCTTTCACACGAAATGATCTGATCATATATTTGCCAAGTTCCCTTCTACTTAGTGGATTAATTCGGTGACCCAGCTGATCAAATGAAAAATCTAAAATTTGGAGATATTTCTGAATCGATGTTTGGATCGAATCTACGAACATTATGGTAGAAGAACGTAAAAGAAAATGAAGTTTTAAATTTTATTTTATTTGTATCACTATTCATCTTGCAACAGTTTGTAAACTTAAATGTCACAAACTGTGAAAAGATGGATGCATTTTTCTAAACAATCAAATGCATATCATAAGTTCAGAGTCACTATTAGACAATACATATAGATAATACAAAGTTTGGCGTTTAATCATTTGGTGAGAACTGCATCATCTTGCCACAACGTACTTGTCCTAACAATAAAAAAAAAATCGAAAAAAGCTCTTAGTTGTTTGCCATGTTGCCTGCACAAGAAAAATAAGGCATCGGCATGTTGTTAACTTCTTCAAGTTACAAAATCTACTTACTGAAACATGTTGTCAGCAAAATCAATACAAAAAAGTGAAAATATCTAAGTAATAGTGGTGATGACAAAAAGTCTACGAAGCAGATGGCCAATCTAAACAGCTGAGTCACAAGATCTTAACAGAGCTCTTCTACTCCAAGTATTATAAAACCAGTTCTTAATTAACGCTAATGCAGACGGCAGATGATAGCATGATCGTCTAAGTTTTCAAACGATCACACCTTCACCGCTTGGAGATCCTAAAACAGTATGAAAGCGTGAATACTCTTCCTTCTCAGAAGTGTTTTTAAAAAAGAGTTTTTTTTAAACAAAAAATATTTTTAGTTTTGAAAAAATAAGCTCTATTTTTTATTTTAAAAAAATAATAACCAACAATAGGATCTTACGACTTATAATTTTTTATACTTTCTAAAATTTTCAATAAATTCTGTAGAATAATTTAGAAGATTTATTAGAGAACATGAAAAAGAAAAAGTTGGTATGAAGAAAATGGAAACAAATCCAAACATGCACTAAAGGCGCTCTCATAGTCTACTCCACAAAATGTTCTGTTTTTTCTCTAATGCTATTTCACTATAGAGTCAAAATCCAATCTTATTTTCTAAGGACGTGTTTCGAATACCCGAAACAACAGTTTCTTCTGCCAGAATTAGAGTTATAGACAGGTCACGCATTATAGTGATATACGAAACTAAGAACTTTACTTTCTTGTGGATCTCTACTTCCAAAAATAAATAAACTCTATTTCTAACACACTTTCAAAAATACAAAAGTAAACTCCACTTTCAACCCACTTCCAAAAATAATTTAAATGCAAAATTCAAACTCCACTTTCAACCCACGTCAAATAACAATTGAAAAACAAAAATTGAACTCATTTTTCAATCTATTTTTTCAAAAACCTTACTTTTCACTTACATTTCTGCGAAACTCATTTACGTGCACTTGAAATAGGCCCTAACCATTAAAGAATAACTAGCACGAATTCATCCGTTCGTTAATTCATGGGTGATCAGCAGCAGCAAAGGATTTGCTTGAGCTGAGTTCAATAAAAGTTTGTTTCTTTGTGGTGAAACCTCGCGAACCATGTACGCTCCGCCGTCTTATAGTCAGTGCTCATTGTCTTCATTGGCGACATTGTGACCATGGGCCTAACACCTTTGCCGTGGTTAACTTCCTCTACTCGCTCCCCTCTCACTACTAGAATCAACGCCACCGGCAATCACGACTTCGCCTTCGCCGCCGTAGCCTAGTACCACTAATAACTCAACCTTCTTTGCTACATGGTAAGAGTACGAGGCTAGCCGGGAAAGAGAGGGGTGGTTCAACAAAGAAGCATATTAATAGGTGTATGTGTAGGGAAGGCGGTGGGAAGGAGAAATAAAGGACAAGTGGAATCGGTAGAAGAATATAAAGGTTGTTTGCATGTACTGAAAATTTGAGCTTTTGAAGTAAAGCTGTTTATAGTACTTTTAGCGGCTGTGAAACTTTTGCTAAAAAATAGTTTTATGCCGAAAAGCGTTTGAATAAATGTTTAGCATACTATATTGTTTGATACTGAAAGCTGAATATAGTATTTGACTAAATTTATAATAACCAAAATTTCTATAATTATATATTATTAATTTTTTTAATTAATTTTATAATATAGTAAATTTTTAATACGTTTTAATATTAATGTTTACAAATTTAATAGTAAATATGTCATCATTAATATCATAATAATTTTGAATAATATTTGTAAAATTATTAATATTATTGTAATGTATGAATAATATTTTTAATAAAATTATAATATTTTATCTATTAATATTTATAATATACAATAAAATGAACTATTGTAAATTAATAATTTTTTAATAATATTTTAAAATTTATCAATTATATAAATATTTTGTAGTAACAATTTTAGAGTACCGTAACAAATTCAGTCATAAATAATCTAGCAAATTATACAAATAATATAGTCATAAATACTGTAGCAATTTAAGAATACATTCATAAGAAAAAGTATTAGCATAACATTCATAAATTATTTATATTTTATTTGCAAAAACATTCTGGATTATAGAAAGGAGTCAAAGGGCAGTTCCATGTACAATTCAAGAAACTTAAAACAACTGATGCCTCAATAATGTGCCTTTTGCCAAAAACATAAGGTTATTAAACAGCCATCATGTGCTGTTATGAAGGCACTGAAACACCTGCACAAGCAATAACTTGTAATTTCAGAAAATAACTTAAATACAGTAACAAAGCGGGACTATCATAAAAGATGTCAAAACATACTTAGAAAAATCATCCAAAAGCTATTAAAAAAATATCATCTTAAACAATGAAAACTAGAAAACAAATATTGTTTTACAAAAATACTTGATATACTTCAGAATTGACCTAGAAGGTGCTCAAAGCAAAGCACCCTAAGAGGTTTAGAAAAGGGAACTGAACAAAACAACAAATTACTAGATATCTATGTTGCAGAATCTAACTACCGCTATGAAACACATTAACAAATCAATGTTAATGTGTAGTACAAGAGATCGCAATGAATAACTGGAGGGTCATGGCTGTGCAGGAACAAGAGTCCAGTGCTTCACTGCCCTCAAGTTAACCCTCCTATGCTTCTGTTTGTACCTATAAATTAACCAAGAACACTACTTTATACTCCACAAATATTCAAAGAAATACAAAACAAGAAAGAATACTGACAAAGAATCAATCTTCTCCCTCCCTTTTCTTGGATTAGGAAGGAATCAAATATTCTTATCATGCCCCCACAAAATGAACTCCGATCGGAGATTACAATTTTGGACCGAAGAAGAAGAAAGCGCATCCGAGGAAGTGGTTTGGTGAGTACATCAGTCAGTTGATTTTGTAATAAAATATGAATGACGCGTAGAGGTATAAAAATAGATGGGCCGGCCCGACCCGAGTGCAAATTTTGAGGCCTGATCCAGCTCGTTAGTATGTTATATTTATTTATTTTTAAAATAAAAAATAAAAATAATAAAAAATTAAAAAATAATTTTAAAAATTATTGATAAGTATAGAAAATATTACAAATTTGCAATATGTATATAATTATACATTTGAACTTGTACTTGTAATATTTTTATTTAAAAATAATTCTGAAAATTATTCAGTCAAGTCTTTATTGTGAGTTATATACTGTATTTTTTTGATTACAAGTTTTCAGTCTTTCAAATAAGTTAGCACTTCAACTATCTCACTAGTAAGTTGTTCTGCGTGTTTCAATTATCCTTCCGGCTGTACTAAATGCCGATTTTGAAAACACCGTTGATACAGGAATAGTCAAAATACTACTTGCTAGTTGAGAGAGTACTGGATATTTTGTTGAATGTGTCTTCCACCAGTTCAAAATATTAAAATTTTTTAGGTTTTCATCGTCTTCTATATTGACAGTTATTCAAGTCCGAAGAAGACTGCATGCTGCTTGAAGTTAAAGATGATGTTAAATTTGAGGCATGCTTGATGTAGATCAAAGACCAACAGATCATTTTTTTCTTCTTACTTTGATGAGTCTGTGCCGGTGTCGTTTGCTGTTGTTGATTCTGCAAATTACCAAACCTAACTTCATAAACATTATAAACTTCGTACAGCTTGTTACGTAGTTATTTATAATTGAATATCGAAAATATCTAATTACATACCAATATATGTAAGAGTATTAGTAAAATACACAAATTTAAATCTAGGATCTAACATAAATGCAAAACAAAATAAAAGAGAAATACCAGACTAATATTTTTTTAATTTTTTAGTCATTATTGTAACTATAGATCCAAGTAATTCATCTGTTACATGTAAATGTAACATAGTAAATATATTAAGAATCGAATGTAAAACTAATGGAGAAATATGATAGTAAACACCAGATAATAAACCAGAGCATTATAAAAGTTTTTAAAAATTGTACAAATTTTTCAGCAATAATTTAATGAGTTTTAGTAAATATATTGTTACCTATTCTTGTATTATAGAAAAACATAAGTACATTTTTATAATCTAAAATATACTTTTTAACATTAAATAAGTGAAATTTCATCTTACTGGCATATTAAGATTGAACTTTCGGGGTTTTAAATGTTCTGCTATGCAATATCTCTTAAATTCAGCTAAACGTTGGTTTGAACTAGTAATCTAAGAAATAACAACGCGAATATCATTAATATATTCACTTATCAGCTATATAGCTGATTGTAAGATCAAGTTGATAATATGGCAAGCACAATATTGAATTAGTAAAATTTCTCCCATATATAAGCTTAGCACCATCTCAAAAAATCGAATTGTTTTGGTATTTGCTTAAGCATTATCTACGATGATGGAGACAATGCAGTTGCTTATGCCCGATTCTTTGACTACACTTATAATGCGCTCAGAAATATTTTTAGTATCATGTGTGGAATCAATAAATTTAAAACCAATAATTTTTTTTTACATAATCCATTGTCTATCTGAATAATGTGCAACAACACTTAAATAATCTTATTGAGCTCTACCGCTCCAAATATCAGATGTTAACGGAATAGAAAATTTAATGAACTTAATTCAGATTTTAATATAGTGCGCATATTATTATTATAATAAGTAATAATATCGCTTCTAATAGTTGTTCTATCAATTTTTTGAAATTATGGATAATATACTCTTTTAATATGTTTTTCATAAAAAAATGCCTCACCAAAATTAATAGGTAAATACATAGCACAAATCATACGGGCAAGGGATTTCATAGCTACAGTAGAATCATAAGATCAAGTACTTATCGAACTACCCGTATTGAATTGAATTTGAATTTGTGAAGGTTTCATTCTGATTTCTTTTTTGGAAATACATTTTTTACCATTTGCTATTAAATATCGGATTCCTGCACTAAAATTAGTAGTTAAAAGGTTTTTACAAAACCTATATTTCGCCATTTTTGATTTAGTACCATCACTTTGCACTGTATATTTGATAGTGAATTAGTTCTAGACTTTAGAAGTTGTGACTTCTAAACATTTTGTTGTTGTCAAAGTCGATTCTGAAGCCGAACTACTTCCAACACTTGGAATTGAAAAATTTTATTGCATATTTGATAAAAACTTCTTCTTTATATTGGAGGAACATCATCTCCTTCCTCCATACGGGCAATATCTATCTCTTCTAAATTTTGATCGTCTATGTTATAGTCATCTATATCAAAATTAATAGCACAAAAATTTGGTTCCATTTGAAATAATAACTAAAATATTTGGAGAATTAGAGAAATGTGAATTTAAGAAATAAAGTAAGAAAAATTATTTTTATAATTTTATATGAGTTTGAGTAGAATGAAAATGAGAATTGAAGAAGTTGTGTAAAAAATAAATAAGAATATGATATATTTATAGGTGAAAAGTTGAATTTAAAAAAAAATTAACGTTGCAACCAACGGTAACACTACCGTTGTCTACCATTTCAACGGTCATGTTGACGTCAGCATGACAGTTGTTGTTTATTTTCTTGACCTGATCAACGATCAACTTTGACCGGTTAACGGAACAGTAATTGATGGATCGGCAAACCCGGCCCGGTCCTATCTCTGGTGACGCACAAAGTACCACTTTGAATTTTCTCCATAATAAAGTGAAAGTCAATGACAACATGTTTCATTATAAAATGAAAAACTAGATTGGAGTACAAATATGTAGCACCAATATTGTCACATATGTGACAGGAGTAGTTGAAATTTGAACACCTAACTCAGATAGAAGAGAGCAAATCCAATTGAGTTCTGCAATAGTGGAGACAACAGCACAATATTCAGCTTTCGTAAAGGAACGAGTAAAAGTTCATTATTTTTTTGAACTTCAGGAGATTGAATTGCGGCCTAAGTACACCACATAAGCACTGGTAAAGGTGGATCATCTTTGTTATATGCCAGTCAGCATTCGAAAATGCATGCAAATATAGAAGTGATTCACTATATAAAAATAATTCATGATTTAGTGTACTAGATAAATAACGAAAGAGGCGTATGGCTACCCAATGGTCAGTTGTTGGCCGATGCATGAACTAAGAGAGTTTATTTACTGCAAATGCAATATCCGGTCGTGTGAGAGACATATATTGAAGGCTCCCAACTATAGTCCGAAATTTTATTAGATCACACAAATTTGTGCCGGCATGAAGTGTCAATTTTGGACTGATGGATAAGAGTCATGACCGGCTTGGCATCGACTATTTTAGTTCGGACAAGAAGATCGGTAATGTGCCGTCGTTGAGAGAGAAAAAGACCATTGTGTGGAATTACCTCAACACCAAGAAAATATGACAATGATCCAAGATCTTTCAATGAGAATCGTTAGGCAAGAAGTTTCACAAATCGTTTTACCATATTCTGACTGTCTCTTTTAATGATCAGATCATCAACATGGATAAATAAGTAAATAAGATTTCCACCTGTATTAAGAGTGAAGAGTGAGGTGTCTGCATAGAGTTGATGAAGTTAGAGTTAAGTAAAAATATTTTGAGCTCGTGATACCAAAGCTCGTGGTGCTTCTTTGAGATCATAAATAGGTTTGTGATGTTTGCAAATATGAGTGAGAAAGTTTGGATCAATAAATTCAGGTGGTTGAGTCATATAGATATCTTAAGATAAGTGTCCATTAAAAAATGCATTATTAACATCAAGCTAACGAAGTGACCACCCCCATTGATGGTAAGACTTAGAACAAGACGAATAGTTGTTTGTTTGATAACTGGACTAAATGTATCATTATAGTCCACTCCGGACCGTTGATGAAATCCGTTAGCAACCAAACATGCTTTGTACCTATCAACAGAGTCATCAGATAGTAATTTAGTGCGAAAAATCTACTTACATCCCACAATATTTTGTGAGGAGTCAAATGGAACAAGTTTCCAAGTGCCATTTTGAAAAAGAGCATTAAACTCTTCGGCAAGGATATTTGAACAAAAGCATCAAATCCACTTATATGGTACTAGAGCCACCATTGCTCTAACGAACTCTATCTCCTCTTATATTTTTTTTGTTCCTTTCTCCCTAGCTCAGTAGTTTCAAATACTGTCAATGGCTAATTTCTCTACATCATCTATTACTTCTTTTATCATCACTCAATATTCCAATCAACAATTGATTGCCATCAACGTTGTCACTCAAGCTCCAATTAAAACTCAATGATACAAACTATCTCTCATGAAAATTTCAATTCAGCACTCTTCTTATTGGTTTTGATCTTATTGGCTTTATTGATTGATCTAAACCGTGTCCACCACCCACTATTACTACAGACAGTTTAGTAATTACCAATCTAACTTATACTCACTGGAACATCAAGATCAGTTGATCTTCAATGCATTCATTGCATCTATATCTCCAAACATTATTTCATTCATTGCCGGTAGCACTACCTCCAGTGATGTTTGGCATATTCTTGCCAAAACCTATGCCAAGCCAACACGCGGTCGCCGTTTATAAATTTGATTTCATTTCAAAAATCCTTAGAAGGGTTTTCAAAGTGTCACGGAATACTTACGGAGAATTAAAGAGTATACCGATGAACTTGCACTAATTGGTACTCCTATGGATGCCGAAAACCTACTTGAGGAAATTTTAAGTGGTCTTGTCAATAAATTTCATGATCTTTTTGTTGCTCTCCAAGCTCGCGAGACCTCAATTTTGCTTGAGAAACTATATAAAAAGCTCCTCGCTCTTGAAACCAATCATCTGAATGTAAAATTTAAGGCTCAACCAATAACAGTGACTGTTAATCCAGCACACAGAAATTCAAAGCCTCGTCCCTCTTTCAGCTCTGATACTATGTAGAGAATTGTACTCAATGACTTATTCTTTTATTGGTATGAGCACATATATATACACTCAAGGTTTTCAAAAATTAAATATTTTTAAAATCAAATCTTTCTAAAATCAAGTCAAATCAGATCTTTCTAGAATAAAATAAAATCTAATCTTTCTAAATAAAATCTTTTTAAATTAAACACTCCAAATATAGGAATGAATCAAATATCCTTATCATAATCAGTATGAGATGGCCTGTATGCTTTAGATATTTCGCTATAGTCCTGAAACAGATGATTGTAAACTCAAGTTTTTGTAACGAACACATGAACAGAAAAAAGAAGAGGTTCCTGGAGATGATAAAAAAGAAATTATAGGAATCAAAGTCAAACTTGAGCATTGTACAACAGTTCACAAAAATCCTTTCTTACAGGCAGTGGGTGTGGTTTGCATGATTACGTCAAAGCTGTTAGGTTCAGAGTATTGTTTTGCATTTGGTTTGCAGTCCTGTATGAAGTTAGTGTTTCACAACAAAACGTTAGATTTTGTTTACCGTTTGAGCTGCTAATTTGTTGGAGAAGACGGCTACCACATGAGCGACAAAGATAATGAAACAATGCAAGAGGTTTTCTACATGTCGCACCCATCCTCGATTATAAAATCCTAACAAATAGGATTCCAACGAGCGGTGGAGAGAAGCAGTAGTGAGGATAGCCTGCAATTAGAGTTCTGACGCGCTTGCGAGCTCAAGCAGCAGTGGGGAGGAGGCTAGAGGAAAAAACCTTCCGTTGATCGTCATCGGGGACGGAAAGAGAAGGAATCCACAGGGAGGGGGAGAGGGCAGCGAAGAGGAGTGAAGAAGAAGAAAATCGGGAGAGAAGAAAGAAATGGAAGTCTGAGCGGCAGGAAAGCTCATATACCATCTTAATTTTTCAAACTTAGGGGACGTTTGGTTGGGAGTACTTTTTGAAAAGGAGCTTTTAGGAAAGAAGCTTTTGGATAAAAAATATTTGGAAGTGCTTTTTTTTAAGGAACTTTTCAATTGAATATGACGAATTTGCCTTTTAATGTAGAAAAATTTATGTATAATTGTTTAATGTATATAATAGCCAATATTAACATCATTTTATTTTTAAACATTTATTATTCATATACCGAAATAATTGTTAAAAATGATTTCATAGTAATTTGTATTGATCTAAATATTAGTTTGGAATATATTCCTCATTAAATGGATATAAGAGCATGAACATATTATTATATATATAGTCAAATATTGATTAAAAATAATCATACATTTGACATTCTTATTGCAATTTCATCTCGATATATGCCAGTTTAAAATACTGTTATCAGTATTTAGCTGAACCGGCTGAACATCCGACATACTGCACGATTCATCTTCATTCAATGCAACAAAACTTTCACGTTCTGCAACAGCGAATGCATCATCGTAAACGTCTGTCTTCTAATAAAGTTATGAATCGTCATAGTGGCAATGAAAATGCCACGTTGAATTTCAAATTTATATCTGGGCATATGATTCAAATTTGCAAATCGAGCTTTCACATGCCAAAAGTGCGTTTAATAATATTTATGCATGACGAATGCAAATGATTGAACTTTTCTTTTGGCCCTTCAGGCTTCGCAGCTGTGCAATACCTGCACGCTGAAAGTCACTCAGATGATATCTAATGTCTTCCGCAGCCATAAAATCTTCTCTGTGTGGATAACCAGCATCTACCAATTAATATTTATTGCCTTTAGGAAGAGGGAAATCTGGCCTATGTAATGCATCGTCCAATATCCTTGCATCGTAAATACATCTTTCTCAACCAGCTGTCACAAATGTGAAGCACATGTTGAAATCACAAACGGTCAGAATATTTTGAGTGAGATATCTGTTACGGCCAATATAAGGTATACCATCATCAGCGGACAGTTTAGCCTCTATATGCGTCCCGTCCAGAGGTCCAATGCAATCCTATAATGATATATTCAGATATGAAAGTTATGAAAAATAAATTTATTTTTATATAACATTATGAGAAATCACTAATGAAATTGCATACTTGAAACCAAAGAAGATATTGTGTATTTTCTGATCTATGGTAGATTACACTGTCATTGTATCGTGGATATGCTCGAATCAAATCTACTGCTAAAATTAATATCGCTTTTAATGTTCTACGAAAGTGTTTGTGAATTGTTTCGCCCAAGTGATTAAATATATCTTGAACCAATCTATTTGTAGAACAGTGTGTACAAGTTAATAGGAATATGCCAACGCTTTGCTGAATCGTTGTTGCTCGAGTTGGCTTCAATCCGTAACGTGTAAGCAAGATTTCACACAATGCAAAAAAATACTTTTTCTCATGCGAAAGTTAGAATAGCATCGACTTTCATTTCCCGCTAATATTTTCAAACTATATTGATGATCCGGACGTATAGATGTATGACACGGAGTTTTCAGCATATAACTTTCGATATAAACAGCTTTACGTAGACGTGACATAAAGAGGTGCATCCATTCATCTATACCTTCGTTATTATCATCCTCACATAAGAACAATTCAGAGACGTACAACTATCATCATCATCCTCCGAATCAGCTATTTATCTATAAACAAAAATCATAATATATAAGTTATGCTTTAATGCATGAATAACATACATACAATAAGACCAGTTAAAATCATAAACTAAACACAATTCTCACACTACAACAAGCATAATGCATGACAAAATAAGTAAAAAGCAATTATCAAGTGTTCGTATATATAAACCTACAAATCAACGGATAGAAACATAGTGAATCCAGAACGACAAACATACGGACACAATAACATTAACCAAATCAAGAGAGCTCTACTACACAAAAAGATTTTCATTTTGATATATTAGTACAATAGAGTGACTCAGGGGTTCTTTTTCATTTGCTCCCCGAGTTGTTCTTCAAATATTGCTCATAACTGTACTCTAACCATGACACGCGACATTCATCATCTCGCTGCTCTCTAAGAATGGACCTGTTATCTTTTCTTTTGAATAACATACAAGCATGATTCTAGAGGACGCCGCCACGCTGGATTCCTCGAGTTTGCTTAAGTAATTGCATGCATTCCGCCACATCACTAGATGATTTTCCTAATACCTCCACAAATATAGGAGCTTTTGCAGGTATGGCTTTTGCAATGGAATCCAAACTCTGTTATAGTGACATTTTTTTTGTGGTGCTGCTACTTCAGATGGCGCTCTAGTAAGTCTGGAGCTGGATGTAGGAAACCAAGTCTTTCTCAATCATAACGGCATGTTGTACATCTTTAGGACCATCAGCTGCTTTGTGAATATCATCACTATCTCCATTGCTTTTTTCGTCGCTTGGACCTTTCGGTTCATCTAGGTAGTCTCTATCAAGTTGTGATGAGGACTTTACACCTTCTTACGCGTAGAAACAATTCCGTCAAATAGACGACTGTGCTGATTACGAATTAAAAATAAATCTTTATCCTTAGATTTTCTGTACTTAGAGTCAGCCTATTCAAATAACAAATTATCAGCAAATGATGAAATTGAAATAATAATATAAATATAACATAAAGTTTGCAAGGAGACATGTACCTCAATCTTTGCATCCGACCACTCATCAGTAGCAACGATCTTGTTGTTTGCAGCGTTCTATCCCAAACCTCTCTCATGGAAAACTAACTTTTTATAAATAATAAATTCAGCTCTCATATTATCCCAACAATTTTTTAGCTGTTTCTGATTATAGTTCTCGTTAAAGTAGTTGTTGAATGCACGACGAATGTTAGACCAACCATCTGTATTGAAATGTGATGAATGCTTATTACCTTTTCTGATATCTTCTTCACAAAGTTCAATAAACTTACACAACTATCTGACCAATGCGCAGGGTCTTTGGTACGACGCTTTTTTTGGGCATAGACATCTAATAATCGTATCACGTACACCCAATCATAAACTCTTATCTCTCAAATATATTATTATAAGAATAAATTCATTATGTAATATATACCTATACAATTCCATAACACTGTGCATATCAAACAAATCTACAAGCATGTATTCAAAATCTCAAGCCAAACAAGCAGATACATAAATGACAAACAAACATAACAAAGTGATAATACTAAAAGTTGTGTATATATATGGACTTTTCTTTGGGTATTTGAAATCGTGGCAACAATTATATACTACAAACAGAAGCATCAAATATTATAAGATGGGCTTGCATTTACTAGCATATGACAAAAAAGATAGTCACCGGTGTCTATTTTGGAAATGAAATGCACCCAAAACACACTGCCAAACGAGCACTAATAATCAAGACGCAAAACAGAAAATTCTACTATTTTTGGCATGCATGATATGCAACTCATTGGTTACTGAATCAAAGGAGCTGTAACGTATGAAAATATTGGCATACCAAAGCTTGCTAATTACTTTCTCCAATAATATCATAAAACTATGCCATATCTAATGTAGCATAATTGTACAAGGCAGTGACATTCCACAACAGTCCATTATGCTTTGTTGATGTAGAACAATTTCAGTTCTCCAAGACTTCTCAGATTTTTGTTTCTATGTTATATAATTGCAACAATCATATCATTAAAGCATCCATTCATCGCTTAAAAAGAGTTTACCCAAAATAATACACCTTCAAGTCAACATCAAATTCAACAGTAACATGACATTATTGATTGCTATAAGAATATAATGTGTAATCTCGAAAGCCAATCAAACAACTAGTATACATTTATCGCCAAAATATTCATGACACAATAACACTCATAAATTTAAAAGTTTGAAGCATGTTTACCGATCATTTAAACACACTTTTTTAAAAAAAAAATTATTTCAAACTAACTTTTAAAATAAAATAAACATAAATTTTAAAATTAATTTTTTCAATCAAAACTTTTATTTTTAAAATTCTTAAAATAAAATTTTATTTTTAAACTCAATTTAATAAATTATAAAAACTGAATTTATTTTCAATTTTATTTTTTAATTAATTCTTGTTTAAAAATCCAGTTCAAACAAAAAAAGCATGCCCTTATAGTCAGTTATGAATTGTTAGATGCGTTAGGAACTGCACCTTTATCTATTCAGTTTAGCAAGATATACTTGTGGAAGCTGCATAAGGAACACTCATATGGCAGTTGCTCTAGAAAGTTGAAAGATCCCTTTTAATTTAGAAGACAATAGACAAAGGTAAGCTCAGTAGATATCGTTTTAAAAAAGAATGAAATTAAAGATATTATAATTTGAAAATACACAGAGCAACGATATTCAAAGATGCAAAAAATTGGTCTTCTATAAGAGCCACAAATTAGTATTGTCCGACTTCCCAGCAGTTTTCATTGCTTAATCCTAGAAGCTTAAGATCCTGTAGGATCCATTTAACAATGCTTGCACTAAAAGGTCAAACTATATTAGATGTAGAAGGAATCAGGACTATCATGGCGTTCAGAATCAAGTACTACAATGCAGGCTCTCACACCACCACAGTTATGTACAACATAAGAATATGTTTAATTTTACTTTTTTGATTGACAACAAAAATCTTATATCAAATTTCTATCTTAAAACAATCATCCAATCACTCAATAGATCAATTTTCTTCAATAGCAAACAAGAGAGCAGTTTCAACTCAAAGAACAAAAATTTATAACCCGAAGCTTTTTCTGATTAACAAAGAAATCCGGATTCTCAAGTCAATTAAAACATCAGTTTCAGAAAACACTCATTGCAATCCCAACCTCAAACAAAAGAGAACCTCTATTATGAACTTACTAGCAATTCAAAATTAAAAGAAAATAGAAAAAAATAAAAAAAGAAAGAAAACAGTCCAACTTGAACGAAAACAAATCCACTGACAACTCTAGAAACCATTCGAACACTAGAAAAAATATAATCACGAATCATATGTTAAAAAAAACAACTCTTATAGATCCACCCACAACTCTTATCGGTCAATTCGGATTTCTACCATAAAGAGAGAAGAGAACTAAAGAAAATATACAAAGTAACATAGCTTACACTCAATTCGGCCTCCGATGCCTGGATAACAAAAAAAGAATGAGAATGAGAGATTGTTTGACAACAGATCAGCTATTAGAGGATAAGCTCTGCCGCTCAGAGCTAAAAGGGAAGGAGAGAAATAGAGCTGTACTTTGCCGTTCAGATCTGAAAAGAAAGGAGAGAAATAGAGGTCCGTGCGGTAGGGCACACATATTTGATATTTATATAGTGGCATTTTCATAAATATTGGTTAAGGATAAAATAGTTAGTTTATCTAAATTACTGTTTTTGGTGGGATGGATAAAAACCTCGTTTCGAGAACGCTTCCTAAATACTCTGGCTTACTGTGCAGTGTGTTTTGAAAATAAAATGCATCCAAAATGCACTACCAAATATATCTTTAGCTGGCGCAACTTAGTCATTCGCAATGGAAGAAATAAAGCTGCAGCGTGTTTTAAGATTACTTGCCTTTTATTTACCATCTTAAAATTACCAAATTACCATCTTAAACAATAAAGCTCCAAAAGTGCTTTTTATTTTCGAATGTCTAAAGCCGGTGTAAGCTCAAAAGCCCAAAATAGCACTAAACAGGGTGATAATGGTTCAATTACGATGCTGGCCTGACGTTTCAATCTTACGGCGTCCCCATGGCTCTTCTGGTTAGTGATTAGTTTTATTTTTGTTTTTGTTGTCCACTGCAGTAATTAGAGTATTTGTAGATTAGTTATGTTTAGATAATATAATTAAATTTTAAATAAGAAATTTGGTACCATAGGTGGTTGCTAGCACCTTGCATCACCTTACTCTGGAAGCAATTACAAGAGTCTCTCCAGCTTGAGCATTGTTTTTGTTTTTTTTTTTCCTGTTATACTGCGTGTTATATTGTTCGAGATCGTCTGAACATTATATATTTTTATCAATACATCACAGCATATAGATTCATCAGTTGTAAATGCATAAAGTATATCTTGTTGATATATAGCAATTGCTGCTGTAATGGTTATTTCATTATTGAAAACTGGTATTATTTTGTTATTTTTGATCTCTTATATATACGTTTTTTAATTTGTAGAAAGCTTTATAAAAAGAAACTAAAATGCGAGAATTGAGTATACAAAGTTCTTACAAGATACCGTAGAAGAAATGGCAAAAAAATAATTACACAAGATCTAAGAACATCACTTTAGATAATTAAGTCAAAAATAGTTTAGTTTTTATTCATTATTTTTTTATTATTCTTGTTTCTCTTTTCTAATTAAATTCAATTTATTCTTACATTTTTCGTTACTAATTTATTCAAATATTATTGTCTTCAAACTTGTTTTACTTTCCCTCGTTTTTCTTATCCTTTATTTCATTTCTTTTTCTTCAATTTATTACTATGCAATTCAAAAATAGCAAAAAATAATGTCGAAGTAAGTTTATTGGAATCATGAATTCAAGATGACCCTGTTTGTTTTGAGCAAAAACGAGTCTTTTTTTAAGTAGATTTCTGGAAAGCTGAAAATTCAGCTGTTAAAGGTAATGCTTCAGACAAAAGAAGGTAATGCTATTTCACGTTTATCATCTTGCAGTAAACTCGCGTACTAAAACAAAGTATATATATAAATAAAAAAAAGTTTAAATTAGACAAAAAATATATATAAATAACTATATATATGTATAAATTAAAATTTTTTAAAAATTAAGAATTGTAAATATTTTAAAAATAAACAATTTTGAAAAGATGAATAGATTAGAAAACTGATGGCTGATGCCAAACATCACCAACTCATCACAATTTTGTTTTCTTAATGCTTTCCATAGATGAACCACGAATGAACAGTACTGTTTGTCTGTTGTAGATATTTTTTTGGCCAACCTGTTGCTAATCTTCAGGATCCAATCCACACGAATATTCTATTTTCACGAAAATTTGATTACTATTAACAAATAAAGTTAATCAGCGAATACAACTACTAATTAGCATCAGAAAATAAACGAGAGATTGAAAAATAACAGATCCGTTTTGGCTAAATTATTTCTATAATTAAATAAATTTTTATAATATTATAATTTAAAATTTTAAAAAATAAAAATTTTACTTAATAATATTTTACTATATCAATTTTTTAATATCATTCAAACTTTTTATTAAATTTCTTTTTTAGAAAAAAGTTTTAATATTCTTTTAGAAAGAACAATCAGAGAAAAATAATTTTTTAAGAATCTTGATTGATGATAATTGTATATAGACGACGAGTGCTTTTAAAATAAGATATTTTTTGAAAAATAAATTTTATTTTTAAAAACTAATAAAAGTTTTTAATAAATTTATTTATATTTTTTTAAATTTTAAAATAAATTTTTATATATTTATAAAATTTAAATTGAGAAAATAGAAAAATTAAAAGTTGTTTCTATCAAACGCACTAAAGCAAAGCGAGCCCAGAAAGAGGGTCTTTCCAAACTGACGTGTCACGTTCTCGTTCTTTTCCCCGCGCTAAAACCTCCAAACTCACGTCTGACAATGAGGCCACAACCCCCTCGTGTCACCGTACACGTGTCATTTCTGTCTCATATCTTTCCTTTTTCTCTCGCTCTCTCGTGTGAGAGTTTTCAGCTCAGCTCACTCTCACTCCACTCTAGAGTTTCCTGTTTTCTTTTTTTTTTTTTGGTTCGCTCTCGCTTTTGTAGATTTCGATCCGTCGTGAGATTTGTGCCGTTGTGTTCTTGATCAGAGCTTGCCAAAGTTTTGTGGTTCCATTAATCTCGTGTATGGCGGCATTCGCGATCGCCGGCGTTCGGTTTCCGTGCTTCGTCGCCTCCCGATCCGGATCCAACGATGATCACCACGACCTCAGCCACTGCCGCACAGTTTCCTTTCCCATGCGCGAGCAATTTCCTCGTAGCTGTCTCAATCACACTTCTCTCTATCGATCTGTTGGTTGATTTAATTGGGTTTGCTTTTTGTGTTTGTGGACCTGTAATGTGATTCTGTCATGTAACTGTGTGCAGAGTTTGCTTGGTTATTGGTTGATTAACACTAGTTTCTTCGTTGAAGTATCCAAGTTAATCAGTTTGTTTGGATGAATCAAAAATTTTTGTTTCGTGTTAGATGCTTTGAATCATGCTCAACTCTTTTTTTGATTTTTTATTAGAAAGTTGTATGCTTGTGTTATTTTCAGCAGTTGAATGAAAAAAAAAAAAAGAGAGCATTGTATCAGGTGACAAAATGAAACCTTCATGTCTTTGGAGCATCTAGTGCGAATTTGGTTCTGCATTTTACTCTTGGATAATTGATATTCTATTAAAGTTATCTTCTGTGGCTGTAGCATTGGCAATATGCTATATAGATACTGATAAGTTGTTCCTTTTTAGGGAAGGTTTTTGCTGGTAGTTCTGCTTCAAATACGGATGTAAGACTTGCTAATGCTTCTGGAAAAGTTCTTGTTCCTGGGGGTGAGGGCGATGGTTCTTTGCCATCAGAGGAAGCGACCTCAAACGATATTCAGGTAGATGCAGCACAAAGAAGCTGTTTTGATTATCCTCAAACATTGCCTTGACTGTATTCACTATTTTATCATCGCAGATTAGGTTGTCTTGATATTAGTCATACATAGGTTGCAAGTCATTCAGTTGGTAGTGGAATTTTGTAGGGTGTTCTTCATGTAACGCATGTGAACTATACATGCTTTACAGTTGATTATGGTTGTTTTGCATGTCCTGCTCAGGCAATAAGCCTTAGGCCTAAGTGTCCATGGAAGGTAACAAACTTTAGGCACTTGTGCTAATTTATATAGAAATTCCTGCTTAGGGTTCCCTACGCTTCTTGATGTTTCTGAACCAAGATATATCATTCTTTGAGAATAGAGGCTTCTTCTACATATTTCTGTTCTTCTGTCTTACTTTTGTCCAGAATATGTTTCATCTTGTCTTTTGGAATTCTAGGAACTTGAAGATATAGTGGGTGCAACCATGGATGGAAATGTTGATGGAGCTAGCAACTTGAGGTCTCATGTTACTGACAAGATTGAGGAAGCACTTTTTGAGCTAGGAACTGTCCCTCCTCCCGGTAATGGTCAGAGAATTTATGAAATCGACCCATATTTGGAAGGTCATCGAGGACATCTTGATTACAGGTATCGTCAAACCAAAATTAGTTTGTGATCATTGTCATTGTTGCCAAATGAAAAGATAGTCTTCAGTGCTCCAAGCATTCATAGGTCCACCTTCTCATTGTTCATGTTCTACACTTCCATTTCTTCCTACAGTTATGATTTAATATGCTTGCTTTGCAATGTGGTGAATATGTATTAAGATGTGCCTATTAAAGCATTTTTGGGCAAGTATATCATACATTATAAAATAAAAAAATAAAATAATAAAAAATAAAAACTTATAGTGGTTCTACTTAAAGTTATCCTGTTATGTTCTTGTGTTGCAGCTTCTTTCCCTACTCTCTACTTGCAATTTTACGGTCTTGTTTATAAAACATGATATAATTGAGTGTAGCTAGACATGTTCGCAACTTGCTTTCACTTATACTAGATTTCATGTTTTTATGCAAATGCGTTTTATTTTAATTATACAAAGTCTTGCTGTGCCTTTTTCTTCCACGATTCTCCTATTACAGTGCCTTTGCTCTTTTCCTGCAGATTTAGTCAGTATAAGAGGTTGCGAGAGCAAATTGATAAGTATGAAGGTGGTTTGGATGCATTTTCACGTGGCTATGAGAAATTGGGTTTTATCAGCTGGTACATAAGTTTTATTCGGACAGTGATTTTGATTTCAGTCTCTTTGTTTTCCTTCAATGGCCTTCCTGAGCTATCTACACCTATTTATAGCTACTAGATAAATATCTTACCACAGGAAGAAAACTATTCCCAGCAAATATATATTTTGGTTTAGGTATATTAAGCTGCTAGTTGTGTGCGAAAGATGAGATAGTGATCTAGTTACTTTGATATTTTATATATGCTTATCGAGCTAATGTAATCAGAATTGTATCTTGTATATCCAAGTTGGTCAAACAACTGCTATATTACAAACTCCACCAGTGATTACTGCCTTAAGAAAAAAACCCGCAACTTGTTTTACTGAAATATCCTCTCATAATTATTCCTTTGTGCATAAACTAATGCTCTCCATCTTGCTATTCCAGTGCTGATGGTATTACATACCGTGAGTGGGCACCAGGAGCTAAGGTTCATATTGCTTTTGTTAAAAGAGAAATGCTTCTATTTTCAACTTTATACTTTAGTTGCCGATTCCTTGTCTTTTTCCACATATTAACTGTCTGATCTGTCTTATAGTGGGCTGCACTTATAGGAGATTTTAACAACTGGAATCCAAATGCAGATGTCATGACTCGGGTATGTTTTTCGATTACATATTTCTGTATGTAAGATTGTTTGAAGAATAGTTACTGAAAGTTTATCTCGTCTTAGTTTATGACTATGTCGATCCTATTGATTTTAGGGGCCATGATTCTTGATGTAGACTGCTGACATCTTGTATGCTCCACCTGTTGTTCTTAGATGTGAAGCCTGCTTTGTTTTGGATCTCAATTGCCTTCTATTATCAGTCCATTTTGGGAAAGCGGTAGTGTTCACCATGAGAAAGAGTCTTCCAGTTTAGGGATACTCTAGTAATCTAAGTTCATATGAAATCATCGCTTCTATTTTAAGTGATGCAGCTTATCTAGTAGCAGTTTATAATTTTAATTCATCCACAGTTTATTCCAATTCTATTGTGTATGTTCTCCTTTTTATTGGGGAGTTATGTTGCATCACCAGGTTTTTTTTATATGCTAATGACTGATGTGCATCCAGAATGAGTTTGGTGTATGGGAGATTTTTTTGCCTAATAATGCTGATGGATCACCTCCTATTCCTCATGGCTCAAGGGTTAAGGTATTCTTCTTCTTCTTCTTTATTTATTTTTTTAATTTGTTTATTGCCAAATCAATTTATCATGAATTTAACCTTAGACATACTTCTCTATGTCTGCAACACTTCACATTTTATTTTAGTAGTAAAACATTTCTGGATTTCTTGTACTACTGACATTTGGACTTGTCTTGTTTTCTATTCTGAATTGTGGATAACAGATACGCATGGACACTCCTTCTGGAACCAAAGACTCAATCCCTGCATGGATCAAGTATTCTGTGCAGGCACCTGGAGAAATTCCATATAATGGCATATACTATGATCCACCGGAGGAGGTATATCTTATTTTCGATTTTCACTGTGTGGAATTATTGTAATCCAGCAAGATAAACTTAAAGCTCATTGATGATATCAGCTAGATTTTCCTTGAGCTCATTTCTTGCGAACTATTTTCTAAGTAGCAATTATTGCCTTTTTTTTTTCTTTTTTGTGGCATGTTGCATTTTTACAGGAAAGGTACATCTTTCAATATCCCCGACCGGAGGTTCCCAACTCATTACGTATTTATGAATCGCATGTTGGGATGAGTAGCACGGTATGCCTGCTTCTCGTTGATCTGTTCTTTGAATGGTGAAGTTATGCTCAACTTTATTTTCAAGAGATGGCCTATTGTAATTGAGATTTGTAGTTCGTACCTTTACTTATCTGCTGTTTACAAGTCTTATAAAGCTTTTCATTTGATTAATTTTTAATCATCTATGCATGTTGGGTTTTCTTTATAATAATTCCTTTGTTGATCAACTGATGTGTTGTATTTTTGTTTCCTCTTTTTTAAAAGAATGTAGAATACAAAAGAGGTTAGGGGGGATGAAGATCAAAGTGAACTCGCACTTACAGTAACTTCTGATTGTCTGGTAGATTATGATATGTAATTAAATGCCATCTACAGGAGCCAAAGATAAATACTTATGCTAGTTTTCGAGATGATGTGCTACCACGAATTAAAAGGCTTGGCTACAATGCCGTCCAGATAATGGCTATTCAGGAGCACTCATACTATGGAAGTTTTGGGTATTCCTCCTTATTTTTTGTTTTTTTAAATGTATGTCTTATTTTTATTTCTCTTTATTCATTTATTTATTTATCTATTCTGTAAATGATATCAAAATTGTTTGCTCAAGACTTTTGTAATTCTGATTCTTTTGTTGCCCACTTTTCAAAATGGTGACCTATACCTCCTGAAAATTTTGCTCCTGTTGCTTTAATGCATTTGTAGGTACCATGTTACCAATTTTTTCGCCCCTAGTAGTCGCTTTGGAACTCCTGATGAGCTGAAATCTTTAATTGACAAAGCTCACGAGCTTGGTCTACTTGTTCTGATGGATATTGTTCACAGGTAAAATCATTTTTGTTTAGGTTTCCGATAGAACCTGTATACTGTGTATGTCCTTATACTGGGCAAACATTTTTGAAGTGTCTGGGCAATGTATACTGCTCAGAAATGCTTTTTGCCTTCTATCTTGTCATGAATTCTTTTTAGTGGTGGACTGTGCAAGTGTATGTGAAGTTTTGATACCTACACATTTGCACTTTCCAGATTCTACATATTTTAGGAGTCTCATGTGCAGCTCTCAGTGTCATTAAACTCAGATGCCCAATGAATTAATTAAATAAAGCAATGCTGATTGTAACTGGGACTTTTAGAAATTTGTAAAAGAGAAATTACCCTAGTTCTGGACAATAGACTGTTTTTGCATAGACTTCTATATTGTTTTTCTGTACATCTAGATCATATAATATATTTAATTAAAATCTAAATATGGGATTGGCTTCTTTCTGAATATGCAACGACTCTCAAGATTTCATTGTGTTTTAACTGAGTGCTATTTTCTGTGTGTTTGTATACTCTTTTTCGTTAAGCTAGTGTTGTTCTCTGTACTTCCTGCTTCAAATGCTTGAACCGGTTTACATTAAATTTGAGATTAAGTAGTATATAGATATGCTGGTCAAGTACTTTTACACTTTTTCTTTTGCTCTACAGTCATGCATCTAAGAATGTTCTGGATGGTTTAAATCAGTTTGATGGGACAGACTCCCATTATTTCCACTCTGGATCTCAGGGATATCACTGGATGTGGGATTCTCGCCTTTTCAACTATGGGAGTTGGGAAGTACGTGTGATTTTGACGGCACTTGGGATAAAGAGATTAAAATGTTTTTGCTGATTTTTAATGTTCTTCTGTTAAAATTTTATCAGGTATTGAGATTTCTGCTTTCAAATGCAAGATGGTGGCTGGATGAATACAAGTTTGATGGTTTCAGATTTGATGGTGTTACCTCCATGATGTACACTCATCATGGCTTGCAGGTTAACAGTTCACTGTCTCAATTTATTTCGTAAGCCTAAATAATTTCTTGAAGTTTCACGCTAGTTCTGGCTGTATGTTTCTGATGATTTAGTCCTTTGGTTGGACCTGTTTTAATTTAAGAAAGTTACGATGTGCCTACAAATATGCATTTATGTCAGCTTCGAAGCATAATAGTTAAACACTTTCTTAAGAAGTTAGCATCTTCTGCTCTAGCAATGTGCTAGTGGTGTTGGTTATGAAAACAAATGCAGGTTGCACCTATAACTTTAGTATGGTAAATCCAGGTATCCTTTTCTGGCAACTACAATGAGTATTTTGGAGTGGCTACTGATGTGGATGCAGTGGTTTATCTGATGCTTGTAAATGACATGATTCATGGGCTTTTTCCAAATGCAATCACCATTGGAGAAGATGTAAGCACTAAATTTTATATATGGTGGTCCTAGAGCTGTTTGCATACGTTCATTCATATTTATGGGTGGTTTATGTATGCATACCCTGCCATAATATGGCTCCCCTTTTTGTTTGTACAGGTCAGTGGAATGCCAACATTCTGCATACCTGTTCGAGATGGTGGTGTTGGTTTTGATTATCGCCTTCATATGGCTGTTGCTGACAAATGGATTGAATTCATGAAGTAAGTAAAGTTGATGTCTGTTCAGGATAATTTCATAGTCGCTACAAAATATGAACCCAAGTTATTAGTTGGATAAAATTCTTAAGGAATTAAGAGTTTCTATATTGTGAAGCCCAAACATGTCTGTCATAACCCAAACTTTGAGCAAATGACTTCTAACTGGACTTGTACGTCTTTAGCACATGGAATGACACTTGTTTCTGTTCTACAGTTATATACATTTGTATGTAGCTGAAATATATGTTAACTTCTATGAGAGACTGCCATAACAGATCAAATGAAGAATATCTACTTGCCTCAGGTTACAGGATGAGGACTGGAAAATGGGAGATATTGTCCATACACTTACCAATAGGAGGTGGTTAGAGAAATGTGTGGTCTATGCTGAAAGCCATGATCAAGCACTTGTTGGTGACAAGACAATTGCATTCTGGTTGATGGACAAGGTTTATTCACTTCCATTGTTTATTTTAGTTCCACTTTTCTTCAAATCCATTCAGAGGAAAATTCTCATACTTCCAATGTCTGCATAGATTCACAACCTATTTGCAACTCTCTTCACTATTGCTAAATCAGGAGACAAATTCTCCTCATAATTTTGTTCAACTTTGACTCTTTAAATGTTGTAGTCTGTGATATACAAGTGCTGTCAATCTCTGTTGTAATTTGATGCAATAGTTTTTTTTTTTTGGTTTGGGGTTATTTATTCTGTCACCTTCCTGCAGGACATGTATGATTTCATGGCCGTAGACAGGCCATCAACTCCTCGTATAGATCGTGGAATAGCTCTCCACAAGATGATCAGGCTAATCACAATGGGTTTGGGCGGTGAAGGATATCTAAATTTCATGGGCAATGAGTTTGGGCATCCAGGTAAAGATGCTTGGGTCAAGCAATTTATGAAAGTTTGTCTTAAAGGTGAAACAGTGAGTTATTTGTTTGGTTTTTTCCTTCAATATACAGAATGGATAGATTTTCCAAGAGGTGAACAATTTCTTCCTGATGGAAAGTTCATACCAGGGAACAATTACAGTTTTGACAAGTGTAGACGTAGGTTTGATCTGGTAAGTTGAGAAGCTTTTTTGGAGCAGGTGTGTTTTTTCTTTAAATCTTGTTTGTAGACTAGTATTTAGTTTATTTTAAATGGCATAGTATAAGCAATAGGAAAGTACCGGTCAAAGAAAGAATTTTACTGCCAGCCCAAGCATTACTAACATTCTCTTTTTATTGCCATTTGATAAGTTTGTTTACAATCATTATCCTACTTAAGTTCTTTGGCAAGTTGCATTCATATTTGTGAAAAACATCTTATCATGTTATGCCTCTAGATTCCTGTGGCAGTTATAACATCTTCATTACACATGCCTGTTCAGGGAGATGCTGATTATCTAAGATATCGTGGAATGCAAGAATTTGATGAAGCAATGCAGCATCTTGAGGGCACATATAGTGTATGCACTATTCCCTTAATTATTGAAAAAAAAACTTTATACGGCAAAAAATATTATTGTTAATTTTGTTGCAATAATTTCATATATATTTGTTGTTTATTTATTATTATTATTTAATATGGAGTAATGGTGAATTAGTTTACTCCATATGTTTGTATACGAAAGCTTGGGTTTGATTGTGGTATAAGGTAGAAATTTCTTAGATGTAAATTGAGGAAAAGCTCATGATGTATGTATGTCTTCTTTGAGTATGCCTCTTGTCCTCTTTTGTTATACGTTGTGATACTGTTAATATTCCCAATTATTAAGCGAAAATAACTGACCATCAAATGTGCACGTACCTTTTTTCACGCAATGAGCAATTGAGTTAGTTGTCATGTTTATCATTTAGATCAATTGATTAATTTGATAGGAATGTTATAAAACAGTCTGCTGGTGTTCATCATCTTTTTTCTTCCCCCTCCTGCATGTTAAGATGTTTCTTTTTCCGAAAAATTACATATGGTATTTGGGTTCTTAAGGATGACAATTACAAATTTGTTGCAGTTCATGACCTCAGAGCATCAATATATATCACGTAAAGATGAGGGAGATAAGATGATTGTTTTTGAAAGAGGTGACTTAGTTTTTGTGTTCAACTTCCATTGGACAAATAGCTATTCAGGTTATCGGGTTGGCTGTTTAAAGCCTGGAAAGTACAAGGTATAAATTATCTTACTATGTTTACAACGAGCTAGCTTAATTCCTCTAGTTTTAGGGGCTGTTTTGATGGGCTTTTTACAACTTATAAGTTGAAAAAAGGTCCAAATAGTAGATATGGGGTGTTTGGTTAGGAAACTTATAAGCTACTTTTCTAACTTATATAAGTCAAAAATTAAAAAAGCTATTATTTTCCATCAAGTATTTATGTGTATGCAGTTGTTTATTACTTTAATGCAGACTGCAAGATCAAACTTTTATATAGTTTCACTACTTAATTGACTAGCATTTCAAATGACTTTTGATTTTGACTGAGAATCGACTTGATCTTAATGGTCTTGTTATCTATGAATTGTTACGGATATGTGGAAAGCTGGGCCACATGGTTGAGAAAATGCCCTTAACTTTGATATTTGCATACAGCCTAGCCTGTACTACATCTTTATAGTCTCAAACTTGAGCAGGACATTTTGATTTTGTGATTCTAACTTTCTAAGTTAATGATCATATTGTACAGTTTTAGTGATCAATGTGTTTCAGGATCTTAGAAGAAGTCGTCTATCGTTTTTATGGGTTCTTGAACTAGAAGTCATTGTCAGTAGTTCCAAATCAGGAATTCTATTCTGTGTTAGTCATGCCATCTTTTCTGCCTTAGGTGGTCTTAGATTCTGACAATAAGCTCTTCGGTGGGTTTGGCCGCATTGATCACACTGCAGAGTTCTTTACTACTGTAAGTCTCACTACCTGAAGCTTTTTGTCAACAACATTTTCTTTAAACGAACTCCTCAACTCCTTTGATTCATCTGCAGGAAGGTTATTATGACAATAGGCCCCGCTCCTTCATGGTATATGCTCCAAGTAGAACTGCTGTTGTCTATGCGCTTGTGGAAGGCTAGCTGGGCTTTCAGAAAACCAGTCGAAGTTAAGACTCTCATCTGACAAACAATATGCCAAGAAATGGACCTTCTCATGTGATGTGTTGAGGTAAAGTACCTTTCACTTTATGCATGTGTCCATTTGTTCACGGCAGAACAGGGTAAGATTGGTAGATGGAAAGAGTAATTAGGAAGATGTTGAGCAGCGGATCATAGAAAGACATGGTTTGCCGCAAACCAGCAGCTGGGCCTCTGGAGAACTGTTAATGTGCATTAGGATGTCCTCAAGATTTCGCTCAATAAAATGCAGAATGTGGAAACATGTGTACAGGGCTGTCAATTGTTTTGTTAATTTAATGTTATGAACAAGTTCAAGCTTTGGTAATATTAGCGATCTCTGCTGACGTTCAATATTGATGTTTCCAAGTTTGCTAACTCTTTGCAACCATTTGAACGTGTTCTCCATGTGACGCTGTTACCTTTCGTCCATCCGTCCCCTCTTCAACGTTGGCTTAGAAGTTCAGCATCCGGGTCTGTTTCTGATTAAAGTGAAACTAAGGTCATTCTATGCTATTTATCTATTCAGGTATTGAGCGCTGCTAAAGTTTTTCCACTTGCATAGCAATGAGTTAATGTAACAACATTTTACAGATTAACAATAATTTATGAAGATGATAATTTGGATCTCATCCCGCCTCTTACCTTCCTAGTTGCTTTTTGTTGATATAGGGCTTTATTTTCTTTGATCTATTGTTTGCTTACTTTCAGCTATAACGGTTTTAATGCCCTATTTGGGAGAGTTTTTTGTTTTTTAATTTTTACTTTTACTTTTTAAATAAAATTTTAAAATATTATATACATTTTAAATAAATTTTAATAGTGCAGAAAAAATTTACGTTATAAAAATTTTTTATTAATTTTTTAAAATAAAAATGAAGTTTATTTTTAAAAAATTTTTGTTTTTCAAAAAATTCTTTTTTAATAAGTACCAGCAATGCTTATTATTTTTTTCATTTTTAATTTTATATTTTATATTTTTAATAAATTGTTTATAATATTTTATTCTTTTTTTAAAATTTTAAAATAAAAAAAAATTTTATGTCGTGAAATTTATTATTATTATTTTTTTAGATCTTAAAATAGAGTTTTTTTATAAAAAATTTTAGAAATATTGTTCGTTCTAAAAAAATTTTTCAATAAAAATTCTCAAATATCCACTTAGTGATTCAGAGGAGATGCGGAGTGGGCTCAGTATTTGTTGATAAATTTAGAGCTTTACCAGGACAGAGATAGCAGTGCTTCCCATTGATGAAATCTCAAATTGCTCCGGATAAACTGAATTTTTAAAATACTTTTAAAATAAAACTTTTTTAAAATAAAAAATATTTTTATTTTTTTAAAATAAGTTTTATTTTTTAATTTAAAACTAATAAAAATAAATAATAAAAATATTTTATTACGTTAATGTTTTTATATTTTTGAAATTTTTAAATAAAATTTTTTAGATAATTATAAAAAATATATTAAAAAATATATAATTAAAAAGTAATTTTTTGAAAAAGCAATGCCAAATACATCCAAATTTAAGTTTCGCGTGGTTCATTTTCTAGGAGTCTTGAGCTTTTTAAGTTCAAAAACGTTTTATACGGTACCGTAAAAGGTTTCCCAAAATTTTAGAAGGTATGGATGAATTGTAAGCCATAAGATAGTTGTATGTACAAGCTTTTTCTTAAAAAAGCTTTGAAAAATTGTTTTTATTCAAAAAGTTTATTTTTCAGCTATTTCAAACATGGTTTAATGTTGAAAGTCTATTTCATATCTTCTATCATATGAATTTCAAGACTACAGAAGAAATTAATTGAAGTGATCGTAATTGTTATCTATTTTGCTGCCTTGACTCCTAAGGCTTCTTGCCTTTAACCTGTTCACTGCCCCCCTTTTCTGACTACCCAACTCTGAAGCTAGCCTTCATTTCCAAGCATGAATTTAAGAACCCCCTGCAATGTTGCATTTTCAGGAATATTGCAAATCGAACTCTTAACCAAAACTATCATCATCAATCCAACTAGTAAATTCTCATAAAATTCTCTTTTCTAATATTAGAGTAATATCATAATGGGGAAAACTAATTAATACGAAGGGTATATATATATATAAGAAAACACAAACTTCTGTATTTAACTTTGAATAGACTTAAAATAACTCATGCACAGGTGAAAGAATGGAATGATCACCAACTCGATCGAGCAGTTGCTAAGACACCAACTTGCGAATTTCCATCTCACCGACAAACAATAAAAGAAAGAAACCATAAATCTGAACAATCAATCGGTTCTTAAACTTCTTTCAGAAACTTTTACGTTTTATATTTTGGAATCTGGCTTAACAACTACTTGAGAACTGACATCATACCTCTTGTCTAGGTTTATATAGGCAGAGACAGTGCAAGAGAGCTAGCTAGTTATGTTAGAAGATATCCGAGTATTAATTGAAGAGGACAGAAAGAACAAGAAGAATATTGAGGTGATCTACGCAATGGAGCAGCAACTGAAGGGCGTGCAGAAGGCGAGGAATTCTTCGGGGAACGATGATCATGAAGCTGAAGAGTTGTCAAGATCTGCGTTGTCTGCATTCCGGGCAAAGGAAGAACAGATCGAGAGGAAGAAGATGGAAGTTAAGGAGAAGGTCTTCGCTCAACTGGGAAGGGTTGAGCAAGAGAACAAACGCCTCTCACAGATCAGAGAGGTCAGTAGTATATATATGATTGAAAACATTAGTAATTTCAATTCAACGCTCATGCTTTATTTTTTCATGCGTTTCATTAATTTATTGTCTACGTACTCATGTGTGGGCGTGTTCATGAAGGAGCTTGAAGAAATGGCGGATCCAACGAGCAAGGAGGTTGCTGCGATTCGCCGGAAGATCGATTCTGCCAACCGTGAACTGAAACCGCTAGGACAGAGTTGTCTCAAGAAGGAGAGGGAATACAAAGAAGCAGTTGAAGCATTCAATGAGAAGAACAAGGAGAAAGCTCAGCTCATCAACAAACTAGTTGAGGTAATGAAATTAACTCTGCAATAAAAATTTAAAGAAATCTTCAAACATATACTACTTATATAACAAATTGTTAGTTGTTTTTAAATGTGTGTATATATTTGAGTGTGGCAGCTGGTGAGCGAGAGTGAAAGACTAAGGATGACAAAGCTGGAGGAGCTCAGTAAGAACATCGATTCACTTTGCTGAAAGAAAATGGATTCAGTATCCAAATTAATCAACATCTAATTCAACGACTTCTCTGTTTTAAAGGATGTATATGGTTTTGTTGTGCTTGTGCATGAATGCAATTGTTGCTCGTGTTTGTTTTTGAATTCAGTAGTGTTGTTGTTAATTAATTTGGGGAGAATTACTTAACTCACTTGTAGCTGCTTGTTTCTTCATTCAAAGGGGTTTGTTAATTTGTTTGTACAGAATGATCAGAACTTAAAACTGATCTCTATCTGAATTGTTTTGTAACCATTTGCGAACAACAACCAAGGAAAAATTTTGCATTCTCTTTCTTTCTTTGATTTTTTTTCTTTTTCCCCTAAAACTCTCACGTATCGTGATTTTTACTTTATTTTTATTTTTGAGAGGAAAAATTAAAAAAATAGAGAGAAAGCTTTGGCCTGTTTAACTGTTGTTATTATATAATAATTTGTTTCCTACGATTTAATAAGTCTTCTTTTTATCAGCTTCTCAAGCAACGCATGTAGAAGTCATTGATAGACCCACGAAAATCAGATATGAACAAGAAAGCCCACATTTGAGAGGCCCATTACGGGCCACGTATTTACTTTTTTGTGTTTTTTTAAACAACCAAAAAAACTAAAAATAGAACTGCAGTAAGCGTAGGTTGCAAACTTCCCTTTTGCTTGAAAACAGTTGCTATTTCAAGATCACGCAATTAGTTCTCTTCCTTAAGAGGTTAAAAGAATCGGCAGGATTCGAAAGAAAGACTGAAACAAAAAATCTCCACTTATATCAGGGTTTGTTGGTACATCAATTAAAAGGAGTCCAACAAACTCTTGCTGCCAAAAGAATAGTGCCTGAAGATATTCATATGTATAAAAGTTCGCATTGCTCTGTTCGTCTCTCAAACTCAACTCTGATAGGGGACAACCCACCGAGTTCACTCGCTCATTTATAAGGGACTTTTGGGATTGCGTTTTCCAAATGCTTTTTTTTAATTTTTAATTTTATATTTTTTAAAATATATTTTATAAATATTTAAAAATTTTATTTAAAAATTTAAAAAGTGTAGAAAATTACTATGTAGTGAGATTTGTTTATTGTATATTTTATTATTGTTTTGAAAGTAAAAAAATAAAGCTTATTTTTTAAACAAGATAAAAATATTTTTTATTTCAGAAAATTTTATTTTATAAATACTTCCAAATGTCCATTAATATAGACTTTAATATCCTGCTAGAACATAGAATATATATATAGTGGCGCAGGTTTTAATTTTTGCGTAATCTGTGCAGATCGCACTATGGATCATTGAATTTTGATCCAACGGTTCACGTTGACGCAATAATCTCTAGCTAGAGCAACCACATTCGAGGGCAATTCCGTATTTTCATTGAAAATTTGGCTCGCGTGTTTGAACTAGGAATGGTTTATTCTGATCCGACTTACGAACTCGACTGAAACCGATAGGTATAGTCGGATTTGGATCAATTTCGGGTTGACCAAAAAAATGATTCGAAAATTTAAACGGGTTCGAAGCGGATTCGGATTGATCTGAGATTGATCCGTTCAATCCGTTTAATTATTTATATAATATATATTATTTAATAATTAGAGAACAATAGCAAAAAAATAGAATTTAATTTGTATATATATTTCTTAACTTATCTTAAATTAACTAATTTTTACTTAATTTATAAATTTTATCAAAATTAATATTTTTTATTTTAGATATATCATAATTATTAATTTTTATACATTATTTTTAGAAATTAATATTTATAATTTTACTTTAATAATTTTAATTATTAAACGGGTTGATCCGAATTTAATCCAGTTATTAAAAGGTTGGACTAGAGTTGACAATTATGACCCATATAAATAAATGGGTTGAGTTAGGGTTGAACAATTTGATCCGATTATTATATGGGTCAATACGAAACCGATCCAGGAATTCGAATTGCCACTCCTAGTTCGAACACATCTTCACGCATTTATTCCTTTCTTTCTTCTTCAGAACGAGCTCGCCGCTCCCTCCCGCGAGCCCAATCCCTCCCTGCCGCGCCTTCTTCTCCCCCGCTGTAGATTCAGTTCTTCCATATCTCTTATCATTTCTTTTAGTCATTCTTAAACTATCTTTTTTCCTACTTCAAACTCTAACTTTTCGTTCGTCGTCGGCGCAGCGTTTATTTGCCGGTTAGGATCAAAATTAGGACTAACTAAGCATTAATTCCTCTTCTCCTTTTTCTTTTATGCCTTCTAACGCTTTTAATTTCAGAATTCGTCGCATGTCCTTCGTCATAGCCAGAGTGTTCGAACGTCGGCAGGTGTTTGAATTTCGGGTAGATTTTAGACTTTTTTGTTGCAGTTTTGTGATTTTACCATTAAATTTTTAAAAAAATTTTTTTTTTTATTAACTTCTTCTACTGTTCGTGAAGAAATTTCCACAACAGAAACTTTCTCTGTGAATGAAAAATGTATGATGTTCTTTACTTCTATGTTTTAACACTCATTTTACTTTTAATTATAGATGAAGTTCATTTCTACTAAGTTCCTTTTCTATTTGCTGGAGAGTGTTGAAGACTATCTTCTTCCAGTATTCATTTCTTTTCTTTTTTTTTTTATTTAAATTTTTAATGTGAATGAATGCCGATTCTTGAGCAAAGATTTATGAATGTAAAGGTTGTTGTGAACGACTTATGAAATGTAACGCTTCTTTCAATTTGCTCAAGAATCTGGTTAAGTGTTGAAGATGTCTGGATGTACTCCCGTTTTCTTTGTGAATGTAAATATAATGGTTGTTGTGAATTCTTATTGCAAATGAAATTTTCTTATGTTGTAAATTGTTGTTGAATTCTAGTTATGAATTGTTACTGAATTCTAGTTATGAAATGTTGCATTTGTGTTGTATGTTGTCGCAAAGAATAACCGAGTAAGCATACGTTGAATGCGTTCACGCTGAACATTATTTTCAAGAGCAATTTGATCATTTAACCTGTTATGTTCTCTAGCGGGAGAACGAATTGGCATAGGCGGGAGACACTCTATTCTTTTATTCTCTGTTTACAATAAAACCAACTAGCTATTCTTCTTCTCTTTTTCATCTTTCACCTCATTGCTTTGCTACTACTTGATTCCTCTTTCTCTTCTTCTTTTTACTATGTCGCAACAGTTAACATGTATTCTTATTCAACGCATAAAATTTACAAAAATCAAAACGACACACAACTGACATTTGATTTTGATTTTTTTTTCTTTGAATTTATAGGTTTTGAGGCCTCTTCTGTTTCTCCTATAACGCCATGTTTAGGGATAACTATTGAGAGCCTCGAAGTTGGAAAATAATTTTACATAAATTATGAAAAAGAATCGAAATTTAGAGCTGTTACTCGTACTAATTATAAAAGAGTTGGTTTGGCTATGATAAAATTTTTAGTTTTTGAAATAAAGCTACTTTATTGATGCTTTAAGTGGATATGAAGTTTTGCTAAAAAATAGTTTTATAATGAGAAGTGTTTGGATAAATTTAAATTTTATTGTGCTATTTGATTCTTAAAACTGAAAACATATTTGGCAAAATTGTGCTTATTTTTAGAAAAGATATATAATGATTAAAATAATTTTAAATATATAATAACTAATATATTATTAAAATTTGAATATATATATATATATAATTTAATTTTTAGATTTAATATATTAGTTTTAATTATATTTATATAATTATTAATATTTTTATATTAATATTTATAAATTCAGTAGTAAAGTATTTATCATTATAAATTAGTAATTAATTTTGATCGATATTTTAAATTTTCTATAAATTATATAAGTATTTTATGTCATTGGCCTATCTACCATTCTGATTAAAATCATTTTAGGATTGAATGATCAACAATTATAGTGTAAGATCACAACTATTTCCGAACTTGTCGATAGTAGTATTGTCATATCCGTATCGGACCTTCGGATTGTTGACCAGAATAATAAACCGTTTCGAATCTGCAAATAAACTGATGAAACGATTGACCCGTCACGATTCGTGCTGATTCGGATGATTTTCGGGTCAACCTGTTAAACCGCTCCTTTAGATCAAACCGGTGGGGTCTAAAAAAAATAACAAGAATTCATGCCTTGTTTACCATTCATTGATATGAAAGGAATGAGAAAGATAAAAATCCTGTTCATTGCTAGCTATTTTCTTCTTCGAAAAATTTGTAGGCTTTACTCCGGTCTTCAATCACTTCGGCTCCACTTATCAATTTCATCGCTGCTTCCTAAGTTATTCTCCAGCTCTTCGGTCTGTGCTCGCTATTTGCTCCTAATCTGCCTTCGTCGAATTCGTTGCTACGCTCTGTCGATTTCATCGGTTTGGCACCGACTTCGTCGAATTCTTCGCCTCTACTTCAATTCCACAGCACAAACTTAGAGGTGAAGATTTTGACGAACTAATTAACATTGAGAAGAGTGAGCACAAATCTCTATACTATCATTTCAGAACTATTGATAAACAATATAGGACTAAACCTTTTTTAACAAGTAGGAACTAATCTTGATCTGTTTTAGTGTGTTGTTCCTTAGTTGCGGAGTATGCTGCACTAAAGTTCTATGAAAACACTATGTTTTGTTGTGTAAACCATATATGATCTATCAGGTTTGGTATTTGAAGTAAACCAATTTCTGTATAAGATGTGTTCTTATACGCAAATTATATTAAAGCGTTATCTTGATTTATGATATTTTTGTCGTTTTGGATGGTGAGGTTGACCCGGTAGATCAACCCGCAATCTGTTGATTCGGACGGCAAATCAGATCGTTGTTTCGGGTCGGTTCCGACAACACTGGTTGATAATAGTCTATCGGTTAGCTCTGCTAGAAATAGTTGCTTTTGAGCTTGTTACTTGTCCGGAAGTGATCTAAACATTAATTTTTATAAAGCAAATTTTTAAAAAGTGACTATTAAAAAATAAACTTATTAAAATAAATTTATGAATGTAAATACAGAAACTTACATGAAGGTCACCTTTTGATGAAAGAAAATAAATTTCGGTTATAAATAAAACACGTTCTTTATAAACTTGTTGGTAACTTGGAAGTTCCATAAAAGGTTTATAGTACAAACACAATCTATATCAATTACAGCTCTACCTAACAACTATAATACAATCACGGATGATTACAAAGGTATGTACACATGAAAGTAACAAGAATACAATCACATCAGGTTCAAATATAAGCCGCAGTATCGCAAAACCCTTTGACAACATTATCCAGCAATACAATTGCTAGAGGCCACTATACTATTTAATCACTAGAATTCACGGTTTGGGAGAACAAGAGGAGCTATTAGGGTCCATATGTACAATGCAGCTGTTGCCCACTCTGCAGATCCGAACCCAGACTGATGTCCAGCCAACATCAATCAACTCCGAACTTATTGTTGTTGCGCTTGTCCACCCAGTAAGGCATCGCTGAATACATGCTTGCCGGTGCAAATATCAGATGGAAAAATGTGTAGGAGTAGCTAACTGGCTTTGATTCACCTCCTTCTGCTTCTCTGCCTTCCCCAACTCCTTCTCTATAGAGCATTATAAATAATGGTCCAGCAAAAACAATTCAGTAACAGAAAATGAGCAGTTTTCATTTTCAAATGCACAAAAGCTAATAAGCACTTCAAACACTACACGTTCAGCCTTGCAGCGTTCTGCCTATTCTTGATATCAAGTCAACACTATTCCACAACACTATCAAGCAGTACAATCTTTAGCAAATTAATGCATGCCCTTGGCATTGGCCAACTACTTCCTACAGTAAAAAAGTTTCGACATACCTACAACCTCTTTACGTAAAGTTTCCTTAACAAAAACCCCCTGACTCACCTAATCTCCCCATTACCCTCACACTTAAAAAGATGGATTTAGTTTAACCCTCGCTTGCATCTAAGTTCTGATTCATACAAACAGAATAAAACTTGAGGGAAAAAAGAAAACTATCTCCTAAGGAACCTGACAAAGGAAAAGTGATTCTATGGCCTCTTTCAATGCAATCTAACCTTTTTACAAGAGGAAACATTTTTTAAGCTTACCCTCCATCTATATTTATTTCTACCTACTATTAGATTCAATAAGAAAACTAATCATCCTCGAGGTACTAAAAATAAATTTTTCCTTGCCTGTGGATGTAGAGCAACCACTGCAAACACAACACCAAGAATGATTGTCATGACAATGAAGAAACATTAAGACCAGAATCCTGTCCTCAGGGATTAAACCAGATGATTAGCACTCCTCAGAAAGCAAAAATGTGGCAAAATAGGACACCACCGATATCGCAAGTAAAGCAAGATACCCGCATAAACGTGATCTATATATGAGATAAAAAAACAACTCAATTAAAATGACAACATATTATAGAACAACTATACCGACCGTTTTTGTTCATCTTTCTCAACCAATGCATCGTTCCATGAATGTATGAAGTCCTGCAGTATAATTACTTGAACCAACAAAAAGATCACAGATCCAAAATTTGGTTAGTGTTTTAGAAATACACATAGAAACAAATTATATGGCACAAATGATAACGAACTCCACTGTTCAACGATATTAATAATAATGTGGTCAAGCTTCTATGCCCATTGCTATGTTTTCCTCTCTGGCATATTCTTTAACATACTCTTTCATTATGTCAAGCTTAGAGATTTGCTCCGCTTGATGCTTATAATATAACGATAAGCAAAGTTTTAGACAATCACCGTAGGCTCTGAATGTGTTGTAATAAAAGAGGTTGACAATAACTTTCTAGACATATGCAACCGGCAATATCTTTCCAAGCAAATAATGAGCCCATATGGACTTTAACCCATCTTTTATCGGCATCTAACAGCTAGACAAACAATCAGCAGGATAAAAGATTATACTGATGAAAAGCAAAAAAATTGAAAATTGATCCACAGAGTTGGAACCCTTCACTCTACAATACCAAGAAAACCCACGTACGTGCAAAAATCATAGAGCATCTTAAGTTGTTACTCATATTGATGATGAATAAGTAAAATTGCGTCTGCAATCATCAGAATGCAACAATTACCATGCATAAAGGCATAAATTAACTTCTCCTGCCAACTTATTATTTTATGGATCATGTTGGTTGATGTATCACCTATTAAATCAAGTGTGTTTCTGTACTAACCATTGAATCATATCATGCCACTCAGAAAGGGTACAAATTTGTGCTTGAGATTGATATAAATATAGCAACAACAATCGAACTTGACAAGGAAAAAACAAAGAAACTAAGAAAGGCAAAAATTTGAAGTATTACAGGGTGTCCTTTTGCATCTAATTTACATGTAAATCAAATCGTTGTTGATTAGACTACACATTCTGAAGTAACAACAACCATAGAAATCTAACAAGGGCAACAAAAAGAAAGTTAAAAAAGAAAGGACCAACAATAAAACCTGAAGGATCAAAAATTCTTCAAAAGCATCAGTTTGATGCTTTTTTATTTTACACTGCCGATTAAAGCAGTTTAAAGCATCAAACGCTTTAGTTACTATTCTGTGATTTTTAAAACTTAAAGCTTAAAAAGAGCACCGGAACACCCCCTAAGTAAAGAGCTATAGCTTTGTTATGCCAGTTCGGTGAATTTCTGCACTTTCTAAGCTTCATAAATTAGAATGCTATTGTAGTTCGTTAATGACTTGAATCAATACAGTCTATAAAGGCACATAGGAAGACAAAAAATGTAATGGTAGATCAGTTGCGATCAGTACTAGATCTGATGAAAGCGATAGATCAGTACAGACAAGACAGTCGTGCTAGCATGTAAACATACAAACAAAGCAAAAAAATTCAACGGAGATAATATATTGCATATGCCATGTATATCATTTGGGTGTATTCACGCAAAGCAATATAAAGCAATGTAAAGACACATGAGAATGTTGTTGGTTTCTGTCTCTTCTATGTTGCAGTTTTATTATATTGCTCACTCATATGCAAATACGCACATACAGAAGTAACAAATTTTCATGACCTTGCGTTCTGCAAATGAAAATACCAATGTTCCAAGAATTCGTCTCATCGTCAGATCTTACTTTTTCTTTCTTGTTTTATGCATTTAGGAGATTTTTATGTTTGTCCGAATTAGTGATAGTGACACGTTGTATACTATGCTTTGTCTGCCATGTGAAGCTGGTGAGATCAACAGTACTAACTTCGTAAAACAGACGCTAGCTATATTTGGGATTTCATGAAAGTCTTTAAACATATATTCACAATTTCTTACAAATGAAGACGAATACCAGCGCAAATAATAAGACGGAGCCATCTTACGAAATAGAATGCTTGCGTACAAGGCATTTACCTATTGGGGATGATGGCGGGTATTTTAGTCATGCGGGCAAGAATTCGGTATTCATGATATTAATAAGGTCCCTCATAGCTTAAACAATTTTGAGACATCTAAAGTTTGACTAATATTGGTTACTAATCACTTTGCGTGCATTTTTTCTGAACATATAAGATTGACCATGTTCCTGATGGATGGACCTTTATTTGTCGCCTTGCACACATGACTGGGCAGACTGGACTCGCTGACAATTCACGGCCCGCAAAAAAGGTAATATTTTAAATTCGAATTTGCGTGTGGGGCCAAAGACAAAAGGCCGAGCTAAGGAAGGGATGTTCGTCTCTATTTTATGCATGGTTCGTATCAACTCAGCTTGCATGTACGCGAAATTTCTTATTTAATAGAGTGATGGGAATTTAAAATTTACTGTATTACTATTACCTCATTTAAAAATGAAAATAAAAACCTTGATAATAAAAAATTTAATGGATTCTTTCTCGAGTCCACGAATCCGCGTATATTGGTACCTATGATTTGGTTTTATTAAAGGACAACATAATTAGGCAAGCAATTTCAAGTCCGAGGTTCAAGTTAGTGGTTTTTGTTTGGGGGTATTATTAACATTCTGTCATTCTCGCAATGTAGTGCAATGTAGCATAGGATTCCAATAAAAGAAAAAAAGAAAACCAGTGCTTATACTGGTAACAACATTTTGAAGAAAGTTCAAATTCTGCCGCCAGAAGTTTAAGTAAGGTGGGCGAGATAGAGTTTCAGTGCGCGGCTAGTGTCACAAGCACAAGCAAAGGTAAGCAACAAGAGTACCGTCGGAGAGCTAGAGCAGAGCACTATTGATCAATTGCATGCATGACGGGTCTAATCAAATTTCATCCCAACTGACTGATGATAACCAGCTTGCTTCAATTGTTCCCATCAACTCATTAAACTTCAACTCCAACTCTCTCTCATCCTGGATGCTATATTGTAGCTCTTGCCATCTCTCTACTACACTACATTATCACTATGTAGCAGTTAACTCGTTAACTGTGCATCAGTCAAAACCTGAACTTGAATTTGAACCTGGTCTTTTACTGCAGAAAGCCAAGATTCTGAATACACTATTGGAACTGCAACACTCTCCTCCTAAACCAATCACCGATTGCACACGTCCAGCTACCAAAAAAAAAAAAAAAGAAACAGAAACAGCTTAATTTATCTTAATCCTGTCCAACTAGAATAAGCATCCCGTCCAACTAGAATAACCTCTGTTTATTCTATCTTGATTAACCAGCTTAATTTTGTGCGTTTGTGCAAACAAAAATGAGTATGAGCATTCCGGTTGTAATCTAGGGGTGCGTTTGAGAAAACATTTTTCGAACGCTAATTAATTTTGAATTATATATTTTTTAATATATATTTTATAATTATTAAAAAATTATTTAAAAATTTAGAAAGTATAAAAAAAATTTTATCGTAATGAAATTTTTTTTATTAAATATTTTTATTTATTTAGATAAATAAATAAAACTTATTTTTTAGAAAAAATAAAAATATTTTTTATTTTAAAAGAATTTTATTTTATAAATATTTTTAAACGCGCATTTAAAGATACCACCTTCCTTTGCTTATTAATATTATGTTAATTATAGAAGTGTGGGAATTAATAGACATGTTTAGCAACAATTTGGAACTAAGCATGCATATGAAGCCACAGTATTATTTGTTAAAGAATGGTTTAATTCCACATTTCTTATCAATGGTTCTGAAATGATATTCATAAAGATTTGGGCTCACTTTTTTCATTACCAATTGCTTTTGAGAAGAATCCTAAGTTCGTCACATTATTCAGCTCAAGCTACTTGTTTATCTAAGGCTCGACTAAAATGGTGATCCTGACGGTTCTTCAGGTCGTACAACTATGTCTTGGCGCAAATGTTACAATGTTATCTGAAGCTGTTACAAATGTTATAACGACGAAAGGAGTGTTTGGGATTGCTTATGAAAAAGAGCTTTTTTAAAATAGAGTTTTTAGAAGAAAAAAATAGCTTTAAGAAATAGAGAGAAGAAGTTTTTCTGAAAAGATGTTTGGTAGTGATTTTAGATAAGGTGCTTCTCAAGTGAAAAAGATTGTAAATTACTGAATTATCTTATGATATTTTGTGTTAGTTATTGATGTATATATACTAAATTATTGATGCCATTTTGAATAAAATATTTATTTAAAAATATTATATTCAATAGAGTGATTTTGTATTAATTTTTTTTTTAAAATAGAAAGACTTAAATTAATTATTTTATATAAATATCTGTTTAAATTAAAATTATTATGATTTTGTATAATATTTTGTTAAATAATTATTTAAAATATATGTTAAATAATTTATTAAATATTGAATAATTTGTTAAAATTATTTTAGATAATATTTGTTATTTTTACATAATTGCAAGAGTATGAATAAATAATCACACATTGGTTAAAAATGATTATATATTTGACATTCTCATAGCAATAGCATCGCGATATACATGCCATTTGAAATATTTTCATCAGCATCTATCTCTACCCGTATAATATTAGACGTACTACACGATGCTTCTACGGGTGTTGGGACAAAACTTTCATGTTCTGCTACTGATAACGCCTCATCGGACGTACCGTGCTTCTTATAAAATTATGAATTGTCATTATAGCAATGACAATATCTTGTTGAATATCAATGTGATATGGTGGCATATCTTCTAAAATTTTAAATCGAGCTTTTCATAAGCCAAAGGTACGTTCGATAATACTTCTGTAGGAAGAATGAAGTTGGTTAAATTTTTCTCTTGGACCCCTTGGTTTTCGCAACTGTGTTGTACCTGCACATCAAAAACCGCTGAGATGATATCTTATGCCTTCATCTGTATATGGCGTCATATAATCAGGTCTGTGTGCATAACCAGCATCTACCAGATAATACTTGTTGCCTAAAGGATGAGGAAACTCATGCTCTGGGTTATATAATGCTTCATTGAAAATTTTTATATCGTGAGCACTTCCCTCCCATATAACCAATACAAAGGTGAAGCACATATTGAAATCACAGACTGCAAGAACGTTCTGAGTAGCATATCCTTTACGGCCAATGTAAGGTATCTACTCAGCAGTTGGCAGTGTAGCCTTGATATGAGTTCCGTCAATCGCTCCAATACAATTCTATAATAAAATATTCAATGTTCAAATCATCAAAAATAAATTTCTCGTATTATAAAAAATATGCGTTATTATAATGAAAAATTAATTGTATGTTCTCTAGTTTGTGGTAAATTAACTCTTCATTATATTGGAGATGTGGCCGTAGTAACTGTTTTGATAATTGTAATATAGCTTTCAACACCTTGAGAATATGCCTAGAAATTATTTCTCCCGAATGATTAAACATCTTCTAAAGTAATTTGTTTGCAGATCCGTTGGCACAAGTTAAAAAGAATATTGCAATGCTCTCCTCGATCGTTGTTGATCTTATTGGTTGTAAATCGTAGTCACGTGTCAAACATTGACATAATGTTCGAAAAATATCTTTTCTAATACGAAAATTTGAGTAGCAGCGACTCTCATTTTCCTCTAATATTTTCAAAATAAGTCGATGACCTGTGTGTATGGATGTATGATACGGATTTTTGATCTTGCTGTGTACACATATAGCCGCAGCATGATAACTTTCTTGTATCATGAGTTGTGTCCATCTATCGTTGTCTTGGTTATTTCGCATCATTTTCAGAAACATCACATGAAGCTATAAAAACATCCATCGGATCATCAAAAAAAGGCATCCAAACATTCATCGAATCATCTGAACCACTCATTTCACTACATAAATACAAATATACCAATTAGTATTGAGGAACAACCACTAAACAAACATATGCATTACCGCAAAAACTCTATAACTTAACTAAACACTAATGTTAAATAATTTTATTAAAACCACAATTTTGAATTCAACAATACAAACATAAAACATCAATTCATTAATGCGATAAAACAAACACTTAGTACAATATCAACGAAACAAACATAAGGATTCTTCAAACTTAAATTAACAATTCAAATAACACTAAAAGTTGATGTTTTCCTTATATACTTTTCATAATTAAACTCTAACCACACTAAACGACTTTCATCATTTGGCTGATCTAAAAAAGAATAATGATTAGTTGATTTGGTTAGAAGATTTGTGGAGTAGCTCCAGAATCTTGTGCTCGGGTCGATTCCGTTCCAGCCATCTGATTGAGTATACGCATGCACTTCGAATGATTGTTTGCTTGTCCTCCCTCTGCTCCCGTAGACGTTGTCCGGCTAGTTGAACTTATGACATGCACAAGTGTATCCAAACTCTCCTTCAGTGACTGTCTTCTCTTTGTTGTGTTGGAATAGGCCTCAAGCTCGAAGGAAACAAATCTTGCTTAGTAGCAACAACTGGTGACGGTTGATCACCAAAAGCATCATCACTATTTCACTACCTTCTTTGTTAGGAGTGCATTCAGCTGCGACATTTCTCCCAATTGAAGCTGTTGACCTTGCTATGCGGTCCGACGCAACGCTATCATCAAATAGACGATCGTACCGATCACGAACTAAGGATAAATCCTTACCCTTAAACTTTTTCAACTTGTAGTCAGCCTATGGAAATAATAAAAGATCAGCTAAAAACTAATATTATAAAATATAATAAACACAGTTTTTAAATAACAAGCAGCTAATGTATCTTAATCTTCGGGTCCTACCACTCATCATCAGTAATGATCGTGTTGTTTGCAGCATCCCATCCCAAACCTGACTCACCAAAGACTAATTTCTTATATAATTTCCATTCAGTCTTCATATTAGCTTAATGATTTTTGAATTGACTTTTGTCATACGTCTCCCTAAAATATTCATTAAATCCACGACGGATATTACTCCAAAGTTCTGTATTGAAGTGAGTCGTGGATTTATTACTCTTTCAAATCTCTTCTTTAGCAAGTTTAACAAATTTTCTATAATAACTCTCATACCAATGCGCAATTTCACTACGACGCTTCTTCTTTGGCGTAGACATCTATAATGTATAATCAACAAAAAATCTTATGTCGCAAATATCGTAAGTAAGCTACCATAACAATAATTACAACAACTCTAATACTCAGTTATATTCTTATATTTAACTATTTATCTATGAAGCACGCAAACTCTTACCATAATTATGTTATGCTACTTATCTACGTATAACATCTAAGCACAATATTTATTAAATCATAACTTTCAGAAAATTAATTTTTAGGCTTAGAGAAAAATTCATTCCATCATCAAACTGCAAAACTATCATAAAAAATTTTCAAACAATAAAATCACATATCCAAAAAATTTGCTAAAAACGGCAATAGATATTGCATCTGTTTTTACTAAAAAGAAAACCAAAATTTTTGATTTTATTACTAAAAATCAGATGCAATTATCTGATTTTTATTCTAGCTATACACTTTAGTATAAAGTTTAGTACAAAAAAAATATGTATTAGCATACATTTGTAGTATAAATAAGCATCAGTACAAATATATTATACTAGCTTATAGTTGTAAATTTAAGTGTAGTAAAAGAATTTTATACTAGCATATACTTGTAGGTATTAGAGTTTAGTATAAAAATTTTATACTACCAAATGCTTGTAGTATAGAAATTGCTACAAAAAATACACTAGCTTATGTATTTTATCTAAAGTGTAGTGTAAAACTTTTATACTAGTTATACACTTCTAGTATAAAGTTAATACAAAAATATTTTACTAATTTGTACTATACTAGCATATACTTGTAGCATAAAGTGTAGTGTGAAATTTTATACTAACTATACACTTGTAATATGAAGTTTAGTGCAAAAACAGAAAACAAAAAATTTTCAAACATATCTAAAACTTTTGCTGAAAACAGCAATAGATATTGCATCTATTTTTGCTAAAACAGAAAATAGCAAATTGTGATTTTATTACTAAAAATCAGATGCAATTATCTGATTTTATTGCTAAAACAGCACAACCGATGCAAAAACAGAAAACAAAATTTTTTTCAGAATATATCAAAAATTTTTACTAAAAACAGAAGTAGATATTGCATCTGCTTTTGTTTTTTTTTTTAAAACAAAACATGCCCTCAAAGGATTAAACAGAATATTTTCAGACACAAACATACAAACGGTTACATTTTCAATTTTCTTGACTAGTCATTAAATCACTAAACAGAAACTATTACAGAATATCATTACAAAAGAAAACAAAGCATCCACCTAGAGCTTTCACTTCATTCATTAGTAAGAAAAAAAACTGTCAAGAGAGTTCACACTTTTCATTAAACAGAAGACAGTCATTAAACATATCATTCCTAATTAAATGTCAAGAGTTCACACTTTCATAATTTCATCTCCCTTTTATTTAATGTGAATATGAGATATTATTGATAAGATCGACATTAATGTGAAGAATATATTTTATAGTAATCTCTAGTAATAATTAATTGTCCTCAATAAAAGTCTAAGCTCAATACTATAGCCTCTGGATATAGACAAATGCAAGGTATTATTTATGAAGTTGAAGCTTTTCATAAAAGAAACATCTCATCTATCTAATATAAGCAATATACCTAACAAAAGACAGTTTGAAATAACCTTCAATATCTCAATGCTACCAAGTTAAAAACTGGAAAGATAATAAAGCTAAATACTTCATCCAACCTGTCAAGTTCTATGTTTTAAGAAACTAACCATCTCTAAAGTTTCACCAAAAATCATATAGTGAAAGAAGTATGTGTGGAGGTGAACACAAGTACAAAATCTTGTTCAAACTGTTCAGGTATTTATTTAGAATTATGATGCTAGACATTCATCAACACACAATATCTACGCAAAAGTAAAGTTATGATATTTTTAATTTTAGCCTATATGAATGAGCTAGTAGTCAGTACCACTAACAGCTCTAAGTGCAGCCTAAAGCTGAATACTTTCCATCTTAAATTGCAAAATTCTTTTTCACTGCTGAATGTATTATAAGTGAGCAACATCAGAATGCTAGTGTAAAATTCTTCTTTTGTGTACCATGTAACTAGTTAACACAACTCAAAAAATCCGAAATAAAGCTTCAGAATCAACAATGACAAAATAGATTTCAGCAGTTTACTGGAAAGAACATTAAACTAAGAATGTCCACTACGAACTCCAAATCAGTACAAAAATAGTAACTTATAACAGAAATCCAATTAAACAAATAACAAATCTGTTTTATTTCAAGAATAAAACAATGACACTAAAAATTAACACAAAAAGCAGCTTCAATATAGAAAATTGACCAACAAATAAAATCTTTGCTCTATTTCAACTAATCGTCAAAAATTTTTGTCTAGATAATAACCAGAGATCAAATACAACCAACACCACAGTTCGGATACAATCAATTTGCAAAAATTAAGAAAAAAATATGAAGATAAGAATACAAACGTCGAAAATAATACCGTAAGGAAAATCTTACCTTAGAGAATCTAGTGATGTCGGTCTCTTCTCGCTAAGATCTACACACCGCAATAAATAGCACACAGCTTAGTATCCAAAATTCGGAAAAAGAAAATCTGAGGCTCCAATGCTGTAGCAGCCGAGAGAGGTGAAGAATTGAATCGGAAGGCTGGAGTTTGAAGAGAAAATCGTCTGCAATCGAGAAGGCAGACGATCGAGAGACGAAAAAAAAGAGGGATTGCTCGCCGTGAATGGAAGAGACGAGTGCAACTTAGGATTCCATGGCGATAATTTCGTTGGTATTTTTATAAATATGAGTTGAGATTATAATAAAATTATAATTTATATAGAGCAGAGTTTTTGATGAAAAGTAAAGTTTTGATACGCTGCGTTTCAATCAAACACTTAGTTTACTATGTAGTGAGTTTAAGGAAAAAAAAATTTTTTCGAACGCACTCTAAGATAGGCAGCGTTTGCCTATACTTTTTTCAAAAAAAAATTTAAAATTTTAAAATCTAATATTTTATATTAATTTTTTATAATATTTATAAATTTAAAAAAATATAAAAATTTTGCATGTAAAATTTTAGTATTATTTTTTAAATAAAAAGTTTATTTCTTAAAATATGATAAAAATATTTTATTTAAAAAATATTTTTTAAAAGCATTCGTAAATATCCCTAAAAAGCAAGAGATCATACAGAAACTAATTTAGCAGATAATAAACTTTATACGATCTCACAGTATTCAATGATAGAGCAGAAGTAGAAAGGCAGTAGTGCTGCAGCAGTTGTACCAAGAGCGAGCAGAGCTAGCGCGGAAGGCTCCAGTTTCAGATACTTTTTACTGTCACGCGCATGCAATTAGTATTTCAGAAACACAAAATAACAGCTTGCTTGCTATGCTAATTATTTTGGCTTACTATTATTTGCCTTCTTTCTTGCCCTCGTACACTCTCCAAGTTCAACCTTTCTAATTTGAAAAGCCTGAAATAAAATAAAAAAATTTTCAAAGAGAGTTTATCTTGAATTATTAAAAAATAATTTATTTATTTTTAAATAAATAAATTATACAAAAATTTTATAACATATTTATGTGAAATAAAGAAGTCAGTAGAAGTGCACAATCAAATACAGACTTTATCATTTGTTAATCTTATAATAATATGATGCTTCTGTTTTTCTCTCTCTCTGTTTCAGTAACACAACCCTAACTCCAACACCATTTCAAAAACAGCTTCTCTTCTTCTCACTCACTCATCATCACGTTTCCTTACCTTCTGCTGCTCCCTCACCTCACCTCTTCTCTTCAACAAACTAACCAGATCAACTACACTAACAAATTCTTAGGAAGAAAAATTATTGCTCAGGATTTGGTTCTCAGAGGTATAGAACAGACATGAAGCATCTAAGGGAGCTCCTCAGAGAAGAGCAGGAGCCCTTCGCTTTACAGACCTACATCGACGAACGCCGTTGCCAGCTGCGCCGACACAAGAGAAATCCACCGCTGCCGCCGTCGACACCACCGTTTTCATTACCATTACAAGCTACATCATCTAGCAGCAGCTCATCAGAGTTATCCAGCAGTACTGGCATTCTCTTCAGTCCTTCCACCTACGTTAAAGAATGTCCTCTTCTCGAGCTCGCTTCGAAGAACCCGTCAGCGGCTTTCAGGGCAGCAGCATGCTTTCTTCTTGAAGCAGCTCTTGGAATTCATGGCTCGGAACAACAGAAACAACAAAAGAGAACCAAGAAGAAAGCAAGGTCTGTGAAGCAGCTTGGCTTACGTTTATCTTCATCTCTGCTGCAGAAGATTTCTGAGAAGAAACCCAGGAGCGTAATTGAGTGTGCTCACAAGTTTCCAACAAAGCATTTAGTGACTGATTGCCGGAAACCCCAAATTACTCTGGAAAAATGCTATCTTGGATCTACAGAATCGAAAAAGACTGAAATATTATTGAAGGATAGTATCATTAGAGTTAAGCCAGAAGCATTCGAATGCGAGAGTTCTTCTCTAGAAAACGAGCTAAAATCTCCATTAACCATTTACTTGAGCTCCAGCGGCAGCAGTAGTAGTTCAGCAGTAATGCCAATAAACGAAAGGGAAACAGTTAATAATGACTTAGAAGGACTCAGTTCAGAAACGGTTTCCGTTGAAGGATTCAGTCTGACTTCCTCGCAGGACGACAGTGACCGGACGACGGAACCAAGTTCGCCGGCGGCAGCTGTAGAGCAGGGAACAAACGAGGTTTGGTGTACTCCCATGCGTTTATTTTTCTTTGCCGTCTTTCTTTCTTCGGTTTCTCTTTCTCAATTTATTTTTTGTTTTACAACTTCTATCGAATCCTATGTTGTGTCGCGACCCTGGCTAGAGCCCACATTGCAGCTTCTGATTTAGAAATAGTTTAATATTTTCTTTCAAGCTAAAAAGCAAAAATTTGAAATTCCATTCACTAGACATTAATTAAACAATAATAGTTCTAATTTGCTCTTTAGTCGATATATTAATTTATTTGTTTATGTTTAGAGAATTGTCGGAGAAAATTGACGAGCTAACCTTCTAGACAACAGCAAGCAAATTATTATCAAATTTATATTATTATTTAATAGTTAATAGTGAACATTTCACTGGTGCACGTAATACTGTTGTGTTGTTTTTGTAAACTAATGTTTAGTTCACTGTTATTCTTTGTGATGCTGTTTGGTTTTAATTTATAATTCCAACGCACTGTCAACTTGTGATTTTGATGGAAAACGACAGAAATATTTCAGGTTATTTATTTGCATGTTATGAGATGCATGATTCTTTATCGTTCATCAACTAAATTTTGTAATCATAACATGCAACCACAGTATTTATTTAATTTATCGAGAGGTGTTATTAATTAATTATATAAGATATGGTTGTGCTATGTAATTTGGAATGTGGTCCTGTTGATTCAAATACTGCAGCATCCAATGCGTTACGAACGACAATATCCACTATCTGACTTGCTCTTAAAAGCAACTATCAACGATATTACAATCAATGAATGAACACATCTCTTTCCTTCTCTAACTTTTAAACTCTACTCAATTGCTCAATTATAGTAGTTGATATTGTTAATAGAAAGGTAGCGCAATGGTGATGAATATAGCATTGCTGAAGGAGTTATTAAGTGCAGAAACATATGGGAGCTGGGTGAGCACGGACGCGTGCATTATAATTATGCTGTGGTAGTACTGTTTGTTTGAGTTTATTAATGTTTGGACCTAACAACTGCAAAGTAAATAGCAGGGGCAGCAGAGACAGCTGTTTAGCGGTGGGAGCGGCAATAGCGTGGTGGTTGACAACGATGGAATGAAGGCGGAGAAACAGCACGAAGATGATATTGAGAAACAACAATTGAGCCCAGTTTCAGTTCTGGAACCCCCGTTTATTGATCATGATCACGAGGATGAAGATAACCATGAAGAAGAAGACATTGCAGCGGATGACATGGTGGTGGAGGTGGTCGAGTCCTTCCAATTCCAGCAGTCCCTCGACCTTGTACAAAGTACGCATCTCTATATCGGTGTTACGTTTCTAACATCGTTCAGTGTACAACCAGTTTTACCTAACACAGCTTACCGAACGTAGTAGCTATCATAGTTACTATAAAGTCTATTAACTAGCTAGTCAAGTCGATCATAACTTTGAATATGAAATCATATAGACTACTACCTGATAACAATGGACCAACCTAGACTTAGGCCCTGGATTCAACTTCTGTTACTTTAGATTTCTTGGCCCATGCAATACAACGCAAAGTAAGGTTTTTCCAACCTACTTATAGATGGAAGCTTAGGTGCTCATGTTAAGCCACAGCACATACCATTTACATCTTATTAATGGATGGATTAATTGAATGCTGTGGCTGGTCTTTAATAAGGTTTGTTTTAAAAATTATCAGGAACAAAGGATCAAGTCATGCGTCAGATTCGCCGCTTTGAAAGACTAGCGGGACTGGACCCACTTGAGCTTGGAGAACTCTTATCTGAAGAACAACAACTGCTCATCGGTGATGATGATAATGTTGATGAAGGGCATGACTGCAAGCAAGATAAGGATGAAACTGAAGAACGAAATCGAAATTTTGACGAACAGGAGATATATGAATTTGCTAAAGAGTTGCTTGAATTGCCAGAGAGCTGTAACTGGGAAAGAAAATTTCCTATGGACATGCTGAAGCTGCTATCTGACCTGATAGAGCTGGATAGCACTAAAAAAGAGTTCACCTCACCAATTGATTTGGATACAATTGTGTGTAGAGTGCATGGAAGATTCGGAACTTGGAAACAAGTTAGTGATTCACAAAATATGGAGATGTTGGTCAGACTGGATTTCAGACAAGAGGGTGAGTGCTGGAAGACATTTGGCTACGAGGTACAAGAATTCGGCGCACAGATTGAGTTAGCCATCTTCGACCTCTTGGTTTCTGAGCTAATTGATTAGTTCACCTGCTATACTTGATCAAGAGTTCAATTTTGCTGGAACTGTGATCACCGAGTGATTCTATTTATTCTTCACGGGTGCTGGCAGTTCGAGAAATTGTTAATATGCCCGTTGGAATGTGGGAATTAAGTGATAGTCTCTGTCCGTCTAACAGAAAATGCTGTTACTATAATATATAAGAAGCTAATATCACTATCAAATGCATTATCTTTCTTTTCGGTTTTTTTATTTCCTGATTTTGTAATGATTAACTTAACTGTTTTTTATCCTATAAAGCTTAAAAAGGAGATGGTGTATTCTACTATCCTGTAACAAAACTACCCAGAGAAAATTCTTGCGACAAACCTAAACTCGCAGTAATTTTGTTTATGTACTACTTTGACGAAATCGAAGTAGTAATGTGTGGCACGTTTTGCAATAATGCACTGCACCCAGCGTACATTGTGCCTTGCTGTGTGTCTCAAACTCTCAACCTACGGTACTGCTTTTCAGTGGACCTTTGATGTTGAAGCTATGCTTTTTATCGATATGGTGAGACGTGCAGTGGAAAAATTTTAGAGATTACAGAAAATTTTATATAATAAGATTTTATTATTACTAATTTTTATTTTTTGAGTAAAAAATAAAGCTTATTTATCTAATAAAACTATTTTCTGTTTTAAAAAAATACTTTTAAAAGCATTTTCAAATACTCTCCCAAATGAAAGAAGAATAGAAATTCCCAAAGGGATGCTATTCTCATGTGACCTTTATCAGGTTTTGAAATGTGAAGTTCAAACTACTGAATGTTATTAGCAATGGATACTAAATTTGAAAAATTCGTCGTGTAGCCCATCTATGTTAATGGTGGTAAATTAGATTTATGGATCAAGATCAATCTATATAACAATCGTATCAAAATCGATCAATACTAATCTAATCTATTTAATAATTAGATCATATTCAAATTAATTCATTTAATAATATAAATTATAAAATTAATTTCTAATAATAATATATAAAAAGTGTTAATTATAATATATAAAAAAATATTAATTTCAATAAATTTTATAAATTTAGTAAAATTTAGTTTATATATATATATATAAACTAAATTTTATACTATTATTTTAATTATTATCTAATTATTAATAATATATACTATATAAATAATTATACTGATTAAATAGATTAATTTTGGGTTAATCCGAATTCGATCTGGACCCATTTAAACTTTTGGATCAATTTTAGATCGATCCGAAATCAATCTGAATCTAACTAAGGTCTGATCACTCAATTCTTTCGGATCGAGTTCACAGGTCGGGTAAAAAATTACCACCCCTAATCTATGGAGACTTCAAGAGCTTAAGTTAAGATTCATATGATACAACAAAGAAAACGAAAGCGTAAATCATTAATCACGATAGGAACATGCAATAGTTATATGGATTAAATTTTAAAAATCAGAATAGATTTTTAGGTTTTCCTTTTGTGTTGGCATACACATACAATTCCTTCTTCAGATTTGATCACATACTAACTATCTGTTTGGATAAAAGAATAATAAATAAAAGTAATATTAAATAAGAAAGATTATTAGAGTGGAGACAAAAGTAAAAATAATAATTTAATTTGTCTTATTTGGATATATCAATAAGAGTAATGTAGAGTAAATAGTTATTTTTATTTGGTAATTGAAAAGTAAGTAAGAATAATTTTTATAAAAAATCTGAAATATTCTTATTTGATATGTGATGAACAGGCCCTTGAAGACTTATCTGAAAAATTGATGACTGCAGAATGCTCTGCACCTTCATTGTAGCAGAATGAAGGCGACAATGAAGTTCAAAGCCTGTTGAAAGCCATTGAATAACTAATGACTTCTGTTACTAGCCTAGTACTTGTAGTTGATCGTGATTCACTTAAAATTAAACATGCAGAACAACTTCAACAAAAGCAAATAAATGATAATAGTTAAAAGCACTACAATCAGCTTAGTAACAAGGCAATCTGTAATTGATTTGCTTTCACTCTGACATCATGTCAGGGAATGCATAGATGAAAGAATTAGTTTTAAAGATTCATACAAGATTTAAAATGTATATAGAAGTTTATATCAACATGAAATTGAACAAGAGGCTCCACATAATGCGTGAATATTGTTTCAACTATGGAACTTGTGATCTCAGTTGTTAATCGCTGAGAATAACATCTGGCTGATATCCTCTATGGAATCCTTTACTTCTCATGCAGTCAACAAACAGTAATGATCACTAAAAGTATGACCATTATATAGGGATGGAAATGCTTTTAACAAGTTTTGTTCCTAACATGAACTGTCCACTCATCAATATCCTAAACAAACACATCACCTGAATCAAGACAAGTCGATGAAGTGCTAAAGAAAGATTGCATGAGCGTAGTTGGCTAATGAAACTAGTAATTATCTGAACATGACCGATATTTATAAGAGGCATTCACTGAATAAGGTTCAAAGAAGAAGATATATAGGCATCCAAAGTTTGAAACAACTTAAAAACGACCTAGCAAGTCTGACAATCAAGCATCACATATTCTTTAGTTCATGTATTTCATCTCAAAAGATGCTACTGTAGAAATATATTTGTGGAAGCTATGACTTGAAGTAAGAGACTGTAAGAACCTATTAAGGGGAAGCAAGCTCACCTGCTCTAAATTTGTATGATTTGCACTCAGACTCACTCATAGGACCGACCAAGGAAGCCAGGAGTAGCTGCAAGGTAATAGAACAACTCGTTCAAGGAAAATAACAAGGATACACACAAAAGCACTAAAAACATTAATCCTACAGGTTCCAGAATCTTCGATCAAGAAAGGCGGGCCTAGAGATCCATGATACAAATTCATACCAAGTCTCAAAATAAGTTTATTTATAGAAAAACTTTAGTACTCCCAAACAATCCCTAAGATGAGTGTGATCAAGATTAAAAATGGAATCAAGGATACAAATCTTACAGATTTCTGTCTGAGATGAGTGTGATCAAGATTAAAAAATTTTGCATAATTGACAGCTGAACGAGAAAAGACCCATAAAATCACCAACAAATTGGAAAACAGTAAACATCAAAATCATGCTTATGATCATACCTCTAAAGTGATGGAAAACAATCGAAGCAACGAGTGTAACATTCAGTGAAGCAGTTCCACATCAATACTAATGATTATACACAAAGAAATCAATCTCGCACTCGTTTTCTGAAAATTCATTCCCTAAATACAATGAAAAAGAACAAGCAACCCTTCACCACCACATAATCAATGAAAACGAAATCAACATTGATAAAACAGCAACCAAGCAAGCAAGGGAACCTCGTAGCCAAGAAGAAAAACTGTGCTCTTCCTAAGCTGATGATGGTTCACGGGCATAGCTCCATCAGTGATCTCACCATCACAAATGTTGAACCTTTTTTATTTCTTTGAGGTAACAATGACATAGAGAGAGGGAAGGGAAGTCATGAAAGAGGAGGTGGGCGGTCGAGCGATGGCCGCCAGTCCTTTGATCATGGAATGAATATTGTGCCATGGCTCTCTACGGCCGCCTTTCTTGATCGAAGACTCTGCAAAGTTTGGCTGGTGAAAATCGTCCCGGTAAACGGTGCCTATTGTCCGGAACAACGATGCAAAGGCGTATCGTACCGTCCATCGTATTGATCAATCCCGCCGACGAATGCGAGAACTCGTCTAGTGTTCGACGGATTTCACACAACAAAAGTTTCAACGGGAGCGTTGACGATGACTGTTTTCTAGTGGTAAGTGAACATGGTACCTATCTGTATGTCCTGAAGAAAGCTTCCGGCATCATCAGGATTCCGAGGACAAAGAACGCAGTACACATTGCTACCATTGAAGTAGTCGAAGGTTTCTGATCATGAGTAGCCATCAGTTCGTCGCGTTTCAACCGCTCCACTGAAGTCCGGTCATCCGTTTCAACCGACGGCAGCGAGGAGCGGCGCGGCGGTTGAGTAACGAGTCGAGAGAGGACTGAAAAAGAAAACCAATCGCATAAATAGAATGAAGTAATTGGGATAAAATAGGAACTTAATGTTTAACAGGTATAAGATTACTCTCTGTTACATTTTAATGTGCGTAACCGATTACTCGTTATTTCAGAATAACAAAAAAAATTTACCTTTCATTATTTTATAAACTTTTTTATCAAACTAGTAAAATAAAAATTATTTATTATTTTACTCTTTATTTTCATTATTCTCAGTTAGCTTATAAAATAAAATTTTTATAGAATAAAAAATATTTTTATTTTTCTTAAAAAATAAGTTTTATTTTTTTTAATTTTTAAAAATAATAAAAATATATAATAAAAAATTTTACTATATAAAATTTTTCTATATATTTTAAATTTTTTAAATAAAATTTTAAATAATTATAAAATATATATTAAAAAATATAAAAATATATAAAAAAAATTTGAAAAATACAATCCTAAACGCCTCTTTTGTCAAAGAGACCACAAGAGAAACAGCCCAGCCAACTAATGTGCTCAAGCAAGCCCAACTTAAACAAAATATCGCTTTAATGCAATCCAAAACCCATCCTACAAGCAAAGAATTTAAAAAAGTTCTTCCAGAAATTTCCAGCTTTATCTCCTTCAATCGCGTTTCTTCAATCAATTTCATTTCCCTTCATATATAAACACCGAAGCTCTCTCCTTTGTTACACAGAACTCGAAAAAGAAAAGAAAGAGCACTCCAACAGTGCTTGCTTCAAGGCTTTCAATTCCCTTTTTCACTTTGATAATTAAGAGAAGATGTCGATCGTTCCGTGGTTCCCTGCATCTCGCCGCAGTAGCAGAGACAGCATCTACGATCCTTTCTCCCTCGATCTCTGGGATCCATTCGATTCCTTCTTTCCCTTCGATGCCTTCCGATCCATGTCTCTATCGATCCCAAGGTCGTCCTTCGCCAACGAGGCTTCTCAGTTCGTGAATGCACGATTCGATTGGAAGGAGACACCCGAAGCGCACGTGTTCAAGGCTGATATTCCCGGAATCAACAAGGAAGAGGTTAAAGTCGAAGTTGAAGACGGAAGAGTTCTGCAGATCAGCGGAGAACGAAACGTGGAGAAGGAAGAGAAGAACGATACATGGCACAGTGTGGAACGAAGCAGCGGCAGGTTTCTGAGAAGGTTCCAGCTGCCTGAGGACGCGAAAGTCGATGAAGTGAAGGCAGCGATGCAGAACGGCGTGCTCACTGTCACTGTTCCAAAAGTCGAAGTCTGGAAAACTGAACTCAAATCTATCCAGATCAACTGAGCTTAAATATGTGTCAACAGAATGCTGATAATGTAATAGTGAAATGTTTGTGTTAGTAATGAGATGTTTGTGGCTCCGTATGTAAAATGGAACTAGTAGTGTCTCTTGTTTGTAAAATGAATTATTTAGTTTGTAAATGTTCTTCCGGAGGTGGTACTCATGTACGCGTGTGTTAAACTTCAAAAGCTTGAGAGAAGTAGAATATTTGTGGGCCCTGCTTTGTAAGTTCAGAGAGTATTTGGTCTGCGGTGGGAAATAGCGCACTGTTGTGCGTTTATAGTTACAACGTACGGAATCGCATTGGATTGACGATAACCGTAGTAGTTACCAAAGCGTATTTCTTATTCTCTTAATTGGTAATTTCATCCACTACTAAATATTTTCTAATTCTTTCATGTTTACCTTCCGTTTGTAAATAATTTTTTATTTAGGATTTTCTAAGAGATGATTCGTCTTAAAGCCCACGTAACCCGTTGAGGAGATCCATAATTATGACGCGGTAGTTTTTAAGGTAAATCATTTCCCTTGAAAATTTTAAATATTTTATTAATGACGTATATTTTAAAATTATTACTATGATTATAAATATATCTATATTGAATTTAAATGGTATAAAAATAGAATAAAATATAATACAAAAATTAGCTAATTATTGAAATTTTATTAATATGTGAATTTTTTATGTATATATATATTTTTATTTATGGTACAAATTAGAGATCTTTTAATAGGATATAAAAGATAGTTTGATATAGAGTAATTAGAGACTAAGAGTATAAAATTTTATTAGGTATTGAATAAAGAAAAATTTTATAAAATTTGTTGGTCATATTATTTAACATCATTGAATCAACTAGATAATATATTGACGTTTCAAACGATAAATGTTATATCTCTCAACTCAAATTTCTATGGATAAGAGATATCTTGAAGTTTCTACGGTCTAAAATTCAATTCATTCTATTAAGAAACGTATCTTACAAACAATTAGAAAAGTTTACTATTTTGCACATATAATTTCTAGATACACCCGAGTCAATCTGATTTGAACCGCAATATACAAATTCAATATCTTTCAGCTCGAGTCATATTTTAGAGATTCAATTTTTACTACTGAAAATTGACTCATGGATATATTTACAGTCCAAAATTTTCATTCAGTAAAAAATCTAAAAAAATTCTCAAAGTCATCGGATAGAATGCATTCCAAACAGAACTAAATCATTTAGCTATGAGTGCGTTGATTATTTTTGGCTCCCTACTCGTGCCAAATAGTTACAACTAATTTTAAAAAATGCTAGCTCAATCAATGATATATTTAAAATATTTATTTTCAGATTTTATTGAGAAGGTATTGGAATATATCAAAAAAATCTACAAAAATGTAAAAAATTCTGTATGCATATAACTCGTACTTGATCTAAATCAAATATCATATCTTGGCCATCCGTTAGAATTTTAAAAGATATTTATTTGTAAATTGATGAGGACATCCTGGAGATTATTTCTATAGAAAGAAAAATATTATTTCTTTAAAAAAATTTGCCACAAAATTCAAATGATATGTCAGCAGAAATCTTATGAAGCACTTGGAATGTTGGATTATTTTGAAGCGTCATATGACGCTCGATTCATTTGAGATTTTGAGCACGTGTTTTTGAGGCATAATAGAAGAGATCCACATCAGCAAGCAATAGCCAGACAAGAAAATAAATTGAAGAAATTTTAAGAGAAGAGAAAGAACACTAAGAACACCTCAACTAGCACCGTTGGAAGTACATTCTCACCTTGCATTGCTTCTAGCCGTTGTAACCTTTGATTAATCAAAACAACCATCATCCTTAGATCAAGGAATTCTTGTTATATAATTTCAGTGAAAAATACAGTAAGAGAAACAAGTTTTTACAGAGTACGAATCAAGTCATCATTTTGCTACCCAATAAAAAGATTATCTTCAGGAAGAGCGTTTTTTTTAGTTCAATTTTCTTTATTTTCTTTTGCGAGATCTTTTGAGCTTTCTCATTATTGTTAGACATTATTGTTAGGGAGATCTCTTGAGCTTATTCTTGTGAAACACTTGTAATCTTGAGAGATTGTCGGAGAACTTGCGAGTTTTTGGTTTGCTAGCATAGATTATGTTAGCTGGTTTGTGCTAGGCCTTTGCGAAGGCGTGCACGATTATAGCTGGAGAGACTTTGCGAAGTTTAGAAGGCTTATTTGAGTTATCCTTGAGAGCAGACTCGGTTGAGACGGAGGTGTTTTGCAAAACACCAAGTCTCGGTTGATTATATGTTGGCTCAACGTTAGTAGGTTTTACTTGCGATGTCAAATGACGTGGACGTAAGTACTACGGTGCCGAAGTAAGTAAAAATTTTCGGTGTGCCGAATTGTTTGCATTTCTTAACACTTTCAATTAGTTTGTTTGAATTATATTATGCTAACATTTTAGTGCAGGTTACAGTCAACGTTCAGTTATTCATCAATAACCTTACGATCGATTGATAACTAATTGATCAGTAACTGTTTCAGTTTAATTTTGGCATAACTTAATTTCATCCTCCCTTTTGAGTTGATATTCCACAGATTCTTTTACAATCTCTATTTCAAAGGTGCTCTAACAAGTTTTAAAATAGATTATCTCTATTTCGAAAGGTTATCCTAACATATAGGAATACTATATTATTCTTATACGGACCAGATTAATGTTTATGAAAGGCGATGAATTAGTTACAAAAAATATTTATAAAATAAAGATCATATGTAGGCATTCGTATCTCAATAATTATGCAAAGTAATAAAGATCAATATGCTTTTTGCAGACCAAATTATCTATCTCTTTTCTACTGATTTTGTTCTTTAGCTCTCCGCTCTTTAGCTTCGTTTACGTCTTCCATTTCTCTAGCTCTCTCTTGCACTCCTCCACATACTGTTCATTCTCGACTCTACTCGATTGCAATTTTATTATTATGTCGTACAATATCTGCTAATAGCTTCTAATTCTTCTTCCGATTCTGCTAAGCAATCTTCGACATTACCCGCAACTCAAAGTTCTTCAAGAAAAAGCAAATGTATCATGATTGGAATAACTGCATACTTGCTAAAACTTGCAACAGCAATAAGAAAAGTAAATTGGATGTATTGTTTCCTACTCATCCCTTTGCTACAGACTTATTATCCAAATGGCAAAATTTGGTACTAATATATGCTATCTTCATCATCTTCTAGCTTTTACTTCACATTAATTTAATTCTTTTGATCGAGGTTTCTAATTAATCAAATTGAATACATTACTTTTATTCTTGTAGCTGCAAGACTCATATACATGTCACATAGTTAGGTGACTAGTGGGCTTGCAATTTTGCGTATACTTTATGTAGCAATAGCAGCTCCGTCCCATGGTATAGTTAATCTATAGATACTGATTAACAATAAACTTTGAAGCCAAATTGCAAATTGTTGCTATCAAATTTCTGCAATATCTCTTCTTCCTTCGAATAACAGAAATTACTACTTCAGTTTCAACTGAAAATGTTGAGGTTTGTGGTAAAATGCTCCAAGTTTAGTAGCATGAGGGTTTGCATTAAGAATTATATTCTGCTCCAATCATTTGCTATTATGCTGTATTGAGTTCTTTACTAGAGGGTGTTATGACTTATATCTTATGTCTAATTGAACAAAGTTCTTAGTGAGATACATGTTTGCCTTCTAATTGGGCAAAGTTTTTGTTTAGGTACTATACTATTGCTATTGTGGCAGCTGCTTGCTGCAGTTTTTTGGTTTGTTTTGTTTCAGTAGGAGCTTGCTTTTCAGTAGATGCTTGACTTTCTTAATTTTTTATTGGTTTAGTAGTGCTTGTTTTCATACTACTTGGAGTTTCCTCTTGAAAGCAGTCTTCTTGCTTTCTCACATGAACTCATCATACTATAAAATGCATACAGATGAATGGTTTCAGACAGACAGTACCTAAAAAAAAAAAAAAGAAGTCAAAGAATTGCAAGTGAGCATGTGTTTGTGGAGGAATGCATTGCAAAAACACATTGCTTGATATTTGTTATAGGGCACGTTATTTACGGAATATGGATTGATTTGAATGTTTGAAACTTAGGTAATTTACTGCATTGTTTTAATGATGGCAGCAAGGTGACTATGGTGTGATTAGTGGGCAAGTTTACTTTGTAGATATTGATTAGAATGTTTGAGCAATATAGGGTGCTAGAAAGTTAGGTGACTGGTATTTTGAAATTGATTCAATTACTGTAATTTTTAATATTGTGATTGTTATTTTCAAGTTTTGGTGCTTGCAGGCTATTGAATAATTGGATGCAGAACACTTGGAGCTGTTTGGCTACTTGGCTGCTTCAATATTTGTTGAACAGTGACCCCCGGGTCAATCGGGCGACCCGATCGGGACATAGTTCTGAATCGATCACTGAGTCCGATTTTCTAACATGTTTTCTTTTCATAAGAATATATACAATTATGTTACAATCACCGATTCACCACACGGTTACATTAACACTATCTTATGATCATGATTATATTTACCATTATACCATAAATTTTTGGTGGTACTAGTATCAAGTTATAATAACTTTAGGATCTTATGATCAAATTATAATCAAATAATGACAACTTTATGGCGCTACAATGTTTCAACGTACCTCGATTTGCAGATACAATAAGGTGTTTAGGATTTAACCAAGAAAATAGAAATTAATTAAGAGTTGTCATAATAGGAATCGTAAAGAGTTCGTAATAAGAATAAGAGGTCGTATCACGTTGAGTGGATAGAGATTTACAATAATAAAATAAAAATATTTTGATCAATTTTAGATAAAAATAAATTAAATAAATTTATTTTGAAAAGTAGGATTATCAATATAAAGGTGGAGGAAAATAAGTTATATTCAAACAATAGAAAGAGAAAACTCTTCTCCATCTACTCTTATTTTTTCATTTTTTTGGTCTTCTATTTTATCTTCATTTTCTTCTACTTGATCTTCAATATTTGGTTAGATTATTGTTAATGCACTTAGTATGTGATTGTTATGCACGGATCGTCGTTAGCCTTTCCATAACTTCTTTTTGCCTATACTTTCATTATCAGATTTGCTCTCCCAAACTTTCACTTGTAGTCTATATTCTAATCTTTCCCCTTTGTTTATCTTTATTTCATTTTATTTTTGGTAAAGGTTGTTTCAATAATTGTTTTTGTTTCTAAATTCTTAAAAGCTCAAAATTATCGATATGATTTTTTGGTTTTTTATTCTTCGTAATATGAACACATTTTGGAGCTGGTAAGAATATTTGATTGTATTAGGGAGTGTTTCAAATGCCCGTAACTGAGTTTCGTGAAAGTAAAAAGTAGAAAGTAGAGTTTCTTAAAAAATGAAGTGAAAGTGGGGTTCAGTATTTGTGTTTCAATAGGTTTTGGAAGTGTGCTGAAAATTAAAATATATAATTATATTGGGAAGTGTGTAAATAAGAAAGTTAGAACTGGAGTTCCGTATGTGGAAGTGGAATTTTGAGTTTGTGGTGTAATTAAAATATAGAAACTATTCGGAACTCAAAATCTGACCGAAAAAAGTGGAGTTACGGGCTTTTGAAACACGCCCTTAGTATGTGGTGGCAGGATATTAGTAGAAACTTGCGCTTTCGTGCTTTCGAAAATCTCTTCAAGCTGGAGAATATGACAGATCTGTTCGTAAGAAATTTAGAGACGTTTATTATGAACAAGCCACTCATGATCCCTATGTTTGTGTTAGGATAAAAATAATTTGCATTGGATTTTATATGTTATTGAGCCCATTGGATTGCACTTGGCTTTGTCTTGGAATTTGTGCTGAATTATCCCGTTCGTAACCCTTTGAACATGTTCATAAAATGTTATATCTATGGGTATTAAGTGTGTATTAATTTGCAACGCCATCAAGCCAAAACTTATTTTTTTCTGTATTTTGTGACGCAATCTCTTACGATGAATCAACTCTTTAGTTTTTTGTTTAGGCATGCGAGGTGAGTCGTACAAGATTATGAAGGGAAGAATTAATGAAGGCAGTTGTCAGCACTTGAATATTAGTATTTAACAAGGATAATTTTGAGTTAAATTTTAAATTTTTTACGCATATTTTTAAAAAGAGGTGCCTTAAGATGCGCATAAGAATAGGGTGCCCCTATCCCACCCATATATATATATATATATACATTAGTAAACATCCTTAAGTGTTAGAAATAGATATGTATTTAGTGAATTATACTTACAGTATAATGATCTGATGGATACAATATTCACAATCAAATGTTTTCTGAAAGCTGGTATACATAATCATGTTGAGGAGTATACATCCATAGCGTTAGGAGGATACACGTATTTGGTAGGGTATGTATAGGTCAAACGTTTCATTGTATATTAATTTTAATAGTCAATGTATTGGGAAGGTGATAAAGTAACTACATGTATACAGTGTTAAATTCAAACGGTTAAATGGAAGTATAACAGTCAAAGCTATACTAGAGTGGAGCTGGGGAGAGCAGATCTTGTTATGGAAGTGAATGAAGAAATTTTTTTGAAAGAGCGGGTGGTAATCCGGAGGATAAAGAAGAAGTTTTGGAGCTGAGAACAGCCGTCGTCGGATGAAGAAGAAGAAGAAGATAAGAGCAGAGAAGATGAAGCAGTGAAGTTTGGAGAAGAAGACGAATATATAGGAGATGAAGAAGATGAACAAAGAAAGACAAAGAGGAAGAAAAGGTTTTGGAGTCCGTGGACGAAGAAGAAGATGAAGCAATGAAGAAAAAAAGAGGAGACGGTTACACTGAAAACTCAAATATTGAAAGGAGTTAAAAAGAAAACTTGGAGGAGTAAAAATTATAGCACGAGAAAAAGAGGTACCCTTTTTGTAATTCCTTTTATAATAATTGTTCTTCTTAATTAAGGGAGTCCCGCGAGGGATTTGGTTGTGTGATGGCTCCTCTCTCCCAATAAATTCGATTCTTACGAGCCATGAGATTTTTCCGTTCACTCCGGTAATCTTCATATTCGTTTGAGTCCGTCTAACCTGAAGTCCTGACTCGATCCATATTCAGTTTAAATCAAAGTTGCTCGTACGGAAAATCAGGATCAGGAGTAGATTGATGGAAGGCGGCAGTGACGGTGTTATGGCTACCGGCAATGGCGGAGCAACGATGAACGACGATGATGAGAATATTTTGAAGAAGAAGAAGGTTGTAGTTGTTATGGGTGCGACCGGTTGCGGCAAGTCGAGGCTGGCTGTTGACCTTGGGGCCCATTTCGCCGGAGTCGAAGTTGTCAACGCAGATTCCATGCAGGTCTATCGGGGTCTTGATATCCTCTCGAACAAAATCCCCACTAACGAACAAAAAGGTCTGCTTGAAATTCTCCCTGTGCTTCTTCGTGAGCTTATATTCATACCAAGTACTTTTTTCGGTGATGGAAAACTCACGCATAGAACTATTATTACCTCCAAAACATTGCAAAGTGGATATCAGCTTTACGGAGAACCAATAACTCTAAATCACAACTTCATAACAGTCACAATCTATACAAGCAGGATCAGAATTATACAAGTAAGGTAGGCAAATAGTCAGTAACTCTGTTAGTTTCTCTAGAACATGAATAATCTTATCATCAAGTTCAACAGTGGTCTTCCTGTTGGTGATGGGCAACACATTATGGAGGAGTCAATGTGAATTAAGAAAAAATGCTAGTAGTAGAGAATGAACTTGAATGATAGCTGGGTCATTGACTCTATTTCTGAAAGTGGATAGTTCATTACAAAGCGAGACCTCAACTTCCAAAATTGATCTCGAATTGCATTCCTAGTGGCCTCTCACATTCCAACCATATTCTTGTTAAAAAGCAGCATTGCAATTGAAGTCTATGTTGCCTGTTGGCAGTGAAGCCAGGAGATACCTTTAGTAGTCCTTATAGGAAAAGCTGCATAAGGAATAAAAGACGTGAGATCAAAACTAATAGCTAACAGGACCTTAGAAGAAGTTAGCACCTTATATATGCAAGCATTTGACATGAATTTCTGTTCAATATTAAGAGCCCACTCAAGAAAAACATTTGTAATTTTACCTCTTCGTCTATATACTCTAGAATCTCTATCCTTTTGTAAACCATGCAAGAAAGCTAAAGTTGGCACCTTATATACTATAATAATTGACCGGAAAATGCATTAACTTTTACTAAAGATATATTCAATAGATACCTCTTCTTCTATTTGGTAAAATTTGTTGCCAATTTAACAAGTGGGCTGACCAATCGATCAAAATATGTTAAATATTCTTGTAGTTGTTCTGTATCCAAACAACAAGTGTCATCACAAAATTTTTGTGAAATGATCTTTGGAAGACACTTAGGCATGCATTCCATTCACGAATCCTAACCCTCGACGGAGCCAGTAAGCACTGTACTCCTTTCCAACTAGTTAGAGAGCTAGGTCCATACAATGTTGTATATATCAACTTCACAGAACGAAATCTATTAGTATAAAAGGGCCAAATGATTTCATCTCTCTCTAATATTTTGGAAGCATTAAGTGTAAAATTTCAGCAATAAGCAAAGAAAATATTTCCTAACGGAAGGAGCAATTGTCCTAGAGTTATTATATGCAAAATCTCTCACGTGAGTAATGGAATAAATATGACCAACAAGAAGGGTTCTTGCTTTAGGGTCCATATGGCAGCTGGTTATTATTCTGGAACTTTGATCCTAGATCCATCATCAACTTGTCACCATAAGAAAGGAGTTGAACAAAATGGGATAGATGATAACACAAATTTAACAAGCATCTACTCTAAATGCCATCGAAAGTTTGGGCCAACCTTCAAGCCTGCATTAATCTTCTGCTTCAAATATTGCACATCTTGTGCTGTAATTCTTTTCAAAATCAATTGCTGAGCCTACTTAACTGCCATGCGAGCGATGTTAGCTATGATGTGCATGCATTTATCATGAATAAGAGGGGAAAACGATTAAACATTTGTCCTTCAAATTAATATCAGGGCCAGTCATTGAGCAATAGTTCAAAAAACGTTATGCAAAGACGCACAAATGCTGTCATTGCATGTAATCAAACAGTCATCTGCTCATAGAACATATGCAATACCTGAAATAACAATTAAACCTTAGATTTGTAAATGCTGACGATGGATCTCCACTTCGCAGGAAATCAAATTTCATAAGCACATAATCAATTGTTTCTTGGGAGTCTTATCATATATGCCTTTACACAGATCAACTTGCGCCATTTGAAGAGGAAAACCTAGTATAGCACAGAAGAGAAATGTATTAGCTCTTGAGCATAAAAAATATCATCACACATACGTTTACCTTAAAAAAAGTGGTTTGCGAAACACCACTAACTTAAAAAAACCTTCTTGAGCCATCTAAGAAAAATAGAGGTAATGATTTCATACATAGTATAGCAACCAATATTGGTCTGTTGACTAAAGTTTAAAACTCATTTGGAATGCCATGAAAGACTCGTTCAACAGTAATGAAAAACTTCTTCAAAGGTTGTGAAGCATCATGAAACTCTTGATCCTCAAAAGAATGAGTATTCTTCATATGAAGATTACTCTATTATTCCCTATTGATTTATTTCTATGGTTTCAATAAATCATGGGTATTAGTAACCTTCACCTTCTAATCATTAACTATGGAAGAAATACTATTATGTTGCGTAATGCATGCTGGTGATGCTGTCGGTAGTCTGATGAGGCGAAGATAAACATCGAGGCCCTCGTGCATCCTAAACTATCTTCTCCGCTACTCCTAATGACATAATAAGTTAAAAAATGAAAGATAAATATATTCGGCGGTGCATCCAAAACTATCTTCTCCTCTACTCCTAATGACATAATAAAATAAAGAAACAAAAGATAAATAAATTCATTCATTTCATGATCCCAACAGCAAGATACATAACCATATTTATAAGATTCTTAAAGACTTTGATATTCTTTACTCATTAGTATAACCATTCAGTCCTAACTATTTCCTACCATCTCCTTAACTAGTTCATCGACTCAACTACCAATATAAATACTACTTTTCCCTAACAACTACATTGATGCTACCAACTATCAAGTAGACCCTTTGGGGCAGACCCCAGTACTGGTCTACTTAATATATTCTCTTGAATGAACAAGATGCAAGAGAGTGAAGAACTTAGATTTTTGCATCACCACTTTTGAAGCCAACCTTTGTCTTGAATACTCCTATTGTCTATGCAATGTTTGTAATTCATTCTCATAGGATCTACTATGAAGTATTTCATTTATAGTAAGTTGACAATAAGTTTGCTCATCAAGTTAATTATACTATTTTTGTGGTGAATGGAATTGTTTAGGTGTACCGCATCATCTTCTTGGCATCATCGATGCCTCTACAGAGTTCACTGTTAGGAATTTTCGAGATCTTGCTATCCCAGTATGTCCTTTGGGATCCATTAATTCATCTTTCCTAACTCTGCTTCACTTCCTTCTTTTAATTACTTTTTTTTTTTTAAAATTTGTATTTTGATAGATTATTGATGATATTTTGTCACGTGGAGGACTACCGGTTATTGTGGGCGGTACAAACTACTATATCCAGGTTGCGTTAAATATTTTGTGTCTAATCTTGTTGTATAGCTTAATGTTTTCACATTCAATTGTTTAGTTATCTATTTAATTTGCAATATTTCTTAGGCTCTTGTGAGCCCATATTTGGCTGATGATATGGTGGAGGTGGAAGAAGTTGAAGCTTGTCTGGGTTTGTCCCTAGGTATTGTTGTGTAGGAAAACTTTTTATCATCCTTGATTATTAAATTGAATTTTTGTGAATCAGTTTTCAAAATGTCTAATGCTTTTTGTAGGTGGATGTGATATTTCTGAAGATGGTTATGAACGGCTCAAGGAGATCGACCCAGTTGCAGCAAATAGGATCCATCCCAATGATAGAAGAAAGGTAGCAAAATTTAACCTCTGTTATCTGCTTGATGTATGGTCAACAAGGAGCTTACTTTTCTTTTTTTTTTTTTTTTTTTTTGAAAAACTAGCTTGCACACTTCTTACTTTGTACTTTTAATCCAACTAATGGTTCTACAGAGTAGGCGTTGTTATGAGCATTCTTGCCTTTATTCAATAGTGCAACCTTGCAAAGCGCACCATCTTCTTTATGTTCTCTTCTTTAATTTATTTTCCTGTGAATTATTTTGGCATAGCTCCTTGTTGGATAAAACTGGATTGAAGTAATCTCCTTTGTGGTTACAAAACACTTTACCAACCCAGTTTTAGAGTTGATAACAGTTGCACAACAACTTTTTATTTTTTGTTCTTTATTTTTTATTTTAATAAATTGATGGCGTGCATGAAAGCAATGGACTATGTTATATATAACAAGCATTGACTACATACAACTAATCAATATCCTTTAATTTTTACTTATTTGCAGATTAATCGCTACCTCAGCTTGTATAGAATGTCAGGTGTTCCCCCTAGCACTCTCTTTAGAGAGAAGTCTGTAAAGGTTGGTAACCTTCCTTGATTGAGTTTTGACGAGTCATTACATCTCCCTTGCAAATTCATCTTTTTTGATGTGTAATAAAAATGGTGTCATTATGTTCCTTTTATGTCATTGCCAAATGGGAAAATCTGCCAGCTTTTTCCTTTATCTAGCTCTCTGTCGATTGTATTTATATTACTCTGTGTTGGATAGGATGGGTCTAGCGAAAATAATGTTGTAGATATTAAGCTTTTGGTTTCCATTTGTTTTGATGTCAATGTTTTTATATAAGTACCTATCGGGATGCCAATGTAAGTTAGAAAGGAATAATGAGAGATGAATGTAGTACATGCAAATTTTCTATTTTGTTGAAATCCTGAACTTAGCTAATGATGCAAATACAAGGGAAAAGTTAGAGATCGAAGTTGAATTTGTATGTCTTCACATTTGCTAGCATTCTTGAACGTTAATAAGTTGTATGAGCTTAGCAGTTTTTCTCCCATTGTTGGGTAATTTTCATATATGAAGGACGGATACTTCTGAAAAAGATGCTGGGCCTGTGTCAGACATTTATTGAACATGACACTTCATACCACTACTGCAGTGCACATCAATCACTTGATCTCTGTCAGATCAAGATGTGAGATTATCTGAAACATCTAGCAACAGACTTAGAAATTTCGGGTTATTACTTATTAGTTAAAATTGGTTATTTGAGACATGGAGAATAATTAGATAAATATGTTTTGGCAATTAAACTTCTTTTTATCTGTCAATATGGGCAGGTGGAACTTACAAATTCATTGCAAGATTTAAATGTGTCTATCGTATTCTATCACATATTTCTATGTCTGAGTATGCTTGCACATTGAACACATACTGTTTTACATGTGGATTTACATTGCAACTGTGATTTAGCAGTGCTATGTTCTGATAATTTTGGACATCGCCCTGTCGACATGTCTGTCCAGTGTCTATGTGTCCAGATGTCCGTGTCTTTGCTTCATATAGCTTGAATTTCATCTGCTCAATGCCTCGATACATTTTTTGTTTGCAGCTATCTAACTTTGGGTTTTGTGTGTTTCTGTTATTTAAAGACCTTATCATGCATCATCTAAGCAAATGACTTTATAATCTTGCAATTACAGAAGTGGGGTCATGCTGAGAATTTTAGGTACGATTGCCTCTTTATATGGGTGGATGTTTCTCCATCTGTGCTCGATAACTATGTGAATAAGAGAGTTGATTGCATGATGGAAACTGGCCTGCTGCATGAGGTCTATGATATATACAATCCATCTGCGGATTACACCAAAGGCTTACTGCAGGCTATTGGTGTTAGAGAATTCGAAGATTTCTTCGCACACTTTTTTAATAGAGAGAAGATGAGTTTTTCATCTCTTGAAGGGAATGGTGGGGTTGGTAATGCTGTAGCTGTTATGTATCCTGTCACAGACAATGCCAGTAAGCCCATTATACCTAATTTCTCAAAGATAATTGATTCTACTGATAAGGGGCTCAGTAAGCTACTGGAGGAAGCAATTGATAAGGTTAAAGCCAATACACGTAAGCTTCTTCGGCGCCAAGTAGGATACACGTCTCTTAATCTCCATCTCTGTTGAAAGAATCTAGGATGCAGATTGTATCTCATCATTACCTTCTTTCCTGACAATTTTTGATGTTCAACTTTCAGAAGCGAAGGCTTAACCGTTTACAGACACTTTTTGCATGGGATTTGAATTACATTGATGCAACAAAAGCCTTCTTGGGTATGCTGTTTGTGTTTGTTCACTTTTCTTTTAGCTTATTTTTTTTATTTATAATAAGTACTTGTTTCTGGAATTAGTTGTATTTTGTGCCAATTATGTTTGTGTCCATGTCTACAGACAACACTGAGGAGTCTTGGCAAGAGGTAGTTGTTGAACCTTGCGTTAGTATAGTCAACGGTTTCCTGCATCAGAAAGATAGCTCTACATCTATCCTGACTATGCTTAGTGATCTCAAGAGCCATAGTGCAGTGTTAAGAGATTTGTGGACTCAATATATTTGTAAGGTTAGTCAAGCTCTAATTTTTAAGTGGAAGCATTTTCAACTGCCTTTGGGAAGCTTTTTTCATGTTTGAACATGTTCTATCAATTACTATCTGGATTGGCACATATTTCTAGTTTCAAGACCTCATAGCTTCTACAATATTTGAAACAATGTCTTTACTTCTCCATACTGGGTGAGGACTCCTCACTATTATTTTTTTTTTGCCAAGTCAAATAATAAAATAACCATGATCTATTATAGTTGGTAGTGGTAAGGTACATATGTAGCAGCTGGTTTATTGTCTATATTTTTCCATATTGATCCTTTATTGCAACGTCCTAGCTAGACTGGATAGATATTTACATCCTTCATGAATCGATATTGACTCTATTGTATCCATGATTAGGCTTGTGGTAATCAAATTCTCAGAGGGACATATGAGTGGAACCAACACAAACAAGGCCGAGCACACAGAAGGAGAGTCCAGAAACAAAAGAAGAACATTGAGTCACTGGCTCTTCAATGTAGAACCCAACCAAGAGGTATAAATCTATGTTAGTGCTGCGCTGGAAGTCCTTTCTTTTTGGGTTTGCTGGCTTTTATATCTCCTCCTTTGTTTTAGGTAGATATGCATGAATAGGGATTCTCTATTATAGATGATTCAGGGTTCACTTGCATGTAGATATCCTATAGTATGATGTACCCAAAATATCCTGATTTTGTTACTGTGTTTTCCAAGCCAACTAGAAAAGATTTTACAAGCAGATAACAAATTGCATTGATAAAACTCTTGTACTGGAAATATGAGAGGAACAGCGGCTGATCAATTTGAAATAAAGTGGCACTAGATAACTTCTTGGAGCTGGATAAACTGTGGTCTAGTTAAACTTCCTAATATTAGCATACCTCTTTCTAACTACTTGGAAACCTCTCCTGAAGAAGCTCCTCTAAGGGAAGAAAGTACTGAACTCATTATCTTTATCTAATCCTTGGCTAACAAATAATACCTGTGGATCCCTGCTTCAGAGACTGCATTTGTCTATTTTTGGTGCACCCAACCTATCTGAACATGGATTTGCTGTTTCTGCAAATTGATAAAGATTATGATATTTACTTCCCTCATAGAGTTCCAATAAAAATTGTATTTGTTATTCTCTGTTAAAAGTGTATAATACAAAATTTCTGGACATGTAGCTAGTAGAATAGCAACATCATGTTCACAACATCAGCAATGGCATCCGATTCTACAGAATTGATGAGAGCTTCCATGAAGCCTTTATCTTTCTGTTACTGCTTTTCGGATTAGTGGCCACAGTTGAATGATTTATCAAGAAAAGCAGATTCCTAACACTTATGTGGAAGTACTTTCTCATTTGCACTTGGTGCATGGCCTTTTAATGGCTAAAGTATCTAGGTGACTGAAGAAAAAGGACTTGTTCTTGAGTCTTTAGGGCCATTGTTATGACATTGGAAAAAGAACTAGCGATAAAGAAGATATAAAGATCTAGTTAGTACTGATTCTAGGTTTCGTTGGTTTAAGAGCAAGCTATAACTTTGAGGGTGCAGATGTTAAACTTTGCCGCTCAGTTGAATTGCTTTGCAGAATTTGTATAAATTTGGGTTGCCAAGAGTCCTTCCTTCTTGACGGGAGAATACATGAGTTATATTCATCAGTTGGTTGAGCAGAATTCTTGTTCACAGTGTTCGAAGCGTACATTTGTACATATCTACTGTAACATAATAGGCATGATAACTTCTTTCAGTTAATTGAAGACATCTTCTATATGTATAATGTAAATAAAACTTCATCTGATATTCTGATATATGCAGTTCTAGAGGATGATGACATTGCCGGTACAACACCCCCCTGTTCTCCTTCCACCCTGGTTTCCCTGCTCAATTGTGACCTCTGAAGGATAATATCTAATGACTTCATTGCTGCGAACAATTTTGTCATGATCCTTTCATGCCTGCATCGCCTTCCCAGGCTCTTCTATGACCTCTTCTGCTTTGCATAGACAAGGACTCAGGATGGTGTTCTTCAACTGAAGTATGCGATGATGCATTGGTAGGTTTACCATGCTTGCTCCACCATGGAGAAACCTTCTGTGTCTATCGGTATCCCTGTTGCTTTTCACTCCTAGAATGTCACCTTTGGTGACCCTGACTATGACAAATAAGCAGTGCAATCTGTTGCAGCGGTTGAGCTTTCCTGTGGCTTGTGCAGACGTCTGAACCATGATTTTACAAAGAAAGGAATTTCCTGATAACCTATGAGTGATTTCATGAAATATCAAAGGATGAGCCTATGTGTGTGGAAGAGCAAATGTAGCAGCTACCATCTTCGGGTTCATGGTAGATTAGAAGGTTGTTCTATCTGATGCTCTATTTCGGTGTCCTGGACCCCCCCTGTTTGGAAATCTTGTACATGAATTGTCACACCTATGTGACATAGAGGAAATCTATGAAATGAATCTATCTAAATTAATCTGCAATAACTGGTTATTTCTGGTTTAGTAGATCAATACTTTTAAGTCCAAACTGTATGGCCTCAGATTTACCGAACTATTTGCCCTTGTCTGATTTCTCCAGCTGAGGAGGTTCCAACTCTGCATGATTTCTTCAGCTTCTTTGATTAGTCCATTTATTATTGAGGGCTGCCTGGATTATAAGGTTATTATAGAAGGAATAAAGCAAAAATCTTTTACTAATGGTTGTTGTAGACTGGACTGATCCAACAATGTCTCCAAAAAGCAGAATCAAAGTGAGTAGTAGATGATGGAGATCAGCTGGCTTTCCTTCTTTGAAGGAGATGACATCTGAGGAACATGCCATGCTTTCCTGCTTCTGTCATCAGCGACTATGGACGGTAACCAAGGAAGGTTGTGGTGGTGGTGATGATGCTGAATGCAATAGTAGGGCAAATATGTAAAGTACAGTACAAATTTGTACCTTTTTTCAGTTGGTTGTGGTAGTAAAGTAACTATTAGGTCTTTGTCCACAAAAGAGAAATATAATTCAGTGAAGCCTATATCGAACATGTAACCTGACGAAAAATATTGCCATAAGGTTTGATCTGTCTAACATAGACAGGCAAGTTGTGTTATTACCGTTACTTTTTTACTATCTAAAAGTGCAGATTCCATATTTGTTACTTCAATTTTAAAAGACATGGCCATCTTTGGTTAAATTTTAAATTTAAAGTTTTTATCCAAAAGCGGCCGCTGTTTAGAGGCTTTTACAGAAAAAGCGGCCATGGAATTTTTACTAAAAAAGCTGTATTTTTTAAATTTTGTTTGAATAAATTTTACTATTTGAAAGTTATTTTTAAAAAAATTTAAAATATATTTAACTATATCTTATGCTTATAAATAAATAAGATATATAATAACGGAAATATTTTTCGATATATAATAAGTGATATGTTGTTAAATTCAAAATTCTTTTCATATATTATTTTATTTTTTGAATGTAATATTTTTAATAATATATAAACTTTTAGTAATGCTTTTTTATATTTGTGACGAACTTAAGATTTATCTCAAAATCATCTCAGGACTATTGGCAAGGACAAGAGTGAGCCCAAGTCTTTATGAATATCATCTCAGGACTATTGATAAGCAATGTGGAACTAAACCTTTATTTAACATCTGCCTTCCAGCAGAGCATCCTTTTTTTTATATTTAAATTGAACTGATGCGGGCTACGTGCCCTATAATAAACCAACCCGTTCTGATACCATTAAATAATTGATAGAATTGAATATAATGAAAATGCTTAATGTTAGGATTTACACGTACAAATATATATAGAGTACAGATAATGGGCTTGTCTTACATACAGCCCGATAATACAGTCCTATCTCTCCTCAAACTCATGATGGGTCAAACAATATGAGTTTGTTCCATAATGTTTGAAATTTCGGTGTCAGATGCGATTTTGTAAAGAGATCTGCCAGCTGATCAGTAGATGCAACATGTGGTAAAGAAATAGTACTGATAGAAAATGCTCACCAACGAAGTAACAGTTAATTTCAATATGTTTCGTTCGTTCATAAAAAACTGGATTGCTTGCAATCTGAATAGCACTTCGATTATCACAGTAAAGAGGAGTAGCTCCTATAAATGTAACCCCTATATCAGTAAGTAATCTCCGCACATGAATAATCTCTCTTGTGGTAGCAGCCATAGCTCGATACTCAACTTCTATTGAAGAACAAGCAACAACTTTCTGTTTCTTACTGCGCCACGAAATTAGCAAATCACCAAGGAATAAGCAGAAATCTGTAGTAGACCTTCTAGTGATTGGGTCATCAGCTCAATCTGCATCAGTAAAACCTCGAAACTGTAAAGTGGATGTAGAAGATATAAATAGAGAGTGAATAATAGTGCCTTGAAGATATATCTGAGAATCCTGAGTAAAGCGCTATAATGTGCTGATCGCGGTGTAGAAACAAATTGACTGACGACACTTACTACATGAGAAATGTCTGGTCTAGTCATACAAAGGTAGACAAGCTGACCAACAAGTCGTCTGTACCGAGTAGGATCTGTGAGAGGCGCACCATCTGTAGGACGAAGTTTGAAATGAAGCTCATAAGAGAGTATCAACCGTCCGACTATCAGATAAGCCTGAAGATGTAATAATATCATAAGTATATTTTTGTTGAGAGATAAGAATTCATCTAGTACTTTGTGCAATCTCCAATCCAAGAAAATAGCGTAAATATCCAAGATCCTTCATCTGAAACGGTTGATGAAGGTGCTTTTTCGTGGCTACAATACCTGCAATATCATCTCCTATTAAAATCATATCATCTACTTATAATAATAGGAGTGCCCGCCCTTACGGTGAGGACTGCACAAATAAGGAGTGATCCTGAAAACTCTGCTGAAAGCCTGTCTTTGTAATAGCCCGTTCGAAAACACTCAAACCAAGCTCTAGGAGCCTATTTGAGTCTATAAATAGCACGACGAAGACGACATACATGATCTGGAGGAGTAGAAAGACCTGTAGGTGGCTGCATATAAAAAACCTCCGATAATGTACCATGAAGAAAAGCATTTTTCACATTTGATAAAGAGGCCACTGATGTACAGCAACGACTGCTAATAGAGTGCGAACAATAGTCATATGGCAATAGGAGCGAATGTCTCATCATAATCAATCCCATGCTCCTGAGTAAAACCTATGGCAATAAGACGCGCCTTATGCCTCTTAATGGAGCCATCAGGCCGATAGTTAATCTTAAAAATTCATTTGCAATTGATAGGTTGAACTCTTTCCGGTAATGAAACTATATCTCAAGTACCTGTCTGCTGAAATGTACGAAACTTCTCTGCCATTGCTTCTCGCCACTCGGGGTACTGAATTGCCTCTTGATAAGAATTAGGTTCACGAATGGTATGAATAACAGTAACAAATGAATGAAACTAGTGAGAGTATGAGGTGAGTGTGGTCAAACCAAACCTATCCAGTGGGTCTGAACAGTCTGGTGTAAAACAAGTAGGAGGACGATGATGGCATTGTGACTGCCGAACAAGTGGTGGTGAAATTAGAAAAAAATGAGGAGAATCCTCGTTAGTCAGCGTTTGTGTCGTCGAAAAAGGGGTGGTATCAATAGAGTGAATTAATGGAGTACGATCTATAGACATGTGAGAGAAGTCAGATGAGCTGGATGAAAGAGAATGTGATGGTGTTAGAAATTGAACATCAAAAAGTGAAGTGAAAAAATAAGGAGAGTTCTCAAGAAAATTGACGTGACGAGAAATGCGAAGTCGGCGTGCTGTAGGATCATAATATCAATACCCCTTATGTTCAGGACTAATACTAAACAAGACACTTGACTGATCGAGCAGTCAATTTTGTCCGCTCAGTCGGAGGAAGTAGAACAAAACAAGTGTACCCAAAAGTGTGGATCATGCTATAGTCTGAAAGAGATAAAAATAAACTCTCATGAGGTGTCTTTCCAGACAAAGTAGACGACGGGGTAATATTGATAAGATTAACAGAGGTAAGAATAGCTTCTGCCCAAAAGATTTGAGGAACTAAAGAGGAGAGCAAGAGAGAGCGAGCAGTTTCAAGAATATGATGATGCTTACGTTCGCTACTCCATTCTGTTCAGGTGTATAAGGATAAGATTGTTGAAAAAGAGTACCATGAGATTGTAAGATGGATCTCATAGTAGAAGATGTATATTCACGAGCACCATCAGAACGAAAAATCTTAATTCGGGTATTAAACTGAGTATGAACTATAGTGCTGAAAGTGTTATATATAGTAGAAACTTCAGAACGATGACGGATAAGATAAACCCAAGTGTAACGAGTATAGTCATCAATGAAACTCACATAGTAAACAAAACCAGTCATAGATGGAATTGGAGCTGGTTCCCAAATATCATAATGAACTAGATCAAAAGCACGAGAAGTTTTAGATAAACTTTGATGAAAAGGTAAAGCTGAATGTTTTGCTAACTTATAGTTAGTACATGAAGATAAAGGAGAAAAAAAAACTCAACCAAGAGCTCCACTATCGATGAGACTCTTTAGACGAGATTCAGAAATATGACCTAAACGTCTGTGCCACAAATCAGCAGCAGACGAAACAACAGCAGCACAACTAAGATTTGAAGTAGTCGAAAAAGAAAGACGAAGATACTCTAAGTGATACAGTTGCCCCTTTTTACGAGAACGACCAATCGTCTAGCCAGTACGAGGATCCTGAATAGAACAGTTAAGGGAATCAAAGACAACAATAAGTCCGCTTTCACAAAGAGAACTGACTGAGATTAGGTGTAGGGTGATATGATGAACATGTAAAACAAAAGATAGACTGAGAGAATCAGAAATAACGGACCCAAACTGAGTAATGGTTAGTTGAAAGCCATCAGCATTATATAAAGATAGAAAGTTTGGTGGTAAAAATATTATGTTAGATAATAATGATAGATCATAAGTCATATGATGAGATGCACCATAATCTAAAATCCAAGAGGAAGACATACCAGGAGCGGCGGAAGAAGCAGAGGCAGATGAACTAGCAAAAATGGATTGTCGCTGAAGCTGAAGTTCTATCTGAGTAAGACGATGGTGAATATTAGTTGAATCATTGGTGATAGACTGAGAGACAGGAACGGCATCAACAACATTCGCTTGTGCAACTGAAGAGCGAGTAGTGGAAGAATCTTTTGCCTTCTTCCGCTCTCGATACTGAGTAAGCAAATATGGATGAAGCTGAAAACAACCATTCACAGTATGACCTGATTTCTTGCAATGAGTACAAGAGGATGTTGACGAGAATGGGAAGAATTCCTACGAGTATGAGCACTAGTGTCTTCCGAAGTGGAAGATGAAGTGAGTAAAGATGCAGCAAAAATTGTAGCTGAACCAGGAGTCAAGGTGGGTACCATCATCGAAAGAGACCGTAAGCGAGTCTCCTCGGCAATGAGCTCAGAAATGGCAGCATCTACACTGGTGTTATTTTGTATGATACGACCACTCATTACTTGAAACTTTGTACGCAAAGCCATAAAAAAACTGATAAAGTTGACGTCGTTCGCCACAGATACGACGTTCATGGCAAGCATAGGCATAATCTTCCAGCTTCAAGAGCTCGCGCCAATAACCTGGCATCAATATAGCGAAATCTTGGATAGTGCTATCATCCTGTCTGGCGGCACAAGTCTCGGTGAAAATTTGATACTCTATAGCACCACTTGATTGACCAAACTGAGTAGTTAAAGTCTCCCATAATAATACAGTAGTCGGGATGTCTTCAAGATGTGGTCAAAGAGATCGATCAACAGATGCAATGATAAATGTAAAAATCCGTTCATCATGATCATCCCACTGCGCAATACGAATGTTATTCTTTATCTCAATAGATGCATCATCTAGTGGTGAGAGGGGACGCTGAATAAAGCCATCTACATTACCAAAAAGACGACGTCCACGAAGAGTAGTTCTAACTGAAACAGCCCATTTAGCCCAATCATTAGCAGTACTCAAAGAAAACTCGGTAGATGTCGGTAGAAAGTCTCGAAAGAACTTAGATATAGGCATCATCAAAATGTTTATTTTTTTTGAAAAACGGGCCGGGCTGGCCCGAAGCAGGCGAGAGGGGCTGTGGAGGCGAGCGGGCGACTGCGGCTGCAAGCGGTGGCAATGGCGCGACGGTGAAGAAGAGCAGCGGCGAACGAAGACGGTGACAGCGGCAGTGGCTAGAGAAGACGTCGGTTGAAGGCGGCGGCAGCGGCGACGGCGGCGTAGAGAAAAGAAGAAAAAATAGTGATGGTACGGCGGCGGCAACGATTTTTGATTTTTTTTTTTGATAAAAAAAAATAACAATAATGAAAATTGATGAAGATAGATTGAAAAAAATTTTGGCTCTAAATACCATATGACGAACTTAGGATTCTTCTAAAAACCAATTGGCAAGGAAAAAAATAAGCCCAAATCTTTATGAATAATATTAATAAAATATTATTATTATAAATTTTAGTTAATTTATAATTAAAATATTTTTGATTACTTTTTAATATATACATATAATATTAGTTATATATAGTAATGGGTAATGATTAATAGATTGTGAGGAATGAATAACTAATACAATCACATATTAACAATTTCAAACCAACACTCTTGCCTAAAATTAAAAGAATAAATTTAGAAGTACTACAACTTTTACTTGCATAATGATCCTTGTACAAAAAAATAAAAGAAAGAACTTTGTTGGTTACAACATTATACGAAGTGAACAATGAAGCTACTGCAGGCTCCACTCAAATCTTCTGGTAAGTGCTTAATTTGAAGTATAGTCTAAGACTATATCCTCTTCAATTGCATCAATACAAAGGAAAGGGTGCTGAACATTTGGAGCCTACTTTTGGGTTTGCAACAACTTGATTATTTCCCGAGCCTCTCATGGTGATTCCAGCTTGTCTGTTTTATAAAGACTCTTAATCCATTGTCTGTTTTATAAAGACTCTCTTACATTCAACAATGTCCAATGCCCATCAACGACCGGTGTTTACCAATTCATTTGATGGGACTATAACATCAATAATACCAAAGGCACTGTTAGGATAAAAACAATTTGTATTAGGCTTTATATGTTATTGAGCTCATTTATCTTTTAGTTAATTTTATTTATTAGGTTAGGGTTAATTAGGGTTGAGAGTGTGTTGTTCTTTTGAAGTGGCAGCCGCAAGGTGAGGGTGGCAGCCGCAAGAAGAGAGAGCAATCGACAAGGAGCAACAACAGTGCAGGACAATGTAAAAGGGTTGCGGTGTGTGTTGCGAAGATCTATTAGTATAGTAGTGCTACAGATAATAACGGTGCGCGTGTGGAACATTATGTGGAATGTGTTCTTGTGAGATATCCTTATACTATTGTAATTAAGTGTGTTTTGCTTCCGGCAAGAGAGCATTAATTGTTCTTCCGAGAGGAGTGAAGGTTGTAATTTAATTATTGATAGTAGAATTTTTTTGTACCGTTTGCGGGTTTTTCTCTCAAATTGGTGAGAATTTTTTCACGTAATTGTCGTCTTTTATTGTATTTTTTAATTGTTATATTTTTATCGCCATATCCTCGGTATTTCCGCTGCACTTGTCAGGAGCGACTTTGTCCTGGGATTTGTTCTAAGTTACCCGTTCATAACAAGTAAATACCAGAGCTGAGGTTCTAGATGATGATGAGATATGACATTGAGAAGTTTAGCCGAAAAATTTTCCATTGTAGAAGATAAAGATGATGGCAGTTCCCGCTAAGGAGGATACTGATGCAGCTATGGAGGGGCGGCCATACGGCATCACTGATGAGATGTAGAGAAAGATGGAGCGCAATCCAATAGCGAGCATCCATTTAGCACTTGCTGATGAAGTGTTGCCGACTGTTTCTGAGAAGAAAACTGCGAAGGAGATCTATGACACATTGTGTAAGTTGTACGAGGCCAAGTCACTCCACAGCAAGATTTTCTTGAAGAGAAGATTGTACACTATACGGATGGTGGTGTCACAATCAGTCACCGGGCATATCAATAATCTGAATACTCTATTTTCTCAGCTTACGTCGTTGGGACAGACGTTAGAGTCAGTGGAGCGAGCAGAGATTCTACTTTAAAGTCTTTCTGATTCGTTTGATCAGCTCGTCATTAATTTGACTAATGATATTGCTACAGATCTTGTGTTTGATGAGGTGGCAGCTGTGGTACTTGAAGAGAAAAATAGGCATAGAAATAAAGAGGACCACAAGTCAAGTATGCAGCAATCAGGTGATTTGCTGGCATTGCGAGCAAGATCAAAGGAATGTGAATCAAGTGGGAGCAAGCCGAAAAGTAAGAAGAAGGTGAGGTGTTTTCTCAGTGGTAAGCTTGGACACTATAAGTTTGAATGCTCGGAGAACAAGACAGAAAATGCTAGTTCATCGAAGGAGGTGGATGTGACAGCCTGTGCTTTTGAGGTTGATTTCCTTTGAGACACGCTGACGCTCGGGCTGAAGGGGTGAAGGTTTGACAGGAAGCAAGCTCTAAATAGCAGCTTATAGGGAGCTGGAGTTCGAATCAGTTCGATGTAGCTGTTTGTGACATCAGTAGTGGTTGGTGGCAGCTTAGCATGTCAGCAGCACGGTGATTGCTGAGCCAGATTCGGAGTTAGCCAAGTGGAGGCAGGAGATAGGGTACATAGATAGATTGTGGGAAGTCAGGAGACAGTAGCTGTGTTTCAACAGGCTGTAGGCGTCAGTCAGTCATCCTATATCGGTGTTAGATCATTGGTAGATGTATTGTTGGCATATTGGGGTACTATCTTGGGTTCACTGTCCTGGAAGATAATTGTTAGCAGAGGTGATCTTTGAAGGTCACATATGGCAGACCTTTTGGAAGGTTTAGATTCTCCAACCGAAAGGACAAGTAGAGAGAATTTGGCAGGACAAATTTCGGAGAGAAGTCTCGATGCATGCCGGTGTCGAGACTGGAAATTTATTGTCTATTTTGAGTATTGGCTAGAAAGTGAGATAGCGAGATCTTTGACCAAGATTCTCAGATGTAATGGACTGAGACAGAATAAGAAAAATCGATGAATAGTTTCTCCAGAGTTTTGTGGAGGAGTGTAAGTTAACTCTAACCCCTTTTCTTGTCAGTGTATTCTCCAATCTAGCCAGTAAAGTAGGGAGAATGGTGTCTATCAGGTGGGTGCATCAATAGTGGGAGCATGTGGTTCTACTATGATGGGACATGCCCGAAATTACAGGGTTGTGTGAGAACTGCGAGGCAGTATGAGCGGATAGTCAGATCGTAGTTGTGGTTGGTAGAATGTGTTGTTTGACGGTGCTTAAAGAATGAAAAGGAATGACATTGCAAAGTGTTTTTAGTGGGAGTTTGTTAGGATAAAAGCAATTTGCATTTGACTTTATATGTTATTGAGCCAATTTATCTTTTAATTAGTTCTATCTATTTTTTAGATTATGGCTAATTAGGGTTGAGAGTGTGTTGTTCTTTTGAGGTGGTAGCCGTAAGAAAAGAGAGCAATCGGCAAGGAGCAACAATAGTGCACTATAACGTGCAAATGGTGTGTGTTGAGGAGATCTACTAGTGCAGTAGTGCTGCAGATACCAACGGTGTGTGTGTGGGACATTGTGTCGTATGTGTTCTTCTGAGATACTATTATACTATTGTAATTGAGTGTGTTTTGCTTCCGCAAGAGAGCATTGGTTGTTCTTCCGAGAGGAGTGAATGTTATAACTCAATTATTGATAGTAAAATTTTTGTTTATACCGTTCACGGGTTTTTCTCTCAAGTTGGTGAGAATTTTTTCATGTAATTTGTCGTATTTTATTGTATTTTTTAATTGTTATATTTTTATCGCAAGATCCTCACTATTTTCGCTGCACTTGCCATGAGCGGTTCTGTTTTGGAACTTGTCCTGAGTTATGCCGTTCGTAACAGGCACAACCTTCTTCTCATTTTGTTGGCTTAGACATCTATTAAGAAAAACAAGTTTGATATCAAATTGATAATATACATCTCTGTGGCTTCTTTCTTGTTCATTTGGTTTTCTTTGGTTCTATGCTAGCGACATGAATTCATCTCCTCTTTGTAAAAATAAAAGAAAATTAGGTAGTTGGCTTAAATTATCTGAACGAAGAGGATGATCACCTTAAAAGTAAAAGAAAATTGCTATATATCATGGTAAGTATATGCATCATTCATGAACGAGCTCTTGTATATGGCAGTATTAGATATGTGAAGTCACTTATTAAGGTGCCGTTTGGATAGACTTATTTCAACTTATAAGTTGAAATAAGTAAAACAAGAATGTTTGGATGAACAATTTATAAGTCATAGAAATGAAAGTTACGTTAAGTAACTTTTTCAAAACTTTTTTGTCTGTTTGGAAAAAAATAACATTATTGACCACACAAATATATATACATACACATAATATATACATATATATATATATACATATATATAATATATATATATACACATAATATATATATACACATATATATATATATACACAACATATATATATATATATATATATATATATATATATATATATATATATATATATATATATATATATATATATAGATATATATATACATATATATATATATATATATATATATATATATATAGGGAGGGGATGCGCGCACCCCCTCCCTGCGCACACTGCGCACCACACCAGCACGTGGACCGTTGGATGTTGATCCAACGGCCGACGCACGCGCGCTGATGCGCGTAAGTTCCTCCTCTTTACGGGAGGTTATTTTCGTCATCTACCTATAATTTTTTCTCTTCTACGTTTCTCTTCTCATTCTCTTCCTCTCATTTTTTTTTCGTCTCATCACTGCCCTCCCCCGGCTCGGTCTCAATCGATCTCCCTCGCGAGGTGTTTCTTCATCATCCCTCTCCCGCGCCGATTTCTTCCCCTGCGAAGGTGTTTTTTCTTCATCATCCCTTCTCCTTCTTTCAATCCCTAGAAAATTATGTCATTTTCGTTTCGATTCAATATTTCGTTTGCTCGGCCGGCGCGTTGGTTCGCCGGCCGACGATCGAAATTAGGGTAGGTAGACCCTTAATTCGGCTTCTCCTCCTTCTTCTGTGCAGTCTAGACTCTTCCATTTTGCATTCGCCGCCGTTAGTCCTAATTGTTCGTCGCCGACAGAGCTTTCGAACACCGGCCGATGAGCTAAATTAGGGCTAGCAAACCGTTAATTTCTTCTCACCTCCTTATTCTATGACTTTTAACGCCTTCAATTTCTTGATTCGCAGCTGTTCGCCGGCCGTCATTCGTCGCTGCCAGAGACGGTCTGAAGCCGGCCGGAAATCGAATTTCATATAGATTTTTGACAGATTTTTGTTGTAGAATTGTCATTTTTAACATTCTAATATTTTAAAAATTTTTAACAGATTTTTTTTCGAGCTTGTTGCTGGAGAGGTAGCTCGCTGGAGAGCTATGCTGTAGCAGGTATGTGAAATGATAAATTCTTTCTGTGCAGTCTAAAGATTTGAAAGTAGGTGATTAAATTTTATTTTGTAGTTGGTATTTTTTATTTTGGATGATCGACTTGATTTTGTTGGTGCAGTAGGTGATTGCAGATGGTATCTACTGGAGAGGTAGCTCGCTGAAAGTGTAGAGACGGTGAAGAGACGGTGATTGCAGTAGGTCTTTGTAGTTTTTAAATTTTATTTTGAGTAGTATTTTTATTTTGGGTTGGTGATCTTCTTCTTGCTGAAAGAAATTGATTTTTTTCAATTTTGTCAATGAATTGCTGTAGAGATGTTCGATTCGGATTTGTGCTCTTCTTCTTTTAGAATCTTTTTTTTTTTCAATTTTTGTCAATGAATGCCGACAGTGGGGAGGAGCAATTCTGTGGATGTAGTGCTTTTGTGAAGAAGTTATTAAAATGTTGTGGAACATTACTTGTGAATGTAATGTTGTTGAGAAAACTATGAAATGAAGTGGTTGTAATACTATCACAGTGAATGTGATAACATGTTGTGAAACTTGTTATGTAATTTTTCGTTATGAATGAATTCTTGTTGCCAACATCTTAATGTTATTGCTGTTAAAAATTGTTCTTAATGCTAAATAAAATTTAATGTTATTGCTGTTAAAAATTGTTCTTAATGCTAAATAAAATGTAATGTTATTGCTGTTAAAAATTGTTCTTAATGCTAAATAAAATTTAATGTTATTGCTGTTAAAAATTATTCTTAATGCTAAATAAAATTTTCTGTGAATACGTTATTGTGAATGCTCTGTAAAGACCGTTGTGAATGTTCTGTAAAAGACAAAACAAACTGAAGTAATTAAACAAACTTATGGAGGGCAGTTTTGTCATTTTAATTGTTAAGTGGCTTTTTGCATTTGGCGGAAGAGGCAGTGGGCTGTTTTGTTAAGCTCGGGACAGCACGGGATAGCTCTCTGTAGTATTCTTCTTTCTGTATTGTTCTCTGTATTTCAAACTGAAGTAATTTTTCTTATTTTCTTCTTAAATCATAAAATTCGTCATGGCACATGAGTTCATAGCCACGTCTTCTTCTTCAAATGCCGTATTTGGGGATGACTTTTGAGTGCTTAGAAGCTGCAAAATAATTTTATATCAATTATGGAAAACATCAGGATTTAGTGCTATCATTCGGAGTACTCATAAAAGAATTTCTAATTCAGTTGAAGTGAGTATTTGTGTAATGACTTGTGATCTCTATGGTAATCATAGAAGTCACCGACCACAAAAGATAGACGAGGCATCCAAAAAAGAAGTAAAAAAGAGAAAAAATACAAGTATGGTGAAATGCGGATGTCCTGCAGCAATAAAGATACAAAAAGAAGGTACTAGATTGTGGAAAGTGATTGGTTGTAAATGTGATCACAATCACAATCTAGTCAGTCCTGCAAAAAAAAATGTACATGCTTGTTTGTAGAAATTTGCCTATTGCAGCTAAGAGTTTGATTGACTCATTTCGGGATGAAGGCTTACCCGTTAGTAAAATTCCAGATCTACTTGACGGACCACAAAATGGTTTTGATGAAAGAGATTGTTAGAATCATTTTTGTGCCGTTCGAAAGAGTATAAGAAACCTATTAGTGGCGATGCTATTGGTGTGTTGAATTTTTTTAAGAAGAAAAGTATAGAAGATCCAAACTTTTTTATGCAATTCAGATTGACAACGAAGCAAGGGCAACAAATTTTTTAGGTAGATGGTCGATCACGTACTCAATATCAATATTTTGGTGACGTGATTTTTTTGACACCACCTACCGTAAGAATATGTATGACATGCCATTTGCTCCATTCACTGTAGTTAACGATCACATGCAGTCGATCCAGTTTGGTTGTGCACTACTTTTGGATGAAATAGAAGAGTCATTTCAATACTTTTTGAGACCTGGTTTACTACTATGGGCGGCCGTGCTCCATCTTCAATCATGACAGATCAGGACAGAGCTATGACTGTAGCAGTTGCGAAGGTATTTCCATTTATACGACATAGATTTTGTTTGTGATATATCATGAAGAAATTTGCCGAAAAGCTTTCACATATTTATTTCAAGAAATCAAAATTTAAGAAGGATATCAAGTCGTGTATTCGAAAAACATATATCCTAACACTTTTGAAAAGAGGTGGGAGGAATTGATATCAAAATATGAATTACAAGAGAATGAATGGCTTAAGAGAATATATGAGATTCGAGACAAATGGGCACAAGTTTATCATTTAACTACTTTCTACGCCGATATGAACACTACTTCGCGGGCGGAAGGTATGAATGCTATCTACAAAGATTTTTTCAACCAACAACAACTCTTCGAGAATTTGTATTGAAGAATGATAAGTGTTTGAGTCGATTTGTCGAAAGAGAAAAAAAAGAGGACTACACTAGTGAACACTTGTGTCGCATTGTCGATGATAGTGCATTTATTTTAAAAAGTGCAGCACAAATGTATACTAGGAATGTATATGACAGGTTTAAAAAAGAATTTGAGAAAGCTCAAGTTGAGTATGTTTTGCATGATGATGAAAGAAACAGTGATGGTTCTACAACCTACATTTATAAATCTAGAATAGAAGGCGATCATCGAAAGTGGTAGGTAAAATTCAATTCCATAACAAAGGAAGGTAATTGTGAATGCAAATTATTTGATTTTTGGGATTCCTTGTGGGCACCTTATAAAAGTATTTCAAAGTCGTGACATAGAGCTACCAGATAACTTTGTTCTTAAAAATGGATGAAAGAGGCTAACAAGTACAGAGCCAAGTATGATGGTGCACCAGTAAGTGGGCATGAGAAGTTTGAGTTACTAAGAACTACTCAACTCCAGATGGTTTATAGTCAATTGGTTTATGAAGCTGCTGAAACTGATGAGGGATATCATTTAATATTATAAGCATCACAAGAACTATCACAACGGCTCAAAGAACTAAAGAAGACTGATGATCGGGATAGGATGTTAGTTCAAGATTCAGGTACTATCAATGAGAATTTATCAACCCCGATTGATGTCTCTCAAGTTTTACTTTTAAATCCCAACCTTTTCATAAACAAAAGGAAGAAAAAAAGAAGGAAATTTTTATAAGGGTAGTACCAGAATTAAAAGTGGATTGGAAATAGCTACTACAAGAGCTAAAACGAAGACCGAAAGAAAATGTGTTTATTGTAACAAGCATGGTGTTAAACATGACAAGCGAAATTATCCCGAAAATCCAAATAGAAAGAATAAGACAAGTAAGTATAGTATTCTGTTTAACTTTGGTTCCTATATACTAAGTTTTGTTGGAAAATTTTTAAATTAACATTTTTCTATACATTTTTACTTGATAGTTTCCGATAAAGACGATGTAGACAAAAACACAAGTGAATATGAAGACAGTGCTGATAAAGAGTTAGCTATTAATTTGGAATAGCTATGACATTCATTTGTACTATCAACTAGTTGTTTTATTATTTTGGTAATTTTGGAGAAAGTCTTGCGTGTTGTTTACAAACTTCTTATATTGTACATATCTTATCTTTTGAATTTTAAAGTGCTTGCAAGAAATCTAAAAGGGTATTGAAAAAACAATGATAAAAATAAGAAAAACAGTGAAAAACAGTAAAATAAGTAAAAATAGTGAAAAAATAGTAAAAAAGTGAAAAAAACAGTAAAAAAGAAAAGATAAAGTTAAAAAAGTAAAAAAAACAGTGAAAAAATAGTAAAAAAATAATAAAAAAAAAATAGTTTAAAAAAAAAAAAAAATATGAAAAAATAGTAAAAAAATAATAAAAAAGTGGGAAAAAACAGTAAAAAATAAAAAAAAAAGTAAAAAAAAAAAAGTGAAAAAACAGTAAAAATAGTGAAAAAAAATAAAAAACAGTGAAAAAAATAGTAAAGTAAGAAAAAATCATTGAGAAAACAGTAAAGTAAGAAAAAAAAAGCAAGAAAAAAAAAATAAAAATAAACAGAAAACAGAAAATAAGAAAACAAAAAGTAAAAATACATAAAAAAGCATTATGGTCACCTATTGCATCGGTGTTAGAAACAAGCATTACATTCACTTTGTATTTTGCTGCCCCGTAAATATGAAAATATTACAAAGTTCTAACATTCCAGCATTATAGTTCCTACAACATTACATCATTCATTTTGAAGTCAGCATTCGAGCATCATTCAAAATTACTGCCCCATTAACAGCATCATTCACTACAACATTCCAGCATCATTCATTCCATCATTTATTTTGAATTCAGCAATCAAGTACTACAGCTCAAGAGAAGATTTTACTGCATAACTTTCCAGCATTCAAGAGAAAATTCCAGTACTACATAACTTTCACATTCTCGAGTTTTTTGATAACAAAGTCATTCACATTTCATTCAAAATCTGAGGTTTACATTCGATAGCTTTCGCAATACAATTTTGAGCTCACATATCTCAAGTTTTCACAACACATTCTCGAGCAAACATAGCTCAACTTTCATTCACAATATTATAGTAATACATTGTTACATTCACTTTCAAAGTAATACATTCACTTTTATTCACAAGTTTTCACAACACAGTGCATCATAGATAGCATTCACCTATAATACTGGAACAATATTTAGTGGATCACCAAGTGCGATCACCTACAACAGGGTGCATATAGCATTCACAGATATCTGCAATCACCTACTGCACCAACAAAATCAGGTCGATCACCTCCATGAGCTCCAGTTAATCACCAACTACAACAACAAAATTCAGTCGATCACCTACTTTCAAATCTTTAGACTGCACAGAAAGAATTTATCATTTCACATACCTGCTACAAAGATAGCTCTCTCAAAATGCTACCTCTCAAAAAAAAAGCTAGAAAAAAAAAAAAATTGTTAAAAATTTTTAAAATATTAGAATGTTAAAAATGACAATTCTGCAACAAAAATTTGTCAAAAAATCTATATGAAATTCGATTTCCGGCCGGCTTTAGCCTCTCTGTCTCTGACAAATGAATGACGGCCGGCGAACAGCTGCGAATCAAGAAATTGAAGGCGTTAAAAGTCATAGAATAAGGAGGTGAGAAGAAATTAACGGTTTGCTAGCCCTAATTTAGCTCGTCGGCCGGCGTTCGAAAGCTCTGTCGGCGACGAACGAATTAGGACTAACGGCGGCGAATGCAAAATGGAAGAGTCTAGACTGCACAGAAGAAGGAGGAGAAGCCGAATTAAGGGTCTGCCTACCCTAATTTCGATCGTCGGCGGGCGAACCAACGCGCCGGCCGAGCGAACGAAATACTGAATCGGAAACGAAAATGACATAATTTTCAAGGGATTGAAAGAAGGAGAAGGGATGATGAAGAAAACACACCTGCGCAGGGGAAGAAATCGGCGCGGCACCGCGCGGGGGAGATCGATCGAGACCGAGCCGGGGGAGCGCAGCGACGAGAGAAAGAAAAATGAGAGAAAGAGAATGAGAAGAGAAACGCGCAGAAGAGAAAAAATTACAAGTAGATGACGAAAATAACCTCTCGTAAGGAGGAGAAACTTACGCGCATCAGCGCTCGCGCGTGGACCGTTGGATCAACATCCAACCGTCCACGCGCTGGTGTGCGCGGGGAGGGGGTGTGCGCGCATCCCCTCCCATATATATATATATATATATATATATATATATATATATATATATATATATATATATATATATATATATATATATATATATATACGGGTGAGTTATGTGCACATTGTGCACATTGAATCACAACCGTCGGATCAAGATCCGACGGCTGTGATTCACAGGCAAGTTAATTTTTTTATTTTTTTTTTTCATTTCTCGTTCGCGAGCTCGCGAGCTCTTCGTCTCCGCCCGGCGATCGCCTCCCGATCAATTCGGCGCGGTTTGACGATCGCCGGCTGCTATTTTTCTTAATTTCTTCTCCTCTCTTCGATTCCTCGACCAATTTCATCTTTCCTGCAACCGATAGCCACCCGTAGCTCGAACATCGCGGCGAAACATCCACGTTGCCGGCCGGCGATCGTCATTCGGAGCCCAAAAATCGCGCTGTTCTCTTCCTCACTTTCTTCTGATCGCTCTGGATTGATCGATTTCATCAATTCCGGCACCGAGCGTGTTGTCGGTGATAGCGGGATCCGGTAAGCTAGGATTTTTTTTTTTTCTAATCAATTTTGTCTGTTTCATTCTCGGTTGATCAATTTCATCAACATTTTACTTATATGCGTTCTTTTCTAATTTTTCTTGAATTTTTTTCTAGCTCGGCCGGCGCTACTAGTGACGATGCGTTCAATAAAATTTTTGCAGGTATTTCAATGTCAATTGCACGTATTTGATCTAGATTTCAATTCGATTTCTGTTTGATTTAAATTTTCTTTTTCCTGTGTTTGATTTTAATTCCAATAGAAAAAAAATATTCATATCGTTCCTTTGTGTGTTTTTTCAGCTCGCCACTGATGAAGTAAAGATTGCAGAAAATGAAGAACCGGAACGGAAGAGCCTACTGGTTGTTTTTATAATTTTAATTTTTATGATTGAATTCAATTGTTGAAGCTATCCAGTGAAACTGGACAGTGAGTGTATAGTGGTCTCTTCAAGTGTTCAGTTTTTTTTTCATTAACTGGAAGTTGTTTATGATGTATAAAGATTATTGATATTAATTCAATGGTCCACTGAATGTTACTCTTTGATTGTAAGAGCCCAGAAAGTTGTTGCAATGGCTTGGATTTGAATGGAATGTAAATGGCTTTGACATTTATACTGAATGTGATTGTTCTCTTCAAGTGAATGCTTCTGTGAATGGTTAAGTGTATGTTTGTACAGAGCACAACATTTGATTGCATCTGTTTGAGTGAATGTTGGAGCGAATGAAATGTAGATATGCATCAGTGAATGTTTGAACAGGTGAAGGGATTAGTGAATGGTTGAACAGAGATTTGAGTGAATGTTTTGAATAGATACAAACATTTGAATGCATCAGTGAATGTTCTTTTAGGTGAATGCTTATTGTAAGCTATGTAATTGTTTAAATGTAATGCTCAAGAGGAGCTACGTTTTAAGTGAATGCTAGTGTGAGCCATGCAACTGAGAATGCTCGTTGTGAGCTATATACTTGTGAATGCAATGCTCAAGGTTGAACTCTTGCAAGTGTTATATGTGATACTCAAATGAGTTATGTCTAGTGAATATTCGAGCGAGTTTTTTCTATTTCACTGTTTTTTAAAAGTATTTCTTCTCGCTTTTCCTTTTCTGTTTATTTTTTATGTTTTTATTTCACTTTTTTTTCATTGTCTTTTTGCACTATTTTTTTTCCACTTTTCCATTTCACTGTTTTTTTTTCACTTCTATTTTTCGCTATTTTTTTCTTTTTTTTTTATTTCACTGGTTTTTTCTACTGTTTTTTTTCATTGTCTTTTTTCACTATTTTTTTCCACTTTTCTATTTCACTGTTTTTTTTTTCATTATTTTTTTTCACTTCTATTTTTCAGTGTTTTGGCTTTTCTTATTTTTTTTATTTCACTACTTTTTTCCACTGATTTTTTTTTCATTGTCTTTTCTCATTGTTTTTTTTCCACTTCTCCATTTCACTGTTTTTTCCTCATTATTTTTTTTTCATTTCTATTTTTCACTGTTTTGGCTTTTCTCATTTTTTTTATTTCACTGTTTTTTTCAACTGATTTTTTTTTCATTATTTTTTCTTCCACATTTTCCATATCACTATTTTTTTAAATTTTTATTTCACTACGTTGTTCACTGTTTTGGTTTAAATCTTTTTTTATTTCACTTCAATTTTTCTTTCACTGTGTGGAAATGCAAACAGAATTGAATATCACAGCTGTATATAACAAATTGCTCCCTATACAATACAACTTAATAAGATTGGATGCAACATCCAACCATTTCCAAAAAATGGCAAAAAAAAAACATCATCTTATTCTAAACGAGTAGCTGATTCTTCTTCTTCACTAGTATCTTCGCATTCACCATCATCTCTATTTTTGTTCTCAGCATCATCTCTTCCAAAAACTATCAATTAAAATTGATGACAATTGTTAAGAAAAAAGTTTGAATTAAAAAAAAAAAAAAGGAATCTTACTAATCAAAACTAAGCAAATAATTTTTACTTACTTGTCTTATTCTTTCTATTTGGATTTTCAGGACAATTTCGTTTGTCGTGTTGAACACCAGACTTGTTACAGAATGCGCATTTTCTACCTGTTTTTACTTTGGGTTTTGCAGTGGCTTTCTCCAAACCTCCTTTTATTCTACTATTATCCTTATAAATAGTTCCTTCTTTTTTTCTTCCCTTCGTTTGTGATATATTAGGATTCAATAGTAAAACTTGAGATGCATCAACTGGGGCTATTTCTTCTAATGCTGGAATGCTATCATGGTCACTAGGCTTCCTCACTTCTCTGAGCCGTGGTGCTGTTTCTTCTAGTGCTTTCAACAAAATTTGATAGCCCTCGTCGGTTTCAGCAGCTTCGTAAACCAATTGGTTACAAATCATCTGTAGGTGTGTAGTTCTGAGTAACTCAGCATTTCCATGCCCATTTAAAGATCCATTATCATATTTAGCTCTATACTTGTTTGCCCCTTTCTTCCACCGCTGAAGAATAAAGTGATCTGGTATCTCTATATCCCGACTCAGAAAAACCTTCACAAGATGTCCACAAGGAATTTCCATAAACTCAAAAAGCTTACATTCACAGTTACCTTTCTTTGTTGTTGTATTGAACTTCACCTTCTACTCCCGCTGATCACCTTCCACTCGAGACTTGTAAATATATGTTGTGTAGCCGTCACTACCCTTTTCATCGTCATGCAGCACATACTCAGTTTGAGCTTTTTCGAGTTCTTGTTTGAATCTGTCGTACACATTTCTCGTGTACATTCTTGCTGCATTTTGCAAGACAAATGCATTTCCATCCACAATGCGACAAGAGTGTTCACTCGTATAATCTTCTTTCTTTTCTTTCTCAATTATTTTTCTCATACACTTTTCATTCTTCAATACAAACTCTCGAAGTGTTGTTCTCGACTGAAAAAATTTTTGTAAACACCATTCATACCTTCGGATCGTCCGGTAGTGTTCATACCGGCATAAAAAGTATCCAAGTGATAGACGGGTGCTCATTTTTGTCTAATCTCATATATTTCTTGGAGCCACTTATTCTCTTGCAATCCATATGCATACAATAATTCTTTCCACCGTATCTCAAAAATGCTAGGTGTATAACTTTCTCTAATACACCTTTTCATATTTTTTTTGAAATTTGAACTTTTGAAGTACACATGTGAAAGATTTTCCGCAAATTTTTTGAGAATATACCACAGACAAAATCTATGTCGTGTATTAGGAAATACCTTTGCAACAGCTGCAGTCATAGCTCTATCTTGATCTGTAATGATCGAACGTGGAGCATCACCGCCCATAGCTGCAAGCCATGTCTCAAAAAGCCACTGAAACGACTCTTCTGTCTCATCTAAAAGCAGTGCACAACCAAACTGGATTGATTGCATGTGATGGTTGACTCCAGTGAATGGCACAAATGGCATTTCGTACACATTCGTGCGGTAGGTGGTGTCAAAGAATACCACATCACCAAAATACTGAAACTGTGTGCGTGATCTGCCATCTATCCAAAAAAAATTTATTGCCCTTGATTCTTCATCCATCTGTATTGCATAAAAAAAACTCGAGTCTTCTATACTCTTCCTTTTAAAGAAATCAAGGGATGCGGTAGCATCGCCACTTATAGGTTTTTTATATTCCTTCGAGCGGCACAAATGGTTCCAACAGTTTCTATCATCAAAACCATGCTGAGCTCCGTCAAATATATCTACAATCTTAGCGACGGATATGCCTTCATCTCGAAAAGAGTCAATCAATCTCTTAGCTGCAATAGGCAAATTTTTGCATACAGGCATACGCATTCTTTTCGCCGGGCTAACTAAGTCGTGATTGTGTTGACCTTAATAACCCACCACTTCCCACATTCCTTTAAGTTGCTTTCTCACTCTTATTGTTGCAGAGCATCCACACTTCGCCGTACTTGTGCTTCTCTTTTTTTTGCTTCTTTCTCAAACACGTCATTTGCCTTTTGTAATCCCCGGCTTCTGTGATTTCCATAACGATCACAAGTCATTTGACAAAGAGTGACTTCATCAGAGTTAGTTCGTGTCTTTTCTGTAAATCGAATAACGACACTAAATCTCACGGCTTTTCCATAATTTATATAGAATTGTTTCGCAGCATTGAGGGTTTCAAATGTCATCCCCAAGCACGGTGACTTATCACTCTCGTTGCGTTCATTTGGAGTTGTAGAAGAAGAACCAAGCTGGCAATCTGAAATTAAATATAAAAAAATATATATATAAGCAACAACGTCAAAAACTCCATAACAAAAGAAAGAGAAGGTCATGATCATTTCTTGAATGGAAATACCTATGTCAAACTGAGCCATTATGAGTAAAAGAAGTGATGAATATGAAAAGAATTTTTACAAACAATGGTGGATTGCAAAGTTAGCAAAATAGAGGAAGCATAGACAGAGAGGTAGAGACGAGATGAGACGTTAGAAGCGGAAAAAAAAAGATTAGGTGAAAGCTAATGATAATAGATTAGTTTAATTTAGTAGTCAATAACAAATTTACCCATTATTAAGTAAGTTATTCTATGTTTTAATTTAGTTTTTTTGTCTTTACAGTTTTAAGTTTGCTCTCTTTTACTCCCATTTTTTGCTCTCTGTCGTGTCTTTCATTTTTTGCTCATTATTTAATCTTTCATTTTTTGCTCTCTGTTTAATCTTTCAGTTTTATTTTTGCTCTCTTTTACTCTCTTTTGTTTGTCTTTAGTTTTATATTTGCTCTCAGTTTTACTCGGTTTTGTTTGTCTTTAGTTTAATTTTTGACTCTATTTTACTCTGTTTTGTTTGTCTTTACGGTTTTATTTTTAGTTGCTGGAAGATTAAACTTTTGCTTCGTTGCATTGAAAGCCATATATAATCTTCAAACACAACAGAACATGCCTCTACAGAAGCTTTCATGATTCATTATCCACAACACTTCATGATTCATTATCCACAACACTTCATGATTCATTCATTCATCATTCACAAGCTTTCATCAATTCATTGTCCAGAACACTTTCACTGACAACAAGATTTCATTCATAAAAAAAATCTTTACAACATTCACAGGTCTTTACAACGTTCACAACAATTTTATTTACCTTACAATCTTCACAACAAAACACAAAGTTGACGCTTACATTTCTGTTTCTAGCCAAAACAGTCATTGAGAACGAGCTCCCAGATGAAGGGTACGATCCTAAAGTAGTCCCAGTCATTGAGAACATAACTTACACTGGTATCCATGGTCATGGTGTTCGCATCCCAGTCAGGATTCACAAAAGTGAGGAGATCCTTGTGAAAGGAGTAAGCTTTCACGACATGTCTGTTGGCATCACGTACAAGAAAAGGCACATCTTTCAGTGCTCGTTTGTTTATGGAAGAGTTATTGGTTCCATTTTCCCTGCACCTTGTGAGAATCTTGATCGGTATGATGAGCAAGGCCATCTGATCAAACGATCCTCTTCTCAGAACACCACCGATATCGACTATGACTTTTGAAGGCACTCATAAAGCTTGTGTGGCAGGTAGCGTACATCATTCTGGAAAACTCGCACAATTCGGTAAAATGAAGCATGTTGGTAAAATGAACGATGACTGAACTAAGTTATACTCCATCAAGTTGCATCTGCTTGGCTTTGAAGAAAATTGTTGATAAGCATTGAATCAGTATCTCACGAAAAGAAGTTGTTTTAGAGTAGAACATGTCGTTTCAGGCACGCTTGTTAATTATCTTTCATATGACTTCAGATAAAGTTGTTTATTTACACATACATCGAGAATTGAATTCTTTCATTTTTTGTATTCTCATCCTCAAGTTTTACATTTACTTGAAGCCCTAGGGGAATAATTCAAGGGATATTCACAATTTCTTTATTAAGAAAGGAAGGAGATAGTCTTTGCAATGGTAAAATTTGATGAAACAAATAAACTGGTTTCATATAATGGTGAAAAAAGATAGTGAAATATAAAAGTGGAAAAAAGTAGTGAAAAAAGATAATGAAAAAAAAACAGTAGAAAAAAGCAGTGAAATAAAAAAAATAAAAAATAGAAGTGAAAAAAATAATAATAAAAAAAATAGTGAAATGGAAAAGTGGAAAAAAATAGTGAAAAAAAGACAATGAAAAAAAAACAGTAGAAAAAAGCAGTGAAATAAAAAAAAATGACAAAAAAAAAGTGAAAAATAGAAGTGAAAAAAAAATAATGAAAAAAAAACAGTGAAATGGAGAAGTGGAAAAAAAATAATGAGAAAAGACAATGAAAAAAAAAAGTAGAAAAAAGCAGTGAAATAAAAAAAATAAAAAGAAACAGCGAAAAAATAGAAGTGAAAAAAAAATAATGAAAAAAAAACAGTGAAATGGAAAAGTGGAAAAAAATAGTGAAAAAAAGACAATGAAAAAAAATCAGTGAAAAAAAGCAGTGAAATAAAAAAATAAAAAATAAACAGTAAAAAGAAAGTGAGAAGAAATACTTTTAAAAAAATAGTGAAATAGAAAAAACTCGCTCGAATATTCACTAAACATAATTCATTTGCGTATCACATATAACACTTGCAAGAGTTCAACCTTGAGCATTGCATTCACAAGTATATAGCTCACAACGAGCATTCTCAGTTGCATGGCTCACACTAGCATTCACTTAAAACATAGCTCCTCTTGAGCATTACATTTACACAATTACATAGCTTACAATAAGCATTCACCTAAAAGAACATTCACTGATACATTCAAATGTTTGTATCTATTCAAAACATTCACTCAAATCTCTATTCAACCATTCACTAATCCCTTCACCTGTTCAAACATTCACTGATGCATATCTCTGTTCTGTTCTGCTCCAACATTCACTCAAACAGATGCAATCAAATGTTGTGCTCTGTACAAACATACACTCAACCATTCACAGAAGCATTCACTTGAAGAGAACAATCACATTCACTATAAATGTCAAAGCCATTTACATTCCATTCAAATCCAAGCCATTGCTACAACTTTCTGGACTCTTACAATCAAAGAGTAACATTCAGTGGACCATTGAATTAACATCAACAATCTTTATACATCATAAACAACTTCCAGTCAATGAAAAAAAAACTGAACACTTGAAGAGACCACTATACACTCACTGTCCAGTTTCACTGGATAGCTTCAACAATTGAATTCAATCATAAAAATTAAAATTATAAAAACAACCAGTAGGCTCTTCCGTTCCGGTTCTTCATTTTCTGCAATCTTCACTACATCAGTGGCGAGCTGAAAAAACACACAGAGGAACGATATGAATATTTTTTTTCTATTGGAATTAAAGTTAAACACAGGAAAAAGAAAATTTAAATCAAACAGAAATCGAATTGAAATCTAGATCAAATACGTGCAATTGACATTGAAATACCTGCAAAAGTTTTATTGAACGCATCGTCACTAGCAGCGCCGACCGAGCTAGAAAAAAATTGAAGAAAAATTAGAAAAGAACGCGTATAAGTAGAATGTTGATGAAATTGATCAACCGAGAACGAAACAGACAAAATTGATTAGAAAAAAAAAATTCCTAGCTTACCGGATCCCGCCATCGCCGACAACACGCTCGGTGCCGGAATTGATGAAATCGATCAATCCAGAACGATCAGAATAAAGTGAGGAAGAGAACAGCGCGATTTTTGGGCTCCGAATGGCGATCGCCGGCCGGCAACGTGGACGTTTCGCCGCGGTGTTCAAGCTACGGGTGGCTATCGGTTGCAGGAAAGATGAAATTGGCCGAAGAATCGAAGAGAGGAGAAGAAACTAAGAAAAATGGCAGCCGGCGATCGTCAAACCGCGCTGAATCGATCGGGAGGCGATCGCTCGGGCGGAGACGAAGAGCTCGCGAGCTCGCGAACGAGAAATGAAAAAAAAAAAAAAAAAAATTTAACTTGCCTGGCTGAAGGGCACGCTCGTCATCCGACGGCTGTGATTCAATGTGCACATAACTCACCCGATATATATCTATCATTATTATAAAGAATATTTTAGTCTTTGCCAAACATTTTATTCAACTTTTTTTCAAAAAAAGTAAAATTTATCCAAATACATACCTCTTTTTTTAAAAAAGTTTTCAGCTACTTTTTTTAAAAAAAGAGTCAATAAATGTTAGTAAATAGGATATGTACAACTTAGATATGAATTCAAAAAAATGGAAGGCCAATAGTCAAAGAAGATGAACCATCACCTAAAAAATTAGAAAATCAACGATAAAAAATTTGAAACATCTCTACGAAGTTGGAATGCCAAAGACTTGAGCAATTATCTATAACGAGAAGGCCAACCATTTTAAAGTTCCTTTGTCACTATATATATGAGCAAGAAGCATTTCTTTAGACACATTGATCACAATATGAACAATAATCAAAAGAGTTCTAATAAGAGTTTTCATTTAAAATGTAGCAAAATAGTTTATAAATGTGGATTAGTAATTTTTTGGTAGCAAGTTTATCATTTCGTGAGGTTTTTCTCTTTTTTCTACGCAAAATTTTTATGTTTTCTGTTTGTTAATTCTCTTATTGTTTAAGCAATATCATTAAGTATGTTTTATATTTTCAATTCGTTTATTGACAACAGTACATATTCGATATTTTCAACAAGTGGTATTAGAGCTTTATAATGACAAGCAAATATAAGATTGAGAAGGACAAACAGTAGGTGGAGTGCTATGGTTGCCGAAAGCTTGGACAATTCAGGAAGAATGCAAGACTATGGCACATAAGGTTGAAGATGCGGATCCGTCGAAGTTCTTTACTTGTGTCATTTTCAGTTCTTAGAATACGATTTGAAGATCTTTTATAATAGAATCTCCTATTAGGAATTTTCGAGGTACAGCTACCATTTTGCGAGAAGTGTGCAAAGTTTAGGAGATCGACTTTCAAAGCTAAAGACAATATTGATTTGGTTCACTCGGATTTGTGGGAGTCAATACAACTATCTCTTGATGGCTCTAAATATTTGTGTTAGTTATTGATAATTTTCTAGAAAGAGCTAGATGTTCCGAATTCGAATGAAGTCGGAGATCTTTGAAGTGTTTAAATTCTTTAAATCTTGGGCGGAACTTATTTTCAGCAACTAAATCAAGTTCATTAGATTAGACAACTATGGAGAGTACAATAGTGCGTAGTTCATTGATTTCTTGGCATAGGAACGCATCAAAAGACAGTCTATAGTACCTTACATGCCTCAGTAGAGTAGAGTGGTGGAGCGATTAAATTTCATCAAATTTAAATGTAATTTAGTGGTACTATTTATGCCTAAAGTGGTTAAGTCGTATACGTCCATTCATTTTAAATTGTGATGGATTGTACAAAAAATTTTAAAACTTTGTCAGTATGGTATATTAGATGTAGATCACATTCAATGACTTATATACATTAGTGACCAGCAATCAAATTGGTTTTTTTGAACAAACATTAGTGACCAACAATCAAGTTGTTCCCTTCTATACAATCTTTAGTTGTATTTAGTTTAGTAGCGACCTTGTTAAATGTTTCGCCAATATAACTACTTTAGAACCTTTTAACAATTGGTTGCAAGTATCAATTCATAACAGCAACCATTTACTCTCTCGGTCACTTTTTTTATTATAATAGTGACTAATATCTCTTTTGGTCGCAGTTAATAGATCAAAAGCCATCCATTTTGGTTTGATCACTATTGTTGTTCATTGGCGACCCAAATTTGTTGGTCCCTAAAATTTTGGTGGCTAATGATATATATATTTTTTGTATTGAAAATTGAAAAGAAGATTAAAAAACACATTCATAAGCAATGCAAACAGATCTTATGTAATAACAAATCTCTCGCAATTAAAATACTTTCGCAAATGTACTAAAATCATCCAAAAGATAATAACAGCATTGCGTTGAAATGTCAACTAGATCAAAAGCCAAGAATAATACACATGAATATTATTGGATTCAAAGAGTGAGTACATTAATAACATATTGAATAAAAATAAGATGAAAAAATGATTAATATACTAGAGAGTTTCATAATCCATTGGTTTAATTTTTTGAATTGGATTGGGCTTCCTAATGTATGGACTTGACCCTTCAAAGATGTTATTTTGATTAACTCCTCCGCTGTTGTATCTTTCGATTAGTGGTATGAGAGTCGATGATTTGGCTAAAAACCCGATGCACGTAGTAGCTCGCTGATAATGGACGAGCAGGTTAAGAACAGTGTGACTCACATATAGGCAAGATGCGAGCGAGTATTCAGTACAAGTTGATAGTTCTATTTGATAATGCGGTGAATATGTTAGGAGCATTGTGACTTATATAGGATTTCGTAAGTTGTGAGTAATAAGTTGGAGTAGATTAGATTCTGATGGCTAGCTATTAGTGCGCAATAATTGTGTTCGGAGCCAAGTGACTGAAATTTTGAGCGATCTACGTACTTGGTGCGCGGTACGGTGCTTGGATGAGAAAAAATATTGATAACTCATACTTGAGAGAAGAGATTGTTGGGTTTAAAAAAGTGAGTAAATTAATCACGTATTGAATAAAAGTAAGATGAAATAAAGTTAAAATATTATAGAGTTTCATAATCTATTGGTTTAAACTTTCGAATTAGATTGAGCTTTTTAGTGTATGGACTGAACTCTTTGGATATTTTATCTTAGTTAATTCTTCCACTGTTGTATTTTTTATCAAATATTATATACCTATACTGATTTTGGCACATGTTCTAAGCTTTGTAAAGAAAGTAAACAATTCATCCTCAGGATAACAGCAGAGCATCACGTCAAAACATCATGAGATCAGAAGTCCAAAGGTCATTAAACATGAATATCAACTCATTTATAGTTGTACTTATATTGGCACATGTTTGGATCTAAATTCATTACTCAACCAAAAAACAAAAGATTTTAAATTACAACAAACTAGCAGGATCCCACAAGCCAAAGGAATAATTATGACTAGAAGATTCTATGGCATAGTGCAGTATATGTAGTTGTTTCACTCATAGCAAAGTTATCCATAGAACCAAGGCTCCCGCATGAAGGCGTACAATTCCAAGAAACTTGAAATCAGTAGAATAAGGTAAACTGCATTTAAATAAGAAATCTGAAGTCGTCTAATAGGGTGTTTGGGATTGCTTTTTTTGGACACTTTTTTTCAATTTTTAATTTCACGTTTTTCAATATATATTTTATAAATATATAAAAAATTTATTTAAAAATTTAGAAAGTGTAGAAAAATTCTACGAAGTGAGATCTTTTTATTGTATAGTTTTATTATTTTTTTGAAAGTAAAAAAAATATAACTCATTTTTCAAAAAGGACAAAAATATCCTTCATTTTAGAAAAGCTCCATTTCATAAGCACTACCAAACACCCCTAAATCTCACTTGTGTCAAACACAAGAAATGAGGCAATGACACACAGACAACATACATATACTTTATAGTAAGTAAATAATCAAACAGGTCTAATTTGATTCTAGAAGCTGTTGTTGGAAACATCCATGCAAACCTGGTGTCGAATAGATATCTGGACAAACATTGATAAATACACAAAATTATTGCAACTTTCTGGTATCACTTTACTTTCAAGCAAGTGAGAAAGAACATATGGAAACAACTTCACTGTGCATGTGAAAGAGAGAAACCAAGACTGATCGAGATTATCAAGTAACACAAGATCTTACATCTAGCCGTGCAGATATCCTTTCAAACTAACAGAAACAAATTCCATAGCATAACTTTGGTAAGCACAGTACGAAATATGTCGCTTCAGGCATTGAACTTGTTAGGGATTGGTATTTCAAATTCAACCACAGCATACTGAAGCAAAATCAATGTGCAATACTACTAACAGACTGTTTGGATTAGTAACGAAAAGGAATGAACAGGAAGGTGAAGCAATTCCCTTCATTACTTGCGTTTGGCATCTCTTGATAAGGGGAGGAAAGAACTGCTCTCCTTCCTTCACCCTATATGGAGGGTAAACGCTAACCGTCGAATCGGCAGGTAAGCATGCAGACACAAAACCCATCAATTTTTCTTCCAATTTTGCCCTAATATATAGTGATTCAGAAATTTTATTTTTTCTTTCTCTGGCGTCCTAGTTTTCTCTCCCGGGATCTTCCCTTCTCATAGCGGCGCGTCTCCCCGCAGCGACGGTCTTCAACGATCGCCGTCACTGATATTCTACTGATCACCTCTCTCTATTACTACGGTAGTATGGTGTTGATAATAGGGCAATCGCTGTCACCGATCTTCTTCTCCTTCAATCTCGTGCCCGTATCTCCAGCAGCCGCGCGTCTGCAGCGATCGCTGTCGCTTCACTTGTATTTTTAGAAAGAGAAGAAAGAGATTTAACATGGTGAGACGGCGTAGCTGGTCGTTATCAGCTCAAACATTCGAAGCAGGTCAACTGCTCTTCTTAATATTCCAATTTCACCTTCAATTTTTGTTAGTTTATATAAAAGGTTAGAATCTCGATTTTTTTTTTTTTTTTTTTGTGTGTGTGTGTATATGGAACTACGGTGAGTTTTCTAGACAACAAATAGAGTTAAAAAATGCTTAATCTATTGATTTGATATTTCGTAGGTGTTTCCAGCTGGTGTTATGATATGTTTAAGTTCTCTTGAACAATCTTTTAGAAATGTTATGAATTCTTATTTTGTGAGAGTGGTGGATATCTAGGTTGGTTATGGTTATGATTCAAATAGTTCTAGTTATGTATGGGTTTATCAAATTACGGTTTAAAATAATCATATTTTTGAGATTTGTCTAAATGCGTATTTGGTATTGCTTATAAATTTATTTTCATTTCAATTTATATTTTATATTTTAAATAAAATTTTTAAATATTTAAAGAATTTTAAATAAACTCTACATCATAAAATTTTATTATTATTTATTTTTTAAAATAAAAAATAGAATTTATTTTAAAATATTTTTTAAATATTTTTTTTTCGAAGACACTCCAAAATATCCCGTGAGCCTATTGGATATAGTAGCGGTCATAGTTGTTAAAATTCTAATTTAAATCTTAAAATCTTACGATTTTATATCAACAAAATGATCCTACTTGATACAAGATCTCGATTTTATTTCAAATCTGTAAGATCCCGATTTTACTTACGATCTTACGATTTCAGCCTATAAAAAATTTTCATAAATCAGAAAAGCTCTTGAGGATTTTGAGTGAAGCTGAACTAGCTAAAAGAATATCAGTCATTCGTTTGTGGCGGGTGCGATTGTGTTTGGTTTATTTCGTGAGGGATTTATTATGAGAGCAAAATATTTTCTATATGGTGTTATTTTGAATTATATTTTTTCTCTTTATTTGAGGCGATAAAGACGTATTACTTAATTACATAAGAAATTAGATTTTCTAAATATTGTATAACTATATAAATGTATATTTATAAATAATGACATAATATGTAAAGATATTGTAATAATAAGCTAAATGGATATAAAAAATTATTAATGATATAGTTTATTTGAACTACAAATATAAGCATTGTTAATTTATTACATTAAGATAAAATATAAAAAAAATTATATATTTGATTTTAGCAATTTTAATAAGTACTATTTAAAATTTTTAAAATATTAAATAAATTTATAAAAAAATTATCAATAAATAAGATCTTACGATCTTACTTAAATTTTTGATTTTATGATTCTATACAAGTAAAATAATCCTACATAAAATCTTGATTCTGACAATGTTGGCAGCGGCGATTAATAGAGCTAAAAGTAATGAACTTCATGCACGTTCACAATGGGCATGCTTGGATATCTTTTTTAGTGCTTTTAGTTCAGAAAAAGTATTTAACATCAGAAAGCTTGTTTCACAGCGCATTTTGGCCAAACAAGCTACTTGTTTTGCTCGAAGTATCAAAACGATGCTTTTTCAAAAACGCAACACGAAGCTTTTATCTCGAAACTGTAAAATGATATATCTATCCATATTAAGTTAAAGATATTTCAGAGTTTATACATCATCTTGTCATCTTTATTTTCTCAACTTCTTCTCATTTCTCAACTCTCTCCCAATTTCTCTTCTCGGCTCCTCTCACTACCTTCCCTCCACGATCCCTTGATCTCTTTTGTCTCCGATGCTTATCGTTGTACTATTCTCCTCAATCTGTCTTTTCCTCATCTCTGCTACCTCTTTGTCTCGAAACCCTACAGAAGGAGAAATTATGGGATTAAAATAGATGTGCAAAGCTCTAGCATGCTCGCCACTACCAGCACTCCACCCGCTGCCACGTTACCGTAATCTCTATCTCCCCACTGTCAACCTTCCATAGTCTCCCAACACGTGCCGCGATGGTGCTATGTAGAAATATTGTAATTGTCGTGCATCCATGACAGTTGTGCAACGGGATGTTAAGCCGGAGAACTTTTTCTTTCTTAGCAAACTTCGTAAGACTATTATCACGGAAAGAGCACCATTCAAATCTTATAAACACATACTACCACAAACACACAGAGCACATGGCCGGCAAGTTTACTCATGGCCGCCTTGCAAACCGTCAGTCCAGAAGTTCAAGTCCCTCATCCATTTGCTATGGCCATGTTTAGATGAGCTTATTTTTGGCTTTTATTTAAAAAAAAGCATTCAATAGTATTTTGAGTGTTTGGTAATGTCAGCTTCTACAAAAAATAAACAGCTTTTTTCTCCTAAGAAAAAAAGCATCAGATTGATGCTTTTCCAATAAAACGCGCAGAGCTTTTTTCGTTCGGTTGTTTAAAATGATATATTTGTCCATATTAAATTAATAAAATTATAGAGTTTATAATTCCTCCTGCCCTCTTTACTCTATCAACATTCCTCATTTCTCACTCTCTCTCGAATTCTCTCTTACTCCTCTCTGCTGCCCGCTCCCCCCGATCCCGTCTCTCGATCTCTCCGTCTTCGGCATTGATGTTTGTAGTATTCTCCTCTCTCCGCCTTCTCTCTATCGCTACTATCTCTGTACCCTCAATTTGTACTCAATGAGCTCGTGAGAGTCTCGAAACTCTAATCGCGGGCTATCTCCACAACAGTTATCCGCTGCTTCTCTCCACTCGTGCTATCAGTGTTGGCCACCGTCTTCTCTGACGAATCAGTAGCGCAAATGGTAAACAAAATCTCTTGATCCATCTCTGTTCTATGATATCTAAACTTTTCTAATGATTTGTTCTAATGGATTGGTAATTATTTGCGGAAACCATCAACGCATTGCCGGTGTTCGAAATTGTTTTCTTTTCAGTGCTGGGCTTGATAAGGGTTGATCTTGTTAAGTGGAAGGAGCGAGGAATTCGAGTTACGATACTCCTGATGTCTTGCTGATGATGTTGCTGACCTTGCGATCGTTCTGGCGATTTCTATGTCTAGAAGATTCCCACAAGCTGATCGATATGTGAGAAATGGATCGTGGACTAAAGGATTACCAATTCACTCCAAAGGTTTGTGCATTTGTTGATTTGTTAGTCAATTTTGTTAGATTTTCGTTTCTGTCTAGGATATAGTTGGCTAATGGTTAAAATATGAGATTTTTCCTAGTTTCTTGTTGTGTTGATTAATTATTTACGACTGTTTTACCTTGATTGGATGTTAGGAGGGGGGAGGGAGGACTGTGAAGTCCTTAAGTGTTTTATTTTAAAAATACCAATCGTGGTCTGAAGACCATTTTTTACGCTATAGTGGTGATCATTTCTCCTAAATGCCTAAATCATCCAAATGGTGTTATCAACTTTTAAATCTATCCTGAACTAGAAATAACAGATAAAAATGTGAAGTTGTGATTATACCAAAACACTGGTATCTTTAAGATAAATGTTTAAGTGAACCATCATTTTGTGTTGGGAAAAATTCAAACTACCTTTTTCAGAAGTATGAACAATTTTTTTAATTTTCTAAAGCATCACTTCTTCATCAAGGTTTCTTAAATGACTGAGGTGCTAAAAACTTTAGTAATACATTGTATTAGACTCAGCATATGCTGGTTCATGTCACAATCATTTTGCTAAACATATAACTTGTTATTTAAGTCAGATTTCAACTGGGCAGGGAGACCTACGCAATTGCTTTTACTTTTTTACATGTTAAACTTTCTTGATTGATGTACTTGCATCTTCAGGAAGAGATAAGTTGACAGTGATAGTAGTTTAACTTCTGTTAATTCCTTGTAAAAGCCATTGACCGAGTAATGGCTCTTGCATCTTACTATATGTCTTCTTCTATATTGTTTTATGTGTTTGTCACTTGTGATAAATCAAAATATTGCAACCAGCCAGTTAACTGGTTTGATTTAATCTCACTCAGAACACCTTTATGTATTTTGGGTTGGTTTGTACATTTTTTCATGTAATTCTTTCATTTGCTTATATGAGGAATTGCTTGATTTACGATAAAGCATTCAGACTCGTGCTTTTCTACAAGCTAATAGCTCTCATTTCTCTGTACTCCTTGTGGTATACTTGTAATTTGTTACTTCCTTAATTTTGTTCTTTTATTTATCATCTCAGTTGATTGCTTCTTTTTCATCACGTGGCATGAGTACTTGGGAGATTCCTCATGGGTGAGTCACTATATAGATATGCTTCATTTGCAGATTTCGTGTTTAATCATTCTCAGTTCAGTTTTCTTGAACAAATTTGGGTGTAGGCTATTGAACCTTTTGTTTGCTGTTAAACTGAAATAAAAACCTCGATTTGAACCTTCTGTGAATTCCAGATAGCATAAAGACTCTTGGTAAGAAATACGTGAAACTTGTTTGACATTTGAGCTGTATCAAAGAATGATGATTGGAAGTTCATAATATCAGCTTTGTTTGAATTTGATAAAAGTGGTTCCAGCTCTAAAGTATTTTCTGGTATTTGGTTTCTTGGGTTATTCTGGCTTGATTTTCATATGCAATGCTCTCTGAGGGGAAAATATAGCACCATCTAAGTTCTTCTGTGTCCTTACAGGTATGGGCGTCTAAAACCAGATGTCGGTTGTGTATGGTAGGGAAATTATGGTATCTAAGATCAGCACTGGTTGCAAGATTCTTTCAGGCACTAGTGTTGCAAGCCAAGTTGTGGCTGGTGTGGTATGCTTGCTTGTAAGCATCATACCAGAAAATGAGCGCAAACAACTTTTGAATCTAGCAAGCTCTAGTTGAAGCAAGCTCTAGCTTGAACTTATGTTCTTTATGTGTAACATTGTTCACTTTCTTTAAATCATGGTACTCTTGTTCATGATGATTACTTTTGTAATAAAAAATTATTAAAAATCTTTATTCGAAAATTTAGGCCTTTTCATGTCAGTTATAGCTTTTGTTATAATTATTTAGAAAAAGTGGGTTTTCATTTTCAAATTTGTTGAACACTTTCTAGATATTTTTCTTGTTTGTGTTTTTTTTTTCTTTTTTCCTTTGTTTGTCATCGCTATATGTATTACTGCAATAAAAATTTCATGCCAAAAGAAGATGTATTGGAATGCCACAGTGCATAAGATACTTCAATATCACGAAAAATATGCCATCATGTTTGTCATTACTTATTATTTATTAATTCCTATCAATCTATTAATTAACTATTAATTATTATTATAGTATATAAATTTTAATTTAAAATTATTATTAAAATAATAATATATTTATTAATAAGTTTATAAATATTAATATAAAAAATATTAAATAAAAATTATTTTAAAAATATATTATAAAATTAATTTTAAAAAATTAAATAATATAAGAAAATAAATTCAAAATTTTATTAATATATTATTTATTATATATCTAAGAATATTTTAGATATTATATATTTTATTTATTTATAAATACAAATTTAGTCAAATATATTTGTAATTTCTTTTACGAAAAAATTTTAAATAATAAATTTATTCAAACAAAATTTAAAAAAAATAGCTTTCTAACCAAAGCTTAACGGCCATTTTTTTTACCAAAAAAATATGAAAAGTAGCTTTCGTTTAAAAACTTTAAATTTAAATTTTAGCCGAACATAGCTTATACGTGATCTACCGGACACATATTATATCAATATCATAAACACAGAAAGAAAACAATAAAAATAAAAATCAGAGAAACTTCAAATTATATCTGTCCATTCGACACTTCAAATCCTTACTTGTCAGAATTCATGCTTGCCGGAACATCAAATCCATCCACCGAAAATCCCAAAATTCAAATCTTATCTAATAAATATACAAATTACAATAAAAACAGAGAAAAAAATCACAAAGTTCGAATCTTTTTTACAAATTCTTGGTGAGATCTCACAGGGAGCCAACTGAATATATCAAATTCCAAAACAGCATCCCGATAAATAAATAAATAAATATATATATATATATATATATATATATGGGATAGGATATACGCACATGCCATCCTTAAAGGTACATGTCTATACATGCCCGCCAAACGTGGCCGGCGAGCTCTCCAAATCCAATCTTCACCGTTGGATATGAAGAACCATGAGTTGGGAACATGTTGATAAAATTTCAGCTCAATCGGAATACGAATCGACCTCCATCGGAACTCTTGATCAAAATGACATAAATTTTTAAATTTGACAAAAGATATATATTTTGTTTTTGTGTCACTTTGATCAAGAGTTCCGATGGAGGTCGATTCGTATTCCGATTGAGTTGAAATTTTATCAACATGTTCCCAACTCATGGTTCTTCATATCCAACGGTAGAGATTGAATTTAGAGAGCTCGCCGGCCACTTTTGGCCGGCATGTGTACACATGTGTCTTTAAAGATGGCATGTGCCTATATCCTATCCCTATATATATATATATATTATTTTCATTTTAATTAGAAAATTAAATCGAGATTGAATCGTTATTCGATTGAGTTAAAATTTTTTCAGTATATTATTAATTTCTAATTTTATATATTCAATAATGAAAATTAAATTTAGAAATTTTTTTAACAAAAAATAGCTAAAAAGTGCATATAAAATGCATGCATCATATAGATATTGATTATAATGCTCTATAATGTATGCTATAATTATAAACCAAAAAGGATTTTCTTTCTCTCCTCTCTCCTCTCTCCTCTCTCCAACTCCTCTCAGCCTCCTTCTCGGTTCCTCTTCCTTCTTCGATTGCTCAACATAAAACCACAACAATTTGTAGGTTGGGATTGAATGAATACACAGAGCTTGGTTAATTTGTATTTATAGAGGTTTTGGATATCATCAGAACATTTGTATCTAGTTTAATATACACAACACTTCTGAACGGAAAAAAAAAGTACTTGTACTGAACTCGTAATTTGCTGCTGCTTCTGAAACATTGTATAGTCACCTGTGTTAGATTGTTGTACATGAAAGCATTTTTAAAAAAGAGTTTTTTGAACAAAAAATAAATAAAAAATTTTGAAAAACGTTTATATTTTTTTATATTTTGTAAATTTTAAAAAATTCTATAAAATATAATAAAAATTTATTAAAAATATAAAATATAAGCTTATATAAAGGATTTTAGAAGTACTTCAAAATACCACCTTAATATGGTCGGGTACCTAGCTAAACTATAGTTGTCAGACCTGGACCAAACAGTCCGGATCGATCCGGACGGTAAATCGGTTCAGGTTTGTAAAAGGATTGTTTATACAATCGATCCGTTTTGATCCGGTTTGACCCGCTTCAATCCGATCGATTCGCCCGTCCGGATCAAACCGGATTGAATAAAATTTTAAAAAAATTAATTAAAAAAAATTAAATTGATATATTTAATATAAAAATAATTATTAATAGTCCTATGTTGAAAAATAATATATAGTTTAGAATTTGTATTTGGATATGATAATGCAAAAATATAATTAATTATGTCTTATTTATAATATCAATTATTAGTGATTTTTAAATTTTTATATTGTAAAATATTTAGACTCAAATATGTATACCTAAAAAAATTACTTATGTCTCTTTTATTATTTATCTATTTTATGATTTATCTTTTTCTAATCTCCTAATTTATTTAAATATTTCTCATTTATAAATTATTATTATTATTGTTGTTAGTGGTGGTAATATCATGGTTGCAATATTTCAATTTTTATTGTAATTATTATTACTATTGTTTTGAAAGTAATGTCATAATAAAAATAGTTTAATTTTTTGTTATGATTGCTGCTGCTGTTATTATTGATAGTGCGATAATGACAGTAAATTTGTTATTATTAATTAAAAATAATTTAATATTATTGACCAACGGTTCGACGGATTGATCCGACGGATCAACTCAAAAATTATAATTCAGATAATTTTTCGTTACGATATTCGATCCGATTCTTAACCACACAAAAGAAACAGGCCAGGCTAAACCCAGTTTAGCCATTAATTAATTAACGCGACGGGAATTTGAATAGATCCTGACGGTGTTTTCAGTCACAAGTTCACGGTCAGGTTCGGACCGTTAACCGTTCCGAGCCACTCCATCGATCAATTCTCAAACATGCTCGTGTTTACGTCGTCGGCTCCCGTTTCCGTCTGTTCCTTCTGTTTCTTACCAATTAATTAAATTAACTTAACCCTAACGCCCCCATGGCCGACGACGACGACGAAGAATTTCCTTCCCTTCTCGATCCATCTGCAACACCTCTACGTCCTCCTCCCAACTCATCTTCTTCTCCTACTCCCGATCTCACCATTCCCCACCACAACCACAATCTGAGTCACCAAAAGAACACCACCCCCTTCTCTTTCGTTGATTATCACACCAACAACAATAGTTGTTCGTCTTCATTCGCTGCTGCTGCCCGGGTGACTGTTGCAGCACCAGCACCACCAGCTGCACCAGATCCGGAGAAACAAGAGCAGCAACAGCAGAAGCGGAAGGATCGTGACGAGGCTAGTAGCGACGGAGGTTCTTCATGGACTGCGGCGAAGAAGCTGCGGCCATTGTCGTCGACGAGCGTTGGCGGCGGAGGAGGAGGAGCGGAATACAGGAAGGACAGGGAGGAGTGGAGCGACGAGGCGATTGGGTGCCTTCTAGATGCGTACACGGACAGGTACATGCAGCTGAACAGAGGGAACCTTCGAGGGAGGGACTGGGAGGATGTTGCCACCATTGTTAGCGAGCGCTGTGATAAGCACAAGACAGGAAAGAGCGTTGAGCAGTGTAAGAACAAGATCGACAACCTCAAGAAGCGTTACAAAGCTGAGTGCCAACGTCTGTCCTCCGGCACTCTCTCGATCTCACACTGGCCTTGGTTCAAGAAGATGGAGCTCATTGTCTCCTCCTCTTCCTCCCTGAGTCCCACCACTAAGACGGCCGCTGACAATGACGACAAAGCCCAAGGGAGCTCCTCCTCCAAGCTCACCAAGAGGTACCACTAATCTTCTTCTTAATTCATCTATGGTTTCCTAGTTGCCGAGAATACACGTCACTTGCAAAATGGAAATTTGTCAAGTATGTCAATGCCTTTAGTTACATGACATGGTAGCTTCTGTGCAGACATTCTGCTGCTCTTGGGATTACTGCAAATAACTTAAAGGTGAAGTCTTTATCTGCTCCAAAGTGGAAGAGGGTGGTACTGAAGATCAGTGGTGCTGCATTAGCAGGGAACGGCCCTCAGAATGTTGACCCAAAGGTTGGTGAGAAATGGTAAACCAAATAGCCTGATTGTGGACTTGCATATTCGGACATTACACAGTGTGCTTTGCTAATTGACTTAATTGCCTGACTTCTTTTTTTAGGTCCCCTTGCTTATTGCAAAAGAGATTGCAATGGCTAACCACATAGGAGTAGAGGTGAATTTCTCTCTCTTATTGCTCTTGAATTTCTCTCTCTCTCTCTCATATTAAAATAAAAATGAGAGAGAAATACTAATTGGGTTTTTCTGTTATCAGGTTGCTGTTGTTGTTGGAGGTCGAAACTTCTTTTGTGGTGACACATGGGTAGCAGCTACCGGCAGTGATAGAGCAACAGCTTACCAGATAGGGTATGACCCCTTCCTCTAGGGGTTGTTAATGATGTCCAGTTACTGATCATACCCTTTTGAGAGATTGCTTAATGATACTTCTCTTAAATGTTTGATTACTAATGGACATGTACAAGTGTTGATACACTCCAAAGTTTTGCATAATCTCATGTTGAATGACCTGAGCCACGAAAGCAACATATTCGACTAGTCAAAGCCGAAGGATTTATCACTGAGCAGTTTTGTGGACACAATTGCTGATTAAAATGTTAAAACATTTCTTTCACTAGAAGCACTAGGAGATGTTAGAAGATTGAATTATGAATGCACCGGAAATATTATTGCATTTGACTAGTATTTGCTTTTAGCACAATAGCAATGGCAAATATAATTGGGTACTGACGTTTACTGAATGTTGGTTGCTACCATCTTTTTGCTTAAACTTTGACAGCATAGTTTATCATCTTGTTTGTTACCTTGTGTCACAGGATGATGGCATCAGTTATGAACTCACTGCTGCTAGAAACGTCATTAGAAAAGATAGGTGTTCCTACACGTGTACAAACTGCATTCACAATGCATGAGATTGCTGAACCATACATAAAAAGGAGGGCTATCCGTCATCTTGAAAAAGGAAGGGTTGTGATATTTGGTGGAATTGGGGCTGGAACAGGAAGTCCATTTTTCACCACTGACACGGCTGCAGCTCTAAGAGCTTTTGAATGTATGCTTGTTTCAATCCTATATTTCTAATGAGTCTACTGAAACTATTTAGTCTTTAGGGCCTGTTTGGTGTGTAGGAAAACTTTAAGAATTAGGAAAACTTCTGAGAAATCTTGAAAACTAAGTTTTCGATATGTTTAGTTTGTTGAAATTGTCAGAGTTAAGAACATTTGATAGAAAAAGTGCTGTTTTCCTTTTCGAATCTTGTGAAGGAAAGCAAAAGCTTGATCACAATAGGCGATGGCCTGTTATACTTATTTACTCTCTCTTTTTCTCTTGTTTCTAGTTCCTCTCTTTTCTTGCACTTGGCACCAAAGATATAGAAATCAAAACTACTATTTTGTAAATTCATGACATACCAAACACCAGAAAATTACTCAGGGATTCTAATTAGAATTCCATAGAGTAAATTCTAGCTATTCCTAAAGACCAAACATGCTCTAAGCCCTCCACTCTAAGCCCTCCACTTTTTGGCTGAAATTTCATTTTCTAAGAGTAAAAGTTGCTAAACCAACTTAAAATGTATTTCTGGGACAGTAAATGCAGATGCAGTCCTTAAGGGAACCAATGTGGATGGTGTCTATGACTGTTCTTCTAGAAACAGCAATGTGGTTGCTTTTGAACACATATCATTCAGAGAATTAGTCTCGAGAGGTTTCACCGCAATGGATATGACAGCGGTAACATTTTGTGAAGAAAACAACATACCTGGTTGGTGCTTGTTTCATTAATGTCATTTATTTGCACTCAGTGGTTCACCTGCTCAGTTTGCTGGGTATTTTCTGTATTGCAGTTGTGTTGTTTAATTTGCTAGAGCCTGGCAACATTTCGAGGGCTCTGTGCGGAGACCAAGTTGGAACTCTTATTGACCAGTCTGGAAGGATTACCTGATCCAGTGTGCACTTGAGATAAGCATGAGCAACATCTGCCAGTTTTTAGAAGATTTTGCTGGTTTAGTAATCAAGCAGCAACTTTTGCAAGATGTTCTGTGGCTACAAATACACTACATCCATGGCTTTGAGATACTTGAGCCTTTCTTATGATCAGCATGGAAGCACTTAGAGTTGACTGGTACATTCTCCGGCCATCTTGTGGATTAAGCAAAATGTGTTAAGTTGTACAGCTGTATTTTAAGATTGCTTTGGTAGGTGGATATGCTGCAAATAGGTCCATGTGCACAGAGGCATAGTACATGCATACAACTGAAGTTCCTGTGCTACCCAATTGTTGTAACTTGCTTGTAAATTGTATCGATGCTGTCCTTGCACTCGAGAAGGGTGCCTGTAACTGGTCGTTGCCCAGGTTCGACAGCAAGTTGGATATATTTTCAATGATGCGTAAATTTCTGTTAGCTCCAGTTATCCAAAAAGAAAAATATCTTAGCTATTTCTAATCTATACATGACCAACAGAACTATGTTCGGTGTTTTATACATTGCATTTGGAAGACCACAGAAAAAAATGAGCATCAATTCCTTTTCCTTTCCACAGGATGCTGATCTTGAAGCTCTCACATGAGTAGCTGGTATGGAAGTCTCAGTAGCTGAGACAGCTTCCTTCAGTATTTACGGCAAGAGATGAAATGGAGCTGCTGTGGTGGCTGTAGGCTAGTAAATCCCAAAAAATACATAAGAGTGGTTCTTTAAAGCATCAAAATTACAAAAATGATGGATAATAGAATGACTTCTAGCAATCTCAAGTCACAAACATCGTAAAAGGTCAGTATCCAAATGACAATGCCTCCCAAAGTCATTAGCATAAAGAGAAAGGCAGCTACTAACGAGCTGACCTACATAGCTATATCCAAGAGACAAAAGAAACATCACAAAGAATTTCATCATAAGCTCAGAACAGATTAAAGAGGTGTTGTATCAACTATGGCCTCTAATATTCTTCGCTCCAAGTTTTCTTCAGCAATCCACAATGAACTCTTCTGGCGCAGAAGCTCTTTCTTCTCAGTCTTCTTCTTCTCCCTCATCTCTTCTTTTGCTTTCCAACTTTCGAGTTTTTCAGCTCTTTCTTTCATCTGTATTCATGCAAAGCAATAATTAGCTGTACATCAAAAAAGCTGAATGAAAGTTCAATATGCCAATAAAACAATTCTGCACTTTTGAAACGTTAAACAAAGTGAGAAGTGCAAGATTCGTTGTTTCACGGATAAGTAAGATTGGTTGTTTCATGGATATTCCATGACTTCATTCATTCAGAGAAAACATGTCTGTACATAGGCATGAATGTAATAGCTTCTATCATGCCTTGAAAAGCAGCTATCCATTGATCAGCTTACTACATGACTAAGGCTCTGTTTGGTTTGAGAGAAAGAGAGGGAAAAGAAAACCTTTTTCTGTCTTCTTGTTGCTTGGTCGGCAGGAGAATTAGGAGAGGAAAAGAAAGGAATTCTCATTCTTATGCTATTGGATTCTCTCCCAAGAGGGAGGGAAAAGTGGGGGAGCCTCATTTTGCTTTCTTCTTTCGCCCTTCTTTTTTGCATTTTTACCTTCCTTTTCTCTCAAACCAAAGAAAACTTAGTGCCATCTCATTTACACCCCACTGACACCTTTATGCACTTTACAGTAGAATTTATTTGTACAAAACACAACCACAAAGAAATATCAAGGATAGGCTATAAGATGAGGCATAACTGCCACATTGAGGATAGTAGGATTATAACTTATCTTTCAAACAAATAAATCTCCCATTTGTTATCATGTAAATGTGAGATAAGAAGCTCTGAATCTGAACTAAACTTCATCTCGAAATGATCAATAAATGATTATCCTATATGGAGACCAGACAGGAGCAAAGTAAAGAAATGAAAAGATAAAGAATGAATAAAGGAAGAAATTATCCTCATCCATATAAATCTTTTGAAAGATTTTACAGTGAAGGGAAATACGAAAACTTGCATGAGGCTCCATACTTTTCAAGTGTGTTTAATCATAGAGACTTGCAGGCACAAGTCAGGCTAGTTTATATAAACAACTGCATGTTGCAAACTGAAAATTATTTAGGGGCGATTCTTCAGCTAAATGTCCCAGTGATCCTAATTATATGACTAGAAAATCCTTGTATGACAGAAAAGGCTTCTATTTCTTGGATGTGAGGTGGTTTTAAAATTCTAATCACACAAATATTGATCCTCCTTTACAAGAAGAATAACGCAGAATCATAGGATACTCTGAGAAACTAAAATCAACAGGTGAGCTGAAATCAAATGACATTATAGTGCAGCAAGATCGCAAAATTAATTACTCAATTTTAAAACCTCCATAAGCAGTAATTCACAAAGCGAAGATGTCTATAGCAGTCTATTCGAATGAGAAGATATATTCTATGATATGAAGAAAGGATAAACCTTCAATAATTGTTATAAAAATGAAGAGACAAAGGAGAGGGCTTACCAAGGTGCGGCGAAATTCCTCTTCGAAGGCTTTACGCTCAGCGGCACGTGTCTCAGCGACAGCGGCTTTGGCTGCCTTGTGCTGTTCATTGGCGAGACGGGCGGCTTCACGGCGGGCTTCATCACGGCGTTCCTTGTCATGATGGAGCAGCTCCAGCTCATGGGCATACTCACGACGGAGATCACTAACCTGGCGTACGTAGTCATGGCGGAGACGCTGTAGACGTGCCTGAGCCTCCCTTGGGTCCTTAGGCGTCTCCCAACTTCCCAGAAACTCGCACGGCTGCTTGAACTCGTGCGGCGGAGGCCGACCTCCCGATGAAGAAGCCGTTGTCGACATAAGAGCTCTGCTTTTGCCGAAGAGTGTTAGCCATTGCTGGCGGAGGAGACCGGCCATCGCTTCTGCTGCTGCTGCTATGGCGGAGACCGATTCTGCTCGAGTCAGTAAATTCGAGCCAAGTAGGAAAGAATGAACGAGTGACCTATTATGTTATTATATACAAAGGACCCAATAAGGGCCCAGTTTATCAAAAACGCCAGACCTGTTTGGCATCCATCCACCGCCCAGAAGCGCGCGAGAGAACTGAAGAGGGAGATTAGAGAAGCGGGAACCAATTTGCGAAGAGAGAAGGAGAAGAAGAAAGAATTAATTCTTTTTGCTTGATCGATCGGTTGAAAAGATTTCATGATTGGTTGATTGGTTTCGTGAATAAGGCAACGGATGATCAGATTGCGTTGGTTCAGCGACAGATTCTCGGAAAGGGAGATCAGCGGTGCCTTTCACTTGGCCAACAACGACGCTACCGCCGCGATCAACATACTCTTCTAATTTTTAACAACCCAAAGTCGAAACCATCGCCGCAGCCCCTGAAAACCACCGCCATAACAACTTCGACAGCTCTCCGGACGTCTACAAGCTGATCAAAGAGCTGCAGGAGAAATATCGCTGAGCTGTCTACTTCCAAAAGGTCGTAGCTGAAGCCTGGAGATAAGGGCACCTTCTCCTTCTGTTGAAAGAACAAAACCGCGGCAGCCACAAAGTTTCCCTCTCGCGGTCGTTCACCGGCTTCTTGCTTCGAGATGGTCTGCTTCTCCACGCCTGAACATGGTGAAATTGATCACATTCTCAAAATTAATAATTATCAAAATTCAAAGAATGATTCTTTCTCCAAAACCTACGAAAATGGTTGTAAACATCATCCTAACTTTTTTCGGTCAAAATAATAAGAATTCATAAAATTCAATTCTAAACCTCGGAACCACAAGCACTCATTCAAACTGAACCTAAAAAGGAACCAGTCGATGAGTGCAAAATCAGCTTGAATTTCAAATCCCTACAAAACACTCCCAACTTGAAACCCTCTAGCACTTGACACAAGCTATCTCAAAATTGAAACACAAATTCGGCAGATTTCGTCTCATGTCAATGGATGTGATAGAGGCAAATTTTCTAATCAATCCGAATTTAATACTAGAAAAAGATGAAGATGTCAAAGTTATCATGACACTTAGAATGACAAAAAGGTTTACAACGAGGGGAAGGATATACAAACTGAATCTTCAAAGAAAAATCTACCTCTAATTTTACATCAAAACAACCATCTGCCTCTAATTTTACATACATTGAAGCCCTACCTTCTGTACCTAAAGCTCATTTTCCTTCGCAGTTATAGAATTTTTGTAAAGATGTTTGAAAAGGTGGAAATCAACATACCTCTATCGGATGCAATTATATAAATTTCAGCTTATACTAAGTTTCTCAAAAACTTATGCACTGACAAGAGACGATTTAGGGTGCGTTCTTTTACACCCGTAAGTTACTTCTTTTTTATTAAGAAGTCACTTCTAACTCACTTTTTATTATAAAAAGAACATAAGAAATCACTTCCAACATATTTTTCAATATAAAAAGAATACATCACTTTCAAAACTACTATTTCTAATAACTCACTTCTAAGAACTCACTTCCAAAAAACTCACTTCCAAAGTCAAAAGAACACACCATTAAAGAGCATGAGGGGTTACTCTTCCATAGTTCGAAGAGGCATTATCCTTCGCTATAAGAAAAGATGTCATTAGCGACTGGGACAAACTCGTTGCTAATGAAGCTAAAAAGCGACCAAAGCATACACGAATGCTATTATGAATCCATCAGCGACTGACACGACCAACATGTCGCTAATGTAAAGGTATCAACGACCAGCAGACTCCAAGGCCGCTATACTCTAGATATTATTAGGGATGGCAATATGGATTGGTGGGTCGATTTCGACGCAACACATTTAATAACCGGGTCAATTTCGTTCAACCATAACCCAATCCATAAATTTATACGGATCAAAATTATCAACCCTAACCCAACCTACTAATAACCGGATCAAATTCGGATCGACCCATTTAATAATTAAAATTATTAATTATTAATTTTATATTTTTAAGCTTCAGCGAAATTATAAAATCAGTTCGAATAAAAGTGCATCATATTTTTGCTGACGAGATATAATTATGTCCGATAAAATATGCATTTCTTAATGTCGTCATCGGCCCTTAAAATATCCAAAAAAATTTTTATTTTTATTTTTTGAAAATATATGATAACATCTGAAATTTATGATTATAAATACATATTAATAATTCGATAAAAGTTTTGATAAATATATCTATTTAACAAAATTTTCATAAAAATCTTTATACGAAATCTAAATTCGTCATTAAAAATACCTACATAGTAATAATTTCGATAATGTTATAATTTTTATTTTACATTATTTTACTAAGATATAAAAATAAAGAATTAATTATAAATAAAATATAATTTAATAGTTTGTAAATAACTATTATTGATTATTTTTATTGCCAATATTTTATTATACGGTAAAAAAAAATCAAGAATTGTTCCTTCAAAAGATGACATTTCGGGTTAGTGGGTCAATTTTGGGTTAACTAGGGTCGACCCATTTAATAACCGGGTCAAATTCGTTCAATCCTAACCCAACCAACATATTTATATGAGTCAAATTTTCCAACCGTAACCCTGATTAAACAGGTCGATTTCGGATTGAATTTTCGGATCGGGTCATATATTGCAACCCCTAGATATTACCGATCGCTTATTGTCCTGATCACTATTACTACTAATACCTAGCTTATTACTACTAATACCTAGCGACTGTTGTAGACTTAGCATAGTTATAAAACTCGGACCAGCCCGTCCGGATCGACCCGGAGCATAAATCGGTCCGGATTTGTAATAAAACCGTTTATGCAATCGATCCGTTCCGACCGCTTTGACCCGCTTCGATCCGATCGACGCGCTCACCCTGGTCAAACCGGATTAAATTAAATTTTAAAAAATTTAAGTTTGTGATATATTGATGCAAAAATAATTATTAGTAGCCTTATATTGAAATATAATATGTAGTTTAGATTTTACACTTGGATGTGATAATGCAAAAAAATAAGTTTGTTATATTTTATTTGTAAATATTTATTATTAGTGATTTTTAAGTTCTTATATTACTAATTCTATTAAATTGTAAAAAAAATAATAAAATTATTTCAAAACAAACAATTTTTTTTAAAATTTATTATTTAAAATATTTTTTTATTTTTCTATATATTTTTTGTTAGTTTATTTTTTTTATGCTTCTAACGAAGAAAAATAATAAGCGTTCGTGCTACCGTTAATATTTTGATATTTTTAATATAACGGTTCACTCCGTTGATTCGGACAGTTTTTCGGTTGAATGTATGATCCGATTTTTACAACTATAAGATTTAGTTGCTATTTTCTAGAGCAGTAATAACCAACAGTCTGCGGGTCACTAGTGTTTAAGATAACAGCGACCATGTATGTCGGCGGTCACTGTTGCTCTAAGCTACAGCTCTGTTGGTGGCGCCGTTAACCTGAGAAATAGCGACTACACAGTAAAAGTTGGTCCCTAATGTAGATGTATTAGGGACCAACGCTAATACTGTAATGTCCGAATAATCCGAGCGCGTGAAAGAGCTCATCTCGAATTTGAAACGCTCATAATCAGTGATCGCTATTGATTTCTACATCGTCTTTCTGGACGGTTGCTGATGGTCTTCCTAATAGCTCGCGCACGAGAACGAGCTCGCCTGATAGCGAGTTTGAAACGTCGAACGGGAGCTGGATCCTCCTCCGGTTCCGACTCCGCCCTGTCTACTTCGGCTCCGGCTGAACTCCGCTACTTCCTATCTACACTGCTCCGGCTCAAGCTTGCCGTTCTCCGGCTCTCTCGACGCACCATTCTCCGGCTTCACTTCCGACTGCCTCCTACTCCGGCACTTCTCCGACTCAGCAATTTCGTGCTACTCTCTCTCGCTGCTCCCCGTATACCGCTCCCCGCGGCAAGAAGCTTGCTTTCCCGGTAGTGAAGAAAAAAAAGTTGGATTTATTTGAATTGTTAAATATAGGCGAATTAGTTTGTAATTACTTGATTTTGATTGTTTGACTGTGAGAAAAGTGAGAATTGAAAGGCTTGATTAGTGTTTGACATTGTGGTAATTAGTTGGTATGAACAGTAGCTTCTTGTCAACTTTTGGTGCTGTTGTTGCAATGAAGATCTCACGAGTTGAAACCCTTAGATGGATTTAGGTGATTGAGATGATGTTGGACTAACATGATAATAATATAGGCATTATGATTATATGATAGCAATTTTGAGTTTTAGGAGTACCGATATGATATATAGTTTCAAGTAGAATTGAGGAGTTAAATGCATAATGTTGGTTTTGTAAGTCAAATTTCACCATTTTATACAAATTAATCTCAATTTTTATAAACAAATTTTGTTCACAAATTATATTTGTTAATATTTATTTAAGTTTTATAAAAACATGCTATATATATATATATATATATATATATCTTATTATAGGAAAGGATAAAAATTGGATGAGAATTAACAATATATTGAGTAAAGAATATTTTGATAGAATTAAATAATTTACGATGTTTACTTATAAAAAGAATTTGATGTCCATGTAAATTTTGTTTGAATATATATTGACACATTTGGGAAGTTATTGAAATGCACCTGATAACAAAAGATATTATGATAACATATACCACATGGTTGGATCACAAAAAGTAGCTTTCAGAAATTCACAAATAGAGGATTAGAAATAGCTCTTATTGAAGATGTTGGCAGTGATGATGATGATGATGAATTATTTGAAATACTACATGATATTAATAGCAATTTATTTGTTGATGTTGGGATTGAGAAACATACACCCGTAACAACTGATAATGATGGACAACTTGATAGATTCAATATCTTGGTAAGAGATGTTCAAAAATCGTTGTTTGTTGGTAGTAATGGGCCGTCATTTCTGTCATTCATTATGAGATTGTTTAACGGAAAAGTGTTTAACTAAGTAACGAATAAGATGATTGATGATATCCTGAAAATATTTTGTGATATGGTGCTTGAAGCCCACTCAATCCCTTTATCATATTATGAGGCTAAAAAAGATTGTGGGGTCTTGAATTGGGATGGGAGCCGATCCATATATGCAAGTACAACGATATCCTATTTAGAAAAGAATTCGGTCGATTGCATAGCTGTTCAAGATGCAATGAGTGGAGGTGGAAGCACGCTAATGTTCCAAGCAAGAAGATTGCTTAGAAGGTCTTGCGTTACTCACTTTGTCCCCGAAATTGTAGAAATTACATATATCAGAAAAAACTGCATTAGATATGTGTTGGCATAAGGAACAACTTGCTCTAAATGAAAACTTGTTAAGGCATCCAGCAAAAGTAGAGCTTGAAAATATTTTGATGAAAAATTTTGCTCTTTTGTCGAGGATTCTTACAATGTGCGGCTTGGTTTGTCAACGGATGGTTTCACTCCGTTTAATTATATGAATAAGCCATATATCATATGGTTTGTTATACTAATACCATATAATTTGTCACCGTAGAGATGTATGAAAGATCCCTTTTTCATATTATCATTATTAATTACATGCCCAAGCCAACATGGTAAAGATCTTGATGTGTTCTTATCGCCTTTGATAGATGAATTGAATGAGTTGTTGGAGCCGGGCGTTAAAACGTATGGTGCAGTTTCTAAAAATATATTCAGTATACATGCTGCGGTAATTTGAACTACTGATGACTTTCTTACATATAAAGATCTTCTTGGATGGGTCACGAAAGGTGAACTTGTATTTCCAATTTGCAATAAGAATACAACTTGGGAGAGTATAAATAATAAAATATGCTATAGAGATCATCGAAGAATACATCTTGTGGTCATGAATTTCTCAATATTTGATTTTTTTACAATCTACTAGTATTATTATACGATATCTTTAGTTATTAGCAAGTTAAGAGTTTAGAATTTAAAATTTTTAATTTGGAATAACTTAGTTTAAAATAACATAAGGGGTTAAAATCTAAACTAAGCCATCAAATGGCATGGAATTGGCACCAACACGATCGGCTCAACGAGTACGACTTGTAGGAAGAGTCAGAATCAAACTTAAAGATACGAGGAGCAAGTTAGAAGCAAATTGAGTTTTACAAATCTTAATATATAATAGTTTAATTTAAAACAACATAAGAGGTCAAAATGTAAATTAAGCCATCAAATGGCACAAAATTGGTGCTAACACAATCGGCTCGACGAGTGTGACTTGTAAGAAGAGTCGGAATTAAGTTTGAACGTCCGAGGAGTAACTTAGATGCAAATTTAGATTTTCACAATCTTAATATAGAATAACTTAATTTAAAATAAAATAAGAGGTCAAAATGTAAACTAAGTTGTTAAATGGAATGAAATTGACGCCGACACAATCGATTCAATGAATGTGACTTGTAATAAGAGTCAGAATCAAATTTGGAGATCTGAGTAGTAAGTTAGATGCAAATTTAAATTTTAGAGATATTAATATAGAATAGTTTAGTTTAAAACAATATAGGAATCAAAATATAACCTAAGTTGTCAAAAGGCATAAAATTAGAGTTGACGTAATCAGCTCGACGAGTGTGATTTGTAAAAAAAATCGGAATCAAATTTGGAGATCCTTATGAGTAGTAAGCAAGTATAGGTTTTGAAGATCTTAGTATAAAATAGCTTAAATATTTATTTTAATATATAGGTAAATATTATTAATCCTTTCTATTTGTTTTCATTTCAAATTTATGATCATTTGCTCTTATTTGAGGAGAAGAGCGTCCTTGGTGGTTGCTTCTTTTGTTAGGTATTTTTTATTATATTAGAATAATATAATATAATATTTTATAAACTTTGTATTTGTTGTATGAAAACATTGATATACATTTATTTAATATTGACTAATATTTGTATTTTTTAATGAAATTTTAATTTTGGTAATATTTAGTATTGAATTAGTATGTTATAATATTTTTCATTATAATATAAATAAATAAATAACTAAATTAGCAATCAGAAAGAAATAATCGCTGATTTCAAATAAAAGCGACCAACATCTACGACAAGTAGCTGGTGGTTGCTAATGTCAATATTTGCGGCTAACTACTTGTGGTTGCAATTGTTCTTTCTAAAGCGACTAGAGAACCCGGCTGCTGATGTCAGAACTCGCAACCGTCTCCTGGTGGCCGCTGATGTAATCATCAGTGACCACTCTTAGTCGGTTGTTATTGTTAATATAACTACGATTTTCTTTACTTGGTCGCTATAGTTGAACAGTAGCGGTCATTATTGTTTGGATCATTAGCGATTGTCAAATCCAGCTAGTTGCTAAAGGATTCATTGACTAGACTAGTGCGACCAGTTTGGCGACCATATTTTTCCCGTCGCTAAAGGCTTTAGCGACAAGTTTCAATCTATAGCGGGCAGCTTTTGCGGTCGCTATTACTGTTCTTGTCTTGTAGTGCTTGGACAGATCATCTTACCAGAGGGTCTAAAGGTGAATAGAGCTAAGATTGACATTATCTAAAAGCTACCACCTACACCGATTTGGAAAACTTAGATCTTACTTTTGACATGCTGGCTTTTATAAAGATTTATTCAAAATTTTTACAAAATCACTAGACCTTTATGTAGTTTGTTAGCAAAGGACGTAGTATTTGATTTTAATCAAGATTGTTTATATGCTTACAAGTTATTTAAGACTAAAACTTATGATAACTCCGATTATAATGCGCCCTGATTGGAATATACCTTTTGAAGCATGTGTGATACATTTGATTATGTTGTAAGAGTTGTGTTAGGGCAGATAGTGAGTATACGACGTCATGCTATATATTATGTAAGCCACACTTTTAATGAAACTTAACACTATGTTTGGGTTAAGAGTAAATGAGAGCATTTTTTCTTAAATGGAGAGTAAGTGACTTAATTACTCTCCCTTGCTATTGTTTAGTAATGCTTTCATAAAACTAATGGAGAGCAAAATTTCTCTCTAATACTCTTATATAAGTAGTAATCGGTTACACCCCATATTAGAATGTATCTAGGAAGAAGACTTATTTTAATTGTATTCAATTTATGAAGTTCTCATCTTACTCATATTGTTTTATTGTATTTATAGATATTTTTCTTATTTAAGCGTGTCGGAAACAGGTTTTTCGATTGCCATGGTGAGATTAGAGGAAGAGTTTCGGCATTATATGATCCAGTACTCGGTTCTGCTCGATCTTGCGGCTCTCTATCTCTAAATTTTTCATCAGTACAAGAATCTTCGACTTTCTACTTCGAAAACTTCAATATCGTTTGCTTCGATTACTGAGATCTTGATTCTTCTTCTTCTTTGCATCATCCACCATGATCATGATGATTTGAGCCCCAAATTGGAATTCTAGCGAATTGGGGATGTAATAGAAGAGAAAAATGTTTAATTGGTTCATTTTGAAGTGATTGAATAGCCTACGAGCAATTGCGGATAGAATAGTCAAAGTAGGGTACGACAAGGAGTTATGCCAGGTGTAAGTAGCTTGCGGGGAGATGTTCTTGATGAGTGGTTATCGATTCTTGATTTGATGTGAATAGAGTGAATATTGAAGAAGTTGGGAGATCTTGATGGTCTCATGAAGCGGTGGGTTTAGGTGGCGAAGGTTGTGATACCCTCACTCTTGGTTGCTGAAAGAAAGCTTGCCGACCAGGTGTTTATTGGAAATGAAGAGTTTGTTGTCTAATACTTCTTTGAGGCAGCCAAGGGTTGCCTTTTGCAGATGCTTAATTTTCGAGATACTATTACAGTTTGCAAGAGATCACCGGAGACGTTATTTAGGATAATTGGTATTTATGAAGCTTTGGTAGATGTGATGTTTGATCTTGAGTCGATATTTTCAAGGATGGAAGAGAAGTTTGTTAGGGAGGCTTGGGAAGTGCTTAGGAGGCTGGGTGATGTTACGTGGCACTTTCAAAGAGTTTGAAAATGCAGTCAAAAGAGGGACACCGAAGAAGGCAGTTGGTGGTGAGATTCATCCAATTACACGATATGTCATGAATTATATTAAGCTCCTTATGTGTTCTTGTAAACTATTAGATCAGTTGCTGGACGATAGTGACGTAGATGTTGCAGAGTCTCTTGCCAGTGGAGGAAGTGTCTTGGGCCGACGAATTCTTTTGAATTGACGTAGTTGGAGTCTAACATTCATGGTTGCTTAAAAGAAAACTTCAATAATTTCAATCTCACTTATGAGGAAATATATCTAACAAAGTCAGCATGGAGAGTTCCAAACCCTCAATCCTGTGAAGAGCTCAGAATATTTGTATCATAATTAATTTTCCTGCTTATCGAGCATTTGTAGGGAGGTTTAGCAATCACTTGGAGGGTGGACAACATACTGGCAAATACATCAAGTATACTCGTGAGGATTTGGAGAATCATCTAACAAATCTATTTGAAGGATTCCCTTAGTAGCATATTCATCCGAGGAGAAAGTCTAATTGAACAATGGTAAGTGAGTGTCTTTAGGAACTAGGTTGTAGACTTTCAGTTCTAACTAAATGGTTGTTGCTTATGTTGGCACTAGTTTATTTTGTAAAATTTTGATGAGATTTTATGTGTAAATACTCCTATATGCGTTGTAAATTATACACCTAAAGCATCTTAAATTATAATTTTTTTGTACTTTTTTAACTTTTAAAAAATTTTATAAAATATTATATAAAATTTACTAAGAAAATGAGTTATTTTTTAGAAATGAAAACTATCTTAAACGGTTAGCCAAATTGCACCATTATTTCCTTGTCCGCCATCAAGCTCATCACCATTTCGCTGATCATCTCTTCAGAGTGGCCACAAGTGATCAACCACAATAAGAATTTGTCTTTTGGTTCTCCATGAGTGTTTTTCTTCTGGCATAGATAACTTCGTTATACAATCATCGATTAGTTAAATCTCTTTTGCTTAACCAAACAACACAAACAAATGGATATTTCATACTTCTTATAAGAATTACTCTTATCTATTCTTTAGTTACCAAATAAGACTAACTATTGCTGTTATTAATATATCAAAATAAGACGAAGATAAATTATTACTCTTACTCTCATCTCTACTTTAATACTCTTCTCTTGTTTACTATTATTCCTATTTATTCTAATTTATTATTCCTCCATCCAAACAGACCATAAATGAATTATTGCACAACTGAGTAAGAGTTTTTTTGTTGTGGTATTTGCATTAGAAAAGTTCAGGTCGTACTTGATTGGATCCAAAGTGATAGTTTTCTCAAATTATGCAACAACTAGATACCTGTTGATCAAGAAAGATGTAAGGCTAGATTGATTAGGCGGATTCTACTGCTGCAAGAGTTCGATCTAGAAATTGATTAGGCGCAAATAACCTAAATTTGGTAGCTGATCACTTTTTGGATTTTCTATTAAGGCAATAACTTCGGCAAACATATGCCATTGTCTGAGAGCTTTTTCGATGAATAGTTATTCGTCATTAAACTGTACCTTACTATATTGATATAGTGAATTATCTTGTCACCAATATGTTGCAGAAGGACAAATCTAGATAAGATAGAAAATTTTGCAAGCTGATGCTAAATATTATTTTTTTGAATGATCCTTAATTGTTCAGACATTGTTATGATCAAATTATTAGTAGATGTGTCCCAAAGAGTTAGTTTTTAGGTATCATAAAAAATTTGTCATTCTTATGCTTGTGGAGGACATTTTGGAGCTAAAAAAACTAGAGCAAAATTAGAGCTAAGACTTACAATGATAGGACTAAAGCATTGCATGACAGAGCATTATTACGAACATTTTTTAAGTCTGAACAAAAATTCTTGTTATATAATACAAGATTGAAATATTTTTCTAGAAAGCTTAAATATAGATGATATGGACTTTATAGGGTGTTTAAGTTTTTTTCCTCATGGAGCTATGGAGATTAGGGATTTATAATCCCGAATGCAATTCAAAATTAATGGGTATTGTTTGAAACCATATATAGAAACTACTTTTATATAAATGGTGAAGTAACTTTTTGTGGTTATATCTTATTTATCTCTAGAAAATACTTTATTTTGGCTAGAAAGTTATGCATATTCAATAATAAAGTCCTTAATTGCTAGTCCTTCTTGCACTGTTTCAATAATGATGAATTTGAATTCTCTTTCTAGTATGACTTTTCAGATTATAATCAGTATTGAGTTTGTTGTCTAATTTATTTGTTAGCTAAATTTTTTTTTTTTTTTTTAAATCGTGTTGCGCATAGCTGAGTTACAATATCTTTGTCATTCTATAGAGTGTAATTGAATATACTTTATATAGAATTTTGATTTCGTAATTCGCAGCGAGTGATGATAACTATCACCATTAATGCAAGGTTTACAGTCGATCTTAGTATTTTTTTTTTTGTTGTGTTGTATTATTTTGTGTTTATTATCAAAAAGTTGTAGTAAAGTGTAAGGTCAAAGAAAGTGAAAAAAAAAAAAAAAAAAAAAGAACTCGAGTATGTCTTAGTAAAAGTAAGGATATAGGTAAAAACAGTTGAAATAAAAATAAAATATCTACAAAATTGAGCCAATACTCAAGTATATCTTGTTCTTTTAAAGTTAAAAGTGCACTTGATTGCATTTGTATTTTGACAACTTTTAAGTTTGAACTTGTTAGTTACAACCTTTGAAATAATTTTGTGAATTTACTGTATGAGAAGTGAAGATATGATTTCTAAATGAGCTTATGGAAGAATTCAAGATTACCTTCTAGTATGTTGCATATGTTCATTGAATATGACGATTGAGTTGATTTGATCATGTACAATACATTTAAAGAGGGTGTAGGTGATGTTGACTTGAGTATTAAGGCTTAAAATATTCTTTAAATATTTCTAGTTGTTAAACTATGCATAGAAATTTTGTACTAAGAGAATGTTTGTGAAAGAATAATATGTAATTATTTTAATAATTTTGCTTGAGGAGAAGCAAAATTCTAAACTTAGGAGTATTTGATTAGAGTATAATTAGATGTAATTTTAATATCTTTTTAAAATAATTTAAATGATTATTTTTTTAGTATGATCTAAGTTAATGTATTTTTATAATATATGCAGAAGATAAGGAAAGCTAAAGAAACAGCTAAGAATACAAGAGAATGAGAAGCAAAACAGAGAAAACACAATGTATAGAAAGAAGAATGAAAGCAGCTACGCGAATTAATTTTTTATCAAGTGGGCCTTGTTCTCAACTAGGCCCATTTGAAGAAATCACATAATTAAGTGCAATCAAACTTCTCACTTGAGGAGGGAGTTTTGATTAATCTTTTTCTTAGCCTTGAGGATTATGCGGCCACGAGTCTCCCGCCTAAGCCCGATACCTACTTATTCTTTTTTTTCCTCTCTTTCTCGACTTTACCTCCATCTTCTGCTGGACTCTTGGGGGGAATCTCGGGTGAACTCTCAACCGATATTTGCTTGGTTTGAAGGAGTCATTTCCATGCTGGAATTCTTGGACGCTAGCAAAATTCTATACACTAGATCTCAATAAAGAGTGAGTTTTGGTTGGAGTTTCTTGGATGTTTCAGTTGAGAGGGAATTCCTACAAATTTCAAGAAGAAAATGAGAGTATTATAAGAGGCGAGCAAAGAAGAAGGGGATTGAGCTCTACATTTGGAGATTCAACCACAACAAACCACAAAAAACAAAATCAAGAATACGAAAGATACTGCAAGACAAAAAAGCACAGAATAGAGAAGACATCAAGCATTACTATACAATATTTGATTCCTACCTTTGTAATGTTTATTTCATATGATTTTATTATTTATATTATTAATATGAGTAGCTAAACTCTGACTAAAATTTTGGGATAAAACCAAAGTAGAATTTGCTTGAATTATGAATATGTGTTGTTAATAATTATTGAAAAATTTGTGAATTATTAATCTTTCTTATATTGCAATTTGAATATTGAATTTAAATATCCGATCAACTTTGAGTTTGATATTTGAATTCTTAAGATTAATGAATGTAATTTGTGTTTTCTAAACCAAATATAATATAATTACATGATTTCTGATTTTACAAGTTTGAATGTATCTCTTATTTAAATCTAAACTGAACCAAAATTATTACAAATTAAAGAAAGGTATTTTATACTGGATCAAAATTAGGTTCTAATTGAAATCTGACCTAAAAATGAAACAAAATATTATTTATGAATCTTCACATTAGTCAATAATAATAATAATAATCGCCAATGTTGTCAAAATCGGGATTTTTGATCATTTTGTTTGAGTAGGAACGTAAAATCGGAATTCTAAAGTAAAATCGTAAAATTTTACCGATATTTATAAACTATTTCTAATACCATTAACAATCTTTAATAAAAACTTCTTAATATTTTAAAAATTCTTTTTTAGTACATTTACAAATTTTAAATTTTTTTTCTTGAGATTCTATAAGAAACCCCTCTATATTTTAATTATTCAAATAAAGGACACTAGTGGTGGATTCTAAGATTCAAGTTATTTTATTAAATCTACTTACCGAAAATTTGTTGTTCATTTATTTGATTTTCATAACATTTGAATTTTAATAAAGAATCTTTATTATTTGCTATAATGTAGACAACAATCAATGCACTTATAGGACTCATATAGAGTTTTTAGGATTTTCTTATGTGATTTTAGCCTCATCAATAATGACAAGGTAGTAATATTTTTCTCCAATACTTTCAGTTTTAAGTAGATCCAAATTAGTACATATGAAGGAATTGAATTGGTTTATTGATGGCAACATCTTACTTTGGCTTGAAGGAGGACCTAACATTTTTGCCTTTTACACATGCATCACAAATTCCTTGAATTTGCTATGATATGTTATGTAGACCCGAAACGAGTTGTATGCAGATTTTCAATCGTTTTGGTGTTGTAATGACTGAGTATCATATGCCACAAGTGACTAGTTTTCTATTGGCTAGCACAAGTCAAAGATTTTTGTTATCAAAATCCTCAAGATAAATAACATATATAGTACGTTCTTCGACCTTTGGCATTTTTCTTTCCAGATGAGTTAACCACACAGTAAATTTGGATGTCATATAAATAACAACATTATATAGTTGACTTGTACTCAATAGGTTATGCTTCAAAACTTGCACAATTAACATGTTAGCAATGCATAATAAAGATCCCTTACTTATCAACTCTCGTTACCAAACACTTGATGTAATCTCCAAGAGTAGCTTTTCCTCTTCGTTAAGCTTCTAGATAAATGCAGTTCGTAATGTCTCTTGTAATATGTTTTGAACAGCTGCTATCAAATTGCCATTTGGTTCTTCTATTCGTCCATACCACTAAAGATACTTACAAGTGAGTGCTCACATCTTAGGCACCTAATTTTTTAGTCCTTTAGTGTTTGCTGATCGAATGCTTCCCTTGAGGATTGAATTTAGTTAGGCTTCTTATTTATTTTTCTTGTACCACCAAGATCTGATAATATAACTCTTCATATTACAAAGAAAAAAAGTAGTACACTGTGTAGAATATGTACTTACAGTCGGCGCACCCTCAAAATGCTCAATTTTTTTGTAGGATCAAAATAGTTTTTTTTCTAAATTACGATACTCTTACGAGACACAAGCATCACACCAAGTTTTTTCTTACCTCTTACAAACTTGGCAAATGAAGCATGCAACTCGAATATCTCATTTGACTTTGTTAGCTTCTCGATTTTGATCTTCTCATTTTCAAACATAAATTTCTCGCTCTCAAATAGCACATCATCACATAATTTAGTACGCTTAATATTCTCAGATTTTATAGCACGCGCTTTATCACTACCACATGCATTCGGTTGGTTTATTAAGACATTTCCAAGTGATGAGTTAATTTCTTTGGTTAACTGTTCGTTCATCTTTTCACTCTCATACAAGCACTTCTTTAGAGATGTATACGTCTTTTTCAAATTTCTAAAATTTTTATAATATTCAGAAAAGCATTATATGAGAGTTCATAATTGATCACTAAACTCAGTTTTCAAATCACCATTTGCCATGGAACACATTTTGCGGTCTCGATTTCATTCTCGAATTTATTTGAAAAAGATGAGTCCTCGTCACTCCATGCAGTAATGGCTTTCTTGTTCTTACTAGCATTCTTCTTAGATTTCTTCAATAGAGGGAATTATGATAGTAGTGTTTGGCTTCTTGCAATGATAATAATTTCTCTCTTAGTAATCATTTGCAGTGTAAACTTATTTCTCTTAAGTAGTTCTTGAACTTCTTGATCAACATAGTAATGTCATCATCATCATCATTTAAAGAAAAATTTACTTGATGTTCGGTTGTCTTCAACAAGAGATTGATGTGCTTTTTCAGATTTCTTCAATGAGAGTTCCTTTGCAATGAGTTTGCTAATAAGTTCATCCAAAATATAGTGAGAAAATCATGGTTCTTTTTGATAGCATCCACTTTGAAACTATTCGTAGGAAGTACAATACACATAATCTTCCACTTCAAATTTCATTCTTTAAATACTTTTCAAGATTTTCAAATGGTTAACAATGTTAGTAAAAGGATTGCACATTTGAGAAATGGATTCTTTCTTATCCATTTTGAAGTTTTTACAGTCATACATAGGAAGATTTACACGAGTTCTCCTTTAATTGAGTGGTTCTTTCATGAGTAACCTAAAACTTGTCCCATATCAATCAGAACTGAAATCCTATGCTTAATAAAAATAATTTTCTTGGTCTTCCAATAACTATAGTTCAAGCCATTAAAAAATAGTGGTTAGTTTAACGATCTTCTTTCGAAAGCAACGATATCTATATTTGCCAATCTAATATGATTAGTTTTATCTAAAAAGACATGCTCTGATACAACTTGTTGAATAAATCCGTGGAATAAAACTCAAGCGTGGTGTGAATTATGTAATTAATACAAAAATGGTTCACTATTCAAAATCCAATCACTAATCATTTAGCGTTAAGTAGATTTTAATGTTACTAAAGCCTAACTGAGTGTTTACAGTAACCTGCATAAAAATAGCATAATAAAACTTAAACAAAATAAGAAGTTCTAAAAGAGACAAACCAAACAACACACCAGGATTTTTATGTGGTTAAGCACTGTAGCACGTTGGTTCATATCACTTGAAAATCTTTAAGTGAAATCTACTAACGTTAATCAATGCACAATCACTGAGACTTAATATTTTGCAAAACATTTCTACCTCAAGTCTAGTCTTCTAACAAGGACAACCCATCACAACCTCTTATGCCTCACAAATTTCTCCGGCCTTTATGTGCATGGCTTGACGAAGGCCTAGCATAAACAGCATAACCTAAGCTTACGCTAGCTAACCAGAGAACTTGGAGGTTCTTTTACAACTTTCTCTCAATATTACAAATATGTCACTAGAATTAGCTCAGTGATTTTTCTTACAACAATTTCTAGTCTTTTAACAAGAAAGCCCAATGGATTTCACACAAAGTCAATGAATGCGCTGGATAATTAAAGTTCTCTTCTCGATAGCAAGAATGAAACGCCGTTGTTTACTATGTTCATTTTCTTCCCTTTATACTATTCGCTTTGCTGCAATCTTATACTAATGTTTTACTCTTGATATTAGAAGAGATCTACGTGAGAAGATAAAGGTTCCAACGGATAAAAAAATTGCAAGGAATGAGTATAAAATGGCTAGTCTGAAGAGTTCTAATCGTAGGGTTTTCTCCTTCAAAAATTTTCTAGGTTTCTTTCTGTTGATGGTTGTTACTAGCTGATGCGGATAGCTTTAGTTGTGTCGCAAAAACAAGTCTTGAAAGTGTGAAGTGAATTAAAAGCCATTGGGTGCTACAAAATCAATCGAATGGCTCCAAGTGTTCCTAGATTTTCGACTACTATGTAATTTGAATTTTCCTCCAAATTTTCCTATAGTCAATAATAATATTTTTTGTATAAAAATAATCTCTGAGGTGTCCTCTATATTCTGCATATCTAGAACATATTAAAATTCAATTGTATGGTTGAGATATGAGGCTTTGAATTGAACCGGACTGGATTCTAGCCAAGTTAGAAATTTTCATGTTTGTAAATTCGTCATATTCTCCAATATAATCTCTATAAAGTAAGTAATTGTTCTGGATGTCTTGTATTGTAGTCTTATAATTTCTAATTGCACCTACAACTAATTGGCATGATTACGAAACTAAAGCTGATTCGGGCACACACATGACTCTTTGATGTGTCCATTCAGGAGCCAATCTATCCAACCACTTTCATTAATTATTTAGTCTTCGTCAGTGGATATAATTGTCTTAAATTTTTAACGTAGATATCTTGAGATATTAGCAAAAATTGAATTTTCAAATATCACTCAAATTAAAATATTGAAGGAGCAATCCGAATTGCTTTATATTGAAGGAGCAATCCAGAATTTTTCTTACCGTATAATAAAATTTTATAACAAAAAGAATCAATAAATAGTAATTTATAAATTATTAAATTATATTATATCTATAATCAATCATTTAATTTTATGCTTTGTGAAAATAGTGTAAGATATAAATTATAATATTATCGAAAGTATTACTATATAGGTATTTCTTTAATGATCAATTTGAATTTTGTAAAATATTTTTATCAAAATTTTGTCAACTAGCTATGTTTATCAAAGTTTTTATCAAAAATATTACTACACATTTATAATCATAAAATTTCAGCTATCAACACAAATTTTCAAATAATAAATATAAAAAATTTAAAAATATTTTAACGATCGATAAAGATACTAAGGAATTAATATTTTGACGAATACCTCACCACATCTCTTCACCAATAATATCTTGCATATTCATACCAACTAATTTTATAATTTCACTCAAGTTTAATAATATAAAATTAAAAAATTATAAGTGGATCGATACGAATTTGACTTGATTATTAAATATGTTGGATTATGATTGACAAATTTGATCCGTGTATATTTATAAATTGAATTAGAATTAAACAAAATAATCTAACTACTAACTAAATTGATTAAAAATTGATCTATCAAATCAAATTGTCATCCCAAAATATTTGAAATATAATAACTTCAGCATATGAGTTGTCCAATAATCAAAATCTTACTTGACAGTAAGAATATGCAAGTTGCTATCCGAAAATGCGGTCCAGCTAGCCCTATAGTGCAAATTTTAGTAAGAGCTGGAATTCCTTGGTTTTCACTTGTAGGTTGGTGGCTGTGAGGCGACGGCGAGCGATGGCGAAAGGGGACGAAGCTGTTCGGCGGCGTAAGAACAAGGTAAACCGCAAGCGCTTGCGCAACAGCGACGAGTCCGTCTCTGCTCACGTTGCTTCCATCATTGCCTCCAAGCGCCGCCGCAAGGCCGGAACCCGACGCATCTGCGAGGGCATGTGCTTCTCCCTCCCAACACCCGAGGATCCGTTCAACAATCGCTGGGACGCCAAGAACAAGCCTCCACAACCTTCTTCCAAAAAGCTTTCTCCGAAGCCGCCGCCGTCTCAGAAAGCCATTAAAACTCCTAACAGTACTGATAAATCTGAAGATAGAAAGACAAGGAACGGCAACGAAGGTTCTGGAGTTGTCTCCAAATTTCTGATCCTAAGCCTTAATTGCATACAGGAATCATGGGCTGCCGATGGCACGTTTAACGCCGCCACTGACAAGACGCTTTTGGCATGCGAATGGGGCATTGAGTTCTGGAGAAATTGCATAGCAGGATCCAACGTTGTGGATGCCTTCAGCGGTGGAGACTGTGCTTCCAGGGAGCAGACAGCTTGGGTCGCGTCCACTGCTTCGGATATATTCACAATGAAGGAGAAGCAAGGACTAGACCTTGCCTGCCCTTTCCTTATTTATCTTGTACCTTCACAGGAGAAGGCTGTTCAGGTCATATATTAAAATCTTGCATGGATTTGCTTCAATTGCTGGGCTTTATGAAAGTTGTACTATTTAATGATTGCTGCACTAACTGGATAGTTGTTCAGGTGCGGTGGGTGTGCAAACCACTTAAGGCTCTTGGGATACATACAGTAAGCATGCATTCAGGTGCTGCGTTAGATCATCAGATCCAGGGGTAAGTATCACCACCACAATGTATTACAATGTTGTGTTTGGTGAACCGAGCTTTAGTGGTATTTGTTGAATAAACTCATGCAGACTTGTCGTTCAGTTGAAACCTTCTCTTTTTCATATTCAAAAAAAGGCTTCTGTTTCCATGGTTTTATGATTTTTCAGGCTTTGCTATTTCTACTTCTAGACAGTAGTTTCCTGCTCATTGTTTCATTTGTTGTATTATTATTATTTCCTTCTTGGAAGATTTCCTCCTAATTGTGTATCTATATGCAGCTTAAAGAGTTGTGAACCTGAGTTCCTTGTCTCCACTCCTGAGAGGCTTCTTGAGCTTTCTTCTCAAAAGGCTATTGACATATCTGGAGTAGCATTGTTGGTAAGTTATAACTATCCACGCTACACAGAATTGCCCCTGTTTTCTGGATAGCCAACGGCGTGTTTACTTTTTACGGAACTCAGTTTTTCCCGCCAAAAACTGAGTTTCAGTGAGTTTTATGTTACTTTGGACTAAAAACATGCACTTTCCATAAGGGCGTGTTTACTTTGATAAAAGATAGGTGAACTGAGTTTTTAAAAAGTCAATTTAAAAATCAAATTAAAAATAAAAAATATTTAATAAAAAATGAAATTATATATTAATGTAATATTTATAATAAGTTTTAAAATAAATTTTTAAAAAAATTTTATTAATAAAAAAGTTTTATTTTAATTTTTGTATGTATTTTATATTGAAAGTGAGTTTAAAAAAAAGTGAGTTTGGGGTACTGGTAAACACGCCCTAAAGTCACTTCCAATAGTCACTTTCAACAACCACTTTCGCGAACACAGAATGCCTCTTACAATATTCACTTCCAGCTACAAGTAAGACAAGAACTGAACTGGCTTCCAGCAATCACTTTTCCAGTAACTCACTTTCCATAACTCACTTCTAGAAAAAAGTATACGAGCCTAAAGCTTCCTTTGTCTGAATAGAGCAAATCAGTTTTAAGGTTGGACTACAACGGACCTAGGACATAATAGTTACAAGTGTGCAGAAGTTCTTGTTTGTTGAAAGTCCTTTCTATAATTTTGTTGCTGCTGTCCATCTGTTAGATTTGTATAGCAAAGCTTGCTTAATGTTGAAATCGGAAAGGAAGCAACAAATGTGCAGTGTAAGAATCCTGGGTGGTGTCAGAGTTCCTGTTCAAGACATAAATCATTCTCGTTGCTATCTGTTTTTCATCTGATCATCTCATTGCTCATGTCTTGATTAGCCTCAGTAAACCATTAGGAGGGAGCAAAAATTTGCGAACATAAAGTTGGACGAATATTGTTCTATTGTCTGATATGATTTGCTTACTAGAATTTCCCCATTTATGCAAACTGTTCAGGAAACAACTATTCCGTTTTATTATGTGCTTTTTTGATGTTTCCTTATTTATTCTGAATAGGTGCTGGATGGTTTGAAAACTTCGATTGACATTGGTGTGATGGACAAAGTCAAATTCATCAGAGAACAAGTGTCTGCGAATGCTCAGGTTGTTATCTTTGGTGATTACAGCAGGGATACATCAATAGTCAGAGATATCTTTGAAGGATCAGTACACAGGATGCTAACCGACATGTCCTAGCATGTTCCTATATCTTAAAAGAGTAATTCATTAAGGCAGTATGTTATCTCCTTACACCTTTCCTTCTCAATCTTTAAAATCTTAATGACCATGGTCATCTTTATTGGGTGCTGAGTAATCTGCATCTGATTGGTTTAATGCAGTTAAATTTAGCTTGGAAACAGGTAAGGCATGACAGCAACTAATGTTGGTCTGTGATAAATAGTTCTTGCTGGATGTAAGTGTCACTAGTGTACTTACAAATCAGAGAACATGATTCAAATTATAGTTTTGGTGTAGAGTTTTCTTAGATTTCCTTATTGTCCATGCTGAAATCAGGTTCATAGTAGCGGAATTTCCTACATGGTGCTTATGACATAGAGAGGTAGTACCAATTGATGAGAAGTTTTGTGATTGGTTGGAAAGTTTGAGAGCCCTACCTTTTAATTGTTAACGGAACTTAAATATCCTGGCTGTGATTATGTAGATTGCTTCATTTGGCTTGTTGAGCAACTTATTTGACAGCTGCGTGTTGGGGTTCTTCTTTTTTCCTTTTCTTTTTTTTTTTGGCGCCTATTGAACTTATATTTAGCTGAGTAATGACATTGGAAGATATCTTTTTAAACTTTTTGTGTTCAAGTGCATTCCTTAGTTATTGATACTTTTAGCTTCTTAGATTGGAAGTGCTGTTAAATGGAAGTGGAGACATTTCTTAGAAAAACATTTGGAAAGGTTACAGAGACGTTGTTTTGAATGACAAACTCTTGAACCGTTTTTAGGGTTTTTTAAAATAGAGGATATTTTTGTTTTTTTTTTTTAAATAAGTTTTATTTTTTTTATATTTAAAAAAATAATAAAAATATATAATATAAAAATTTTATTATGTAAAATTTTTTTATACTAATTAAATTTTTAAATAAATTTTTTAAATATCTATAAAATATGTATTGAAAAATATTATAAAAAAAAAATTGAAAAGTAATTTTTCAAATGGTACGCCAAACGCATCCTTATATGGACATGAAAAATGAATTTCATTTTTGCTATTTGTCAAACAAAATAGTTTTCCTGCAGGAGTCTTAACAACAGCTAGAAGTGTACCAAATGAACTTTCTTCTTGCTTTCACATCAGAGTAGACATGCAGGTCAGAGTAGAATCTCAAACCTTCAATTCAGAATCTTATTACCTTTTTAATTCTTGTATAGAAAAAATATAATATATAATTTCTGTAGAAAAGGAGAAAATGGAAAACCACAACTTTTTGAAAGAGCATTCAAGACTTTCTTGGAAGGCGATAATGCCGTAGTTACACAACATAGGTTAGAAGCACATTATCTGCTTCCCCTACTATAGTTGCTACTGCAGCTGCCTCTGCGAATAGAAACCCAAAATTTCCGACCTATTCAACCATTCAACTGCGTATGCAACTGGTTTTCAAAGCCTTAATCCACACAGCTCACTAGTATACGCAAGACGACCTCCTGTTTAATACAGTTGATAGCCTACAATTTGGTTGGGTTGTAGCAGCTCCATAATTCAGCTGCTGAGGAGTTACTATACCATCTATTAGTTTTCGAGAACAACAGCTGGTAAGGTGTATCTTAGGGCATGATAAATCTTCTATGAAAACCAACTAAGAATGCGGAACAAAAGTACCAAACATAACCAACACCGACGATGAAGAAGGCAAGTGGTTGGAGGAAGAGAAATACGCAGAAGTGGTTATGGCCAAATGTCACATCATAGCAACCACAGAACAAGAGATAAGCTCCTACGCCAAGCTCCAAGATATGCAATCTATAAGATAACAACAAACCTGATTAAAAATCGATGAAGGTCAATACATGAGGGAATTTTGTCCGCTGATCACCATGCAAGCAGAATATTGTTCATTTTTGCATATGCATAAGTGAATGTTTTCAGACAAGTAAATACTATCCTAATTGGAATTACCTCTCACCAATCCTGAACCGTTGTTTCCTGGTTGATTTGACTGGTTTCTTAGTTTTGAATGCATCTCCTAGCTTTTCAGTGAATACCCACTCGTTGACTCTTCCTGCTTCCAGTAGGCCTATAAATGTTGCTTTTGTTCTATGCAGTGACATATAACATTCTCGAAAAAGATCCAGAATACCAACAAGTGGTCAGCTTTACACAAATGGGTAGCCTACTGCGTGGATGTGATTTGAAATGGCTATTGACAGGCAATATAGGAAAGTTTTCTTTCTTTTATTTTACAAAAAACAGCTATGCTTGTAATGAACCAACTTATTAGAGGTAATAAAAACCTAACAATATAAGAACGAAGACAAAGTAACCTTCCGAAAGAGTTTTGTTACTCTTACCTCGGTGTTCCCACAGCATTAAGAAGGGTAATGATAGACGGGATGTACATTGCTCCCCACTTTGGTACTTTGGACTTCTGTAACCAATACAGTTATCACAATGCAGTAGAAGACGAATGTCACTATATGAGCCACAATTTTCTCAAAATTGTAGATGACACGAACTTTCTTCAGTAGAGAAACTTTCTGCAGTTTCCAATAAAACCTAAGCATAAAATCCACCCATTTTGTTTGCTTCGCAATTTGTACTCAGGAACTTGCTTTCTTTGTGGTAATTTCCTTGACCATTTTCCTGAATAAGTTTGAAGGCCCACAAGACCGTCGATGTTGCTGGTAACGGTAGGCCTTGAACGTACTTGGTAATTCATTCTTGACCTGATAACAGAAACATTGCTTCAGGAAAGGAAAGCATTTCCGTTGTTTCTCGTGATTTTAAAAATATATAGGAAAGTTTAATTTATATAGCTACAATACAGGAATGCAGCTTGATCCAGAAGAATGTTCAGTAAAGTATTTGGTTTCTTACCAGCAGCAAGGGCAATGTCTAACTACTTTAACATCGCAGGAAACATCACAAAATTACCTTTAGATCCCCCAGGAACACAAATTTCCATCCTCTAAGGCTTGCTCGAACAGCTAGATCCATGTCTTCCACAGTTGTTCGATCCTTCCATCCTCCAGCTTCATTCAAAGCTGAAATTCTCCACACTCCAGCAGTTCCTGATGTGAACAACGAGAAATAAATGATCACATCAGGTCATATTTTACTCAATTTTATGTAAATACTATGGTGAAGTGCATTTAATTTTCCTGATCTACGTGATCTAATTGCTTAAGATTAATTTAGCAGGTAGATTCTACATAGGTTATTTTAGAGCTCCAAAATAACAAGTCTAGTCTCATCTTTTTGACTTAGTCTGTTGTATTCTGCAGTCATCCTACAGGTTACGTTAATAATTTTGGTATAGAATATAAAAACTTCCATAATTGGGTGAATTTCAAGAGAGTGAATTAGCCGGTTGGAAAAGTGGCTGCAGGACAACCATTGAAACCAAAGAAAGCGTATGTGAAGGAACCAACTTCTTGCTCCACATTGAAGTGATTATCAAGAGACATCTCCTGCATCCTTGTCATGAGGTTCTCATCTGAATTCACTGGGAAAAAAATCACGAACGACAGTAAAATAAGGATATGTTAGTTTTGATTTGGTGATTGAATTTATGGGTACAACTTTCAAAAATTTAGGAGCTATATGAATGTAATTTGAAACTTATTTGGTAATATAGAGAGGAAAAAAGAGAAAGATCCATATGGAATGATGTCAACTAATTAAGATCGAGTTGTCGTTGGGTGATTATATGTGAAAGGCATGTGATAGTAATTCACAGAAGTGTGTAACAGATGGTAATAGTAACAGTAGGGAAGGTATGTTGTTGATGGTTGAACCGAGAAGGTGCACCACCATCCCTGAGCGTGGTCAAGGTAATAGACAGGGGAAGCACTAAGAAAGGTTGGTAGCTGGAATAATAACTATTTGGCATATGATCAGACACTGTTGTATTGTTTGGTCGAAACAAATGAATGATCACTAAAGAAAGAAAGTGCAGGCAGGCATCACAGTGCAGTGAATGGTGCCAACAGAAACGATGTCGATTGTGTCCCCGGTTTTACTACTACCAATGATGCAAGTAGAACTAGGTTTCATCTCTTACTAGAGTAAGAGATCTTTATGTGATATATGTGCCATGGATTAGATATGTAGGAGAAGAGATGAGTTCTGGCAGAGTAACAAGCTAAGAAGTGCCTGCTGCAAATCTTGGCCCAAAGATAATTAGATCTATCCATATATCGTGTGTGTCACCGTAGATGTAGGCGCGTGATTATCTCCGCCATGGTTATTTGTTACAATTTTGTGTAAGAATCAACTAAGTTAGATTTTAAGTTTTTTTCTAAAAGTTTAAGTTTCACTGAAAAGCTATTATTTATTTATTTTTAGATATTAGGTATTTCAGCTGGCTTGAAGTGTTAACCGAAAAAGAGTTGTATTACGCTTAGAACTCTATCCATAATGTATGAGTTCTAATTATTAATAAGTTTAACACCTCCTACAATCAATGAAAAAAGTATTTAGTTTTCCTTATTGTTCGTTTATCTTTTCTAATTAATCTATCACCTTGTTCAATCTACTTTCGTCTTGTTAGTCTTTCTCTAGTTCATCTACTTCTTAACTTATTCTATCTACTTTTATCTTATTCGTCTTCTATTTTCGTCTTGTTCGCGATTACTTAATAATAATTGGTATTACAGGTAGATCGATTGTGTGGAGAATCAAGGTTTTACTGTACCGTCATATCAAGTACAAGTTATTACGATTTTTATTAATGAACGACTGATTAAGAATTCTCAATTTATATCGTTATATTGCCACGTCTACTACTATTTTTCTAAATATTTATTTGGTGGTTTGGCTGATTTCAAATTTTTGAGGCATTGATTGTTTATAACCTTGAAGATAAGGTTGATCTTTAGGTGGATGAAATGTTACAATTCTGTATAAGAGTCAAATTAGTTAGTGTTTAAGTTCTTTCAAAAAGTTTAAGTTTCACTAGAAAACTATTATTTATTTTTTAGATATTAGGTGTTCCAGTTAGGTTAAAGTCCTAATGAAGAAGAGTTATGTTACGTTCAGAATTCTATCCACAAGGTATAAGTTCTAATTATAAATAAGAATTTCAACACCTCTTATGATCAATGGAAAAAGATATTCAGTTTTCATTTATTTGTCTATGTTTCTCTAATTCATTTGTTTCTCACCTTGTTCAATCTATTCTGGTCTTGTTTGTCTATCGTTCTCCAATTAGTCTATTTTTTATCTTATTCTGTCTGTTTCTCGTCTTATTCGTCTTCTATTCTCGCCTTGTTTCCATTTACTTAGTAGTATTATTTCAACTAAATAGTAAGGACATGAAGTTTTGAGCTACACTAGAAAGCAAACATCAAAAGATCTAACAACAAGGAGCAATGGGTATGGAAGAAGTGAAATGGAAGAGATAAGTATAAGATTTTTTAGATTATTAAGAGAATGTTTGGGAGTGCATTTGAAAAGGAGATTTTCTGAAATAAAAGATATTTTGAGAATTTTTTAGACATGAGCTCTTTTTTTTATATAAAAATAGATAAAAAAATAAGTATATGATGTAGAATTTTTTTATATTTTTTAAATTGTTAAAAAGGTATGTACAATATTATAAAAAATTTATTGAGAAAAATAAAATGAAAAGTTAGAACGAAAAGGAATTAAAAAACACTCTCAAATACCATTGAATTAAAACTACAAATTGGCCTGCTTGATACAGAAAACCCAAAATAATAGAAGTTCATTAGTATTTCTTTGCTTTAGCTATTGTCGTATTATTATGAATTTAGCATTAAACACAGATTTTAAAAGTTCTATCTTTATCGAAGTGTAGACCAAAGACTATGAGATTTTTAGGAGTGCTTATGAAGCGAAACTTTTGTAGAACAAAGAGTATTTTTTTTTAAAATAATATCTACTTTCTTTACCTAAAAAATAATAAAAATAAATAATAGCAAGATCTTGCAACTTAAAATTTTTCTGTAGTTTTAAAATTTTTATAAAATTCTGTAGCTATTGTAAAAATTTATTGAAAAATACAAAATAAAAGTTTGAAATAAAATAGACTTAAAAAGTACTTTCAAACATCACTAGATAAGGCATGATATTCTACCTAGAGGCGGCAATTTGGATTAAAGGGTCGATTTCGGATCAACCTATTTAATAATTTGTTCAAATTCATACAATTCTAATCCAACCCATGATGTTAAACGCATTAAAAATTTCAATCCTAACACAATCTATTTATAACCGAGTCATATTTAGATCAAAATTATTAATTTTTATTTATACTTTTAAGGGTGAGTGATATTATAAAATTAGTTAGAATATATGTTCTATGCTGTTCCTCGTGAAGAGATTTTGTAAGTCTTCAATAAAATATGCATTCATCAGTGTCATCGGTCTTCATAATATTTCAAAAAAATTTTATTTTTAATTTGTAGTGATAGTTGAAATTTTTTTATATTGAGGCATATTACCGGACTAATTAGAATTTAGAAGTCTGGATGCAAAATCAAAATTAGAATTTAGAATTTTGTATCTTATAACTTTCAACTGTAATATGTTTTAGCTTTTTACTAGTTATGATTTATAATTAAAAAGTATTATCAATCTTTTAGAATATATAAACTAGAAAGTAAACCATTAATCCACATACAAGCAAATATAACTATATTTTTTAAAAAAATTACAACCAAACATATATTTTACTTCATCAATAATTTGAATATGAATTTAGCAACTCTATGAAATATGTAGGAAATCTAATTATTGTATAAATTGCTACTACATTGCAACTTCACTTGTTATACATGTACTCAAAAACAAAAGAAATTATCAAAATTGTTTTTCAATTATTGTTTTGGAAAACTAAAATTAGAAGCCTGATAGTAGGGGTGGCAATTTGCATTGGTGGGTCAATTTCGGATTGATCTATTTAATAATCGGGTCAAATTCGTTCAACCCTACCTCAACCGATGAATTTATACGGGTCAAAATTATCAACTCTAACCCAACATATTAATAACCGGGATCAAATTCTGGTCGAACCATTTAATAATTAAAATTATTAATTTTTAATTATATATTTTTAAGCTTCAGAGAATTTATAATAACAATTGTAATAGAAGTGCATAATGTTCTTAGTGATGAGATATAGTGAATATCCGTCAAAATGTGCTTTTTATAGTATCTTCATTGGTCCTTAAAATATTAAAAAAAAAATTATTTTGATGTTTTAAAGATATGTGATGATAGCTGAAATTTTATGATTATAAATACATATTAATAATTTCGATAAAAATTTTGATAAACATAGCTATATAACAAAATTTTGATTAAAATTTTTATACAAAATCTAAATTCGTCATTACAGAAACACCTACATAGTAATATTTTTGATAATATTATAATGCTCATTATACACTATTTTACTAAGATATAAAAATAATGATTAATTATAAATACTATAAATTTCGGGTTAATCCGGATCAATTTCGGATCAATTTCGGGTTAATTCGGATAGACACATTTAATAACCGGGTCAAACTTCGTTCAACCCTAACCCAACCCATATATTTATACGGGTCAAAATTTTAATCCTAACCCTAGTTAAATAGATTGATTTCGAGTTGCGTTTTCGGATTAGGTCATATATTGCCATCCTTACCTGATTGCTCTCTAGTTCATCAATGTGAGAAGATTTCGAGCAAACTAGTAACACATCAATTAATCCACACGCACATTCGAGAAGACCTACACGAGCTAAAAATAACAAATTACTTGACTCCTCTAACATGAATCACTATGCATAATCCGATAACTTAGATGTCCCCAAAGTCTCTACAAAAGTCTTCTTTCTCTTGTTTGTTCATACTCTTCTATATAACTCTCCACAACCACAATTAAACACCTACCAATTCCTGTGTTTCTTCTTCTTCAATTCTTATTTCTAGTTTTCAATGAATGAAGTAGAGCTCTACTAAAACCGACCGTTCACCGGAACCTGCCATAGCAATGGAAAATGATCTCACACTCGTTGTTATTGCCACGTCAACAAGTCAATCTTCTTACAATCACCAACAAGGCAGAGTTGTAAGACCAGCTAGGCGAAGGTCGTGTGGTTCGAGACATGCTCTAACTACGTTGCTCAACATCGACATGACAAATTTCAAGCTATGAAGCAATGGAAAACAATCCATATAGATCAATTAAGATAGAAAGGGCATATTTATCTTGTTGGTTAGTTGTACTTGATCCTGGTAGCTGGAATGAACATGACAACGTCCTCTCTGTAGACTTGATCATGAGTGCCAGCTCTCCCAAGATAAGGAAAGAGTTCATTAGTATCTCAATAGGCATACCGCGGAACACCGAAGTCTTTCCAATGATCGGGTTGATTTTCGCGTTGTTTCTTATCTTGAAAGAAACCCATTCGAATCCCTCGCTCTGTGCACACTCCAGTACTGTAAAGTCTGCGGAACAACAACCATCATCTAGAGCCTTCTGCATGTGGCTGTGCAATATACCAACTAAGAAGAGATTTTAATTGGCCTATGCAATCTGTGATAAAGAGATTTTAACGGGCCAGAAAAGAAGACTTGCCCGACTTGCGTTGGGAACAGAGAATAGATTTGGCTGGAAGAAGAGTAGATCTAAAATTTCGTTGAAGATCGAAGAATGCTAAATAAATCGGATCTAGTCTGAGATAACAATAATACTATAAATTAATTGGATCAATTTCGGATCAATTCAAAATTGACCTGAATTCTTTTATATTATAGGGTCAATTTAGATATGATCCGAAATTGACTAAAATCTGTACGTACTTAGATCTGAACTTGATTTAAATGAATTAATTTTGGGTTAGGTTATCGAATAGGAATATATATTATCACTCTTAATTCTACCTCACACGCGAAGATCTTTAATTTGTCTATTTGGCTAAGTTGCAGAAGAACATTTGACATTACTTTTTAAATTTATTATTTTAAATAAATATTTTATATTTTTTAATAAATTTTATAATAATCTAAACTTTTAAAAAATTAAACAAATATAAACAAAATATACATCGTAAAATTTTTATATATAGTATTTTTATTATTTACATTGAGTCAAAATATAAATTTATTTTATAAAAATTTTAAAAAGTTTTATTTACTTTAAAATAACTTATTCTTCAATACTTTGAAGAATCCGCTTTCTTATCGTAAGATAACTATTTCAGGGTTGTTTAGCAAGGCATTTTGAGAAAGTTTTATTTTCCAAAATGCACTGCACAAAAAAAAATGGTTTGGCGTGTCTGCTTTTTCGAAACGCTACGTCTCACGCATTCCTCAAAACTTTGCTACTCGGTATAAAGAAAGGTCGATTTTATCCTTAGTTAATATTTACAGAAATGCTATGTCCATAACTATCATCAAACAAGCCCTACTAATGAGATGACTCTCATTCGCGACGCTTTGTAGATCTAATTGACGGGGCAGCTTCTTCCTAACCAGATCCGTCTGCTCTCGCAACAAAATGAGCTCTTGTCAAAATTGAGCACCAACATCCTCATCGCTTTTCTTCTGTTATTCAGCATCGAGGACTTTTTGATTGTGGTTCTCACCATTTCCCTCCTAATTATAGTACAAACCTCTACCAGTTGCACTCTCTTAATTTTTTGTTGCTTCTCCTTCTTAATCTGAGTGGATTTATACAACTTAGGTGGTGGATCTGGAGAGATTTGAGAAATTTTTGAAAAAAATTTCTGCTTCTTGACCGATCTTTTGTCCGGTGAGAATAACAAGAGAGGTAGGATATTAAAAGCGTTGCTGAGAAGTTAAGTGTATTTATTCAGTTGTGTTCGAATAGGTGGAGTTTGTTCATATTTTGCAGAACCCTCTTCGTTTTGATTTGTAACCTGCTATGAATCTATCTATTTCTAAGAAATCTCGTCAAATAGATTTACTGTGATTTGAAAAAATGGTTATACCAATTTTATTCGGAGTTATGCCACTATTTGATCATGAACAATTTAAATACCCAACAAATTTGGTATAAGGCCATGGGAAAGAGCAGGGTAACATAATAATTAATTAGGGCCATGAGAGACAGTCTTCTTCTGAGCATTATGCCATCAACCGTTAGACAATCTTTGAATTTCTTCTCTAACATAAACCCACCTTCACATTGGTTTAGGAGTGAGACTTGCTTCTAACAAGCTTCTCGTTCCTTGCATAAAATTTTTTTTAACAAGTTTATGTTGGCATCTGTACATAGTGGTTCTTTATAATATAGGATCTAGGATGTTTTTGAAAAATTTTTGGAAAAAACTTCAACGGTCTTTGTTTTTTGAGCTTTCTTGTTGTTATTTTGTTATACTTTGGTTTGTTTTGCTGTATTTTAAATAAGACATATTTAGCTCTGCTTTTTTGCTACTTTTTGCAAAAAAAAAAAAAATATAAAATAGTGAAAAGCTTGTTTGACAATCATTGCGAGTGCGTTTGGAATTACATTTCAAACACAATTTTTTAATTTGTTTTTATTTTATATTTTTAATACATATTTTATAAATATTTAGAAATTTTATTTTAAAATTTTGATAATATAAAAAAATTTTACGTAATGAAATTTTTTTATTATATATTTTTATTATTTTTTAAAAATAAATAAAATAAAGTTTATTTTTTTAAAAAAATAAAAATATCGTATATTTTAAAAAAAATTTATTTATAAATTAGTTATTATGTTCTAATAAAAAAGCCTCAGAACTATGCTTTTTTACCCCGGAGCATCTAAATGATAGTGTTGCCCATATTTAAGTTTGAAAAATTACAGATTTTATAAACACACCTACCCCTTTTATCTCTCAGTTTTTCTCATTTCTCACTCGCTCGCTCGTATCCTCTCGCTCGGCTCCTCTCCGCTGTCCCTCTCCCCCGTCGATCACTTCTCTTCATCTCTCCGACGCTGATCGCTGTAGTATTCTACTCCATCCGTCTTCTTCCACCGCTGATCACTGTAGTTTGTATTCCTTCTCCAAACTATTCTTTTTCTTCATTTTTTCTCGTCGCCGCAAAATCCTAACTCAATCACCACCAATATATTTTAGGACAGAGATTGATCGGAGGGTTAGGGTCTGTTTCGCAACCTATACAAGGGAGTCCTCTATCTGCCGAAATTTGGAGAGTTCCGATGACTGTGCAGAACTAGTTCTGCCATAGCTCGCCGGAATTGGAGTTAATAGTAACTTTGCAGGAGGGTCGTCTTCTTCGTCGTCATCTTCTACATCACCGAGGAGTTTCTACGAGTCGTCGCGGCCGGCAGCTGCTGGCGGAGTGAAGGATGGAGCGATGAGCTTGGATCTACAAGTAAGAATTTAATTAGGAGAACTCCATAAAATTTAATCAGTTTTGCTTCAATTTTTCTTCTGTGTTCAATTCCCTTTTTTTCTTGGATCATAGTTTAATTCCTGTTTCTTTTTTTTCTTATTTTTTGGAATCCTGAAAAATTTTCAGTATTAGTTCTCTAGATTGCTTAGTGATAATTTTTAGCATTTAAGACAAAAAAGTTTCATAGTTATTGTTGGAATATTTCGTGATAATGCATTAACATAAGGTAGTAATTCATAATTTAACTTATAGTTTGCATTACTTTGCTTCATGAGTTCATACATATGCTATGATGTATAAAATGAAAATAATTGATAGAATTTATTACTTATAATGATTAACGACATGATTGTAAGAAGCTTGGTTCATTTCAGAAGATAATATGAATTTATAAAATCTTATATATGTGTACTGTAATTTTCATTAACTGTATAAATTCTTTTTTTTGGAAAAAAATTATTGACTAAGGTTTTTATTTGCATATATTAAATTGAAGAATCGATGGCTTTGTTTGGGCATTGAGCCATATATGATGCAAGTGTTCGATGAAAAATGTCTGACGTGGAATGAAAGTCGAATGAATGAGCCATGTCTGCCATTATATTTTGTTAAATTTTAATCTGTTTTGGTTGAAATTTCGGAATTGTGGTTGTTGATTCATCTCATTCACACTGAGATTCTCTTCATACAGATGTGAATGAAGCGCATACAAAACGGAAGAAGGCATCTACTTCGATCATCATTGCAACCATAATTTGCGGACTATTCTTTGCAGAATTGCTGTCTACTTCATCCATAAGAAGGGCAAAAACAAAGGTGAGTCCAAATTTCTGTTCAACAACAATGTTCAGCATGGCTGCTATGATCTCACTTATATAGCCACTGGTCCGTACTTTAATGCGCTAAAACTTAGAAACAACATGTTATGAGACTTTGTTCATTGGTTATTTTATCAAGTTTTTCCGTAGTTTATTATTATTTTAGAAATTGGCATGATCTTTGTAGAAATTAGTAGGAAACAAACAGTTGAAATTCTTCAAATCATACTGCAGCAAGAAAATATGATTTTTTGCGGATAATGTTCTTGTTTTAGATCAAGTTATTCAAAAGTTTTCGATTATTAATGAACAGATTCAAAGTTACCCTTCGATAATACACAAACTACTCTTGAAGGAAAAGTTTGCAAAGAGATTGCTGCATGTTTTAGTTCTTTAATACTATGCTATTTTGCTCTTTGTAATTTTAAATGGAGCAACACTTCAAATGGAACCAGCATCTGAAGTTTTTGTTTAATATCACTGCTTAATATCTTGATTAATTTCAATTTTTTAAAAAAGCAATTAAGCAGCTCTCTTGCAGCTTTTAACTTATGCATAAATTGTAGAGGACATAATAAATAACACTAGATTATTTATTATTACTTCAATTAAATTTGTATAACCAAAATTTCATCTCAAGGTTCTATGTGTTCTTTATATTCTTATTGCTTGAATATGAGATCTTTACAACTACGTATATTCTCATAATTCATGCATGCATTTATAGTATTTCATATATGTATTCTCATATAGTTTCCAAAGAATTGTTGAGAAAATGGTGAATGTACATTAGACATATAGTTGTCTTTAGTGACTGTTTTGTTGCACGTGACTGCTTTCTTGTAATTAAGTTAGTTAATTTCTTGAAATTGAAATTAATTAATGGTGGTTCAAGAGAGAGCTATAGTAGGAGGCATGTCTGTGAGTTTTGCTTTGTTGGCAAGCAGCAGCTTGCAGCTTATAGCTTTTGAAAATCACAAACACATTAATAAATGCAATGCATCCACACACCTTCTCTGCACAGCAGAAGAACCTGCTGCTTGTATTGAATTGAATTTTTTGTTTCTTGAATGGAAGCACAGCAAAAGCAATGCATGGTGAGTTTTTAATGGCTTTGCTTCACACTGCTCTCTGTTACAGTGTTAACGATTATTTTCTTCTTACATAGAAGAATGAATGAAAGAAAATGACTTGAATGAAAAGGATAAATATGAATTGAGCAGGTGTGTTGTGTTGCATTTTGCTTCACTGTATGTATGCATATTGAAAAGAAAGTTCTACATAATGCTAATTGTCTATGCATGTGGTTCGGAGTTTGAACAGCCCTATAGGCTTTGCTAATTGTCTAACTGTCTATGCATTGTTAATTGTCTACTTCTGCTGCTCTACAGACCTGTAGGCATTAGCTTTAGGAGTTTGAAAAGTTATTTATTTATATGTTTAAACAATTAGAAGAATGTTTATATGTTTTTATAAATATCTAGTGCTATTTCACTGGCTATGCATGTCCACTGGCTGTTTATATAAATATTCTAACCCATTTAAATACTTGCTGTTTTACTGGCTATGCATGTCCTCCACTGGCTTGTGCTTGGCCTCTACTGGATGTTTATATAAATATCTAGTACTTTGCTGTTAGTAGTACTTGCAAACAATTTCATCTTGTTCCTAGGCTTAACTCATTAACTACGTGCTCTTAGTATAATATTTATAGGACTTGCTATTAGTGAATACTTCATTAACTCATATATGTATGTATAGTATATAGTATTGCTGTTAACTCATTAACTCATAGTATTTGTAGTATTTATAGACTTCATTAACTCATATCTTACTGTTAACTTATATATATATATATATATATATATAGTATTGCTGTTAACTCATTAACTCATAGTATTTGTAGTATTTATAGACTTCATTAACTCATATCTTACTGTTAACTTATATATATATATAGTATTTATAGGACTTATACTAATTGATATGAAATGTCATGATGTGGATTTATGGACATGACGATCTCTATAGATTTAGTGCACCACATTGATATGAAAGCATAGATAAGATATGTTGATATTGTATTTTTTTCATATATTGATTTTGGTGGTTCTTTGTTTATACCGTTGGAGGTCTCATTGCAGTTCTGAGAAGTTCATGTTGCATTTATGCTGATGTCTAACTTTGTTTTGCAGATCAATAGCTCTTTTGCTAGGCGAGCCATCAATCTAGTAGTGCCATCAGAATGGTCTCTACGCACAACAGTCAGCAAATCTACACAAGAGCAACCAACACGTAAATCCCTAGGTCTTGGAGCGCCTATGGCTTAGACAGATTCGTCGTAGGCTTGTATGTATCTATTGAAAGTAGTGGTCATGACTTGAGAAATTCTGTTATTATGGATATTTTATTGAGATACTTTCTTTATCTATTGAATAAATAGTGTTACCAAATATCTATGTAGCTAAGTAATGTTATGCAGTTGTATTCTAGCTCATCGTTTTTTTTGCTGTTAATTCCAGCAAGTGTTGTTGTTTCAGTTTGGTTCTTTTGTTCTCTTGTGCTCTTGCAGCTAATCTTAGAAATTTGAAAAATGATTTATATGTTTGAGTTGTGTAGTCACTATCTTAAAAATAGTTAATAGTCATGAAAATGAATTTGAAAAGACATGCAACGTAAATATGAGGTTTCATTAGTTGGTAGTTCTAAGAATTTCTTAATTGTTATATTTATGCTGATGCCTAACTTTGTTTTGCAGATCAATGGCTCTCTTGTTAGGCGTACAAGAGGTGCATCCATAGTTGCTTGGGAAGCTTGAAATGTAAATTAAAAAGAAAATATATCCTTATGTATTAAATGTGTCGGTTGTCAGAATAACTTCAAATAATGAACTCTTGTACATCATTACATAACTAATTTGAAATTTTATGTTCAAATATGACATATATGAAAAAGTAGTAACTAATTTGTTAGTGATCTACGGTATGATCTTAAAAAAGAAGTTTATCGCATTCTCCTAACATTTTAAAGATGCCTATCATTTAAATTTTGAGTTTAAGAAGTGCACTTATATATTTAAAACTAATTTTAAAATATTATTATAAATTAGTTAATAATAATAGTATATTTATTAAGAGGTTTCTAAATATTAATATAAAAATAATTAACTAAAAAGTATTATAAATTATGTTATAAAAACTAAATTCAAAAAATTAAATAATACATAAAAATAGATTGAGAAATTTAACAATATATCATTTATTATATACTTAAAGGCATTCCGGTCATTACATATCTCATTCATTTATAAGCACAAATTTAGCTAAATATATTTTCAATTTTCTTTTACGAAAATGCCTTAAACAGTAAAATTTATCCAAACAGAATTAAAAACAAAACAGCTTTCTAATCAAAAGTTCAAGAACCATTTTTTTTTTCCTCAAAAGCATATAAATAGCGGCTTTCGTCCAAAAACTCTAAATTTAAAGCTTAGTCAAACATGCCGTAAATAGTTGATTGAATTAGTTATATGTGTCTTTGTTGCTTTTATGTTTTTAATTAGACAGAAGATAGAAAGAAGGCAGTTATACAAAGTCTCTATTGTGTTTGATAGTGGATTCTTTTCAATTAGTAGCGCAATTTAGTGCTGTAAAAATTTTTATTCATTTTTCTTTTATGTTCGTCTAAGTGACCTGTTGTTGTTCATTTTCTGCTTCTCTGCACTCTCCTGCTGATTTTTTTTTTGTTTGATTCGATGATTTGTGGTTGTGACGCTCTTGCTTCTTTATTGTGTTGTTGATTATAAGGTGTTTGATGCTTCATCCCAATGAGTTTTAGTTGTTTACTGTTTGATTGAATGATTTCTTATTGTTCATTTTCGGTTTCTCTACACTGTTGTTGATTGTTCGGTGCTCGGTAATTGTCTCAACGCATTTTAGTTTTTGCTTGATTGAAAAATTCATCGTCCATCTTCTACTGTTCCACTATTCAGATCCTGTGATTGCAAACGTTTTGATAGAGAATTCATTACTGTGTATTATTGATCTACTCGATTTGAGATTTTGTTGATTTGGTGTTCAGTGATTTGTATACTTTGTTTATAAAGTGTTGTTACTAAAGTGTGTATCCATCGTTCATCTGTTTCAATGAATTCTGTTTCACTGAATTATGAAAGTTGAGACGGTTAAATGCTAGGTAAAGTACTATTTTTCTTTAAGGAGTTAGTTTAGAAAATTTGAGTAATGGTGGTTTCTTTTTAATGTGTAGGGTAATTTGTTAACAACTTTATATGTTTTAGCTTCAACACGTTTATTATTATAAAGTGGTGAGGTTTCTTAACTTTATTATGAAAACTGAAAAAGGCCATCCAGAAGCTGCAAACTAGATGGAATTCCAACCAAAGTTACAGTTATATGTGTAGTATTCTTGCGATAGTTGGAAAGGAAGCTCGTTATCCTACCTCAGTTCATGCAAGTGTGTGTTTGTGTGTGTATATGTTTGTTTTTTTGCATGACTACGGCTTAATTTGTTTGTTATAGATTCCTACATGTTAATTTGTTTGTTATATTTGAGAGATAAGAGTTTTGATTGGATATACATTATAGATGCTCTTACATTAAAGAAGCGTCGTAATGAAGTTGCGCATTAGAATGAGAGTTATAGTAAAAAGTTTGTTTATCTTTGCGAAGAAGAGATACAGAAGGGTATTACGCTCTCAACATAGAAGGTTAGAATAATATCTGTTGTGCATTCAATGAATACTTTAGGATGACATAAGATGCTCGATATATTTAAAAACCATTGGAATAATATGAAAATTGGGTGAACCCTTTATAATAAATTAGTTTTCGGTGAGTCATGTTTAGGTTGGGATGCTGCAAACAACACAATTCTTACTGATGATGAGTGGTATGCTGCAAAAACATCAGCATAATAATAAAATTCGAATAAACAATAAACACAATTTCTAGATAACAAAGATTGACTACAAGTTGAAGAGGTTTAAGAGTAAAGATTTATCATTAATCCGTGATCGGTACGGAGGTCTATTTCAGAACATCGAACCGCCCCGTGGAGAAAGTAGTCTTCGCATCCAGAAAATGAAAATGGTGTTGTCACCGATTATAGAGGAATGTTAGTAGCACAAGTTGGGAGAGATGTCGCAAGTGAAGGTACTCCCAACAAAGAAGACAGCGGTAGTAGCGATGATACTCTTTGTGATGTACCGCTACCGGTCATTGTTACTGACAAAGACGTGTTTCCTTCGAGCTCAAGGCCTAGTTAAGCAATCCAGCAAAGAGAATGCGGTCTTTGCAGGAAAGTTTGGAATCGCTTGTGGACGTCATAAGTTCAACCGGGCGGGCAGCACTTACATGAAGAGAAGGAGGGCCTCCATCCTTTCATGAAAATTGCATGGATATACTTAACCACAAGTTTGAATCCAGCTGCTATATGTGTTAACAACAGGATAAAAAGTCTTTGTTATACATCCATACGCACAGTTATTGATTTATTTTAAAAATATCGAGAGAAAAAGATGCTACACAAACTTTCATATGAGGAAAGATATTTTTCAAGCATTCTGCTAATGCTCGACAAGTGACTACAATTTAGTGTCAAATAGATCAACGACAATCGAAGAGATTCTTGCAATATTTCTTTTGACTTCTACCAACGGTGCTGGAATTAGATTATTTCAAAAGATATTTAATAGTTTGAGAAAACAATTTATAAGCATTTTTGTGAAGCGTTGGAAGGTATATTGCAATTAGCAGAAGATTTAATTAGAGCACATCCTCAATACAATGAAGGGATAATCTACCAAAGACTCGATAACAGAATTTATCTTTTTAGGTTTCAAATAAGCGATTAATTTTAAAAATTTTGTAATGATGTTAGCGAGTATTTCTTATGATGTAAGTAAATTATTTTTATTAATTCCAACATTGCATATTTTATGTAAGAGTGCATTGGAGCAATCGACGGAACTCATATGAGACTATACTGTCGGTTGCAGAACATATACCTTATATTAGCCGCAAAGAGTTTGCTACTCAAAGCGTATGTGCTTCATTTTTATATTGGCTGAATAGGAAGAAAGTGCTCACGACGCAAAAATATTTAACGAAGCATTATGTAACCCACCGCATAAAATTTCTCGTCCTTCAGGCAACAAATGTTACCTGATAGATGTAGGTTATGGAAATTGACCAAGTTATATGGCGCTATACGCTGTTGAAGGCATACGCTATCATCTGAATGACATGCAGGTACAGTTCATTTAGGAAAACCAAAAGGTACAAAAGAAAATTTCAACCGACTATATTCTTCCTGCAAAAATATTATTGAATATATCTTTGGTGTGTGGAAAGCTCCTTTTAAAATTTTGGAAAAGGTGCCACTATATTTAATTGATACTTAACGAGATATTGTGATTGCTACAGTAGTGGTTCATAATTTTATCAAAAAATTAAGCGTTTTTGATGATGCGTTCTCAGTAGTTGAACGTAAAAGTTATATCCCACCAATCGTAGAAGCATTGGGCAGACTATGCAGTACGTCCCATGAGACACCGATAGAAAAAAATGCTGATGAAGTATTCAGACTGATATTTATATCGCGATGATATTGATATGAAAAGGTTAAATATATGATTATTTTTACCAATGTATGACTACTTGTTCAACATATTGTAAATATTTAACGAGAAAAAAAATATTCAAAATAATAATTCAGTTATATACGAATTATTACTAAAGTATTTTTACAATTATGAATGCTTAAATAAATAAAATATACTAAAAAGAATATAATAAAAAAAATATAACGATTTTCTATTAAATTTGTCTAAAATAAGTATTTATACAAAATACTTTACTTTTAATGTTTCTATTTTAAATGAAAAAATAAATACAAAGTTATTATCAGTTATTTATATATTTTTCTCATTAAAAAATCACTTTCTTTAAAACTAATTCCAAATAATTTTCTAGAATAATTCATTCTACTCTCAAAAAATAAAAGCTTTTTTTCCTTATCAAAAGCTCGGCTCCAAAAAAGTTTAATTTATAAACACATTTAGACAGCTCCTTTTATCTTTTATCTCAGTAAGCGATGAATGGATGTATATATAATAAAGGACTTGTCACCCTGATGGATAGTACATGCAGAAGGGGAAACTGATTGCCCTCTATGATGTTGTATACGAATTAGAGCCGGGAGCCGGCATGCGATTGTTCGATAAGTTATAACTTCATTGGATTATTATGTGCGTTTTGAGATTACTTATAAATTAAATTTTTTTGAAATATAAAATATATATTTTTTATAAATTAGTTTTATTTTTTTATTTTTAAAAATAATAATAAATGTATATAATTAAAAAATTTTATTACGTAAAATTTTTCTGCACTATTTAAATTTTTAAATAAATTTTTTAAATATTTATAAATTATATATTAAAAAATATAAAATTAAAAAAATTAAAAAAATAATTTTTATAACGTGATGTCAAACGCACCGTATACTTAGGATGGTTAATAGTAGGAGAAGTTTGGGTGGGATTGGTTGGTATAAGAGAGATGGGTCCTACGTTACTACGCACTAGACTCTTCGCAGTTCAGAAACCGACATCTAACCCAGAGCTGAGGGAAACAATAACAAAGAAAAAGATAGCGAAGTGGGAAGGTGCGTGCTTGTCCTTCCGCTTGATCGAAAACCTTTAAACAGAAATAAATCTCACTTATTTGTTTCCTTTCTTTCTGTTTTTGAGTGCGATTCTTTTAATTTTTAAAATAAATTTTTTAAAAATAAATTTTTAGAAATAGAATTATTAAAAAGTGAATTAAATTATTATATTTTTTTATAATTGAAAACAAATTAAAACTGAGTTTTTATATTCTTTTATATTATTTTGTATTTAAAAATAAATTGTTAAAAATTAAAAAAATAACTTTTTAGATTAAAAAAAACACGCTCTTTGTTAAGGACACTGTTCTGCTGACCTGACGTTTCCTTCTTGTTTTTAATTTCTTATTTACCTGCATGAGCAGTCAAATCCACTGACACTGACACTATGTCTGCTGTAGCTACAACGAGTCTCATTATTGATGTAATTACAAATATTATATCGTAAGCTTTATTTTCCGGCAATAACTGTGCTAGTGTGGTAATACTTCATGATAATACTACTCTAATAGGAATTAGTTAAAGCGCTTGACACATTTAGCGTATTTGTAGCTAGCTAATTTCCATGTCTGTTACACATAAATGCAACTCTCTAAACACAATAAGATTTCCTTAACCATATTTTGAATATTGAAGCCGTTGGTGTACAACTTGATTATGATTTTCTTTCTGTAGATTAGTGATCATTAATTTCGGATAAATCAAGATTCGCAAACGTTACCTTGATTCAGAAAGATATAAAGACTCACGTGGAGAGCCAGAATTGGTGCTGCTCTACCACACCGTATATCGTTCGCATAACCACTAATATAATATAAACCTTTTATTTGTATTTTTCTTTTAATTTTTTGAGCAAGTATGATAGCGAAGTCAGTAGAGCGAACAATGAATGCAACACAAAACAAAGTGGAAAGAAGGAAGCTTCGTAAGACGAGAATGAAGCAGAGGCGACACGCACGGCTGTCATGTTACTAACTGAGCAGCAACAAAAACTCTCGTAGAAAGTAAACGTAACAGAAAAGCTTGGCGCTTCATTATTATGCACGCAGAGCTGCTTTGTTGCCGAACGGCGACGTACCTACTGTTGTGAACAAGAAAAGGTTGGTAAATAGCTTACTGACCTTAATAGCAGGGTGAGTAGAGTCGTCGAGGACTTAAAGTATGATCCGATCAGATGGCCATGACAAACCGCATGCTTCTCGGATCGATAGCTGGTATACCTGCATCCATCCATGATCATCAATCCGATAGAACGGAACTGGACAGACATCAAACAAAATTCTGGATTGGCCTTCCAACATAGAAGGTTGTTCCTTGCCATGCCATAGGCCTTAACCATGCCTCAAACACCAAATGAGCACTACTTCAGAAAATTGCACAAAAAACAGTTGATGGTCGTTCATCAATGACTTAAGGTAAGTTAGAGAATGTAGACGTGGCAGGTACCTCTTTCTCGTTGTACATTGGGATCTGGACGAGGACCATAGGGTAGGCCAAGTTGCCCTCTATGTAGTCGCGCATTTTCTCCCACCTATATTTCTTCTTCGGCCGTTTCCCGGACAGTTTAAGAATAACGATAATGACTGCCATGTAGACTTTATCTACAAAGAGCATCACCGACATGACTAGGCAGAGGAGCATCAACAGCCACATTATCGGAACGATCACTGGGGTCTTGACCTACTCCCAAACTAGACAAAGCTACTCCATCATGTTGTACATGTAGAAATACTTGTTTATTTTCTTCTTCCAAATACAAAATACGTGTATGTATATATTAGATACATCATGGTATTATCGTCAAATCAACTCACTTCAATACTTTTCCTCAAGTTAGTGAATAGATATTTCTAATGTCCAACTTGTCATGTGATTTGAAAAATATTTTACTGGAAACAGTTTTTTAAGTATTTTAACCAGTTGGTCTCTAGCTTTCACAAATAGAGACCGAATTGTCTTATCCTCGAGTTTCTATTTCATAAAATAACGATCCACATCATATATGTGTTTTTTGTTTTCTAATTAAAAATATTTAATTTGTATATTATGACACGTTCAAGATTGATTTGGAATTCGGCTTGCAAAGTAATACTTGCACATTGTAGAAAAATATTTGTATAAAAAGTAGAAATACAGATCTCGTCATCATTGTAAGTAGATATGACTAGGTAGGCCGGTAAGACTAACTCACCAAGTGATATTAAAAAGAATGAATGCCAAGTTGATCGGTGAGACTATCCGACCTGATTAACCTATATAGACATGGACGGTGAGTGGATGTAATAAATATCATACTTAGTTGTAGTAAAAGTAAGGTATCATTATCTACTAAATTATCACGTCAATTTTATAGGAGCTACTACAAAGTCAAAAAATCGTGTATTAGGCAACTCAATCCACGCAGAGGTGCTAAAAGCATAACAAGCATCTCTCATCAAATAGTAAATGCATATATGTTCTACCATACTAGAGTAAAGAAGAATAATAAATTCTCTTACTCTTCTTTAGTTTTATCTACTTTTAATCCAAATACAATGCTATGGTGCATGAACTCCCTCATGCTTCTATATTGGACAAATTTCTACTCAACCAGATTAAAATCTTTTTCACGGACACAAATCTGTTCATGAGAATAGAAAAGATTAAATCTCCTTCTACCAAGTAGAATCCTCATGCAAGGTAAAAGCCCTCTGGAGCCTTTTTTAGAGGATAGAATCCCCTTGATAGAAGTTGGATATACTATATTAAAAGTTAGATGTGTAACATCATACCAATAAGTCACACGAAAAGGGAGCTTAGGATCTGATATACTATTGTAGATTCTGTTAAATAAACAATATAGTTACAAATCTTCAGAATGGGAGTACATTATCTATCAGGATCACTCGAACACTTATAACTACATCCAAATCAAGTGTCCCTACAAAGTGCAATACCAAATATTTTTCTGAAGCAACAATGATTTCTGAAAGTACTTCTATTTTGTTCCCAAACCTTGCACATGCTGAAGAACACCTTCAGCTTTAATGCCATGCAAATATAGTCTTGATTACAGCAATATTTTGGAAGTTGTGAGTTGCCGTCGTCTGCACCCACCAATAGTTGATTAGGTACAAGCTGTAGGAGTACAATAATTCTAGATAAATGTCTTGGAAGCAACTACAAATATAAATTTTGTCTATGTTGAGAGGGAGGAAGGAAAACAAGTTTTATTCTTAATTTTACCTCTTGCTTGTTAGCTTGATGTTCTGATTTTCTTCCAATTTAAGTTTCTATTTCAACTAAAACCATATCAATTGCTATCAGTTGCCACGGTCCTCGCACCGACATAATGCCTCCACCTAGAGAAGGATCTAGTTCGTAAGTAGAAACATCATCGGCATCAAAAAAACATTCTTGCAGCCATCGCAATCCCCTATTTTACCTATAACAGAACCAATATTATAAGAACAAATCAACCAATTGGTCGCCCATTTCATAACAAATTTTGCACGACTTTCGGCTCATCAATCAGAAACTACTAAAAACTACTGAAAGAATTAACACAGACCTGTAAAGATTCAGTTATAATTTCTTCAAACGTGGATCTGGACTCGACAAACACAAACTAATCAATTTGCAAACTCTATGCCTAACCCTTCCCTCCCTTTCTTCAACTACCCTCACCTCTCACCACCCTCCCGTCTCAGCATATACCCTCCCTGAACATCCCTATAAGCTTCTCTTGGTTTTCTTTGCCAACTAATAATTCCTCGGGTCTTCAATTAGGCAACCTTTCATACTTAATTTTCATATCACCCTTATACTCTACCGATGTAGTATGCATTTCACTAGCGAAGCTAATAGGTGGTATCAAATTTTGATCGTGATCAGCCTCGCCATTCTTGAGAAGGACTAACGAAGGCAATCTAGCACTAGTTTGGGCCAACATCTTTCGGCAACCCAAGCTATGCATTGCAACACTCTCTTAGACGGGTACCATTGGAGAATACCAATCTCCTTTTGAGGATCTTCACACTCGTAACAGGATTTAGTCGGTCGCTTATGCGGTAGGTTACAAGCCAAGCTCACCGTCGAAGTAATGGCTAAACAACAGCAAAACCTTCAGTCAGCATATATGCTCGCTAAGCTGTATGAGCAAAAATTCTCTATAAAATCTAGCTCTAGACAGTAGCGTCCTAGATCGGCACCTACTTTTGTTTACAACCAATCGATCTAATCCTCTATTTCTGCTTCAGTACCGCCTAAAATTGCCATAAGCTCTAGCTCCCAACCATCTGTCTCTGCTAACCAAGGCACCAAACTGTGCAACTAATATAGCATCAGCAGAAATCAATATTCGTTGCGCTAAGGAACTTTGCCTATATTATGATGTCAAATACGATCGCACTCACCGTTGTTCGGTACCGCTATATTCTATTGCAGGATTGGATGACGATAGCAATGAAGACCAAACATTTGAAGAAGCTTTGGAAGAGGATGCGACTCTATCACTGGGGCTATTCATGGGCTCGTCGGACACTAGATAATTCGCATCGTGGGTCGGATAAAAAACAAGAAACTTTCATTCTTATAGATTCTCTCATATGTATAATTTTATTGCTCCCCATTTGGCTAAGCTACTTCATTTAATCTACACTTCTGTCAAGCCACTCTATGTGGAACTTGCCGACAGCTATCCGCACTCTATTGATGTCATTAAGTGGAATATACCTATCTCTGTCTAAGGCGCCAAGCTCTCGGTGGATGCATACCCGTTTCCCTTGGGTGACATAGACCTCATCATTAGCATACAGTGGTTAGAAAGTTTGGGAGACGTCACTTGTAACTGGAATCGTTTTGACATACTCTTCTCACTTCATGGCCACGATTTCATCCGGTAGGGCATTTGTGATGGCGGGGTATCCGTCTCACTAGTATGCATGAAATCGTTTGCTATGCGCGCTATATGCATTACTGCCATTTCGTAGCACCAATAACTAGTCCTTCTTTTCCAAATAACCTCCGAAGCTTTACTAGATCGGTACTTTCTTTCGTATTTGAGCCTTCGATGGGTTTACTAGTCATGACGTCCATGTGATCACCGTATTCCTCTGATAATAGGAGCTTCTTCGCTAATCTTAGCTTTATCTCGTAATCATATATTCAAAATTCGAGATTGACACACCGCTCAAGAGATGTTGTCACAGTGCGTCATCCAATCTAGCTCATTCGCTTCTCTCTCTCATGTTCTTCTTGTAAAAAAAAAAAAGAAGGACTGGTTAAGACGGTTCTTAGTGGACTACCGCGCGTTAAATGAAATGACAGTGAAATATAAATATCACATACCAGTCATTGATGAATTACTTGATGAGCAAAATGGCGCGCCTATTTTTTTCGGTTAGATTTAAATCGAGTATCATCAAATTGAGTGCATAGCTCTGATGTCTATAAAACAACATTCTGCAACCATAATGGTTATTATAAGTTCCTCGTCATGCCATTTGGACTCACTAATGCTCCTACAATATTTCAATCCCTCATGAACAATATCTTTCAGCCTTATTTACGAAAATTTGATTTGGTATTTTTTTAATGATATATTCATATATAGCTCTTCCTAGCATGACCATCTCCAACAGATTCTCAACCGTTTGGAAGTGGAAAAGTTTTGTGTGAATTTTTCTAAGTGCCATTTTGGCTGCTCCACTATGGAATACTTAGGATATGCTATTTCTGCAAATGTCATTGCTATTGACTCATCCAAAGTGCATGCAATGCTTAGTTGGCTGACTCCTTCATCAATCACTTCGTTGTGAGATTTTCTCAGACTAACGGGCCATTGTTGTCATTTTGTCAAGGACTATGATAAGATAGCTGCCCCATTAACAGCTCTTTTCAAGAAAGATATAATTTTTTTTTTTGATTGTTGGTAGCTGACTGCGTTTTCCAAACACTCAAGAAAGCAATGTCTATCAACCCTATTCTTGCGTGTCCAGATTTTGGTCAACCATTCACAAGTGAACCTGATGCCTCTAGACGTGGAGTTGGCACTGTCTTATCTCAGAACAAGTGGCCTATTTCTTACTTTAGCAAAGCTATTTCAGGTTCCGCATTGGCTAAGTCAAGGTTACGAGAAAGAGCTTATGGCTTTGGTTCTCCCGGTGCAGCATTGGAAACCTTAGATTTTAGGATGACGCTTCTTCATCCAAACTGATCATTTAAGCTTAAAGTATCTCTTGGAGCAACGGCTAGCTACTCCTGCTTAGCATAAATGGTTGGTCAAGTTACTTGGCTTTGATTATACCCTAGAATATCACCAGGAAAAGAGAATTTGGTTGCTGATGTCTTGTCTCGTTTTTCTTCCACGATTTTAGCTGCAGTCTCCATCATCCAGCCATCATTTTGGTATGATCTTCGGTAGGCCCGGGCCAGAGATCACAATACACAAGCACTCATTCACCAGGTTAATATGGGTACCTCATTCACCATGGAGGACAATTCCGCACCTACAAATGATTATCTAATATGTTTTATTAGCCAGAGATATCGAAGGACGCCCATTGGTATATCGTGGCACACAACACTTGTGCTCGCGCAAAGACTTCTTCACTATGATGCGACGGGCTCTTACAACTATTACCAATCCCTGAGACTATTCGGACAGACATATTTATTGACTTCATTGAAGAACTACTCATATCTGAAGGCAAGGACGTCATCTTAGTGATAGTCGATTATCTTTCCATATTAGTCATTTTTTGCTGCTCCGGCACTCGTGTACAGTATACTCTGTTGCTGACATCTTTATAAAGAAAATTGTTGAGCTTCATGGTCACCCACAGATAATCTTTAGTGACAGCGATCTAGTGTTCACTAATTCTTTTTGGAAAGAAATCTACAAACTTCAAAAAACAACACTACACTTGAGCTCCTCCTACCATCCCCAAAATGATGGCCAGACAGAAGTTCTCAATAGACGACTCGAGTCATATTTGCGGTGTTTCACCAGAGAACATCCTAAATAGTGGATGCGTTAGCTACAGTGGGCAGAATATTTGTACAACACGAGCACCCACACTACTACAATGAGGTAGTATATAGATGACCCCTGCCTTCTTTGGTTTCACTACTACTAGGCCTGCTAAGTCTGATAGCATCACCCATCAACTACGGGAGCATGACATGATTCTTGGGGACGTGAAGCTACATCTTTAGAAGGCCTAACATCGTATGAAGCAGACTATCGACCAAAGATCGAACAAATAAGTAATTTCAATCCGGTGACTCGGTTTTTTAAGTTATAGCCATATCGGCAAAAATTCAAATATCGATCGCAGAGCTCAAAAGCTACGACATTGCTTCTATGAGCCATTTCGAGTTCTTGAATGTGTTGGCTAGGTTAGTCCTTGTTCTGGAATCAAAAATCCATCCAGTGGTACACATCTCCTAGCTAAAACATGGCCGCTTAGTTCCACTTGTAGTTCTCACCTAGCTTCCAGATTTTCCTAACAATGAGGTTAACTTTTCAAATTTCCAGTCCTCCCTCGTGGGCGACTCTCAGGGAGATGGAATGTTACCGATCTTCAAAATGGAAAATACAATGACTGTCGGATCACTCGATCATAACTAAATCCAAATCGGGCATCCCTCTAAAGCGTAATTCTAAATATTTTTCTCAAACATCAATGATTTCTTAATGTACTGTTCTCTTCTCAAACCTTGCACATGCTAAAGAACATCTTCAGCCTTTAATACGATGCAAAAATAATCTTAATTGCAAACTAGTTTGGAAGTTGTGTGCCACCGCCGTATGCACCCATCAATAGCTAGTTAGTTGTAAGTTATAAGAATAGAATAATTCTAGGTAAATACTTGGAAGCAACTATAAATATGAGTAGAAACATCATCGGCATCAAAAAACATTCTTGCAACCCATCGCAATCCCCTATTTTACCTATAACAGAACCAATATTATAAGAACAAATCAACCAATTGGTCGCCCATTTCATAACAAATTTTGCACGACTTTCGGCTCATCAATCAGAAACTACTAAAAACTACTGAAAGAATTAACACAGACCCGTAAAGATTCAGTTATAATTTCTTCAAACGTGGATCTGGACTCGACAAACACAAACTAATCAATTTGCAAACTCTATGCCTAACCCTTCCCTCCCTTTCTTCAACTACCCTCACCTCTCACCACCCTCCCGTCTCAGCATATACCCTCCCTGAACATCCCTATAAGCTTCTTTTGGTTTTCTTTGCCAACTAATAATTCCTCGGGTCTTCAATTAGGCAACCTTTCATACTTAATTTTCATATCACCCTTATACTCTACCGATGTAGTATGCATTTCACTAAGCGAAGCTAATAGGTGGTATCAAATTTTGATCGTGATCACCGCCATTCTTGAGAAGGACTAACGAAGGCAATCTAGCACTAGTTTGGGCCAACATCTTTCTAAGAACCCAAGCTATGCATTGCAACACTCTCTTAGACGGGTACCATTGGAGAATACCAATCTCCTTTTGAGGATCTTCACACTCGTAAATGTTTAGTCGGTCGCTTATGCGGTAGGTTACAAGCCAAGCTCACCGTCAAGTAATGGCTAAACAACAAAAAAACCTTCACCAAAGATATATGCTCGCTTAAGTCAGTATGAGCAAAAATTCTCTATAAAATCTAGCTCTAGACGAGAGCGTCCTAGATCGGGCACCTACTTTTGTTTACAACCAATCGATCTAATCCTCTATTTCGCGCGATCAAGATCCTAAAATTGCCATAAGCTCTAGCTCCCAACCATCTGTCTCTGCTAACCAAGGCACCAAACTGTGCAACTAATATAGCATCAGCAGAAATCAATATTCGTTGCGCTAAGGAACTTTGCCTATATTATGATGTCAAATACGATCGCACTCACCGTTGTTCGGTACCGCTATATTCTATTGCAGGATTGGATGACGATAGCAATGAAGACCAAACATTTGAAGAAGCTTTGGAAGAGGATGCGACTCTATCACTGGGGCTATTCATGGGCTCGTCGGACACTAGATAATTCGCATCGTGGGTCGGATAAAAAAACAAGAAACTTTCATTCTTATAGATTCTCTCAGTATGTATAATTTTATTGCTCCCCATTTGGCTAAGCTACTTCATTTAATCTACACTTCTGTCAAGCCACTCTATGTGGAACTTGCCGACAGCTATTCGCACTCTATTGATGTCATTAAGTGGAATATACCTATCTCTGTCTAAGGCGCCAAGCTCTTGGTGGATGCATACCCGTTTCCCTTGGGTGACATAGACCTCATCATTAGCATACAGTGGTTAGAAAGTTTGGGAGACGTCACTTGTAACTGGAATCGTTTTGACATACTCTTCTCACTTCATGGCCACGATTTCATCTGGTAGGGCATTTGTGATGGCGGGGTATCCCGTCTCACTAGTATGCATGAAATCGGTTGCCTATGCGCTATATGCATTACTGCCATTTCTGTAGCACCAATAACTAGTCCTTCTTTTCCAGCTAACCTCTGAGCTTTACTAGATCGGTACTTTGCTGTATTTGAGCCTTCGATGGGTTTACTAGCTGTACGTCCATGTGATCACTGTATTCCTCTGATAATAGGAGCTTCTTCGGCTAATCTTCGCCTTTATCTGTAATCATATATTCAAAATTCTGAGATTGACACACCGCTCAAGAGATGTTGTCACAGGGCGTCATCCAATCTAGCTCATTCGCCTTCTCCTCACATGTTCTTCTTGTAAAAAAAAAAAGAAGGACTGGTTAAGACGGTTCTTAGTGGACTACCGCGCGTTAAATGAAATGACAGTGAAATATAAATATCACATACCAGTCATTGATGAATTACTTGATGAGCAAAATGGCGCGCCTATTTTTTTCGAAGTTAGATTTAAATCTGAGTATCATCAAATTCGAGTGCATAGCTCTGATGTCTATAAAACAACATTCTGCAACCATAATGGTTATTATAAGTTCCTCGTCATGCCATTTGGACTCACTAATGCTCCTACAATATTTCAATCCCTCATGAACAATATCTTTCAGCCTTATTTACGAAAATTTGATTTGGTATTTTTTTAATGATATATTCATATATAGCTCTTCCTAGCATGACCATCTCCAACAGATTCTCAACCGTTTGGAAGTGGAAAAGTTTTGTGTGAATTTTTCTAAGTGCCATTTTGGCTGCTCCACTATGGAATACTTAGGATATGCTATTTCTGCAAATGCCATTGCTATTGACTCATCCAAAGTGCATGCAATGCTCAGTTGGCTGACTCCTTCATCAATCACTTCGTTGTGAGATTTTCTCAGACTAACGGGCCATTGTTGTCATTTTGTCAAGGACTATGATAAGATAGCTGCCCCATTAACAGCTCTTTTCAAGAAAGATATAATTTTTTTTTTTAATTGTTGGTAGCTGACTGCGTTTTCCAAACACTCAAGAAAGCAATGTCTATCAACCCTATTCTTGCGTGTCCAGATTTTGGTCAACCATTCACAAGTGAACCTGATGCCTCTAGACGTGGAGTTGGCACTGTCTTATCTCGTAACAAGTGGCCTATTTCTTACTTTTTAGCAAAGCTATTTCAGGTTCCGCATTGGCTAAGTCAAGGTTACGAAAAAAGAGCTTATGGCTTTGGTTCTCCCGGTCAAAGATTGAAACCTTAGATTTTAGGATGACGCTTCATCATCAAACCGATCATTTAAGCTTAAAGTATCTCTTGGAGCAACGGCTAGCTACTCTGCTAGCATAAATGGTTGGTCAAGTTACTTGGCTTTGATTATACCCTAGAATATCACCAGAAAAAAGAATTTGGTTCTTTGATGTCTTGTCTCGCTTTTTCTTCCACGATTTTAGTCATGCAGTCTCCATCATCCACCCATCATTTTGGTATGATCTTGGTAGGCCCGGCGCAGATCACAATACACAAGCACTCATTCACCAGGTTAATATGGGTACCTCATTCACCATGGAGGACAATTCCAAGACCTACAAATGATTATCTAATATGTTTTATTAGCCAGAGATATCGAAGGACGCCCATTGGTATATCGTGGCACACAACACTTGTGCTCGCGCAAAGACTTCTTCACTATGATGCGACGGGCTCTTACAACTATTACCAATCCCTGAGACTATTCGGACAGACATATTTATTGACTTCATTGAAGAACTACTCATATCTGAAGGCAAGGACGTCATCTTAGTGATAGTCGATTATCTTTCCATATTAGTCATTTTTTGCTGCTCCGGCACTCGTGTACAAAGTATACTCTGTTGCTGACATCTTTATAAAGAAAATTGTTGAGCTTCATGGTCACCCACAGATAATCTTTAGTGACAGCGATCTAGTGTTCACTAATTCTTTTTGGAAAGAAATCTACAAACTTCAAAAAACAACACTACACTTGAGCTCCTCCTACCATCCCCAAAATGATGGCCAGACAGAAGTTCTCAATAGACGACTCGAGTCATATTTGCGGTGTTTCACCAGAGAACATCCTAAATAGTAGATGCGTTAGCTACAGTGGGCAGAATATTTGTACAACACGAGCACCCACACTACTACAATGAGGTAGTATATAGATGACCCCTGCCTTCTTTGGTTTCACTACTACTAGGCCTGCTAAGTCTGATAGCATCACCCATCAACTACGGGAGCATGACATGATTCTTGGGGACGTGAAGCTACATCTTTAGAAGGCCTAACATCGTATGAAGCAGACTATCGACCAGCATCGAACAAATAAGTAATTTCAATCCGGTGACTCAGTTTTTATTAAGTTATAGCCATATCGGCAAAATTCAGTCACTGATCGCAGAGCTCAAAAGCTACGACATTGCTTCTATGAGCCATTTCGAGTTCTTGAATGTGTTGGCTAGGTTAGTCCTTGTTCTGGAATCAAAAATCCATCCAGTGGTACACATCTCCTAGCTAAAACATGGCCGCTTAGTTCCACTTGTAGTTCTCACCTAGCTTCCAGATTTTCCTAACAATGAGGTTAACTTTTCAAATTTCCAGTCCTCCCTCGTGGACGACTCTCAAGGGAGATGGAATGTTACTGATCTTCAAAATGGAAAGTACAGTACCTGTCAGGATCACTCGATCATAACTAAATCCAAATCGGGCATCCCTCTAAAGCGTAATTCTAAATATTTTTCTCAAACATCAATGATTTCTTAATGTACTTCTGTTCTCTTCTCAAACCTTGCACATGCTAAAGAACATCTTCAGCCTTAATACGATGCAAAAATAATCTTAATTGCAGCACTAGTTTGGAAGTTGTGTGCCACCGCCGTATGCACCCATCAATAGCTAGTTAGTTGTAAGTTATAAGAATAGAATAATTCTAGGTAAATACTTCGGAAGCAACTATAAATATGAATATGCTATGTTGAGAGAAAGGAAGCAGAACAAGTTTATTTCTTAATTTTACCTCTTATTTTATTAGCTTGATGTTCTGATTTTCTTCTAATTTAAGTTTTCATTTCAACTGAAATCATATCAATTATAAGATTTGTTTAATACTATAACAAGTTGTAGTTGAGATGATAAAGATAAGGAGTAATATATGATAACATAAAATCTAGAATCTATATCAATGATCTAACTTAAAATAAATTACTTGAATGAAAACCATAACGCTCGAATAAGAAAATATATAGAAACTATTTGTATAAAATAGTTCCTGGGCGATTGGTGGGGTATTTGCTAGTGAATGCTATTGTATAATTGTAAAATTCATAAATTAGAAACGAGAAAAAAAAAAAAAAAAAATAAAAAGAACGCGCTGTTGTGCGTTCCTAACCAAAGCGCACTACTTGCTGCGGAATATTGAAGGCGCCGGTTAGAAATACATTCAAAATTATTATTACGAAATATCTATTATTTAATAATTTTATATAAATTTTATATATAAAAAAATATATAAATATTTTAAAATAATTTTATTTAAAAATTTTATTTTATTAAATATTTTTAGAAACCTCCTACCTAGCCAGGCTACCAAACGGGTTATTATTTAAGATGCTTTCCGCTGTTCGTGATTAAGTTTTATCTCAATTCTCTCTAGAACTTTCTTTCTTGTTCTACGTTGAGGGACGGCTAGGTATTTCACATATTTTCTTCTCCACCGCCACCGGTCTGAATTAGCGTTCATTCCGTCTTTCATCACAGCCAAAAAAATCACAACACAAGAAGAGAGAGAGAGAGAGATTTCATTGATGGCGGAGCACCTTGCTTCGATCTTCGGTACGGAGAAGGACCGCGTGAACTGCCCCTTCTATTTCAAGATCGGTGCTTGCCGCCATGGCGATCGCTGCTCTCGTCTCCACACAAAGCCAAGCATTAGTCCTACTCTTCTCCTTTCCAACATGTACCAGCGCCCTGACATGATCACTCCCGGCGTCGACGCCAACGGCAATCCGATTGACCCAAGGAAGATTCAAGAACACTTCGAGGTCCACCTTCCTTCACCACTTCCTGTCAATCTTTCCTTGTTCTATTTCGTTCCTTTCTGACTCAATGAACAAGGTTGATATTATGTTCGTACTGCTCCAATTTCACTAACAATTTCGGCATTAAATTTGTTTCATTTTTTCCCCGTTAGTTCTGGTTAATAATTCATAGATGCTTGTTCAGTGATTCTGGTATGAAGGTGGTTAATTTCTGCAATTAGACTAAAGAAAATGTTGAATTAGAAATGGTTTGGTTACATGTATTTTGGAAGGAAGGAAGAGATAGCTACTAGTATAAGCAAATTGGTCTCAAGTAGTATTATCTGTATTATCTGCATGCTTTGAATGAAGCTGTTTCTTGAGCAAGTACCTTTTTACCAGAAGCAATCTTTCTGAATTTTGGCATAGCTATCTATTGGTAAGACGATATTATTCTCTTTAATGATATTTGTTTTGGTAAAACTCAAATATTTTTTTAAGCTTCTCCTTCATGTTTCTTTAGTTATCATTTTAAATTTTATTTGAGGTGCTCATTCAACAAGCAATTAAGATGATTATGTCATTGAATTTGGCTTATTTAAACAGGATTTTTATGAAGATCTTTTTGAAGAGCTGAGCAAGTATGGTGAGATCGAAAGCCTGAATATCTGTGATAATCTGGCTGATCATATGGTGACAAGCTTTTCAAATCTCTTACTTTCATATTATATGCATCGCCTTGATCTTGTATATGATTCCCGTTTGCTCTTGCAGGTGGGTAACGTTTATGTTCAGTTTAGGGAGGAAGAGCATGCCGCAAATGCTCTCCGTAATTTAACTGGAAGATACTATGCAGGTGTTTTTTCTTGTTGCCTTTCCGCTTTGGTGGTTTTGTTATTACACTTGCTATAGTTACTTGTCTTTGTTGGACTTGTTTTTGGCAATAACTGTGCATGTTCGTGTTACATGGTAGGTCGTCCAATTATTGTCGACTTCTCACCTGTTACGGATTTTCGGGAGGCTACTTGTCGGCAATATGAGGAGAACAGCTGCAACCGTGGTGGTTATTGTAACTTCATGCATTTGAAGAAGATCAGCAGGTAGTTACTTTAACTGTTGCATCTTAATGTACTTGTGCGATCATTGTTTCTTGTTTGTCATTTTGCGTTAACTATTGTGGCTTGGGCACATTTACAGAGAGTTGAGGCGGCAGCTATTCGGGAGATATCATCGAAGGTACAGCAGGAGTCGGAGCCGAAGTAGGAGCCCGTATCGTCATCGCAGCTATGAAGATCACTCTCATGGAACTCGTGGTTATGGGAGATATTATGATGACAGGGATCAGCATCATGAAGAACGTAGAAGGGCTAGGACTCGTAGCCCAGTTCGTAGGAGAGGTCGCAGTAGAAGTCCTGCAGGAAGGAGGAACAGGAGCCCTGTAAGAGAAGGGAGTGCTGAAAGGAGGGCTAAAATTGAGCAGTGGAATAGAGAACGCGAGCAGGTAGAAACTGCTAAAAGCACTGGCAGTAAGGACGCTAAAACAAATGGCTTTACTCAGAATGGCGGAAAGCAATCTTGACGAACCGCGATCGAGGATACAGCGACTGATACTCTGTTTATGGTTTGCTTCTTGCTACTCTTTTACATTTTTGTTTGTTTGCTAATTGGATGAGATATCCTTACTATAAGACACGTAGTAGCCAAAGTAGCTTACAGCCCATTTCACAATGTGCAGGTGTGCAGGTTCAATATCCTGCGCTGTGGAATTTGGAAATTGTTTATTCTAATAAAGTTCGACATATGTACTAGTTGCAAGTGTCTGATTGCATGTGCACTTTTGAAGTTATTTCCTTTCCAAAGAAACCTATTTACTCTTTACTTGCGCGAAACATTTGATTGCAAGATGCTATATAGAAATATTGGCGTGGCGCATCAGACTATTTGTCATTTTCTAAAATTTTTTGTTTAAAATGAATTTGACATCTTTTTGTGAAGGATCGCATCTTACGAGATGGCCCCTTTATTTCACTTTTCCATTTTTTTTTCCGTGTAGGTTGAACTTTTGTTACTGCTGAATTTGCCTACTCAAAGAGGTTGTGTGATAATATTTTCTTACTGATTCATGACTTTCAAATTGATCTTAGTTCTTTCCTTCCATACAAATTAAATCGATCTTTCTTACACAACTTTTCTTTTTTTGTTTCCTTCATTATGTAATAGACAATATATGATATGGTGGTCATTTCCAAATACCTCTTTCCTCCCATTAGCTTAATGATATTTTAATTTCCTTCGATGAAGTGCTTGCTTGTGTGTGTGTTCTTGGCATAAGGATTGCGTTAGGATCAGCACATCCATGGTAGTAAATCTGTAGCTTTTCTGTTGTCCTTGTTACTTTCGGCATTCTGATACAATTTCTCACAGTTCTTTAAAGTTTTTGCAGGTTCAGGTACCCTGCTTGAGTAGATTGCATTTTTAAGCAGCTTATGTGAATTTGTGTACAGGTGGAAGAAGCATGCTCAAATGTAAGGATAGTCTAGCAACTTTATCAAGATCACTGGAAGGTTCTTCATTGATGGGAAGCATTTATTTAGTGAACTTTGTCCTGCTTAGTCGGTGTAAACTTTGTGACCTTTTCTTTTGAGAGGTTAAGGACACAGGCTCATAGTGAGCTTTTATAACATTTCTGAATGCTCAGTCTTACTCGTACACAAGTCGGACTTCTGATTGTATCTACTATTATTCCTGACGCTTAGTGTGAATGAATCTTTTGGTGGATGTGCATGTTTAAATGAGAATGTTAAGAGTTTTATTATAATATCAATTTTAAAGTTAGAGCCGTAATTATTAAAGTTTAATATTGTAGTTAGTTATATTAGAGTTTTTTATTTTGATACTATATTTATGATTTACTACTACATTTTAGTATTATAATTAAATCTTATAATTACTACTAGTTATTAATTTATTATTTCAACTATTTTGTAATCAAGCCTTTCGATGTTAGGAATGTTTTAATTCTGTTTCAATTTTAATTATGTTTTCAATTTCAATTATTTATTTAAGAATTACTCAATGCAAAAATCGTCGATGTCAAAGCCGCTGCATCTATTAATCGAGCCGTCGCCATTGTCAACGCACTCTCATCATGCTGTAGACGCTTTTTTCATCATGATTTGGTGCATTACACATCTCTCTATAGCTATTAACGTTTGAGAGCATATGGTAGCTCAGAATTGGGCTGTTGAAGTTATGCCAACCTTCATGTTCGTGAAAGAGGGTAAGATTCTCAACATGATCGTTGGCGCTCACAAAGACAAGCTCTCAGATAAGATTGACCAACTCAAGTGAAGGACGTGTTTACCTACTTTTTAAACTTACTTTTTTTAAACTTATTTTTAATATAAAATACATACAAAAATTAAAATAAAATTTTTTATTAATAATTTTTTTAAATTTAATTTTAAAACTTACTACAAAATATTAAATTAATATAAAATTTTATTTTTTATTATTTTAATTTTTAATTTTATTTTTTAAATTAATTTTTAAAAAATTCACTTTATTCACTTTATATAAAAAATAAATACGCCCGAAAGCGATGCTGCTTGACCTCTATCCATACTGTTTGTGAGGGAAGGGAAGATGCCGTTTAAGCAGTTGGTTCAAATACTGTACTTGTATCTTAATAAGTTCCTCCAAGGATCTTGGATTGTGTTGAGTTTGAAATATGTAGTGCTTGTTTTAATGTGTGGTACTTCTGTCTCTGATTTTTGTTGTAGGATAAAGTTAACCTGCTATTTTAGGGGGTGTTTGGAATTATTTTTCTTCGATCCTTTTTTTCAATTTTTTATTTCACGTTTTTAAATACATATTTTATAAATATATAAAAAATTTATTTAAAAATTTAAAAAGTGTAAAAAATTCTACGAAGTGAGATTTTTTTATTACATATTTTAATTATTTTTTGAAAGTAAAAAAAAATATAACTTGTTTTTCAAAAAAAACAAAAATATTTTTCATTCTAGAAAAGTTCTATTTCATAAGCACTACCAAACACCCCCTTACTAGTTCATACTGTTGTTATGTAATTGCTCTATGGTAGGAGAAATTAGAATTTGGTGGTAATTGAAAGATGTCCTAAGATTCTTTTTTCAGATCGTGTCCTTATGGGAAAAGCTTTTTGTCACCCTTTTTTCTTTTATTTATAAGAAGGATCTCATATTTAAATTAATGCGCATGAATATCTCTGCACTTTTGGGCTCTGTATACAATTTCACGCAAAGTGCGAGCAGGGAACCCTACAAGTTTAGCAGAAAGACTTGTATTAAGAGTGCAGAAGAAAGGAAAAAAGAAAAGCCGGCTTTTATCGAGCCATTTGCTACATGTGCAACTTTACTTAAAATACTAATAAATTTATTAAAATATATATAAAATAAATAATTTAATATTAATAATTTATAATAAATATTACTATATTAATTTTTAATTAATTATTAAATATATATTTACTAATAAATTTATAGGTATTTAATAAATTTATTTGTTATAGACATATTAGGTTTAAAAACTTTAATAATATATGAAAAAGAGTAACAAAATTTAATAACATATCTATTATTATATACATAAGGGTATTTTAATAATTAAATATCTCTTTCAGAAATAATACAATAAAGTAAAATTTATTAAGACATTTTGTAGTAATAGCTACTATTTCAGCAAAAGTATCATATTCCTCTAAAAATACTATAAAACAGTTTTATTCTAAAAGCTAAAAAATTTCAGAACAACCGAATAGAGCCTACGCTTACGAGAGTGCTGATGAAACTTGTGGATGTCGTCTGCTAATAATTTGTTGTCTAGCCTTCTGCATCATCTACAGGCATAATGTAAGTCTTTAAACGCATATTGAAATGCTACTGTTGTTGCATGGACCAAAGCAATTTTCATTCTTGGGCAAAAGAATTGCCTTGCATCATTGTAACTTTGGGGCTTTTAGCATGAACGGATGCCTTTCTATGATAAGCTTTCTTTTAAGATATGAATGCACTCTATATTTGCATAAGTGTAGATTGTTGATGAGAATACCATGGTTGAATGATACCATATTAATCGATCTCCAAAACCCTTTTGGCAAAAATGGCCACATAATCAGTTATTTAACACATTACGGGGTAAGAGAAAATTTTTAAAGAATAAGGGGTTTTTTATGAAGTAGTCACATCCAACCTTATTTTACTTTTTTAGGTCATTTTTTCAAATTTTATTTTTTTAATCATTTTGGTTATAAAAGATAAAAAATTCTCAACTCAATTTTTTTGAAATTACCTTTATGTTTCCTCTCAAACTATAGAAAAACTCAACTGTCTTCGCTGAAACATCACTAGCTTGACCTCGATCCTATTGGCTCTCGAGTTTGGAGTTCTTTGACGACTATCGTACTAATATTAATAATGACTTTATAAGGTACGTAAAGAGCCAATAAGGATAGTTACAATTGAAAAATTGTCTGATGTAGAAAGAAGAAGAAAAACACAACTTAAAACTTGTTTCATACAAAGAAGAGAAAAACAACAATAACAGATTGCACCAAGATAATTAATGAACAGTCGGACAAATCAATATGGTCGTACATACTTGAAAACATAGAGTAATTTTGAGTACAAGTTGCCTAGCGTTGGTGATGAGTTTGTTAAATAATAAGCTATAATGATCGCAGGGCTCATGAGCACGATTGTCTTTCTTCGTCATTATTGAGTATGAGTATCCAAACAATTGTCCTCAATGGCAAGGATAGTTTTCTCAGGTGAAGATTCTTTTTTTACTATCTCATCATGTATAGCATCTTCACGGATGGCATAGGTTGTACTGGTGAAAGATGCTTTCTTATCTAGCCAACTAAAGGGAATAATGTTGAGTATGACTGCCCAAATCCATGGCAACCTAATGTTATCATGTGGTCTAGATCGCACAGAGTCATGCTTTGATAAATATAGGTCGTACAAAAGTCACAAAGACCTAAAGAATTTTTTATTTGAAATATATAAATGTTGTTTTGTTTCTAAACACTAAATGTGTAAGTGTTATTTTATTTCTAAACATTATAAATGTGTGAAGCGGGTGACCCGAATCACATATTGATAAGTAGGGTTAGCACAAAGTCAAAAAGAGCTAAATAAGGATATTTGATTTGAAATATGTAAATATGAAAATGTTATCTTATATCTAAACATTACAAATGTGTCAAACGAGTAACCCAAACACATTTTTTGTTTTTGTTTTTGTCGTACTTGGCAATGTTGTTTTTGCATGTAGAGGTTTAGACTTGGACGAGAGATCCTAGTGCTTTTCTTTACCACGTTTGGCAAGTTAACTTCGCTCTCATGTGGGCAAAATAGAGTCGCACATGGTGGCATAGATGTCTACTGATGAGAATAAATATTTCTAATCAAACCATTACTTGATGCATTTCAAACACCCAATATATCAACATTTACAATTTTAAAATTAAAATTCATAAAATAATCAATATTTATAAAAAAAAGGTCGTATAGATCACACATAATGGTAGCAAGGGTTAATAGAAGAGGGTTTGTTTTCTAAGAGTTGCAACAAGAACATCTCCTCTTTAAATGATGTCTGAATTCCCATTATTTAAGGTCATGGAAGTATGGAAGTCGAAGAATGAAGAAAAAAATATTGAGTAATGGTGTTCATTAAAAAATGTTGAATTTGTTACCATATCGTGACACTCTTGAACAGTAAACATCAATTTTCAAATATTTTTAGCATTTATTCTAGACAAATCATATATTGTCAGATTTCATAGTATTTGGCAGAATTACTTGCCCAAGAAATGCTTTAGGTAGCCTACAAGAAGGAACGAACCACAAAGTATATGGGCATAACTTCTAGAAGATAACAAATACAACCTGCAACTTATTATTCTTCTCTAAAACGAATTATAGTTAAGAAGAAAATTATGAATTGTGGGATTGTGCTAATTATGGAAAGCACAAAGAGTAGGATTAATAAAGACAGTAAAAAGCTGGTTAAGGGATTTAGAAACATGTTTATCTGGTGATGTACAAAAAAATGAATATCTAGATGTGAGGTGCAAAACTAAGAAGAGTCTTCAAAAAGTTGGTATGACCATAGATGCAAACACAACATACCAATGATAGCGACCCTTTGTGCTCATAACCAATACTCAATACGATGCACTTTGCTAGTCAACCAATTAGTTTTATGCATTCAGTATAAAAAATGGGAATAAATAAATGCATATAAAAGTGTGAATCATAATATAATTAGAAGTAGATTAAAACAAACACTTGAGATGGTTTGCTTGATAAAACAAAAATAGAGTGATATTGATAAAATTAATAGAGATAAGAATTACTCTGCCAAAAGATTTGAGAAATAAAGGATAACATAAGAGTAGTAGCAGTGAAAAGAATATAACAATGATTATGTTGCTACATGTTCTGTTTAGGAGTGCAAGGGCAGAATTGCTAAAAATTAATGCTATAAAATTGGAAGATGTATCTCATTCAAGAAGATAGTTCTTTACAAGAACAAAAACATAAATTAAAATAGTAATTTTCAATTGAGTATGAATCATAACAGTGAATGTACTATGAACATAAGAAGTTTTGAATAATGATGCATAAGATATATCCAAGTATAACAAGTGTAATTATTAATAAATTTTTTCAGCTCATACATGCTGATATAGGAGAAAAAAATTTGCCGAAGAATTGAATGTGAAATAAACTCTTTTTGGCGGGACTCTAAGATATTAAATATCTATGCAACAAGTTTGTTAGATTATCTGAAATATCAACTCAAGAGGAGAGGGGTGAATTGAGTAGGTAATTAAATTTTTTTGTAAAACAAAAGTTCCTACAGACAGTAGGTAGTCAACCGACTGTATATAAGATGAATCCTACAGACAGAATTAGCACAACATATATTACAGTCAGACAATTTAAGTAAAGGCTGTTTAGGAGATTTATATGGTTCGATAAACATTTTCACCTACCTCTATGGGTCCTCTATCACAAAAACTGAAACTTCACTAGCTTCTAATAAGCAATACTTACCAAGAGCAAAGTGTTTCACTAAACACTTTAATAAATAATTTAAAAATATTTAATAAAAAATAAAATTTTTATTAATTTTATATTAATAATATTTTTTTTAAAAATTTAAAAATAAAATTAATTTAAAATATTTTGTTTATTTTATATTAAAAATAAAATTTAAAAAAAATAAAATTTATAGCGTAGAAAAACACGTCCCAGATCGCGGCGCCGTGTAACCAATGAACCCAGCGCATAACCCTAACCGTTGTTTGTTTCTTTCAGTCCAACAGAATATATTCGGTCCAAGCTCTACTCTGATTGAGAAGGCCCAGTATAATCTTTCCACTCTACAGCCACGGCATCTTTGCAGTCTAGCACTCCAAGCAATCCTCAAAAAGATAGAAAACACTCTAAGCAAGCTAGCAAACGTCAATTTGTAAGTTGCAACAACAAGAACAACGATAATAATTGATTAATAATCCTGAAAATCAACCTAACAATGTGTGTGCGTTCTGTTCTTCGCATATGCTTCATCTTCTCACGCCAATTCAAGTCGAGATTGTGACGCCAAATCTCATGCTCCCTACATCGCTGTATCCTCTACCATCACAACAAACGCAAGTTGCGCAAGATTTATGAGTGTTTATATTTGTTGATGATGATCGTTTATATGCTTGCTTGACAAAATCTAGAGCAGATGCCCACTAAAATATTGGATCTTTCGTCACAAGTTGAGACCGGCCGAACTAATAAATTCACCTTTTGTTGAATAGACATTTTGTAACATATACAAGAAAAGTTTCCTCTCAATTTCACAACTTTCACCGATATGATATGGAAAAAGGAAAGGGGAACATTGCAGAAACCTCATGGACATGCATGGATTGAGAAGAGCAACTCTCCAAGTTGTTGGCTTGGTGAGCAAAAGCTCTGCCGGCCGGTGCTGATTCACCAATAGTCTATCATTCTAGTTCCCAAAGTATAGAATCAACTAATTAGACAGAAACAACAATCACAATAGAACGATAGGAAGTAAAGCAATCAAAGCTACAGATATAAGTATCAAGTCGATACATTCCACAAGTATTATAAATTTATAATAAACCAGCTATACCCATGGATTCTTTAATTTGAGCTAACAACATATAAACCTAATCTAAATAAGAAAAATTTGAAAGACAAAAGTTGTGTGGTACACAATACAAAGCAATCACTCAAATTAGTTGGTGGTGCATAACTTAATGGAAGTTATGATGAAGTTCTTCAGGACAAGCTATTCAATAGCGCACGCCTACACTCAAGGTCACAACTGAGGAAAAAATTCCAAGAATTTGAACCATGGAGTGTCACTTGCTCTGGAATCCCTCCCTGCTTCGCTAGAGCAAGATGTTGCCTTCGACGACGAAGGCAGAGAAGGATCAAAAGACGATGATGATACTGATTTCGGGCAGACGAAGAAATTCCTGGAGCCAAGTTCGACGAGTTTATCAGCAGGATCCAGACCTTGCAGACTGAACTGAGAGAAGTGGAGCGTGAAGTTCTTAGGGTCATCCGTGCGTAACGGCGGACGCATGCCCTCCTTCACGTACTGCCTCAAAGCGGCGGCTATTAGGTCTCCCACAGACCACTCCGTGGAAGCCATCACCTGCACCGGCCCAAGGCTCCGCTGCACCGAAACGTTCACAAGCATTTTCGTCGGTACTCGTCTCACTGTAACTTGCCCTGCTAATTTTTTGCCATCTGCTAGCAGACTGATGCTGTTATGTCTAGGGGACTGCTCTGCCCATATCTTCCCGGCCTGGAGATCAGGCTGCGTCTTGGGTCGGGTTATCTGTCGTTGCTCCGGAACCACTGGCGGTCTACCGTGAAACGACGCCGCCCTCTCCGTCTGCGGTGTCTTTCTACGATTCTTGGTGTGGGAGGTTGCCCCGCTATCACATCTCACGTTCGACGATGGCAAGGGAGACATGGCTTAGCCTTTGTTTGATCGATACTATAGCTTGCTATTCAGACAAGTACATGAATGGACTTATTTCAATAGTGGCTACCTTGGAGCAGTCCGTAGGCGGCGGTAACGGAAGAATCGTGGGAATGGGAAGCTGCCGCACGAGGAAGAAGAGCGCCTGCGCTCAACCTTTGCTCCACCTCCTCCCTCTCCAGCACGCATAACAGAGAAAAAGAAATCAAGAGAGATTATAAAATGTCGTGGGAGAGTCAACTCCTAAGAATTGGATAAGAGTTTGAGGAGGCGTGAAACAAATGTAACTAATAGCTTAGAGTCTTAGACTATTGTAATTATTGTCAGAGAGAAAAAAGGAAATGGCAGAATGATTCTTTGGACAAAGTAATGACTTCGAGTTGGAGAAATGGCCATGGCCGGAGAAGGCTTTTAATATAGGTAGATGGATGGATGGAACCGGCACACAGTTACAATACCCCACCTTGTCCCCTCTTTCTCTCTCTCGTACATTATCATAATTATTGCGCGATTAATGAATTGATACATGACCGGCTGCTACCGGTAATCTTCCCTCTCCCTTTTAAATATTTTCTCTTAATTATAATAAAAATGATAACGATCACTCTAAAGACCTGTTTGTGTTTATAAGTTCTAGAGAAAGATCAGATAGATATTAACGAGGAATGTCCAAAATATAGATATGGGTGGTGACAATGAGCTGCAGTTGAACCCTCACAGCATTCTCTTATCAGGGGAAGGCTTCATCTTTCTCCTATTCTTTTTTCTAGAATTATTGATATAATAACCTATTATATTTATAATAATTATAACGACTTTTCCAAACAGCCTTTTCGCGCGGGTGGTGTCGTGTGGCGGCCCACTCCATTATGTAACTGGTTATATCCGATGGCCACTTGGCTGGTTAAACTCCTACTTACTTCCTTCCCACGTGTGCCTATGTTGGTTGGACGGCACAAACCAGCTTCTCTGTAGTTTCTCATACCGTCTTTACACGTGCCTGACCATAGACGCCGTTGCGAATTGTGAGGCGCGATGCTTCGTGACGGCTGTTATTACAACCACGAGTCACACGGCAAATCCAGATTCTGTAGCTCACACGGGGTTTGAGTGAAGAAAGAATACTACGATTCTCAGAGAGACGCAGGATCCAACTCTGGAGGCTGTCCCGTGAAGTATTGGTTGCTAAGTTGTGTACTCTATTAATATACAACGTGAGAGCGTTTTAGCCACGTGATATTTTAGGTGTGGACAACCGTTTGAATATTTTTTTAAAAACTGTTTTATATTTAAATAGATTTTTTAATTTAAAAAAAGCATTATTTTAAATTATTAAATATAAAGATTTTGTATAATATAGTTTATTGCATATACTTTGTTATTTTTATATAACGTTTTACGAGTGATTGGTCTTCCCACAAAGTAAAAGGTAAATTTATTTTCAAAATTTTAAAAATTTCAACTTAAAAAAAGTTTTTTTTATAATTACACTCAACTTATCCTCTGCTATCGAATGCAAAGACATTCCAACCAACCCCATCCACTTTTAGAAGCCATTAAGAACTATTTAAATAGAATATTTTTAAAGAATAAGTTTAATTAAAGGTTTTTAAAGTATATGTATCTTTATAGTAAAAGTCTAAAGTTACATGTATATAATTATATGATATAAATTGATTTATATTTTTAAATATATTTTAAAATATTGATAATACTATAAAAGTTTAGAAAAAATTTTTTAAAAAAATTAAAAAGCAACAAAATATATAGCCAAACGAATACGCAGAGAATTAAAATTTATGTCGTTAACTTGAATCTGCAACATAATTAAACAAAATAGAAAGGAAACGAAATGGAAATAGGGAAGATGAAGATATGGAGAACTATGAGTGGCCGTGGTCAGATAGAGATTGACTCATAATTTTTTATATCCAACGGTAAAAAAAAATTTCTACAATCAAAAATATCGGTAGTGTTCGGGAGTGATTTTAGAACAGATACACACACACACACACACACACATATATATATATATATTGAATAAGATAGATGCACAGATGTTTTTATATATATACATGAATAAGATAGATGCATGCCAAAAGTGGTCATGAGATCTCTAAGTCTAATTTCTGCTGTTGGATATGGAAAACCATGAGTTTGGAACATGTTATTAAAATTTCAACTCAATCGGAATACGAATCAACCTCCATTGAAACTCTTGATTAAAATGACCTAAAAACAAAAAATATGTATTTTGTCACTTTTAACAGAAAATGAGTACTGTCACTAAAATATATTATTCATATTAAAACAGTCATAATTAATGTAGACTTTTTACGTATATTTTAGATTATAAATATCTTTTTCAAATAGTACTATGATGCAACCAGTGAGGAGACTACAGAGAATGATTCAAGCATTGGAGGGCCGGAGAGGTCATTCCAAAGAGTTCGCGCAGAGACAAGAGGTAAAAAAATGCCATGTGTTTTGGGTTCAGCTCCTGATGCACTCCTGTATTTTTCGAATTTTAGACTTAGCGTTAAAATTCTATTCCGGGTGCAGCTTTGGCACTCAGGGTGCCATTCAAGTGTCCCAGTCCAATAAAAAGTCAATTGTTGTCAATGTTATATTAATTTTGATCAGAGATCTGGTTAAAATCTAACCATCTAAATTGTTATTTTTTACGATGACGACGGATAGATCTCGTCGGAGTCTAACCGTCTGAATCATTATCTTCTACGGCGACGATGAATAGATGTAGAATTTTACTCTCACACAATAAAGAAAAGCTATTTTAATCTTATTTTATTTTTTTTAATTTTAATACAAGTACATATATATAGACTCCTTATAACACTAAATAAAAAAAATTCTAAACAAGTAAAGAAATCTAATTCTAGAAGATTTCTAATAAAGAAATATATCTAATTCTAAAATAGGCATTTTAATATACCTAAAATACTACATATATATTGACTCATGCCAATATGTACAATGCTATCATCACGTATGATGTTTTAGTTCGCACTGAAAGTATGGTTTACAATTTTAGCTATAATGAGGAATTGAGGGATTACATGTTGCTCTATCATGAAGGAGATAAAGCACATATTATACTGTGATTTTTTTAAAAAAATATTGTATCCGATGCTCCTCCTCCTAAACGTGCTCCTTTAGAGGGTTAAAATCATCCAGTGTCAATAATATCTCAAGTGAATTTCTAATTAATGTGATTTTTTCGGAAAATAAGTAGAGGCAAAATATGGTCGGAGGTATGATGTGTCTGCTAATTGTATCATGCATACCGACAGATCATGATTATCATTCTCTAATTTCACAGTAGGGAGGTTAGAAGCATTTAAAGTGATGATGTATATAGATGATTTACCCGTTAAGGCTTTATGTCCACTCACGGTGGATCGATTGCCTGTAGGAGAAGAGCAACTCGTATATATGTCATCTGGTATAGCCTGTATAAGTCAACTAAGTTTAGCTAGCAGCAGTAGTGACACCATGGCTTCTTATCATCTTAACAAATCTATGTCAGCCAACTTCTTCAAACAAGAATGATCTCGAAGGACAAGTATATTATTTTGCACTAAAACAAATTTTTGTGTCAACAAAATCTATAAGAGATATGTTGATTCTCGAACGCATATATATAGAAAATTGCAGTGGCGATGGAATGTAATAAAGAGATGAGATTTGAATTTTATAGATTACCAAATTATCTCAAGTTTATAATCGTTCTCATAAATCTACCAATCGTGAGATCAGTATCAATTTGACTGGCCTAGCATAAAACCATCATAATGATGTGAAGAACGATTACGGCATGAACACTGCTTATGGCAAGACTTGGAAAGCAGATGAACTTGTTTTTTAAGCTATTTGAGGATTAATCAAAGAATCATATGCATTGTTGACTTTTCATTGTGCCGCATTAGATACAAAGAACTCAGGAACTATGATAGCCATCGAGACGGGATACGACACTCATTTCTTACAATTTTTTATGCCCATCGGTCTTGCATTAGAAGTTTTCGTAATAATATTTGGCCAGTTATAACTATTGATGGCACATTTTGAACTCAAACTTTGGTAAATCTTCATTTGTTAACTGAGAGCCTAAATGGCAACAATCAAATTTACCTGATAGAAGTTGGCGTCAAATGTTTCAAAAGTAAGCATCGTTGCAGTGGTTAATGAAGAATTTGAGAGGAGCCATCAAGGATGTTTAAGTTCCCTCATATGTATTCGATCGGGGACCTAAAGATGATCGTCAAGAAAGTCTTCCTTGCTGCATTCATATGATCTATATGTTTATTTGGATCAAAATTTGAAACTCAACTTTAACAAAATGACCAATAATACTTCTATCTTATAAAACTGCAAATTTGTATCTTTCATACCAAATCATTTATGTAGTGAGCAATATCTAGACGCGCCGAAGAGAGCGCTTCTAGCTCTTTCGCATGATTAGAAGTATAAAATAGAGTTGTGTTGACCTTGATAATCCACAAAATGCATGTAGAAGATGCACGAAAAGAATTTTGCTATAAGGTGATAAGGTACCAAGAAAAAAATGTTCAAAATACGGTGGGTATGAACACAACAGATAAATCTATTAATCAATCATTCTAATATGCCTTACAAGTACAAGTTGGTTATGGCCCGAAAACTTGCGTTAAGTTATACAAAAGAAAGCAAAATGGCAAGCAAAAAGCACCTATCTAAATGTAGTATAGTCTTGTAGTCAGTAACATGGTATTACATGCAATATTATTCGATATTTTACTGCAATGATTGTAAGAATATGTCAATTAAGTGACCAATGTAGAAGATGAAAGTACAAACATATAGAGCTTAAAGCATAAACTATAAAGAATAAAATTAAAAAGAATGTAAATTAGAAAGAATACTATTACAAATAAAAGTGCAAATATGGACGGACTGAATCGGACCGGCCCGACCAAACCAAATGAACTGATTGGGCGGATCGGTCCAAACAAATTACATTTTTCATGACCCAATCGGTTTATCCATTTTATTTTTTTATTTTATATAATAAATAATATAAATTTAAAAATAAAATTTTAAAATAAAATTTTAAAATTATTATTAAGATAAAAATAAATAATAATATTCTTTATTATTAAAAAATAATTTTTATTAAAATATTTTATTATTATTAAAAATATTTTTTATTAGAAAGTTGACTTAGTCAACTGTCAATATTGATCAGATCAATGGATCGTCGTTGATCGATCAATACGCATAGTACTAGACAAGCGGACCTTTTAGCAGGCCGATATTATTGGGCTAATACTGCTTATTGAATCGGACCGAATCGATCTGATTCTGTTCACGGGCCGGACTGGCCAAATCCCAAATCAATTGGCCAGACAGCGGGCCTGCCTGTTTAGTTCGGTGCAAATTTGTATCTCTAATTTTAGAAAAACTTCAATCATATAATTTAATCAATGTTTAGTATTTTAATCTTCTTTAGCAGCTCTAATTCCTCGACTACATTTGTCGTGCTACTCCTCTCATCCTCCTCAAATCGATTGGGATTTCGTAGCGGAAGAGTTTCACAATTTTCTTGATGCCAAGTTAAAGTATTCTGTCTTACATGACCAAATTACGTCTTTACCGAGGCTTAAAAATTAAATACATCAATGTATATGCCCTGCAATTACCACTATGATAAAATATTTCAGAGTCATTCAAGTTAATTCCAACAAACAAAATCGAAAAAAATAAGTTTGGAGTCTCAACTAGAATGTACCTACACCTTTACTGCGTTATGTCAACACGACTTTCTTCCGCACACTGTCATTTGAGCTGAGGCCACACGCTTCCATTATTGGTCCAATACCTGATAAAAGTGATGCTCTCCTTCTAGACTAATATTGATTTTTTGAGTTGTACATTTTTATGGTATATTCCCTTAGAAGTAAGTCAGTGTGACCTAACGCGTGTTCTTAATTTTCAAATCAAAGACAAATCTACTTGACCCACTACTAGAAGTTAGACTTTCACCGACTACAACATTTAGTCGGCAATGATTCAAAATCAGTCGGTAACATAATTACCACCTGAAATTTATCTAGTCCGTAAAGAGTCTGTAAACGGTCATCGGTAATGGAAATACCGACTAATACTATATAACAATCGGTAACGAGTACAAACTTACCGACTAAAAGTTTACGGTAGGTAGTTTATCGACTGAAATTTTATAGTCGATAAATTACGACTAAAAGTATTACTGACTGCGAGCGTTCAGTCGTAATGTCATCGACAAAAAATCTTCAGTCGATAAATACAAGTTAACCAATAAGAATTTAAGAAATATCCAACATATGCATTCATATTTTAGAAATATTATTTTGTTAATAAACAATATTCAAATATAGTCATCAAAACTATACATTAACATTCATAAAAATATTTTATAGTACTACATCCATCAACATCCATCAAAATCTATAGCGATGGATTTATGACAAACACTAGAGATGCATTCCAATAAGCTAGAGCTAGATTGCTTTGTTAAATAAGCGAGCAGAATAGTGAGAAGAATGTTCCAATTGCATCGGCAACTAAATTACTGAGAATATAGCAGATGGATCATGCCACTAAAGGTTGAGTACACAAGGCTGAGCATCATATGCTTCTAGAATTCTGCTTGATGTCGCTTCTGCCACTTCTAGAAGTCATGCTCCTCCAACTCATGAACATGTAGGTAAATTCTATGAAGTCAACCAGCTTATCTGTGTTACTATTTGTTAAGTAAATCATGCATTATGTTAATAAGAAATTAACTAGAAAGAGGTCGTGTTTGGTAAAGTAAAAGCAGTTAAACATTTGGATGTGGATGTGGATGTGGAAAGCTCCAGCTATCATTCACTATCCAAAACCAACTAGATGATCAAGTTTTGCTACTTATAGTTGCTACTAGAATAGCTAGGCTTTCTTTCCTGTTATAGTTAGGAAGGAAAACTAAACTACTCATCCAATTATTTTGTTCTTTAATATTTTCTAATCCCCTTTTCAATTTTAAGTTGTCACACGTCCTCCATTAATCCAATACAAGATTATCTTCTACATGAACCAATAAATTTAAGATGTTTTAGAAACCTTTTACATTAGAAAGTTGATAACTTACTGCTTACACAATTTTTTTCGCACGAGCTTTCTTAAAACTCCATGGAAGAGCTTTTGCAAGAGCCTAGATTACATGATAACAAACAGTTAAGCAACTCTAATGATGAATTTATACTGACAAACTAGATATATATACATACCAGTTAAGCAGCTCCGTTGAAGTACTTGTTAGCGCCTGGACAGAAACGCCCAAATGTATTACGAAAACATAAAATAATTAGATTATTATGATAGATACTTATCTTTAGCAAAATAAACAAAAATTCACTTACCCTTAAAGCAAATTGCTTAAACGAGTGTACTTCACAAATTGGCGCATATTACAAAACACATTATATCTGAGAGTATTTCTGATGCGCTGTCGCCTTCTCTAATCCATGGATGTGTTATGACAACCAAAATTCTAATGATTATTCAGGAACTCAACAAACTGAAAAAGGTACAGAGAGCTAAAAGGTAGACATTGAGCATTCAAGCTTTGGCCAACATCGAACCAAGAACCGTTAAAGAAACAAACAAAACTCAAGCATAAAACCCATTCAAATAAGTGGCTTTTTGTAAATTTTCAATACTGAAACCAACAGATCTCTAAACACTGAAAAACCCTTAACAATAGAGATAAAAAGAAAAATAAAAATAAAAACAACCAAAAAGAGCATCAAGAAAATATCGCCCATCACTCAAACAAGAAGAAAAAGGAACCCTTACCGTTCATAACTCGGCGAATATGGTCTCCATGGTGCCTCCATCCCAAGCCTAGCTAATCTTCAATAGCAATCTCTTTCACTCCCCCCGAAGAATCTCAACTAGAAATCAAACGAAATGCTCTCAAGGTCTGTAAAGAAAATAACTAATTGAATGTAAATTTATTGCCCTCACAAATCCAACCAAAAATTGAGTGACTTATCTCAAAATTTTTAGAAAAATCCACATCTTTTGAAGGAAGGAGAAGAGTTAGAGTTTCTTTTTTCCCGCTTTGGAAAAAAATGAGAGAACTGAACGCAGTATACTGAGAGAAGAACAAATTGTCAGTAATTATAAACCTAAAGTGAGGTACCGACCGAAGCACATACAGTCGATAATTTGAAAGAAAATACGACCGCAAAAACAAAACAGTCGGCAATCCATCTAACTTATCGACTAAAATTTATTTAATCGGTAATTTTGCTAATTTTACCGACTGATTTTATTTTTAATCGGTATAGTATCGATCGATATACTTCAATCAGAAATATTCATAGATTATCAACTGTAATATTTCTCAGTCCATAAAATATCTAATTTACTGACTAAATTAAAATTTAATTAATAATATAATAAAATTTATCGATTAATTTAATTTAAATTAATATTTAATATTTTATCAACTGAATATTTTTAATAAATAATATTTAATCGATAATAATTATTTTTATAGTAGTGACTTTTATCCATGATTTGATGTTGATATTGTCATCTGTAGATAGGAAGGTCCTAAATTATCTCGTTGAAGATGTCATTCTAGAGGGTCCTCGACCTTCTTTTCCATTTCTTTCTTATTTTTTCTTTGCTTTCTGCCCCCTTCTTTGTATGTCCTACTCGGAAGATGAATTTCCGCAATACACTATATATAAAACTTCAGCGTTAAAAAAAAGACATTTCTGCAAAACATTGTTAGAAATTAGTCACTAAACGAACTTGAGATATTTGTTAACTAAAACTGTACCGTATATGATGGGTTGATGATCAAACATTTGCAATTAGGAGATAGTTGGCATTGATTATAATTTTTTCATTCTAATATTTTATTTTATACTTTTAATAAATTTTTTATAGTATTTATAAAATTTTAAAAATATGGACTAAATTATATATTTTTATTTTTCAGATAAAAACTAGAGCTAATTTTTAAAAAATTCTAAAAATAATTTTTACTTCAGAAATAATTTTTTTAAAAACGTTTCCAAATATATCCTAAATATTTATGATTTAGAAAGAATTTTTACAAGTAGTACACCAGAACATCAAGATGTTGTAAAACAAAACAACTAAAATTTATACCAAAATTAGTTAATAATAAAAAACTTTGATGCTAACATAAGAAAAACAAACAAATGAGACATTACGTGCGACTCTAGCCACATATCACTTGTCAACAACTGAGTGAAGAACCATCTGTTATTTGAACGTATTCAAGATTGATTTTGTCTCTTCTTCTGCATTTGATCATTCACCAATACTCAGGACACGGGCCGCTCTTCTTCTGAGGGTAGTAAGTCAGATTGTATGGTGCAGTGGTAACGAATGCTTGGATGATTGTCTGCACCTTCTTTACCCTCCTGCATGCAAGTAGTGCATCAAGAGTCTTCAAGTCAGTAGACATCTTCCTTATCCTCGGCTCTTTCTCATGTTAACCTTCTATTGCTCCTCAGTGTTCTTCACCATCTCTTTTCATTTTTTTTTGTTTTTTTGGGAGCAACTTTTCAGTATCGTGCATATATTAGTCTCCCTAAACTCACTTTTTGGATAAAAATTTTATTTCTATACTCATTTCTGAATACAATCAAACACAAAAGCTAACTTTTTTTTCCCAAAAAAGTTTGAAGTTGTACTTAGTTCAAAATACAATCAAATATAAACATTAATTCATTTTTCAAAGATATTTCTCCAATTTTTTAAAGAACTCTTTTATATAGACTCACTCACTACAAGCAAAAGAGTTTGATCTCTGTCTAGTCGTATCAATTATATGCAACCTTATCAATATGAGTAGGAGTAAAAGTAAATATAAACAACGGCAAAGCAAGCTCTAATTACGGTATTATCAAAACAAAAAGAGGAAGAAATAAACTCGAACCGGAGAATTGTAAATTACCACTTTTGTTAATGGCGCATTTAAATGCATGTAACTGAGTTTCGCGAAACTAAATTTTGTAAAAATAGAGTTCGGTAAGAAGTGAAGTTCAGTAAAAATAAAATTCGGAGTGACATTTAAAATATATAAAGTAAAGTTTGAAGTTAAATTTTGATAGAAATAGAATTTGGTGTGAAAGTAAAAGTAGAGTTCGAAATGATAATTGAAACACGTGAACTAATCGAACTCAAAATTTAGAGAAAAATAGAGTTCAATTAATTTAAAATAAGCCATAAATAACCCTGAATCTTTTACACAGGCACTTAAAAATGTAGCCCATGTAATAAATGGATAGCCCTTCACTTAAATTGTCCGCATAATAACTACCGCCCAGATTGCGAATGGCCTAAGCTCTGGGGTTGGCCTTTCGTTAGAAGCTACTGCGAACTTTTGGCTTTGAAATAGCGTTTGATTTTGGGCGTGTTTATTTTATGAATAAAGTGAGTGAAATAAAATTTTTAAAAAGTAAATTTAAAAATAAAATTTAAAAATAAAATTTTATATTAATTTTATATTTATAGTAAATTTTAAAAATTAATTTTTTAAAAATTATTAATAAAAGTTTTATTTTAATGTTTATTTATATTTTATATTAAAAATAAATTTTAAAAAATAAATTTGAGATGTGTATAAACACGCTTTTTTTAAAAAACTCTTTCATAAAGCTTACGTAAAATTATTCATATATTGTATATTTTTGTAAAATTTCAAAAATTTTAATTTTCTATTATTAAAAACCTCCTTTTTAGCTATCCGAAAGGTGCCCTACCGCTCAAACGAAGCACTACTCGGCGTAATCCGCCTGGCAGACTGTCCTCTTTCTTTCCTGAACCTTATCTCCTATCTCCTTCGTCTGAAAATGGCCGGAGCTACCAATACTGAGCAGCAGCAGCAGCCGGCACTGGCGGATGCCGCAGGATTGAATGAGAACGGGGACGGAGATGAGGAGGAATCGGAGTTCTCTTGGTCCGCCTCTTCATCTTCTGAATCAGAGCCAGACTACGACACCGACTCCGACTTCAACTACGATCCCACTACCTACGATGAAGGACTTTTAGAAGAAGAAGCAGTGGACGATAACTCACCGGAGAAGAACATACGTCAGTTTACCGAGGCCCTTGAAAGCCAGCAGTTCAAGAAGGTTCTTCAGAGAGAGGAGCGAAAATTCACCTACCCCGAGGACCAGTTCGATTTCCCTCCTGATCCTGAGCGGTGGCGCGAGGAAGATTTGCAGGAACTATGGACGGATGCACCGCTCGAGATGACCAAGCCTGGTTGGGACCCGGTTTTCGCAGACGAGGATGACTGGGAGGTGATCGAGGAGGAGATCTTGGAAGGGAGGAACCCTTTGATCGCCCCCTTCTATATCCCTTACCGGAAGACCTACCCTGTAATCCCTGATAACCACTATGATATCTCCAATCCTAAGTCTGTTATTGAAGAACTCGACCGGATTGAGGAGTTTCTCAAATGGGTCAGCTATATCTTTCCCGACGGGAGCACGTTAGTATATCCCCTCTATATTTATATTTCTTACTCACATTGCCAAAAAGAAAGTGACAATTTATAATGATTCTCTTGTTCTTCCATGCTCAATTTGCCAAAAGTAGCTTTTTTATTGTTTTGCGGTGATGGATGGAAATGTTTGCTCTTTTTATTACTCAGCTTTCATGCCTTGAATGTAATGAACTACTTGAATGATGTTTACTTGAACACTGTCTCTAGAGCAAAGATTTTGGTTTGTGATTTGATTGACTGAAGATTCTTTTCATGTGGAAGGTATGAAGGAACTGTCTGGGATGATTTAGCCCATGGAAAAGGCGTTTATGTTGCTAAACATGGACTCGTCAGGTTAGAATGGATATCTTTTACTTACATCTATGTTTTCCTCGGTCCAACTTCAGATCAAGGAAACTTCAGCTATCTCTGCAATGCATTATGATGATATCTCTCTATATCATTATCTATTATGAAAATTTCAATGCAGTGTCTTGATAATAAAGATGGGTGGTTCTACTCTCAATGAACAGCTTCGCAAAGCTTCTTAGTTCTTACTGGAGAGTTTCCTTATTTTTCAGGTATGAAGGGGAATGGCTTCGGAATGATATGGAGGGTCATGGGGTTGTTGAGGTTGAGATACCTGATGTAGAGCCCATACCAGGTTCAAAGTATGTTTTGTGTCATCTTTGTAGAACTTCTGTTGATAACTCTCTATGAAAGATTTTACTTGTTGAAGATAGAAACTTTCTGGTTTTGAAAGTTCACCAAGTTTTTTGTTTTCTATGTCCCCTTGAATTGCAGGCTTGAAGCTAAAATGCGTGCCCAAGGCAGGATTATTGTGAGAGACTTCATGACTCCAGAGGATAAAAAGTGGCTGGAGATGGATATTGAAGACAGCCTTCGCCTTGCTTGCAACCAAAGACAAATTCCATATTATGAAAGAAATGAATGGGTGGAATTGTTTGACAAAAAACCGTAAGTTTACGAATTCCTTTATATTCTTATATGATTTACATCTTTGTTACTCATTGCATGTTAGTGGAATATTACAAACTTGCTTGCCTTCTACGTCGCTAGCTCTAAGGTACAATGATAGCTTTTATTCTTTGTTTGGACTTTAGGGATAGCTAAAGGATGAAGACTTGAATGTGTATTGCACTACTGTTTTCTGGTGATCTATTGCAGAGAAAAAGGCCGATACAGGTATGCTGGGCAATGGAAGCATGGTCGACTGCATGGATGTGGTGTTTATGAAGTCAATGAGCGTATTATATATGTAGGTGAATATGTATGTTACATAGGTCATATTTCTCAGTTCAATGATGTACAAAGGAGAAAAATGGCTTCTATTCTCTATCAAAAGAAAAATCAGTAGTACTTACGGAATCCTATATTTGCACTATCAAATACTTCTCTTTGCTTCTTGTGCACTTTGTTCTCTCAGTGTAGCAAGCAATACATCTAGTTAGATTTTCATATAGCTGAATCGCTTATCATCTATCCAGGGCAGATTTTACTTTGGGGAATATCTTGAAGACTCAACAGGATGTGATGCTGATATATCAGCGGTATTACATGCTTACCACCTTAACTTAAAATTTATCATGTGGATTCTGTCTAATTGATATGTAGTTCAGGTGCATGCTGGTATTGCTGAAGTAGCTGCTGCGAAGGCTCGCATGTTCGTTAACAAGCCCGATGGAAGTATGCGTTTATTGATGCTCTTTTTAATGTTTTTATTATCCCTTGGAGGAAAAGCGAACAGTTAACCAAAGTTATAGTCCACCTGAATTTCACGAATATAGCTGTTTTGTGTTGCTAATTACCATGATAAAACACTTCTTTAACTATCATTGTGAAGCCTTTAGGTTCCAAAATCTGATTACAAGTTATGGAGCTCAATAACTATGCTGCTTTTCTTCTTCCAGTGTGTTGCACTCGCAAGAGAATGTTGTGCTTCCGTTTAGTCTAGGAGTTAGCTTTACCTGTGCCATTGTTAAAAGGAACTATTCTTCCTGCACCTTCTGCAGTGGTTAGAGAGGCAAGAGGTCCATATGGTGATCCTCAACATCCATACTTCTATGAAGAGGAAGATGCTTGGATGGCTCCTGGTTTTGTACACCAATTTTATGAAGTAAGCAATTTTTATTTTGGGACACTAAATCATAGTTCCAAACTTTCTTAGGTTTTAAAAGGTTAACTCATCTTTTAGGCTCCTCATTACTGGAAAACATATGTGGAAGAAGTTGATCAAGAAAGAGAAATGTGGTTAAACTCCTTTTATAGATCACCATTGAGGATACCCATGCCTGCGGAACTTGAGTATTGGTGGTCCAAAGGTAATTGATCGTGATGTTGGTTTTGATGTGATGGTTTTAGCTCTAGCAATAACATTTTCCCAAGTATTTTCTGATTGCTGGCATACGGTGTTGCTGTTGTTTGCCACCCTTGTTCTATGTTCTATGACGTGCATGTCTTTTATATGCTCCTATAATAGGATTCTACTTTTATGTAATTGACAGGTGTGCTGCTTGTAATTAGTTTCACGACAATCTTAGTCATGTCTTTGAATAGAATTTGCTGTATTCAGTTCAAGTCTTTTGTATGATTTGAATTACTATTTAGTGAACCTTGGTTATTAGGCTCAAGACAGCTTCTCTTTGAATTTTGAATCATATTTTTATTTATCTTCATATACATTTGCCTATAAGCTCCCACTTCAAGTTGGAGTTTTTGTGCTTGAGATTGCTAGTTCTTCATAAGATCGTTGATTCATACGATTGGTTCTAACCTTAAATGAAACAAAATTTCATGATTGATTGTTTGATTCCGTAACCTGCAGCTGATGAGACTGAGTTTGTCCTCATAAACAAGGATCCTGAACCTGATCCAGATGATCCATCAAAACTTATATACACTGAAGATCCTCTTATACTTCACACACCAAGTGGACGGCTGATAAATTTTGTGGAAGATGAAGAGCATGGCATTCGTTTATTTTGGCAGCCCCGGGTGAAAGAGGATGAGGATGTGGACCCTGAGAAAGCTAAGTTTCTACCATTAGGATTGGATGAATTCTATGGGAAGGCTGCACCTGTAAAAGAGGAAAACAAATTGATGCGCTTAGTATCAAGGATTGAAGATGCTGTCAAACCTGTCCTGGATAGGCTAGGAAACTGGGCAGAAGAGAGGAAGAAAGCCAGTGAGATGAATATGAAGCTAATAGAGAAGGAACTCGACTTCATTGAGGCACAATTGTGTCTGGAAGAGGAGATCGAAGACATAGAATTGGAGCTAAAGTTGAAACAAAAAGAGGAACAGAAAAGGGCTGTTGAGGAGGAGGACAAAGATGATTCATCTCCTGCTGCCATGATTCAAGACGAAGCCGATATAGATGAAGTTGAGGATGAGGAGGATGATGAAGTGGCCCCTGCCAGTTTTGGCAGTGTGTCTAAAGAGGAAGCTGAGAAAGGAGCTGCATCCACCAACGAGAGAGGATCAAAGTCATCATCATTCTCTTCTCTTTCGATGTCACTTACAGCTGGCAGCCTGGTGTCTTTGGTGAGTCTCACAAAATTTTTTCTTCCTGGGAATATATTTGGATTGCAATTTAGAATGTTATACACAAAATGGTCCAAGACTTGAATGTTATACAGGACTGATTGCTTTGCTGAGTATCACAGAAAATTATATGCTGTGCTTTATCTACTCATTTTGCTTTATCCAGGTTCTGTTTAGGCCTCGACATTCTTTGTTGTTGGGGAAGCAAGGAGGAAAATCTTCCATGGCGAAGCCATTTCTTGGCAAGCAGGCCTTGGAGCTGTTTGGGCAAGAGAGAAAAAACATGGTTAGATTTCCTTCTAAATTTAGTACAGGAGGGAGAATGAGAGTTGTTCAAGGGCAGAGGGGCCTTAGTAAAAGACGAAATGATTCTTCTCAGCTCGTCTCTTTAGCTCGGATGCTTACCTCTTGTGCAAACCTGAAAAACAACATTAAGGCTGCAGTTAACGTAAGTTTAGATGATGTTCACCATCAAAGCGTGCTTTCACTGCACGTCCCCCTTGATGGTGCTACTGGTAAAGTGGTACATGATCATCAGTGACTAAGCTTGTTTATTTCTTGTATGACTTTTCAAAATCTTGTTTATTAATTGTATTATTAAGCACATGCTCGAAAATTATGGGATGGACTAATAAAGTTAAATCTAATTGTCATGCATGACATTAGGGTGTGTTTTAATTGATAAAACGTGAGTTTCAGTAAAACTGAGTTCGGTGGAATCGAGCACGGGAAGAAATTAGTTAAAAGTGAGGTTGGTTTGTTTGGAGCAAGTTGAAATACAGACTCAACATATAACCCCAGAAAGTTTCCAGCAATTGGAACACACTTTTAGAGTTATGCAACTTTAAGTACTTCTAATAGCATGTTATCTATAATTGGTGTTACAGACTTCACTTAGAAAGATGCATATGTTTTTCTTGAATAATCGTGACATATTATGATTGAAATGGTCTTTAAACAACAAGGAACGGAAGGAAGGTTCAAATAGATGCATTTTTGGAAGCGTTGTTAACTTCAATGAAGCTGATAGCTCAAGTTACTTTTGTTTGATTTTGGATGTTTCGAAATATTTATTGAAAATAAATTTTCTAAAAAAAGTATATTTTAAAATTTTTAAATTGAATTTTTATTTTTTATTTAAAAAAATAATAAATAAATAATATAAAATTTTATGATGTAATTTTTTTATATTTTAAAATTTAAGAAAATATTTTTAAAAATATTTTAGGGGTTTTATTAGGACACATAAAATAAAAATTATAATTCAGTCAAATCGAGTGTAAAGTTAATTTTTATTTTGTTTTTAATTTACGCTGGATGTTGAAAAACTCGATTGATCAATTTTCTTTTTATTTGTTTATTCTTATTAAACCGGTCGTATGTGTGTAGTCAAGTTTGACTAGCAATTTAAGCTTGTTTTGATTACATACAAGAAATAGAAACCATATCGGATGAAGCTGATCCATCAGTTACCTACCATTCAAAACACAGAATAGAAATTGTCTTCATGTGGAACGATGTTTTGGCAGAAGTTCGTTGGGATTAATCGTTAATTAAAGTAATACTATAAGCTAAGATTAACTAGAATTTAGTAATTGACATATTTTTCTTGGTTTTTTCATTAACATACTCACACATTACACATGGAATAGTCGAGTTTAGACTCTAGTCTAATAAAAAAGGTATTCTTTTCCTGTGTAATTATTGGAGGCCACCCATTTTTGTCAAGAAAAATATCATTGGTCGTTTGACAAATTTGACCATTGAGTTCTATTTGATAATAATGATTTTTAGTCTGTGATTTTCAAATTTGAATGCGGGCAAAAGAAGCAGACAACAAAAGCGACTGATTTATTGGAGAATCTTTTTTTATCTTTTTAATTGATTGAATTTAGTGACAGAGAGGCCACGCCAAAAGCACACATGTTGTAATTAATCAGGCTAATTAATTTTGTAATGCATAGATTATTATAGAAAACTCAAAAATAGTGGGAGGCGTGGGTAGGTAGGATGCGCGGGCTTCAATTGACTCGATCCAACAACACAAGGATACGACGCAGTCTTCTTTCATACTGCCGACGCAAAACCAAAGAACAAACAAGCAAGCACCACCTTCTTCTCTACTTCCTCTTCCAAGTCTTCCCCACCAAACCAATTTTATTTTCTTTTATCTTATTTCTCAGCTCATTATTATTTACCGAGACCAGATTGAAATCATATATAAATCTATCTCCAATCTGTCTCTCTTCTTCCAGCGCCCGCCCACCCGCTAGCCGGAAAAAGCAGAAACAGAATCAAGTTTTCGGCGCCCGCCGATCGGATATTGAGAGAAACGAAAATAGATAGCCTTATCCTGATATATCTCATCTTCCAACGCAAATCAGAATCCATCAAAGTTCAAATTAGCATTAGCTAGCATCATTTCATTCAATTTTCATTACAGCTAGGTATCCTTCTTTGCTTTGATCTATATTAATTAATTTCTTGAGCTGTCTACCATGGCTTCGGCCTTCTCTACTACCAGCTACAGGAGTAGTATTTCTAAACTTGACATTTTTAAACCTGCTACCACCGGCATCTCCTACCTACCTCGTGGTTTGCTTTCTGTTCGTTCAGTCTACAAGCCTGACTTTGGTCTTGGTTCTGGTCATGGGTTCTTCATTCCGAGTTCCGTTGAAGCCAATAGCTCTGATTGGCAGTCTTCTTTCGCCATTCTTTCCAGCAAGGTTGCCGTTTCTCAGCAGAACCAGCCGCTTCAGCAACACGACCATGACGACAAGGACGATGCCGGACACAGCCTTGCTCCTGTCACTACCATCAACGGCCACGCCAGCTCGGGTCCAGCTACTCTAGATTTGGTTCCTATTAGTAATCTCCCCAAGCCGTTGACTATTGCTGACCTTTGCCCTGCTCCGATGCATGGCTCGCAACTCCGCGTCGCCTACCAGGGTGTCCCTGGCGCTTACAGTGAAGCTGCCGCCGGCAAGGCGTATCCCAACTGCGAAGCTATTCCCTGCGACCAGTTCGAGGTTGCTTTCCAAGCTGTCGAGCTCTGGATCGCTGACCGTGCCGTTCTCCCCGTTGAGAACTCACTAGGTGGCAGCATCCACCGGAACTACGATCTCCTTCTCCGTCACCGTCTCCACATTGTTGGTGAGGTCCAGCTCCCCGTCCACCACTGCCTCGTCGCCCTCCCGGGAGTCCGCAAGGAGCAGCTGACACGTGTGATCAGCCACCCGCAAGCACTTGCCCAGTGCGAGCACACGCTGACGAGCATGGGACTGAATGTGGCGAGGGAGGCGTTCGACGATACTGCAGGGGCTGCAGAATATGTGTCTGCCAATGGGCTCAGGGACACGGCTGCAATAGCATCAGCAAGGGCAGCAGAGCTTTACGGTTTAGAAGTGTTGGCTGATGGAATCCAGGATGATAGTAGCAATGTGACACGTTTTGTGATGCTCGCAAGGGAGCCAATCATTCCACGCACTGATCGACCATTCAAGACCAGCATTGTCTTTGCCCATGACAAGGAGGGTACGTCTGTGCTATTCAAGGTTCTATCTGCATTCGCCTTCAGGGATATTAGCCTGACAAAGATCGAGAGCAGGCCGCATCGCCACCGTCCAATCAGATTGGTTGATGATGCAAATGTGGGCACCGCAAAGCACTTTGAGTACATGTTCTATGTGGATTTCCAGGCGTCCATGGCTGAGACAAGGGCGCAAAACGCCCTTGCTGAGATACAGGAGTTCACATCTTTCTTAAGAGTGCTAGGGAGCTATCCAATGGACATGACCCCCTGGATGGCGCCACCTTCATCTTCCTCACCTCCATCTTCATGAGAACCTAGCTAGCTCTCCTGTTTTTTGATTCCGAGTTATGCATCAGAAACGATGTCCGTCCAAAGTGTTTTACTACCTATCGGATGATATAGTTTCTGTTTTTCATTTTTTTGTTGTTTTTGTTGTTGTTAAGGGGGATCTGTCTTGAATAATGATCTTTACCTTATTCCATGTATTGTACTGTACGGTTAACAATGAATCGGTTGGTTGGTTGGCTGAGTTGTATGATGGCATGGAACCTTCATCCATCTATGCACTTGGTCTTTTTTATTTGCTAAGAACTTTCATAAATGAAAAGAGCATCACTTTGTATCTCTCTATTCCTTGATCTACAAACCATCGTATTACTATACGCTTTGGTTGTTGGTACCTGGAAAGAATGCAGCAGCAGAACCAATTATCTTGTTCTTTTGTATGACGTGATGATCATTCCCGCACACTCCACACAATGCGGGAACTACTACGATCTTCGTTAAAACTTTTGTACGATTGATCAATCCTTGTCGGAGCTGCTGCTGTTGCTTGAAAATGCAATTGTTGCAAACAGAAAGCAGCATAACAGATGGAAGTTTTCATCTGTACTTCCTCTTGCCTCTCTCTCAATCCTGCCGCTCTCCACCGGGAGCTGTTGCTGCTTGCAAGAGGGCAACGACAATTGAGGAGCATTATAATGCATTCCACCAAGTTATAATAAAGATAATTGGACCTATACCAAACTTACTCGGTAAGTACTACTGTGATTGAATATCGTAAGCATGCAATGTTTCATTTCGTTTGCTATCATGAAGTTAGCTATCCGCTGTAGGCAGAGTTGGTATTAGGTATGAAGCCGAAGTGGATGCACAACTGATGAGCGAATATTGGAGTTTGGGAATTGTTTAAGATTGCTTAAAGCAAGAAACCTTTAGTAAAAAAATTTTCATAAGTTAACTTGTTTTAGCTTAAAAAATTATATTTCATAATTCTATGACATACAATTTATCCATAGTTTTTAAATTTATACAAAAAAATTGTTAAGTACTATAAGAATTGTTTCGAGAAATAAGAAATAATAGGTAATAGTATGCAATGCCAAATAAGTTCTTAAGCCAAAATTTCATATTTATATATATATTTATATAAGGAGAGACAGGAGCACTCTCTTCCCTAAAGATACTTTCGCACACTTATAGTTATTTTTTGACCGTGAAGACCTCCAAGTCCAATATTTATTATTGAATATAAACTATGAGACAGTAATACGTTGACAACATTTTAACTCAATCGGATCACGAATCGACCTTCATTTAGTCACTTGATCAAGATGACAAAAAATAAAAATATATATATTTTGTGAAATTTTACTATTTTTGTCATTTTGATCAAATAGACAGATGGAGGTCGATTCGTAGTCCGATGGAGTTGAAATTTTCTCAGCATACTACTGATTCATAGTTCTTCATATCCAGTATAGAAATTGAATTTAAAGATCTCTAAGGCAAAAAAAGACCATGGATGAGCGGGAGTACTTTTAGGAAAGAGAGTGCATTTATCATATTCTCTCTCTATACATATATGGAAAAAAATATGTACACATTGCCATATTATTGGCTCACATTGGTCCATCTAAAGTGCATAAAAAGTTTAAAATATAGTTTATATAATTGAATATGAAAAACTATGAGTCATGAAGATGCGGACAAATTATCATATCCAATGATAGAGATTAGATTTTGATCTCGAAAACTAGGTGAGCTCGAAACTGACAACCAGCATAGGGGAAACACAAATCCTAACAAGCCAAATACTGAGATAGCATTGGCCGTAACTTTTTACTTGCTTATTGATCTTCTCCGATTTTGTTGCTAACGTGTCATAGTAAATTACAGCCAATGCTATGGAAGGATTGTTAGATTAAGCATAAAGTATAATAGGTCAAGCTAATCAATTTGGAGCAGTGGTAGGAGTGCCAATGATCTAAACATATTTTTAAATTCATCTTACTGGTGTGTTTTTTATCTAAAAAACTCAGTAGTAAAGAAGATATTTTTTATGTTTGAATTTGAATATAAGATGAAACTGCATTTTTAGTGTGAAAAGTTCCATTGACGCTGTGATATTTGGACTTCCTAGACAACTCCTTCCCTTATAGACACTCATTAAAAATCAACAATCATGATAAAGGCGCTCATTCTCACTGTTTTGATGCAGGCATTTAATATTGAAAGAAATTTCCCCAAATTCTTATGTGTTCTCACTTCTCGTCAATCTTTTTGTCAAAACTATTCTCTCCCTAGTCGCAAATTTTGTTCCTGTTGAACTAAGCGAAATCAAATCTGCAATATGAATATCACCTTTGGTCTTGATTCTGGCTTGGCTACACCTCCCTCAAATAGATCCAGAGAGATCTCGTTACGTTGTGGCTCGGTTATGCCTCTTTCCACACTTACGGCACGCTCTAAAATGTCTCAAGTCTTGATTTTGTTTTAGTTAAAGCAGCCCTCCGGATGGATTAAGTAAGATGTCGATTTTGCATCGTGGCTAGGCTACACCTTTCCCCTACTCACTGCACGGTCCGAAAATCATGTCAAGTCTTGATTTCAGCTCGGCCATGAAAACCTCGGGATTGTGTGAGCAAGATCACTATAGATTGTCAGTTAATTTTGATGGATTTGTTTGATGTTGGTTAATTTGTTTTGACATCATCGTTTCTCTCATTAGTTCGAGTTAGACATTTGCTTATGAAACCAACCTGCTTCACAATTTCGGCAACATATATTAAATAAGTCATTTAGGTAAAACTATCCACAAATTTTAATATTATAAAAAATAGTCAACTCAAAACTGATACACTATAAAAAATTAATACACCAAAATCAAAATTAATATACCATACAGAAAAATCAACTCACAACTAGTACACCATAAAATAATCAACCAAAATTTAAGCATATCAACAAAAATAAAAATTGATTATCTGAAATTGACATCTCACTCGATCAATTTGGAGGATTTCATAGCCGAGCTAGAATCGACACCAGAAATGATTTTCGAACTGTGACGCGAATGAGTGGGCAGATGTAGCTGAGCCAGACGCGAAATTAGGATCTCACTCGATCCATCCGGATGGGAGCTATGTCGAGCCGTAATTGAAACTGGAGATGATTTTTGAGCCGCGGCTTGAGAGTGGAAGGAGGCATAACAAGGTGAAAAATCGAGATTTCTTTCGATCCACTAGGGGGAGGTGTAGCCGAGCCAGTTTGAGCTCAGAGATGATTTTCGAGCTACAGGATCTCGATTTCACTTGGTTTGATGGGAAGAGAATTTGTGGTGAGGATGAGAGAAATATTGGAGAAAAAAGAAGAAGGATTTGTTTTACTCTTTAGTGTATGCATCATAGCTATTGTGATGATGAGTGTCTACATCATATTCATTAATTTTTATGATTATAGAAAAGAGAACGACCATATACTTCTTATATAGCTATATACATAGAGAGATTATATATATTTTTTATACATGCTTTCCTAGTTTTCTCCCATGGAGTTGTCATCTTCTTTTTTTCTTTCTTTTTTTTTTTTTTTTAAAATAGTTTTGGTGATTGCTTACAATATTGATAACCGTTTTAAGAAACCTCTTTCATGTCTTGAACCACGCCATTATGGTTAGGGGTGGCAATTCGAATTTTTGGGTCAATTTTGGATCGACCAATATAATAATTAGATCAAAATATTTCAACCCTAACTCGACTCATTTATTTATATAGGTTAAATTTGTCAATCATAATCCAACATATTTAATAACTGGATAGAACTCAGATCGATCCATTTAATAAAATAATTAAAATAAACATTATAAACATTAATGTCTAATAATAATATATAAAATTATTAGTTATGATATATCTAAAAGAAAAAATATTAATTTTGATAAAATTTATAAATTAAATAAAAGCTATTATTCAAAATAATTTTTAATTATTAAATGATATATATTATATAAATAGTTGTATAGATTAAACGGGTTAATTTTAGATCAACTTGAACCCGATCCGAAATTGTTTATTTTTCGGTTCAATTTTGGATCGACTCGAAAGTGTCCCGAACACGACTTTTTCTGGTCAAATTTTGAGTCGCGTCTGAATTTGCCACACCTAATTTTGGTAGCTGTGGTTGTGCTTCTAACTTAAGCTAAGGTATCTAATAATTACATTGTTGACTTTTATTTTACATGTTTCACTATTAGATGCATGGGATGTTTGGATCAAATAAATTTGAGAAAATTTTCTTTTAGATCTTTTGAGAATTCAAATTATCATTAAGGCCCCCCACAACTAAGGGGCAAAATGATATAGAATTTGACCTTTTCCCGTATCCTTCCCTAGTAGATCGATTTGACCAAGCCCTATTTTTTAGATTAAAAACATATACATATAGTAATTTGATGACATAAATTTATTAGTATTGTAAAAGCAATCTGTGCAATATTAACTCAAGAGGGGCGTTGAATTGAGTTATTGTAAAATTAATCCGAAACAGTTCACTATTCAAAAAGTAATCACTGAATAGTTAACTGTCAGTCAATTGGAAGATTATGGATGAGTGAGTGAACGTTAACTGTATCCTGCACCGAAGAGTTGCACAATATATTTTAAACAAATTAATCTAAAGTGCTAAGAATTACAAACTAGTCAGTACACCGAGAATTTTTACATGGTTTGGTACTGTGGCACATACGTCCAGGTCACTTAACACCGTAAGTGAAATATACTAATGTTGAGCCAACGTACAATTAACCGAGACTTGGTGTTTCGCAAACACCTCCATGTCAACCGAATCTCCTCGTAAGGACAACTCCAACAAGCCTTCTGGACTTCGCAAAGTCCCTTCGACAACAACCATGGACGCCTTTGAAAAGGCCTAACACAAACCCGCTAACTTAATCTAGACTAGCAAACCGAGGACTCGTAAGTTCTCTAATCTCTCACAAGGTTACAACTGTTTTACAAGGTTAAGCTCAAAAGATCTCTTTAACAATGATTTCTAATTCACGTCAAGAAAGCTTTAAGAGATCTTACCAAAGAAAGCAAGAACTAAAGCTCAAAGTAAGTACTTGGTTTAATAGTGTTCTTCTTGAATGGTAGCAAGGTAGTGGCTCGGTCTTGTGCACTAAAAATTGTATGAGTTATTTTTCTTAGTGTCCTCAATGCTACAGCCATATAGATGTCTTCTCAAGATCAGATCTGCTGCAACGAGTGAATCTTCCAATGGTTAGTAAGAATGTAAGGGCAAGATCAAAGTAAAACGGCTAGTAAAGTGTTTTTTCAGTTGTTGCTACTCTGAAAATTTCTCCAATTATTTCCTTCCTTGCCATTGCTATTTGATGTGGATCTCATCTGTTATACCTCAGGAACACGTCTTCAAAATCTCAAGTGAATTGGACATCATATAATGCCTCAAAACAATCCAACGGTCTAAGTACTTCCTAGGTTTTCTGTTGACATGTCATCTAAATTTTGTGGCAGATTTCTTCTAAGAACCAGTATGTTTTCTTTCCATAGAAATAATCCTCTCCGATCTGTATCTAAAGATAATATTCAAATTCAAACGGATGGTTAAGATATGAGTGTTTGAATTAGATAGTGTAGGAGATATATGCACGTTAGATTTTTTCCATCTTTATAGATTTTCTTGATATCTTCCAATATCCTCACCATAAAATCTAAAGATAAATATTTTAATATATTTTTTATTGATCTAGTCTCTTCTGAAATCAGCTGCAACTATTTGGCATGAGTAGGGAACCACAAATAATTCAGGCACACTCATAACTATATGGTTGAATCCAGTCTAAAATGCATTCTGTCTGTTCACTTTGAAGATTTTTCTAGACTTTATTAGTGGATAATATCACCTCAAATTTGAATTGTAAATAGATCCTTGAGTCAGCTTCCAGTAGAAAAAATCGGATCTCCAAAATATAGCTCGAGCTGAGAGATATTGAATTTGCACGTTATGGTCTAGATCGGATTTACTCGGTTGCATCTAGAAATGGCAGGTGCAAAATAGCGAGTTTTTCTGATTTTTTTTAAGATTCGTTTCTTCATGGAATAATCTGAATTTTGGATTATAGAAACTTCAAGATGTCTTCTGTCCATAGAAAAAATCTGATATCCAAAATTGCTTCTGAGCTGATAGATATAATATTTGCTATTTGACGTGTCAATATGCTATCCAGTTGATCCAGTGATGTTTGGTAATGTGACCAGCGAACTTTATAGAATTTTCCTATCTTCGATACTTGATGGAATTTCATTCTTTTGGTCACCATTTATTTTGTGTCAAGCTATCTTTGAAATACTATTAGGAGATCTCCGTTTGGTGCCGTGAGTAGAAAAATATACATGTTCAAAGATGGCATATTGGCAAAGTCTTAACACATGGCGGAGGATGGAGTGTATTTAACCTGTATAATTTAATTTCAAGAATGAAAGGATATGAGCCATTAGAACAAATGGCACGATATAAGTAAATAATGAAAACTACTTAGCGCTATATACTATAAAGAATTGTATTCAATGAATTGTTTTTTTATTGATATGAGCACATATATATACACTAGAAGTTTTCAAAAATTAAATATTTCTAAAATCAATTCAAAGATTGGATTGCGGCCTAAGTACACCGCGTTAGGCAGTGGTAGAGGTGGAGTTATTTTTTTTACCTGCCCAGTCAACATTTGAGAATGCATACAAAGATAGATGTGATTCATGATATAAAATTAATCCGTGATTCAGTGTACCATGTAGATAGCGAAGGAGGCATTTGACGGCTGTCCAATGCTCAGTTGTTGGCCGATGCATGAATTGAGAGAGTTTGTTCACTGCAAATACAATATCCGGTCGTGTGAGAGACAGATATTGAAGGCTCCCAACTACCGTTCGAAATTATGTTGGATCAGATAAAACTGTGCCGGCATGAAGTGTCAATGTTGGACTGATAGATAAGGGAGTCATAATAGGTTTGGCATCGACCATTTTAGTTTTGACAAAGAGATTGCTAATGTACCATCATTGAGAGAGAATAAGACCATGGTTGTGTGGAATAACCTCAGTATCAAGGAAGAATGACTATGGCCTAAAATCTTTCAGTGAGAATCATTGGACAAGAAACTTCACAAATTATTTTACCATATTCTGGCTGTCTCCTGTAATGATCAGGTCATCAATATAGATAAGTAAGTAAATGAGATGCCCATCTGTATTAAGAATAAAAAGTGAGGTGTCTGCATGAGAGTTGATGAAGGCAGAGTCAAGTAAAAATATTTTGAGCTCGTAATACCAAGCTCGTGGTGCTTATTTGATACCATAAATAGTTTTAAAAAGTTTGCAAACATGAGTAGAAAAATCTGGATCAATAAATCAGGATGGTTGAGTCATGTAGACGTTTTTATATAGGTGTTCTTAAAGAAATGTAGTATTAACATCAATCTGTCTATACTGCAATGTTTCGCAAGAGTGAAGCAATTGTATGTTACAACTGTTGGACTGACCCCCCTAGCACTCTTTTGCACTAATAGATGCATAGCATTTCTTATGCAGCCTTCTTACAAAGACCATAGATGATCATGTTGTATGTAACTATATTTGGTTGATAAGTATTATCTTCTAGCAGCATTTTCTTGTGCAGCTGGAGACCCATGCTTGCTTAGCCTCCTCTCGAGAGACCACCATAAATAATATTGTTGTCTTAGAATTCCCTGAACTTTTTCTTGGAATAAAAATTTTCTTATGCTATTAACGATATGTCTGAATAGAAAAATATAAATAGTATAGATAAGAGTAAGACTAAACCAAAAAAAATTATTAGAATAGAGATAAAAAGAATGTCGAGACAAAATATGCAATACAAAAGATTATTGGCAAAATATGCAATCTGCATTAAGTATGATAGAACAAGACTAAGAAAACACACCAAACTCTCAAAGAAAAGTTAGGTTAAGTATAGTGATTTATCAAATAAAAATTTTCAACTAGAAGTGACAATATATGACTCAATTTTCGAACACAATTCGTAATCGATTCCGGGTTGATACTAGACAGACATGGATTAGTTTAGGATCAATTCGGAATTGAAATATTTCGTGTTAGTTTCAAATTGATCCAAAATTAATCAATTTAATTCGTGTAATATTTGTATAATATATATTAGTTAGTAATAAACTAAATGTAGAATAATGAGATTGACTTGAATAAACTCTATATTTTTTGTTTAGTTTATCATATTTTGGTTAATTTTTTCCTTAATTTATAGATTTTGTTAAACTTATGTTAGTAGTTGGCTTTTTCTATTATTGTTAGAAGTTAAATTTTGTATTCTCTTTTTAATAATTATGATTATTATGGATCAATTGAATTTAATTTGATTATTAAATAAATTGAGTTAGATTTGATAAATAGTGGATTAGAATTGATCGATTGTGATCCGATTATTATGTAGCTCGACCTCAATCTAACATATTAACTCTTGTTGTCTTCCCTAATTGTTTCTTAAAAAAAAAAGAAATTCTTATGAGGATAAATTCCAATACTCTTATGCTTTCAATAGATTATTAAAACACAATGCCAAATTTTAAAATAGTTTGTTGATATTTTATTTATTAGAAATAGTTTTAATGGCTGTTTAATTAATCATTAATAGGTTGTATATCACTGTTAAAAAATATGTATGCATACCACGTTCCAGTTAAGACATGTGCAAGTTAATTTTAAGTAGTGAAGTATAGAGTGGGCGTTTGGCATTTTAAAATTATTTTTTTAATCACTTTCTGAACTAATTGCATATATACTTTCCAGGTCACGAACGCATTAGGGGATTGCATATCGATGCCTTTCAGCCTCCCTCGTCCATCAAAGTAAGTAATAGTATTTTGAATTTCATTTGGGCACATGCATAAATATCGAGGCAGTCAGGGAAAGGCAAAGGCAATGGCAGGCACTTTCTCTTCTTTTGCTCCAAATTCTATGTTATAACTTTACACACGCAATTGTACTTGCATGTATTTTTGAAGTTACTTCAAGTTTGCCGGCCGATTTTAGATATTACTTTGCCTGCAGCGAAATCATAGTACTACAGTAGTGTCTTTGGCATTTGCAATTACATATACCCATAAGTAGGAATGCTTGTTGTATAAACGGAAGGTAGAAGAGTGAACAAATTGTTTGCCAATTGATTGGTCGATTTATAGTTCGTAGTTGGCGTGACGCACAGATGTCAGATGATGCAGTGTACCTGATCCATCAGTCGAGATTAATTAATTTCATGGCATTTAAATGGTTGACTGACTTCGTTCACAATGAATTCACATACTTACTGCAGTATGCGTGCAGTGGCAAAGGAGTCCTGCTTTCTTAACACGAAGAACCGAACAGAGTTAGTGCGTGTTTATCTTTTAGATGAAGTGAGTAAAATGAATCTTTTGAAAATCAGTTTAAAAAATAAAAATTAAAATTAAAAATATTTATAAAAAATAAAATTATATATTAATTTAATATTTATATAAATTTTAAAAAAATTTTAAAAAATTTATTAATAAAAATTTTTATTTAATTTATATATATATTTTATATTAAAAATAAATTTAGAATGTCTGCACCTCTGTCTCCAATCTGTATACTATATAACTAGTCCCTTCTTTTTATCTGTTTTCTTGTTGACAGTGCTTTTGATTCGATGTGCGTCTGTGAAAAGAGGACACGGGCTTCTGGCTCAGTGAGTTACTTTCTTCTTTATTTTCCTTTCCTTTTTGTCTGCGGTAGACTTGAGATGAGACTTGGTGGAGCGGCAGATGGTGGACCTGGCAATCACAAACGCAGTTCGGGACATAAAACTTGAAATAGTACAAGCACCTACGGGCGTGTTTACCTAAGGGTGGAAGTGGAGTTTTGAGGAAATAAATTTAAAAAATAAAATAAAAAATAAAAAATATTTAATAAAAAATAAAATTTTATATTAATTATATATTTTTAGTAAGTTTTAAATTTGAATTTTTAAAAAAATTTTATTGATAAAAAAATTTATTTTAATTTTTATAAGTATTTATGTGAAATTTGAGTTTAAAGGAAGTGGAGTTTAGGTGTTGGTAAACACGCCCTACGTGAGAGATACAAATTAAGGGGTGCGTTTGTTTTTTCTTTCCCCAAACAAAATTTTTCAATTTTTTATTTTATAATTTTTAATATATATTTTATAAATATTTAAAATATTTATTTAAAAATTTAAAAATTGTAAAAAAATTTTATGTAATAAAATTTTTTAATTATATGTTTTTATTATTTTTTTAGAAGTGAAAAAAAATAAAACTTATTTTTTAAAAAAATAAAATATTTTTAATTTTAAAAAATTTTTATTTCATATGTAATTTCAAACACATTCTAAAAAATAATATTTTCATGGCGTCTTTATCTGCTACAGTTGATGTTTGCAACTGTAGCAGTGGTTCTGGTAGTGCGCATGCATTTATATCTTAGCTTCCCCTAACCCAATCCTTGCTCATCTCTTTCGTTCAGTCTCCATTTTTTCCTTTTTCCACTATTATTAATTTCATTCAATTCAGTATTGCTAGCTCCATCTATCCATCCATCGATCTTTTGCCCAAATTTCCGCACAGAGAGAATCACACTAGCTGCCAAACTAAAGCGCAGGTCATGAGATGGCGCAGAGGCAGTTCTCCAACCTTTTGTTTAATCCTATTCCTCCTCGTTGCCGTCCCCATGGTAGCTACCGCAGCTGCAAGTCGAATCACCCATCGGCTACATCAACAAGCTAAGCACAATGTTCTTCTATATATCTTCGTATAAATCACGTTCTGCTAGCTAGTATGCATCTATGGTATTTTCTATTTCTCGTAAGCTAGTTAATCGTTCAATTTCTTCCTCCATGCCAAGTGGAAGATGATGATGATGTGTTCAAACAAGTGGATACTCATTTTGAGGATGGAGAATTTTTCGGAGATGCCTCGCTACCGGTTAGTTAATGTGCACATGAAGGACATATATACATATATATTTTCATGTAAATATGGATAAAGTTAATTAATATATAGCATGGTGATGGATATATTGCAGAGCAGCAGCAACGATGAAGAAGACAAGAAATACATGGAGAGGAGGATGATGGGGAAGGCACACTTGGACTACATCTACACTCAGCATATCAATCCCTAAACTAACAAGCAATCTGTAGTTGATTCGGATTCAGGTGATGAATTAGATTGTTAATTAATTAAGCTGACAGTAACAACTATCCCATATATCCTAAGCTCGGACTGCCCTGCTTGATGACCAGTGTCTTCAATTGTTTCTTCAGGCCTCACGTTGACGATTACCGTCTAGATTCTAGATATATCATCTTTGATAAGCCACTGGTCATCCAAATTCCAACCATATTTTTTCATATAGTGGCATTATTGGTGGGTACTATCTATTAGTCTTATATATGTATTATTACTCTGTAATCATTGCGGTGTTTGCTGAAGAGCAACAGATTAATTAAGAAGAGCGGTGTTTAAGATAGGGAGATGCTTTCCTTGATCTCTGGTGTTTAACTATTATGTGAAGGAAGCAGTGTTAGTAATGTCCTATAAAAAGTATGTAGCGTAGTGTCTGTGTATGAGTTTGATGATTTGAAACGAAAGCATTACTACTTAGTTGCTCTAAAGTTTGGCTATGGAGTAATATGCAGATTATTACTTAATCCAGTTCTAGGTTGTATACATAGCGTCCAGATCATGCATGACCACTTATATAAATAGAGTCCAGATCGTTTGATTTGTGGAGTGGATCTGGCGGTCTGAAAGCAATGCAAGATTCTGATAGAAAGAAGCACGTGTGTCATGTGAGATGAGCAAATGCGGTAATATCTACGAGTGTTTTTAGTCGAAAAAAAGTACTCGACAGTATTTTGAATGTTTTGGTAATGCCAGCTTTTGGCAAAAATAAACAATTTTTTTCTTTAGAAAAAGCATCAGATCAATAAACAGCACGGAGTTTTTTTTAACTTATGAATTAAAATGATTATTTTGTTCCTGATAAATTTGACAAATTACATAGGATAAATTCACTCACCTATTTAGCCACTCACTTAGCTCACTCATTCTCCTCAATTCACTCGGTATTCACTCCCCCCTTGCAACCACCGCCAGCATCATTCATTTCTCTATGCTCGCACACCCACCATCATTCTTGCAATTCACTCCTCCTATTCACTACTATTTGCTCGCTCACCCACTGTCGTTTGCTAATCACTCCTCTATTCAACTCTTGCATTCGCGAAACCCTTTAAAGCCAACCATCTTTCAGCTGAGCTCTGCTCGGTCAAATCTTCCAACTAGTTCGCGGTGCATCAGAGATCTTGCAACCCTTCGTCGGTGCTAAGGAGATACCGGTACGTGATTTCTTGGTTTGATTCGAATTTTTTTTTCCATTCAATAAATTTTTCTACTTTGCTGTGATCTTCTAATTCTTTTTCTTCATCTGGCGTTTGTTTGATATTATTTCTGTTTTTCTTTTTGTCAATTTTGTTTATTCTAGACTTTGAAATTTTTTTTTGCTTGATGATGAAAATTGAACAACTAGCAATCGAAATCTTTTTTTTCGATTGAATTTGAATTAGCTACTGCAGCTAATTGTCAATGTTATAGTAGTAGCTGCTGCAGCTCTATATATATTTTTTCTAGTAATGCTGCTACTGCAGTTGTTGTCAATGTTACAGTAGTAGCTCTAAAACTTGTTGAGCTGAAATAGTGAGTAAGCTTCTGCAGCTACTACTACTCTACAAGCAAGCTCACTACATATAGCATGCATCTGCTACTACAAGCATGCGGTATTTTCTTTTAATCACAACTTGGTCTTTTTTGCTTGATTTTGCTGAAGTTTGTAATCTCGTGAGGAACTTCTCTTTACTTGTCGCTGATTCTGTCGCATGACTCAATTGCCATAGCTTAGAGGGTTGATTTGTTCGAGCCTCAAGCTATGTAAGTAGCCGTCTACTGCAGTATGTTTTTATATGCTATCTGTTTGCTTGTGCTTAATTAGTAAGGAGCATGTGAGTGGTCATATGTTTTTTCTCATGATAGTTATATGTGTATGTGCTTGTGTATATAGGAGTACATGAGGCGTGAAAGTAAGTGTAAAAGGCTGTCCTTTGTACTTGTCAGCTAGATTTAGAGAATAACAATATTAGCTATTGTTGAGTTTACAAATCTAATTGTGTGGCTATATATGTTTGAGCTTACAAAATCTCAAGCCATGTTGAAGAAAATTGGAAGCTGTGAACAAGCTTATACTAAACCTGTTTTTATCTGTGGAGATTAGTGTGGTTGTCCTCTTGCTGAGTTTTTCTCATATGTCTCTCTAAGCTTCTTCTCCCTTCTCAATCTTTGTTTTGTTTTGGTTAAGAAAACTGAACCGGGAGACTGCACTTTGTTTGGACTTGTCCTATGAAGTAACAGCAGTAGCCCACATGAGTTGTAACTCTCTTGGTATTCAAAGCCACCCTTTCACAAGACCTCAGAATAACTAAAACCTATCTCTTCTTTTTTGCCCTCTTCTCACACATTTATATTTTTTTGTCATTACAACACATTCTCTATACTTTGGAAGCCTTATAGAAAGGACTTTCAAACAAGGTTATTCAATATGTTCTATGTCAGTTTTACAGAAAGGACTCTCTATATGTCAAATATGTCAAATTTTCAAACAAGCCTTATAGAAAGGACTCTTTATATGTCAAATTTTCTAAATGAACCTTTAATAGTTTTTAAACTTCCCCCTTCTCAAGATGTTCTCTATGAGTCGTTGCTATGGTGTGATGAGTTTAAAAATTATTACAAGTTTACGATTAAAACTGGCGCCCCTTTATTTTCTTTTAAAAGTTAACTTATTCTAGTGTAAACAAATCATGGATGTATTTTTTCTTTTTAATCTTATAGCTGTAATTTGAGATATTTTTTTGTAGAGTTGTATCTTACTTTTTTATATTAATAAGAATTGGAAAATTTTGGTATGACTTTTTGAAAGTTCTTTTACATTTTGTAAGCTAAAAAAATTTCTGAATCTAATCTAGCAATATTAGTTAGGTTTAGAGGATAGCAATAAAATTTGATCTCTTTACCTAATTGTGTGGCATATATTGTTGAGTTTAATGGGGATAGGATTGGTTGGTGGTTTACTACAACAAGCTTTTATAAATTTCAGCATCAATTGTTTATTTTCTTTTAAACTTAGCGTTGATGCTCCTCTTTTTATTGCTATGCATGCTCACTGTTTTGGACTGCATTGGTATGATTTTGATTGCATTTTCTAGCTATTGATAATGATATATTTGGATTGCATTTCAGCATCAGTTTAATGGGAATGCTTCTTCTTCTGCTTTGTGTATGTTTAATAAATTTTTTTAGCTATTGGTAAAGATATCTTTGGATTGCATTAGTATGCTTCTGCTGGATGTATGTTTCTGCTTCTGCTTCTGAATTGTAGAGTTCAATAAATTCTTCAGCTACAAATTGTGTATGTTTAATGCCTAGTAGAAGCATATACAAACTCTTTTAATGATGACTAATATTTACTCTTTTCTATTCATTAATTTATTTTATAGTAAATAAGTAACTTAGTATAGTAATTACTTAATCTGATTAAATGTTATGATTGATCTTCGTGGGTTTTAATAAAGACTGCTTGTCCAATTTCATTATCATAGTCTTTTTCTTCCTAGTTATAATAAAAAACCTTATCAAGACAAAAAGGTATCTAGTTGTTTCTTCCTAGTCTTTTTCAAGACCCCATTCATATCAAAGGTTTCCTTCTTTTTTTTATAATTCAAATCATTTAAAGAAATCGATAATAATTAGCAAAAGTGGTTAGTTGAAAACAGAAGACATTTTAAAAGATAGTTAGTTTTGTTTTTTAGGAGTTAGGAGCTTTATTAGTGGTTGTAAACAATGTTGAGGCAATGATATTATTAAATTGTTGGTTTTATCAAGTTTTCAATCCAAGCAATGTTTTTTTAATCTGTTGAAGTGATTGGAATTTTCTTAGCTTGTAAGTAGATATTATAATCTCTTATATATTTCTAGATTTAAGGGTAATATCAAAAAAAAGTTGTGATCTTTCATATCACATCATAAGCACAACATATTGGAAAGAAAACCAATTCCACATCTAATAATTATATACTTCCATTGTTTATTATATTTGTAATCTCTAATAGATATAGATTATAGGCTCAATCTTATATTTTTTGTTAATTGGTTTAGGCTTGATATCATTATTTTGCATATGTTTGTCAAATACTACTGGAGAAATATTTCTCAAAATATATACTAATGTATGTCCTATGAAATCGACTTGATACTTTTTAAAAGGTTTTTAATTACTTGAGTTACTAGAACTCTTTCCCTTCAAGCTTCCCATTCCTTCTCTTTTCTCTAGTCGGGATATGGACATTATAACCAGTTGTTGCACAAGCTGCACACTCTTAAAGACTTGGTTATGCCATTATCAGTTATCCAGTTATTGGCAGACTGTAGCATTAGCAAGTTATCAGTAACTAGAAGAAAACAAGAAAAGATTATCATAGGAGTTCTGATAAAATTTACTTAATTACCAACCTTGACAACACAAAAACCTAATTTCAAGGTGACAGTGAAATCTCATGCTTCATACTGACATTAAATCAAACACATACTGGGCACATATTTCATTAGTTGCATTAAACTTCTCATTAAGATATCAACTTCCCATTAGATCAAAGTTCACTTCCCAGATTTTTAATGGATGTAATCAGGCCTAGCTCCTAGGTTTAACTTTCAATAAACAACCACAAGTCCTCAAATTTAGGTTTCAGCTTTAACTTTACGTTTGCCTATTGAGATATCAACTATTCTGCTTCTGCTGTGCGTATGTTTAATAAAGTTTTTTAGCTATTGATAGTGATATCTTTGGATTGCATTGGTATGCTTCTGCTTCTACTGTGTGTATGCTTCTGCTTCTGAGTTGGACTTGAATGAGGATACACTTTTATTGCTATACACATTTGCTGCATTGATAATGATATCTTTGTGATTCCTTTTTTTTTGTGTTTAATTTGGTCTTGAAGGTTTGATTAGTTTTATCTTTGTTGTTGTTGTCTTTCCTTTCGGGGTTTAGCAGAAATTATAAAAGGATGATTCTGTTCGGGTTTAACAGAAGCATTTATCTTTTCTTTTGGGGTTTAACAGAAAATTACTGGGATGATTCTTCTCTTATTTTTTTTAATCATATGGGAATGCTTCTGCTTAGTTGCCTTTGACAGCCAAGCAGAAGCATTTTCTTTGTCTTTAATAGAATTATTTAAACTTATGCTGTACGAACAGCATCTACATATAACAGCATGTTACTACAACATTCAAATTTCATGTATATATAACAATATTCAAACTTCATGAATATAAAACAGCATATTACTACAGCATTTTCTTTTGGGATTGAACAACATGTTACCACATGTTACTACATGTATATATAACATTCTTTTTCTTTTAATACATTTGTAGCATTCAAAACTTCTACTGTATGAATTTTCAGCTTACTACATGTTGTTTTCATTCAAATAATTATAATATTTTGAATTTAGTGAGTGAAGAATCTTTATGCTGTTTCCACATGTTGATTCCAGCTTTATAACATTCAAGTAATTATAAATTCATGCTGTTTTCTTCATGCTACATGCTGCATGTTGTTTCCTTCATGCTGTTTCCTACATTCAAATAATTATAACAGCTTTACTACATGTTGTTTCCAACTTTGATTTGATTTAATTTAATTACTTTTATATGAATGTTTGATTAGATTTGATTTGATTTGAGTTGAGTGAAAATCCTAAGCTTAGCAATTATAACATTTGATTTCATTACTTTTAGTCTAAATGGACTCTTCTAAAAAAATGCCTTGAGAGAAAAAAAAGCCCCACCTTTCAAATGGACAAAGTCTCTTCATTTGAGTTTTGTGAACAGGAGATGCACAAGGGTAATAGGCCAAACACACATTTTAATGCACAAAGATGGTAAAATATTATACAAGCATTTTAAGAAAGTCCATGGTCGTGACGTTGGGCGTAAAGTTTTGAAAAATCATTAGAATTTCATGAGAACTGATTGACAAAATTATAAGAAATTGATCCGTGAAGAGTCTGGATTATGATGGAATTCCACTCTCAATACAATTGTTGCAGATAATGAATGGTAGGAGAAAAAATTGAGATAATACTGTTTAGCAATATTAATGTATCGTTGAACTCCAACGCTTAGCAATGTGCTTTATGTATATACTGTTTTTTGTTCTTTTTAGGCAAATTCTATGTTAAGAAAGTTTAAAGAAAAGGATTTATCGATGATTTGTGATTGTTACGAAGTTTTATTTGAAGGTGTTGCTGCCACTAGTGTGCATGTTTTCGCATCATCACAAATCCAAATGAAATGTGAAGAAACTCAAGTTGTTGAGGATTTGGAAGGCAGGGTAGATAGTAATGATGTTCAAGCTAACCAAACAAATGTTGCATCTCGGGTACCTTCTTATATCATCACCGATAACGATCTTTTCTGTTGGAGTCGGCCTCTATGTCCCAACAATAAAGAACAGATAGCGGTAGTAGAAAGAAAAAATTATCTAGTGCAAGGGAGGATGTTTATGATATTGAAAAGGTAGCACGTGAGAAACGGGCAGCTTTAGAGATAGCCATCCCGGACAATACATATAAGCACTTACTAATATTCCGAAAAATAGGGTACAAAAGTGTAATATAGAATTACGCAGCATGTGTGATGAGCAAAAAAAATAACCGAATAATTTTTATGAGCTTTGCTGATGATGAAGCTCCCCTTAGTTGGTTGAATTTTTATTTCAATTATTTTGGGCATGACAAGCATTAAACATGTTGTATGTTATAATATTATAGTAATATTTTATGTTGTAATGCTTATATTGTATGATATAATATGTTATCTATTGTAATATTTAATTGTATGTTGCATATTGTAATATTTATTGGTACGTTATTCACTATAATATTTACATTATCTACAATAATATTTAGTTGAATGTTGTACTATTATTATATATAATATTATATTTTATATTGTAATATTGATATATTGAAATAGTGCGGGATGATGCTATATTGTGTATTATATTTCAAAAATATTGCTTGAATATTAAAATTGCGTTAATCTTAATTTGTTATATTTTTTGTGTTGTTATATATGTTTTAATTGTGATCGTTAAATTGTTCTATTTATTATGACTAAATATATTAGCGGTTTATTTAATTTATATATTTGTAGTTAAATGAATCTTTAGAGTAGTAGCGATGATGAAGATCATGATAGTGAAGAAAAATTGGCAGCATTTTTTTAGTAGGCAAGTCAGCCAGTAAATTGGGATTATGAAAAGAACTTATCGAAACGTTCTGTCCATATATCTATACGTACTGGTAATATATTTATGTTGGAGATATTATAAAGAAATGAAACTCCTTGCTATCACCAATGAAGCTACTGACTTTTTTACAACTCTGTGGTGACTTGACAAGATTTTAATATTTAGTACCATCACGAGAAATCTCAGCTCAAGAAAAGGTTGTAATATTTTTAATTATTTGTACGCATAACGTTGGAAATAGATTATGTTAGGACATCTTTAATCATTCCGGCGCAACAATTTATAGACATTGTCATAAAGTGTTGCAGTCGGTCATGAGATTAGCTGCAGATCTTATAAAACCTCATTTTGGAGATAATGAAGGCGTTGGATTTCACAAACTACAAAACTCTCAGTATCTCTCATGGTTTCAAGTAAATGATCAATCTTAATTTCAACTCAAGTAAATTGAACTTCTTATGCTGATATTGAACATTTTATTTAAATAGGATTGTATTAGAACTATTGATGGTACAAATATCAAAGCAAGACTACCGATAGGATAGATAACAGCTTATGTTGTATATAAAGACTACGCCACTCAGAATGTTCTAACGGTATGTGATTTTAATATGTCTTTCACATTTGTATGGGTCAGATGGGAAGGATCAGCTTATGACGCACGTATACTTACTGAAGCAATCAATACACCTGTGTTAAATTTTTCTCAGCCTTCCGGCGATAAATATTATTTTGATAGATGTAGGCTATAGACACACACAATTATACATGGGTCCTTACAAAGGACGAAATGTAATATATCACCTTGAGGATTTTCGCCGTGCAAATACATCTGAAATACGAGCACCAAGAGGTATGAAGGAAAAGTTTAACTACATGCATTCTTCGTGTCGAAATATCATTGAGTGTAGTTTTGGCATATGTAAGGCTCGTTTTACAATATTAGAAAATATATCAAGATATTTAATAAAAGTCCAGTGTGATATTGTAATTGCTACCATGGCGATACACAATTATATCAGAAATAAAGGTGTCGCGGATGATGCATTTTTTAGGGTTGAGACTTACGTTCCATCAATAGTTGAAGAATCTTCGACTACATCTAACGTTCAACCTGAAGACAATGCTAACCAGGGAGATTGAGAGTGGATCACGCGCCATTATCAATTACAAATAAAAAATACATATACAGTAATTATGAATATTATGATTGTATTTATTGCTATGTATGATTGATGAATTGTTAACTGTATGACTATATTATATTTAATTAAAAATTTACTTAAAATTACTAATATATTACTATATTTTTTTCATTTCCTCGAATTTATTAATTAATAATTAATAATTATTATATTAAATAATAGTATATTTTATATATTTATAAGTACTTTAAATATATTATTACAAAATTTATAATAATAAAATATTTATTAATATTATTATTAAAACAGTAAATAAAAATATTTTTAAATATGTATAAAATTAATTTTCAAAAATATTTGAAAATAAAGTTAAAACTTTAGTAATATATCGTTTATTATATACTTAAGAGCATTTTAGTCATTATATATTTCATTTACTTATAAGTACAAAATTAGCGAAATATATTTTCAATTTTTTTATACGAAAAAGCTTTAAACAATAAAATTTATCCAAACAGAATAAAAAAGAAAAGTTTTCTAATCAAAACTTCAACAGCCGTTTTTCTTAACAAAAACATATAAATAGCAATTTTCGTTCAAAAATTCTAAATTTAAAACTTAATCAAATATGGCATAAGATTGGAGGGTATTGGGTGGAAGTCTCATGTTCCCGGTGTCTGCTTTTACTTCTCTTTCACTACTATCTACCTAACATAAACAAAAGAATATGAATTTCTGACGAAGTCGGCCCTTTTTAGCAGTACATACCATATAAGCTCATTTGCTCACAGTACTTATAAAACGATTGTTTACAAGTATGTCTTCATGACAAATCAAGACCAATATTATACAAACTAATATGTTTATATTCCTGCTTGGAGCTCTGTATCTCATGGGATAGGACATAATTTCAAATTAGTAAAGGTGATACAGAACATTCCCATTGTAGGTCCATGTTAGCAACTTTTAAACAATAACAAAATAAACTCATATTACGGAGGAGTAAAGAAGAGTTAAGCAAAAAATAATGGTCTGGAATGAAATCATGACGGAGTGTTTGGAAGTGTTTTTGAAATAAAACTTTTCTGAAAAGATCTTATTATATAGAATATTTCTATACTTTCTAAAATTTTAATTAAATTCTCTAAATATTTATAAATGGTGTATTATAAAACGTAAACTGAAAAATGAAAAAGTAGTTTTTTTGGAAAGCTTTGGCAAATAGCCCAGATTAAATACAAGTAAATTTAATCCCACTAAGCCCAATTCTCTTCAAAACCTCAAGGTCCAATTTAATAACAGTGACATGCTAAAAGAGAACATAATAATTCAACTATTAAGATAAAACAAAGTCTGATATTTACATACTATTGGTAACCTAATACAACTTTAAATTTATTATATAACTCTAAAATAAAAAAAAGGGAACAAATCCAATACAAATACAACGCAATAACAAAGTTAGTACATGTCTACTAAATATCAAACCATCTGTGACTTTGGGTTCGCTCAACTCCTAGTTGTCTCTAAAAATTCTACGGAGGCCAAAGAAAGAAGTAAAAATGAGCCCGATTTATTGTCAAATAAAGGTGACAATAAAAAACGTAATAGTTATATCCTATCTCTCTATATGCAATAGATCAAACGATTTAAAAGAGCCAATATTACAAAGTGATACATCACCTAATATTGATTCGATTCTTAATAGAAGAGATACAATAAGAATGAGATATAAAAATACAACAATTTAGTTCTTATTAAGTAATTTAGTGTTATATATGCAAGTTCTAAAATTCTTATATAGGGTGCATTGAGGCATAAGAATAATCCTATATAAGATAAAATAAGCACTAAACAGTAAAAAATGGTGAAATAAAGTAATACCAAGAATGATATACACACATATGAACTAAGCACTATATATATATATATATATATATATATATATATATATATATACATAAAGCACATCAGATTAAATGAACGACTGTGACACAGACACTTATCAATGAAAGGGTCATTCACTTCTTATTGCCTCGCCATGCGTGGTTCTTTGTTTCTTCTTTCTTTCCTTCTCTGCTTCTATGTCGCGGTGCTCGATCACCTCCCAACCCGAGCGAGCAGCAATGCCAGTTCTGGTGGCGAGCTTGAATTTTTTTTCTCTCTTCTTTCCTTCCTTCTTTTCTTCTCCAAGTCTCGAGCGCGCTCCCGAGCGATCTGCTTCTCCGCAGCGAAGACTCGATTCTTCATCTCTCTCTGTCTCATTCTTTCACTCTTTTTGTTACTCTATTTGATATTCCAGTGAGCTCACCGAGATTTTCTTTTGGAATTTGTAAATTTCGGCAAGCTCTCACCGAGAATTTATATTAAAATTTTTTAAGAAACTGTGATTTTTGGAAAAAAATGAAGCAATAGAGCACAAAGATTATGTTTCGAATTTTCTTTTAGAATTTAAAAGATTTTTTGCATCTTTTTGTTGGTAAATCGAACAAAAGAATTGAGCAAGATTGTGATTCTTGTCTTGTAGATTGTCACTACTGCAGAACTTCGACTAGAGCAAGGTGGTGAATTCCAGCTCGATTTTGCTTGATTGAGACCTGTGTGTTGTGATGTGAGTGAAATGAACTTGTTTTATGTGTTTAAAATCTGATTTGTGAGAATTTTATCTGTGTTCATTGTGATTTTATAGATTGCTTGATTTCAAGATACAATTGCTTAATTTGTTGGTACTTCAAACTTGTTTTGTGGTTGGCTCATATTTTTCTTTTAATTATATAGTAATGTTGATTTTATGTGACATATTTTTTAGTTGATAGCTTGAACTAATGCAAAATTATGCGAAGCAGCATTCCATTTTTTGTTGCAATAATGTTGGTATTATTTTGGGGAGTTGGCTTTCTGGTAAAACTAGGGGCCCATTTTATTTAGTGCAATTACTAAAGTCTGTCCTTTGTATATCTCTATGGTGGTAATGGGACGATCTCTTTGAGATTGGTGAAGTTTTGAAGATGAATTTTGGGATTTAATAGGAAGTACTCTAGGATAATATCCTTAGTTCTTTCTTTTCAGCATTTTAAAGGTTTGCTTTTGGTTCACGTTGATTGAAAACTAAAGATCTTCCTCTGCTATAAGCTGGGACTGTCTGTGCTATTTACAACATCTAGTAGCACCTCTTGGATCCATCTACATTACTAAGAAACAGAACAACATCCAACACTCATCCATCAACAATTTCTTTCCATTATCAGTGTTGATCCTATTTGATAAATATAGACTTGAAAACAAAACAGAACAAATTAAACCAACACAAAATAAGAAAAGTAACCAAATACACCAAATCAACCAATAGTAACACTATGGTCGTTCGTAAATTGAGACCCAATTTTAACCAAGCCAACCTAAATTTCGAACACGATAAAATTTCGGAATAAAATTTTTCTAACAAGTTACAAACTAAAGCAAAATCATTAACAAATTCGAGAGATCATATTTAGGCGTCGTCGCTTGAGGCCATGATCCGATTTCGTCATCGTCTGGGCTCGGAAGAGAAGACTAGCAAATTGGAGGACGAGTATATCTGCTCTGTCGGAGACAAGATTTTTCTGCTCTGTAGATCTAAGATGAGGAGACCGGCTCAGCATGGTTGAAAAGAGTAGATCGAAGATCGAAGGACCAGCTTATCGAAGACTCGTCAAGATCGATGACGTGTCAGTCGACTCAACAAAGTTGAAGACGAGCATCTCCAACAGATCGGACAACGAGCTTTCTCTGCTCTACAAGGTTGAAGACGAAGCTGATCGGGAGACGAGTGGATTTGCTCTACGAGAGAGAGAAGAAAACTTTCTCATCGGGAGAGAGAAATGCCGAGCCAACGCATGAGCGACTAGCTTTTGATCTGCCCTGCTCAACACGCGCGTTCATGCCCACATAGAATCACAACCGTTAATTTAATCTCATTTGCCTCTAGAGATGTGATGTGCCAACATTCCATCTATAGATAACTATGCTTCTGCAATAACTATAAGAGTATGTTTGAAAGATGACAAAGTTAAGACAATATATATGCTTTGAATTTTTTTATTTATGTCATCATGATTAAGAAACTAGATAAAAGTTCATTTGTGATCCTATTAAGCTAAAATTCTTATTTATAATTCTTCATATCCAACAGAGGGTATTTCTTTTGAAGCTTTTTATCGATAGAATCGAACTAATATGGACCAATGTGGCCCTAAAAAATGATGTGCTCTAATAATAGGATAGAAGCACATGACATTCTTAAAAGTACATGGTACTTCAATCTCCACCGTTGGATTAAAAAACTATGAGTTGAAAAAATATTGATAAAATTTCAGCTCAATCAGAATACAAACCAACATCCATCGAAACTTTTGATCAAAATGACATAAAATGTTAAATTTGACGAAAGATATATTTTTCGTTTTTATGTCACTTTGATTAAGAATTCCGATGGAGGTCGATTCGTATTCTGATTGAGCTGAAATTTTATGAATATATTTTCAACTCATGGTTCTTCATATCAAACGGTAAATATTGGATTTGGATGTGTCGCCGCCACTTTTGACCGGCATGTGCATCATGTGCTTCTAAAGATATCATGTGCATCTATCCTATCCCATATATATATATATATATGTTATGACACATTGGTGCACATCAGTTTGATTCTATCGGTACAAAATTCCAAAATAATCTCTATCATTAGATATAAAGAACTATAAGTTGATAATATATTGACAAAATTTCAACTTAATTAGATTGCGAATCAACTTTCATCTAATTTTTTGATCAAGATGACAAAAATAAGACAATATATGTTTTGGATTTTTTAATCAACATAACAAAAGTAAGACAATGTATATTTTTTGGATTTTTTCATTTTTGTCATATTAATCAAGAAGTTGGATAAAGATTGATTTATAATCTGATTGAGCTGAAATTTGGTCAACGTATTTTTCAATTCATATTTGTTAATATTCAACGGTGAAGATCACATTTGAATCTTTGTATTGGTGGAATCGTACGATTTGCGCCGATGCGTCCCTAAGGTACGATCTGCCTCTATCCCCACTTATATATATATATATATATACATATATATATACACACACACAAGGGATATGGGCACTCTAACCGCTATGCACGCTCCAGTGCACTCCACTATCGTTTGTGATCGTGGATACCTCCAAAAATAATATTTTGAATTAGATATGAAGAAGTATGAGTCGGTAAAATACTGACCAAATTTTATCTATATCGAACTACGAATCAATCTCCATCCGGCCACTTGATTATGGTGGCACAAATAGTAACAATTAACAATGTATATATATATATATTTTCATTTTTAGTCATTTTGATCAAGTGGCCGGATGGAGGTCGATTCGTTATCTGATTGATATGAAACTTTTTCAACATATTATCGAATCATGTTTGTTCACATATAATGGTAATGATAGAGATCAAATTCATCGGATTTTATAATTTACGTAAACACTGTTGAAGGATATATTGACTGTTTGCTCTTTTCTTTCTCTTCTCATTCTCCTCCTCTTCTTCATAAGCACTTTTCGGGAGCTCTCTCCCTCGCCACTACTTAAATTTTTCCCCTTGACTTCTCTGTCCTCAATTCCTTATTAAAATTTTGAGTTTTGCAGCCATTAGTTCCAATCCTACCTTTTCTCTACCTCAGCAAGAAGCTTCATCCTCACAGCCATACTCACGAGTCCCGACCCCTCTCTCACTCTTCATCCGTCATTTTTCCTCCGGCCTTTTTCTTCTTTCAACTTCTCGCGATGTCATTCAACCTTCTTCTCCTTTCAATTTCTCGCTGGCGCTGTTCATTTTCCAGCCACACCAACTAATCAAAATCTAAAAACTGTTATGTTCTCTTCTCCTCCTTATTCTATTTCTTCTCCCGTTATGAATTTTACCGCCTTGCTTTTTCTTCTTTCCCCTCCACCACTGCCGATAATGCCATTTAAGATGGGAACAGAAGTAAAGGGTTCTTTTTTTTTCTTCTTAAAGGTTTGATTTTTGTGATTGGGAACTATTATTACATATGTTATGTACTATTTTGTGGAACTATTAGTGGCTTGAATTTTTATTTGAATTGGAAGAAAGTCTAGCCATTTATATTCTTTTGTTCATTTTGTTGTCTGTTTTGGCATTTGATATTAATTGGGATATCAAGACATGTATGGCATAATATTCTTGTAAAATTTCAAACCAACGCAGGTAAATGGTAAGTGCAAAAGTTTATGGTAAGCTTATGTTCCGTTTACGAGTGGTCATGAATCTGGTTTCGGACTAATGTCCTAGTGGATTTATTGTATCATTTACATGAGCCTGTGTTTGTGATATAACGCAAACTCTACTTTCTAGTGAGAGTCTGAGTTCATTTACACAAGTCTTATTGTAATCCATTTTATGCTCTCAAATTTCGAAGGCTTGGACAATCCTGAGCTTCTCAAGTGGTCATCTTGAAGACAGGACCCTTGTGATGAGAAGTGACAGAATGCCCTCTAAAATGGTTCATGTTAAGAAGCAATAGTGGTTCTGTATCCTATACATGTATACAAATTAGAAAGAGTTCCAATTAGGAATGTTTAAGTGAAATTTGAATGTTAAGTGTAATGTTTTTATTTAACTAGTTGTGTGTTCTGTCCTAACTGGAATGTAAATGCTTAAGTGAAATTTGAATATTTTTGTCATGAACGTTTGTAATGTGAATGCTTTTTTTCAGTGAATGGAACGTGAATTGCCAAATAGAATGTGAATGGAATCAAATGTTAATGTGGATGTCATCGACAGTGAATGGAAATGCAAACATGGAATTATATGCATCGATAGTGAATGAAAATGAATGGAATAGTGAATGTCTCTAAAGTGAGAATGTGAATGTTATTGAGAAGATGTCATCTATAGTAAATGAAATGTAATGTGAATATTTTTGGGATGCAATGCTGCACTTACATAACGTAATGTTGTATTCTTGCACAAAAATTCTGACAAAAATTTCTGTAATGTAATGTAATGTTGTCCTTCCATTCATTACAAAAATTTCATTACACAAAAATGTTTCATGACACTTTCACAATACATTCACAACACTTCACATTATATTCATATTATTTTACATTACACTTTCAACTTGCATTGTAAAGGTAATCATATTACTTCCCATTATACATTCATATTATATTTACAAAGTTTTCACAAACAATTCGGAATTACATTCTTGTAATACTGTCACACAGAAACGCATACATAATTATAAGAAAAAGCATTCTTCCAATACTTTAAACATTTCATTCATCAACTAGTTTCAACATTCATATACATATTCCAACATTTGTGGTTCTGTTTAGACATTCCTATAAGCCATTTTGAACATTTACATTCACAAAACATTCACAATACAACTTTAATGCTAAACTCATTCATATAGGATTCATCTCATTATTGAAAAGAAAAATAAAAACAGATAGCAAGTCCTTCAACATTCATGTCCACATTCCTATCTAGCAACGTACATTATTGGAGGAATTCATCTTTGTTTCTGCTTAATCATCGACTGCACAAAAAAAAAAAAAATAATTACCCTATATCCACCTTGCAGTGGGGATGAATAGCTGGTTGAATCGATGAAATTTCATGAGTTGGAACATGTAATTTCATTAATTCAACTCATCTAACTCATCCAGTTTGATGAAATTACACGTTAACAAAAGAACAAAATCGAGGATCAACAAAAATCATTGAATTTAGGAACGATCAACAAAAATTAGAGTAAATGCTATGAGTCAAACTCTTTGGATATAACTCACAACAAAATAGAGCGGTGCTCCTACTTCGCTTTCCTATCTACATTAGTACTTCATTCAAAAATCATTAGTCAAGCATCATCATTCCTAAATAAAGAACACAACAAAAATAAAAGAAAGAACTCCTTAAGAAAAAAAATCAAACCTTGACAATTGAATCATAATACTTCCCAATCACAAAAATCAAAACTTTAAGATAAAAAGAAAGAACTCTTTACTTCTGTTCTCATCATGAATGACATTGTCGGCAGCGGTGAAGGGGAAAGAAGAAAAAAACATGATGGTGAAATTGATGACAGGAGAAGGAATAGAATAAAAAGGAGAAGAGAAAATAACGGTTTTTAACCTTACTCTGACGAACTCCGGCGATGTTAGGATTTGATTTTTCTTTATACAATACAAATGGACAAGGAAGCAAGGGTAATAATTTTTTTTTGGATAAATAGTCAGTCGCGTACTCAATACTATTATTTTAGAGATGTATTATTCTTTGACACCACCTACTGGACGAATGTATCGCCATTCACTAGAGCCAACCACTATACGCAATCAATTCAGTTTGGTTGTACATCACTTTTGCATGAGACAAATGAATCTTTTCAGTAGCTTTTTGAGGCTTTACTTGGAGCTATGGGCAACCGTGCTCTATTCTCAACCATTACTGATCAATATAAAGCGATGACAGTAATTATTGCAAATTTATTTTCAAATACGCAATACAGATTTTTTTATGGCATATTTTGAAAAAGTTTGCTAACAAACTTTCACACATTTTGTTTCAAGAGTTCAAAATTCAAAACATCAAGCGACGCGATCAAAAAGTTATATTCTTAGCACCTTTGAGACGAGACAAAATGAATAGTATATCTACATATAAATTATAGGAGAACAAATGGCTCAAAAGAATATATTATATTAGAGAAAAATGGGCACTTGGATATTATTGGATATATTTTATGCAGATACTAACACTGTGGGGTGCTCCAAAGGCATGAATTGTATATAAAAGAATTTTTTTTCAACCATCAACAACTCTTCGTGAGGTTGTTCTGAAGAATCATATGTTTGCGAGGAATTATTGAAAGAGAAATAAATGAGAATTATACAAGTGAACACTTAATCTCGTTTTGTGGATAATAATACTTATCTTGAAAAGTGCAGAAAGTGTGTATACCAGAAATGTCTACAATAGGTTCAAAAAAAAATATGAAAAAGCTCAGGCCGAGTATGTCCTGATTGATGATGAAAATGGTACTGATGGCTACACGACCTACATCTACAATTTCGGATAGAAGGTTGTCATCAGTGAAAGGTGAAGTTCAATATAACCACAAAAGAAGGTAAATGCGAGTGCAGACTTTTTAAGTTTATAGGGATTCTTTATAGGCATTTTATAAACATTTTTTAGAGTCGTGATATAGAAATATCAGATCACTTTGTTGTTAAAAATTGAATGAAGAATGCTAATAAATATATAGGTCAGTACGACAATAGGTCAGTAAATGATCATAAAAATTCTGAGATATTGAGGACTCTCCAAAACATATGGTTTCAATCAATTGGTTTAAGAAGCAGCTGAAATAAATGAATGATACTAAGTACAATTGCAAGCATTACATGATGGAACACAGCAGATCAAGAAAGTGAAGGAACACCGTAGATCGAGAAAGTAAGAAAAATTAATGACCGAGATAAAACTCCAGTTGTCTATTCATGTACTATTAATGAGAAACTAGAAATCCCATTTGATGATTTTCTCAAGTTTTACTACTGAATTTTCGTATATTGCAAACTAAGGAAAGAAAAAAGGAAGAAAATACTTGCAAAGATAGTAATAGTAGAATAAAAAAAGTTTTGCCACTACAAAGATCAAAGTAAAGACACTTAAAAAATGTGCTTATTGCTACAAGCATTGTGTTAAACATGACAAACGAAATTATTCTGAAAATTCAAATAAGAAGAAAACAAGTATTGCAAACATTTACTTAGTATTTAAATTAGAACATACTAACATTAAAGAAAATTAAAGTTGAAATTGACATTTGTCACCACTTTTTTACTATAGTTATTAGAGATGAAGATGATGAAGACAAACATACGAGTGAAGATGGAGACAGTTTTGATGAAGAATTTTAACTGTTCATTTGGAGTAGAAAGATGAAGATTTCGCGACAACTTTTGTTATCTTTGTACAACTCTTTTTAGTTATATATAGTATTTATGTTAATTGTATATAAAATTGACTGTTTAACTGTTTGCAATAGAATAATTTGACTATGACTAGCTGATTGTTTGAAATCTTGACTATTTGTAATAGAACACTTTTATTATGAAAATTTGATTATTTGACTATTTGAAATTTTGACTGTTTGCAAAAGAAAAAATCGACTATGAAAATTTGGTTGGTGACTGTTTGCAATATAACAGTTTGACTATGAATATTTAATTATTTGTAATTTTGCCTTTTTGCAAGAGGACACTTTGACTATGAAAATTTGATTATTTGACTGTTTGAAATTTTTACTGTTTGTAAAAGAAAAAGTCGACTATGAAAATTGGTTGGTGACTGTTTGTAATATAACAGTTTCACTATAAATATTTGACTGTTTGTAACCTTTATTTTTTGCAATAGAATAGTTTGATTATGTAAATTTGATTGCTTGATTGTTTGAATACTTGACTGTTTAAGTGCTTTGACTTCTTGATTATTTGACAAACCATAACATTGTAATACTTTATTTGACTATTTCACTGTTTGACTACGTAAATTTGACTGCTTGACTATTTGATTGCTTTGACCGCTTGACTGTTTGACCAATCATAACACTGTAATACTTTATTTCACTGTTTGATACCATTACATGCCCAATACTTTATTGCAATACTTAATTTGACATTGTAAATAATCCCACTCATAAAAAGTTCACATGTATACTTGTTTGACACAAGGACAGCATCACATTCATGAAATGTTCTTCATTTCAATACTTGTTTAACACAAGGACATTATCACATTCATAAAAAGTTCACATTGCATTCCATTAACTATTGATGACAATCATAGTCCATTCTTCGTTCACTGTCGATCATTCAATACAAAATGCACTCACTGTCAATGCATTCCATATAATGCATTCACTCTCAATGGCATTGACATTCCATTCACTGTTTGCATTTCCATTCGTTATCAATGACATTGACATTCCATTCAGTGACATTCACATTTACTATCGATGACATTCACATTCCATTCACTTTAATTCACATTCGCATTCCACTTAGACATTCACATTCTATTCACAAGAAAAGAACATTCACATTATAAATGTTAATGACAAAAAAATTCCTATTTCACTTGAACAATCACAGTCTAGTCAGGATAAAATACAACACCACTTAAACAAAAGTGGTTTCCAGTTAACAACAATGCATTTCACTTATTCCATGCATATAGGACAAAGAACCATTACTACTCAACCTAAAAAGGAAGTCCTCAAAAAATTTGCCTAAAACTGCCGAGTCAGCAAATTTGTTTGAGCAGCACTGATCGAGCTAATCTTGGAGCTCACATCTGCATCGAGCAATCATAAAAAACAAAATTAAACCAAAAAAAATGTCGAAGCTCATGTCTACATTCAGCAATTATATCCTCCTTCCTGTCTTCCTGGTTGCATTCGGCAATCAACACCTATTGGCCGCTCATGTCGGAGCTGTATAAAGAAAAGAGGAAGTAAGAAGAAAGACATCGTCTGAATCTAATAAGTTAAAAAAATGTTTGTTATGCATACAGAGAAATTCGTACCATCAAGTCCATCTAATAAAAAAAAATCCTCCATAATGGCTCTGTTTTACTCGTCGAGCTCACCTCCGGCAACCAACAATAACATCAACAATAACAAAAAAACAGTCATAATTGCTGCCATAATATCAACAATAACACAATCATAATTGCGTAATTGCCACCTACAAACAACAATAACAATAACACAATCATAATTGTTTCAAAAACTTCCCAGAGCATTCTTCCCACTATCTACAACAACAAGTGAAACAAAGTTAAACAAATTAAGGCAGAAACAAAGTAGAAAATGGATAACATACTACAAACTTTTTTTCGGTAATCATCTGTTTAGAAATTCCTCTTCGAGCTCACCTCTAGTATAATTACCACCTGCAAACAACAACAACAACACAATCATTAAATAGAATTATCTCTAATCAAATAACTAAAAAAACACAATAGATGAAAATTCTGTTTAATTTAGTACTCAACATCTGTAATAAAAAATATAAATATAAAAATCAGCAGAGAGGTGGTGACAAATGTTGGGGCATTTGGACGGTGGCAATTGATGAAATTGAGAATAGTAGAAGGCATAAGAGAAGGAGGAGAAGAGAAATTAAGATAAAAGAGAGTATTCACCTACGTCAACCGCGACCGAAGTTTCTTACCAAGCAAGCTGAGGGTAAGATAAAGGCGGCAATTTAAGAAATTAATGATGGCAAAAGGCGTAGAAGGTGGAGGAGAAGAAAAATTAAGGAATTATGTCATCCAACTACGATCCTCGGCCGGCAATCAAAAGCTCCGACCAAGGTAGAAAGATGGTAAGGTTTAGAGCTTATGGTCGAGGGAGACTCAAATTTTCAGAGACATTTGAAAGAGGGACAAAGCAGTCGGAGAAATCAAAGCAGCGACAAGGAAGAGAAATATGGCTGGCCAGGAGCGAGAAACTTCGCTACATGAGGAAGAAGGCAACAAAAGAGAAGAAAATGAGAAACATGAGCGGAAATCACTAAATTGGCTACGCTATAGTACTTACGTAAGTTCTCATTTTGCTGCTAGAGAGCGTGTGGTTTCTGGCCGTTGGATCAACGAACGGCCAGAAAATGATGTGCATGGATGTGCATCAACTCACGATGTATGTGTATCCAATTCTATATATATATCTTAGGTTTTCCTGTAAGATTAACTCAAGAGGGGAGGGGTGAATTAAGTTAGTCAATAAAAATTTTCGTGAAGTTTAGTTATCTTACGGACAGCAGGCTTACAGCCGGCTGCGTCAATTCTGTAACCTGCAGACAGAGAGAGTTAGAGAGTTTGCTGACTTATGTAAAGAGGGCAGTACTTAAGATATTTAACGTGGTTCGACAAAACCCCTTTGCCTACATCCACGGTCGCTCTATCATCAGAGCCAAAGCTTCACTAAACCTTTAATAAGCTACATATACACCAAGAGCAAAGTTCTTCACCAAGCACACTTACTCTTACCGGGTTTCTTCGCCAAGACAACCCCTAGCAGCCTACTGGACACACCTGTCCCTCTGGCTGATATGCTAGCTCTATTACAAGGTCTAAGAACTTTCACCAAGCTTGACCTGAGCTTCCCTTCCCTGTGCCCGCGGCACCACCTTCACAAAGTTAGTAATGGGTTACAAGAAAATAAACAGAAATTGAGCACAGGTTCTATCTAATGAGGTTATGTGTTCATGAAGTGTTTCTAATGAGATGATCAGAGAGGTTGCTGAGAAAGATTTCTTCAGTGTGATCAGCAGCAAAATTTGTTGTTTGTGCAGAGTAGTAGAGTTCTTGTGTGTCTCTGTTTTGCTTATGTTCTCTCTGCAGTTTCTTTGTTGCTCTGTCTCCCTTCTTATAGTGTTTCGTCTCTGTGCAGGAACCGTTGAAGAACGTTGCTGTTGGCGCTCTTTTTCATTGGTGGTTCTTCACGTCAGAGAGGGAGCAAATTTGCCCAGCGGTTAATCAACCACTTTCTTAATTGCTTTCGGTTGTCTTTTGTGCAATGTCTCCATACCATTAAATGCATTATAGAAATTTGAATTTGCCGCCAGTGATTATAAGCTTAATTTAGCTAAGTTGCTGTCTGAAACAAAGAGCTGAGTTAGCTTGTCCATATTTAATACATTGCTGGTTGACTTCTTGATTTGATTAGAGATCTTGACTTGTATGATCTTCTTTCTTCCCTTGATTATAGAGCTTTCCCTTTCTGTGAAAAAAGAAAATGAATTTTGCTCGTTGTAGATCTTCTATTTGAATTGCTTCAGTGCATTGTGAGTCCAGAGGATTTTTGAAGCAAGAAAAGTTTTGTTGCTGTTGAACCCAAAGCTTTGTTTCGAAACAGAGAAGTCTTCTTGTGCTTCAGTGATCAAGCAGCTGACTGCAATGTGACTATGGCATCCTCTGTTCCGTATGCTGTTTAATTTGTAGTAGCATAACAGTTGGCTGCATGATGGCTGTTATTGTCTGCTGTAAATAAAGTGATCTTTGTTTGTCTAATCCTGCAGAACTTGATTTCAGATTATTAGTCTAATATAAATTATAGTTCTTAATTCTTTGTTATCATCAAAATTGTCTTCATAGTTCCAACAATATATATGGTTTGGATAGTGGCACTCCATATCTTAGGGGCACTCTCGTGCACTTTGTATAATTTTTGCATCATTTTGATCAAGTAGACGTTGATTCGTGATCCGATTGAATTAAAATTTTGTGAGCATGCTATTGACTCATAGTTTATCACATCCAATGGTAGAGATTGAGTTTGGAGGTCTCTATAGCCAAAAACGGCGATAGAGTGTCTCGCTCTCTCTATATATATATATCAAACTAATCCTTTCTTCTTGATCTTAACCGTGCATTCTTCTAGCCTTTGGAGGATTGATGCATTACAGCAAATCTGATCCTGAGAATGAGGAGTATACGTCAATATATAGTTGTAGCATTGATGATACCAAGATACATCATGACATAATGAGCAAATCGACTTCAAAACATTACTGCACGAGAAAGAGAACATTTTCAAAACCTTAGACTTTACATTGACGATTCCATTCTCGTTTATAATGAAATCTGAGCAATTAAATGTTATATCAATTGTTCATACACCATACTTATAAACTTTCATATAATTTATATTATTAGTATTTATCATAATAGAAAATAAGTTGACGGGTATTACTTAATAACTATTTGATTTTATAAAATTTCATATCTATTATAATTTGGTTGTATGAAATGTAACTAATGGGTTAAATTATAATTGAAACTTTAAAATGTGTCAATTGAAAAATATAACTTGCCACACTAGAAAAAGTGTATTAGGTTTCATATTACTTATAGTGTTATATTACATCATTCACAACCCGTCCACTAATTGACTCTTTTTATAACTTTGAGGTTAAAAATCTAACCATTAGTTAAATTTAACATAAGTTGACAAATAGTTTCTATCATTATACACTCAAATTTTTTTAAAAACCAGATGTAATTCAGCCAATTTATACTGAGAGATTATGAAATAATATTCGTCAACTTATTTTCTATCATGAGTATAAAATAATAATAAATTATATAAAATTTTAGCAATATAATATATCAATATTTTAGATCATGCCTAACAATTTTGATTTTGGTATGAATACGTAGAGATATTTTTGAAATATAAGTTCTCAATATGTTTAGTTGACGTTATTGAATAACCTAGTTGATAATGCCTTTATCAACTGTTGCTATACAATCCATAAATGTATTACTAAAAAAGAAGTAAGAAAGTTTGTAAAGATACTATTTACTGGATGAAAGGCCAGTCGATAAAGTAATATATTTTTGTGCTGAGTTAACGGAATGTTTTAACGTGGGTCAATAGACAAAATAAGTAAATTAATTATATTTGAAATTTTTATATTAAAACTTACTAATGTCAATACTCTCTCTCTCTCTCTCTCTTTTGGATATATATATGCATATATATATAAGAAGTGCATTAAATAACATTAGAATAGGTTTTCCATCAATCCTTTCATATATTTCTATGCTCTCTAGGGTGTTTAGCTTCAGTGGAAGGGTCAATTCCAACTCCATATGCTTTTAATATCTTCCATTTTTTCCTATTACAATCTACCATTATCTTCTTTTAAAACATGTTCTATATATCCATATATATAATAGTTATTCAAGTATGTTGTAGCACTGCACCACTACTGATCTTAAGACTTTCAGAAAGTTTTACCCTATTTACACACTGGTGCTAGACCAGAGCTATATATCTTATTTTGCTGTTATATACATGAAAAAGAAAATTTTAACTTATTAAATGAAATAATAAACAATTATAGTGATGTTATGGTTTGAAGATGGATTGCTTGATTCGAGAAGTCTCTTGCCATCCAAGCTATGTGTAAGAGAAGAGAAGGAAAAGAGCGAGACAACCACCCTTCCACCCTCTTTCTTTTGAGCAGTGAAAGGGTCGAGTTAACATAGAAACACCCTACCATGACTTACGAAGATACATCGAAAAGCTGCAAAGATTACAATGGCGTCCCAGGAATCAATTGCCCGTGAGCAACAACAACAAACTCCAACTGGCGCAAACTGCACCTCAATGCATTAGAAAAGAGACCCATGCCCATGGCGTAGGGTAAAAGTTAGATGTGGCTCATATGAATAATATTTAATTAGTTTAATAAATGCTAAATCCTATTGGAAGTTGGAGAATTCCTATTGGAAGTTTAAGAGTTATAATTCTTTTGGAATTTTAAAAGTCATATAATATCCATTGTTATGATTGATGGGTAATGAGTATATTTAGGAATTTGAGGAGTTAGTATTATATCCATTATGATGGTTAATGGATAATCAATGTAATTCTTATAAAATGAGAATCTTGATCCTCTCTCTTCTCCTAAAAAAAGAAAGAAAGAATTCTAGATCTAAAGTTTCCATCACCTAAAGTTCTCTTTAGAATTAAAAGAATATTAAGAGAGAGAAATCAAACTCTCAAAAAGGCAAATAATTGATTGAAGATATGTGTAATGAATCAAGATATATTTACTTTCCCTAGTTTATGTGTTTATTGTACAAATCACTGCATTTTTAGATGTTGAAATTATGAATTATGTAAGCTGGATATTAAATAGAATTAAGAAAATTATTATAAACCAACAATTTTCATTAAAGATTGTATTATCTCTTGATTATGAAATCTTAAAATTAAGTGTTTGGGATGTTATGTTTTCTGCTATGTTATTATAAATTTTGATGACTACTTGAATGCTTATAACTGTTTCAAAGCATTCTCATTATTTGATTTTTACATTAAGGTTTGCAAGCCACCAAATAGCCAAATTTTTAAGTTTTTTTCTATAATTTAAATTTACATTATGATGATTTGTTAGTTACCAAAGTAGCCAAATCTTAGATTTTGTAAATTTCAAATTATAGAGTTCGTATATCAATTTGAGTTCACGTGATGATGGTTTGTTAGTCACCAAGGTGTTCAAATTTTAAGTTCTTGTGATTTTCAAATTATGTAATTTATATATTCAGTTATCTATAAGTGTGTTATGCTTATAATAGAGATGATATTATATTAAAGATTTTATTTTATTATGAATAATTAAAATTTATAATTATAAGATATTTAGATTCGCCTAAAGGTGATTAGTAGTTCTTATAATTTATTAATATGATGTGATGCTTTATATATTTTATTAGATTTGTTTATTATATGCAAAGATAATAAACATGTCTAATTTGAATATACTTAATTATCAAATTAAGTTAAAATCTAATTTTAGCATCATTATGGTTTGTGCTTGTATGTTGTTGTTTCATTCAAGCGAGAACTACGATATACATTTATTGCGTATTTGAACTGTTTGAATCTGATTTGTATTTATGCTTGAAATCAAAGTATTACTTTATGAACATTTATTAATTTTGCAGCATTTATCCATATCTTTTTGCATTCGCATGCTATTTCTGTATCGCTATTTAACGGACTTAATTTTTCTGATTATTGTGAACAAGTTCAGTTTTACTTAGGTGTACTAGATCTTGATTTAGCACTCTTAATAGAGAAATCCGCTGCTTTTATTGATAATATTATCGATGAAGAGATAATTTTCGTAATGTTTTGTGAAAGATCTACAGATTAAGCTTAATATTTATAGGAATGACTATTGCAAAGAGTAAGAATTTATGGAGGTATAGAAGAGCATTTTCAAATAGCTGATAAGTTACTGTTAGGACATGTATGAGTACGTTGACCATCATGAAATCTGATTGTTCTCGTACAGTATATGATCATGTTATTTAAACGTCAATATTGTCACAAGATTAAAGTCTTTGGGAATAAATGTAGATAAAAACGTTTTTGTAAGTTTATTGGTTCATTTCCTCCTGAATGTGTACCATTTCAAATAAACTATAATACTATAAAGGACAAACGGAATGTGAATAAATTGCATAATATGCTTGTATAAGAGGAGACAAGATTTAAGAATTTAGAAACTCATTCGTTCATTTCATTAAGCATAAAGAAGATAGAAAGAAAGCCGCGAAAGGACGACTTAAGACAAATGAGTCGTCTAATTTATTCCATAAGAATAAACATAAAAATGACAAGTGTTGGTTTTGTAAGAAACTTGGACACTATCAGAAAAATTATCTGAAACGTAATGCTTGATTCAAAAAAAAATAATCATTATGTTTTGTATATTTCGAATCAAATTTAACTAAAATTATTTATAATACGTAGTGGATTGATTCTAGTTGTACCACTCACCTTTCAAATACGATGCAGAGATTCATTATGATCCGAATCATAAATCTAAGTGAAAATTTCATTTTCATAGGAAATTGAGTCAAAGCTTATGTTGAAGCTATTGGAACTTATCTTTTGATTGTAGACACCGGATATCAATTGGATTTTATTGAAACTCTTTACGTACCTTCTAGTTTCCGGAACTTGATATTTTTGTCAAAGCATGACATATATGGATGCGCTTTCAAGTTTGGGAAAGAATATTTTAGTTTATTTAAACAAAACCATATTATTGATTTTGGTGTTCTATATAATGTGTCATACAAGTTGAAACTTGGTAACTCATTTGTTGAATCACTTTTAATCTTGTATCATGATGTTGGCATTAGACGTGGTGAAAAAATAATTGTTCAGCTTACTTGTGTTATAAACGTTTTTGTCACATATTCAAACCAATATTAGAAAAATTGGTAAATAATGAAATTATTCCAAATTTGAATTTTATTGATGTTGTTATGTGTATAGATTGGATTAAAGAAAAATAAACCATTCACAATAACAAATGAGCCACAAGAAGTATACAGCTTTTTGAGACTATACACATTGATATTTGTGAACCATTTGATCTTTCATCTTTAGTAAAAAAAATATTTTATCATCTTTATTAATAATTTTTCACATTATAGTTATGTCTATCTGTTACATGAAAAATTTTAAAAAATAAATGCGTTAAAGGTATTTATTACTAAAGCTGAAATACAGTTAGACAGAAAAGTAAAAATTATCGGATCTGATAATGGTGGTAAATATTATAAAAATATGATAAAATATGACAGTGTACGAGTCTATTTGCTAAATTACTTAAAATACATAGTATATGTAGTCAATATACATTGCCAGGTACACCGCAATAAAGTAGTGTTGCGGAAAAATAATCATACTTTAATATTTGCAAGGCACTAAAGATTATATTCTTACTTAACAATGATCTAGCAATTTGAAAGTTGTCAGATTTTCAAATTTAGACTTTACTGAATCTGTCGATAATAAAAGTTTACATTCGGATATGTGTTCTTTTAGTTTAAGGAGCAATATTATGAAATGAGCAAATAGTAATTTAAGTTAAATTTGTTTGTCATTACTACTTCAACGATGTAAGCTGAATTTGTGACATGCTTTGAGGGCATAATTTAAACTAATTGGATATAGAACTTTATTTCAGGGCTTGAAATTGTTGACATTATTGTCAAGCTGTTAAAAATTTATTGTGATAATTCTGCAGCAATGTTCTTCTATCTAAAACAGCAAATACTTTAAGGGTGCTAAGTTTATGAAATTGAAATATCTTGCATCTAAATAAGTTTAAAAATAAAGAGTGTCAATTAAGCATATTAACATAAATCTTATGATTACGGATCCATTACCTAAAGGATTACCCCAAAAATATTTACAGAGCATGTCGAAAGAATGAGTATTCTTGAAATTTTTTATGTTTATAATATTTGACACTCGAGTTCGTTGATATATTGATTCTATTGTATCCTATTTCTATTGGTATATAATTGAATATGTGAAGACTAATAGTATTTATCTTCTATAAAATTATTATATGTACCATTATTGTTTTTTCTATTTATCAATCATGTTAAGTTTAAAACTAACTTATGGTGCACTGAAGGAACTATGTTGAGTTAATAATGTAGAACATGATAGTTTTTACTTTGATATTATAATGCAATCAATAAAAGAAAAGATTTAGTTTTTATAATTTGCACATTATATTTTTATTAAATTATAAAGTTAAATTTAACACATGAGTGAGAATATTAGATGTGGTTCATTTGTCAAAATTTAATTGATTTGATAAAAATTAAGTTTGCTAAATTATATTGGATGTTCGAGAGTTCCTATTGGAATTTTAAGAGTTATATTTCCGTTGGAATTTTAAGAGTCATATAATATTCATTGTTATGATTGTTGGGTAATGAATATATTTGAAAATTTAATGAATTATATATTATATCCATTATGATGATTAATGAATAATTAATATAATCTTTGTAAAATGAAAATCTTGGTCCTCCTGAACACAGCCGCCATTTCTTCTTCAAGCCACAATCGGCTCTCTAGAACGCTCTGGTTACGGGACATAAACACCGCGCGACCTAACCCCCCACTGAACCACCAACCGTGCACGTCCTACACTCATGTCAACTGGTGAACCGTCTACGAATATAATCTAGTTTCCTCTAAAATTCCAGTTCAGTCTTCTCACATGGACAACCTTCATCTCGTCCACGCTCACTGACAGCTCCGATTATATACGTAGACCAGATTCCAGTTCAGTCTTCTCACATGGACAACCTTCATCTCATCCCGTCCATCTGATCACTATGTCATGCTCCCTTCTGCCGTCTCCAAAAGGGGCCTTGGTCGTGTACATGCTGTGTCCAACAACCTTCTCTCTTCTGCCAATCATGGCAAAGTTTGCCACGCAAACTGTGTCCTCGAATTTCTTAATGTAATCCTTACAGGCATCGCCCAGAAGGAGAGCAAATTCGGCATCTGTGATGATGAAGACCTAGAAATCTTCAATCGGCTCCTGTGAACAAGGGTGTACTTGGCACCTGATACGTTCCAGTGGAGGTCGAGGACAATATCCCCGGAGACGAAAGAGCAGCTGTCACGCATCCTTTTAAGAAGCCTGGTGTTGGCGATGTCATCAACAGCAATTGAGAGGGCAGGTCCAGCAAGGGCGGTAGACAAGGTGATACGGATGAAGACTTGCTTGCCGGAGGAAAGAAGGCTACGGTAGACTGAGGCGACAGTGCTCTGCCGACTGCTCCGCTGCAGGAAGTGTCGGAGACCTTGACGGGTGCTCGCTGAAGCAGGAAGCAAAGTCTCTCATGGGAAGGAAGGAAAGAGAAGTTCTGCAAAGTAACAAACATTCCTTCCTTTAATCCCTTCTATTTCTCTATTCTAAAGTGACCCTCTGCTTTGCTGCTGGAAATGGGAAGAAGAGGGAAAGCAAGAACAAGAAAAGCTGGAAACTTGATATTCAATTGTTGCTGTCCTTCTTCTTGCCCGACACAATACACTACAGTTTTTTTGCACGGTTTAAATTGCTACTGCAGTTTTTAATGGTATCAACGAAATGAGGGAAGAGGAACAACTAAAAGAAGAGTTTTCATAAATGCAGCAGTTGCGAGAATCTTCGATATATAAAAACACATTCATGAAGATAGTTTATACCTTTATCTAAAAGAAAAATGAAAGATCACTGGAAAAGATACTATGTTAATGTTTGACCTATAATATTCAGGAAGGTACAGTTCAACTCCAACTTCCTACTTTATTATTGATTCGTTCTAAGAGAGAAACAAACAAAACCACTGTAGAGGATAGTAAGCTTGTCAGTTCCTTTAGCATAAGCACGGCCTATTCCTAGTCAACTCCTTTGGATTCCTTGTCGTAGCTTCGGCATTCAACTACTTTTTAAAAAGGCGAAATAATGACAAAAAAAACAATAGAATATATCCGTGTGCTACAGAAAATTATCTTTTAGTAATGATTATTAAAATTTCGATTTTAAATTTTATAATTTTATATTTTTATATCAATTAAACGATTATACTTGACACAAAATTTTGATCTTACTTCCGATCTTTAAAATTCAGATCTTATTCACAAAATTTTTAATATTTCGATCTTATTTGCAACTTTATGATTTCAGTTTATAAGAAATTCTTTTAGATCAGAAAAACTCTCGAAAATTTTGAGTGAAGCTAGAATAGATAAAAAAGATCTATTTTTCATTTGTGGAGGATGTAATAGTGTTTGATTTATTTTGTGGGGGTTCGTTATAGAAGTAAGAAATTATTTTATGCGTGATGTTTTGGATTATATTATTCTCTTTATTTTGAGGCGATAAAGATAATCACTTATCACCTAATTGATTGATTATATAAAAAGTTAGATTTTTTAAATATGGGTATAACTATATAAGTATGCATTATAAAATAATGATATAGTGTATAAATAGGTTGTGATAATAAACTAAATAAAATATAAAAAATTCTTAATATATAGTCTATCTAAACCACAAATATGAATATTGCTAATTTTTACAATAAGATTAAATATAAAAAAATTATGTTTTAAATTTTTAGCAATTTTAATAAATATTAATTAAAATTTTCAAAGCATTAAATAATTTCAAAAAAAATTACCGATAAATAAAATTTTGTAATCTTACTTTCCGATGTTACGATCCTGCGCAACCGAAACGATCCTATATAAAATTCCGATCTTAACAACCTTACTACTAGCTGTTCTCTCTATGATATAGTCCAGCTGAAGTGTGAATCTCAGTCTTTTATTTCTGCCTCCCTTACCCTATCATATACTAAGACATTACTAATGGCCATCACTAAACTATTGTGAAGTTTTCTTATACTAACAGCAGCCATGTTCACCCTCATTTTTCAACATTTTTCTGTGCAGTTTGGGTTTGTATCCAAGCTGGATTTCTCACCCAATATTAGCAACAAAGCATTTCCACAAAGTTCACACCCATTGCATCTATATACTATTCACGGATAGTACATGTGCTAGGAAGCAAAGATATACTGATAAAGGCCATGACAGTGCTAAAACGGCTAATGGTGTAAAACAACAAGTAGTAACTAGAATTTAGTAGAGTATATGATTTGACTGAAAGCAGGACCTCAAGATATTCAATAAATTACACAATTACTTGTTATACATTGTAAAATTAGTGAGAGTTTAATCTTTTAACTCCAGAAGCATAAAGAAATAAGCTGTAAGCATTACAACAATACCTGGCCCTCTAAATTTGGTAAAATTGCAGTTACAGCTATCCAATATCCCTTGCAGTTTTAGATATTGGAACTGACCATCTCCCCAAATGTGCTGTGTAATTTACACATCTAACGACACCTCTTCTTGTTGGACCGTCAGGGAAATCCAGAACACTGATGCTGCCAGCATCAAGGTTGAAACATCCTGACCACCCTTTTGTAAGTTTGAGACACTGATATATGAGGGCAATGTGAACTGCAGGATGCGCAACTACAACAACATTTCTTTCAGGCTCTTCTGATTCTACAGATAATTCTTCTAATAGGGACTTCCAAGCATTCGTTGCTTGATTCCAGAACCTAGTTATCACACCATTGCCGATATCATCCAATTTTTCTGAATTAGAAAATGAAGTAGCTGTCGGGATCTGGTACCAAAGAAAGGGATTAGTATGACATTCAGCAAGGTTTCAATCACAAGGCTGCAGAACTTAATAGTGAATATTTCCCAAGCTTTCTAAGACCAACATAAAACACTTTCATAAGTGCTTGGTACTGAAATTGTTTACTATGCATACTTGTTGAAGGATAGGTTCGATCTCAAGATTAAGCATGTTCTTGACATCTACTTGACGTGGATTGCTGTCTGTGCCCAAGCAGTCTGCTGCCTCTTGAACCTGCAATATATTATTTTGACATAGAGTCAAATATGACTAGAAGATTAGAGTAGATCTACCACATATAATCATTCCTTGATGTATTTCAGAGAACATGCAACTGACTAAAAGAAATTAAAGGATGAGTCACCTCACAAATCACTGTGGCAGTATCCACTGAGGCAATACGTGGGCTGCAAATAATGGAGTTAACTTTTATGTCAAGGAGCGCCTCTGCAATTTTATGAGACTGTTGGTTGAATGGTCATTCACATAGAATGGGTTAGTACAATCACATTGTTTGAACATTCTCATCTGAAAGGAAAAGGAAAGGAACTACCTGAATAACTCCAAGCATATTCAGGGGCTCATAACCCATATTTGGAAAAACAGCCTGTAAATAGAAACAGGCTCGCTTCATTTAGATCCCACAATTCTTTAATATCATTATTAATTACTTCTTGAATTATTGAAATATAAATCTTAGATGCAATGCTCAAAATCCTACACCAATTTAGTGTCTTTACTTCGAGAGATACTCGCGAGAAATAACATTGCAAGTGTCCTTCCCTGACCTCATTATTGCTCCGTGTGGCTCCATGACATACTAAAATCATTCGCTTTGAAGTTTTTCTACCTCCAGAACTGCCACCAGTTAAGGGAAATTGTGCTGTCTGAGACAGTAAAATGTGTAAGTACTAACAAAGAAAAAGAATTACACACAAGAAGAGAATAAGCTAAATTGCAATAGATGCACTTAGTGACTGAAATGCCTTTAGTCATAACAGGAAACGCATTTGTATGTGAACAAAAAAGGCTAAACTATCAAATGACATGATTTTCAAATTTATAGCAATTGACTCACATTCTCCAGACCATGGCAATAAAGCTAAAAATTCCTTTCAAAGTGATCAAGAAAAGTCTTAAATTTCTAAGACATATACCTTCAGATGTTATAAGAAATCATTCTACCTCCCAAAATTTACAAAGGTTATGACTTCAATCACATAATATAAAAACCAAATTATTCTTGAAGATGTTCATAACAAACATTTCTGATCACCAACCTACATTATTAAATAGTAAAGGAATGAAAAAGGTGATCATCTCTTCCAAAATTGCAAGAAGCCTTGCAAGCTACATTCATGCCCAATATCATATAATTCAGAAGCCACATAGGTTTCAGCCTGACACGATAGTAGGTAGAGACAACTAGGATAGACACAGATAGAAAGTAGGTTATCACTTTCGTGAAAATTTTGTTGCTGCTGGAGGTAATCAATCTTACTGAGAAATTTTAACTTGCTTCTATGAAAAATGTTGTAAGCTAACACGTCTATGTTCAGACAAACCTGATTTAGACGATTAAGACACACATGTAACAAACCCCCTCCTGGCTTTGAGTTGAAGTCCAAAACACTAACTCCACAGTTGCTTTGGATTAAGTACCGAAAGTAATGTGTGTCTAGCCCTGGATCAAATCAAGGAAGCTTAGAGGTCTTGCTGCATAAAATATGACAGGAGATTAGTGATATGCTACCTAATGCTGTAGCCACGAGAGCCTGATTAACTGCATTGTGGGCAACAAGGAGCACTGTCTTCCCTTCACAAGTTAAGATCTTATTCCAGCAAAGTTTAGCTCTGTCCCACAGCTCTCTGACAGGATAGTGGCCATCAACAATTAAATTAGAAGCATCTTTCTGCCACATACCATATACGTCGCCAAACTTCTCCTTACCTTCACTCTTCAAGAGACCCTATACCCAAGCATGGGAAAGAGATTGTATGTATTTAAACGATAGGAAGCTTAAAATTGAAAGAGAAAACTACTCTAACAATCTCTGTAGTACAACATAACAACGCAATATGATTACTTTCCCAACATAGAAAAACCTGGGCCATCCTTGAATCAGACAGAATCTCAACTAACTTGGAATGAGTAAAGATCAATCTCCCTCAAGTCGTGTTCAGGAATCATCTCCCCTTCCCGAGAACCCCATATGATCTCAGCTGTTTTCTTCGCCCGAGCTAAAGGACTGTCAGCATTCATCACCAACAATCAACACCAACCAGTGACAAGCACGCACTTATAAAAATTATATCAGCAAATTCGTTGCTATCTCAATGAATTCAAACAATAAACTGAAGTGAATAACAGAACCTGGTGAAGCAAAGATCGAAGGATTCGGCCTGGAGCATTCGGCGAGTTTCATCGGCTTGAGACTCGCCTTTCGGAGTAAGCACAGAGAGGTCGGAGCTTCCCTGGATTCTTCCCTCTTCGTTCCACGTGCTCTGACCGTGCCGTACTAGCACCACCCGCTTTGTCTCCCGCAACGAAACTCCCAGATCATCCGCACGTTGCTGCGCCGCGGAACACGACGGCAAACGAGATCGACGGTGGCGATTGGAGAGAACGATCGCCAGGGGCGGTGTTGGCGCTTCTAAACACAGCAGCATTGCTTTGGTGTCTAACATCAGCAATAATCTTCTCGACTTCCGTCTCCTTCTCTTTAGACTGGGTTTCGATGAATGGCCTCTGTTTGCTTACGATGGATAAATGCCAAGCTGGCAGTTTTAATCTACCGTGATTAGTGTGCCCACCATATTTTTTATGTTTTGCCATTTAGAGCCGGTTGTTTATTACACAGTTACTGATTATTAGAACACCAAAGTTTAAAAAGCTGGAGCTTGCAGGGAGTCTGCTGATGGTGACAAGTTACTACGGAGAAAAGGCGACGCTCGAGTTCTTCTCCATCAATGACTCGCTATCTAATCCGGAGATTCTTAACTACCGCAGCTGTTATATCAGATTATATAACACCGTTCATCGATATCTCTATATACAACTCGAGAATCCAGCAACTCTTTCGTCTAGGGCAAGTATTTGAAGCCCGAAAATTGTTCGACGAAATGCCTCAGAGAGACACTATAACGTGGAACTCTATGATCTTTGGATACTTCCAAAATGGGTTTGTCGATGATGCGAGGTCTTTCTTTGATCCCTTCACTGGAAAGAACATTAGGACGTGGACCATTGCTATTTCTGGGTATGCTAAAATAGGGCTTATTGAAGAAGCCCGGTTTCTTTTTGACTCCATGCCTGAGCGTAATACAGTATCGTGGAATGCTATGATTAGTGGATATATTCAGAATGGAAATCTTATGCTGGCCCGAAAGTTATTTGATGAAATGCCTGAGAGAGACATTGCTTCATGGAATTCGATGGTCACCGGTTACTGTCATGCTAACCAGATGGTGGAGGCGAATAGCCTGTTTGACCAGATGCGTGTGAGAAATTTGGTTTCATGGACTGTCATGATATCTGGGTATGTTCAGGTTAATTATTTTGGAGAGGCTTGGAGAATGTTCCAATCTCTGGTTCACAGTGGATTGAAACCTGACCAATCTAGTTTTGTAGCAGCAGTGTCTGCTACTATGGGCCTTGGGGATGTCAGGCTGCTTGATGCTCTGCGATCGTTGGCAATCAAGACCAATTTTGAGGGAGATGTGGTGGTGGGTACTGCAATCTTGAATGCATACACTAAAGACTTAAGGAGCTTGGAGAATGCAGTTAAGTTTTTTGAGGAAATGAGAGAGAAAAACGAGTACTCGTGGTCCACCATGGTTACTGCTTTCTCGCATGTTGGAATGCTGGAGGAAGCTCTGGCTATTTATAACAGAGATCCGGATAAATCTATTGCCTCTCGGACTGCTCTACTTACTGGGTTTGCTCAAAATGGCCGCATCCATGATGCACGTGCAATATTTGATCAGATCCCAAACCCCAATTCGGTGACTTGGAATGCAATGATCGCTGGATATGTAGGAAACAAGATGCTTGAGGAAGCTAGATATTTATTTAATAGAATGCCTGCAAGGAATGCAATATCATGGTCAGCTATGATTGCTGGTTATGCACATATTGGGAGGTGCGATGAAGCTTTTGAACTTCTATGTGAGCTTCATAGGCTTGGCATGCTTCCCAGTCCTTCCTCTTTCACTAGTGCTTTATTTTCTTGTGCTAATACGGGAGCTCTTGAGATGGGAAGACAGTTGCATTCTCTGTCCATAAAGGCAGGATCCCAGTTTAATTCCTACATTGGAAATGGTCTAATTACTATGTATGCAAAATGCAAGAAAATGGAAGATGTTTCTAGAGTGTTTAGTAGGATGAAATCAAGGGATACTGTCTCTTGGAACTCCTTAATAGCTGGATTATCTCAAAATTATATGTTGGACGATGCTCGCACTGCTTTCGAGAAGATGCCTAATCGAGATGTTGTATCTTGGACGGCTATTATCTCTGCCTATGTGCAAGGGGGGCACGAACATGAAGCCTTAGAAATTTTTGTCAGGATGCTAAGTGAAGGGACATTGCCCAACTCATCAACAATGACTACTCTTCTTAGTTGCGCTGGGACCTTGGGGGCGAGAAAGCTCGGTAGACAGATGCACAATGTAGCCATTAAATTAGGCATTTACTTGGATCTTTTTGTTGGTAATGCTTTGATAACAATGTACTTCAAATGTGGCTGCATAGACTCCTTTTATGTATTTGATGAGATGCCAGAGCGTGATATAATTACATGGAATTCAGTGCTTTCTGGTTGCGCACAGAGTGGATACGGGGAAGAAGCCATCAAGATCTTTCAGCAGATGACTACCGAGGGTCATTTGCCAAACCACGCCACTTTTGTGGGACTATTATGTGCATGTAGCCATGCAGGATTGGTTGATGAAGGCTGGCACTATTTCAAGAGAATGAGCCGAGATTATGGACTCATGCCATTGCCAGGACACTACGCCTGTATGGTTGACCTCCTTGGTAGGGCAGGGCACCTACATGAAGCTGAGCAGTTCATAGAAAACATGCCTATAGAACCAGATGCAGTAGTCTGGAGTGCTCTCTTAGCTGCATGCAGAATCCACCAGAACATTGAAGTTGGGAGGAGGGTTGCTGAGAGAATGTTTCAAATGGAGCCACAGAGTGCTGGAACTTATGTATTAATATCCAACATATATGCATCTTTAGAGATGTGGTCTGAAGTTGACGAGGTGAGGAACCTGATGAAGGACAGAGGTGTTGTGAAGGAGCCTGCTTGCAGCTGGATGCAAATAAAGAACAAGTTGCATTCATTTGTTACAGGGGACAAAGAGCATGACCAAATTGATGAAATAAAGGCCCATCTAAAGGCACTGTATAGAAGATTTAGAAATGAAGGTTATGTTCCGGATACCAAATTTGTCCTCCATGATGTGGAAGAAGAGCAGAAGGAGAATGCCCTTCTGTACCATAGTGAGAAACTCGCTGTGGCTTATGGCCTCCTAAGTACACCTAGTGGCACACCAATACAGATTATGAAGAATTTGCGAATTTGTGGAGATTGCCATACATTTATGAAGTTTGTATCCGAGCTGACCAACAGAGAAATTGATGTAAGAGATGGGAATAGATTTCATTATTTCAGAACTGGAATGTGTTCTTGCCAGGATTATTGGTGATTCTTGGGAAAATATTTTTGGCGAGTCAATAGAACCAGTATCGGCTGATCACCCATGGACATAAGAACTTATCCATTAAGAGGTATTGGAACCTTTGTAGCTTATGTTTTCTTTATCCTAGAATTTTGAAACAAGTTTGAGATAAAGAATCAGCAGTTGCATGCATCATCTCCAGTTCTTCATCTGTGGTTGATATAAAGTAGATATCTTATATAGAAAGTATTTCATGCAGAATCATCAAGTGCAAGACAATCAAGATACTGCATCTCTTGATTCATGTAGTGAAGACAGGACACAATGGATGGTTCTGTCTGGCTGAGCAACTAAAATCAGATAGTGAACTAGCGCTCACTAGACGAAATGTGATCCAGACACTTGGGTCGACCTACTCTCTTCATCAATAAGACAGCTAAAGTCTTTTCACAGCCGAAGGTTTGTCGTATGAAATGGATCAACAGAGCTTGCACAATGGTATCTCTACATTGTTCTGAATGCTAGTTCGGTGAGTACGATATACTTTAGATGTGTGTTAAAAGGCATCTCACTCTTTTCCCCCAACGACGCATAATGTTCCTTTTTTAACAGGCCACTGGACATCCAAATATGCACAGACAGTGTTCCTTCAGCATAATGATTTCAGGTAAAGCAGCTTTAGAGATCAATAAAATGTGTTGCTTGTAAGCGGCTCCATGGCGATTCTTTATGCAAGTAGTATACACTCAGTTGTTCGAACTTTCTATTGATGTAAGTTCATTGTATCTCGATGTTTTCCTCTGACTCGAACGTTCTTATGAAGTTTATGATATTTCATTGTTTTTGTTTTGTACACTTCATATTTACAGAGGTAAAAGAGATGATAACTATATGTTAATAGTTTGAGATAATTGCAAACTCTAATAAGCAAATTCAACATTTTTGCTGTTGGCCTAGTTTCGCATTACATAAAGTGACTTAGTTTATTTGTTTTAAATTTTTAGATTTCAAAAGATTTAGAATTTTAAAAGCATAATGCAATATTATACAAATATTATATATATATATATAAGTTAGAAAAATAAATATTTATTTGAAAATTTGATAATAATTTTTGTAAAAGTTTTTATTTTAAATAATTCTAAACGAATTCTCCCCTCGGTCCCTGCGATTTCTCCTCATGGACTTCTGTTGGATCTTCTCTCCGTCGGCTTTTGCTGAATCTTCTCCCCGTTGGCTTCTGCTAGATCTTTCCACCGTTTTGTTTTGCACTAGATCTTTTCGTGTCGGCTAACGCTAGATCTCCCCGGCGTCAATTTTTTTTTCGTGGCGGCTTTTCAATAGATCTCTCTCTGTATGTTATTGGAACTACTTATTTTTCACCGGATCTACTGTTCAAAGTTGCGATTTACTTCTAGGAAAGTTTTTTGTAGAACTTCTAAGCAAAGTTAGGTACAGATCGAAGAAATTATTTTGTTTTGCAGTTGTTTGTTTGATTATCTTTCTTGATCTGGATGAATCTTTGTTGAAACATTGTGGATGGATGGATTTGAAAATTTTCGCCAGATCCGAAACACAGAAATTTTACTCTATTTTTATTTCTTGTATTTTTTTATATTTTATTATTGTTTACTTTGTTGTTGTTGACGAGTTAAATCACTGGTTGAATTATGTCTTTCTTTTTTTGTAAATCTGGTTGAATGCAATTCTTGAATGTAATCTTACAGTTAGCGCTGAAAATATGAACTGAGTTTGAGCGTGCATATGTGGGATTGATTTTCATCCTTTTCTTCATGTCTATATTAATGTAATATGAAGTTGTGAGAACTTATGAAGCCAACACTTCTGCTTAGATTCTTTCTTGCCTATAGTTGAGTAGTAGGATAAGGGGTGTTGATCAATGTTCAGCATTAATTTTTCTAGCGAATTTTATCTTCCTACATAAATATAATGTATAGCCATTTTTAGAAAAAATTGTTGACAATTTTTTTGTTACTGTATAGCATTGAATGACTGCATATATAAATATTACGTATAGCCATCTTAGTTTGTTTCAAATTTTCCTTCTTTTAGCATTGAATGACTGCTTTGTAATATGTTATTATTTACTCATATTATCGAGTTAATTGTTCTTAACAATTCCTGAACAGAGTCACGTTATAGTTGGTCTTATCATGTATCCAAGCTCTTTTTAGCTAGCCTAGTAATCTTGCTAAATTATCTTGACTTTATGTGTATAGTTTTTGGACTATGCATTTGACTCTGCTTGATTTGTATGTCTTTATTTTGTGAATGACATGTATCTTTTGTATATGATCTTTTTTTTTACAATCTATTTTTTTCAATTCTAGATTATTTGACACATGGCAATGGGATGTTGCATTAACACATGAATTTCACAGAAAGAATGCAACTAGTTGTAACCAAGGTTTTCGTGAGGGTAATGAATAAATCTGCTTTTACTACCAAAACTAGTAAATATCGTCCTTGTACATATATACAATACTTACCATTCAAAACTGTCATGATCTGGCACCACACTTATTTTTGCTCACTGAAATTAATTGTATCACTATTGTCTCCACTGGGGTTCTATCTACTACTGTTGTACTGACCTACATAGCATCATATATGCATGTCATTTACTTGTTATATGATCTTGTCGTTGCTGTTCTAGCTTGGCCTGACATTTTCTATTTTTAATGTTTTAGTTATCTACTTGATTCCACAGTTTGGAAACTCAACATATTGTGAGGGAAGCTGCTACGATATATTTTGTGACATTCTGTATAATGAATGCTATGTGATATTTTGTGTAATAAATATTGTAATATATTCTAGCTATGTATTATAAATGTAAAGTATATATTTTTTGTACTAGAATTGTAAAATATTATTGTATTTGTGTACTATAAATGTAAGCTAAATGATTATGCAATGAAATTATAATTATATTATTGTAGTTGTGAATTATAAATGAAATGCATATATTCTGTAAAAAATAATTGTGTAGTATATAATATAATATTAAATACTGTATTTATAGTGTTGTAATATATAATAATTGCATATGTGTGTAATGATAATTGTGATTATATTATTATAGTTGTGAAATAATTTTATAAATGATAAGTAAAAATGTATGGTATTTATGTAATGCATTTTTGTTTGAAGATGATGAAAAAGTATGAAAAAATGAGTGAAATCGGTAATGATAATTTGATTAATTAAAAATTAGATATGACTTTGTCTCAAGAAAAATAATTAAAAAAATTAGTCTTATCATAAAATTTATAATATGAAAAATGTTATTTGAAAAAGAACATTTTTAATATGGTAAGTTTAAAATGAATATAAATATAATGTATCTACATCATGTACTAAAATATTATACCACAATACTATAATTGTTTAATAAAAATGTATATATAATAAAACTTATGAATTAATATTATGATTATGTGAAATAAGTATATTATTTATATATTGTATAATACAACTTGTAATATATAATTTAAAATTATAAATATAAATGTGATATACATATACTGTGTAATATTACTTTGTAGTATAATAAATAAAAATATATGTTTTTTATTTTTCTGAGATTAAAATATACTTATTACTAGATCAGATTAATTTAAAAATAAATTACTCTAACTTTCAAAGTATAACTTTTCAATACAAAATAATACAAAAAAATATAAAAAATTATTTCTAACTCATTTTGAATTATAAAAAAATATAATTAATTCAACTCACTTTCGATAATATTATTTTTATTGACTCATATTTAAAATTTTATTTTTTAATAATTTATTTTTAAGACAAGAACGCACGGTTATTAAAAGAGCAAATAATTATTCATTTTCATTCAATCAGAAGAAAGAAGGCACTCGTTCGGTGGCACTGCAGAGCAAGGGTACTATGGTCATTAAGCTTTCCGTTGAAATCCTCCTCTTGGCTTCAGTCCCTGAAACAGAATTTGAGCGGAGGAACCGAGGAAGATTTACAAAATTCTCATGGCTTTCGTTTCTCATCCCTACCCCGCCGTCATCTTCCTCACAAAATTCCCTCTTATATCCGCAAAACCATCGCCGTTTCTGTTTTATCAGAGAGTGCCACTTCTCCTTCCCTCTCGAAGAACTACAAGGAGACAATTATCATCGTTGGCGGTGGAGGGCAACAACAACGACAAAGTAGTCAACGCTGGCGAAGAGGTAGAGAGCAGGAATGGTAGTGTGAAGAAGGAACAGCGGCGGTCGGCGGTGAGCTTGCGGTGGCGTGATTTGTTGAGTCCTGATCCCGAGAATCTGGTAGCGGTTGGCCTGACAGGGATGCTTGCTTGGGCCAGCGTCCAGGTTCTGACTCAGCTTTTTCTCATCTCCATTGCCATTCTTCTCGCTGCTCTCAAGTATTCCTTCATTGCTGCCCTCCTTCTCTTCATTCTAATCACCTTGTTATGATGGATCGTGGGTTCACCATTCGATTTGGTTGTATGTTGCAAATCATGATTGTCTCTTTTTCTTGCATTCAAATTTCTTCAATTTACCTGTACAGTTGTAACTGGCTGAGAATGTCTAGCAAGTACAGGACTTTAAACAAGTAGAAGACTGTAAAATATGCAGCAATGATTGGGAATTCTTTTTCTTCTAACTAATTGTTTCATAGAACAATAAAAGCTAGAGCTGCTGATCAGCCCTATGTGAATCTCCTGGTCAGCTTCGTTCGCGACCACCGACTTCCAAGTCCACCTGTACTTGGATCACTTCCGGAATGAGTTAGAGTTAGGGAACTCGACGTAGCGAAACGAGCCAATGGTGGACTTCCCCTCTTTCTGGACCTTGATCAATCAAAGATGAAAAAGAAATTTTCTCATCTATTTCATTTCTTTTTTTATTAGTTATTAACTAATATCAAGGAAAATCTGTTAATGTTATGAAAAAGGTATTGGGTATAGTGAGTTGAGCTGATTAGCATAAACGAAAAGCTCGCAATGAGGTTCACAGCCACACAATACTACACCAACTGTTACTTGATCTTAAACAGTTGAAACTCCATAATTATGATAACAATTTCTATTCTTTTGAGTTTGAGAGATGAGATTATAGGCAAGCAAGTAGGACATTAAAAAAATTTCGGAGTTGAGGAAGAAGGACAGGGTTAATAAAAGTTTCTCAGAATAAGCTGAATGTGCCTCCATCTTTTCTTTTATTATGTAATAGTGACGTGTCACTAGAGGATCTAAATTTACTAGTAAGGATCTCAATCCATCACGCATCCATAACTATGATAACAATCTTTAAGTAGTGATTCATTCACGACTCTTCTCTGGAATCCATTTGATTTCTTTCTTTTCACTCAAATAAAAAAGTTCCACTCAGTCGTTGTCTAGAATAACAGGTCCTAGAGAGAAAAGAAGAAAAAAATTTTCCAATATACTTTCAATGGAAATTTGAATAGCTTCTACAAAATTTATATTTGATAATTTGATTATGAATCTCTTCTCACAAAAACAAACCCTTCCACCAAATCTCGCCGAACCGGTTCGTCTCTTTCATTGTTTCTTGCCCATTCAATCTCGCTATGCTCCTCTCTTCCACATTGCCGTCCTCGATTCTCCCTCCACCACAGTCTATGATCATACCACGGTACCATTTCTCTGACGATCGGTTTTTTAAATCTTTTCATGTCATCATCAACTTCACGGGGCATTGTTACCATATCATGGTCATCGCGATCGGCCGTAAACTGACCGATTTATCTCAACAGTTTTCAATCATCTTTAACACCTTCTATCGCCGTCCTCGTCCATCTCTCGCCTTATTCTATCAAGTTATCAACCTTTTGACTCATTCCCAGATGAGGTTCAATAGAAATCAAACTAAAAATTGATGGGAATGTTCTGGTATGGAGGACATTACATTCAAGCGTGTTTTTATATCTCAGTTTCTCTGTCCTAAGGAAGCGAGAGAGTGTCTCGATTTACCTTTCCGATATGTTTGAATATATGGATAAAAACTAAAAGTAAAAAAAGGATAAGAAAAATAGTAAGAGAACAAATATGTAAGGATAGTTAATTATAATATTTGAATATATAGTAAGGGTAACAAAAGGAGCGTTTAGGAATATTTGTAAAAAATTGTTTTTCTAAATAAAAAATATTTTTATTATTTTTTATAAAATGAATTTTATTTTTTTAATAAAAAAATAATAAAATAAGTAACAACACATCTTACAATGTAAAATTTTTTAATATTTTCTAATTTTTTAAATAAATTTTATAAAATATTGTATAAAATTTATTGTAAAACGTGAATTGACAACGTTGAAAAATATTTTTTTAGAACGCACTTCCAAACACGGCCTTTTTGTTTAGATAGATAGGTAAATATACGAGTACAAAAGTAAATTTTTTATAAAACACTCAAAATGATTTTTTTATTTATATTAATCTAACTTTTATTAATATAATTTTAAACTAATTCTATTAATATAACTTTAAATTAACTTTATTAAAATAATTTTTTAATTAATCTAATTTTGTATAATGTTAGATATCATTTAACAAAATTAAAATAGTTTTTAAATACAAATAAATTTGATCATATATAGTTTTATTATTTTTTCTACCAATTAAAATCAATTGAAATGAAATAGATAATTATAATTATAGATAATTATAATAAAATAATATTTATTAATTAAATTAAAAATTAAAAAAATTGAAAGGAAAGAGTTCTTTTGGGATTGCTTATGAAATAGAGTTTTTTTAAAATGGAGATATTTTTGTCCGTTTTAAAAAACGAACTCTATTTTTTTTACTTCTAAAAAAATAATAAAAATATATAATAAAAAGATCTCATTACGTAAAATTTTTCTACACTATCTAAATTTTTAAATAAATTTTCTAAATACTTATAAAATATGTATTAAAATTTATAAAATAAAGAAAAGTTAAAAATTGTTTTTGAAATGTGATGCCAAACACACCTTTGTTTCTTCTTCTATCACCGTGTGGTACCTTCACATATTTTATGTGGAAGAAAGGAGCGTTTTTTTCCTCCTCTTAACGATATATTACCAAACTTAGATAGGCACAGAAAAATGTTTTATCATTACCATCATTCTCATGCCTACCCATAATCTAAATATACTGTAAACCTTTTTCGAGGGGTTCTGTGAACTTTTTCTTCCTTCCTTCCTGCCCTAGATCTCCGCCGATCTGATCTGATCTGACCTGATCGAAGGAGAATAATAACAAGATGCACGCCACGAACTTCTTCTAGAGGAACCGATCAGGATGGCCTCCATCCTCGAACCATCTAAGCCAGTCAGTATCCTGTTTCACTTCCTTGCTTCCTTTCTTCTCATCTACATCGATCATCAAGCATGAATTGATTATTTCATTAAATATTTCTGCAGAGCTTCTTCCTGCGATGACAAAGATCGTTGGAAGTCTTGGCCCTCAATCCCGGTCGGTGGATGTGATCTCTGCCTGCCCCAAAGTGGGAATGTCCGTGGCTCGTTTCGACTTCTCGTGAGGAAACGCCGATTACCACCAACAAACGCTTGAGAACCTCAAGCAAGCCGTAAAGACCACCAAGAAGCTTTGCGCCGTAAAAACTCTTCTTTCACCTAACACGCTCTTCTTTTATATATTGGAAGTTATTAACAGTTAGTGTATTGCAGGTCATGCTCGATGCAGTTGGACCTGAATTGCAGGTCGTAAACAAGCGCGAGAATGCAATCTCTCTCAAAGCTGAGCCTTTGTCATCGTCATGCCTGACAAAGGCAAAGAAGCATCCTCTGAGCTGCTGCCTGTCAACTTCACTGGTGTCCCAAAGGCAAGCAATTTCCTCTCTGAAGCGTCCTTTCCTATTTTTGCGCTGTCTGTCTGCTACAGCTCTGGCTACTTCCACTGGACTTAGTAGTCATGTATTTACACATATCGCATAGTTTGACACTGCCAATAAGTGAAACAACCTCTGTTTGGCTGGAGGTATGCTCTCAGTTATCCAAATTAACCACTAATACGTAATCTACTAATAACTGAGCACAAACAAATAGTTAATATGCTTCGTAAAAATTCTATTTACACAATCTCCAAAAATATATGCAATCCAGGTATCTGAAATAAAAGGTGATGATGTTGTTTGTACAATCAAGAACACTGCTACTTCGGCTGGATCCTTGTTTACTTTACACATCTCCTGTATCCATGTTGATCTGCATACATTATCTGATGCTGACAAAGAGGTAGGCAATGCCTATTTATCATGTCCTTGGAAGCCTAATGATTTTGCATCTTCATAAGTACTTATTTTCTCATTTGCTATTTAGCCTGGGCCGACTGAAGTTGAATTCTGAGCTTATTTTCTCATTTCTTAACATTTTTTTTAGCTCAAAAGTTCTTGATTGCATTCACGGCATTTTTAATAGAGTGGTCACTTTGTTCCTCACTCTATAATCTGAACAATTTATGGTCCTCTTTATATTCTAAAGAACTAATTAGTGAATATATGTAGTTGCACTTTCCTTTCTCTTCAGCCACTTTGCTATGATTTTTTTTTCTGGCAAAATCATCTGTTCTTATACCAATTCTCATATAATGCCAATATTAATCTTACCTGTTCTTATACAGAACTTTTATGACCTCTTGCAGGTTATAAGTAAGTGGGGTGTAAGAAATGATATTGATTTCCTGTCACTATCTTATACTCTCAGCTGTAGTAACTTGTTTGATTCGAGTTGATTTGCACTGATGCTTCTTCCTCTCTTTCTTTTTGTATATTTTAACACTTTTGTGAAAAAAGATGTCCATAATTACTTTTAGTTATTCATGTTATGACATTTTTTAATGTACATAGGCCGTAAGTTCCTGTCAAAATTTGGTGATGTGCATCAGACCCAGATCTTTGCTAAAATTTGAAAATATTGAGGTGAGCTAATGGTTGAGTATAATATAACATTGAGTTTGTAGGTTGCATGACGATTGCTCATTTTGTGCAGGATTTGACCCATTTTGATGAGATTCTTCAAAAATCAGATGGAATCGTTCTGTCGCATGGAAATCTTGGGATAGATCTTCCCTCAGAGAAGGTAGAAACTTTAGTTCCATATAGAAAAAAATCATCTTTTTTTAGGTTATAGAGACTGTTGCACAAGGAGAAAGCTGTGTAAATATATGTCTGGCTGAGCATTTTTGGCACATTTTTGCTTCTTGTTCTGGTTTCTTTTGCAGGTCTTTCTGTTTCAGAAAGCTGCTGCCTATAAATGTAACATTGCTGGAAAGCCTGCAGTAGTTACCCGTGTGGTTGATAGTATGACGGATAACTTGAGACCAACTCATGTGGAGGCCACTGATGTAGCGAATGCTTAATTTGATGGTATTTTCTGGTTTGATATTGATTTAGGCTATTTAGCTTAATAGTACCTAAGGGCTGAGGTTGCAAATCCCTGTGAATATTGTTGATATTCTTCTTTTGTGATTATTTATAACATAGATATTAATAATGAAGACTGCTATTCTGTAGGAAGTGAGACAATACTCTAGGAGCAGAAACTCTTCGTGGATTATATGCAGCTGGAACCATCTCCACTGTGGGTAAAATTTTGTGCAGAGGTAAGGTTCTTGTTATGCGTGAATTTTGTTGATTAAAGTGAACACCATTTTCTCTGATTGCTTTTGCCTAATTGGAAATTGCTACTGTCATACTAGTATATATATTTAGTGGCATCAGTTGTTTACTAATAGCGATGTGTAATATGCAGAATTATGGTATAGATACCAGGTTTGGAGGTCAATACTTATATTGTCATTGTAACAGGTTTCATTTTTACTGAAAGACAATAATTTTTTGTAAAATTACTGGTGTAAATGATAGCATTACTGTTTAGGTTTGGGCATTCAAAAACTATGTACATTTAGTTCTGCAAGAATTTTTAGTAAAAGATGTAGTTCGCCCTTTGTATTGTTGCTGTTGTTGTTTGCTGTATCCCTTCCTGGCCATTGTTTGTATATTCAGGCATAGAAGGTTTTCAACCAAGTTATGTACTTCAAGAAGACTGTTAAATACGTTGGAGAACCCATGACCCACTTGGAATCCATTGCATCATCTGCTGTAAGTGTCTTATCACTGCTGTGCTTCTAGCCTTACTGAAAAATCTTGATGCTATAATCGTGTCCTTATGCTTGCTTGCTAATACTAGATATGTGGTCATTTTGGGGATTGATTTTGTTCTCTTATCATTTGTATTAGGTACGCACTGCAATCAAAGTCAAAGCTTCTGTTATCATTGTCTTCACTCAAATCTGGAAGGGCAGCAAGGTGCTTCTAGTTCAAAATTTCCTTTATTTCTCTATTTCCGTTTTCTTTTCTTTTTCTGGTATAAAATCTGTTGGTTTATTGTCTGCTTTTTCTTTATGCAGGTTGATTGCAAAGAACAGACCTACAATGCCTGTTCTTCGGTCTTTCGGTTGTCATTCTTCGGCTTAAAACAAACCAACTTAAGTGGAGTTTCACAGGTGCCTTTGAGGTATCTTAACTCCTAATAAGTCACCATGTATCTTTTTTGTGAATACACCAATTCTAAGTTCTGTATTGCGGTAACATTATGGCCTCCTGTATGTTTGTTGTTTTAATGAGTTATATTTATGTTGGGTAAATAAATTCGAGGTTCCACAGTGGCATTTTTTGTTGAAGCGCTGGCTTCTTCCTTCTGCAATACTTTTAGAAGAATGTTTCATGTATCTTTTACAAAGAAACTTTTTAGGATCACCTTCTTTGAATTTTGTTCCCTGGGATAAAACCAAATTTCTATATGGTTTCTGTTAACTGTATGTAATTCCTTTTCCTCTTTGCAGGCTAGGCAGCCTCTCATTGTTAGAGGGCTTTTCCCTATGCTTGCAGATCCTCGTCATACTGTAAGTTTAGATATTCATTTTACTGCATCTCATTTCTTTCACATAATGATGGTTTTGTTGAGTTTGTCCTTGTTGTTTCCATATAGGCTGAGTCAACTAGTACCACAAACGAGTTGGGATTGAAGGTTACCCTTGATCATGGCAAGGCATCTGGCGTGATAAAATCACATGATTGTGTTCTCTGTCTATCAGAAAGTTGGGGATGCATCAGTGTGAAGATTATTGAGTTAGAGGATTAAGCATATAAGTAGGCTCGTAGCACCTCTTCTTTTTGTCCTTTCTTTTCTGTGCTGTAATCTGTCCACAAAACTCATTTGGATAGAAGATGCAGATAATATAAAATTTATATGTACTTAGTGTGGGGTGGCTTTTGAGAATACTTTTTAAATAGAATTTTTCTAAAATAAAAAATATTTTTATTTTTTATTTAAAAAATTAAAAATAAATAATAAAAATTTAATTATTTAAAATTTTTAATATTTATAAAAAGTGTATTAAAAAGTTATTTTTGAGATAAAAATAATTAATATTATTAAATACTTGAGTAGAAAGGATTCGATTTAGAAGCAGAAGTATCTGTTCGGATATTGCTGCCCGTGGTTATCGTCCGATATTGAACGTCTTCCGCTGGACTTCTGAATAATAGTTTGTATTTCACCTTGTGTTCAATTCAGTAAACCAAATCTAGTTGTATAGCTGATCTGTTTTGTTTTGTGTTGAACTATGTGCTAAGAAAGAAGCTCGTGGCATAGAGAGGCCCAATAGGTCTGGCATGCAGATTGGAGGCCCGTTCGGGGGCAAAGGAACTGGTTGGTTGGATTACACATTGGGATATGGAGGGAAATTTTGGGGTGAACAGGTGCTGGTTGCAACTATCCTTTCTCCCCCGTTTTGCCACCGCCCTGCTCATCAGCACTCAGAAATGGCCGCAGCTGCAGCTTCGAGATTGCATCATATTCTTCTTTCCTGTAACAACAAGAAGTCATCAACTTCAACTACCATCTTCAGAAGAAGCAGCAGAAGCAGATTATGGGTGCCCGCTGCTGGATTATTCTGTTTGCCTCCTCGTAACCACCGTCGTCGACCAGATTTTCTCCTCAAGGTATCCTCCTCCTCTTCGTCACTTGATAGTAGCAATGACACCCGCCAACAACAGCGACAGATTCAACGGATGGAAAAAGAGCAGCAGGATGAAGAAGAAGATGAAGAGGAGGTGGACCCTTTTGCAGAGGTTGAGTTTCTGGACGCTTCGGTGGATGCAGAGTCGATAAAAGAGTGGGAGATGGACTTCTGCTCTCGTCCAATCTTGGATGATAGGGGGAAGAAGGTTTGGGAGCTTGTTGTCTGCGACCCAACCTTGTCCCTACAGTACACCAGATTCTTTCCCAACAACGTTATCAACAGTGTCACACTCCGTGACGCCATCGCCACCGTCTGTGACTCGCTTTCTCTCCCCCTTCCTGAGAAGATCTGTTTCTTCAGGTCCCAGATGCAGACCATCATCACCAGGGCCTGTAATGAACTAGGCATCAAACCTGTACCAACCAAAAGGGTATGCAGTTATTGTTATTCTTCTGTGTCCTAGTTGTTGGGCTTCAATCCTAATATAGATGCACTATTTATCCTCTTTCCATCAATATTCTCTGCTAGCTGTTCATCATGCTTTTTATACTCTATAGTAGTTCATCCAAAACCATGAAATGAACACTGTTATCAGAGAAAATGACTTGTATTTGCCCACTTGCTCCTTAAGTTAATGACAAATGTGTAAAGCCGTCCAACAAAGAGTGTCACAATGGTACCGGTGCCTGATCTTTCTGTTTGAACCACATGAAATACCTGAAATTCCACCAGACTATAATGGTAATCTGTTCTAATATGAGGCACACATAGGTGTTGGATAAGTATGAAGTATATTACATGAATCGGAGAACAAAAAATCAATCATCGGAAAATACAAAATACTATGGCCGCATTTCACTTTTTTGTAGCGTGCTTATGAACAAGTTTAAGATAGTTGAATCCTGCATCACATTACTGACATAGTTTCAATATCTATAGTGTATTTCGTTGGTTCTATGGCTGGGAGAGCGATATGAGACTGTATATACCCGTCATCCTGGATTTCAACAAGGATTAAAGCCACTTCTCGCATTGGACAATCCTTTTCCTATGGAACTTCCGGAAAATCTATATGGCGATAAATGGGCTTTTGTTCAGTTACCTTACTCAGGTAAGGCAAGTACTTAATGTTACTTAATTTTGTTTAGCTAACCTTCAAAAAAGCTACTTTGAATCATCTTTTTGTATTGGGATGATTATGAGGTGCTATATATATATATATATATATATGGAGTGATAGGGGTACTTTTTTTTCGACTATGGCTAGAGTGATATTCAATCTCTACTGTTGGATATGAAAAATAATGAGTTAAAAATGTACTCACAAAATTTCGGTTCAATCGGATCACAAATTCATGTTTATCTAATTATTTGATCAAACCGACAGAAAGTAATAAAAAACTTTAAAAAATATATATTGTATCGTTTCTATCATTTTGATTAAGTAATCGGATGGAAGTCGATTCGTAATTTGATTGAGATAAAATTGTGAGTAAATTTCTAACTCATAGTTTTTCACATTCAACGGTAGATGTTGGATTTGGAGGTCATCCAAACTATAAACTCAAAATGGAGTGCTCGGGAGTGTCCATAAGGAGTGCTCTTATTCCTTCTTTATATATATAGAAGAGATAGGGGCACTCCTTCCTCTAGCACTCCTGTGGAGATCTCCAAATTCAATTTTTGCCGTTCGACATAAAAAATTATGAGTCGGTAGCACGTTGACAAAATTTCAGCTCAATAGATCACGAGTCGATCTTCATTTGGTCACTTGATGGAGATGACACAAAATAAAAATATATATGTTTTATCAAATTTTACTATTTGTGTCATATAGATCAAGTGGACTGATTGAGATCGATTCGTATTCCGATTGAATTGAAATTTTATCAACATGCTAACGATTCATAATTTTTTATATCCAACGAGGAAATTAGATTTGGAATCCACGGTCAAAACTGACCATATATATATATATATATATGATAGACTCACGGTGCACACGTCGTTTAAAAGTGGTCGGAAAGATTTTCAAATTTAATCTCGACTGTTGTATATAAAGAATTATGAGTTGGGAATATATTGATATTAGATTCGAAAATCTTGCCGTCATTTTTGGCTGTCGTGTGTACTGTGTGTCTCTAAAAATTACGTGTGCCTCTATTATATATATATATATATTGATACACTACTCTCTATTGGCCCTTATTTTTCAGCCAGTTATTAATATAAGTAAATTGCATGTACTTAAGGTGGGAACTGACAATACCAAGTCAAAATATATGTGCTTTCTACTAGAATTTATTTCCTAGTCAGCACCTGACTCTTCTTTGCTAATGTTCTTTCTTCTTTTCTTCACATTAGTTCCTTCTGATCTTCATCATAATTGCTTGCGCATTTTTGTATCTGCTAAAATATTTAATTGTTTTCTTACTCGCCGCGTGTAATAATATACATGTAAAGTTCCATTGAACTTTAAATTGGTCGAATTATATCACAACAGCCATGAGTCTTGTAATTGTCCTAATTCAGTCAGCATCTGATTCCAATTTCAGCTGTTATGAAGGAGCTTTCATCCTTAGAAGCAAGGTACGCGTTTGGTAGGAGCCTAGACTTAGATCTTTTGGGCATTGAGATTAAAGACAAAACCTTGATACCGGGACTTGCTGTTGCATCTTCACGTGCTAAACCTTTGGCTGGTAAGTTCAAGTTTTCTTCTATCCAGGAAAACTGCCAGACCCCTTGCTTACAAAATGTTGGCTATTTGTATGATGATCAGCTTGGATGAATGGTTTGGAGGTCTGTTCCGTCGAAGCAGATATAAACAGGGCTTGCTTGATACTATCTGTTGGAATTTCTACAAGGTACATCTATGCTACATATAAGAAGAATGCTGCAACAACGAAGGAAGCTGAAGCATGGGAGGCTGCAAAAAAGGTCTGCGGAGGTTTGCATTTTCTTGCCATTCAAGAGAGCTTAGATTCAGATGATTGTGTTGGGTTTTGGCTCTTACTAGACTTCCCTTCACCGCCTGTATAATTGCTCAATGAATATAAGTAATGTGGCGGGACATTTAATGCTTAACTTGGACATTTAATGCCCAATAACTTGTTTTCTTGTGTACGTACGTATGTTAGGTTCCACAGTACTGGTCGGAAAGTAGCATCATCTCCTGCTATATATTGGTACTTTCACATAGATATTTTTTTTGTTAATTCAGAGAATGTACAACTGCGAGGACGCAATTAAATCAAATCGGGATTAGTATAACACAAACTGTATTGTACAGGCTCTTCGACTTGTTTCTCAGTCAACATGAACATTAGAAAGAAGAAGAAGAAGGAGAAAGTTTTGCTTTGATCAGTCGGTCAGGTTCAGGAACAGTTGGGAGCACTAGAGGCGGAGTTAGCGCTAGCTAAGACGTTGAGCTCTTTATCCCGGAGGAGGAGCAACATTCGTTGGCTATGGAGAAGCCGGCGTTCATTGTCGAGCTTCAAGCGCTCCATCTCCCGCTCCTTGTTGGCGCTGAAGCGGAGCCACTTGAACCTCTGCCTCTCCAGGTCCAGTGCCTTGCAGCGAAACCTCAGCTGCTGTTGCTCCAACTCTGATGCCTGCTGCCGTAGCCATTGCCTCTGCTGCTGCTCCGTTCTTTCTGTCAGCCCCATTAGCTGATCATGCAGCTCATGCTGCAGGGGCTCCGCCGAAGAGAGTGAAAGCGTGAGAGGAGGGGAAGATGACGATGTTGACAGCGGTAGGCAATATCTCTCCCTGAACCTGGCCCGCTTCCTCCTTACTTCATCAGGCGTCACCATTGCATTATGCCGATACTGGCGAACATCATCTTTCCCTTCTTCCTCATCCTGCGGGTCATCACTGTCATCTTTGTACTCATCTTCATGGTCGCTATCTTCTTCATCGTCACCATCAGTAAACTGGTGATATTCATCTTCATCCTCATCGTGCAATGCCAAGGATGATTTCATCTTTGTCTTCATTTTCATCTCAACAAGAGCGGACTCCTGATCTGTTGCAGGTTGATATTGGAAATCAGGCTGGTGATGGACACAAAGCTGCTGCGGCTCGTGTGCTGCGGCCCACGGGAAGAGGAGAGTACTAGTAGTTGCGGCTGAAGAAACAGAAGAGGGTGTGTTGTGGTAGGCGCACATCTCGCGGAAGAAGAGGTGCTTGGAGTTGAGGAGCTTGCGGGCCTCTTCTTTGCCCTTGGGAGTGAGGTGGTCGAGACTGTCCAGGAGGGCATGGTTCTCAACCACCCGGCACGCCGTCCCGCGGCCCAGCAGCTCGTTCACACGTTTGTAACGCTTGTTCAGGTCGTTGAATTTGTCCTCGCACTGCTGCGGGGACACGCAGTAGCCCCTCTCCATCATCGCCTGAGACACTGACTTCCATTTCCCCTTCTTCTGCTGCTGCTGATGATGACTCTGGTTTTGACATCCGCCGATCCCGCTGCCGCACGCTCTCTTGCATCCTCCAACCGGTGTTTCCGCAGCTAGAGTGCTGCCGCTATTGACGTGGGTATTATTGTTGTTGTCTTGATCACCTCCTATGCTGTAGACAATCATGATTAGGAGGCGGACCATAGCGTCCGTCCACTTCATCCGGTGCCAAGCTGTCACAGGTGCAACAGCCGCAGCAGAAGATGCCTGCTGCTTTGCATCGTCCTCGTTGTCCTCCACCTGCTCAGGGGAGGCCATAAGCTTCTGCTTTCCAAAAGGGATCGTCGTCGTCAGCTGCCCTTCCTGCTCATTCTCTTCACGTGCGGGTGCTACTCCTCCTCCATCATTACTGGGAAAGTGCGGGAACTGCTGCTGAGCGTGGTAGCCGAAGCCCATCTCTACCCGTTCCAATGTCATTGTAGCGCCGCCCAAGTTGCTGCAACCATCCATAATGCCTATCTTCTCTCTCTCTCTCTCTGAGTTGTGGAAACAAAAGCTAGTGAAGCTCAATGTTGATTTAAGGGTTGATACTACTGCTTGGATATTAAAGATCCATCAATGTCAAACGCTGCTAGCTTAAATTAGAGTTGCTTGGACTCTCGTTGCCACCGGTTTTAAAAGAAACAGGGTGCAGCCGGTTTGTTTTGCCCAGAGAAGACAGCGGTATTGTCTCCTCTTCCCAAAGAAATCACCAGAAATGGAAACTGAGATGGGGCCCACGCTTTTAGCAATACCACTTGCCTCGCGCTCTCCCAAACCACAAACCGTTTTTGGCGCCATTTGATTTTGGGGAAGTTACAAGCTTTCTTGTGCCAGTTGACCATCTGACCACAAAACTATACGGATCAATGAGTCGAGGTATCCGGCGAATCAACGGATTAACCAGTTCGGATCAACCATTAACTCTGCCAAAGTGCATGCAATGCATTGGGAGCCAACAGCTAAAGTATTCAATAGCCCTAAGCTGCATCCAAGAGCCTCCAAGCATAAAAAATTGAATATAATAATCAAAACGCACAATCTCACTAAGTCAAGTGCATAAGCCTCGTCTAAAGGGTAAAACCATCCTTTTGCCAAAGTTGTTACTTGATATTAGGCTAGCAAAGGGGTTCATAAAACCATAAGAGTCTATGAAGGAACCTTTTATGAATAAAAACAAGAAAAAAGAAACACAAATGTGTTTTGAAGCACCGTGGTCCCAATTTACATACATATACTTGAATAATGAAAAAAAAGTATTTTCATACATGAACCGTACGATAAGGCCAGCCGACGATTTTGAATTTTCAACAAATCCTCTTGATGGTTCCTCGGAAGCATCAACTTCAGTTCCTGGTATGGCAAATGGAAGAACTCTGCTATGTCCTTCAGTTAACTTCTTACAGTTCTCTCCTTCGGAGACGATCAAAATAGTACAATATTAAGAATAAGAAATATTTTCACAATTCTTATAAATTAATACGGAGAGTTAATTAATTTAATACCTGTGCAGTGATGCCAACTTTTGGTACAATAAGTTTGGTTCAGATTGATTACTTCATTAGAACTAAATTCAAATAATCTTATTCCAGAAATTTTCAAAATTAAAATTTGAATTGAATTGGAGAAATTATAAAATAATTACTGATTGACCAGGAAAGCTTGATATTGTTGCATTACTGCTATTTGAATTATCACCAAGCTTCACGCATAACACGCCGTAGAAGTTGGAGACGAAGCAATTCGTATTCGACAAGGAACTGCTTCACTTGCTCTAACGTTTGATATTTCAAGTTGAAATTGCAGGCAGAATAGAGGAGCAGGGCATTGAAATGGTAGTGGGTGTGTTAAAAAAAGATTTAATCCCATATTGCTTATCAATAGTTCTTAGATAATATTCATAAAAAATTAGGTTCACTATTATTATTGCCAATTAGTTTTGAAAAGGAATTTTAAATTCGTCACATAATATCAGAGACAGATTGGACCGAATTGGCTTAAGATGTTAGGTAAATCTAACTTATTATTCATATCTGTTTAGAGCTTTCATAGTCTGGTTTATTATAGAGAGAATAGCTCATTTCATTTCAGTACACGTCATCCGCTTTATTCAATTCAGTATAAGACACATAACCCACATCAATTCAATTTAAAATAAAAAAGAAACACTCTGCTGGAGGACAAGTGTTAAAGAAAGATTTAGTCCTGCTTATAAATTCATGGTCTTGAAATGATATTCATAAAGATTTGAATTCACTCGTCTCATTGTCAATTGATTTTGAAAAGAATTCTAAATTTGTCACATAGTATCAGAACAGATTGGTTCTGATCGGCCCAAGATGTGGCCTAAATAAATCTAATTTATTATCCATATCTATTCATGACCATCGGTTCAATTTATTCTAGAGCAAAAGATAGCCCGTTTCATTCAAAAGACAATTGTATGCTACATTTTAGGGCAAATAGTCTGTTTCATTTCAGGTCAGGTAGTCCGCTTCATTCAATTCATTACAGGACACGTAGCCCACATCAATACAATTTGAAAATAAAAAATAAAGAACACTCCGTCGGAGGGCAGATGTTAAAAAAAGGTTTAGTCCCACATTATTATTAATGGTCCTTAGAGGATATTCACAAAGACTTAGGCTCACTATTTTCATCGCCAATTGGTTTTGAGAAAAATTTTAAATTTGTCACAGAGAGAAACGGAGCAAAGCGAGAAAATTGTAGTAAGAGCCTAGAGCTGAGTGATGAAATTATGGGAGGAGCACTGGAGCAGAGAGACGAATTCATAGGCAAAGTAGGGAAGAGAGCGATGAAATCGATCGAGCAGAGACCTGGAGATCAAAAAACGCAGAAGAAAAACAATAATATCTAGTATTTTATTTCAAAAAAATAATTTTTAAAGTTTTCAGTTCATATATTTTAATAAATTTTTTATAGTTTTTTAAAAATAAAATTTATTTAAAATTAAAAAAATTTACATATTAAAAGTTTATTATTATTTATATTTATTTTTATTAAATAAAACAATTAAAATTTATTGTTTTAAAATAAAATAAATATAAAACTCTATTTTAAAAAAATATTTTTTAAAATCACTCTTAAACTGCTCTGGCAACTCATAACCCAATTTAAGACATTTTAAAAAAAAATTTCAGTTTAGTCTGAGTCGATCCGAACAGATGGATTAATCGGAACCGACTGCCCGTTCTTTTACAAATTTGGACCATTTTGAATTGATCAGAATGGTCCAACCGGAGTCTCAAAATTGCTTGTCACCCGACTTACCGCACGCCAAGCCCAACAGATCAAGAAACCTTACAACAAGTCTATTTATAAGCTAGTTTTGATGACGAGTTAGGATTACGAAAATGACTCCTAAAGTGCTGGAAAATGGAGTCTTAACTTGGCTTTTGGAACTTGCTTTGCTCTTTTCTATGATGAACCGACCAACTATGATATGAAAATATTCCAAAACATTAGATTACAAACTTACTTCTTAGGAAACAAAATTCTCCAAACCATAATTTAAAATTTAATACCAAAAACGCCATAGATTTATAAATTAACAAAATCAACAACTAACTTTTGTTTATTTAAAAAAAAGAAAGCAGTTTGGAGAGTATTGATAAATGTTCGGGCTCTGTTTAGTATTGAGATTGATATAATTATTATATATATATAGATATATATATAGCTTCTGCAAAATGATTTTACAATTTAATATTTAGCAAACATTTTACCATAATTTGGGTGCCTCAACATAGAAGAAAAATACTTATAAATTAAAATTTTAAAAAAAAAAATTGTTTAAATTCTCCAAAAGCAACTCCATAATTGCTTTTGTCCGCTCAATTCCTGAAACACTCACACGGAGGCTCAAACGCGAAAACTGAAGATTAGCCCAGTGAAGAGTTCAAACTGCTTGGTGGCCAGGTTAGTAAATTAGCACAGATAAATTCGAGCATGCATAGTCGCTGAAAAGCTTCTGCTACACTCAAAAGTCTGCATCGTCTGGCTGAAGTAACGGTGATGAGCCTCCACTGCACATCGATTGTACTTAAAAGTAGACACGTTTTAAAGAGTACAACCTTTGCTATTTAACCTAGATAACTCCCTTTGCAACTATGAAAGAGGATATTAAGCATAGAATATGGAAAGAATAAAACCGATAAATCTGAAATCAAATTTGTAATGGCATCTAAGTTTTAAGATATAATTTCCCACACAATGCAACCTCTAACCAGTAGGAGCTGGCTTTGCCATAGTCTTCTTGATTGCTTCTGAGTATGTTCTATGCTGATAAGTCAATGTTGACTCCAAAAGATCCCACAGAGAAGTCTTCGGATTCCACCCTGCACCAAAATACACCCCAGTTTAACCCAGTCCAGAAAATATACACTTGCAATTAAAAGAAGCCTCTCAATGAGTACCAAGCTGTCTATTAATTAAGGTCATGTCTGGGATGCGCTTATCACTATCATCATACCCTTCACCATAAAATTCCTTTGAGCTAACATCAATTGTTGGTACCTCTATTGCCTGCTCTCCCGACACTTTTGCATAAACCTGTTAGAATGTTAAAGAAAGTAAGAAGAACGGCAAATTGCATCTTCAAACGCTGCATGTATCCACAAACCTCAGTCATCATCACAGCAAGTTGCTTCACTGTGACCTCATTATTGGGATTACCAACATTGAAGATATGGCCATTGGCTCGGGCAGGATTTTCCTATCAGAAAAAGCCATTTAATGGTACTCACATCATGTGCCAAGCAGCCAAAATAGTGCATGTAGATTAGCAACTCACAATCATTAACAGAACAGCTTCAATTGCATCCTTTATATACACAAAGGTTCTCTGGGACTGACCACCGTCAACAAGCTTTAGAGGCTCTCGGCGCAGGAGATTCTTACAGGATAGATGTAACTTATAGAATTGCAGGTCCTACTGACATATTAACAATCAAAAAGTAATTTGCCACAATAGAATACTTACATTGCTGAAACATGCCAGGACTCTGGGAACACCCTCACTTGGACCATCAATTCCAGGAATGAAGTCCATCCTGGGTCCTATCCAGTTAAAAGGTCTCACAATTGTGAACTGAAGACCATTTTCTGCTCCCTCAGCTGATAAATCATGGCAAAAGAAAACGTCACAAGCAAAACAAAATACTACATTGCAATAAAGTTGAGGAAGACAAAGCATACCATAAATCAGCCTTTCAATAAGTTGTTTTGCACAAGCATAAGACCATCTCTGTTTCTCAATGGGACCAAAAATGCATGGTGAAGCATCTTCCTTAAGAACATAGAATTCTGATTCCTGCTTAAGCAGCCATATGATAAAAAGATATATAGTGAATATTGCAGATCCTACAGAACATGTAACAATACACATAGACAAATAACAAAAGTCTTTCCAAAGTACAGGACCATATCTGAAAAGATCGACATAATGTAATCTGCGTGGCGCATCTAAATTGGTGATTGCTGCATATGAAGTATACAGATACTTGTCTACTACATGGGGAACATACAATGATAGCAGTATGCAAAGGTCAACATGCATTTTCAGTTAGGAAATGAAAAGTGATAGATCCATTTCAGGCATAAGTGTGCTAGAATATCATCTAGTGGGAGTTACAAGTGCACAGATTGTACCTCCTACCATACGGAACCCCATAACAGGCATAGTTGGAAGAAGGCAAGATTCTATAATTGGAGCACGGATAAAGGCGTCAAATATGAGCTCAAGGCTATCGCATTTCCGCATACAAATCCACAGGAAGAAGGCTACTAGAACAACCACCAACAAGACTCATCCTATGACGTTAATGCAGCTACGTGATCCACAAAAGCCGCAAAAGGCTAATGCCACAGACAAATAAGATGAGTATGAAGACTAATGTCATGCAAGTAAAAGTAAATTTGCTGTTGGTTTGACATAGAACACCAAAGTCTGAAATTATATTATATTCCATCAAAAAACAAAATATACATTGTAATGTCAAGATAAATTATGCAGTGATGAAAGAATTTAGTTCACAGACTTCCAAAATTGTGGGAATCCAATTATATTAGTGGTTATGCCAAAGGAAAAAACTTTAGGAATGTGCTTATGCATCTACTTCTGCTAAAAAAAAAACTATCTAAAAGATGAAGTATCCATCTCTATTAAAATATTAATTTCAAAACTGCTGCTCCATATGTATATTAGGGGATAGCGGAGAGCAATAGCTAAAATCCAGCAGTGCATCTTATAATGAGAACATAGCTTACACAAAACATAGTTTTTTTTAAAAAAAATTTCATCTACCATATAGCTTATAGAAAACATAGTTTCTTTTTTCAAAAATTTGTATCTACCATATAGGAGGACTACACACAGAACAAATTTAAATAACTTATTTGCATCTGCATACAACTTCAAGCCCAAACCTAATCTAGAACTCCTAATCTGCAATGACCTTGATCTGCAGTTGATGGTTATAGACTGGTATAACTCCTGACAAGATGTACAAACAAGAAATACAAGTTAAGTAACCAATCCAACCATTAATGGTAACTCATCTCCTAGTGAAAACAAGCTAACTGACCAATCCAATTGTTCAATAGATGCAAATCACTCAAACTATAATGACATTAATTTGGTGAACACCTAAACTCAAACCGATTCGGGAGCAATGTGCAAGCCACAGAAGGGGGAAACACACACTAGTCAACCAACCTATAATCTAATACATGGAAGAAAACAATTAAGTGAACAGAGCAGTATCACTGAGGGGAGGGCGAGAAATGGAGATCTAGTGAAAGGCAAACCTTGCGAAGTGGGTGATCCTTCGGAAGGAAGCTGCTGATGGTTTTGCCATAGACTTCGCAGGTTGAGAAGTGGATGAGACGCTTGCCATTCTCCGAACAATACTTGACCTGTGAGCCATTAGCTCAGCTAAGTGTTATTAGCTCGCTATTGATTTATTCGTTGATCCAAGTTTCTCAGCTGTAAAGATGGAAAGCGGAAAAAGGTATACTTACGACGGGGAGCGCATCGATGAAATTGCTGTAGATAGTGTCGAGTGGGCGGGTGTTGTAGTCGGCGGGAGTGCAAATTGCGGCAAGGTTGATAGTCTGCATTATGACACCAACAAACGGGTGACGAATCGAATACATAAATGAGAAAGATCAAGAAGATCTAGCGGTGGGAATGAATATGCAAATGCATGAAACAGATAAATCGAGTATTGGAAGTGGATCACAGACGAGATCTGCGGCCTTGATGAGTCCCTCGAGCCGTGAATCATGCTTGATGTTGACTCTGTGGAACTGGATCCGGCCAGACGACGAGTTTTGGCCGTCGAGGAGGTCGCGGATCTTGTCGTCGTAGACATCGACGGCGAGGATTGTGTGAGGCGTCTCCGACATGAGCTGCTCGCATAGGTGTGACCCGATGAAACCTCCGGCGCCGATCATGCAGATCGTCATCGGCGAAATGGGAGTACCTTCCAGATCAAGCCTCCCCATTGATGATGAAGACCTTCTTCCTTCCTTCCACACGTATTTTAATCAAGATGAACGCAGAAGCAGAGAAACAAAAACAAAATGAGTGAAAGAAAACTCGGAGAAGAGAAGAGAGAGAGAGAGGGGTGCTGTTCCGAGTCTTTGTTAACCAACGGAGAGAAACAGAGAAAAAATAAAACGAGATATCGATCGCAGCAATTGAAGGAAGGGGGAAGCCCGTCCAAGTCCCTTATATAGCACAGCGAGAGAGCGAGAGTGAGACTAATAGACCGACGAATAAGTAGTAAATAATTAACTGATTGATATTTGTTTATTAGTAGTAATGATTTACTAAACTATGTTTACAAGTGTGCTTATTAAAAAAAAATTATAAAAACATATATTTTTAAAATACAAGTTCTAATATTTTGAAAAAATAATAAAAATAATTAAGAATAAAATTTCACAACATAAAATTTTTTAAAAAAATTTTAAACAAATTTTATAATATTCTAAAATTTTACTAAAAACAAAAATTAAAAAAATATATTGAGGTCTTCGAAAATACTAATTTGGTGATTTGTGATTTTTATGGGTAGCAGCAGTAGTATAGTAGTTGAAAGCAACTCTCCGGTAAGTCGACTCTCGAAGTCTTAGGATTCGTTTGAATTATAGGTATGATGGAAAAGGACGGTAAAGTTAATATATTTTTTATCTTTATTTATGTTTAACAATCTTTTATTAACAAAAAGAATGAGGAACTCTCTCTATCTCTTTTCACTATTCTATACTTAAATATATATCTATTAAATTAGTGAGTACATATAGTGATAAAAAAAAAAAAAATTTGCTTTTCTTTTTGATTCTTTTAATTTTTTTATTTTATAATATTTACTTATAATGTAATATTTATTTTATTTAATATTTTAAATTAAGAATATTATTTTTATTATAATAATTTAATTTTTTTTTTTATTTATTTAATTTTAATTAATTTTAATTGGTAAAAAAAATATGATTATATGATTATTTTTTATATATAATAATTGATATAATTTTATATTAATATTAAAATATTAATCTAAGAATTATATTAATAAAATTTATTTAGAATTATATTAATAAATTCATTAAAATTATATTAAATAAAATAATATTAAGATAAATATAAAAAAGAATTTGGGTTTTTTTATAAAAAAGTTTATTCTATTACTCATTTATTATTTATTTATTCAAACATAATTAATATATTACTCTTAACGTATATTTAATATTATAAAATTAATTAATTATTTCTTTTATCCGTCTTGTTATTATATTTTATATACGTTTTTTTACTCTTATTTCTTGTGTGTTAATTCAAACGTACCCTTGATCAAGTAAAGCACTCAAGTCTATCTAGTACAGTGCAGCAGCACCTGCTGTTTAACCACCATTCACTCTGTAATTAATAAGAAACAAACAGATAATAATAATAAGAATCCGCTGTTATTTTCATTTTCCATGTATATATGTAGTAGTAAGAATAAAAGGAAGTTGCGCCAGTCATTTGAATAGTTGACTGGGAATTATCTGATATGATAACTTTTATTAATATAAAATAACTTATTAAAAATTATTATTATAAATAATACTGTTAATAATAAATTTAATTTTTTATTTAAAAATAAGTTAAAAAATTATTGTTTTTTGTGTCTGAAAATAAATAGAAGTATTTTTGTAGTTAAAAAGTAATTTATATTAAAAAAATAAATTCTAAATCAATCGCAAAAGCGAGAGCAGTAAACGAAACGGTAGTGCAGCGCGGTGTCACACCTTGCAGAATGTCTCTTCCACTATTATACCAATAGAAAAAATCTCCAAACACTAAAAAGAAAACTTTTGAACTTGAAACTAAATTAAAAATATTTTTTAGTAAAAAGAAAGTCGTCTTTAAGTTGAAAAGAGTAAACTCTTAAGTCGAAGAAAATTTTTTGAGGAAGACTATGGGTGCGTTTGAGATTGATTATAAAATAAAATTTTTTTAAATAAAAATATTTTATTTTTTAAAAAATTTTTAAATAATTATAAAATATATATAAAAAAAATATGAAATAAAAATTTTAAAAAAAATATTTGAAAAAAACTGAACCAAACGCTCTCTATGAGAGCTTAATCAAAGGTGTCCCGTGTGCATAAAGTTGGATGGGAAGCAACAATCAGGCAACACAGGATAGCAAATAGAAACACACAGTAAGCATGAACCCGCCTACATAGACACCAACCAATTTCATTTATGTATGCGTTGCGCGTGTGCACTCGTGAAAATCACAGAGCAATCGTTGCTCATCCTTGCACTTAATAATATCATACAACAAACACACAGAATGAATAATCACTGCAGGATCCATAAGCCAAAAATGCGGCAGATGGAGTTAAACGCTAGTGTTGCATGGAGAGAAAGCTGTAGTCACTAACAACTCCTTCAAGAACAAAGAGCATATAATAAACCCATGCAGCTAAGTAAACTAATCTGCTCGGCCTTTAATCATGTATAATTTAGGAACAAGGTCAACCAAGGACGCAATATACTTGAACAGATTCACCAAAAGGTGCTATCTGTACTGACAAAAAGAAGGTTGTTAGCCACAGGACACTGACAAGGTAGTGTATATGTTAAGTTGACAGCTACCAAGTTACTACTTTGGACACCCCTTTCTCTCTCGTAGTTCACTAGGTATGATAGATACGGAGTCCACACAAAGCCCTCCTTTGGAATGTGTGCAATCAATTTGCTTCATAGAGAAACATACTTCCACCATGTCTGGGCTACTGACAGTAAAGTCACCTACATAATAATCTATCCAGGTTCCTTTCTTGCTGCTTCTGCCTCCATCATCCTTGTCAGGTTCATCCAAGAAGCATTCGCTTGATATTTGTTGGCCATCTGAAGTGGAAAGTTCGAAGCGTGCAGGCTTCAAGTCCCAACCATGGGTATGCTCGTAACTACAGAGACGCCTCCCAAGCCTCTTGAAAAATCTTCCCAAGTGTAACCTGAATGATAGGGTATACACTCCTACAGGGAAAGGAAATTTCAATGATCCATCAACCTCAAACCACCATATTTGCTGCAGATAAGCCACAGCATTGAATCTGCAAAGCAAAAAGCATGCATTATGTTGGCTAATAGGTATTGTAAGTTCTTTGTTTCTGTTGTAAGTTGAGAGAGACTGTAAAAAATTATCAGATAAGCAGCTGTAGGTTCACAAAATTGCATATGGAGGAACCTAGGTCCCCATTGCACAAATATCTTATCTTGTGGATGCACAAACATTATGGCATATTCTACTACAAAACGAGAGTTCTAATAGTTTAAGCACGCCATAATGGCTTAAAACACCACATATCAATTCAATGAAACTTCAATTTAATAGGCATGTAACCTTTGAAGATATTTGATCTTAACCAAGCAAATGAATTTGCCCCTCAACCAAAGTATTTCGCTCAGTATGATGAGAGACTGGAGCCACCTGCATTGTTATTAATGCTTTGAAGTACTCTATTTTATCTTTAGATGCAAAAATATTCATATGATGCACTAATTTAAAAGCCAGATGCTACATAGACATCCTACACACTTGATGTAACCAATCCTCATCATTGCGGATATCACAAGTATAAACCACGAAGCTATCACCCAATACAATACTAGAGTACTGCAGATCTGTAAACAGCTAGGCTCTTGCTTAAAGGAAGATGAGAGGCATATACCAATCACAAGATTTGCATGCCAAAATAATCAGGAACTTATGGTTGAGTCATGGTCATCTTATAAGTTCAAATTAAAATGTAATATAAAGTGAGCAGCTTTGACTAGCGTACTGGAGAGTTGAAACATAGCATTTCAGTTCATCTACTGTCCAAAAATAACCAAATTCACTGGATATGACTATACATACAAGACAATTCGCAGCATAACAAAAACAAACAAGTCCAATACTCAAAATTGTGGTCTCAAGTTCTCAACAACATGAAATAGCTCCACCATTATTTCTTAACAAGAAAACGTGAGCACCCAATTCTTAATCTCAGCTAAAGAACTTAGCAAGAAACAGGTTCTCAAATGCTCAGAAAACAAGCTTCCTCAAACATTCAGTTGACCCATGCAGCAAACGAATTTGTATTCGAGGTACACCAGCCAAGTTTGCACTACCTTGCTAATTCTGGCCTTGTTGCTTTAAGATGATACAGTTGCTAATTTCAACCCAGACTACAAGACGGCAGTTATTAGTAAAATGGGATAATCCACTCCAATCTGTTAGTCCCACCATTCCCAAGTTAAAATCTAAGGTCTCTTTACCTATTGCTATATCTTGTCATACCTGTAAGGATAAGACTGGTTAAAGAATTAGAAGGCAATCAACTTAACCTAGTTACCTAGTGATCAGAGTTAATTAGGACTCGTCTCTTGTAGTGGAGCTCCTGCACAACTTTATAAACCTTACAGCAGTATTGTACAGTCTCACTTTTCAATTGACATTTTCCTGGACTGCAATTGATAACTACGCTCGAATACAATTAGCCGATTCAACCCTTCAATCATCTATTTTGTTCAAGCATGACATGATTCTTTGTGGATTAGCTGTGAAAACTGACCTGGATTCCTCTGTGGGTAACCACGTCCAGTATCTGCGGTCATCTATTCCAGTGATAGACATGGCCCTAGCAGATATAGAGACACAGACACCAGCAGTGATCCTATGCAGCCAAGCCACCTTGTTGGAATCATCAAAGAGCACGGAGCGGCAGAGGAGGGCGTAGAGGTTCATCTTCTTGGCGTTGGCGTTCGTGTTGATGAAGTAGTCGGCGTAGGCTTCGGGGGAGAGCAGGTGGTAGAGCAACTGTTGGTAGTTGGGAGGAAGTTTGGATTCCCAGACAGCGTCGGAGGAGGCAGCGCCACGGAAGGCACGGTTGAGTCGGGCAAGGTTGCAGATCTCTGGAGGGCTAAGGTGCATAAATACGCAAGCAACGCAGCTCTCCGGTATGTCTCCAAGCCCTGGACCACCGCCGGTGCCACCGCTCCCACCTTCCGTCAGGCTCGACAGAGAAGCCCCCATCTCCTCTATTTGTTCAACTCGTCTTGTAATATTCTGATTATTTATTGTGAAAGGTAAACCTTCAAACACGATTCTCCAATCGCAGTACTAATAACAATTCTAAGGAAATCGTGTGCCGAATCTCCATGTCCTCTGCCGGGCATAGCTCGCCAACGGGGATTAAAAGTTTGACTCCAGAAAATTCCCCCTCTTTATCTCTTTTTCTCTCCACAAAATCAAGACAATATGAAGCACTAATTACAGACACGAATGGCTAGAAACAGAAGAAATAAATAGATGCTACGCTCAATTAAAGAATAATTTATTTTGTCCATAACTGATATACAATCGATAAAAGAGTGACTACACAAGGAGTAAATGCAGAATTAAAACTGAAAGGAACTTATATTTGAAATTTCAAAGCTGGAAAAATAGATGCGTTCTTGCTGCCGCCCACTGATGGAGCTGGCTTCTACTATAACCACTTATTGAATTTCAAATACTTAATTCATTCGTAACCAGAGAGACTTATCGTTTTTGGAGTTCTACTTTATAACTCGGTATTTGAATTATCAAACAGTAATTATGGGACTCGGGTGCTCTTCCTTCCTTTTTGTTGGAGAGAAATCCGAATCAAATGCAAGTGCATCCGTCGCGGATAAATTTATTACTTCCACTCCACTTGGTGGCTTCCTCAAGCAAAGTTGTGGGCGTGTGTCCTCAAGCAACTCTTCCCTCAGTGCTCGAGTATGGAATCCCGTACCCTGTGAGACTGGGGGAAATTTTAGTACTGCTTACGAAATATAAAAAAATAAAATTTATTTTTAAGAAAATAAAAAATATTTTTTATTTTTATAAAAAAAAGTATTTTCAAAATGCTTTTTTTATTTTAATTTTTTAATATTTATTTAATAAAATTTTAAAAAGTCATAACATAATTTATTATTTATTATTATTTTTTAAAATAAAATATAAAATTCGTTTTAAAAATTTTAAAAATAACTTTTATAATTATTTTTTTCTTCAACAAATACTTTCAAACATGCTTTTAGCTGCCATTAGCAGATTTCTAACAGTAAAAAACGAAAGTATCAATTTGATGATTTTAGAACGAAGCCGCGCGAGAGGTTTTCTCCACTGCCCGGTGGAAATGATTATTTGCCGGCGATAAGTTAGCGAAATTACAATAGTATATATATTCTCAACCCTACCCATTTCTCTCATTTCTTTCTCATTTTCTTCTTCCACTCGTTCGCTTCGCTGCTCTGGTGATCGTTCCCACTCACGCTCGTGCTCGCTAGCTTTCGGTTTTCTGTCAACCAAAAAAGAGAAACAACAGATCTCCAGCGAGCAGAAGAAGAGGACGAAGAAAGGAAGATATCCGGCGGCGGTGTTAGAGTGGCGATAGCGAGACGGAGAGCTTCCTCGATAAGAACGCCTTGTTCCATAAGCTCAAGACGAAATACGTCAACAAGGTTACTAGCCAAATCTCCAGATCTGCAAGGTTTCGTCATTGATTATGTTTCGTTTACTTGATTCGGTTCTCCTCGTTTTTGTGTTTGTGTGCGCCGTGCAGATGTGTTTTGATGCAATACTAAGAATCCTACTTGGGCTTCTGTCACTTACGGGATCTTCCTTTGCATCGATCTCACCGTAGCCTTGGCGTTCATATCAGCCTCATCAGGTATTTGATTCCTTGTTTTATTGTTAATTTTGTGGTTTGAGCAGTTCGTGTTGGTTTCTATATCCTTCAATTGCAAGTTGTTCTTTTATTGTTTGATGAAATTTTGGTTCGTCAGACTTGATATTGCCCAAAATTGGGGAACAATTGTTTTTTTGTGGTCACAATAGCATGCTTATAGCAGAATCGAATTGGCCTGTTAAGTGTCTATTGAATCTAGGAATTAGGATGTGAAGGAGCTGGTAGAGCTTGGTTACAGTTGTTTCATGCATCACAATACAAGCTTTTTGCGCAAGCATTGCAATTTTCTTGTTCTTGATACTATGCTATTTAGAGTTCTTGTAATGTTTGTGTCATTGTGATACTTAAAATTGTTAGGTAAAATGGGGATCTATTATAATAAAACTCTTAAGAAAGTATAGAAGAATATCATAGATGTTAGGCCCTCGTATAACGCCCTTCTCTGGAGAAGCTTCCTATGTTTTAGTGATTCGAATAAGTACCTTGATCTAAGGAAGTGTTTAGACACTAAATGTTGATAAATGAAACTTCACAGATTTACAAGGACAAGATGGATTTTAGCCACAGCAAAGCTGAATTTGGAACAGGCTGCGATGTTTTTGGCGCATATTAAAGGCAGGGGTTGGGGTTGCTGCTAAAGATGAGGGTGCTCTTCTTCAGTTTAGTGGTGGAGAGACTAGGAAGGGTGCTGGTCCTAGGAGCAAAGCACACAGTTATTGGGCTGTTGCTGAATCCAAAGGCTGTTTCGTAAGCTGCATCTTTGATTTGATAAAGCTTTGTGCATTGTTCTCATTAATCATTATGTCTATTCTAATCTTCTGTGTAGTCATTTTTAATGATATTTGTGTCTTACAGTTGAAAGGCTCCAAATGGAAGTTGAACTTAGACTAATTTTAGAAAAACAGCAAACATTGTTGTAGGTCTGACAGATACGATAGAAACATTAAGATGACAAGAATGCATTTGATTAACTTGTGTAGATGTGCACATATAAGTATGTATATCTATTTGCATCTATGTATATGCATGCAGACATTAGGTGTAAAAGATTAATAAAGAAGATTGGATTAGCGTGACCATGTTTATTGGCGTGGAATTTCTTCAGATTTGAATGGGACATGCTTATTGTTTACAAGAGATTCCCACAATTGTGTGTTCAAGAGAAAGGGATACAAGGAGTGTTGTTGTTACCATTCCTTCTGGACCTTTAGATGGTTTAGGTTGTTGTTACCTTTTAACTTCAATGCTATGTTCTCTCAGACTCTTTGCTAGCTTTTCTAATAAATTGTTTTTACTTAATAGCTAAACTGTTGTGTTTTTTCTGACGATTCTTTTCTGGCTTCGGGCAGTATGCTTTGATTTCAAGGATTACCGGTTCACTAATTTGCATTGACAAGCAATTCGATTCCCAGAGGGGAGATTCTCCTATTTTGGCAGCAGTGTCTCCAATGGCAAAAGAGGCAGCAATGAAAGGTGAAGCTGCGGTCAGAACTCAATTCAGGAAGATCCCTGTGAATGTTCAAATTCTTTTCATCGCAAGAGGCTGATCAGGGATCCATTCTATGTTCTATACCCTACCCTAATAGATGCCCTGAGCTGCGAGACTTGTTCAGCTACTGCAGTCCTAGTCCATTTCCAGGAACACTTCTATGGCTTCAGTAGCAATCAAAGTTATGCATTTCTGATATGCTTGAGCTGATTGCAAGAAGATTTCATTTTGTCATTTGCTTTGATGTAACGTAGGAGTATTATGAATAGAAACAGCAGAGAACACTTTGGATTCTCACCATATTTAGTTATGCTAAAGCGAATACGTAGAAATATAGCTGCCTCAAATGTGATAAGTTTCTTGTTTGGAAAAAAGAAACTAATTAAAGAAGTATTGCCACCATTTTTGCTATTTCATTGCGACCAACTTTGTCCTTTAAATTCTTTGATCCTCAAATTGTATGAATATGCCAATTTGTAGAACAACATAACATTTCAGCAGCAATTATCGAATCTGGATGGTATTTCTAGTGAGCTTTCATTCAAATTCTAGCATTGCAAGTCTTGAGCTTAGAGCTTCAATCCCAAAATAATATGAGTGGTAATTATAAAAAATAATTATTAAAATATTATTCAAAATTAATAAATTCATACTAATAATTTAATTAGAAATATTATTCAAAAATATTTATTTTTAATAATAACATATTTACTACTTAACTTGTAAATATTAATGTAATAAAGTATTCATAAATTTATAATGTTACAAAAATATTGAATTCAAAAAGTTAAACAATACATAAAAAAATACAAATTTTTAATAATCTATCAATTATTAAATAACTAAGGGTACTTCGGTTATTATATATCTCTTTTAGAAATAAGCATAAGTTTAACTAAACACTTCGTTCATCTTTCAGCATAAAATAATAAAATTTATCCAAACACTTTTCTGCATAAAACTGTATTTTTAGCAAAAGTCCAAAGCCACTGAAAGTATTATAAAATAGCTTTACTCAAAAAACTAAAAGTTTAGACAACAAACGGGAGTGAAGAATATTTTAAAAAATTTTCAGAAAACGAGCTTGACTTTTTTTTCTAAAAAAAAATAAAAATTATACATATGTAGACGATTTATTTGGAAACGTGAAGTGCTTATTTAGAATGATAAGCATTTGATACTAAATGACCCGTCAACCATACAGTCATGTTAATCTTCCTTAGGAAGGTCAAGTAAGTCTGGCGATTCTTCAATGGATTAAAACAATAGTCCTTCAACTGTGACACTGATGATGCTAAAATCATCGAGAAAGAAATTCTATCCTAATTTATTTCGCAAGTGTATGGTTGTTGTCTACCATATAACTAATAACAAGTTCGATCTATAGAATTGAAGCTAACTGCAACTCAAAGCAATCTCACACAATATATAAAATGAAGATTCAAATATGTATTAAAGTTAAGGATAAACACATAGTGGATTCTTCAAAAAACAGAAGTGATAAATAACTGAAATTCTCGAACCTACCGTTAACGTCCTTTGCTTTGAATCCTTAAACAAGTATAGTTTTTATTATCAACTAATATGAAGATTTCATATCTAATATTTTATTCCAGTCATTATGTCAGACTTCAAGTTATGATCCTAAATTTGGTCAAATCTAAAATCAACTATTTTTAATTTATTCTAATTATGTTTCATTCTATAATTAAATAAGAGATGCATTAAGATTAGTGAAATTAAAAATCATGCAATTATTCATCTTTAATCCAAAAATTACTAATCACAGTTATTAATACTAAACTAAAAAATTAGTTTCAATTGATCCTTGCAAACACAATTAATCAAAATAGTTCAAAATTCAAACTTCAAAACTTACGTTATCAGGCATTTAAATTCAAAAACTAAAATTCAATTAATATAAAGATTAATAACTCAAAATATATTCAACAATTATTCCTCACAATATGTTCCAGAATTCAAACAAATTCAATTGGGGTTCATCAAGATTCCAGTAGAGAAAAATTTAGCTACTTATATTGATATTAAAATAGTAAATATCATGCGAAAAAGTTCAAATCAAGAAATTTTATCGTGGAAGATTCATGCGCCGAGGAGTTTGATTCGATGCAGTGAGAAGAACTCGCGAGAATTCAGAGAAATTTAGCCACCGATAACTGTTGCATTGCTAGGATTAAGAAAGCGTTTGATCACCACAAGAGTTAGGTGTAGGATTGCTAGTGGAAAGCCTCGCCGCTGAATGAAGAAATAACGTTTTGGTTTTTTTTTTGGGGGCGTGAGAGACTCGTTGGAGGGTGGAGGGGAAGCATGGTTCTTATCAAGGGAATATTTGGTAGTGCTTATTGAAAAAAAACTTTTCTAAAAAAAAATTTTTTAAAATTTTTTTAAAAATAAGCTCTACTTTTTTTTTTAAAAAAAATAAAAATAATAATAAATAATAAGATCTCATGACTTAGAATTTTTTTTTACTTTTTAAATTTAACAAAAAAGTTTCAGTAAAATATTCTAAAAACTTTATTGGAAAACGTAAAATAAAAAGTTAAAATAAAAATGAGAAGATAAGCACTCTCAAGCACTAGATTAATTCTCCTCAAATGGTTGATCTACCTTTAGTTGGATATAATGAAATGGGCCTAAAGACAGCCCAGTAAAGTTCATCCCTTTCGTTTCTTATCTTTTGTCTTTTCCCTAGTTCCTCAACTTCAAATTTTACCTATTATTCACACAAATAATATAATTTAGCTTAGATGCATAAAAAAAGAATACTTAGAATAAAAAAAAATGCATATACGTGCACTCATATCAGGCACATGAAAGACCGGATGAATTCTCGCCTCAGCAGGCAAGTCAAATGTATATGCCACCCACCCAACACGTTGTGTAACACAAGAAGGTTCATAGTATTGGTGGCTAAGTTTGTAAAAACGAAGGTCAGCTATAGAAAATTAACGATGTCGTTTGAGTTTTACAAAGACCCAATCACCTACCTCATAGCTCTTCTATTGTCGGTGCCCATCCGCTTATTGTATCACACGATTTTGAGAAGCAGTTAAGTGTTATCTCAAATCACGCAAAACTTTTCCCGTGTTCGCAGCTGGATACTTAACCCATCAGATATGCCCGAGCTTGAAGCAAGAGAAATTTGTGGGATAGTGGATACGGATTCTTCTATGTTGCATCAAGAAGCCATTGGTGATTAATAACTTAGGTTTTGTTCTTCTGGTGCTGCTTGCAGTAGAGTGATCACGATAGGTTCCTTTCCTTGGGCCTGCCTTAAGTCCTCCCAAAAAGAGTCTTTCAATATAGTGACCGTAGCAAGCGCGGCCTCAGTTCGGCATGAAAAAGCATTAACAACTGCATTCAAGTTTCCTTCATGGTATTTTATAATTGAATCTAAGAAGTTTAACTAACAATTTTGCTGATTCAACATAAAAATCTTCTACTCTAAGAGATATTTGAGGTATAGATGGTTTGTTTTGACAACGAACTGCTAGCCAAGGAGATAAGGTCTCCATCTTTGCATGGCATGAACTAAAGCCATCAGCTCACGCTCATACACAGATTTTGCCAAAGCTGATGCTGATAAAACGTTGGTGTAATATGCTTGGGGGTCTATGATTCTTGCATAAAATAGCCCCAATTCCTCTTCTAGAGATGTTAGTCTTGACAATAAAGGGTATAGAGAAGTCTACGTATGAAGGACTAGAATGGAGGTCATTGCTTCCTTAAGCTATTGGAAGGTTTCTTCCGCCTAAAGATGCCACGCAAAAGAGTTCTTCTTGAGAAGGTCAGTCAACATGGCAACTATGGCTCCATAATTTTTCACGAATTAATGGAAGTAGCTATAAGTGAGCCCCAAGAATCCTTGTAGCTCAATCATTAACTTGGGTGTTGGCTATTTCTATATTGCGTTCACCTTCGCTAGAGTAGCATCGATACCTTATGTAGACATAATGTCTCCTAAGAATTCAAGCTTTTGGCACAACCAAAACTACCCTTATACGTATTGGCAAAAGACGCTCCTCCTGCAAAATAAACAAGACAATAGCAAGATGCTACAAATGATCATACCAATTAGAGTTATATATCAATATGTCGTCAAATAAGACTAGCACGAATTTGTGTAGGTAGGTTGAAAGATATCATTCATCAAGGACTGAAAAATGGATGGGGTATTGGTTAGGCCGAATGGTATAATTAAAATTCATAATGCCCATCATATTTACGAAATGCCATGCATCTTTGAACATCCTTTTTTTAAATAAAATTTTTATGTGAATTTGGTGTATTTCGACTTCATCTCTAGCTTAGAGAAAATTGTAGCACCGTAAAATTCATCGAAGAGCTCGTCGATCATCGAGATCGAATACTTATCCTTTATGGTGATTTCATTCAAAGCACGATTGTCTATACAAAAATGTCACATCTCATCTTTCTTCTTTACTAATAACACCTGAGATGAGAAAGCAGAACAACTTGGCCAGATGATTCCTTCGGCTAGCATCTTGGCTACCGTGCGTTCGATCTCTTATTTCTGGATTTGATGATACTGATAAGGCCCTACATCAGCAAGAAGAGACCCGAACTATAGGATCTGTGCTTGTGATCTTTTCGGGGGAGTATTTGAAAAACTCGATTGTTGCAAATCTGATAGCAATTCCACAAGATTGCTCTCTATAGGTTCTTTGGTGTCTCCTACTACCATAAGCCGCAAGGAGTATAGCAATGACTTCTGACACAAGCTAGTGAGCAGGGACACTACTTCTCGAATCCTTTCCGTAGTCCTTGTCTGTAGAGAGAACCTCATATCGAACCTTTGATATTTAGAGACAATTACCTAATGTCTACAGCCATTATATGCCTAAGACGAGTCCCTTCCACCAAGTAGAAAAGGATACACATCGGATAATTATTACTATCCCTTGCACCTTTAGTGGGACATATTGATAAATAATGTCAATCACGTGTGGTCTTCCATCGACCAACTCTATTTTCAATGGCCTCAACTTTGTAGCTTCAACATGCAAGCATTTTGGTAGATGCTCGGTAATAAAATTATGAGTACTTTTTGAATCTTTCAACATAAACACTTCCTTTTTTTATCCTCCCTAAGGCCATAAGTTTGTGGCTCCTACTAGGGCAGTTATTACACTTAAAGAAGGGGGTAGCGTCTTCTTGCGGAATGGTTTTTGGAGATGATTTTCAAAAGGATTCTTTTTTCATCTTCTAAGTCAGCAATGGAGTATGTGGCACACTTGTACCCTCGATCGTACTTGGCGTCATAATAAAAACAAAGAACGTGCGCTTTACGGTTGTTGATGTCTGCAACAGAAAGTCTGGAAGGTCGAGCACGGATAGTTTATGGGCGTAGCTAGTGTTGGAGGTAGGTGTTTGTGACGAGTATGTGGATGCAGCTAGTGTTGACTGAGTGTAAGTGGAGGTAGCTGCGGATGCTGAGCAATAACGGGCTGTCCTTGATGTATATTCCATATTAAGTTTCTGCTCAAATATTTTAACTAAGGCGTGAGGCTGCTATAGATTAGTTGTTATGTGATCATTACATCCAAACAATTGCTAAAAGTAATCCCCCGCAGAAGAGTCATACTAGGTCATCCTCCAAATATTGGGAAAGCAGATGCGCAAATCTTTAAAGGCCTCCTGATCATCGACGACTGTCCCTGTTTGAGTGAGATGCTTCAATGCAAAACCTGAATGCCTCAAGGCAGAGGGCCCAAACCTCCTCTTAGAGCAATTATCAAGTCGTCCCATGTATGTTGTAATGATCCTTTTTAACCTTTTGGTACTATAGATTCTCTTCTCCTTGCAAGTGCATGGCAGTAATGTGGACTTGTTCTAACAGAGCTATAATATAATACTTGAAATACTCTTCCATCGAATATTCACTCTTGCGGCCCTTATCCATCAAAATTTGGAAACTGGTATCTTGATTTATTTTTATGTAAAATTCTGCTGAATTCTCCGAATAGATACTGTATGGAGAGTTGTTGCCTCGCATGTACTTGTGTTACAGGGTGCGTGTAGTGATGTATTGGTATTTTGATGGGATTTGGTAGGAGTTTAATTTAGTTGTCCATGTGAAGTTGAGATTTTATGGGAAGATGGCATCTGGATGATAAGTGGTAGATGCAAGCTGAGGTAGGTTTGTCATTATGTTTTGTTGAGATGCAGTATGATGGTATGACTAGTTGCTAAGGCTAGCATGGAGGCGGTTATTGTAGTTGTCAGCAAGGAAGCCTATGTAAGTTAAATTATAAGATCAGTTGAATTAGAAGGGAGGGTGAGGCAGGAGTTGGCTACGATTTATGTTTGAGGTTCCTAGCAAGGGTTTTATCTCTTGTATAAAGTGATGCAATTCACTTTGTAGGTTCTTGACTTGATCTAACAGTGAAGGTTTCTTCTATAGTGGTTCAATAGAGAAAGGTGAACTTAGTACGTACAAGAATTTTTGTCTAGTAGTCGTGGATGGTAATGTTTATTGAGGGGATCCCAAAATAATAGAAGCCTTAGGATCTAATAAGATCGAGACTGTACAACTGATACATAAGTGTGACTACATAAGAAGTAAATGCAGATCAACTGAAAGGAACTTGTATTTAAAAATTAAAAAATAGAAAAATAGTTTTATTCTTTCTCCCTTCACCTCACGGGAGCTGGTCTTTACTTATAACTGCAACTAAGTGAGTCCTTATTGAACTCAAACACTTATCCTAACCACAAGACTTGTCTCTTTTGGTGTTGTATTCTATAACTCCTTATTTGAATCAAACTCCAATCCTAATCTTCTAGATGGCACTCGGATGCTTTTCCTTTCTTGTTGCTAGAGAGAAGCCTGAATCAAGTTCAAGTGCATCCCGTGTGGCAATCCATTAGTTACACACCTATATAAGTGCTACAGCACTTTGTTGGCTTCCTCAAGCAACATTATGGATGTTTTCTCTCTACAATTTGTTACGGGTCAAGAGTTTTACATTGACTCTTGTGGTACTTAATCACACCCTTTATGGCTATGATAGTCTTTGCTCAGAAGTAGCTATCAAAGATAGTTAAGAAAACTTATATGGATTTGAGGAAAAAAAGAGAAGTAAGAATAACACTTGATTAGTGCTTGAAAAAACTCTTTATTTGGTACTTATAGGCTTTGTCAATTCTTCTTTAATGAATTAGGACATTGTGTTTCTATTTATACCCACTCCGCCTCCTAAATGGACATAGAAATTGCTTCGATCGGAATGTGGAAAATATTGGTTTAGAATGTTCTTACTTAATATCTCGTTATAGATCTCCACTTTTAAGATATCTAAATTTCCTAATATATCCTCTTGTCAAAATATCCTAAGTGTTTGGAGTATTCTACTAAACTTTAGACTTATTTTAGATAAGGTACCTTATCTTGCCAACAATGCATTTTACGAAGACAATAATACATTTCTCAATTACGGAAAAGACGGGGAGAGAAAGCAAAATATCTATACCGTAACATTATCACCCACTTATTTTATGATGTTTTTATCAGGGTTGTGCGAAGCTTTAGCGGAACCTTTTAATAGCTCAACATTATATGCGCCAACTGTATGATAGCCCCACTAGTAGCATAATGCTAGCCTTCTTTTTCTTATGGTGGCTACTATCCTTTTGAGTGGCAACTCTTCGGCTTAACATTTTGGACTTACTTTAGCAGCTTCTTCCAATGGGTAGAATTTTTCCATAGTTGCATTGCCCAAATACTTTTGCCTCGCGTGATAATGTATCATGCATGTATTTCCTTCATCTACATCCACATGAAATTGGCAAAATAGATAGACATTGACTTTACATGAACTCCACCCCAAGGATTAGTGGATAATTCATATTCACAACACAAAAATCTGCAAGACCAGACCACCCACCTATGTAAGCCTTTACCTCCCGAGTAACAGCTAAAATTAATTTGGGCCCGAGATGACAGCCTTTAGCCATCCTCACCTTGTTTCATGCTTGATGCCAAACCTTTTAGCTTCATTCTCTTCGAGAAAGTTATGAATGGTCTCTGTGTCTACCAAGACACGTACCTCTTGCCTATTAATTTTTGCCATCACGTACAGTCTTCCCTTTACCTCACATTTGGTATCTGTTCTCGCGCATTGACGGCACTAAAAAGTTATCAGTCTCCTTGTTTCAAGCCTCTTTATACGCTTTTACTTTAAGAACTTCCATCTTCGAAGGTGTTAGAGTTGAGGGCATAGTAGCACTAAAAGAATGAAGATTTGGTTGGTGTAATTGGCCACTCATAAATACCATCTTTATTTTTTCTTGAAAAAGTTGTACCCATGTACGATAATCCTCACTAAGAAAAGAATATGGTAAGAATTTCAATAGAAACATTATTGGTGAGATAAAATTGAGAGATAGAGATCATTTTTTTCATGCTTGGCACATACAGAACGTTATTGAGTGTAAAATTTTGAGTAAAGTAAGGTAAAAAAATAGAACTAGTGTGGGTGATTGGTAAATCTGTGTCGTCTCTAATTATAATATCATTTTTAATTATAATGTCGTCGAAACCAGTGTAGGGAGAATGAAGTGTGAGATTGTTCAGGTTGGCAGTAATATTATAGGTGTCACCACTATTAAGTAGCCAAGAGGGTGTTCATGTGGCAGTATTAGTTGCAAAGTTATGTGATTACATGATATTTGATTTATTCTAAATCTACGGTTGATTGACACTGGATTAGTTGGCACTTGATTGGTCGGCTCTATACGAAAAGATGGGCACCATTTGGTTGAATGCCCTTGAGTACCAAAAATTTGGCGACGATCAAAATATAGTCACTATTAGATGTAAGCGCTGAGGACCTAGTGTTGTTAGACCTAGTTGGACGCAAAGAACTTGTGTGGTAAGATTTGAAAGATGAACGGGACTTTGAATTCTTATGTGTTGGATTGGCAATTACATGTACTGATTGAGCCTTAAACGTTATGTTGCAGTGTGTGGCTTCAAGAGTGAGAGGCTTTTTCATGTAGTTCCTTAAGGGTGATAGGAGACTCATAAGCTTGGAGAACAATAATAAGATCATGAAATTCATCGTCAAGGTCATCTAAAATTTTCTCAAATATCTTATGCATCTATAGGGGTACCGAGTAGTGCAAGTTCAACGGCATGAACTTTATTTCTGACACTTAGAGAATATTTTTTAGGATTTTTGAGATGACTTCTAATTTTCAGACTAGGACAACGTGTTGGCTTGGCATAAATGTTGGCAAAAATCTACCAAACTTTATCAGAGGTGGTAGCACCGGCAATGAATAAAATTATTTTGGGAGAGATAGATTCGATAAATGCATTGATTATCAACTTATCTTGACGCTTCTAGTGAGTTTAGACTGGATTAGTAATACTGAACTGTTTGCAATAATAGTAGGTGGTGGAAATGATTTAGATCTATCAATAAAACCAATAAGAAGTATGTTGAATTGAAATTTCCAAGAGAGAGTTTGCGTCATTGAGTTTTAGTAGAGTTTAGATAGCAACGTTGATGGCAATTAGTTATTGATTGGAATCTTGAGTGACGATAGAAAATGTAGTAGATGATGTACTGATATAAGCCATTGAGAGTATTTGAAGTTGCTGAGCTAAGAAGAGAGGAAAATTTTTTTAAGGGAAAATGGAACTCGTTAGAGCAATGGTGACTCTGATACCTTATAGAGAATTATATTCAATGACTTGTTTACTTCATTTATATATATATATGTATATGCACTCATAAGCTAAATCAATTTTTTTAAAAATCAAGTTAATTCAAATCTTTCTAAAATCAAGCTAAATCATATCTTTCCTAATTTTAGCACTCTAAACATGAGAAGAGATCAATTATCATATCACTAAAAAGACTAATATAAAGCATCTACAAAAGGATCTAACGAAAGCCATATTGAACTAATACTGCATGACTAATCTCAATAACTGCTCAAACTATTGCAAAAAGGTTATTATTATGTTATTCCTTATATAAGTATAATCCGCGATTTTAAAGGATAACAAATATATGGACAAGGCTCATTATCCTGAAACTAATAAATTGCTATCATATTTAGGCCCCAAATTTTACTCGTTCAAAAAAAAAACGCTCCTCATATGTAATTACTTACTATATAATTTCTTAAAATGATTAAGGCCTCTTGAAAAAATAAGTTTAAAAGAACTTTAATCTTACCTCATTCACTACCACTTATGCTAATATTTATGACTTCACACTCCTTACAAAGAGTGTATACTCTCAAAAGCATCTCACATGTCGATACTAACGGTTTGTTTGGATATAGGAGTAATAAATAAGAGTACATAAAATAAAGAGTAAATAAGAGTAGAGTATTAGGATAGAGATAAGAGTAATAATTTATCCTCGTCTTCTTTTAATATATTAATAAAATTTAATTAAGAGTAAATAATTATTCTTATTTGGTAACTGAAAAGTAAGTAAAGTGATTTTTATAAAAAGTTTGAAACGCCTTTTTCATTCTCTCTATTCTCGCTGAGAAAGAACCTCCACATCTTCGTCTCTACAGCTGGTCCTGAGAATGGACCTCCCATCGTTACCGCCAACACCATCCTCTTCATTTCGCTATTGACTATCATGTTGAGAAGCTTTCTAACTATATTTTCGAAGATGGTGGCACTAGTGGTTATTGTGGTTTCTTGCTATCATCTCTACCACTAATCCCACTGCACATAATCACCATGATATGCCATGCCATCGTTATTGTACTTTGTTTTTCTTTTGTTCCTTTGTGCTTTCTTCTACGTTGAAATATTGTTTTGATTTCTTCTGCATGTAATCTGTAATACGTATCTCATTCCTGCAAGAAAATGAGAATCTGAAGAGGAAAAACAGACTATGGGTGACAATATATGACCCGATCTGAAAACGCAATTCGAAATCGACCCATTTAATTAGGATTAGGGTTAAAAAATTTGACCTGTATAAATATATGGGTTGGATTAGGATTGAGTGAATTTTATTCGGTTATTAAATGGATCGATCTAGATTAATCCAAATTGAACTACCAACTCGAATTGCCATCTCATTAGAAATAATATTTAATTTTTCATTTCTGTTTATTAAAATATTAGCAATAAAAATAATCAATAATAGTAATTTATAATTTATTAAATTATATAGTATTTATAATTAATTGATATTTTTATATTTTAATAAACTAGTATAAGATAAGATTATAATATTATCAAAAGTATTATTATGTATGTATTTTTATAATAACAAATTTATGTTTTGTAGAAAAATTTTTATCAAAATTTTATTAGATAGCTATGTTTATCAAAATTTTTATCAAAATTATTAGTATGTATTTATAATCATAAAATTTCAGCTGTCACCGTATATTTTCAAAAAATAAAAATACTCTTAAAGTTTTTTTGAATATTTTAAGAACCGATAAAAATATTAAAAAAAATACATTTTGACGGGTATTTATTATATCTAGTCACTAAAAATATCGTGCACTTTTATTACAACTGATATTATAAATTCAAAATTTAAAAATATAAAATCAATAATTAATTATTTTAATTATTAAATAGATCGATCCGAATTTGATCCAGTTATTAATAGATTAGATTAGGGTTGACAATTTTAACCCACATAAATTCATGAGTTGAGTTAGAGTTGAACGAATTTGACCTGATTATTAAATGGTTCACCAGAAATCGATCTAGCAATCTAAATTGCCATCCCTAAAATAGACCCTACTGGAAAGAATTTTCAAAATGAAAAGCAAAACAGAGCTGACTGGAAGCTTTTGCTTAAAGTAGATCCTTCATTATATGAATCGAAAGAATCTGGACAACACAAACCTACATAAACGACAAACTGAAGCTGCTTGCTTAATATATGCACCAACCAACCATGGCACAAACAGACAACGCAATCTATACCAAAATTACAGGAGCCACACATAGACACTACACACTTCACATACATAGATACCTAAAAGTTAAACCACGACTAAGCAACACACTAACATTGAAGGATCACTTTACTGTTCTTCTGGTCCTAGGGGTTATTCTTGTACTTAGACTCGTAGATATCGATGCCCTCACGAGCAACATGCTCACCGCCAGATTCCTCCATTATCTACAGCCCACCCTTGCGTCCTATCTCACGGTATCCCTCCGCACCCATCTAGTTGTCGCGCCCCGACCTTGGAGTCATGACCAGCACTGATGTAAACCAAACACAGTTCAATCCGAACTTAGTCCAGTCCAGTAAGCCTATTTAATACTAAATTCAGCCCAACTCATAAATACTGAATTAGTCAAAATTTCAGCAAGATCTTTCCTATAAATGAGGGGAGAAATTTAAACAATTACCGTAATAAAATATCTAGTCTCAATGATATCAAATCAAATAAAAATTAGACGATCAAGGATCATTTACAATCATGATTAATTATTACAATGTCAATTTAATTATACACTAATAGATCACATAGCTAAAACAGAACAAATCTATAGACGTCAAAGAGCTATCTATATGTAAAATGGAAAATGCTAGAGAAGACTAAATACCGTCTATTCGCGAGCCTAAAAGACAATGCCATTTGGACTACTCTCTACAGGCGCTCTCGAACCATCTAGGGAAGGTCAAAGAAAAAAAAAATAAGTCCAGTCTCAATGAGGTGAATAGCACATGCACCGTTTTAGATTTGTAATACATTACCTAATTTTTTTATTCCTATATTTTTACATGTAGAAAAATGCAAGGATTATATCAGATCATTCTTATCAAGTCTTGAATCATCCTATACCGAATTAGTCCTTAGTAAGAAAGGTACGGATATATGCAATGCAGTATGCAATAAGCTAAAATCATACAACAAAACCAAATTAATATGCTTTATGAATTATAAAAGATATTACTCAACATTCAAATAAAATATACACAAGAAAGCGATGAATAAAACTATGGTATAAATAAATAGTCAATTACAACACATTAAATCGGACATAAGGACTTATCAATTAGATAAATCATATATTTAAAACGATTTATAAACAATTCAATAAATAATAAATACTGAACCAAAACCGATCTATAAATAGATAATTACTTTAAGCATAGTGTATTAAATCAAGAAGTAGATAATTAATAAATTAAATAGATAAATCAAGCGGTCAATAAAAAGTTATATATAATGTATAAAATTGTATATAAAATCTCAAGTTAAAAATGCAAATAAATAATTTAATAGTAAAAAGAGTTAAAAAAAATAAATATGAAATGGTGTTATTATCGCAAACACAATAAGCTATCAAGTTAAAATATTTTACAAAATATAATAGTTTAACAAATCATTAGTTTCAAAATAAACTCCAATAGTTAAGGCGCTAGGGTATCTAAATTTAAATCTAATCTGCAATCAAATATCTCCTCCAGCACTCGGTGTTCAAACTCTATTTGCGCCTCACCGAGGCTAGCAACATCTGGTTGATCAGTTCAGATAGGTTGTGATCCTACCTCCACGTGCATGGGCCTACCTAGTACTATGACCATAGGTGGGTAACTCTCTTCCACACCCAGTAGAGTCCTGAACTCAACTCCTAAGTTAACTCGTCTGCCTTCATACAGCGCGAGTATCCAAATATAATGAAAGTATTTTTATATAGACATACATATACACACAATATATATCCATATGCAATGTAAAACTTGCTCAACTCATGTTTCGTTATCCATAAATTACGTGTCATTCAATACAATAATATAAGAATAACATATTATAAATTAATCCTCAATCGTCATATAAATATCCTTCTTAAGAAAGATACTAGCAATCCGATAATTCAAATAACATGAATCGCATCATGTTTAATAGCAAACATGAATCTTAGCATATCATGCATCATGAAGGATGAATCATATATGTACGAAAGTGGCAAGATATGTTGGAGGATCAAAGCAGATGTTATATGTGTCGAAACCTAATGGTAGTTTAAGAAGAAAGAAAAGTACAGTAACTCTCACCTAATATCCAAGCTATTTTTTGAATTCATGAACTAAATTCAACCGAACTGTTCAATGTTTGCTTCTGACCCGGATGCTTCGATCAAGAAAAAGCTTGATTCTAATTCGGATTTAGGATGTTTGGATGTGCTTTTTTCCAGCTTTTAGTTGAAAAAAAGCACAAAATAGTAAAATATTTGTCAGGCAAATACCGCTTTTCGTTAAAATAAGCTGCTTATTTGCTTTAAAAAAAAAGCATCGAACGATGCTTTTCAAAAAAGCAGAACGGAGCTTTTCTTCTTTTGAGATTGTAAAAGATATATTTGTCCATATTAAGTTGATATAATTACAACACTTATAAACTCTCCTACTCTTTTTACTCTATGCAGCTCCCCTCGCCTCCCCCCGTCCCCCTTCCGGCCATTTCTTCTTTGGATTTCTTCATTCCAGACACCGATCGTCGTAGTATGTCTTCGTTCGCCTTTTTGCCACCACGATATCTCTATAGCTGTTAATTTGTAGTCAATCGAGCTCGCGAGAGTGTCGAAATCCTAATTGTCGTAGTTCTATTCTCTTTCTCCTTTTTTTTCCACCGTTCCTTGAATCCGGTGAATCTCCACTTCAAACCTTTCTTATTACCTGAAAATTTCCACTTCACGGTTTTGGATCTAGCTTCTTGCCGCAAGTCCAGCTTCATCGTTCGATATTTGGTTTCTTGCTCCTCCTTCGACAATACGGCTTCACAGCTCGAACTCTGAGTTGCCGTCATCAGCTAGTAGTCTTACTAGTTCTGATCTCACTCTATTTCTCCAATTACGAAGCAGCACAAGTTGGTGAATGTTCCTCTCTCCCATTTCGGAGTTTTGGTTGAACAGTTCGAATCAATTGCTGCTTCTGCATGACAACAGCTACTCGACCCTCTTCTCTGCTTCGATCTGTTGTCAGAACTTATTGTTGCTATTGACGTGGATCCCAAGATGAATATATCTAGATCAGTCTTCTAGTTAGTTTAATTCTTTTTTATTTCCTTCATAGTGAAGTTAAACTAATTGTTTCTGATTCATGAGATTATTATCTCTTGTAATGCACTTTAGTCTAGATGTATAATTTTGGTGATGACATTATCACTTTCCTGCTAACAGATTGATTTTACACAAATGCTAGAGCTTTTAGCTATAGTAGTCCTTAAGGAGCTATGCGTGTTACTGCCTGTCAAAGTATATGTGATAGTCATTGCATTAATATATTTTCCTTAAAACTCGTGACAATTAAACTAAAAAGCTGAATGGTTTATGTTTAACCTTGTTACTGCCTGTCAAAGTATATGTGTGGTTGTGGCTGATGAATGTGATTCTATTTTGACTTATTTGTTAACCTATTTTAACTTTTGCAGTAATTAATCTGAATGCTTGTTTGCCCCCTTGCATTTGAATGCTTGCTGGTTTTAGTTTTAGGCTACTTTGTTGTTCAGTTATTGTTCCTCAATTGCTTAAAATTATTTTTGAAAATGCTTGCTGATATCGTACATAGCTTTTTAAAGATAAGCATAGTTATTTCATTTGATGCGCATAGCCTCTTACTAGTTTAAGGTTGCTTGTCCTAACTGGCTATGCATGTCCTTCACTGGATGTTTATATAAATATCTGGTACTTTGTTGTTAGTAATAGTGCATAGAATTTTATCTTGTTCCTAGGCTTAACTCATTAACTACTTGCTATTAGTATAATATTTATAGGATTTTGCTATTAGTGAATACGTCATTAACTCATATATGTATGTATAGTATTTATAGTATTGCTGTTAACTCATTAACTCATAGTATTTATAGAACTTCATTAACTAATATCTTGTTGTTAACTCATATATGTATTTATAGTATTTATAGGACTTTGCTAATTAGCTAATTGTGTGTTTATAGTATAGTACCTATATATTACTAGAGTTCTAGGTAACTTCTTGGTGTTAGATACTTGGGACTAGTGAATTAGTACTTAAAATGAAGTGACTTTGGTATGCAATAGTTAGCATATGTTTTCTAAAAAGCAATAGTAAAAATGAAAGCAATCATTTTATGACTAGGTTACAATTCAAGACGAAGTTGAAATAGTTTTGTGGAAGTGCTAAATACTTGAGTTGTTCTTAGTTCTAGATCTTAGAATTGACATGTATATGATTTTCTCTTTGTTAATGCTTTCTCAGGAATAAGCTAAAACTACAATTGGTTTAGGAAGCATAGATAAGATACATTGATATGAAAGGTCATGATGTGGATTTATGTACACGACAATCTCTATAGAGTTGGTGCACCATATAATAAGATACGTTAATATTGTATTTCTTCCTATATTGATTTTGGTTGTTCTTTATTTATACCGTGGGAGGTCTTATTAAAGTTCTGAAAAGTTCATGCTGAATTTATGCTAAGGTGTAAGTTTGTTTTGCAGATTCAATAACTCTTTTGCTAGGTGAGCCATCAATCTCGTGGTGCCATCAGAATAGTCTCTGCCCACAATAGTCATCAAATATACACAAAGACAACCAATATCTATATCCCTTGGTCTTGGAGCCCCTACGGCTTAAACAGATTTGTCGTAGGCTTGAATATATCTATTGAAAATAGTGGTCATGACTTGAAAAATTGTGTTATAATGGATATATTGTTAAGATGCTTTCTTTATCTAGATTAATAAACAGTGTGCTTAGGAATTTGCTAGGAGAGGTGCATCTATAATTGCTTAGGAAGCTTGAAATGTAAAACTAAAAAAAGAACATATATCATTATATATTACATGTGTAAATAATTTCAAATAATAAATTTTTGTGCACATAACTATGAAAATTTTATGTTTAAGTATGACATACATAAAAACATGAAAAATAATAACCAAATTTATTAGTGATCTATGACAAGATTTTAAAAATAAATTTATTACATTCTCCTAACAATTTAAAAATACCTATCACTTAATTAGAAATTTAAAAATACACTTATATATTTAAAAATATTAATTAAAAATTATTCAATAATATTAATATTTTTATTACAAAATTTTATAAATATTAAAAAATATATTAAATAAATAATATTACCAAATTATATTATAAAAATTAAACTTTAAAAATTAAATAATATATAAAAATAAATTAAAAAACTAAATAATATATTATCTTATTATTTTACTTAAAAATATCAATAATTATATTTTATTTATTTATAATTATAAAATTAATTAAATATATTTTAATTTTTTATAAAAACTTTAAATAATAAAATTTATTCAAACAAAATTTAATAAAAAATAATTTTAAAAAAACAACCGCCACTTTCTATAACAAAAATATATAAACACTAACTCTTACATAAAATCTCTAAAAATTTAGTAGCCAAACCTGGACTTAGATCGCATCATCAACTCTATAGATTTCCAATCAAATAGAAGACCTAAGAGGAAACGGGTTAATTACTTACTCTATAACAAGATTAATAACAAGATTAATTAACAACACAGATTTCAACTACAGTACAGAACTAGACCAACCTAACAGGAGGATTTCGACGATTTGAGTTTCCATCTGTGCTAAATCGATCGAAGATGAAGAAGAACTTGGTGGCAGGGAAGTAAACAGGAATAATGATTCGTAATGCTGCTTGTAACAGTAGCGCTTGCGAACTCCATTTGAGGGTAGCGACAGGACACGCTCATATGAAAGAGAGGGCAAACAGCACGGGACTGAAGCGATGTCTAGAGCGTGAGGGAGAAACTTATCATCTTGGAATGGTCGGATCTGCAACAAGGGGGGCATCGGTGAGTTCGGCTTGCATGCGCTGTCCTACGCGGTGGTGGACTTAGTCCGGCGTGAGGGGATGTAGAAGGAGAAGCCAAAAGAAAGAAGAAAAAACACATTAACTGACGGGGACAAGATTTCAGGGGATGGAAAATCATGGCCGTGGGTGAAGCTTTGTGAAGACGGGCGAGGAGGATGCTTCTTGGGAGAAGGCAACAAACAAAGAAAAGAAAAGAATAAAATAAGACTTGAGAGAAGTATGGAGAACGATCTGGAAGCATGGGAAAAGGAAGAAAATATCATTGAAATGGGCTCAATCCATTTACATTCGAGTATAGCAGACTAATAACACTTGGGGCCTTAGATACTAATTTGTCATGATTCCAAGGTCGGGGCGTGACACTAGTCTCTTCTCGTTTCACCCTCTTTATGACCTATTTTCTTGCACCCTTTACACTGTATTTGAACGAAGGGTTCATAAAGAAGTAAGAGTAGAAAGAAAGAAAGAGATAGAAAAAAAAGAAGAAGGAAGAGAAGAAAAAAATTTTGATAGTATTTGGATAAATTAATAAAAAGAAAAAAATAGAAAGATAAAAAAAACAAAAATACCCTTATATATGTATTTTTTTGTAATAATTGAAAAAAATATGTAAATTACATAATTTTGTTTATCTTTGAGATAAAAATATTAAATCTTATTTTTTATTTTGCGAAACATTAAAAAAATATTTTTTTTCGACAACCACTGTCATAAAAAATGAAAAACAGTCAATACAAAAATGTTTCAAATTTACTTCAATAGCATTAACAAGAATAAATTACAAACCACGGTCTTATAGTTGCAAGTGATATCATCAACATAATACAAACACTAATATAACACATGATACAATAATATGATATAATATTACATAAATACTACAAATATCAATAATATATAATACAATATCAAATAATACTACATCAATACGACATCAACTAGAATAAAATTTTCACTCCACCCGAACAAGCTACTAGCACTAGTTACTAGAAATACAATATCAACATGATTAATCAAGTGACATCATTGACAACAAAAGTTCCTTACGTTCTTCTACTGGAAATTGCAGTAATGATCTTAACTCCGTAGGATTTCTCATAAGAAAAATATAACATTGTCGACGAAGGCGACCTTCAAACCCAAGTTCATTTAAGAGAATAACGACCTCATCGCCTGACATTGGAGGGGTTTCCTTACCTGAGGCAAAGTTGGTAATAGCTTGAGCAACTTGTAGAATAGCATCAGTCATTTTGTCTGCGGCAGCACTCGAACTTGCCTTTGATTTGGATTTTCAAATCCTAGACGAAGTACCTGCCATAGTTTGTGAATGGAGATCAACAGATGCAGGTGATTGTCGTCTTTCAGTATCCGCACTTCTGACATGAAAATCCTCCAAATTAACGCGATTTTCAGAAACCAATTCATCTATTTCTTGAATTCTGTTTCCAGATTGCTCTCTGTTCAAAATATCTCTCATTTCAGCAAAATTCGCAACTTTATGTCCCGAAGCTCTATCGCCTCCATACAGGATACTTAATTTATCATAAGGAAGAGAAAATGACTTGTTTCTCCATTCAGCAGCCTCAGGATTTTGCTACAATTGAAATAACAAAATCATATTATTAGAAGATGAGTTTAATAAAATAATATACAAGTTTATACCTTTTCAAATGAAATAACTAAAGAAAAAAAATACCTTAATCAATTCTTCCCAGACAGTAGGCTTAGCATCAAACTTACCCGTAGTACGGTTCCAGGCAAATCCACTAAAACCACCTTTAAATAAGTCCCATACTGGAGCAAATTTTTTTTTCATATACTTAATACGACTTTGAAGCTTTTCTTTATCTAATGCTTTATCTGGAAATAATTCTTTCATCTCCTTTAACACAATATCATATGCGTGTGTCGTGAAGGTTCCGTTAACCCGATTTCCCATATCATTTTGATGAAGTAAAGCATCAATAAGAGCATCATCCATAACCGAAGTCCATAAAAGATGAACTTGGCTACTAGCACTTGCCTTTCTCTTTGACATTTTGACGCCTTTAAATCCATACAAAAAAACACATACAATAAAAAAGTTAATATCAAATAGTAAAAATACTAAACAACATCTAAATGTATGATATCACACGTACGAAACATAATGTCAATCATAAACGACAGTTAATAATATAATTCATACATCATAGTTAATATTTTGTAAACATCATAGAAATAACAATATTAAAAGATACATATAATAAGACATTACTATCTAGTGTATCCCTCCACATAACTTGCGCAATTTGATCCCTAATTGACTCTCCTCGCTGTGCGTCTTCACTGTGACCATCATCATCATAATGAGTGTTGGCTGCAGTTGGTTGGTTGGCAAGCTCCTCATCTACTTCTCTAATAAGGTCATCATCTAGATCTTCACTTATAATATAGTTATGTATAATACAACATGCTAGTATGATTTTTGTTTGGGTTTCAACACCAAAAAACGGTTCATCCGAACTTGATATAACTGGGAACCGTTTCTTGAGTATGCCAAACGCTCTTTCAATTGTATTACGCAATGATGCATGTCGAAGGTTAAATAATTCCCGATAATTTTTTGGTGGATTTGATGAATACTCTTGTAAATGATACCTGACCCTCCTATAAGGTGTAATTAGTCCACTCGTTGTCATGAAACCAGCATCGACAAGATAGAATTTTTCTAAAATCAACATATCAAAAACATGTTACCAAACTATTAATGAACAACTTATTTATATTTATATTCATACGTGATTACCTTGTGGTATGTGTAGTGGAAAGCGTCTTCTTAATGCACTTTTTAAAATTCTAGAGTCTGATGCTGATCCTTCCCAACCAGCTAAAACATACGTGAACTTGAGATCAAAAGTACAAGCAGCAAGGACATTTTGTGCAGGATATTCTTTTCTACCACGATATCTAGGAGCATCTCTTGAGGAAACCTTAACTCGAATATGTGTTCCATCAATTGCACCAACACAATCCTGGAATAGACACTTATTACTTAGTAAGTTATCTAATATAAAATTATTATAAATATGAATTGGAATATTATATTCACCTTGAAATACGGGTAGTATCTATGACTATTATATATTTCTGCAGGCACTCGTGATCCATCAGGCTGTTGCACCAACTTTTCTTCTAATTCTATGATGGCCTTTAATACACTGTGAAAGTGACGACTAATAGTCTCTCCGGAACGCTAGAAAATACCTTGTGCTAAACGATTTCTAAGCTTTTGTCCAACAATACACATAAAACTAATAACTTGTTCTTCTACACTAGTTCGCCGTGTAGGTCTAAGACCACCATATGTTACTAACATGTCACACAATTTTGTAAATGCCGATGGACTCATTCGACATATACTACGACATCTAGCTTCATTCGAAATGGAACTAAGTACTCCACGTCGAATTTTTTCTCTTTCTTCCTCAACAACACCACCAATTTCAATTCGCTTTCTCTTAAGTGGGTTTTGAAACATCACCCAATGGACAACAATAAAAACAAAAAATGCCACAGCACAATGCAACATATAGAGTCGTCTCAAGTTATCATCCATTATGTATATGAAGCCAAACTGCAAAAAAATTGAATTCAACAAGCTATTTTAATAAATAGTGGACAATAATAATATAATCAACAAGAGCATTCAATGTAAGAAACATCAACACTTATAAGCTCATCTTGACAACTGAAAATGAGGACAGCAGGGTTTGCAGACAACATGCATAATTGAGTTTGTTTTGGAGGGTAGGAGAGTTTTGTACAATAAGGTCTAGAGAATCCTAACTAGTTCAAATAGTTCAAGAGCGACATATTCTAGCTAGTTCAAATAGTTCAGGAGCAATATATCCTACTACAAAAATGCTTAAACACTTGTCATCTGAGTGAACAACTTTTTCAAACAACAAAAAAAAAAAGGGAAGAAGGGGGGTTGTTTCCCTCAAAGAAGGGGAGAGGGAGGGGAGTTTCCTCTGGGAGGGTTGAAATGATCATTAAAAAAATTCTTAAAGTACTATACAATATGCATCTGAACGAACAACTTTTTCAACAAAAAAACAGAAACCATGTCCCGGTAAAACAATTCTTCAGACAGCATACATTATCTTGGGGGGTGTCGGTGAGTTTCCTAACAGCAGAGGGAGGAGAGGGGGAGGTTCCTACAGCAGGGGTTCATTCATTCCTACATTATCTTTGGAGGGAAGGGAGGGGGAGAGTTTCCTACAGCAGGGGTTCATTCATTCCTACATTATCTTTGGAGGGAAGGGAGGGGGAGAGTTTCCTACAGCAGGGGTTCATTCATTCCTACATTATCTTTGGAGGGAAGGAAGGGGGAGAGTTTCCTACAGCAGGGGTTCATTCAGACAGCATTTTCTATAGCAAGGTTCATTCAGGCTGTATAAAGAAACATGCCAAGAACAAATTCTTCCTACAGCAGGGTATGCAGAATCCTAATGAACAACTTTTTTTAAAAAAAAACATGTCACAAAACAAGGAAATGTAAAAAGCAGTATAAAAAAATAGCAAAAGACTACTTTATGCATGTGTAAAATAGTGTTTGCTAGGCATAAAGAATTATATTATTTATTATTATGTTCATTCTCTCAGGATTTGACTTCTTTGGAAGAACACGAATGCATACAACTACTACTTAAACAGCAGATAATTTTTTTTCAAAGTTTAAATGTTTAATAAGTTAGATATACTTCTTTGTACTTTGAAGTACAACTCTTCTACTTTTATTTGCATGCTCACAAGTTTCAGACATGTTCTTTTGAATGAATATACCAAAAATTATTCTGATTATATGATAACATAAAAGGTCTCCCTACCGAAGCAATAAATGAAAATTGATGCAATGAGATGAGCTGCTACTTATGAGTAGTAAGTAAGCTGCAATGCAGTTGCAGGGAGAATTTTATGGACAATCCATCAAGCTACCTCATTGCTTTTCCCATACTCACTCATTATTATTCATTCAACCACATGAACTCATCATACCGTAATTGCATGCAGGTGAGTGATCTCATCCAAACAAATTCAAGAAAAAACTACAGAGAAGTAGCCAATCATTCAAGAAAAAATATAAAGCAGAGTCAATATTAAAGAAAATTCACAAAAATAACAGAAAAATTGCTCAAATCTGCAGAAGTAAACGAATCACAAAAATGACAGAAAAATACCAACAAATATAGACAAAAATGCTAACGGATGGAGAATGGAGAGCCAATTTTATCAATTCAAAATCGAAAATGTGCGAATGACAAAATCTAAGCAAATCGCAGCAATGTAACATGTTTTTCAACTAAAATCCAAGAACAAATCACTCAAAATAAATAAAGAAGTACCAAATGTAGTGCAGTCCGATCGGCAAAAAACTCTAGATTCGGAAGATCGAGCAAGTCCGCACGACGCCGTAGGAAGAAAAGACACACGAAGCCCGGAGAACGAAGGAGAGGAGCTAGACGCCGGAGCGAGAAGTCAGACGCGCCGGAAGGAACAATCACGTTGCTGCGTGTGGGAACGGATCAGAGGGAGGAAGTAACAAAGAGGGCAGAAATGAGAAAATCGGCTTACAAATCACGCTGTGCAATTTTTTTCCCTGTTCTCCCCCGTTCTCCTTCTCTCCTAAACAGTAACTATTAAACCAAACACACAATCAAGGAGAATTGATTCCCCTTCTCCCCCATCTTCTTTATCTATCCGTCAACCAAACACAGCGTTAGTTCCTAGCTTTGTCCGTCCTCCTCGGCTCCGTCCTAAAATAAAAAAACCAAGTCATCAGAATTTCGAACAAAACATTGACATAAATAAGATAAAGAAGATTGAACAGTTACAAATTTTTAAGTTGAAGAGGGATCTTTATAAGAATAAAATTCTGATGGATTTTGTGAAGCATCATTGAAGAGTGAAGAAAGAGTATGATGAGTTTATGGTTAGGATTAACGGATTGTCAGACTCGATACACCGACTCTCTGATAATTATCATGCTCGCGATGAGATCAACGATGAAGCTGTAGAGGGAGATGTCTACTAACGAGGTGGCTCGGCGTAGGTGAGCAGAGGTGAGACGGATGCTGCGAGCGGCAGCCAAAAATGAGAGAACTCAAGCACGAAGTGTGGTGGTTTTGTTAAATATAATGGACAATATAGAAATTCAACAATTCTAACAGACACAAAAATTCTATTACTCTTGATAACACCCCATATTGTGTGTTAACTAATTATTTTCCATATAAGAGTAATAGAAAAATATTTTATTTTTTATTAATCTTATAAAACCGTTGCCAAATAAGAGCAATAGAAAGTAATTCATTCACTTACTCTCCATTACTTTCCCTTACTCTCAATCCAAACTTATTATAGGAGTACTACTCTCAACTGGTAGATATAGAGAAATCTATTCACCATTAAACCTTTATTAAATGTTATCTAGACGTATGAACTTACAACTTTGAAAGGCTATTGAAAGGCTAATGCATCACTCAATCCGAAATGTCAATTGGTGGAGCTTCACCAAGTTTGTAACGAATTGAACTTGCTTGAATAAGAAAGACGCAGTTTATTGAAGAAAGAATTGAACTTGCTTGAATAAGAAAGACAGTTTATTGAAGAAAGATGTCGCGGTTATTAGCAAGAAGGATAAATGAAGTTATGTGAATCTAAACTGATATTCCACAAAGAGAAAGATTAAAAATAAAAATCAGTATGCAAGCAAGCCAAACAATTCAAGTAACAAAGAGGATTCAAGGAAGCAAGCAACATAACTAAGGAAGTGAACAATCCTATATTCTATATAGTTTTGGAGAAAACAAAGTCGTTTATAAAAGAAAAAAATGGCGAACAATTCTTGATATAAACACAAATATTGTTCTAACTCTCAGACGTTGGCATACAAATTAGCATCTGCATTAAATTCATATCGGAGTATTCAAAATATTTAAATTAATTGGAAAAAGAAAATTCATAATAGACTTGTTAAAGCACAAGATGAACACATTAATAACAGGAACAAGTAAAAGAAAACAGACAAAATTTATTTTTCTAGTACCTTTAAAAAATACAATAGCCTGAGTAACTTATTATATATATCAGGTAGCTCATGCTTCTTGAGATCCCGAAGAAGAGTAGGACTTCATTACATCCTTTCCAAAATGTTATCTTCTAATGTACCACCCTGGAACTACTTATGATTTCACAATGATCCTTCAGAAAGAGAACAACACATTAAACATAATATCTTAAAAATAATAAATAGGATAACTGATCATAAATGCATATATACACCTACCAAAATATGAGAGTAATTATGAACATATTACTTAAAAATCACTATAGATTGCATCACAACAGCATTACGTAAGCTCCTTGACAGAATATGTTAGATATCAATAGACATATTAAATCCTCTATAAGCTAAGATATGCAGTAATTGCAGCCTCTCATTTTGCCATGATCTTCCTAGATGATATTTCATAATAACCATTAGCATAGCATCTTCTTATCTCACAATTAAATTGATGCTCTACGAAAACTAATGAGAAATAGCAAATTTAGTCATCAGTTTTAAAAGTAGAAAATAATAACAAGAATGTGATTTATAACCTCGCATAACTCCAAACAGTATCAAACAGTAGAAAGAATGGTAAATTAAGCATCTGTATATTGTCTATGGGTTATAACTCTTTTGTCTTGTGCATTATCTCTCAGCTCTTTAGACATTACAATGAATCTTCCCTTTACACGAAATTCTTAAAATGGAGAACACTAGTCATTAATTAAAAAAATGATCTCACATTCACACATTAGTGTATGAAAGAACAACATGTTCAGATATCTAATCTTGTTTATATAAAAAACATTCCCAATATCTAAGTTAATTGCAAAAAATGAGAATTCACAAATGTTTAAGAGCCCAAGTATGAGTTACAGGAATTCATGAACAAGACAACACATGTCATTACCTAAAAGCTTGCAAACGTACTGAATCAAAAAATAGATAAAAGAATATGCATAGTAAATATCGTAGAAGAGACTCTACTTTATTATTGGAAGAAAGATTTCTTCCTTGTTTTAGCAAGCTTCATTACCACCTACCATTTGGAATTAATTTATTTGTTACTTTTATAATACTTTAACCACTTCAAAATGGAAGGCTCTACAACAAGTTTAAGTTTTACAAGAACACAAGGGCAATTTCCTAGATATCAGATCCTGAGTATCATGTGGAATATATATGCAACCGCAATATCAAATTATTGAAAGTACAAGAGAAAGAGAAGGAACATAAATAACTTAATCGGACTTCTGTTGAGTGCTATAAAACGAAAATCATCCAAACCTCACAACAGCTCATTCAAAATAACTCCATATGACATCCACCTCTTTACATGATCTAACTACAGAAGAATACTAAAAATAAAATCAATTTCAGCTTTCAATCAATCAATTTTGAAACACACAAAATACATATGAAGTTGAGAGAAATAAGTAGCTAAGAGAAACCCTCTAGTATTCTTACCTCGCCATAGCATCTTCCCGTACGATTTCAAACTAAAACACTTATCTCACAAGCTGAGTTAGTGCTCTGTTCTCTATAAAGAACTAATCCTTTGCACCTAACAAATCAGCCCATCTAATAAATGACAAATATTGAAGCTCATAGTTCAAAATATTCCCTCAACTTGCGATAGATTCAATTCGAAGAATTGTAACTAAAACTCAACAAAACCACCTGAATTTCTACCAACACTGAGTAGGAAGAACATCAGTGTGCACCAAACTAACAAATAATAAATTCCTTGATATTTTGGAGAGATTGATGTTTGGTATTCCATTCTAGAAAATCAGCTTTTCAACTTTTCAGTTCACGTTTTCTAATAAACTTTCTATAATTTTTTACAAAATTTATTTAAAAATTTAGAAAGTAGAAAAATTTTATATAGTAAGATTCTATTATTGCTTATTTTTATTATTTTTTTGAGGTAAAATATTAGGGCTCATTTTTCGAAATAGAAAAAAAATACTTTCTGTTTCACAAAAGTATTTTCCAAAATCGCCCCCCCCCACACACACACACAAAGTTGATTGAGCTTTTAAAATATTAATATGTAAAATGTTAAAATGTAAAAGTTAAAGCACTCTTTAGCATCAATGTCAAGTAATTTACAAAAGGACCACCAAGGAAGAATTAGATAGTCATCCTATTACAGAGATCACCTTTACAGACTTAAGCTTTTGCTTCTTCCTGAGGTAATTCTCCATCATATCCGTCTTTCCATTGGATTTTAAAGTTTGAGTACATGAAAGTGAGGATCATATGCGTTCATATGCAACCACAAAGCTGAAACGATCAAAGTCCACAAATGAATACTAAAAAGAATAGTATCTTATCTAAACCTGAGCCAAATCTTAGAATCGTAGGAAAATCATCCACCCTCATAACAAGAGTGTGCTACCTCCATGCAACATCCTCAACGTACATTGATTGAACGATAGAGGAAGATTGCAAACAAAATTAGATTGAAATACCAATTTGTTGATCTTGAAATCCCACAACATATGAGTCAATATAGAATCCGTCTAGTCACTACAACATCCAAGAAAAGCGAAGCCGAAGAGATTTCAGTTCTTCGATTCTTCCGTCGATGGAGGTATTTCTTGTAACGAATTTCTTTTTGTTCTTCATTGAACGAATCTGTATATGGTTTTGAGTAGAGGTGGTAATATATGACCCGACTCGAAAATTCAATCCGAAACCGACCTGTTTAATTAGGATTATGGTTGAAAATTTTGACCCGTATAAATATATGAGTTGGGTTAGAATTGAACAAATTTGGCCCAGTTATTAAATGGGTCGACCCGGATTAACTCGAAATTGACCCACCAATCCGAAATATCACTTTTTGAAGGAACAATTTTTTATTTTTTTTTACCGTATAATAAAATATTGCCAATAAAAATAATCGATAATAGTTATTTACAAACTATTAAATTATATTGTATTTATAATTAATTCTTTATTTTTATACTTTAGGAAAATAGTGTAAGATAAAAATTATAATATTATCGAAAGTATTACTATATAAGTATTTTTAATGACGAATTTAGATTTCGTATAAAAATTTTTATGAAAATTTTGTTAGATAGATATGTTTATCAAAATTTTTATCGAAATTATTAATATGTATTTATAATCATAAATTTCAGTTGTTATCATATATTTTCAAAGAATAAAAATAATATTTTTTTTGAATATTTTAAGGACCGATGAAGACATTAAGGAATGCATATTTTGTCGAATATAATTATATCTCGTCAGTAAAAATATCGTGCACTTTCATTCGAACTGATCTTATAATTTCGCTGAAACTTAAAAATATAAAATTAATAATTAATCATTTTAATTATTAAATAGGTCGACCGGAATTTAACCCGGTTATTAGTAGGTTGGGTTAGGGTTGACAATTTTGACCCGTATAAATTCATGTGTTGGGTTAGAGTTGAACAAATTTGACCTGGTTATTAAATGGGTCGATCCGAAATCGACCCACCAACCCATATGGCCACCCCTAGTTTTGAGATCTAGAGTTTTTTCTTTACGAATTATTTTGGTTGATTTTAATATCTAGTATTGAGATCACTTAGCAATGGTTTGTTTCAAACTAGATCTTGTTGAATAATGGTAGCTAGATCTTGCTGATACTAGAGAATGTTCTCGAATTTAGTTAGATCTTCATCAAATTAGTTGAATAATTGTAGCTAATTTGTCCTCTTACTAATATTATTTGTATTTTTAAATTTCTTGGTGAAATTGCATGCAAGTCCGTCTTCAGTCCGAAGAGAGATCGAGTGTTTTTCTCCCATACCACTAGAGCATGTGTTTCAATTTGTCAAATTCACAACTAATATATAGGTTTTAGGACTTCAAAGTCTTATGTATAATTTTTTTTTCAAATACATACGATTAATTGAGACCAAAACTCTCCGACTACAATAAGAACAACAAGAAGAAAAGGGTTGTTCTTGTTTTTCTTTGTAGGCACATCCAGCATAGTTGATAGGTTTCGAGTGAGATATAACCTCTAAACACGTACGCAGCAGCTAGAAAAGAAGTACCTTAAAATGCAGAAGAAGAGTTTTTACTCAAGCAAAGTTTCTTAAAAGTGCTTATACGCGCTCATATGCAACCACAAATTGAAATGATCAGAAGTTCACAAATAAATAAAAATAAGAATAGTAACTTATCTAAACCTGAGGCAAATCCTAGAATTGTAGGAAAATCATCCAACCTCATAACAAGAGTGCGCTATCTCCACGCGACATCCTCACCGTACATTGATTGAACGGCAAAGGAAGACTGAAAACAAAATTATATTGAAATACCAACTCGTCTATCTTAAAATCCCACAACAACATATGAGTCAATGTAGAATCCGTCTAGTTATGCAACATCTCATCCTGCATCAGAAGGGAGTTGAAAAAAGCAATCAACAACTGTAACACCTACTCTCCTAAGTTAAGCTCTGTATATAATACCTCGCAAGGAGAAACTGTCTGCAAGAATGCTAGGACAGTTTGTTTCTTAGCAACTTCTTTATTTAACAGTCCCTAACATGAAGTAAACCGCCAATGAAAATTTAATGAGTTAAGGCTCTAATAGAGCATGTTTGGCTGTGTTTGTTTCCTACTATTAGCAAAAAAATGTCTTTAATAGTAAAAACTTGTTTGGCAACGTATACTTTTTGCCAAAAGAAACTGTTTGTTTTGATAAAAAAAAGTATAAAAACAATGCTTTTTCAAAAAAACAGCTCGGAGTTTTTTTTTCCCGAAGCAAATGACATGCTTGCCCACATTAAGTTAAAAAAGTTTATAGAGTTTATAAACACTCCTACCTCCTTTATTTTTTCAACGCTTTCAGTTGTCAGTATGCATTCAAAATTATGTAAATTAAAAGACTCACTGAAAGTATCTTTCACTTCAAAACATTGAACTGTTGGTCTTTGTTGTTTATATTCAGTTATTATTCATTAGCACTATATATTTTGTACATTCTTTAGTCTCCTCTTGTTTGATTATGGATGATAAACATCAATGCAGGGCAATTGATAATCAGGTTCTGATTCTCTTCTACAACTCTCATTTTAACTAGGCCCCTTTTAGATTTACCACGATTATACCGCCTGTTTTTGGCTATATATCCTTCTATCAAATTTAACATTTTGGAGTTTCAATCCTAATTTCTTGATTTATTTGAGTAGCTGGATATAAGCTGTTTGTCGTATCTCATTTAATTGAGCACTTTTTATTTACAGTTGTTTGTGGCAACTTGCTTACCAGCTCGAGATAGTTGCGCTGGTTATATTGCTCGGGTCACTCAACCTTGGTGGGACATGTACGTGTGAAAGACTGAAGTACAAAATGTTTCCTGCTGCTGTAGGTTTATACAGGTGGATGATGACAACTACGTGTCCATGAGTGTTGAGCATCGGGCTCATATTGGATGGAAATGTTGGTCTTGCTTTCTTTTTGGAATTTTGAGTTTCTTCTAATCCTAAATCCTTGTTTTATCTGAAGTTTGGTGAAGCGCTGGAGACAACTGAGGGAAGCAATCATTATTGAACAATTGATTATTCATTAATTGAGCTAAGAAGGTATTTCTTCATTCGATACTTAGGCATCACTGCGTTCGGTATAGGAGGAATGGTAGTGGCTGCAGGTAGCTTGTGTTTCTGTGTCAGCATGAGGAAGGGAAACATGTGAGAAGGGGAATCATGCGATGAGGTGGGCGGACATGAAATAAAGGAGACTGCTCGACGCAGCTCCTGGCTACTGACTGCACAATTATGATAGCATATATCATTTTTGTGGCTAGATTGGTTGGTAATATAGCATATAGTTTGTGGAAGGTTTCATATTGAGTTTCGATGGGCTTGAGCAAAATTGTAAGTTGTTGTCAAATTTGTTGAGACCAATTATACTAGAAGAGTTGGAAGTTGAATGCAAGCATTCTTGTACTAATTTCACGTTATGTTATAGATCTCGAATGTAGAAAGAAGGGTCTTCTTTTCGAGCCATATACTTCCAAGTAAGCACTTACTAGAAAGTTTGAATGAAGCCTGCAGTACCTTCACTGTTCACTTTGTACAATGTTCTAATCAGCAAAATTCTTCCTTTTATTTTTTGCACAAGGACTATTATCAAGTAAAAGTTATAATAGTTCTAAAGCAAAGTTCTTTAATTTCTAAGCAAGAATGTTGGTTTGAAATTGTTAATATATGATTGTATGATCTATTCATTCCTCACAATCTATTAATCATTATGCATTATTATATATAAATAATAATATATATATATTTAAAATAATTAAAATATAATTATAATTTATAATCATATTTATTAATAAGTTTATAAATTAATATAAGAAAGTACTATTAAAACTTTATTACGTTACAAAAAATATTAAACTAAAACATTAAATAGTATATAAAAAATTTCAAAATTTTAATAATTCATCACCAATTATATACATAATAATATTTCAGTCATTATATATTTTATGTATTTATTAATACAAATTTACCCAAATATACTATCAGATTATTTGTAAAATAAATGAATTTTAACACGGTAAAATTCATCTAAACAGAATTCAAAAAAATATAGCTTTTTTCTCAGCAAAAGCTTCTAACAGGAGCTTTTGAATAAAAGTTCTAAATTTAAAGTCTACTAAACGTGGCCACAGTAAAAGAGAGAAGCCACACGGAAATCGCTAACGACACTGGTCCAAATCTACTACTTCATGAGATGTTATGCTAACAACCTGGATCAAAAGTTCTGTATTTTTTGGAGCGCACAACGTACTTATACGGAGAAAAAATGGTGAACAATTGTTTATGTAAATATGAAAATTGTTCTAACTCTCAGACCTCGGCAAATAAATTTGCATCTCACTCCAATGTGAATATTAAAAATATTTAAATTAATTTCAAAAAGAAAATTCATAAAAGACTACTTCAAGCACAATAAATACATTTCTATATGAAAGGAATAACTGGAACAAAAAGCAAAATAGACAAAATATAAATTTCTTCAACCTCAGAAAATTGGAGTAGCTCGATGAACTTATTATGCAGAATGAGGCTGCTCATGCATCTTTGAGATCTCGAAGAAGAATAGATCTTTAAATTCTGCAAACGTTTCCAAAACCATAGCTTCTAATCTAGAATACTGTAACTACTTATACGATATCACAGTGATGCTTCAGAAAGAAATCATCCAACTTATACTTGTAAGTCATAAATATGAAAGATCATCAAATATGCACACATGAAAGATCAGCAAATATGCATACATGCACCTATCAGTAATTAGAGCGAACTATGAGCATATTACTTGAAAGTCACTACTAACAGACTGCATCATTAAAGCATTGGGCAAGCTCCCTGACGGAATCCACTACACAGTAGATATTAAATCCTCTATAGGCTGAAACAGAGTCATTGCAGCATCTAATCTCGCATGCGTTGGAGGCGAAACTGAAAAAAGAACCAAGAGAACTAATAAAAAGCCACAATACACCAACCTCCACATTGTCTTGGATAGAACTAATGATTTCATAGCATACCTATCGAAAGACAATAATAATTTATTAACATATTACTTGAATATCACTATAGAATGAATCATTCAAGCATTAGATAAGTTCCCAGACGGAATCCGTTAGAGATCATAAGACATACTGCATCCTCTATAGGCCAAAACAGAACTCTTCCCCATCTCGTATCGCCATGATCTTCCGATAAGCTTCTAACTAAGCTTCTGCAGGAACGATACCTGCGATATATTGTAGTTGGAGGCCAAACTGCAAAAAGCATGAAGGAACTAATAATTAACCGCGATGCAAAATCGTCAATATCAGAAGTGGATAAAACTAATGATTTGACAAACATACCTACTCACAGATAATATTATAATTATGATCAAGTTACCTGAGAAAAGCTAACAGATTGCATCATTAAAGCATCAGTTAAGCTCAAAATTTGACACAGATCAGTAGAAATATTAAATCCTCTATAGGTCAAACAAGATGTATCGCAGCATCTCATCTCACAGTGATCATTCTAGAAGAAATTTCAAAGAAGCAACTAATATAGCATCTTCTTGTCTCTCATTCGGAAAAATGCTCTATTAAAACGAAATGCAAACAACAAATTCCGAAGGAAACTACCACACTTGGCTAGACTTCCGGTGACAGCTAGATTTAGAAAAATGTCCAAACCTCACAGTAAGACTGCTTCGAAAATAACCCCATCCAATGTCTAACATCTGAAGAATTTAATAAATAACATTAGATCAAGCTACAACCAGTCAGTTTCAAAACATAGAGAATACATGTGCAATTAGAGAAATCCCTAGTCACTTTGGCATCACATCCAAATCGTAGGAGTTTCAAAAACCCAGCAACTACTGGAGTTTCATTTATGTCATGGTTGGCTTGAAGCTCCAAACTATGCCTGCAAGGAAAAGATGGGGTCAACAATTTGGTTCATAACATGATCCATATACTTGGAACTTATCTATCTTTAATAATTCCAAACATGCTCAAACAGTAAACTACAAAAATGGATGCTAAAAGTTCAGAAACCCATCTCAACATGTTGCAACTTCTTATCCAAAAGCTGTAACTAACACTTGGCAAAAACAATACTGTAGATATGCTGAGTTGGAGGCCAAACTGCAAAGCACAAAAGGAACTAATAAAAAGCTACAATGCACCAACCTCAACAACATCTCGGATTGAACTATAATGGTTTCATAGCATACCTATCGAAAGACAAAATGATAATTTATGAACATATTACTTGAAATTCACCAGCATATTGAATAATTCCAGCATTAGATAAGTTACCAGACGGAATCTGTTACAAATCAGAAGACATACTGCATCCTCTATAGGCAAAACCAGAACCTTTCCCGCATCCCATCTCGCCAAGATATTCGCAGAAGGTACTGTTGGAAACAATTAGCTTGGCAATCTCTTATCTCTCACTTCGATAGATGCTCTATAAATACTAATGGCAAACAAAATTTTCAAAAGTAACAGAAGTAGCTTATCTGCACTTCTGGTGAGTGCTTGAATACGAAAATCATCAAATCCTCGCCACAGGAATACGTTGAACGTAACTCAGTGCAATAACTTCTGCTTCATTTAGTTCACCTTGGTTAAATTTCCATACTTTTCCCTGATGAAAAACTATTAGAATTCATAGCGTTGGTAGCCTCTACGCTTCAAACTTATCTAACCATAAAAATCCCTGACATTCTTAAAAAAGAGTTAACAACTGAGAAAGGTAGCCAAAAGTTCAGAGACACTCCTCAACATGTCGCAACTAAATTCATAGTCACTCCAACATCCCATCCACATCAGTTGGAGGTTGCAAACCAAGCAGCATTTTGAAGCTTCTTGTCCAACAGTTGTCACTAAGCTTTTGCAAGAACGATACCTGCGATATACTGAAGTTGGAGGCCAAACTGTAATAAGCACCAGGGAACTAATAAGCAACTTCTATGCAACATCGTGAATATCATCTTGGATAAAACTAATGATTTGACATCATACCTACGAACAGATAATATTATAATGATGATGATCTTTCTTCAAACAACTAACAATTTGCATCATTAAAGCATCAGTTAAGCTCCCTGACAGAATCAGTGACGGATCACTAGAAATATTAAATCCATTATAGGTCAAAAAAAGAGTTAATGCTGCATCTCATCTCGCCGTGGTCTTTGCAGAAGAAATTTCAGGAAGCAACTAATATAGCATCATCTTATCTCTCATTCGAAAAAATGCTCTATTAAAACGAATTGGAAACGACAAATTCTGAAGGAAGGTACCACATTTGGCTATACTTCCGGTGACTGCTAGATTTAGAAAATCGTCCAAACCTCATAGTAAGACAGCTTCGAAAGTAACTGCATCCAATGTCTTCCCCTTTAATTGATCTAACGTCTGAAAAATTTCATAAAGAACATTAGATCAAGCTACAACCAGTCAGTTTAAAAACATAGAGAATACATATGCAATTAGAGAAGTCCTTAGTCACTTTGGCATCACATCCAAATCGTAGAAGTTTCAAAAACCCAGCAACTACTAGAGCTTCTTTTATGTCACGGTTGGGTTGAAGCTCCAAACTATGCCTGCAAGGAATAGATGGGATAAACAATTTGGTTCATAACACGATCCATATACTTGGAACATATCTATCTTTAATAATTTCCAACACGCTCAAACAACAAACTATGAAAATGGAAGCTAAAAGTCCAGTGACCATTCTCAACATGTTGCAGCTTCTTATCCAATAGTTGTAACTAACACTCGGCAAGAACAATACTGTAGAAATACTAAGCTGGAAGCCAAACTGCGAATAAGCACAAAGGGAACTAAGAAAAAGCCATAATGCACCAGCTTCTATATTATCACGGATACAACAAATGATTTCATAGCATACCTATAGAAAGACAAAATTATAATTTATGAACATATTTTTTGAAAACACCAGCAAATTGAATCATTCAAGCATTAGATAAGTTCCCAGCGGAATTCGTTACAGATCAGATATCATACTCATCCACGATAGGCCAAAAGGGAACCATTCCCACATCTCATCTCGCCATGACCTTCGCAGAAGGTATTTTTGGAAACAATTAGCTTGGCATAGTCTTCATCTCCCACTTGAATCGATGCTCTATAAAAACTAATGCCAAACAAAAAATTCAAAATAAAAAAACAGAAGTAGCTTACGTACACATCTGGTGAGTGCTAGAATAAGAAAATCATCGAATCCTCACCACAAGAATACATTGAACGTAACTCCCCGCAACACTTCTGTTTCATTTTGTTCACCTTGGCTAAATTTTCATACTTTGCCCTGATGAAAAAATAGAAACAACAACTAGAGTTAGTAATGCCTGCGGCCACCTATGCTTCAAACTTATCTAACCAAAGCAATCACTTCCATGCTCAAAACACAAACTGAGAAAGGGAGTCAAAAGTTCAGATACACTCCTCAACATGCTGCAGCTAAATCCGTAGTCACTCCAGCATTCCATCCGCATCAGTAGGAGTTTGCAAATCCAACAACATTTTGCTGCTTCTTGTCCAGCAGTTGTAACTAAGCTTCTGCAAGAACTATACCCGTGATATACTGAAATTGGGGGCCGAACTGCAATCAGCACCAGCGAAAGTGTAAGCAACATTAATGCAACATCGACAATATCGTCTTGATAAAACTAATGATTTGACAACATGCATACTGAAAGATGATATTATAATTATGATCATTTTACCTGAGAATAACTAACAGAATGCATGAGTAAAGAATCAGTTCAACTCCAGATAGAATCCTTCACAGGTCAGAAGATATTTCATGAAACAATTTATCTAGCATCTTCTTAGCTCAAATTTCGAAAAATGCTCTATAAAAACTAATTGTAAACAACAAATTTGGAACGGAAGTACCACATTTGGCTTGAATTCTGGTGACTGCTAGATTTAGAAAATCGTCCAAACCTAACAGTAAGACTGCATAGAAAATAACCCCATGCAATGTCTTCTCCTTCAATTGGTCTAACACCTGAAGAAATTTATAAATAACATTAGATGAAGCTTCAACCAGTCAATTTCAGTACATACAGAATACATATGCAATTAGAGAAGTCCCTAGTCACTTTGGCATCACATCCACATGTACGAGTTACAAACAAAGCAACAACTAGAGTTTCTTTTTTGTCACGGTTGGTTTGAAGCTCAAAACTATGCCTGCAAGGAAAAGATGGGGTCAACAATTTGGTTCATAACATGATCCATATACTTGGAACGTATCTATCTTTAATAATTCCAAACATGCTCAAGCAGGAAACTACGAAACTGGATGCTAAAAGTTCAGGGACCCTTCTCAACATGTTGGAGCTTCTTATCCAATAATTGTAACTAACACTCGGCAAGAACAACACTGTAGAATACTGACTTGGAAGCCAAACTGCGAATAAGCACGAAGGGAACTAATAAAAAGCCACAAAGAACCAGCCTCTGCATTATCCCGATACAACAAATAATTTCATAGCAAACCTATGCACAGACAAAATTATAATTTATGAGCATATTACCTGAAAAACACTTAGCAGATTGAATCATTCAAGCATTGGATAAGTTCCCTGACGGAATTCGATACAGATCAGAAGACACATACTGCATCCTCTATAGGCCACAAAAGCACCCTTACCGAATCACATCTCGCAATGATCTTAGCGGAAGGTATTTTTGGAAACGATTAGCATGGCATAATCTCATCTCCCACTTGGATCCATGCTCTATAAAATCTAATGGCAAACAAACAATTAAGAGAGAACAGAAGTAGCTTACCTACACTTCTGGTGAGTGCTGGAATACAAAAATTATCCAATCCTCACAACAAGAATATATCGAAAGCAAGCCCGCGCAATAACTTCGGCTTCATTTTGTTCACCTAGGTTAAATTTTCATACGTTGCCCCGACGAAAAAAAAGAAGCAACAACTAGAGTTAGTAACGCCGGTGGCCTCTACGCTTCAAACTATTCTAACCATAATAATCCCTGACAGGCTCAAAAAACACTAAACAACTGAGAAAGGGAGTCAAAAGTTCAGAGACACTCCTCAACATGTTGCAGTTAAATTCGTAGTCACTCTAACATCCCATCCCCATTAGTAGGAGTTCCCAAACCCAACAGCATTTTGCAACTTCTCCTCCAGCTGTTGCAACTAAGCTTCTGCAAGAACTATACCTGCGATATACTGAAATTGGAGGCCGAACTGCAATGAGAACCAGGGAACGAATAAGCAACCTTGACGCAACATCGACAATATCGTTTTGGATAAAACTAATGATTTGACAACATACACACTGAAGGATGATATTACAATTATGATCACTTTAACTGAGAATAACTAAAGGAATGCACCACTAAAGCATCAGTTCAACGCCAGACAGAATTCAACACAGATCAGTAGAATTATTAAATTCTCTATAAAAAGGTCAAACAAGAGTTATTTCCGCATTTCATCTCGCATCTTCTTATCCATCATTTCAAAAAATACTCTCTAAAAACTAATTGCAAAAAACAAATTCCGAACGGAAGTACCACATTTGGCACGACATCTGGTGACTGCTAGATTAAGAAAATCGTTCAAACCTCACAGTAAGACTGCTTAGAAAATAACCCCACACAATATCATCTCCTTCAGTTGGTCTAACACCTGAAGAAATTTATAAACAACATTAGATGAAGCTTCAACCAGTCAATTTCAGAACATAGAGAATACATATGCAATTAGAGAAGTCCCTAGTCACTTTGGCATCACATCCACATCGTACCAGTTACAAACACAGCAACTACTAGAGTTTCTTTTTTGTCACGGTTGGGTTGAAGCTCAAAACTATGCCTGGAAGGAAAGGATGGGGTCAACAATTTGGTTCATAACACGATCCATATACTTGGAACGTATCTATCTTGAGTAATTCCCAACATGCTCAAAATGGAAACTACCAAACTGGATGCTAAAAGTTCAGTGACCCCTCTCAACATGTTGAGCTTCTTATCCAAAAGCTGTAACTAACACTCGGCCAGAACAATACTGTAGAAATACTGACTTGGAAGCCAAACTACGAATAAGCACATAGGGAACTAATAAAAACCCACAAAGCACCAGCCTCTGCAATATCCCGGATACAACTAATGATTTCATAGCATACCTATCGAAAGGCAAAATTATAATTTATGAGCATATTACTTGAAAAACAGTAGCAGATTGAACCATTCAAGCATTGAATAAGTTCCCAGACAGAATTCGTTACAGATCAGAGGACGCATACTGCATCCCCTATAGGCCAAAAAAGAACCCTTACCGCTTCACATCTCGCAATGATCTTAGCCGAAGCTATTTTTGGAAACGATTAGCATGGCATAATCTCATCTCCCACTTGGATCCATGCTCTATAAAATCTAATGGCAAACAAACAATTAAGAGGGAACAGAAGTAGCTTACCTACACTTCTGGTGAGTGCTGGAATACAAAAATTATCCAATCTCACAACAAGAATACATCGAAAGCAAGTCCGTGCAACAACTTCTGCTTCATTTTGTTCACCTTGATTAAATTTTCATACGTTGCCCTGACCAAAAAAAAGAAGCAACAATTATAGTTAGTAACGCCGGTGGCCTCTACTCTTCAAACTATTCAAACCATAATAATCCCTGACAGGCTCAAAAAACAGTAACCAACTGAGAAAGGGAGTCAAAAGTTCAGAGACACTCCTCAACATGTTGCAGCTAAATTCGTAGTCACTCAAACATCCCATCCCCATTAGTAGGAGTTCGCAAACCCAACAGCATTTTGCAACTTCTCCTCCAGCTGTTGCAACTAAGCTTCTGCAAGAACTATACCCGCGATATACTGAAATTGGAGGCCGAACTGCAATGAGAACCAGGGAACGAATAAGCAACCTTGACGCAAACATCGACAATATCGTTTTGGATAAAACTAATGATTTGACAACATACACACAGAAGGATGATATTACAATTATGATCACTTTAACTGAGAATAACTAAAGGAATGCATCACTAAAGCATCAGTTCAAAGCCAGACAGAATTCGTCACAGATCAGAGAAATATTAAATCCTCTATAAAAAGTTCAAACAAGAGTTATTTCCGCATTTCATCTCGCTGTGATCTTTCTAGAAGATATTTCAAGAAACAACTAATTTTTATCTAGCATCTCTTCTTATCCCTCATTTCAAAAAATACTCTATAAGAACTAATTGCAAAAAACAAATTCGGAACGAAACTACCACATTTGGCCTGACTTCTTGAGACTGCTAGATTTAGAAAATCGTTCAAACCTCACAGTAAGACTGCTTACAAAATAACCCCATGCAATGTCTTCTCCTTCTATTGGTCTAACACCTGAAGAAATTTATAAATAACATTAGATGAAGCTTCAACCAGTCAATTTCAGTACATAGAAAATACATAACCAATTAGAGAAGTCCCTAGTCACTTTGGCATCACATCCACATCGTACGAGTTACAAACACAGCAACTAGTAGAGTTTCTTTTTGGTCACGGTTGGGTTGAAGCTCAAACCTATGCCTGCAAGGAAAAGATGGGGTCAACAATTTGGTTCATAACACGTTCCATATACTTGGAACGTATCTATCTTTAATAATTCCAAACATGCTCAAACAGGAAACTACGAAACAGGATGCTAAAAGTTCAGTGACCCTTCTCAACAAGTTGGAGCTTCTTATCCAATAGCTGTAACAAACACTCGGCAAGAACAATACTGCAGAAATACTGAGTTGGAAGCCAAACTGCATAAGCACTAAGGGAACTAATAAAAAGCCACAAAGCACCAACCTCTGCATTATCCCGGATACAACTAATGATTTCATAGCATACCTATCGAAAGCGAATATTATAATTTATGAGCATATTACTTGAAAAACACTAGCAGATTGAACCATTCAAGCATTGGATAAGTTCCCATACGGAATTCGTTACTGATCAGAAATTGCAAACTGCATCCTCTACATGCCAAAAAAGAACGCTATACAGCATCACATCTCGCATGATCTTAGCAGAAGCTATGTTTGTAAACAATTAGCATGCCATACTCTTATCTCCCACTTGGATACATGATCTATAAAATCTAATGGCAAACAAACAATTAAGAGGGAACAGAAGTAGCTTACCTACACTTCTGGTGAGTGCTGGAATACAAAAATTATCCAATCCTCACAACAAGAATACATCGAAAGCAAGTCCGTGCAACAACTTCTGCTTCATTTTGTTCACCTTGATTAAATTTTCATACGTTGCCCTGACCAAAAAAAAGAAGCAACAATTAGAGTTAGTAACGCCGGTGGCCTCTACTCTTCAAACTATTCTAACCATAATAATCCATGACAGGCTCAAAAAATAGTAAACAACTGAGAAAGGGAGTCAAAAGTTCAGAGACACTCCTCAGCATGTTGCAGCTACATTCGTAATCACTCGAACATCCCATTCCCATTAGTAGGAGTTTGCAAACCCAACAGCATTTTGCAACTTCTTGTCCAGATGTTGCAAATAAGCTTCTGCAAGAACTATACCTGCGATATACTGAAATTGGAGGCCGAACTGCAATGAGAACCAGGGGAACGAATAAGCAACCTTGATGCAACATCGACAATATCGTCTTGGATAAAACTAAAGATTTGACAACATACACACTGAAGGATGATATTATAATTATGATCATTTTAACTGAGAATAACTAAAGGAATGCATCACTAAAGCATCAGTTCAACAACAGACAGAATTCGTCACAGATCAGTAGAAATATTAAATCCTCTATAAAAAGGTCAAACAAGAGTTATTTCCGCATTTCATCTCGCTGTGATCTTTCTAGAAGATATTTCAAGAAACAATGAATCTAGCATCTTCTTATCCCTCATTTCGAAAAATACTCTATAAAAACTAATTGAAAAAAACAAATTCAGAATGGAAGTACCACATTTGGCTTGACTTCTGGTGACTGCTAGATATAGAAAATCGTCCAAACCTCACAGTAAGACTGCTTAGAGAATAACCCCAGGCAATGTCTTCTCCTTCAATTGGTCTAACACCTGAAGAAATTTATAAATAACATTAGATGAAGCTTCCACCAGTCAATTTCAGTACATAGAGAACACATATGCAATTAGAGAAGTCCCTAGTCACTTTGGCATCACATCCACCTCGTACGAGTTACAAACACAGCAACTACTAGAGTTTCTTTTTTGTCACGGTTGGGTTGAAGCTCAAAACTATGCCTGCAAGGAAAAGATGGGGTCAACAATTTGGTTCATAACACGATCAATATACTTGGAACGTATCCATCTTTAATAATTCCCAACATGCTCAAACAGGAAACGACCAAACTGGATGCTAAAGGTTCCGTGACCCTTCTCAACATGTTGGAGCTTCTTACCCAGTAGTCGTAACAAACACTCGGCAAGAACAGTACTGTAGAAACACTGAGCTGGAAGCCAAACTGCGAATAAGCACAATGGGAAATAATAAAAAGCCACAAAGCACCAGCCTCTGCATCATCCCGGACACAACTAATGATTTCATAGCATACCTATCGAAACACAAAATTATAATTTATGAGCATATTACTTGAAAAACACTAGCAGATAGAATCATTCAAGCATTGGATTAGTTCCCAGACGGAATTCGTTACAGATTAGAACCCTTACCGCATCACATTTCGCAATGATCTTAGCAGAAGAAGCTATTTTTGGAAACGATTACCATGGCATACTCTCATCTCTCACTTGGATCCATGCTCTATAAAATCTAATGGCAAACAAACAATTAAGAAGTAACAGAAGTAGCTTTTACCTACACTTCTGGTGAGTGCTAGTATACGAAAATTATCCAATCCTCACAACAAAAATACATCGAAAATAAGTTCGCGCAACTGCTGCTGCTTCTTTTAGTTCAACTTGGCTAAATTTCCACCCTTTGCCATGATGAAAAAAAAAGAAGCAACAATTAGAGTTAATAACGCCCGTGGCCTCTACAATTCAAACTATTCTAACCATAATAATCCCTGACAGGCTCAAAAAACAATAAACAACTGAGAAAGGGAGTCAAAAGTTCAGTGACACTCCTCAACATGTTGCAGCTAAATTCGTAGTCCCTCCAACATCCCATCCCCATTAGTAGGAGTTTGCACACCCAAAAGCATTTTGCAACTTCTTGCCAAGCTGTTACAAATAAGCTTCTGCAAGAACTATACCTGCGATAAACTGAAATTGGAGGCCGACCTGCAATGAGATCCAGGGAAGAATAATCAACCTTGAAGCAACATCGACAATATCGTCTTGGATAAAACTAATGATTTGACAAAATACACACTGAAGGTTGATATTACAATTATGATCACTTTAACTGAGAATAACTAAAGGAATGCATCACTAAAGCATCAGTTAAACGCCAGACAGAATTCGTCACATATCAGTACAAATATTAAATCCTCCATAAAAAGGTCAAACAAGAGTTATTTCCGCATTTCATCTCGTCGTGATCTTTATATAAGACATTTCAAGAAACAATTAATCTACCATCTTCTTATCCATCATTTTTAAAAATACTCTACAAAAACTAATTCCAAAAAACAAATTCGGAACGATAGTACCACATTTGGCTTGAGTTCTGGTGACTGCTAGATATAGAAAATCGTCCAAACCTCACAGTAAGACTGCTTAGAAAATAACCCCACGCAATGTCTTCTCCTTCAATTGGTCTAACGACTGAAGAAAATTATAAATAACATTAGATGAAGCTTCCACCAGTCAATTTCAGTACATAGAGAATACATATGCAATTAGAGAAGTCCCTAGTCACTTTGGCATCACATCCACCTCGTACGAGTTACAAACACAGCAACTACTAGAGTTTCTTTTTTGTCACGGTTGGGTTGAAGCTCAAAACTATGCCTGCAAGGAAAAGATGGGGTCAACAATTTGGTTCATAACACGATCCATATACTTGGAACGTATCTATCTTTAATAATTCCAAACATGCTCAAACAGGAAACTACCAAACTGGATGCTAAAAGTTCGGCGACCCTTCTCAATATGTTGGAGCTTCTTATCCATTAGTCGTAACTAACACTCGGCAAGAACAATCCTGTAGAAATACTGAGTCGGAAGCCAAACTACGAATAAGCACATAGCGAACTATAAAAAGCCACAAAGCACCAGCCTCTGCATTATCCCGAATACAACTAATGATTTCATAGCAAACCTATCGGAAGGCAAAATTATAATTTATGAGCATATTACTTGAAAAGCACTACCAGATTGAATCATTCAAGCATTGAATAAGTTCCCAGACGGAATTCGTTACAGATCAGAAGACACATACTGCATCCTCTGTAGGCCAAAAAAGAACCCTTACCGCATCACATCTCGCAATTATCTTAGTAGAAGTTATTTTTGGATATGATTAGCATGGCATACTCTCATCTCTCACTTGGATCAATGCTCTACAAAATCTAATGGCAAACAAACAATTAAGAAGTAACAGAAGTAGCTTACCTACACTTCTGGTGAGGGCTAGTATACGAAAATTATCCAATCCTCACAACAAAAATACATCGAAAATAAGTTCGCGCAACTGCTGCTGCTTCTTTTAGTTCAACTTGGTTAAATTTCCACCCTTTGCCATGTTGAAAAAAAAGAAGCAACAACTAGAGATAATAACGCCCGTGGCCTCTACAATTCAAACTATTCTAACCATAATAATCCCTGACAGGCTCAAAAAACAATAAATAACTGAGACAGGGAGTCAAAAGTTCAGAGACACTCCTCAACATGTTGCAGCTAAATTCGTAGTCCCTCCAACATCCAATCCCCATTAGTAGGAGTTTGCACACCCAAAAGCATTTTCCAACTTCTTGCCCAGCTGTTGCAACCAAACTTCTGCAAGAACTATACCCGCGATATACTGAAATTGGAGGCCGACCTGCAATGAGAACCAGGGAACGAATAATCAACCTTGAAGCAACATCGACAACATCGTCTTGGATAAAACTAATGATTTGACAAAATACACACTGAAGGATGATATTATAATTATGATCATTTTAAGTGAGAATAACTAATGCAATGTATCACTAAAGCATTAGTTAAACGCCAGACAGAATTCGTCACATATCAGTACAAATATTAAATCCTCTATAAAAAGGTCAAACAAGAGTTATTTCCGCATTTCATCTCGCCGTGATCTTTCTAGAAGACATTTCAAGAAACAATTAATCTACCATCTTCTTATCCATCATTTCGAAAAATACTTTATAAAAACTAATTGCAAAAAACAAATTCGGAACGAAAGTACCACATTTGGCATGACTTCTGGTGACTGCTAGATATAGAAAATCGTCCAAACCTCACAGTAAGACCGCTTAGAAAATAACCCCACGCAATGTCTTCTCCTTCAATTTGTCTAACACCATAAGAAATTTATAAATAACATTAGATGAAGCTTCCACCAGTCAATTTCAGTACATAGAGAATACATATGCAATTAGAGAAGTCCCTAGTCACTTTGGCATCACATCCACCTCGTACGAGTTACAAACACAGCAACTAACTAGAGTTTCTTTTTAGTCACGGTTGGGTTGAAGCTCAAAACTATGCCTGCAAGGAAAAGATGGGGTCAACAATTTGGTTCATAACACGATCCATATACTTGGAACGTATCTATCTTTAATAATTCCAAACATGCTCAAACAGGAAACTACCAAACTGGATGCTAAAGTTCGGCGACCCTTCTCAACATGTTGGAGCTTCTTATCCAATTGTTGTAACTAACACTCGGCAAGAACAATACTGTAAAAATACTGAGTCAGAAGCCAAACTACGAATAAGCACATAGGGAACTAATAAAAAGCCACAAAGCACCAGCCTCTGCATTATCCCGAATACAACTAATGATTTCATAGCATACCTATCGAAAGGCAAAATTATAATTTATGAGCATATTACTTGAAAAACACTAGCAGACTGAATCATTCAAGCATTGAATAAGTTCCCCGACAGAATTCGTTACAGATCAGAAGACACATACTGCATCCTCTGTAGGCCAAAAAAGAACCCTTACCGCATCACATCTCGCAATGATCTTAGCAGAAGTTATTTTTGGAAACGATTAGCATGGCATACTCTCATCTCTCACTTGGATCAATGCTCTATTAAATCTAATGGCAAACAAACAATTAAGAACGAACAGAAGTAGCTTACCTACGCTTCTGGTGAGTGCTAGTATACGAAAATTATCCAATCCTCACAACAACAACACATCGAAAATAAGTTCGTGCAACTGCTGCTGCTTCTTTTAGTTCACCTTGGTTAAATTTTCCGAGTTTGCCCTGATCAAAAAATAGGAGCAACAATTAGAGTTAATAATGACAGTGGCCCCTACGCTTCAAACTTATCTAATCACTAACATGCTCAAAAAACAGCAAACAAATGAAACAGAGATGTTCAGAGACACTCCTCAACATGTTGCAGCTAAATTCGTAGTCACTCCAACATCCCGTCCCCCCATTACTAGGAGTTTGAAAACCCAACAGCATTTGCAACTTCTTGTCCAGCTGTTGCAACTAAGCTTCTGCAAGAACTATACCTGCGATATACTGAAATTGGAGGCCGAACTGCAATGAGAACCAGGGAACGTATAAGCAACCTTGAGGCAACATCGACAATATTGTCTTGGATAAAACTAATGATTTGACAACATACACACTGAAGGTTGATATTATAATTATGATCATTTGAACTGATAATAACTAACGGAATGCATCACTAAAGCATTAGTTAAACGCCAGACAGAATTCGTCACATATAAGTACAAATATTAAATCCTCTATAAAAAGGTCAAACAAGAGTTATTTCCGCATTTCATCTCGCCGTGATCTTTCTAGAAGACATTTCAAGAAACAACTAATCTACCATCTTCTTATCCATCATTTCGAAAAATACTTTATAAAAACTAATTGCAAAAAACAAATTCGGAACGATAGTACCACATTTGGCATGACTTCTGGTGACTGCTAGATATAGAAAATCGTCCAAACCTCACAGTAAGACTGCTTAGAAAATAACCCCACGCAATGTCTTCTCCTTCAATTGGTCTAACACCCGGAGAAATTTATAAATAACATTAGATGAAGCTTCCACCAGTCAATTTCAGTACATAGAGAATACATATGCAATTAGAGAAGTCCCTAGTCACTTTGGCATCACATCCACCTCGTACGAGTTACAAACACAGCAACTACTAGAGTTTCTTTTTTGTCACGGTTGGGTTGAAGCTCAAAACTATGCCTGCAAGGAAAAGATGGGGTCAACAGTTTGGTTCATAACACGATCCATATACTTGGAACGTATCTATCTTTAATAATTCCCAACATGCTCAAACGGGAAACTACGAAACTGGATCCTAAAAGTTCAGTGACCCTTCTCAACATGTTTGAGCATCTTATCCATTAGCTGTAAGTAACACTCGGCAAGAACAATACTGTGGAAATACTGAGTTGCAAACCAAACTGCGAATAAGCACAAAGGGAACTCATCAAAAGCCACAAAGAACCAGCCTCTGCATTATCCCGGATACAACAAATAATTTCATAGCATACCTATCGAAAGACAAAATTATAATTTATGAGCATATTACCTGAAAAACACTAGCAGATTGAATCATTCAAGCATTGGATAAGTTCCCTGACGGAATTCCATACAGATCAGAAGACACATACTGCATCCTCTATAGGCCACCAAATAACCCTTACCGCATCACATCTCGCAATGATCTTAGCGGAAGGTATTTTTGGAAACGATTAGCATGCCATACTCTCATCTCTCACTTGGATCCATGCTCTACAAAATCTAATGGCAAACAAACAATTAAGAAGGAACAGAAGTAGCATACCTACACTTCTGGTGAGTGCTAGTATACGAAAAATATCCAATCCTCACAACAAGAATACATCGAAAGTAACTCCCCGCAACAACTTATGCTTCATTTTGGTCACCTTGCTTAAATTTCCAAACTTTGCCCTGATGGAAAAAAAGAAGCAACAATTAGAGTTAATAACGCCTCTGGCCTCTAAGCTTCAAACTATTCCAACCACAATAATCCTTGACTGGCACAAAATACAGCAAACAACTGAGAAAGTGAGTCAAAAGTTCAGAGACACTCCTCAACATGTTGCACCTAAATTCGTAGTCACTCCAGCATCCGAACCCCATTAGTAGGAGTTAGCAAACCCAACAGCATTTTGCAACTTCTTGTCCAGCTGTTGCAACTAAGCTTCTGCAAGAACTATACCCGTGATATACTGAAATTGGAGGCCGACCTGCAATGAGAACCAGGGAACGAATAATAAACATGAAGCAACATCGACAACATTGTCTTGGATAAAACTAATGATTTGACAACATACACACTGAAGGTTGATATTATAATTATGATCATTTTAACTGAGAATAACTAACGGAATGTATCACTAAAGCATTAGTTAAACGCCAGACAGAATACGTCACATATCAGTACAAATATTAAATCCTCTATAAAAAGGTCAAACAAGAGTTATTTCCGCATTTCATCTCGCCGTGATCTTTCTAGAAAACATTTCAAGAAACAATTAATCTACCATCTTCTTATCCATCATTTCGAAAAGTACTTTATAAAAACTAATTGCAAAAAACAAATTCGGAACGAAAGTACCACATTTGGCATGACTTCTGGTGACTGCTAGATATAGAAAATCGTCCAAACCTCACAGTAAGACTGCTTAGAAAATAACCCCACGCAATGTCTTCTCCTTCAATTGGTCTAAAACCTGGAGAAATTTATAAATAACATTAGATGAAGCTTCCACCAGTCAATTTCAGTACATAGAGAATACATATGCAATTAGAGAAGTCCCTAGTCACTTTGGCATCACATCCACATCGTACGAGTTACAAACACAGCAACTAGTAGAGTTTCTTTTTGGTCACGGTTGGGTTGAAGCTCAAACCTATGCCTGCAAGGAAAAGATGGGGTCAACAATTTGGTTCATAACACGTTCCATATACTTGGAACGTATCTATCTTTAATAATTCCAAACATGCTCAACCAGGAAACTACGAAACTGGATGCTGAAAGATCAGCGCCCTTCTCAACATGTTGTAGCTTCTTATCCAACAGTTGTAACTAACACTCTGCAAGAACAATACTGTAGAAATACTGAGTTGGAAGCCAAACTGCGAATAAGTACAAAGGGAACTAATAAAAAGCCACAAAACACCAGCCTCTGCATTATCCCGGATACAACTAATGATTTCATAGCATACCTATCGAAAGACAAAATTATAATTTAAGAGCATATTACCTGAAAAACACTAGCAGATTGAATCACTCAAGCATTGGATAAGTTCCCTGACGGAATTCGTTACAGATCAGATGACATATACTGCATCCTCTATAGGCCACAAAAGAACCCTTACCGCATCACATCTCGCAATGATCTTAGCGGAAGGTATTTTTGGAAACGATTAGCATGCCATACTCTCATCTCTCACTTGGATCCATGCTCTATAAAATCTAATGGCAAACAAACAATTAAGAAAGGACAGAAGTAGCATACCTACACTTCTGGTGAGTGCTAGTATACGACAAATATCAGATCCTCACAACAAGAATACATCGAAAGTAACTCCCCGCAACAACTTCTGCTTCATTTTGTTCACCTTCCTTAAATTTCCAAACTTTGCCCTGATGGAAAAAAAGAAGTAACAATTAGAGTTAAAAACGCCTCTGGCCTCTAAGCTTCAAACAATTCCAACCATAATAATCCTTGACGGGCTCAAAAAACAGCAAACAACTGAGAAAGGGAGTCAAAAGTTCAGAGACACTCCTCAACATGTTGCAGCTAAATTCGTAGTCACTCCAGAATCCGAACCCCATTAGTAGGAGTTAGCTTCTGCAAGAATATACCCGCGATATATTGAAATTGGAGGCCGAATTGCAATGAGAACCAGGGAACTAATAATCAACCTTGAAGCAACATCGACAATATCGTCTTGGATAAAATTAATGATTTGACAACATACACACTGAAGGTTGATATTATAATTATGATCATTTTAACTGAGAATAACTAACGGAATGCATCACTAAAGCATCACTTCAACGCCAGACAGAATTCGTCACATATCAGTACAAATATGAGTTATTTCCGCATTTCATCTCGCTGTGATCTTTGTAGAAGATATTTCAAGAAACAATTAATCTAGCATCTTCTTATCCATCATTTTGAAAAATACTCGATAAAAACTAATTGCAAAAAACAAATTCGGAACGAAAGTACCACATTTGGCTTGACTTCTGGTGACTGCTAGATTTAGAAAATCGTCCAAACCTCACAGTAAGACTGCTTAGAAAATAACCCCATGCAATGTCTTCTCCTTCAATTGGTCTAACACCCGGAGAAATTTATAAATAACATTAGATGAAGCTTCTACCTGTCAATTTCAGTGCATAGACAATACATATGCAATAAGAGAAGTCCCTAGTCACTTTGGCATCACATCAACGTCGTACGAGTTACAAACACAGCAACTACTAGAGTTTCTTTTTGTCACGGTTGGGTTGAAGCTCAAAACTATGCCTGCAAGGAAAAAATGGGGTCAACAATTTGGTTCATAACACGATCCATATACTTGGAACGTATCTATCTTTAATAATTCCCAACATGCTCAAACAGGAAACTACGAAACTGGATGCTAAAAAAAGTTCAGTGACCCTTCTCAACATGTTTGAGCATCTTATCCAATAGTTGTAACTAACACTCGGTAAGAACAATACTGTGGAAATACTGAGTTGCAAGCCAAACTGCGAATAAGCACAAAGGGAACTCATCAAAAGCCACAAAGAACCAGTCTCTGCATTATCCCGGATACAACAAATAATTTCATAGCATACCTATCGAAAGACAAAATTATAATTTATGAGCATATTACCTGAAAAACACTAGCAGATTGAATCATTCAAGCATTGGATAAGTTCCCTGACGGAATTCGATACAGATCAGAAGACACATACTGCATCCTCTATAGGCCACAAAAGAACCCTTACCGCATCACATCTCGCAATGATCTTAGCGGAAGGTATTTTTGGAAATGATTAGCATGCCATACTCTCATCTCTCACTTGGATCCATGCTCTACAAAACCTAATGGCAAACAAACAATTAAGAAGGAACAGAAGTAGCATACCTACACTTCTGGTTAGTGCTAGTATACGAAAAATATCCGATCCTCACAACAAGAATACATCGAAAGTAACTCCCCGCAACAACTTCTGCTTCATTTTGTTCACCTTGCTTAAATTTCCAAACTTTGCCCTGATGGAAAAAAGAAGCAACAATTAGAGTTAATAACGCCTCTGGCCTCTAAGCTTCAGGCTATTCGAACCACAATAATCCTTGACTGGCTCAAAATACAGCAAACAATTGAGAAAGGGAGTCAAAAGTTCAGAGACACTCCTCAACATGTTGCAGCTAAATTCGTAGTCACTCCAGCATCCGAACCCCATTAGTAGGAGTTAGCAAACCCAACAGCATTTTGCAACTTCTTGTCCAGCTGTTGCAACTAAGCTTCTGCAAGAACTATACCCGCGATATACTGAAATTGGAGGCCGACCTGCAATAAGAACCAGGGAACGAATAATCAACCTTGACGCAACATCGACAATATCGTCTTGGATAAAACTAATGATTTTGACAACATACACACTGAAGGTTGATATTATAATTATGATCATTTTAGCTGAGAATAACTAACGGAATGCATCACTAAAGCATCACTTCAACGCCAGACAGAATTCGTCAAATATCAGTACAAATATTAAATCCTCTATAAAAAGGTTAAACAAGAGTTATTTCCGCATTTCATCTCGCCGTGTTCTTTCTAGAAGATATTCAAGAACCCATTCATCTAGCATCTTCTTATCCCTCATTTCAAAAAATACTCTATAAAAACTAATTGCAAAAGACAAATTCGGAACGGAAGTACCACATTTGGCTTGACTTCTGGTGACTGCTAGATTTAGAAAATGGTCCAAACCCCACAGTAAGACCGCTTAGAAAATAACCCCAGGCAATGTCTTCTCCTTCAATTGGTCTAACACCTGAAGAAATTTATAAATAACATTAGATGAAGCTTCCACCAGTCAATTTCAGTACATAGAGAATACATATGCAATTAGAGAAGTCCCTAGTCACTTTGGCATCACATCCACGTCGTACGAGTTACAAACACAGCAACTACTAAAGTTTTTTTTTTTTTGTAACAGTTGGGTTGAAGCTCAAAACTTTGCCTGCAAGGAAAAGATGGGGTCAACAATTTGGTTCATAACACGATCCATATACTTGGAACATATCTATCTTTAATAATTCCCAACATACTCAAACAGGAAACTACGAAACTGGATGCTAAAAGTTCAGTGACCCTTCTCAACATGTTGGAGCTTCCTGTCCAACAGTTGTACCTAAGCTTCTACAAGAATGATTATCCGCGATATACTAAAATTATAGGCCAAACAGCAATAAGCACCACGAACTAAGTAGCAACCGCAACAGAGCTTCGCCAATATCGTTATGGATAAAACTAATGATTTGACAACATACCTACGAACTGATAATATTATAATTATGATCATGTTACCTGATAATAAGAACAGATTGCATCATTAATTCATCAGTCAAGCACCCAGACAGAATCCATCATTAAATCCTAGAAAGGTCAAACGGGAGTTATTTCTGCATCTCATCTCGACGTGATTTTTCTAAAAGATATCTCAGGAAACAATTAATATAGCATCTTCTTATCTCTCATTTGAAAAAATGCTCTATAAAAATGAATTGCAAACAACAAATTCCAAAGGAATGTACCTAACTTTGCTAGACCTCTGGGCATTTCTAGATTTAGAAAATCGTCCAAACCTCACAGTATGACTGCTTAGAAAATAACTCCATGCATCGTCTTCCCTATCACTTGATCTAACATCTGAAGAATTTGAAAACTAACATTAGATCAACCTTCAACCAGTCAATTTCAAAACAAAGAGAATACATATGAAATTTGAGAAGTCCCTAGTCACTTTGGCATCACATCCACATCGTAGGAGATTCAAATTCCCAGCAACTACTGGAGTTCCTTTTATGACGCGGTTGGGTTAGAGCTCCAAACTATGCCTGCAAGGAAAAAATGGGGTCAACAATTTGGTCCAAACATTCCATCCACATCAGTAGGAGTTTGCAAACCCAACAACATTTTGCAGCTTCTTGTACAACAGTTGTACCTAAGCTTCTGCAAGAACGATACTAGCAATATACTGAAGTTGGAGGCCAATCTGCAGAAAGCACCAGGGAACTAATAAGCAAAAGCGATGCAGCATCGCCAATATCGTTTTGGATAAATCTAATGATTTGACAACATACCTACAGACTGATAATATTATAATTATGATCAGGTTACCTTAGAATAAGTAACAGATTGCATCATTTAAGCATCAGATAAGCTCCCAGACAGAATCCGTTACAGATTAGTTGAAATTTTAAATGCTCTACATCATCCTTCTAGAAGATATTTTCGGAAATAATTAATATAGCATCTTCTTATCTCTCATTTAAAAAAATGCTCTACAAAAATGTATTGCAAACAACAAAATCCAAAGGAATGTACCTAACTTTGCTAGACGTTTTCGGATTTCTAGTTTTAGAAAATTGGCCAAACCTCACAGTAAAATTGATTTGAAAATAACTCCATGCATCCTCTTCCCCATCACATGATCTAAGAATTTTAAAACTAACATTAGATCAAGCTTCGAGCAGTCAATTTCAAAACAAAGATAATACATATGAAATTAGAATAGTCCCTAGTCACTTTGGCATTACATACACATTGTAGGAGTTTCAAAAACCGGAGTTTCATTTATGTCACAGTTGGGTTCAAGCTCGAAGCTATGTCTGCAAGGAAACGATGGGGTCAACAATTTAGTTTATAACACAGCATATACTTGGAACTTATCTATCTTTACTAATTACAAACATGCTCAAACAGTAAACTACGAAAGTGGATGCAAAAAGTTCAGTGACCCTTCTCAGCATGTTGCAGTCACTTATCCAATAGTTTAAAGTAACACTCGACAAGAACAATACTGTAGATATACCGAGTTGGAGGCCAAGCTACGAATAAGCACAAAGGTAAACAGAAGTAGCTTACCTACACTTCGGGTGAGCGCTAGAATACGAAAATTATCCAATCCTCACAACAAGAATACATCGAAAGTTCGCGCAACAGCTGCTACTTATATAGTTCACCTTCGTTAAATTTCCATACTTTACCCTGATAAAAAAATAGGAACAACAATTAGAGATAATAACGAAAGTGGTCCCTACGCTTCAAATTTATCTGACCATAATAATCACTAACATGCTCAAAAAGCATTAAACAACTGAAAAGGATAGTTAGAAGTTCAGAGACACTCCTCAACATGTTGCAACTAAATCCGTAGTCACTCCAAACATCCATCCACATCAGTAGCAGCTCGCAAACCCAACAAAATTTTGCAGCTTCTTGTCCAGCAGTTGTAACTAAGTTTCTGCAAGAACTATGCCTGCAATATACTGAAATTGTGGGCTGAACTGCAATGAGCACCAGGGAACAAATAAGTAACCTTGATGCAACATCGACAATATCGTCTAGGATAAAACTAATGATTTGACAAGATACATACTGAAAGATGATATTATAATTATGATCATTTTAACTGAGAATAACTAACAAATTGCATCATTAAAGCATCAGTTAACCTCCCAGACAGAATCTGTAACAAATCAGTAGAAATATTAAATCGTCTATAGGTCAAACAAGACTTATTGCACATCTCATCTCGCCGTGATCTTTCTAGAAGATATTTCAGGAAACAATTAATCTAGCATCTTCTTATCTCTCATTTCAAAAAATGCTCTATAAAAACGAATCAAACAACAAATTCCGAACTAAAGTACCACATTTGGCTTGACTTCTGGTGACTGCTAGATAGAAAATCGTCCAAACCTCCCAGTAAGACTGCTTCGAAAATAACCCCATATGCAATGTCTTCTCCTTCAATTGGTCTAACACCTGAGCAATTTTATAAATAACGTTAGATCAACCTTCAAGCAGTCAATTTCAATACATAGAGAATACATACGAAATTAAAGAAGTCCCTAGTCACTTTGGCAAACAGCAAACCACTAGACATGATGCTAAAAGTTCAGAGACCCTTCTCAACATGTTGCAGCTTCTTATCCAAAAGTTGTTACCAACTCTCGACAAAAAGGCACAATGCACCGAACTCAACAATATCTCCGATAGAACTAATTATTTCGTAGCACACCTATCAAAAGACAAAATGATAGTTTATAAACATATTCCTTGAAAATCACTAGCAGATTGAATCATTCAAGCATTAGATAAGTTCCCAGAAAAAATCCGTTACAGATCAGAAGACACATACTGCATCCTCTATAAGCCAAAACACACCCTTACCCCATCTCATCTCGCAATGATATTAGCAGAAGGTATTTTTGGAAACAATTAGCTTGGCATACTCTTATGTCTCACTTGGATCCATGCTCTATAAAATCTAATGGCAAACAAACAATTAAGAAAGAACAGAAGTAGCTTACCAACATCCAAAGAATTTCAAAACTAACACTACATCCAGCTATAATCCGTCTATTTCAAAACACAGAAAATAAATATGAATCTGAGAAATCCCTAGTCATTGCGGCATCATATCACACTAGTAGCTACTAATGCTTCTTTTTTAAGTGACCATTGGGTGTTAGCTCCAAGCTATGCCCTGCAAGGAAAATACATGGTCAACAGTTAGCATTCATAACGCTGGTCCGAGCGTGCTCAAACAGTAAACTACAAAATATGGATGTTAAATGTTCAGAGACCCTCCACGATATGTTGCTTCTTAGCCAATAGTTGTAACTAAAACTTGGCAAGAATAATACCATAGATATAACGAGTTGGAGGCCAACACTGCAAATAAGCACCAAAGGAACTAACTAAAGACCACAATGCAACATCCTCGACATTGTCCCGAATAGAACTAATGATTTCACAGCATACCTACCAATGGACAATGATAATTATGCACATATTACTTGGAAATTGTTAATAGATTGCATCATTGAAGTATTAAATAAGTTCCTAGACGGAATTCGATAAAGACCAGAAAACATACTACATCCTTATAGGCCAAAGCAGAGCCATTGCCGCACATCATCTCGTTATGATCTTCCCAAAAGGTATTTTAGTAAAATTATAATTGCATATTCTTCTCTCACTTGGATCAATGCTCTAGACTTCTGATGAGTGCTAGAATATAAAATTCATCCAAAGCTCACAATAAGACTACATCGTAGATAACTACACGCAGTGTCCTCCCCTTGCATTATTTTAGATACAACAATCAATCGGCCAATTTCAAACCAGAGAAATACCTATGTATCTGAAATATCCCTAGTCACTATAACATCTCATCCACGTCAGTAGCAGTTTCAGAAACCCAGCAACTTTTATTGCTTCTTTGTAGGTCACCATTGGTTACATTTCCATGTTATGCACTGCAAGGGAAAAAGGGAGCAACTATAGAGTTCACAATGCCGGTGGTCACTATACTCGCAACTTATCTAACCATAATAATCCCCCACAAGCTCAAGCAGTAAACAACTGAAAAAGGGAGTCAAAAGTTCAGAGACACTCCCCACATGTTGCAGCTAAATCCTTAGTCACTCACATCTCATGCACATAAGTAGGAGTTTCAACACTAAGCAACAGCTTGCAGCTCCTTATCCAACAGTTATAACTAAGCTTCTGTAAGAACAACACAGAGTTGGACGCCAAACTGCAATAAGCACCCAGCCAATTGATAAGAAAACCACAATGCAACATCCTTAAAATCGTCTTGGATAAAATTAATGGTTTGATACATACCTACTGAAAGAAAGTATTATAATTATGTAGATATTACCTGAAAATAACTAACACACGGCATCATTAAAGAGCTAGGTAATTTCCCAGGTAAGCTACTGGGTAAGCTCAGGAAATACTGCATCAATGATTAGTAGACATTTTAAATCCTCTATAGGCCTAAAAAGAGTTAGTGCCGCATCTCATCTAGCATCATATAACCAGAAGATATTTCAGAAAACAATTACATCGCATATTCTTGTCCCACATTTGGAAAGATGCTCTATAAAAACGAACGAAAAACAACAAATTCAGAAAGAACATACATTACATGGTTAGACTTCTGATGACCGGTAGATTTAGAAAATCACAGTAAGACTGTTAGAAAATAACTCTATGCAACGTCTTACCCTTCAATTGATCAAGCATCTGAAGAATTTTGAAAATAACATTAGATCTAGCTTTATCAGCCAATTCCAAAAAAATAAAAATAAATATGAAATTGCGAAATTCCTAGTCACTGCAGCATCACATCCACATCAGTAGGAGTTTAAAATACCAGCAACTACTGGTGTTTCTTTTAAGACACGATCGGATTTAAGCTCCAAGCTATGCCCTGCAAGGAAAAGATTGGGTCAATAATTAGAGTTCATAACGCTGGTCGATATCCTTGGAACTTATCTATTTTTAATAATTTCCAACATGCTTAAACAGTAAACTATCAACAAATGGATGTTAAAAGGGTCGAAGTCTCGCCTCAACATGTTGCAGCTTCTTATCCTATCCTTGTAATTAAGCCTCAAACAATCCCACATATATACTCAGTTGAAGGCCGAACTGCAAATAAGCACCAAAGGAACTAATAAAAAATCACAATGCGACATCCTCAACATTGTCTCGGATGGAAATAATGATTTCACAGCATACCTATAGAATGACTTAATGACAATTATGAATATTACCTGAAAATCACTAACAGATTGCATCATTAAAGCATTAGATAAGCTCCCAAACGTTGTCCATTACAGAACAGAAGACATATTACATCCTTTATAGGACCAAACAGAGCCATTGCCGCATCTCGTCTCGCTATGATCTTCCCAGAAGGTAATTTGCGAAAAATTAGATTCTCATATTATTATCTCTAACTTGGATCGATGCTCCAAAAAACTAATGGCAAAGAAAATATCCAGACGAAACAGAAGTAGCTTACCTAGACTTCTAGTGAGTGCTAGAATACGAAATCATCCAATCCTCACAACAAGAGTACATCCAAAATAACTCCACACAACATCCTCCCCATCGGTTGATCTAACAGTAGAAGAATTTTAAAATTATATTAGATCCAGATATCAATTAGTCAATTTCAAAACACTATAGTTGAGAAATCCCTAGCCACTGCAACACTTAGACAGCAGCAGCAGCAGTTTGAAAAACACAGCAGCTATAGCTGCATCCTTTAGCTCAATATTGGTAGCAAGCAAAAAATTGTATACCAACTATCAGAGTTTGCAACGTGGTGATCCTTATGCTTGCAACTTAGAGAACAGTAGTGAAGGTTCAGATTAGCGGAAACTATACTAAAGTATATATGACCATAAAAGTATCGATCAGGGAAAGATTTGTCATAACCAGAAGAAAAAAAAGGTATTGTTGACATCAATCATCGAATCCACAACAAATTAGCGGAAAATCTACAAGCAATATTTGAAAAAAAAGAATTTTAAATAAAAATAAAAAAGGCATATAAAAGAACATAGACTGCACACAAACCGTACCTTACCTAGCCCTCCTAGCAATCAACTTTGAATCCTCCATAACAAATCCCAAAATTCCCAACAAAAAATGAAATGTAACACGAAAACAAATTCAGATACAACCTGCTGATAATCTAGAAAATAACGAATGCCCACAAAACGTACCTTACCTTGCCCCATCTTCCAACGAATCTTGAGTCCTCCAATAAAAATCCTGAAATTCCCAACAAAAATAAAAATATAACGTAGGAAGAAATTTGGATACGAACCTTCTGATAATCAAGAACGCCGACTGCATCAACTATCGTGCAACGTTTCCCAATAATCAACCAATTTTCTCAAACATCTTGCTAGTTGCAACGACTCCTCGGTGTTTCACTTTATGGTGATGAGAACTTGAAAAAATAATAATGAAAAGAATTTTCAAAATCAAATAGTAACAGTCCACCAAAATCACCCGAAATCAAATTAACGTAAACCATGATCGAGCTCTCCAAACAATCTCCCTCTCCAATCGAAAACCTAAACCCTACCTGACTTTAGAAGAACACTCGCAAGATTTTTGAAGATACTCAACACAGGCAGACAGACAGAAATATTAACACAAACAAATATTCGAGAAAGTACACTCTGCTGATAGGAAAGAGAGAAATCCGGCGGTTGATACTTATAATTATCACATTAGAAGTACCTTACCTTGCCCCATTTTCCAACGAATCTTGAGTCCTCCAGTAAAAATCCTGAAATTCCCAACTAAAAGTGAAATATAACGTAGAAAGAAATTTGGATACGAACCTGCTGATAATCAAGAACGCCGACTTCTTCAATTATCCTGCAACATTTCCCAATAATCAACCAGTTTTCTCAAACATTTTGCAAGTAGCAACGACTCCTCGGTGTTTCACTTGATGGTGATGAGAACTTGAAAAAATAATAATGAAAACAATTTTAAAAATCAAATAGTAACAGTCCACCAAAATCACCCGAAACCAAATTATCGTAAACCATGATCGAGCTCTCCAAACAATCTCCCTCTCCAATCGAAAACCTAAACCCTACCTGACTTTAGAAGAACACTCGCAAGATTTTTGAAGATACTCAACAGAGGCAGACAGACAGAAATATTAACACAAACAAATATTCGAGAAAGTACACTCTGCTGATAGGAAAGAGAGAAATCCGGCTGTTGATAGTTATAATTATAACATTAGTAAATGCGAACGGTACGGATTTGTATCCGTTGGAAATTGGACAACGCTGTCATTATTGTTAAAATTCTAAATAGTTTACAGCTATAGTTATTATAGTTTATGAAAAAAGCCTTGCTTTATAGGCGAACCGTTTTTTTTTCAGCTTTGTTTCATTTTGCATGATTAGTATAATATAAAAAATTATGTTACATTAGAAGTGACTATACCAAGCATAAAACTAATTCTAAATATATATAATATAAATATCTATAAAAAGTGTTCAAATATTTATTCAAAATTAATTTGCATAATTTATTATTTAATTTATAAATATTAATATAAAAAAGTATTTATACAATTATTACAAAATAATACATAAAAAATTTAAAAACTTAATAATATATTAATTATTATATATTTAAAAATATTAATTATTTTATATTTTATTTAGAAATAAATATAATTTAGTTAAACCTTAAAACTGCTTTCGCACCATAAAATATCTTTATTGTAAGAGCTTAAAAGTTTTTGGTACTTTCAAACAGAGCCTTCATGCTCTCATTAAAAATCTAGCGTGTAAAGCAAGCCAAATAACCAATCTCCGCAAGTTTCTTAATATATAAACAGTAAAATAAACTAAATTAGTTTTATTTATGAATTATTTTCTATTCATTACATATTTGGGTTATTGTTACATTCATCATGCAACTGAATTTCCTCTTAACCCGTTTATGAACCTTGTAACTAGCTTGTATGAATAAAGGGTGCGTTTTAGAATCAAGATGGAAGATTATTTCAGGGAAGACTGCATGGCTAAGGCCTAACGAAGAAGAAGGCTATTTCGTTAAGTGCTGGATGGAGAAGAAGTATTCAGGTAAAACTTATCTAATTGAGCTCATTAGACATTAATTGGGAATGATGCACCTTGTAGAATGCAAGAATTTAAAATATAAGATGTAGAATTGTAATTATGAAAGCCTAACATTAACCAAAATTTGTTTATCAATAATATGGTAGAGATAATAAACTTGTTTAATATACAATCAGCCCAGCAATACAGTCCAATAACTGCCAGCTTTTTGTAGCTTATTAGGATATGTTTGAATTATGGGTAGACATAAAAAATAATAGTAATAGTAAAATATTTTTTCATGTCTACTTATATTTGATAATATATCATTAAAGAAAAAGATAAAAACTATTTCTCATTTTTTTCACTATTCTGTAGTTAAATATATACCGATCAGATTGGTATGTACACAGTGATAAGAAAAAAAACAAATTTACTTTCTCTTTTGTTTTTTTATTTTTTTAATATTTATTTATAATTTAATATTTTTAAATTAAGACATGTTATTTTTTATTATAATAATTTAAAAATTTTTTTAATTTAATTAACTTTAATTGGTAGAAAAAATAATAAAATTATATGTTTAGTTTACATATTTAATAATTGATATAATTTTAGATTAATATAAAAAATTAATCTAAAAGTTATATTAATAAAGTTTATTTAAATTATATTAATAAATTAGTTAAAGTAATATAATAAAAGTAATATTAATATAAATAAAAAAATATTTGAGTTTTTTATGAAAAATTTATTTCTATTACTTATTCATTTACCGATCTACTAAATATAGTTAATTTATTACCCTTATTATATATTCAAATATCGTAAAATTAATTAACTATTATTTATTATCCGTTCTCTTATAATTTTCTTATCCGTTTTTTTATTCTTATTTTTTATATTTAAATCCAAACATATCCTTAGAGTAATTTTTTTGGAGCACTCCCTTACCATCGGCTATCTTTAGGGCGTTTGGAACGCGTTCTGGGCGCGTTCGCAGAATGCACACCTTAGCGCTCACCCAAAAATTTTTGTTGAGCTTGAATTTTATTTAAAAATTAGAAAGATATTAACACATTGACATTAAAAAATTATTATATATTTATTTTTTAAAATATAATAAAAATTGGCAAGTTTGCTTTTTAAAAAGAATCACAAAATGTTCTTTTTCTTCAAAAGCGTCTTTATAAAGCAATTCTGAACAACCCCTTTATCCCTCCTCTGGCATTTTCATCCTGCCACTCGGTGGACCTTTCATGCTGCCGGACACAAACGAATTTATCGTCCTCTCTGCAGCCTCTATCATGGCACCCTCCTACATGAATCAATAATTAGTAGTGTCCAATTTAACCTTATTTTCTACTTCTTATTGTTTGATGGCGAACTTATCTTGAGGCAAAGAAAGAAATATGCCTCTTGTCTTGGTGTTAATACCCTGACTGTTCCAGTGCAGTCAAACAGCTTCTCGCTACTATTCTCTTAGTTTCTCACTTGGAAGCTTCCAATGAATCTTCCCTCGCTTTTTACTAATTCCTCGATGGCATCTTATCAAGTCCTCCTTAAATATCAATTACAATGATGATTTCATCTCTCTTAATTGTATTACAGAAGAATTGCATCTTCTGCCGCTTGTGCTGCTTCATTGACAAGCGCGATGGCTTCAGCAATAGCAGTTTGAATTACGGAGTTCTCCTATACTCCGTATGGTTCTTGTTTCAGCATTATGTTTGTGAAGGAAGCGTTTAGTAATACTTATCAAATAGAATTTTTCTACAATAAAAAAAATATTTTGAAAATATTTTCAGAAAGGAATTTTATTATTTTTATTTAAAATATTTTAAAAATTAGTAACAAAATTTATACAATATATAATTTTTTTATATTTTTAAAATTTTTAAATAAATATTATATAATATTGGACTAGTAGCGAGAATCTGTTTGACTGAATTGGAGCAGTCAGGGTATTAACACGAAGACAAGAGTAAAAACTTTGCCTCAAGGTAAGTCCCACATCAAACAATTACAAGAAGCAGAAAATAGGGTTCAATTAGAATATTATAGAAAATTTATTTAAAAATATAAAGTAAAAAATTGGTAGGAGAAGTAGTTGAAGCAATACCAAATGTCCTGCTATTTGCTCAAGAGTTTGGCAGGCAAAGAAGAATAACGAATTTGCTCAGTGGAGCAGCATATGAGTGCATCTACTGAGCTGTTCAAGGAACACGCACGCATTGCAATTTTCTGAAGGTAAAAAGTGTAGCTAAACCAAACACTGTTTCTTTTGGTGGTGTATGGTATGAGAATATCAATCTTATTCAGTAATGAGATATTTTTCGCTTGGGATAATGAACTATTTTGTCCTGCTATTTCGGAGAAGATCAGGAATATACTTTCGTAATTCAGTTTCAAAACTACATAAAGCTTATCAATATCTAGCGTAAAGCGTCTCTATTGTGTTAGTCATTCCAATTGGTAATCTCAACTTTCAACAAACTGACAAATAATCTACTTCAAAAATAATCCTGTCTAATTATTCACCTATATGACATTCAAAATGACGGTTATCCAAGATCCGAGACATTTGTAATTGGTGGATACTTCAATCAAGAATTAAATAACCACTTCGTGGTGATACCATTTCCATTTGTTTTTTCTATGTACATTCAATCATCAATGATGCTTCATTTGGTGCATCAGTTTTGGCGCATGCTTACATAATAGTTCCAAAGCACACACCCTTTAAGCATCAACTCTTACCACATGAGTACCTAACGATATAAGATTTACATACCCAAAACAGCTTTACCACTATATATTTTGTTGTTCGACCTTAACTCGAAAAGTATGAGGGCAAAGATGTCCGAATCTTTTCCATCACAGAGAAATATCTCTATAAATGTGCTCTCGTCATGAACCATCAGAAGATTTTTGTTTCGCGGCCTAGAAGCCAGGTTCTCCAAAATCATTAACGCTTTCCTGCCCACCTCTGGGATAGGATGTGGACACCACAAAGCAGGAGCCTATCAACAGCCCTACCCAAGTTAAGAGAACTAAGTTAAATTTTCAATTTAGGAGGTGCTTCCTTCAAACTCTTCTAGCGACACCAACAGAAGGAACTCACTGGGTCAAGAATTATAGTTCTCACCATTTCTCACCGGCAAGCTTTAACCTATAATCCACATTTACTTCAGAGAGGTTATAATTAAGTGCCCCAACTGCTGCAACATGTGCATCAATCACTTGAAGGCACCAAAGATCAACTAGTCATTTGAATATATACAAGAATCGAGAATCTTTCAGGGCATGCAGATTATTTTCCATAGTTAAGTAGATAACAAGAAATAGAACTGCCATGAATACCGATTTACAGCAATGTATATAAATGCTACTGTAGCCATTTGTTTTCTGGGACTTTCTTCATAGACTGATTAATCAGAAAAAATATCTTACTCATATAACCAATGTATTTTTAAATGTAAAGCATGTTGAGGCCCCAATAGGTGTTGAACGGTTGGTTCTTACAAATCGTTCCTTGTATTATTTTATTTCTACATTCTTCTACGTTTTTCTTTTTTCTTTAGGTTAGTGACTCATTCTTAGCGGCCACTTATGCTATCCTGAAGGTGCATGTTCAGCAACATAACAGGATAGGATTTTGAAGATTAACTAGTATAATGTCATTAATGTTGCACAGGAGACAAGTATGAATTTACTATCTTTGTATATTGTAATATGACCAAAACGAACGAGAAAGTAATCGAAAGATAAATTGAGAGAAATTGCAGTTTAATTTTTTTCTCCTTTGATTAGGATTGAAAGAAAATCTGAAGAGAGGAAGGAAAGAAGTAAAAACTCTTCCTTGTCCCTTCGTCCTTTTGACTGTTCATAAGTAAAACATAACCCGACCAACTCATGTTCATCCACAGGCTAAAAAGTTTCAATTAATCTACTGGTAGAAAATGCATAAACACATGACAACTTTGCAGCCTGGATATGTTGCTGCTGAAGTTAGAAATTCAAATAAATCATGGCAGTATTTAATGCATCTCCACCGAAGACACAATTTTACGTGACTAAACCTACTAAGTAAATGATTATTAATTGATTTCACCAACTGTGGAAAAGAAGGGAGTTAAAAGGCTCATTGTTAGGATTTACGATGAGGCGTTCAAGCAATTTGGCAGATGCACAGTGCCATGTTTTCACTGAACGCCCCTGCATTCTATGAATTCCTTCAACTGCATGTTTCTCGCTGATCGTAATTCGCAAAATAATAGATTTTAGAACGTAACCCACACAAACCAGTAAATTAATTTCTCAGACACACGTTAGTTTAATAAAAGATGGCGATGATGAGATGAATATTCGAAGATCAAGCTTGGAGCTAAGTTGACAATCGCCTCAAGCGCATTGGTGACAAGTTCTTCATCTTCTGTGCAATCAAATATCTTTCTAAAATTCATATTAATGTCGTTTGATAGAGTCAAATTTTCCCAGCACTTCTTGAAACAAAATTCTATAAGACAAGCGAGTAAATAAACGAACAACTAATACAAAGGAAAGATAGATAATCTAGTAGATGAGACAACACAATCCTCTCTAGTTCCAGGCTGACAATACACCAATATGATATCAGATCAAGCTCTTAGTAACAAAAACTGGAGCAACTTGTACATATAAGACATGTGCTAGAATGAGTAAACTCATCAGTTTCTTTGCCACATGGTAATATTTTATCTCACTGAGGATTACGTGTTAATAGTATGAACATCTTAGAGTGATCCAGAAACTCTAGTGTACGATCAATTCTCCAAACTAAAATGATTGATCAACTAGTAAGATTAGTATTTTCTACATATAAGCACATGTACATTCTCATATCTAGCTAATATAAAATTATTAAAAAATATGATGAGTTATTAAGCCTACTAAATTAGAATTATTTCAAGTTAGTTATTCTATTTTTTACTTGGCACTATTTTTACACCCCTCCACTACTAATCCGAATCTAGTCCAACTTGGAGGGCCAACAATCTCCTTATAGCAACACGCCACGTGGTTTGACCTCATCGAATTTTGATATCAATTGTAGGATCGGATTCCCGATATAAAATGATTGGCCAACCCCTCAAATGTTAGCATATACTCATTCCAACACTCAGCCAAGACAGGACTATTAAGAATTGTGGGTTGTTAAACTTACTAAATCAGAGCTCACTTAGCTCTGTCTAGAGCGAGTTGCTATCCCACCTCGAACTTGGTTAGTCTTTTTTTTTTTCACTTGAGCATGATTTCTAAACCCCTCCGCTACTAACTCAAATTTAGCCAAATTGGAGGCCCAATATCTATGCAAACATATAACTTAAACTTTTAGATTTCAGTCATAACGATTCATGGTGTTCTAACAGTAACATTCTAAATTGCCACTTAGTAAAGCCATTGAGAACATACAAAGGACTCTGCAGTATACTATAAACCTAATTAACTGGTTAACCTTAAATCTTCTTGAGAGCTTGCTCTCAGGCACCTGAATGCATGCAGTGCATAACTTGTTCAATCCTCAAATTATTAACTAAACTTATGCCAAAGAAATGAGGTGCAGCATTCCGTCACATGTGATATTCGAGGAATGCTTATGTTGGGAGATGATAACCTCATTATCTAGCATGAAAGTAAGTTATGTGTGATATTTGAAATAGCCACAACACACTGTTGCCTTTCTAATACTCCATCATCGATGTTGAACAAGTCATCTTCTTGAATCCACTAATATGAGGAATACTGCTTTATGACCAGTCCAGTTTTTAGCACCATCGTCAACACGTAGAGATTAGAGGTACCTAAACCATCCACCTACAATAGTGTCTGTAATGCCACTTTAGCGAAAAACTTATTTTTTTGCATGAAGTACTTCAATGCTATGGCTGTACATAACGAAACTATCAAGGTAAATACCATCCGCTTTTATCTTCAAAGTTGCATTCTAATTATGGTGGTGTCACAAGTATGAAGAAATGGGTAAATGCATCTGCACCATCGAGAGGACTTCAAGGGGAACTCCGGAGGTATTTCTTTAGGAATAACGAAGAAAAAGAAGCCCGTGGACACCCACACTTACTTAGCAAACGTGATCGATTTGCAAGTACATCAAGGAATTCACCACCCTTATATTAGAAATAGATGACATATCCTACAAAGACTCCCTCTTCTACTTCCTGGATGGCCTCAGAGATTGAGCAAGGGTAGAACTAGAGAAGTGTGGTGTGCAAAATTTAAACACCGCCATTGTGGAAGCCGAATCCCTCAACGATTATTCTTCTCAATCTAAGAAAAAGAGGTGCAATCATGATAAAAAAGCATACGACATAGTCAAGGCCTCAACAACAGAGGACCTGAAAATTTCATGATGATAAGGATAAACATGATAAGCCAAGTAAAAGTGGTGCATCGAAATCTCAAAATTCATTATTTGCGATAGATTGCATTATGTAAGAGATTGCCAAAAGTATAAGGCTCTCAACGCCTACCCTCCTAGTACGAGGAGTCATCACTTAAGGAGTTGTCGGTAGGTTTGGGCTCCCTCCAAAGGCTTGGAGCGCTTAAACACCACGACTCGCCACTTGTGCCGCCAGGCAAAGAAAGGCTTATGTTGAAGGCTGCCACCATAAATGATAAGACAACTTATGCTTTACTTGACATAAGAATACCCCATAATTTTGTCCCTAAGAAGAGGCCAAGAGGTTAAGTCTCAATGCAATAAAAGATGGTGGGGTGTGCAAGCAATGAACTCATCTGCCAAGCAAATTATCGACATCGCTCAATCTGTCTCATCAAACTTAGAGTATGGAGTAGGATACTTGACTCTCCATTATTCCCATGGATGACTTTCAAGTGGTCTTACGTATAAAGTTTTTTTACCAAGCTCATGGCTACCCTTAGCCAGCAATTAACTCTCTCTTTTGAGTGGGAGCCAAACATTCATACTCCAGATAGAACGCACAGCCAAATAATAGACAAAAGTACTATCCGCCATGCAATTTAAGAAGAGCCGAAAGAACTTAGGGAGGACACCGTTACATCTAAGGATCCCATACCTACTGCCATACAAGCTGTTCTTAAGGACATAAAGACGTGATCCCTGCAAAACTTCGAAAAATATTATCTCTGTCTGATTAAAATAATACTACCATCCATTAGAGAGATGAGATGCTATGAATAGGTGTCACGACCTAACATGGGCATGACCGGCACTAGACTAAAATAAGCTTAAGTAAAACCCAAGCTCGGCCCAGCCTAGCAAGTCTAACACAAAATCGACTCAAAACATCACAATCCAAATTTTAAGAAAATTTTGGCAGAACTTTCCTTAAAATTTAAAGAGAGTAACTTAATAATTAAACCAAAACAACAATATCACAAACTCGTAACAACAACACGAAAAATAAATCACAACAAAAATTTATAACTTATACAACTGTTACCTGCAGTAATACATCTCAACAAAGAAGAAAATAAATAAATCAACAACTGGCTATCAAGCCGATAAGTTACAAACAATAATAAGAATGAAACAGTCCCTCGAGTGTTACAGAGCCAATTAAATTAATTATAAAACACGGAAACGTACCCTTATAGCGCCACTTCGATCCACGGTAGCGAGAATCCACTAATTTCCAGCTAAATCCTGTATTATCTGGGAGAGGCCAAAAAGAAAGAAGGCTGAGCCCAGTCTCAGTGAGGTCATAAATCAAGGATGCACCGTTTAAAATTTCTAATGCATTATCCTATTATTATTATTCTATATATCTATATGAAAGAAATGTAACGATAGATCAGATTGTGCCTTATCTAATCCTAAGCCATCCCATACCGGCCTAGTTCTAATAAAGACGGATAAGAAAAGTATGACATGCAACACAAAAACCCTTTTCTCGTAACAAATAATTGTGTTATAGGAGTTATCAATTCTTATATTTTCATATTCATACACGTATAGTAAATATATAAACATTAATTCTGATGTTATCTACATGCATGCATATGTCTATCAATACGAATAATATAGATATAGTTCATCACTCGAGCTTACTAAATACAATGTGCGTCAGGCATCCAGTAGTCAAAGTCATATAATCAAGTGATAAAGTGGGATCGTGTCTCCAACTCGCATTATAATGCTATCAACATATACACATGCAAGCAAGAGAGAATATAAGCTAGATATATTGTATGCCTCAATTAAAGCTTTATGCATTTGCCTTTACGTTTCTCATGTTGCAAGTTATCCAAAAATAGACATACGTAATTACATGTAATATATATCAAGCATATCAATATTATTTGTATGTATGATTATGTAAGTATAAATATCTATATCTATAATCTATTATTTGCCAACAATCGAGATGGAGTAAAATGCCAATGCATGTCTATAACATCTACATATGTCATCGTGCATACACATGCATCTATCTACATGACGTGACACTGATCAGAAAATCAAGATAATAATAATAAAACAAAGATCGAGATCCAGTCTCCAGCTCAACCTACCAACCAGACTACTCCTGCCCCGGCGAGGTATAACCACCCCGGGTAATCGAACCGGATGAGCCGTGGTATCGCCCCCATGCACATGAGCCTAACAATACTATAACCATAGTTGGGTGCCCGCCCCACACCCACTGGGGTCGTAATCTCAGTTCCTAACTCGCCTGCCTCGTGTAGCGCGAGTATCTATACATAATCGGTCAATCAAATCTAAGCCCCTACAAGCATTAGTCATAGGTTATATACATATTCACGTAGTGAACTAGGCTTAAAAGCCTCTATTGGATTTCAATCACAATCAATGCCCATACACGTGTAGGTATACAAATGTTACATGCTCTATGCTTGGAATTCATATGCAAACAATATGTGAAATCACTCTCACATATCTAAAATTACTACGCATTATGATTACAATAATCACCATTCTTGATCAGCATGCTTTACAAGTGAAAAATGCATTCAATGCAGAACCCCATATGGCATACGTAATGGTGCATGCAATTTAATTCTATCACTTATCTGCAAAATCATTCGAGTACGTATAAACTAATTAAGCATGCTAAGCCATTTACTAATGACATATTGATATACTTGTGATATGATTATTATGCACATATGTCACTCTAAGCATGCTAATATGTTAGACGTAAGACTTCTAGTAGCTTAGCATATCTAACTTGATATAGAGTTAAAAATATCTTTATCTAGCCACTTTAATAGCATAACACCATTGTCAAGTTTACATGCTATCCAATATAGACGACATCCTATAGATCTCATATACTTGCATATCACAAATTTTAGATTATAACATGCAAATATGATATTTTCATCAATCATACAACCTACTTTATTTCTAGCATGTCCTTATAATTTCTATCGTTAGCATGACCTTATACAATTATACATGCACAAGCACTGTATGGCATAAACGATCAATCATATTATGTACTGAAGGTGGCAAGTCATGCCGGAAATTTCAATTCTGATGTTATCCGTGCCAAAATACGTAAAAGATAATTTAGAAAGAAGGTGGCACGATAACACTCACCTGAAGGTCCTTACAAAACCTCTTATATATGGCTATCACCAATTCGGTTCATCCGACAAATTTTGCTTTTAATCCTATTACCAATATAAAACCACGCAAACGCAATAAGCAATCTAAAATAATTCTCCAACAATAACTCGTAATTCAAACCCAACAACTAATACCAAGGCTAGCGATTAAGAAGGCTTACCGAATCAAACAAGTCGGACTCAGAACCGACCTCGCGTTGTAGAGACAAACTCGCCGATTATCGATCCACTGGACACCTAAGGAAACGGGTTATTCACATGCTTAAAGTCAAGTTCAACCAACACAAGTGTATATATAACAACTCACCTTAAGCACGTGTTTTGCCGGCTCGCCGAATTCTAGCGAAGTCTAGGTTTCCCGTGAACTCCAGCCAAGGGATTTTCAGGTGGTTAAAAGATGTAGCTATGAAAGCGAGCTTAAGAAGGAAAACGATGAAACTCGAATCAAGTATCAACGGCCGGAATAAATCGATTGACGGCGGCTGACGAACTCATTTTTTGACTCCGAAGCTAAGATATCGACAAATTGATAGAGGGAATAGCGTCAACACGGTAAAGAAAAAAAGAACTGCTGCTCGGAGTGGTGGAATTGCCGACGAAGAGATCCCGGCAAGTTTAGAATTTTGCCGTCAGGTCTCAATTCACAAAATAGTCATCCAATTTATAATCAAGAGGTCAACAAGAGTGAAGGGGTGCTGGAGAAGGTCTGGAGGCTGAACTCCCGACAGCCGGCAGCGGGGGAAGGCCAGATTACGCACCGGCAGAAGGGCTATCAGCCACGGGAGAAGAAAGGGAGAAAAATAAAAAATAAGGTGTTAAGGAGAGATAAATAAATATAAGTGATTTAGGCCTTACACTTGTTTTAGTGGGCTTGGGTTTAGATTTGGGATGTTATAATAGGGGTATAAACTCCCCATTTTGAAACCATTGGAAATCATTGCAAACATAAAGCTCTTGTAAACCCTCCAGTAATTATAGTGAAAATTTCCTTTTATCCATAAATCTAACTTCTCCTTCACTCGAGTCCCTTAGTATTCTTTCAGAATCCAAAAAGGCTTACTTAGCAACTTAGGACAAAAGCTACCTAAGCACTGCCTCATGGATACTGTTGAAACTCTATCTCGTGACGGTAAATATTTCACTTACCTTATTTGTGAGGGCCAAATGAGCAGTGGCTAAATTTATTCATAACTATGTAGGAACAATGTATTGTAGTCCTACTCGAATTTAGGATAATCATAAGCAAGCTATCATAATCTTCCTAAATACTAGATTTGGAATAGAGCTACTTGCTAATCATATTATAAGATAGCATCAATAATATAATGCTAATTCAATCCAACATAAAACATGCAACTACTTCCAGGCAAACATCTAAACATCTATGCAGCCCTACATATGACAAATAAATTAGATTAAATAAAAATCACATCTAACTTAAATTGAGTTGATGTAAAACCACTTCATCTCAAATTCAAAGTTTGACCTTCAAAGATTAAACTTTAATGTGTGGTCTCTACATAAATACAAATGCACGTAGACAGAAAAAGCATCAATGTGAAAGTAATATATATCCACACTATGCTTTAAGTAATTCACTTTTCTTGACGGCTGCAGTGCTAGCACGAACAAGGATAGGGTGATTTATGAGCTCATAAAGAAGGAGAACACGAAAGTACATTCCAAAACACAATTAGAATTTGGGCAAGAAGTGGGGCGCGGTGGAGACATTTTTGGAACCCTATATACCTGATAAGTGAAAAAGAGGAAAAAGGAAAGACAAAGAAAAACCTAGATAGAATAAAACATGTTATCATTATCGGATTGCATATTGGATTCACTTCATGCCCAATAAAAAAGTCGAGACTCCCTTTCAAGGCAAGCTGCTTACTCTGGTAGACCAATAAGCAGACTTAATTGGACATGTGATCGTGTCATCATGATTTTTAGTTTGCAAGTTACGTGAAATAAGACTAAACTGTTTTCTAAAATTTTAGTAGAACAACATTTTAAGAACCTGTAGTTCTAACTAAAAGCCCATGACCAATTCCTTATAACTTTTATGTTTCCAAAAACATCATATCAAGAGGTGGCAATTCGAATTCCTAGATCGATCTATATAATAGTCAAAATTGTTCAATTCTAACCTGACCCATTTATTTATATGGCTCAAAATTATCAACTCTAATCCAACCTATTTAATAACCGAGTTAAATTCGAATTGACCCATTTAATAATTAAAGTTATTAAAATAAAAATTATAAATATTAATTTCTAATAATAATATATATAGATTATTAATTATGATATATCTAAAAGAAAAATATTAATTTTGATAAAATTTATAAATTAAGTAAAAATTAGTTAAATTAAGATATGTTAAGAAATATATATACACAAATTAAATTCAAATTTTTTGCTATTATTTTTCTAATTATTATGTAATATATACTATATAAATAATTAAATAAGTCAATTTCGGACCAATTCGAATCCAACTTCGAACGCGTTTAAATTTTCAGATCGACTCGAATCCGACTAAAGCTTGACCAGAATTTGACTTTTTCGGATCGATTCCGAATCGAATTCACGGATCAGATCGAAAATTATCACTCCTAATTATATCGTACATTTTTCCCACCATTTAGTAAAAAATGCGAACTCTTACGCCAGTTATAGATAATGCTAGAAGTTGATCGTTTTGCACCACCAAGATCTTGTGTTCAAGTTGGTTAGGCTTGAGAAGAGGAAGATCAACTATCCTTTCACTTCTGTACCAAATACCAACATCAAAAAGTGCAAAACGAAAGAGCAAAAGTTAGAATTTCAATGCATGTGCTAAGAAACATTAGCATTTCAAGTATTAAGACAGAAAAAACTGGCTAGAAGAGCTAAATTTAATAACTTTTAAGAAAATAACAAATACCTAGATAAAATCGTATCAGCTACTACAATAAAAGGTACAAGTGGAAATGCAGATAAATATTTTTAGTCAAAACATTAAATTATTTCTTTAGCTTTAGAAGATAAAGGTGATAATAACTGTACATGAAATAAAGGACAATTGCATTACGCAAGAGCCTCGTGGTGTGATTGTTAAATCTCACCCTCCCAACTGAAAAGCATAGCTAGATTGGATTAAAATTTAGCATTTACATTCTTCTCTAGATAGAACTATTGTTATTAAAAAATGTTATGATAAACAACATACTTCAAGCTCCCACTTCACAATATACTGCAACAAATTGGACGTCTATAAAAACTTATGATCAAAGGAAACAATATATCATAGGGAACACAGTCTGTATTGCAAAAAAGTTGTCCCGTAAACAGCACTCTATTGGTTCTTATAACTTTATAAAAAACAAATGAAGTAAAAACAACACTATCCAAGAAAATTGAACAAGGAGCAAGAGAAGGATCCAGAGAGCAGGCAACTTTAGCTTAGCAAAGAAGCGTCTGCTTGATAGATTATCTTCTTTTGAAAAAATTGACACTCCAACCAGCACTCAGTTAAATCTTTTAAACCTAAAACGATGAGGAAGCCAGTAAGAATAATCAATATGCAAGAGAACATAACAAGTCCTTGCACCAAGAAAATAATTCACAAAAAAAAAGTGACTTAGCTAAGGAATTAACTGCTTGATCGATTGTCTGCTTTGTAAAAAGTTGACACCCCAACCAGACTTTATTGTTTGTGATAACCTGAAACAAAACCAGAGATATGACAAACAATTAGCAAGAAGACAAGGTGAGCAAGTTAAGCTGTAAGAAAAGGATTATTTAAAAGATTAGGTGACTTAGTTAAGTAAGAAAACAACATCCTAGATTGAAAAAAAAAGGTTGAAACTCCAACCAGCACTTACTGTAGCTATAAGGAATTATGTGTTATGTCTACTCAATTCTGTTTTACCAAATAAAGTAATAACTAATACTCTCCTAAAGATAGGCAATTCAAAGTTCTTACAAATCAAAAGCACTTAAATGAAAACAAAATGGTTAGAAGAAATATTTGTTTAAGTACACTAGCGAAAACAAGAATAGCTAGTGCCCAGTCCTACACCTTCTCAAGTACCGCGTACAAACTCCTATTTCCTAAGAGTGTCATTCTAACACCAACGTGAGCCCGATTCAAATGCTGAATTAAGCTATCTCCACCACCTGCAAGAGCCAGAAACCAAATCAAGGAGACAATATCAAGCAAACTCATGCTTGATTCGTACATGGTACATAAAATTGGTCTCACCTCAGGAATACTTAGAGAACTGGTTATATCTAACTCTTACCCACCTTTAGAATCAAACCCTTCTTTGTATTGTCTGTGAAAACCAAAGCCTTCCTAGCATTCACTTGTCAGAAATGTTTAATTATGCGATCGAACAAGCATATATTCATGCATTCCTACAAGTGTCTCCATCATGAAACTGTTAGTTGATGTAATACTGGAATTTGAGATGAAACATGTGCTATGTTTTTGTAAACATTATGCTCGCTCCAGTGGAAGGAAGGAGATGCACTCCAAAAAGAATGCAACGGCAGTTGAAATCTAGTCATCAATTAATGAGACTACTGCTATAGAGGGGACGAATAAACAGGCAGGGTGTACGTGTGTACTTACCAGCTGTCCTAGATTTTAAATTAATAAGGGAAAGATTATATAGGCAGGCTATATCTATTAATGATTAAGCAACTGTGTCAATAATAATAGATGCCACACATTAGGAATCGAGTTTAATTGATAAACAGGTACCATATTTGAAGGACAACCTTTCCTCTAGTACTACAACTGGCTGAAGCCTTAACGACAATAACTAACAAACTACATCCAAAAGCAATTAAATGAAGAAGTATCTATAAAGAAATTCAAAGAAGCATCAACAAACCTCCAAAAAAACCATGTAGCCCTCCAACTATTTTTCTGAAAACTGAAGCCATCAACTATTTTACCTTAAAAGGAAGAGGAAGTTAACGAAAATATTAGCATGCAAGAAAAGTAAGAAATTAAGCAGCAACAAACAACTCAGAGAAGCATACAACTTAGATAAGGTCCTGAAGGAATGCTTGATCTTTTGCCTGCACCGAAGAAACATTACCCTCTAACAACTAATATTCATCCAACTTTTTGCTAGTAACTTGAGACACTTCTTCTCGCATTCGTCAAGCCTAAAAGCAAGCTGTGTAAGGGATGCTATTAGCACATCGACTAAATATTTACTGGACCACACAAAATTCTAGAAATTTATCACATTAAGAACAAAACAACAAGATAAATCATGAACTTAAGCTGAGACAAAGTTCATAACTACTATCATTCTCCAATTTATCTCAAGCAATAGCAGAAATAAAAAATTGGCTGAAGGCAAAAAAGTAAAAACTATATAGAATGAAAAGCTCAGATGCTCTTTGTTCAATGAAAAAGCTAGGCAAAATCCTCTGACATCTATATACTGCAAAATAATTCCAAGGCATAGATATACCGCAGAACTATATGCACATTTAGGACTTAGTCAAATGAATACATGTAACAAAAAGAATTTTTAAGAGGAAAGACTGAACCTTTTGAAACCATGCAACTTCTACATTAATTTTGCCATAAAACTCGTGCGTGACTGTAACTTCAAAAAAAAAAAAAAGAAACAGTTATGAAGTTAAGAGATGTTTGAAGAGAACTAGTGATGCAGAGAACAGGTGATGCATGTCTCAACAGCAACTAAGCTCATAAAGTGGATAAACAACAAGAAGAACATAAGAACGCAATGACATCCTGAAAACCACATCCAAGGTCTTCTAACTTCTAAAAATATATGATATAAATGAACCACCAATGAAGAACCAAATTGCTGTGACACCAGTTCACAACTTCAGACGCTAATCCAATAAACCAAAAAGCGAGAAGGTAAGACAAACCGTACCACCAAACTAAATCCATGAACTGAGAATCAAAGCAAATGACTTATGAAATCCACGTAAACGACTTCAAATAACGACACTAGCATGTGAGCTTAGGCTTTGACCTGGCACAAGCAGCAAAAGAATTCCCAAGATAGGTCAAAATGTAAACCATACATAGGCAAAAGCAGTTGCATTGAATTCATTTCTGACATGTGAATTCAAACTTCTTTACGCTGTTGTAATGCTTCCGCGTTCTTTTCTGTCTCATATACAACCAATGTAAGTCAATATCAAATAAAGTATATGAAGGAACCCAAAAGGGGAAAAAAAACCATTCCCAAAGAATCCAATATTCTTAACATGAAACCCAATGCAACTAATCCCTCAGCACGCAACTAAAAGCCTACCTTCTATATCAGGATATGGCATATAGTAGCAACCAAGCCTTAAAGCAATTAAAAATATAAGATACAATTAAACTAAAACGGAATGCTAAAATAATTTCTTACTGCCAATGCCTATCAAACTGCAACTTAAAACGAAGCTGATCTTCTTGATCAAAAGACACCACTAAAACAATCTCACAAAAAAGGGTACATTACCATGAGCCTAGAAATTGTATCCAAGATCTCGCAACTTAATGGAAACCCTCTATCAGAGAGCCCATACTGCTCTGGCACCACTTCACAACAATGGACACTATTCCAACAAACCTACAAGGCCAAGGTACAATTTTGTTACACCAGTAACTTGAGACCCTTCTTTCCGGACAACTAAGTATTCTATATAGAATCATGCCAGCTGCACACTTCAAGCCCAAAAACAAGTAGGACAAGGACCATTATTAGTCCATCAATTAAATGATTCCTAGACTGCTCATAAACTACGAAAATATATCACAATAAGAACATATTAACAAGCTAGTCCATGAACTTAAGATGAGACAACGTTCTTAGTCCAAAGTACTATCATTCTCCAATCCATCTTAAGTAATAGCAGAAAAAAAACACATTGGCGGAGGAAAAACATAATGCAAAACAATACAGACTGAAAAGCTTAGATGCTCTTTGTTGATAGAAAAAGCTATGCAAAATCCTCTCACACTATATATTGCAAAACAATTCCAAGGTATAATACATGACAAACTGCAGAAATTTCAATATCGATGAATCTCCTAGGCAACTAGAGCAAATAGATTTCAATGAGCTTAACCCAAAATAACACAATAAAAACATTCTGTGCGCAAGAAAATCTCAATAAATTAAGCAGCAATAAAATGAATCAAAGAAGCAGGAAGTATAGCCAAGCAAGGGAGAGACTAGATCTATTGTCTAGGTACAAAATTTTAGCCACTCCAACAAGCATTTTGTTGTGTTTTAACCCAAAATGTAGGCACTCCAAAGGGAACAAATGCCAAGCAAAGTATATCCAGAAAACAGAGAATCACAAGAAAATTGACAATCTTTATGAATTCAATATTCTTGCAATCTAGTCCAATGCAACCTTACATGAACTCCTTCTAATCTCACTACTACAAATATGGCCTTTACTGACAGAATATTTCAGTCAGTATTAGAAAGTTATCAATTGGTAACCCCACTCACCCACTGAAATTACAGTAATTGTCATTAGTCGGCAACAACTCATCATTAAACCACTTTGACGAATAAAAATGAAATTTAGTCTGCTCAATACAATAACTTACGTACTAAACAGTAATAGTTGGTAACTTACAGTCTGAACTGAAGATATTGGTAAATTAGCAATTATCAAAACAAGCTTGTATTTTTAAATTAGCAATTACAAAAATAATTAGCAATTATCAGGACCATTAAAGAACGAAGTGAATGAAACAAGCTCGGTGAACATGTCAATCAGCTTCTCGTGATGAGAAATATAACAACGGAACTCGTGATGAGAAATATAACACTTTCTTGTCCTCTCAATGACGAGCTTGTCATTACTACCAAGTTTGTGGATGAAGCTATCAGTGAGGCTAGACGAGCCAGAATCATCTTGCTGAAATTTTGTTTCAATTAGCAGCTCATATAGCTCCCATCTTCTAAGTTTCCAATATGCTATTCTTCTACCTGAGCATCATCTTTTTGGAAATGTAACATCTCCTCCAGGAGTTCCGTTTCTTCAGCAAACATATCCGAACTTTTGAAACCAAACCATCCTTCACACGTGGCATGATCAATTAACAGATCAAGTAATGGGCACCTCTTGCAGCCAATCTGATCTTATTAAGCTTCTGAGCTTTCAACTGCTCAACATCAGAGCTGAACATCACTGCAAAGAGCTCAAAAACACAATCAGAAAGTAATTGATAACATGGATCACATGCATAACGCTCAACATCCCGTTTGGCGAGCTCAAAGTGCTTCTGGCGCCTGAACGATGCAACATTCGCAATCTTCACCTGATCAAGCCTAGTGGAGATCCTCTCTTCCTGTAAGGGCTTCTTCTTAAATTCAGCGCCAATAACGAACAAAGTGAATGAAACAAGCTCGATGAACATGTCAATCAGCTTCTCAGGCAAAGACTTTCTTTAACCCATCCTATCAATTCAAGCTGCTGTAACAATATTTCCAACAAACCTTGCTTCTCCTTGGCCGTCGCAATTTCTTTGGCCTGAGCGCATGTCACGGCTGACAGTTCCAGGTGTTGGGGATCGATGACAAGCAGCACTCCAGGATCAATTGAGAACGAAGAGGCCATCAGCAGGTGATTTTGGGGGCCGGATCTACGCCGATCAAGGGGCCGTGGGTCAAACCTCCTCAAATCTTCATTGCCCGCCGGAAACAAATTTGAGCTTTTGCTGGCAGAACCTGAGAGCGTGTTCCAACGTGAGAGACCAAGGTCGTCGTGAGGGGTGGAGCTTTTTTAGATCACCAGCATTGAAATCGGTTCCTGACGTGTGATCTCGAAGTTCGCCAGAGAAATCCCGTGAAATTCTTTCTCCTTAGGTTGTTTTGTTGAAATTCCCTCAGAGATCGAGTTGGCGTACTCCATTTCTTTCGGCTTCATTGGAGGTTCGAATTCGATGCTTGGCGGCGGTGCTGGCGGTTTGGAGGCTTCGAATTCAAGATTTCCCGAAGCGGCGCCGGTTCGTTGCATCCCGAAGACAACTTCGGTGAGTTGGTTGAGTTTCTCCGTCAAGCTGTCAAGCTTCTTTAAGGAGCTTGACTTTCTTGTTGGCGATGAAGCTTTGGGTTCGGTGGAGGTGGCGGTAAAGGCTTTAGTTAGAGGGAAGTCGGTGATTAACGGAAGGGGTGGTGGTAGATCATCTAAAACGAAGGTTTGTGAAGAAAGGTGTGTGATTTGTGTGCTTGTTGGGTTTGAGATTAGTAGATTTGGGTCGGGTCCTGGATTTGATGAATGTGGTGGGTTCAATAGTGGGGCATTTTGAGTGAGCTGATGGCTAGTAGTTATGATAGGTTGTTGATGATTATAGATGCTAGCTTAGTACAGGAACGGATTCTCCAGGGGGCTCTATATTGCGGTGATGGGAATTAGGAGTAAGATTATTCATGTATGATTGGAAGGAATCGAAAGTTGGTGTTTGGTAGGTTATAGGTGCAGGCATAGAGTAATATAGTGCCACTGTAGGGATATTAGGATGCTACTATACGGGTGATGAAGTATTATCGTATGTAGGGTTGGTGTTATAATCAGGATGGTCATGATATCAAGTGTTTGAATACATAAAACTGGTATTATAATAAGATGGATCATGATAAAGAGGTGGCGACGAAAAGTGAGAGTACCTGTAAGGTTCTGACATCGAAGCTGAATATCATTCGTGCGACGGTGGTGGTGCTGGCCACTGCTGGTGCTGAGGAATGAGTGTGTATAAATGATAGTGGTAATATAAATGCTTTTCAGTTTGAGGATAATATTGACAAAAATTTTGATTTCTAATTGTGATTGGCATGATTATTCAGAAATTAAAATTGCCGAAAATTTTGGTAGAAATCATCAATGACTAGCCGTTATGATTGTTCGATAATGATCTATCATATGAGTGTCTTGCAAATAAGGGCTAAGATATAGATCAACATAAGCCGAATTTATCATATAATCGACCGCTCTGATACCAATTTATATGATTCGTGATCACACGAAACGCGAAACTATGCTAATGCTAGATAACTAGAAACTAATGATAAAATTAGAATAAAATAACTAATTCAATTCTTCTTTCATATTATTTAATGAGAATAAGAAATTCTATTAAATAGCTACAACTTTTTTCTTATGAATAAAATTCTAACTCTACTATAATTCTACTAAAGTTAGGACTTTAACCTAACTTGGAAACTAATGCTAGTCTTCTAATGAAACTCATGTACTACTAAATTCTAATGAGATTCAAACCCTAAACTCCTTCAATGCAACCATGCGCGTTGGTAGGACAACCCGTAGCCCATGTCCAATGCACTTGGCTCAAGTCCTCGATCTCATATCATAACAAAATCATCCAACCAAATTATATACAAGACGTTAATAATACCAACTAGCGAAACATTTAGTCGATAAATATACTAACTGATCATTATTTATATCAGTATCTTTTACACTACCCACTGAAGTATATGTTATCGGTATATTTACCTAATTGTTATACTTTTAGTGAGAACTTCAGCCAACTATTGATTGTAACAGACTATAGTCCGTAAATTTGTTCAAATTACCGACATAATAACCTTTTCACCGGTAGATTGATAAATTACCGACTGAATCCTTCGGTTGATAAAATCTTGTTTTGTTGTAGTGTAATCTCTGCACTACACAAAATGCAGACGTTGAGAAATAAAAAAAAAACTAAACAATTTTTCTTGACCTTTCCTATTCAAATTAAGCGAGCAAAAGAGAAGAAAAGCTAATCTTACAATTTGACCAAACCACACAAACATATATAAAAGAACAATCCATGTTTAATTATGTTCACAAAATTGTTTCTCTATACAAAAGTTGCCGTAGAGACATCTAAGAGTATTATTTTAACACCAAATCAAGGTAGTTCACTGCACCATGGGCAACATCCCTAAACCGCATCAAGAGAGTGTATCAACAAAAATCCTTATTTCATTTGTATATGGTACCTACACATGTTACCTAATGTGCTTAAATATGTACATAATATCATGCACTCTTGCATAGTATATGCTTATTTTTATATAGAGAAACTAATAAAAAAAGAACCTTAATTCTTTGTTTTTCTTAATTTTTAGCAATTTCGTGCAGTCTGAGAGTTTTTTATGAAAATTTGACTTTTCTGTGAAGATTTTGTGAACGACCATCTGGGATTAAAAGCCAAGACATTCAAATTGGTCCATGAATTATTTCAGAATTTTATGAGCAACCATTTGATATGTATTCACAGAAGAAGTTGAGATACGATGCAGACCCGAAACATGTGCGCGGTTTCTGAAACGAGTACACTTGATGGCCTTTCCGATTTTTAAATGATATGTGTGATATATGGTTGGAAACATAAGGCATTGATTTTAATTTTAAATATTTTAATTTATTTTTCTGAAGCCAGATAGATCCCAAAATTGTGCAGATAAAATGGGTGGACAGAGAGTTCGGATTGCTTGGACTGCACCAATCTAATTTTGGAAAGAAAAACCCTATGATTTTTAAATACCCAATCTTCGAATTTCCAAAGAGGAGGAGAGATAGTAGGAAGTGGCGGCTCATCTAGGGTTTATTTTTCTGGGGTTCTTGTTGCTGGAACGGGGAGAAAGAAGGACGAAAGCACGGAGCAAAGAAAAGAGACGGCAGTTCGCTCGTCACCACTCTTTGTTCAGGGTTTTTTTGTTCTATCTTTCATGTTTCTCTTTGTTTTGTTAGATCTGAAAACTATGAGCTAAATTTTTTCTTGTTGGGGCTATGATGTAGCACTATGATGATTTAATTCTTAATTTTATGCTATTCGAAGTTTTATAATTGTTTATTGAGTATTCATTACCGTGCTTAATGCTTTTGAATATCTGATCAATATTCAATCGATTTAAGATTCGTATTGAGACAGAGATGTGATGTATGAATTAGTCTTTGAGATTCATTACCGTGCAAATTTGCTTTCCCTTTTGTCCTTTTCTATTTATTATAATTAATATTTATTTTTAATTATAGTTATTTTAATTTTTAATTTAATTTAATATTTAAAAAAATTAATATGTATTACCTTTTATTATAATAATTATATTTTTATATTTATTTAATTTTACTTAATTTTAATTGGTAGAAAAAATAGTAAAATTATATGATCAGTTTTTTTTATATTTAAAAATTGATGTATTCTAAAGTTAAGTAATATAAAAAACTGTCTAAAATTACATTAATAAAATTGGTTTAAAGTTATATTAGTAAAATTTAGATTAATATAAATAAAAAAGTATATTTGAATTTTTTATAAAAAATTTATTTCTATTACCCATTCAATTTATCCATCTATTCAAATATAATTAATTTATTATCTATACTATATATATCCAAATATTATAAAATTAAATAACGATAATATTTTATCCGTTATTTTATTATTTTTCCTTTTATTCACTTATTTTTATTTATAACTATGCATCCAAAAATACGATAACTAGCCTTAAGAATTGGAGGAAGATAAATTTAAGTAGGTCACTACCTTGTTCCTTTATATATCTGTATAATATGATTATGTGGATATTTTGGCTAAATTTATAATCTCTTTTTCACTATAATTTTTTATTTTATGTTTTATAATAAAGTTTTTTAAATATTTTATAAAATTTATAAAAAATTTGGAATGTATATTCCTTAGCAGAAACTTTGAGTATGTGCAATACGTCATTGATCCTTGAAGTTTAAGCCCCAAGGGATCTGAAAAGGTGGTGATCCAGCCGCACCTTCAGGTCTCAATGTATAAATCAATTCAATTGATCGAAGTGAACGATTTAGGGCAGCGTGTTTTATTTTTAACATAAAATGAACTTAACATAATTAAAATAAAATATTATTACTATTTATTATTATTATTTTTTATAATAAAGAAAATAAGGCTTATTTTAAAAAAGTTTCAAAAAATATATTTATTTCTAAAAAAAACTGTGAATAAATACTTCTAAATATCTCTTAGATTATAAAAGAATATTAGTACTATGCTAACCAGAAATCAATTATATCGCTCCGGTCTGAAACCTAGTTCTTCGTTTCTTCTCCGTCTTCAATCTTGGGTGAAACTGAAACGAAATTGAAAGAAAGGAATCCGATATGTTCGAAATTCACTAGGGTTTGGTTTTATTCTAGCAGGCAATCTGATTCCAGAGATGGCAGAGTACGTTTACCTCCCATTGGAAGACGCACGGAAGTCAGTCGGCATGAAAGTGAATGTTTTCGGATTAGTCATCGAGCACCGCTCCGGCAAGCGCACCAAAGGATCCGGTCCGTTTCTCAGTTCTTCTTCTTCTTTTTTCTTCTTTTTTTTCTTGTATTTTTTCTCGTTCCCCTTGAATTCTTAATTAATGCATTTACTTTGCTTGGTTTATGTTCCTTTCCTTTCTTCATTGCTTGATATTTTTTCCAGCTTTTAATGGGTTTTTAGGTTGATATGTATGGGCTTTTTTCCGGAAGTACTGATTGGTGATAATGACTAAATTTAAATTTGAATTCCGTGGCTGAAAATTTAGTGTAGACTGAGAGAAAACTTTTTTGTGATGAATTTTGAAACTTAAGTTTTCAATAGGTTTATTTTGAATTATATAAACTGTGCTCTAGCTATATAATGCCTAAACTTATTTTGACTTCTATTTATTCTATTTCTTTCTACCATTACTTGGTTGATCTTAACTATTTTTTTTTTCTGGGTTGTTGATAAGATGCTGGTATTAACTATGTTTGTCAGAGACTTTTTGACTTGTGAGCAGCTGATCCCTATCCGTACTCTCATTAACTATGTTGATAAGCAGTTTATGGGACGTGCGTAGACAAACTAGTTCAATACAATCCTATATCAACGTGAATCACCTCTTAACGCCCCTCTGGTCTTCCTGTTATCTTCTCATTCATCTAGGCTGATTGCCCGTGTCAGACACAAATCATGAATTGTGTGGTACTGGCACGGGGGATTGTGCCATTTTAACTTGGGTACTCCTTGGAAAATGGTGAGTTCAAGTAGCTCAGCTCGTAAATGTATGAGCAAGTCCCCTTTTTGCAATCTTATGGTGATGCATCATTGCAAACCACTTCATTTTCTAGAAACAAAGAGATAGGAATGTTGATGTTCCGATTTGTGTAGTATGGCAGGATGAGCTATAGAAGTTTTATGTATTGAAAAATTTGATGACTTTGGTAGTGTGCTGCTTGAAGTGAATTAAATAAATGAAGATAAAACAAGATGAGAGAAGCATGGGGAACCTTCATTTGACATTTCTTTGTCTTCTGAATTAAAACTTCAACCTTGTTACGAAACTAGATGCTAATAAACATTAGAATGAGTAATACAAAGATTTAAGTCTATCGACTGGTAGGTTATTAGATTAGACAAGAAAGTATGATTATGCTTTGACAAAATCCACATTCTAAAGAGTTGTGACCTTTATCTAAGCAATAAACAAGTCAAGTCTTACCCCTCAATGGATCAAACCCCCTAATGGTGGTTATGGTTAATATATGTTATAATAGATGGTTAAATGTACATTTGTATATAATGGAAAATTTGATGTTGAAACTTCACAGAATCTGCATCTCTCATGCAAACATCTAGTAGGAGACTTTGTTGCAAACATCTAGGACCGTAAAACATGATTGTGATTGTCATCCATTTCAAGAATTATTATATAAAAAAATGAACCTAAGAGCAGAGAATATTGACTTGTAAGTGCTTTTTGAATTTTTGATTGTCTATTCCTTTGAGAAGGTACACTTTCCAATTTTAAGAGAGGTCTCTATTCCAGTTCTTACTGCATTTGCTTGTGAGATTTTTTTCCCCTGTTGCCTTTGTAAGTGTTTTCTTATTTTGTTGGCAATGATGAAGAAAAGGCCGGACATACCACTACCCTGATATTTGAATTTCGGTTGGCAGTACGATGGTGACTCGAATTGTAAGGTTCTGCCTGAGCCAATTGGATATCCTGTTTCTTCTATTAATTTTCTAATTTTCTACTTTTGCTGTAGATCCAGTATAATGATTCTTGTTATGGTGAAATTTTGTTCATCATCTTCTATAATTATGCTAAAAAAGATATTTTTGTTCAAGATGTTGTGAAAAGTCCATTGCTTGTAAACTTTGATGGTGTTGTCTTATTCTAGCTAATGCTATTTTGATGACCAATAGGAGAATATGATCAGCGATTTTATCTAATGTATTTCTCTCCAATTATGACCATAGGGAGCTCTCTACGTAGCATGGAAGTAGGAGCTGGAATAGTATAAATTGCAAAACCTTTTGTGCTATCTTCCTAGATGATAGTATTTAGATGTTTGGAACGAAGTGCTTTATGGTTTCTTCTATAGGAACTCATAAGTCCTATGCAATTTATATATCTAAACGTTTTGATGTTTCTTGATCTTTTCCTAGAGGCTAGTTCCTTAATGTTTCATACTCTTTGAAATGATTAGCACTTTTGTATTTATCCTTTCCGGAAGGTCTAAATACATTGCTGAAAAGATTGTATCCTTAAATCTGTTCCCTTAACTATAAAATTAATAATGGTGTAAGGAAGAGAAATACCATCCTCCAACACAAGGTCAACCTGGGTGGTTTAAAATATTAGCATGATTGTTAGAATTCCTTTGAAACATAGCTTGAGAAGAGGGGGGAGGGGAGCAGCCAATGAGTTGAGTGCTATCATTAACTTTTTTTTTTTTTTTCAATTTTAGGGAAAACAATTGAATGTTTTGCTGTTATAAATTGCACAGAGAGATTATTAGCGAAATTTGAGTAAATCAAGCAATCAATCCAGAGGAGCCACAGAACTTCACCGTAGTTCAGCAACCCCAATCTACATTCATGACATCTTGAAAACTCACTAGAGAATTTATCATAAAAGTCAATAATTTTTTTTTTCAATTTTAGGTAAAACAATTGAATGTCTTGCTGTTATAAATTGCACAGAAAGATTGTTAGCGAAATTTGAGCAAATCAAGCAATCAATCCAGAGGAGCCACAGAACTTCACCGTAGTTCAGCAACCCCAATCTACATTCATGACATCTTGAAAACTCACTAAAGAATTTACACTAACTTTCATGAAGTTACAAATCGAGGCTTGATGTTGCACCCAAACACTTTCGTCTCAACTAGGGTTTCCTTAGTAGGCAAACTTTAAGCTAGCCTCTCAGACTTTACCCAAGTCATCTAGGCTAAACCAGGACTAAACCTAACCTAAAACCTCATACAGTCCAACCCCAAGAACATTTTACAACAAAATGTAGATTCTAAACACTTTATATATAGTGATTTTTATGGCTATCTGTTGGGCCTCCAAGTTAGATTAGGGCCATGTTTGAGGCTGCGTTTCCAAACCCACCCCTTTTTTTCTCCCTCAATTTTTTTTAAAGTGCTTTAGAAATTTTTTTGAATTTAAAAGTTAGGTGAATTGTACGCTGTAAATCATTATATATATAAATTTTTTAAAATAAGAAAAAAAGGCAAGCTCCCATTCTGAAAAAATTAAAAAGTTCTTTTTCTCCAAAAGCACTACTTTTTGAGCAACTCCGAACATACCCTTACGTCGAGCAAGTAGCGTTAAGGGCCGAGTGGAGCCCGAGCAAAAGACGGGTTAAGTAAGTGGGTTAGGGCTGAGTTGGTAGCAGAGATGTATAGGGATGGTGTTCAAGTGAAAAAAGATGGGCTAACTTCGTAGATGAGCTAGCTACTCGCCTTATGCGGGCTAAAGTAGGCCATGATATGGTGGATTTAACAACTCAAGTCTCTTAGTAGTCCCACATTGACTGAATATTATAAATGGCATATGTTTATATGTGGGAGATACTATTCTATAAGTGATTGGCCAATTATTTTAATATAGGAACTCGATCTTACTTGTGGTATCAGAGCTCGGTGAGACCATCCGACGTGTTGTTAGAAGGAGATTGTTAGGTCTTTAAGTTAGGCTAAGCCCGTGCTAGTTAGATGGGTTAGATTCGAGTTAGGAGCAGAGTAGTTTGGGGATGGCGTTCAAAGAAAAAGTGGGCTAGCTAACTCTGTAAGTGGGACAACAACTGTTTTGGCTGGCCAAGTGAGTTATAGTTTGGTAGGCTTAACAATCTATGTTTTTTAATAGTCCTTCATTGACCGAGTGTTGGAAAGGCATGCGCTTATATGTGGGAAAATGTTGACACCTAAACGGTGTCAAATTATTTTAGTATGGGAATCCGATCGTACACTTACTATTCCCAAATTTTAGCGCACTAATCGCTCTCTATTAAAATATAAAAATCTAATAGAATACAAAAGAGAAGATCAACAAATAAATCTAAAAATTGTATATTGTTCGTAGAAGAAGAAACTTCATGAATGTTCTGATTACTTTTTGTTCTCTTTGTCAAATTGTATATTACTCTCTAGTTGATTTCTCTTCTCTAATTGATGCTACTTATAGCTCTTGAGTTTTCTTTTGATTCTAACTTTGATCTGCATCACTGAATTGGTTTGATTAAACGGTGTAATGAATCTGACACAATTTTAGAATTTCCAAATAATGGACTATTTCAGATATTATTTTCTTCTTTACTGAGCTGTTTCTTATGAAAATTTTTATTATTCTAGAAGAATTCTAATATGTAAATAACTCCTTCGTGTTCTAATATGATTTGAACTCCTGAATTTGGTATCAACCATCGCAATCACACACAATCAATAATTGGAAAACAATCAGCAACACAATGCTTCTTCGCTTATTGTTGTTAAAATCACCTAATCACTTATCAAATAAAGGCAAATGCATTCAAATCATAACTATAATATCATCAAAATCACTTAGACACATCAATAACCTCTCCTTTTTGATGATGACCAAAAAATTTAAGAATTATTAGTTTATCACTTGATGAGTCTAGCTAGATACTAATCATTATTTATTAATGCAATTTCAACTCCCCGTGAACTTATTAGCAATTTCTATCCCTTTGTCCAAGCATAGGCTTTTGCAGCATTCTCCCCTTCTGTTTACACCTATAACTAATAAATCCATATTTTTTGTCCTTTTTTTTCATCATAAAAAGAGTAACAGGAAAAGCATAAAGATGGAGCAATTGTTATATCAACAAGCATACCAATTGTTGTGTCAATTACAACACATAATATGTATTAATAGTGAAGCTTGCATAACGCAACATATTAATGACATGCATGACTACATTATCAAATCCACTAGTACGTAATGCTGGTCGTATTGTCTTAGGAGATCGAAGCTTGAATATTGAATGTTTAAACTGTCATTCTCGAGATAACATTATTTGCTAACTCTTTTATATGTTGTGTAATTTATCGAAATGCTATTAGGGTAAGGCCATGTTTTAGTTACATCACGAATTTTCAAACACTGGTTGAATAATTTTTGCATGGCAACTAAAAACTTTGTTTTATTGTTTGGAATGACGTAATATTGAGTTAAATAGCATACACACAAAGCAGGTACCAAGTGCTTTTGCGTCTTGCATAGTATGGCAATTGCTGCCATATAACATGGAGGAGTTTATTTTGAGTTGTCCTTTATTGTCTTAGTAGAAGCTAGGGTCACATTAGTGATAACATCGACTTACTATGTCGATGGTTGTAGCTTCACATTGCTAGATTGAGGGAGGATGCCAAGATGTTAAGTCAATAGTTCTTAGCGGCAGCATATAGTATGGTTCTTACCTGTAAGTTAAATGCTTCTGATGTAATGTGTTGATGCAGTATGCTATACACGCCAAGCAACTAATCCCTAACTGTGTTAGTCAAGAGGCCAGTAAGCCATGCTAAGTTGTACAATAATGTACCGTTCAGGAGATCATTCTACATTATTAGCAGCAACGATTGGAAGTTGTTCTTTTCTTTTCTTCTCAAACTTTTACGTATGAGCCTTCGAGAAACTAACTAAAACAGCTTGGGAGTCGCTTAAAAGATGATGTGAACACCCTGTGAGTTAAGAAGATGAACTAAGCAAGTTACTAGATGTTAATTAAATGCTTCAATAATATGCTTTTTTACTACTGATTTTGTACATGATAGGTTCTCTGATAGTTCAAGCCAGTCACTCAGGTAAGTAACACATGTTGACATGTTATATAGGTCTTTGCTGGGAGCCCAGGACAAATAGCTGCATATCTTATGAAAAATTCAGTCTATGGAACTTTTATCCTCTTAATCTTGTACATCTCGTACTTTGTTCTTATCACACTCCGCTCCCCGACCGTGACAGGCACTGATCCAAACCAAATCCAGGTCATATCCGAACTCGGCTCAGCCAGTAAGCCTTAACTAAAACACCACTTCTACTCTACACGTGTCGAAAATTTTAAAAATTTTCGACAGAACGTCCCCTAAAAACTTGAGGGAAAAAACTTAAACGATTTACACAATAGCAATAACTAATCACCATTAGAACACCCAGTAATAATGATAGACATTCATCTTTAATTAGGTAAATATAACACTAGTTGTCTCCAAGGCAAACACATTGAACACCATACCATAACACTTAATTATATAACTTATTACATATACAATCTCTCGAAGTTACAAAACCAATTATGTAAAAAGAAATAAACATGCAGACTACCCTTAACTCACTGATTGGCTAGCGTCACACTAATAGCTTCACTCAACTCATCTTTATCATATCTGGGAGATGCCAAAGAAAAAGAAAGAATGAGCCTAATCTCAGTGAGGTGAAATAGCAGATTCCTAATGTATTACTTAATTTTTGCTTCCTATCTTTCTATATGTACAAAAATGTATGGATTGGACGAGAATCATTCCTACTAAGTTCTGAATTGTCCTATACGACAGGTTCGGCTATATGCAATGCATATGCATCAAACAAACATCGTACGACCGAAACCAAGTTAATATGCTTTATGTATTATATAAATGCATTACTAAACATCTCATGGAATATGTATATTGAAACAAGTAACGAACAATACTAAATCATAAATACATAGTCAAATACCACATATTAAATCGTAACATTAGCAAATAAATAACGATATATAAATAATTTAATATATAATAAAATAATGATTGTCATATAAAAAACTAATCAATAAGTCAATCAAGTTTTCATAACAAATCAGCATTCAATACCAATTAATAATTCACAACAATCACACCAGTTAGGGAGTCAGGATAAATACTAAGGATCGAGCGAGACCGCGTTTCCAACTCGTCTATATATTCATATAATCTAACTCGATTACTGTGGTTTTGCCCCGACGCACATGGGCCCACCTAATCTACAAACGAAAGAAAGGAGAGATGAGATTCTGAACTCAGCTCTTGATTGTCGTATGCCGTAATGCAGCGAGCATCTAAGCATTTCAAAATCCACAATTACATCAATAAATAATTTAGTTAAAACTCATAAAAATCATCAAACATTCATTAGCATCTCAAATGAAAGCATAATAACATCGTATCAAGTTGTTCACAATTCATATATATAAAACCTATAAATTTCATTATACATCAATTCACCAATTAGACGAAAACATAATATAAGCTTATCAAATCATTCTTAATCATATACATAATATTTATCTTTCAAATTCCCAAATAAGGTTCAAATTATACATAACCGCATAATAATAATCAAAATTGCTGTTCATGCTGTCATAATACTTATCATCCTTCAAGAAAATATGCATCACATACAATTATGCATAATGAGGGATAAATCATATATGCAGTGAAATGGTAAGATATGCCGGAGGGTCAAAGTCGGATGTTACATGTGTCCAAAATCTAACTTTAGTTTAGAAAGAAAGTGGCACGGTAACCCTCACCTATTGTCAATGCTTCTTTCCGGATCCACAACTAACTCCAAGCCGAACTATTCACCTAGCACACTCGATCGTTTTACATGTACGAGTACAGCTACCTTGCATATGCATGCCTCATAGCTAACTTTAGTAATACTATTACTTTCACTAACCTACGATTAAACGATTCGAACATATACGATTTAAGGTGAAATTTAGTAATACTACTATGACATTCACTTTGATGCGCCATAATTCAAGAAATAGTACATTTGCCTAATGCTAAGACGCATTCAAAATCAAGATTAATCGTTAACCATTGAATCTTCGTAAATCAACTATAAAACTAAACTAGCTAAAAGCAAGACTTTACGGAAGCTTATCGAACCAAAGAGATAAACCACGTTTAAAATGGCGTCATAATTCAACGAAGAGTTTGCCGATTATTAATCCGAACAACACCTGGGGTAAGATGGATTACACAAAGCTTAAAGACAAGTTTGAAAAGTACAAAACATATATCACAAAATACCTCGGATTTGCGACCCATCGGCTTGTCGGATTCGGTGAACTTTCTGGCCAGTTAGGAAAGTAACGGCAAAAATACCAATTGAGTCAGCAGAGCTTACCAGAAAAACGGCGAAGCCAGAATGGCCGGCGGTGGCCGGAATTGGCCGATTGACTGCAAGCCGCGGTGATCTAGCTCATCCCTTCGTTGATAATTACTAAAATGAGAAAGAGGAGAGCTAAAGAGGCTAAGAAGAAGGATTATAACAGGTCAGCGACAATAGAACGTCGGTGAATTGATGGACAACCAAATTAGGTCTTTTGCTCGGCGGTGAATAAAGCTCGATCCAATGAAATTGAAGCAAGTAGAGCATGAGGAGGTTGAGGAGATGATCACCGGAGGAAGAAATAAGAAAAATCAGCGTTGTAGGAAACGATCACCTGCCGAAGAAGGGGGAGCGAATGGGGCTGGCGGGAGGAGAATGAAGCGAAAGAAAACAAAAAGAAGGAAGAGAATTCTAGAAGAAGGAAGAAAGAAGGGGAAGGAAAATATTGAGGTTAGGCCCATTGAATTTAGGTATGGCTAGTTAGGGTCCCTGCAGCCCTAACCAAAAGTTGGGTATTACAGTTCTCATTTTGTATAGCATGTAATAGAAAATCAGCTTTTTATTACTTTGGAATTTTTTGTTTCTTATTTAATAGTCTCGTGGGTTGACAGATTATGTTTCAACATTGAAGATAGTGGACCAGTCATACCAAGCTTCTGGGTTTTTGGTCAACTTTTTTGCGGAGAATGCAGTGAAGCTACCCCATGTTAGGTCAACTGGAGATATTGTTAGTCTTCATCGTGTTATGGTATTACTCTGTTTACATTGATTGACTGATGTTTCCATGCTCTAGTATACTTGCACTATCTTTTACAGTTAAGTTCTCCCCTAAGGATCTGTTTGGATAAGGAACTTTCAAATACATGGATTTCCAAATCTTGCCTTGGCTGAGTTGGCTCTGAAGTTTCTTTGTTTTGGATCAGAAAAATTTTCTACTATGAAATTTTCCAAAATGAGTTTCAAATTATTTTCATAATTAATTAGAAATTTGCTTTAGCACAGTCAATTGCTTATGGAAGTGCTTTTTGAGGAGCTGCTTTCGTATAAGTGCCTTTCGACCAGCATTTTTATAAAAAATAGTGTTTTTGAATAAGCAATTTTGTAAAGGGTGCTTTTTGGATAATAAGTTTTGGAAACAATTATTTAGATAAATAGTTCTGCAGAAAATAAAAAAGAAAGGCGTTCTAGGTTATTGTCAAATGTGTTTCTGGAAAAATATTTTGAAATAATAGTCTTGCAGAAGTGACTTTGTTGAAGTGTTACTTCAAATATATTTATCAATAAGAAGTGAACTTAAGAAAGAAAATGTACTAGAGAACAACAATTAGATTATAATAGTCTGATCTTTGCAAATAACATCTATTTAGCAGTGATTTGTAAAGTATATTTTGAAGGGCTTAAATACACTCTACAATTCCTTGGGATTTTGCATGTCATTCATTCAAACTTTTATACTATCCAAAACTGGTATTTTTTAAGGAATTTGTAAATACCTCTTAGAAATAATTTACACTCTTGAAGTGTACTATGCAGATGGGCTTGAAGTACTTATATTTGTATTGTGATTCATTGTTTCCTTATACATGGTTATGGAACTTATACAATTTATGAACATATCCCTTCTGCAAGCCCATCAATATGGGAGTTAACTTTATTAGTTCTGTCCCAGGGAAACCATCTATTCACATGCTCACATACGTCCCCACCCTTTAGTTGGCATGACCCACTAAATCAAGGTGTATTGAACATTTTATGTTCCTACTAATTTCTTTCTGTATTGCTCAGTTCATCACAAATATCCTTTTAGTAATTCAACTTGAGCCTACTGTTTGTTGACGGCCTACCAGTGTTATTTATAATGCTTAAAGCAATATTCCTGTTGGGAAGAGAATTGCTATCCCTGAAACATAATTGAATTGTCTATGTGAAAACTTATCGAGTTTAGGTTAGTGTAGGAGTATGCAAAACCTGATACTCGAATTTTTATATTCTGGGAAAAGTTCTTTGAAAAAATCACAAATATAATAACATGCTAAGCTTATATAGAATGAAAGTAATTGAACTGGACATAGTGTGTAGACTGCGTAGGAGCATAATATTTAACTTTAATGTCAAACTTATAAGGGTAAGTATAACATTCCAATGACATAGTAGGGTTATAGATTACAGCAAACTTTGAGTCTGTCATCATCCTCTTGGAACTTGTGTAGTTCACATGTGTGTAGAAGTATTGCTTATTATCAAAAACCTAGATGGCCTTATTTCTAATGCTGCTGATGCTTTTACTGAAGCTAGACAGTGAAGCATCTTAGTGTGGCTTCCATATAGTAAATTGCAATTTGGATCTTTTTCAGGTGAGAGTTCATAATGGAGAGTCTTATCTAATGTATAATAAAAGATTCTCTTCATTTGCTTTATATGGGGGGAAGTTCACTGGTGATTTTCATCCTTATCAAGCTTCCACAAAGTATCAAACAACCAAATATGATGAAGAACTTCTGCTCCAGCTAAGGTCTTGGTTACCCAATCATCAAGTAAGCATACGTTTTCTTTATTCTAGAACCATGTATTCTGGTAATTGTTTCTTATCTTTCATGTGCAGGGTTATTTCACAAATGTATTCTTGTCTTTGTTTTTGAAATTGAAATTTACATATAATCAAATAATTATGTCTTAGTGTTCTAAAAATTAGTAGTTAAGCTTTTCCAAATTTCAAATAAGAAATATCATAGGAAATGTCAGTTTCTTATTCATATTTCACAATATATATATATTCTTTGATGAAACGTTAATAGTAGATAATTGTGTTCTTTTCTAAAGGAAATTAGAAAATGAGGTAATATCTTCTACCTATTACCATTATCAGTCCATCATTGTGAGGTATTTCTGAAGTTTACTATATGCATTTTGACATGCGGTTTTTATTCCGTCTAAAATTTTCTTCAACAAATTATAAGATGGATGCAATTGGCCTTCTAAATGTCTCTGACTTATATTCCATAAAAGAGACAATCTCCTAAAATCTAAGTCTAGAAGCTAGTTTTGGATGATCAGCTATTCCTTTTATCTTAAAGTACTGTTGAAGCCTTATAAGTTGTAAGTTCCTATTTCTTTTGTAAATTAAATCCTTAGTTAGATAGTATTTTATGAATCCTAGCTATTGGAGAGGAGTTATATGCCTTTTCTCAGCTCACTTGATCAGTGAGATCAACAATCTAGTTCTCGCATGAATTTGTTGTTTACTTTGGTATTCTTAATATGTGATTTTTAGTTCCCTTGTAATAATTCCTTGAACTTGCCCTAGCTGGTTGGATGCTTATGCGCTTTTGTGATCATATTGTGTGCAGACACGCATATTGGTGGATTCATAGGCTCATGCTCATGTAGGCTACAAAGCTTTTGTAAAATCTTTACATTGAATTTTAATGGTTACTTTCAAAAGTCAAAGTTGAAATGGAAATTATAAAGGTTGAAGTTGATCTACAACATTTAAGATGTGTACTAATGGATTTCACGACTATTTATCATGTTTTGATCATCAATGATAAGATTTGATAAATGGATGCATACAGAGCTTGAAGGCTAAAACTGTTGCGCTAAAAGAAGTGTGTTTATAGATCTTGACTTTTTAAAACTCGATTGTTGGTCGACATACGAGTCCTCGACTTTATCTGTCCTGATCTCGTTTGTCTTCTCCTTTGCTATAATCGCATGTTGCCATTATGAGGACAAATGGTCACAATCTCCTCTTCCATTAATTATCACACTATGCCCTCTTTCTCCAAGTTCTTTTAACTATTGCAACTCCCACCTAGGACACCAGCATAGTCTTGCCATGGTCTGACCGTAGGAATCGCATCTCCCAACATCACCTTCTCCTCTAGTTGTAGCCGTGTCGAAGTCCATGATCTCTTGTATCCACTAACTTCTTAACTATGTACATCTCCGCTCCACTCTCTAATTCTTAATCGATGTGTTCAGCAACATCTCAACCTTATTATTTGTAATCCAAATATGCGATTACCATTCTGAGTATTGCTGTCTACTTGCATATGGTTGTAGTCAGAATTGACATGAGAACATTATAGCACCCAAATAGCTTGATAGCTTCATAAACATCTACTTTTATTTCCCGTAGGATGTGTATATATCATAAATGCATTCCAAAAAATTGGAACATCTCTTTCCATTTACCCAATGAGGTCTTAATGATTTGATGATAAGTATACGTAAGCTAGGTGCACGACCATCATCTTTAGAAATTGCTGCAGATTACTAAATTGTGAAAATCAGTTTGACTTGATCATACAAATAGCTATTTTGATAGAGCAAAAGTTTTTTTTCCCCTCACTATGTTTCGGATCTTGTCATAGGACTCCTAGCATACTATATAGTATTATTTTGATGAATATTTGCTCATTCAAATCATAGGTAGATATATGAAACTTGCTTACAATATATTTCCCCTTTCTTTCTTCTGTTTTGTTTCCTCTGGTGATTATGCTGTTCTAATATCTCCTCATGTAGGGCATGAAACTAATAAGGAGCATGATGAGTGGAGTCACCATTGATTTAATATGCAAGGTAGGTTCGGTCAAAATATTCTATTTTTTATGATATGATCTCCTACATTTTCTTGGAGATTCGCAATGACTCATAGTAATATATAATGTTGTTTTTGAAATTAAGGTTTTGCATGTGCATCACACGTCTGGGAATGAGCAAATATTGTTTGTGTGGGATGGCACAGATGCTCCACCTTTGAAATTTGAAACATCGTAAGTCATTAGTTTTATGTGGCTTCCGCTTTTTTGAATTACGTAGATTTTATGTGATGGTATCATGTGTTGGCAACATTGATGTAAACGAGACATACTAACACAATTGGCCAAATTGTAAAAAGTCATGTATATTTAAATATTCACATACAATTTGTTGGATAACATAGACGAATTGGTCATGCTGTAATTCTGTGATTCATGTTTAATCATTAAATTTGTGAATTTATGAGTATTACAAGAAATTTTTTTTAGCTCCAATTCATTACAAACTAGGTTTTACTTAATATGCTTACTTTGAGCATGAAGCGCATCAAGAAAACTCCCAACTCACACCTTCCTGAACCAGATGACCTAATCATATGTAGATGCACATTAATGTGTGCTTCTTGAATAATTTTCAACATTAATTGGATAAATTATATTATTAAATTGCTAGGCATTCATGCAATACACAAATACAATCATCATCTTATTTTAATATGTTAAATACTTTCCATTAATTTGTTATTTTGAAGGTTCTTTAAGCTTCACAAAATCTTGAATTTATTGCTTCGGGAACTATTGGTGTATGCCAGCATAATGATTACGGTCCAAAATAGAAAATATAAGAGACTAGAGGAAAAGAAAAAGGAGAAAAATCAAAGAAATAAAGTTTTAAAAATACTCTCATTTATACTAGCAATCAAAGAATTTATTGGATCAATTTGTTTCAACTGTGTGAAGCATGATTTTAGGGTCATTTGACAAGAGTTTCTAATGATATATGCATTCCAAAAATGTCACAATCATCGATACGCATTGCCATGTTTGGCATTGGCATCCTTACCATGTCCTAGTGTAGTTCGGACAATGTCTAAATTTTGTTTAAGTTTTCACTTTAATTGGACTCATCTTACTTTTTTGTCATTATAAGTGATAATGGTGTATTGCAATCAATGGGAATTAGCCAGATAGCTTATCTTTAGACCCTCCGTGGATTGAGTTGTTGTAGGGCTTAACATATAGTAACTGTTAGAATGTGCATCACGTATTTGATAAGTTAATTTCTTCCAACTTCAATGCATCATATTATGACTACTCATTGCACCATGGCTGAATATGAAGCAATTTCTACTGTATGTCTTGACATAGTGTAGCACACTAATGGCCTCTTGCTGCTTCTTCCTTTGGAATTGTCCGACTATCATTGCGCAAACTCATGAAACACCTGAATTAAGACTCTCTGATATGGTAACTTATTAACTTGTGAGGTTGTATATGAAGCTTCTAATTCACACCAAGTGCTTTCATCTTTTCGCAGAGTTTGGGACCCATGTGCTGAATATTTATGTTGTCAATGCTACCATAAATATTTTTTTGAAGTTGGTTCCATTGAAAGTTGCTCCGTAATTTGTAATCTAATCAGTTCTTAGATTTTGCAAAAGTTGAGATTCATGAATTGCTACACAACAATTGTTGTTATCAACTTGCATAATTTGAGGAGAACTCTGCATGTGCAAATTCACCACTACAAGTTAACTGTAAGCCTTGCTATCATTATTGTTCACAACCAATGGCTTCCCATTCTGCAAACTTTTGGACAGTCTATATTGATGGCTCACGCATCATGTTGAAGTGAACTTCGTTCCTTTAAGATTTGCATTCATCTATTCCTATCATACTTACAATTTGCTTAAATCCATGTTCTTTCTTAGAAATGGTGCTGCTAGATCACCCGAAGTTTCCTTGTATTTTGCCATTTGAGTTAGATTGTTGTACCAAAATTGATATGGAGGAAGGGTCCAGGGTGACTTTTATGTGGGAGGGTGAGAGAGAGAGAGAGAGAGAGAGCATGATTTCCTAAAAACAGATCTTCATCCACAGAATTTGAAATATGTTCTAAACTAATTCTACTAGCTTTTATCATGTTTTGGCTCTTTGATGAATTCGAAGGTAAAACATGATCAAGACTAGGGAAATTTAGTTCAAGTGTTTCAAGTAGCACAGGCCAATGATGGTCTTAAAACTTAAATGTCAGGACTTCTTCCCTAGTCTAATAAGGAGTTAGAAATTCAGGTGCCATTGCTTGTGCCCTAATATTAATTTTCTATGATATATACTATTTTGGTGCTTGTTTTGATGACTTTGTACATCCGAAATTATCATGTAATATATACGGACAATCGAATGTGAGAACTACACAGATTGTACTAACACAAGTAGAAATCTAAATTCGACAACTGCTTGTTAGTTTTAAATCAATGATAATTCATGTTGAAGTTCAAGTGTTTACTAAATTTTCACTTTTCTGGTAAATTGCACATTACTAGCAAGGAGTTTTGTTCTCCATAGTAAGGAATAGAAGAGCTTGTAACAATATGCGGAGCTGCATTTATTTACATGGGATGTATCCTTTAGAAGAAAAAATAAAAATAATTTGCCTTTTTATAATTAACAAATGAGGTGGTCGTTATTTTTGGAATAATGAAGCTTCACTAGCTTGTTGATAATAAATTACTTAAATATAGTTAAAGAGTTAATTGTTCATTTTGTTGCGTATGCAGTTTAAATGATGAAGAGAATCTTACGGCCATAAATTCTGAAGCATTCTCTTTATCCCAGGAGGTCTTGGAAACATTTCCAGTTGTTGGAACTGTTCTGAGAATTAGCTCTCCAAAAGTTGATGAGGAATTCAAACGTCTTCAAGATGGTTCACGTTGGGTCAAAATTTGCAATATGATTTGCAAGGTAGAATCAGGCATGTGGAAAGGCTTGTTGCAGTCTTCCAGTAAGATCATTCTTTTATCCCATGACAATGAGAATGTGGTATCTCTTGAAGGGTATTTTCTTCCTTTCTTCAGAACTATGTGCTTTAGTTGACTTGCCTTTGAGGTGAAGTAGCTAACATGATGACTTATGACATTAGGAAATTTGCTAAACGGTTGGAAATGAACTTTCTGTGTCAACCAATGGAAAGTTTTCCCAGGCCTTCTCATATTACAGGTGTCAAACTTCTACTTAATTATTTATCTCTTTTAGGAATCAAGTTAAACTTTTGTTGATGTGTTGAACAAAATGCTTCTTGGTATATGTTTTCTTTAAGTTCTCGTTGTATGATGTCTTGTTATTGATGACGATTGGCTTTTCTCTTTCTTAACAACCCCTGTGCAGATCGTCTGAAGTTCCCTTTCGCAAATAGTACATAAGTTGTGATAGCCATAGGACTTGTCGATGTTCTAAAAGGCACTGTACTGTAGGCATACACTCAATCAGTATAGAGCATATAAGGTACAAAGACAATATATGAGATATTATATGAGTCAGCTAGCACTTTTATACTTACAAATCAGGAAGGACTAGAATTTTCTAGGGGTTACAAAGCTTCCCTATGCTTTAAAAGGAGGAAGTTATTGTTGAAAAGAGATAATGATTTCATGGGTTTATAAGGTCAAATCTATTACAGATTCAAGCTTGCATGCTCAACACAAACTGTCCGATGTAATCTACATAGCTTGTTACTAGATCCTGATGTAAGTTGCCAACATTTTTTAAGATGCAAAAGCGATGTGGTGTACTAAGTTAAATGAGCAAGGATTAATGTCAATTTGCTATGTAACCCGATATTTTCCAGTTTAGTGTTATTGGAAAGAATTTAATTGGCTAAGAGAATGATGTATATGTTTTCAGTTCAGTGATGTAGTTGCGAAACTGGTTTTGATGCAGTTCGTGTTGTGCATCATTCATGTTTCTGGTTGTGAACAAATTGTCAATCTCATGCTACTCTTCCTACATGTGGTTCTAAATTTGGTTATTGAAGCAAATTATGAATACATAAAACTTGTTTTTTTCTTTGCTCATATTTTTGGTAGTAATATACTCACGAAAGCAACCATTGAGAATGCTGTTTTTTAGAAACATTCTATATGATACTTGATTATAAATTTTCTTGTCCTACCATTAGGTTTCATTCTTGAGGAATAACTTTTACAGATACAGATTATGAGAGTCCTCCAAGCTCCACGTTGTTGAAGTCCCTCGTGCATAAGGAGGTCTTGCTTCTTGCTTTTGAAAGTTCCTTTTAATCCTGAGAAATATTGCAATATATTCCTTAGTATCTAGTTACTCTCATGTCATGCTTAGAGACTTCAGTAAGTTTCCCTTATCCAGCGTGTGCTCATTCAAACTGATGTTCTTTTGCATTTACTATTCAAACAGATCTCCAGATCCCTTAAGTCTTCAAGATATATTACTCGAATAAGGAAAGTTGAGATCTACTCTTTCGTTGAAGATCTTTTTTCCTTGTAAAGGTAGTAGTGATATGATGTGATCGAGTACAATGAGTGTAATACAAAAAAAAAAAAAAAAAAAAATATAAAATAACATATGATAGTCAAACTGCAACCATATTGCTTAAAGTTCTATAAGTGTTTCGATATGTTTCAAAGATTGAGAGGCCCTTCTGTACAGCTCACACTAGGTTTAGCAGTAGTGAATACCTCAATTATGGAAGTAAAATAACCTAGCTTGAGTGACATACAATTGACTCCAGATTCTCTTATCGGCTAACTTTTACATTAGAGTAAATTCTTTTTACCCACCTTACTTTTTAGGTATTACTCCGTCAATCACCGTTACCCACCTATACCTCTTTCTATGTTATCTTTTTAACGGAGATGTCTTTTACTTTTTAAGTTTTATTCTTGGGGAAAGATTTCTTTCATTGAGAGAGATTGAGAAAGAAAGTCTATAAAAGGTTATCATTCTTGTGATCTTACAAGTAATGCTCTCATACTTTAACCACCCAAAACCTGCATCCTTAGTTTTCATAAAACAGAATATTCATGTTGGGGTTGTCTGTCTGAATATCTTTGAGTTCATAGTTCCTTCGTCAAGCTTTAGATGTTCTTTTAAGTAGATTTCATTGATGTTTCATTCCAATAGGATTATAAAAAATTAAACATCAATATATATATCTCTGTGATCACATTGGCAATGAGCAATATAATCATGGTTACTGCATCAATTTAAATAAACTCTAATAAAAATGAGAAAAAAAAATTACATCAAGATAACAGTGACAACAACAGAACATATTTCATAGTAGAGAGGGAAAGAGAAAAGAGAACAAAAAAAAAAAAAACACAAAGAACCTTCACCAATCTAATTAATCAAAAAATAATTCTCTAGCGCTTAAGCTTCTCAACCTGATCAGAAGGCTTTTTGTAAGCATTGAACAAGTAATATAAGATGGTAAAGCAACAATGTATTTGGTGGCACAAGGGCTGAAAAGTATCACGGGCAATCATGTAAATGAAAGATAACGGAGAGAAAGGTATAACTGGGTTACAATGATTAATGGATTACTCTCTATTTTATACGAAGTAACTGTCAATAATTTTTCTATTAGGTTGGATTTTTTTTATGGTTCTCCTCTTTCAGAAATTAAATGTGATGATATCTAAGGATGATCCGCTTATGTTCTGTATTGTAAATCCATGTTGATTGAAGTTTGGTTTTGTGTTAAAATATTAAAGGGTTCCTTTCTGATGTCTAAGGATAAGACCTTTGTAGAGAACAAATCAAAAGAACTTGAAAGGTATTCCATAGCCTTCCCTCTTTTGATAGTCCAGCCTACATGCTATTCGATCCTAACATTGTAGTGTTCTTCTACATGAAAAGAAAGTATGTTCTAAAATTTTGAATTGGTTGCCCATCTTTTACATGTAGTTGCTTCATAATTTCGTTTAGCTAAAGGCTCACTTGTCAGTATACTTGCCCATAAAAGTCTCCATATAAAGCATTAATGCAAATTTGTATTAGAAGTTTCCGTATCCATATCATGCTAACTCCTCGTGTCCTGGTCTTATACCTATTCACTTTATGAATTTCTTGCATAAAGAGTGCCTCCCTCAAAGTGGTTCTCAAGCGAATTTCCTGCTTATCATCCTTCCTTCTAGAAACTCTGTAAAGTTTGAGCAACAAGTTTAGGGAAAAATAATGCCCCCAAAGGTTAAGGTACCAAGACTGATCCTCATGCAGCAAGGACAAGACCCTAAGCCCTTGTGAAATAGAAGCACTATTAAAGCATATAGGTCTTCTAGTAAAGGGAAAATCACTTACTCACCAGGTCACTAGCGATACAGTTCGTACATTTTTTATAACATATTTGAAACCATTCTCAATAAGTTTTCTAGCTTTTGGAAGAGCTTTGACAATAAGAGGTGGTTTAATAGTAGTAGCTTGGCATTTAAAATAGCCCAGTGGGATCAAATATTTTTCATGTAAGATTTGATAGCATAACGTTTTTGCATTCATAACTAGCTTTGCAGTGACCTTCACATTAAGGCATTCACTCCATACCCTCATTTGTGGAAGACACAAACCACCTTCACTGTTGTACGATAGAGAAATCTGATGGATCTTCTTAGTAGTTGGTTTATGGTCTGTACACAGCTTCTTGTTTCTTTCTCCAACCAAGATGTAACATTTAGGAACAATTGTATTAGTAAAAATAAAAAAACATGAACACCTAAGAACCATCCTTAAATTTTTTTGGAACTTTTTAATTTGACTTATTCAAATCCTCATTTCTATTCATTGCTGTTTGATACAAGAGATTGTGGGTCGAGTCAATTTTTCCCACCCATATATTTAACCACTTAACTAATTTTATTTAGTCTCATCAACATTTATGGTGTTCAAAATCTAACCAATCTGAACAATCTAATCCAGAGCAATTTGACCGAAATGTTGGAGTAATTCAAGTCAGTTCACTTCTAATTTCTTCCAAACCAATCTTTTGGGGTTTTAGGTCGTATTGTTAAAAATCTAACAAGATCTTACCTGACTGAATCATTTTTTAAGAGAGAATGTTTGCAAAAGTATGCTATTCTCGCTGGTCTAGCCCACTCCTCCAGCGCTCTCCATCTTGTTCTTCTCACGTTCCTCTCTACCATGCCTCATTTATCTATTTCTGTTTTTCACTTCTTGTTTTTATGTATGTGATCTTTCTAATTTTTCCCCTTCTCTTTTCTATTTTTTGCAACTTCACTTTTCTACTTCTGATTATTTTCATGCATCTACCACATTATGAGTGCGGGAACAAGAGATTGGGTCCATTCAGATTAATTTAAATGTTTGTGTCTGTTCTAGTCAACTAGATGAACTTCTGTGGACAATCTTATTCGGTCATATCTAGGTCTAGATTGAATCCGAATTGACGCACTAATGAATTAGCACCCTATTGACATAAGCAAGTTCGGTTAAGTCAATTTTTAGTTGACTGAAAGATCAACATAGCTACACTAAGGTACATATTTCAATCAATAATCCAATAATTTATACCAACATCAACATTAACAAGAGCTAGATATAGTAATTTGGAAAATCATTAGAAGCTTAACTATATTTTTTGTTATCATCAAAATCAACTAGGGTCAACTAGCGTCAAAATAGGTAATAGCCTTAATTGTTGTTATGAGATTCCCTTATATACTTTGTTATTAAATCTGAGGTTCTGAGATTCCCACTTTGAAATCTGTTTATACTAGTCATTCATAATATATTACAAGCAAATACTGATACACTGAATATTCCGTAGTTTGCACTATTACTTTCTTTCTTTTTCATTATGTTTCCATATATATTAGTATACTGCCAGAAACAATGTAGATGTTAATAACGCAGCATGGGGCGTAAATACAAGCTGTAGTTGCCACCTTGCAGCTATTCAACTGCTGTAAATATGTACATTCAGTATCTAGCAGTGACTTTTGCAGTCCTGTAAAATAGTCTTCTAACAGTCTCATAGTGAGTGCATTTTAGTTTAACATGAGATAGAGTGGAGGAATGGCTCATCCATTAGTTAAAGTAGTCAGTAGAGAAGGTTCTATTTAGTTAGGATTCATGTTTAATAAGTTCTATATAGTTTAGAGTCCTATTTGGCTTAAATGTGTCAATTACAGTAGGGTAGGGGTGGCAATGTGACCCGACTTGCGAGCCCAATCTGAAACTAACCCACTTAAACCAGGTTCGAATTTAGTCTTACACGGATTTGGATCAATTTCAGATCAACTCGAAACAAATCCGAACTTGACCCAGCTAATCCAAACAATAAGCTTGTTATTCATTATTATATATTAAACTTTGAGATTTTTTAAAAATTAGTAATAGTCTAAGTGGTTAGGATATTAATCTCTTGTCTAAAGACCTAAGTTCAGATCTCTGTAAAGGAATTTATATTAAGATTTTTTTAGTTTACAACTACTACACTTACCTCTTAGGACCACTCCTTAAGGGGTGGATATGTGCTCCAAATGGAATTGAGATGTGGTCGAAATGTGACTTGAAATGGGCTCAGAATGTAGTCAAAATGGGGTTATAAGTTTAAAATATGGCCGAAATGTGGGTCGAAATAGGCTCGGAAGGTTGAAATGTGATTGGCTATAAGGTTGAAATGGAGTCCATATGTTGTCAAAATAGGATCGTAAGATCTAGAAGGGATTGAAAGCGTATTGAAAGATTGGGATCGTAAGGTCGAGATGGGATTAAAAGTGGTATTGAAAGATGAATTAGTAATTTTGATCATTAAATGAGGTAATCCGAATTTAATCTAATTATTAAATCGTTAGATTAGGATTAACAATTTTGATCTATATAAATATATTGGATGGGTTAGGATTGAGCGATTTTGGTCGGATATTAAATTGGATTGACCAGAACACGATCTGTCAACCTAAATTGCCACCTCTACAGAAGGATTAGAAGTTTTATTGTCTTAGGATTTCTTAGATGTCAAGGTATTTCCTAATTTATGACGGCTAATTTTATTGGGGGAACCTGTCCAAATGGTTGCACTAATTTTGTAAGTTTTAGTTTTTTATGTTTATGTTTGATGCACCAAGTTTACTACGGAATGTCTTGAACCTATTCATGCTGCAGGTGACTCACAAGTTCAAGACTGTTGTGCGCTTTATAGCAGTATATCCAGTGCATCCTGAGCAATTTCGCTGTCCAGAAGGATATTATCGACTTCGAGTGACTTTGGAAGATCCAACTGCAAGAATTAATGCATACATTTACAAAGAAGAAGGGGTAACTCTTACTCTGTATTCACTTTATCCTTTCCCTCTTAATTTCTTTGTTAAATCAATAGTCAACTTTGGATTGCTCCACAACACAACCGTAGTCTTTTGCAGTACAGCAATTACTTAAATAATCTTGAGAACATGTTTTGGAAGCAAGCATTTTTTTCCTCTTTGTATTTTTAACCCTTGATTTTATAAGTTTAACAAAACATTTTTATGAATTTTGTGGTCTCATAGGTGAAATTTTTTGGCGGTTATCCATCAGCCGAGGAAGTAGCTTGCAAGATGAGTTTGCTGCTTGGGATAACTGATGTTCGAGGAGAGAGAATGCCTGATAGAAACCCACCATGGGTTTATTGCTGTCTGAAATCAGTTTATGCGGACAAGAATGACCCTTGGGGAAGTAGGGTATACCGAATCTTTGGCACCTCCTTGGTTGGTTGAAGACTTTGCAGCTCTTCGTTCGTCTTTTATCAAGAGAGAATTGTATCTATGATCAGATTGTAAGTAATGATGTCAGGATATCATATTGAAAGACGGTTCAAGTTTCATGGTTAATTTCTTTCAGACATTTAGTTTCTTTTTATGTTGTACAGAGAATTTATATCGCATTCTTGCCTTGAACGGTGCATAACGATTCCCATTTCAAATTTATTAAATTTATTCAAATTTCAATGAATAGTTGAAGTACCATAAAATTATATCGCCCTGCTGACTGTTATGGACATTCTTGCCTTGAACGGTGCATACCAATTCCCATTTCAAATATTTAATCAACTCTTTTACAAATCGAAGGTCGATTGTGATCTGCGCATTATTTTGCGCATTATTGGTCAGTAAAGATTATATCAAGTAGGAGTTATTATTTCAGGCAAGGGATATTCATAGTAAAGTTAAGCATATTTACTGTGCATTATTCGTCAGTAATGATGCTGAATTTTACTACGAATACTTGTGGCCAAAAATAACCACTCACACTTGAACTCATATAAACAACATCAGGCCTCATATGTTTCAAGATTTGTGTTTGTTGTGAATATACAAGGGCAGCCGTACTAGTGCAACACATTCGATGATGAGTAGAAACTGCATATATTGACTTGGGCTATCGGGGAATGATTGTAGATCTTCAAAGGTCATATCATCGTACACATGTTGGCCCCTTATTTGCAACCCCTTGTTGGTTTGGTCACAGGAGTCTCTATTAGAGGAGACAAGCCCGTGCTTTGTTGTGGCTATGTTCTTTTTCTTCTTTTTACCTCAAAATTAAAAGAACAAAATTGTATAAGAAAAAAGTTATTTGTACATATTTCTACCGTTTAATACAATTGGTTATGGCCCTTGATTTATGTGCATGGAAGGCATCGCGGCGGAGATTGTTTGATTGCTCATTCTTGTATTGTTCCAGTGCCGCCTTGGAAGATCAACTCATTGAATTCAAACACTTGCACTAATTATTTCCTCCCAAGGCCGAAATCAAGATGGTGACTTGAGTCTGAGAAGGATGTTTTTCCGTTTGGTTGTACGACTATTGCTATGTTTAATCCTACAACTGATAACTAGTTATATAAATTTTGGAATAATGGTAATCATGTCTGTCATTTGAGTCTGAGAAGGATGTTTTTCGTTTGTCTTCCCAGCTATGTTTAATCCTTTCATGTTTTGTGCTTTCGTTCAGTCTCTTGTCGGAAAGAGTGGAAAAAGTCACCATTGAGTTAGACCTAGCTTTGGCCTGCCATCCATCGATCTTCTGCTTTGACATCCAAAAGCACGATTTTTTAAACCTACTTTCGAAACAAAAAAGAGGGTAGTTGGAGTCTCACTACAGTCGCAACAATGTAGAATACGATGAGTGAGTAGCTGATTCCTTTGTTTGTCATTCCGGTTGATGGATTCCATCAATCTTCTTACTTTAGTCCACATAGTCCGTACTTCTAACTATTGCCTTCTTGTCTACTTGCAGTCCCTTGGCTAATTATTTGACAGGAATATCTCAGACAACACGCGTATCCTCATCTCTCTTGAGGAAGCTTACTGTAATTCTCCTAAAGATGTAAATAAGGATTGGTAAAAATTTGTTCCTCTTTCTCGTTCGAGTGCCTTTTTCTATTCCAAGTTGGTCATCCGTCTCCCTTCTTCAAAAGCACTTAACACTTTTACAGCTATTTTTGCCCCAATCAAGCGTACCAATCATTGAACGAAAAACTTCTATAAATTTTTTACAACTACTTGTTTCTCTTTGCATTTCGTTTGTCCGGGAATCTGAACCTCCCCATTCCTTTGACCAAGGGGTCCTCGAACCGGAGAAGAATGAATGTTTGGTAGCTTTAGTGTGCATTTGACAGTACGTTCCTCAAAAATTCTTTTCTAATTTTTATAACATTCTATATAATTTATTTAAAAATTTAGAAAGTATAAAACTTTTTATATAATAAGATCTTATTATTGCTGATATTTTTATTATATTGTAGATAAAAAAATAGAGCTTGTTTATTCAAATAGGATAAAAATACTTTCTGTTCCATAAAAACATTTTTTGAAAACACTCCCAACATTTTCTTAGCCATTGGTTGAATGAAGCGAAGCGATCTTTGGGACCGAGATTTTCCTCTTTGATCTGAATCGCCGTGTTCAACCCCTCCAACTTATGGCTTTTCCTAGGTACAATGATAGGCTATCGCAGTTGAAACACTTCTTTCACTCTTTATAGAATACTTTCCTTTCCAAAGCTTTTCCTTGCGCCTGCGAATGCTCTACTAAGGGTGAGCACTATTGATGATGTACTATTTAAGCAAAAAATTGACCGATTGCAATTCGTGTTTAGAATAAATAGTCAATTATTTTTATTGAGTTTACCGTTTTGTGCAAGGTTAAGCAATGACCTATTACGCCTCTTAAAAATGAAAGGAATTGATACTTCCTTATTAAGAGAGAAAAGAGAGTCCGTTGAAGATTTACTCGCTTACTAAAATTTTTACTTGTTAATAGTTTTCCCTAAGATATTGATATGAAGTAGTACAATAATAGTATAGAATCCACGCAAATGATTCCAATGAGTCTCTGCTTAGTTGTTGTTGTGTTCAGTTTTAGTACCATTAAATAAATTAATTAAATGCTTATAAGGAAGGAAAATGTAGAAATAATGTAAATTCTTATAGAGAGAGTCGATGTTATGCTTTAAAGATTTCAATGCCAAAACATCACAAGAATGATTTTGTAATAACTGTAACCTTATGGATTGTAAGAAATAGTGGCCATTACATGCAATGTTTCTTCCTTAGGGTTTTTTTTTCTTTTCTTCTTCTTCTTTTCTCATTTTTCTGCCCTAACCCATCAGCCGCCACTGCTCCGGCTCCTCTCCGGCGTGAAATCAACCCCTTTCCCGCGATATTCACTTCATTTCATCTTCTCAAGCCATCCTCCTTCTCATTTCTGGTAGTCCTTATCAATTCCGGCGAGCTACGCCGTGCGGAACAAATTTTTAAAATTTGTCCGGCTATTTTGCCGGCGTTCCGGCGACGGTGAGTAGTTAGAAACATTCCTCTCAAATTGCTAAGCCTTTTCCATCATTTAATTGCATTGATTTTCAGCTCCGGCGATTGATATCGCGTGAGTTCGCCGCCGAACGTAATTTCGTCGATTCCGGCCACCGGCGACAAAATTAAAACTCGTCGTTCATTCTATTGGATTCTACTAGCGGTATTGGTCATTTTTACTGCCTTGAACGCATTTGGCCGGAACCCTAGCTAGCCGGAATCCGGCGAACTTTTCTGGTGAACTTTCCGGTGACCTAATTAGGTGAGTTAAAAATACCTGCATCGCGTATTTGAGATTGTTGTTAGATAAATTATTAATTCGTTTCGTTTTAGAAAATCGTTGGATTGAAAATACGTGACTTGTTGCCGATTCAAGTCGTTTTAGCATTCGATCGTCTCACATCGTCGGTAAGCTTCTTGGATTCGTTAGTTAGTACTTATTGTGTAGTGGATTAGGAATTTGAATAAACCGTTGAACGAATGAAATTCTACAATGGTTCACCGTATGCTATTAAACCTTGGATTCAAACTTAGTTAGATATTTATTACAAGTATTTGATTTAGCTTTCATTAGCGTGCTTATTATTGAATATGCCCGTATGCACGTTAGGTGGTACGAATGACTTGAATTCGGACGGTGCGGCTTAGAGTTGACAGTTGATATAAATACTTGCTTGGACTACAGGTGAGGGTTACCGTGCCACCTTTTCTTCCTAAATTAACATTAGGCTTTCGGCACAGGTAGCATTCACTTTGGAAATTCCGGCGTACTTTGTCATTCTCTTTATATATTTTGATTTATCCTTCATACTACATATGCCTGTACATGCTTAGGTTTATTTTACATTATGTTTATAGTTAGTATTAGTATGTTTGCATATTATAGATTATGTGGCATAATTATGAGAATATACTATATACATGTCAATATTGTTCTTTCATATATGCATAATTATGATCATGATAGCATTGAAGGCATTGGGCATAGCATGTTCATTGAATGAAAACCTATTATGTTGCATCTACTTGTTAAAGACTGTCGTAACCTATTTTATTATATATGTTGAATGAGATATGGATACGGTGGGTCCCAGGAGATACTGGGCACCGAAATAGATAGCCGATGGGTCTCAGGATATACTGGGCATCGAATTATAAGTTATGGATTGTCGGTGGGTCCCAGGACATACTGGGCACCGAGCTATGATGATATTATTTGCCGGTGGGTCCCAAGACATATTGGGTACCGAGCTTACCTGTAGTTTGATATATATAAACGTATTACGTATGTATGCTTATATGATATATTCGATAGTGTGATGTGAATTGGAAAAGTGATATCACTCGATCACCTATTTTGTATGATTGTGACACTTGATGCATCCGTATACATTATTACATATATTTGCTTGCATGGGTGCACTATATATATGTAAATGTATTATAGTCTTGAGAGTGTCGCATAACATTGTTTCATATTATCGTATATCTCTGCTAAGAACTGAGTCGGTATGGGACGATTCAAGACTTAGTAGAATCTGATCTGATCTATCGTTGCATCTGCTTCATGTAGATAGTACTATAATGCCTATTTAATGCATTATCTAAATTAGGCATTCTCATTGCTTTACCTCACCGAGACCGGGCTCACCTCTTTTTCTCTTCTTTGGCCTCCCGGATAGGTCGGCTAAGGGCGCCGATTAGACTCGATATTGCTGGACCGAGAGCGTACGGAAGGTATTTGATAAATCTTCTGCCATGTAGTTAGCTCTGTAATTCTCGAAGGGCATTGACTTTTTTTTACTTTATTGTATTTGGTATTACGATGGTATTTATTTTGGATTGTAATAGGTCTTTGGGTACTCTGTAGCCCATAGATATTTTTTGTTGGTTTTAGTATTTATATGATTTTGTTTATTTGTTCTGCTTTTGTCGTTATTAAATGATTTATTGTGGTACAGTTTTTCACTTGAAATTATAGGGAAGATTTTATGAAATTTTATGTATTTTTTTTTTGGAGATATTATTTGGTGAACCGTTTATGATGTTTTGGGTTTTCACTTGAAAAAAAATACATAAAATTTCCGCAAAATCTTCCCTATAATTTCAAGTGAAAACCTGTACCACAATAAATCACTTAATAACGACAAAACAGAACAAATAAACAAAATCATATAAATACTAAAACCAACAAAATATCTATACTACGGTAGAGTCACCAAAGACCTATTACAATCCAAAATAAATACCATCGTAATACCAAATACAATAAAGTAAAAAAAAAGTCAATGCCCTTCGAGAATTACAGAGCTAACTACATGGCAGAAGATTTATCAAATACCTTCCGTGACGCCTCCTACCCAAAGAATATCGAGTCTAATCACGCCTGCTAGCTTCCTCGACCTATCCGAGGAGGCCAAAGATGAGAAAAGAGGGTGAGCCTACCTCAAAGAGGTAAAACAAATAGAATGCCCAATTTAGATAATGCATTAAATAGGCATTATAGTACTATCTACATGAAGCGATGCAACGATAGATCGATCGATTCTACTAAGTCTTGAATCGCCCCATACCGACTCGGCTTCTTAGCAGAGATATACGATAATATGAAATAAATGTTATGCGACACTTCAAGACTATAATACATTTACATATATATAGTGCACCCATGCAAGCAAATATATGTAATAATGTATACGGATGCATCAAGTGTCACAATCATACAAAATAAAGGATCGAAAGATATCACTTTTTCAATTCACATCACACTATCGAATATATCATATAAGCATACATACGTAATACGCTTATATATATCAAACCACAGGTAAGCTCGGTGCCCAATATGTCTTGGGACCCACCGGCAAATAATATCATCATAGCTCGGTGCCCAGTATGTCCTGGGACCCATCGGCAATCCATAACTTATAATTCGATGCCCAGTATATCCTGAGACCCATCGGCTATCTATTTCGGTGCCCAGTATCTCCTGGGACCCACCGTATCCATATCTCATTCAACATATATAATAAAATAGGTTACGACAGTCTTTAACAAGTAGATGCAACATAATAGGTTTTCATTCAATGAACATACTATGCCCAATGCCTTCAACGCTATCATGATCATAATTATGCATATATGAAAGAACAATATTGACATGTATATAGTATATTCTCATAATTATGCCACATAGTCTACAATATGCAAACATACTAATACTAACTATAAACATGATGTAAAATAAACCTAAGCATGTACAGGCATATGTAGCATGAAGGATAAATCAAAATATATAAAGAGAATGGCAAAGTACGCCGGAATTTCCAAAGTGAATGCTACCTGTGCCGAAAGCCTAATGTTAATTTAGGAAGAAAAGGTAGCACGGTAACCCTCACCTGTAGTCCAAGCAAGTATTTATATCAACTGTCAACTCTAAGCCGCACCGTCCGAATTCAAGTCATTCGTACCACCTAACGTGCATACGGGCATATTCAATAATAAGCACGCTAATGAAAGCTAAATCAAATACTTGTAATAAATATCTAACTAAGTTTGAATCCAAGGTTTAATAGCATACGGTGAACCATTGTAGAATTTCATTCGTTCAACGGTTTATTCAAATTCCTAATCTACTACACAATAAGCACTAACTAACGAATCCAAGAAGCTTACCGACGATGTGAGACGATCGAATGCTAAAACGACTTGAATCGGCAACAAGTCACGTATTTTCAATCCAACGATTTCCTAAAACGAAACGAATTAATAATTTATCTAACAACAATCTCAAATACGCGATGCAAGTATTTTTAACTCACCTAATTAGGTCACCGGAAAGTTCACCGGAAAAGTTCGCCGGATTCCGGCTAGCTAGGGTTTCGGCCAAATGCGTTCAAGGCAGTAAAAATGACCAATACCGCTAGTAGAATCCAATAGAATGAACGACGAGTTTTAATTTTGTCGCCGGTGGCCGGAATCGACGAAATTACGTTCGGCGGCGAACTCACGCGATATCAATCGCCGGAGCTGAAAATCAATGCAATTAAATGATGGAAAAGGCTTAGCAATTTGAGAGGAATGTTTCTAACTACTCACCGTCACCGGAACGCCGGCAAAATGGCCGGACAAATTTTAAAAATTTGTTCCGCACGGCGTAGCTCGCCGGAATTGATAAGGACTACCGGAAATGAGAAGGAGGATGGCTTGAGAAGATGAAATGAAGTGAATATCGCGGGAAAGGGGTTGATTTCACGCCGGAGAGGAGCCGGAGCAGTGGCGGCTGATGGGTTAGGACAGAAAAATGAGAAAGGAAGAAGAAGAAAAGAAAAAAAAACACTAAGGAAGAAATATTGCATGTAAGGGCCACTATTTCTTACAATAGCTTCCTGCAGTCCATAAGGTTACAGTTATTACAGATTTCTTAGCTCATTTTATATGTCCTTATGAAATTATATATTTTGCAATTGATAATTGTTCTAATCTATATAAATGAGAAAAATAAATCTTAGGAAATGGTTTTTAATGTGGTAACTTACCATTAGAATTTGTAGATTTGTAATTTTATGAAGTGTGACTATTCCTTATAAAAAAATTACATAATTGAATAGAAATTAAAATTATTTTAAGTTGTTACAACGATTCAAACTCATAATCATAAATAAAATTTCAATTATTTATGTGCTAACCATTAACACTAAACATAAATTGGACTTTATTATTTGAGTTCTATTGTTTATATAGAGTTTTAGAAAGTGAAATATAAAAGGATGTAAAACACATAAGCATCTTACCATTGACTCTATTTCTTTTACTACAATATATAAGGATGTTCTTTATTCATTTTGATAGTCATGTTTCAAGCAGAATTAAATTTGTTAACAAAACACATGCAATTTTAACTTCTAAGATAATTTCTAAAAATCTAAATGCCAAATTTCAAAAGTAAACATTAATATTGCCAAAATTGTTAGAAAATATAGCTTTTTGCGAATGATATAGCCTTAATAGATTTACGCATCAACACGAAGCTGAACTTCTTTTCTCTGAAAATTTCAAGATTTTTTGAGTACACTACCAATATAAGATTTGAAGATTAAAGAAAGCATACTAACAGGGTAAGGAAATGTACAAAGAATAGAATTTAATATATATGCGAAAACTTGGAGGATTGGAAATGATTAAATTGCAGGGAACGACATATATCATGTATCAATACATTGTATAATATGAATTTCAAAAGATTTAAATGAGCTAAGGGAGAGAAATCATAGATAAAATTGGAAAAAAATCAAATGCGATTACTAAAGAATTTTAATGATTTGAAATGCTTGACCTACGGATAGCAATATATGACCCGATCCGAAAATTCAACCGAAGACCGACTCATTTAATTGGGATTAGGGTTGAAAAATTTGATGCGTATAAAATATATAGATTGAGATAGGGTTGAACGAATTTGTTCCGATTATTAAATAGGTTGATCAGAAATTGATCCGCCAACCTGATTGCCATCTCTTGAAGGAACAACTCTTTTCTAGTTTTTCTTTACCGTATAATAAACTTTTGACAATAAAAAAATACGATAATAGTAATTTATAAATTATTAAATTATATTGTATTTATAATTAGTTTTTTACTTTCATGCCTTAGTAAAATAGTGTAGGATGAAAATTATAATATTATCGAAAGTATTATTATATAGGTGTTTCTTTAATGACGAATTTAGATTCTGTATAGAAAAACTTTTTTCAAAAATTTGTTAGATAGCCATGTTTATTAAAATTTTTATCGAAATTATTAATATGTATTTATAATCATAAAATTTCAGCTGTCACCACATATTTTTAAAAATAAAAAATAAAACTTTTTTGGATATTTTAAGAACCGATGAAGATATTAAGCAATGCACATCTTGAAAGACACTCACTATATCTCTTTAGTTAGAATATCGTGCACTTTCATTCCAACTAATTTTATAATTCGCTCAAGCTTGAAAGTGTAGTATCAAAAATTAAAAATTAAAAATTATAATTATTAAATAAGTTGATCCGAATTTGACCCAGTTATTAAATATGTTGGATTATGATTGATAATTTTGATCCGTATAAATTTATAGGTAGGGTTAGGATTGAATGAATTTGATTGATTATTAAATAAGTCGATCTGAAACTAATCCACACCCAAATCCATCCCTACTTAGACCACTAATTGGATAGAACCAAATAAAGAAAGAAAAGAGAGAAGAAACAAAAAAGAGTTGTTAGTTAGTTGGAGCAAGGAGGTTTTCTTTTGTCTTTGAAGGAGTCGAACACAGGTTGGAAAAAAATCTTTTAAATGGACTTTGTAAAGCGAATATAATTTTAAACATAATTTGCAAAATCAATTTACTGCAAATAGAAATTACAAATTTTGTTACACTTGTGATTTGCAAGACACACTATTTTAAATAATTTACTATATCAATCACTTTTAGTTATAATTTATAAAATCGGGTGAGCTTTAGTAATGTAGCACAATACCAATATCTTCTAGAGGGAAAAGTTACCATGAGATTATGATTAATAAAATGAAACTGCACTTTGAAAAGAGATTCTTTTATACTTTATTAGAATTTTAGCCTATGAGATTTGGTCCAATACTTCTTTCTGGATTAAATGCATACATTGATATTACCTTTAAATATTAATAGATGACAGTGATATTTTAACTTGGAACTTACTTAACCAAGCATTCGAAACATAAGGCAAATGTGAAGGAAAATATTTGACTTGTATAGATAAAAGCATCATTAAATATTTATAGAGTTAATATTAAGTCGTCTTTAAAAGGATATAGGTAGAAATGCTCTTGTTGGTAAATTATGTTCAGGTTTGTTGCTAAAACAAATTAATCATTTGGGGAGCAAAGGATTAAAGAGATCCTTTTCAATTTAGAAGTAGAATAAATAATGTGCCAAATTTATCATTCTTCTTATTGCTATCTTAGTAAATGTTAAGATGTTCACATAAATATCCAGATAATTTAGGTTTGATTATGCAAATATTGAGATATTTAGATTTGATACTAGCGAAGGATTATTTAAAATTTGTGTTTTCTTTTTTATTTTGACAGCTTTATCTAACCATCTATCCTAAAAAGACTAAAGTATTCTCAAGAAAGCTTTTAACATTCTCTAGATTTGCTTCTTTACATTGTGACATTTCAGCTACAAGCATTTATCTAAATATACAGAAATATTACGCAATTTAAGGAGACGAGAGGATCAAGTTTAGAATATGTTTAAGATTAACTGGGGAGCGTGACGTACGAGTTTGAGATCACCTTCATTTGAAGGTGTAATAAACCATAAAATATAACTTTGGTTGGTTTATATCATGACCTTTATTATTTTAAATAAATAAATAAATAATATTTATTAGATTACTCAAATACGATATTGAAGGATTTAGCGCACCATCCATTTAAAATTATCTTAACTGAACTCTAGTTAGCTCAAGCCTTTTATGAAGTTTATTATAATAATAATAATACTAATAATAATAATAATAATAATTATTATTATTATTATTGTTATTATTATTATTATATTATTATTATTATTAGTATTATTTTTTTTATTCTATTATATATGGCACGGGGAGTAAGGTTCTTATTAGAAAATAAACTATCAAATTGATGTGGAGATTAATCGTGAATCCTATTAATGAAAGAATTTGTTTACGGTATATCTCTGTAATTCCCCCAATCTAAATAAAGAGTAATTGTGTCAATGAAAATTTTCTTATAGTATGTTTAGGGCGTGTTTACTAATTAGGTGAAATTGAGTTTGAAAGATTTTGGAAAGTAAATTCTAAAAATTAAAATAAAAATTTAAAAATATTTAATAAAAAATAAAATTTTATATTAATAATAAGTTTTAAAATTAAACTAAAATTTTTTTAATAAAAAATTTATTTTAATTTTTTTATATTATATTAAAAAATAAATTTAAAAAAAATAAAATTTAGAATGTTAGGAAACACGTACTTTAAACAAGTTACACCTGAGCTAAATGGGCTAAATCCAAGATGAACCTCTTCACTTCTCTTTGACTTCTCCTGCTCCTTCCTTCCGGACTCTTCTTTCTTTATTTTCTTGTCCAGGTAGCTATGTTTCTTCTACCTTCTCATTCTTTTTCTTTTATTTCCTTTCCTCTCAATCGCGCCGCATGCTGCCTTCCTCCCCTTGCCGCAGGTTGTCGATCCTATCTCTTGCTTTTCTTCTTCTTATTCTTCTTTTTATTTCTTTTTATCTTTTCTTTCCTTTCTCCCCTTGCGCGGCTATTCTCGCTGCATTCCCTCCAGCATGATCTCTCTTCCCTGTTGATATTTCTCTTAATCGGGGCCGGATTAATTTCCTTTTTCCTCCGTTCATCCTCTCCTTGCAAATTGCTATGCTAATTACTACCAGAGAAGCGCAATTTCGCGCTCCCGCATGACTGTAGCTCCTTCTGAGAATCTGTCACAGATGGCAATCAGAGTCCTAAACAGATTGTAACACGGCCACATAGGAAGATGAGCAGAAGAAAGGTGAATTGTGTGGGGTGCTCGTGTGCCTAGTGAAGTAATAGTAATGGTAGCAGCAGCAATAACAACTAAGTGGAGTAATAAGAGTTTAGGTTTTTAGTTGAATAATAAGAAGTTTGATTGAGTAGGAAGTCAAGGCAGATGTATTTCAATTGTAATAAGACTCTAACTACATGAGTCACAAGTAGTATAAATAAATAGATGCTCCTACAGAAGGGGGGCATTAGAGAATTGATCGTCTTTCTTGATTATTCATCTCACTTAGCCTTGTTTTCATCTTCTACTTGAGTCTTGTTCGTCTTCTTATCTCCCTTATTTTCTTAATTTCCAATGTGAATTGTTACATTTGGTACCAGAGCCATATCATGAAGAATCACCGCTCCTCATCTTCTGACTCGCCTAAGAAACCAGAACTAACCATCACCATCGGGATTCCTTGCAAGTTTCTTCCACTCCGCCTTCCGCCAAGTCAGCACAACTTGATAGGGAGAGAGCCTCATGTTAGAAGAGATGCGACGCATGTCGGCCAATATTGAGAAACTCACATTAGCCTTCTTTGCTATGCACTCAGACAAAGAACAAGAAGTAATTGAGAATTTCCTCACTGATCAAAACCAGAAACAAGAGGGATGCACCTCCCTTGCTAGGCAACATTCATCTAGCAAATCCACAAGCTCCTATGCAGCTTCATTACCAACCAATTTCATAACAGCTGCACTAACGTCTCACCATCAACCAGCAACCATACTGACTTCCGAACGATCTGCTACTCAGAGCTCTTTGTTGGGAACTTATGGTTCATTAGCAAACATCATGCAGGCAGTGATAGAAACTCAGGCTCTTATACCTAGGGAAAGACATGTCTTTCCGTTCTTTGATAGAAAGGAACCACAAGAATGGATATATTCTGCAGAAAGGTACTTTTGTATTATCGAACTTCTGAATTAGATCACATTGCCATAGCTGCCATGTATTTTCAAGGCGATGCCAATCAGTACCATCCACAACATTCGTTGGAAGTCTTGATAGCTGCACTCCTTCGTCGATTTGGGTCTACAACTTTCGCCAGTGCAAGCTATGCCCTACACCAACTCAAACAAGGAGGCTTAGTGAATGAACATCAAGCTGCGTTTGAAGACCTATGCGCCAGATTGCCTCACGCCATGGAGGAAGACTTGGTTGGACACTTCTATGGAGGCCTCTCAAAAAGCATTGCTGTGGAAGTGATGGCTAGACAACCAAAAAATTTACAAGATACCTTCATGTTAGCTCAGTTGTTTGAAAATAAGACAACAGGAGATTCAAATACCAACCGATCAGCGCGTTTTCGTTCGGCATCAGCAATCTCACCTATGACACTCCATTCAGGCACAACAGTAAGCTCACTTTCGTCTGCAGTAACCACAGGAAATGTAAGACCTCGGCTCACTACAGCTGAGATCAACTTAAGAAGAGTTAAGGGCTTATGCTTCTATTGTGATGCAAAGTATGAAAAAGGCCACAGGTGCACAGCGCGATTGTATTCACTTGTAGGCTACGATTCAGATGATGGGAAGAAGAGCAAATTGAAAATCTAGACAGCAGTGACTTGACAGAAAAAGTCACCTTATCCTTGAGTACAATGAACGGTATGGTTGGGCCTCAAACAGTGAGGGTAGTAGGAAAGGTCAAGCGATAGGAAGTGTTTATCCTCGTCGATTCGAAAAGTACGCACAACTTTATTTTAGAAAGGCTGGCCAAACACCTGTGCTTAGTGGCAGCTACAGTTTGGCCTCTCAAGGTTGAGTTGGCGGATGGATGGCCTCATTCAATCGAGGTCCTCTACAAGGAAATTCCATTGGAAGTACAAGAAGCCAAGGTAGTAGTTGATGTGTGCCCTTTTCCTCTAGGGGTAATGGATATCGTACTTGGCATTCAATGGTTGGAGAGTTTAGAAGATGTCATGTGCAATTGGCACCGCTTTGATATGCGACTCCCAGTGCAAGGCCGTGAGTTTGTCTTGAAAGAAATTTGAAAAGGAGGAATCTCGCAACTTATGAGCTTACACCCAGGTTACCTGTTGTGCTCCTTACGCCCACTGATCAGTCAATAGAAAAGCTACCCTAAGAAATGCAGAAAATGATTAGCCAATATAGTGCCGTGTTTAAACTAATTCTAGGCCTTCCACCTCGACGGTCACATGATCACGGTATTCCCTTGCTGCCAGGTGTCACGCCAGTGACTGCCCGCCCATATCGGTACCCCATGCCCGCCCATATCGGTACCTCGACGATCACATTGCTTTGCCAATAAAAAAATTCAGTAGATTTATTAAGAGAAACAAGTTTAGCAAAAGAAGAGAATATGGTAAGAACAATAGAATAGAAGAATGACAAGATGGCAACTACTATAACTGCAAAAAACTAGGAGATTTCATAAATGAATGCCATATGTTAAAGAAATCCAGAGGTAATGGCATGAAAAATATAGAAAACATTGGCAGCGCAGAGTGATGATGATGAAAGCTCATTAGAAGATATTCAGACCAAGCCTGCCAAACTTGAAGAAGTCAAACTGTGCTTAATGATAAATTATAATAAATCAAACGAGGTAAACTCAACCAAATACGATGGTTCTAATGAAGAATTACATAAAGTATTTGATGAATTATATGCAAAATACATAGATGTTAAATCAGACTCGAAGACTATGAAAGTTTGCATGCATAATATTAAGAAAGAAAATGAATGTTTAAGTAAGGAAGTGTTCAAAACTGCGGTAGAAGATAAAACAGATGTTATTAAAAATACTTTGCATATTGATTATGACCATATGAATGCTCAACTTTATCCATTGTCTATTGAAAACAAAAGTTATTGCAATCTAATGAGAAACTGCAAGCTAAACTGAATGAGCATGCAACTGGCAAGATGACTAGTGACACTACTGCTTGTAAGTTTTCCCTAACTCAAGAAGATTCCGGAGCTTGAGGAGCTGAATTAAGCACAGAATTAGGAAGTGGAAAGGCTAACATATTCACCCATTCTAGATTTCAGACATTTTTGTATGACTACAATGAATATATTGGAAAGGTAATTAAATGACATGATGAGTATCTGAAATTAGTAAGTGAAAATAAGACCTTGAAGAGCAATGTTAAGGACCTATCAAGCAAGACCAGTGACTTGCACGCATCCCTGGGGATTTGTGATAGGAAAGAATAGATTGGATGTAATGCTAGGTGCTCAACATAGTGTATACAAAATAGAGGGTGTTGGATTCACACCAACATTGACCGAGGCAGCAAGCAAGCAACCAATTTGAAGTGATAACATTCCCTTAACCAGTCTTCAGAGTTATAGGAATATAATGTATACCTTCTTCAAGCAAGCAAAACATTAGAAATATCTTCTACAGTGAGTATGCAGCTGATGTGTCATACTCTTCAACTCCTTTATTAACTACTCTAACTATGGTAGAAAGGGCCATAATATTAATTCTTACTAGTATAAAAAGAATGCTAATAAAGTAAAAATAATTTCTTGTCCAAAAGGAACCATTAATAGCACTGACTCTCTAGGATACAAAGTAATTTAGGTACCTAATCATTGAAAATTTTTTTTCTGCAGAAGTAAGAGGAAGGTGGCAGCCTGAACAAGAACAGATGGTACTTGCATAGTGGCTGCTCCAAGCATATAACTGGAAATGTTAAATGCTTCATACACCTACAAAAACAACATGTTGGCAATGTTATTCTTAGAGATAACAGCAAATACAAAGTAATAAGTATTGGTAAAATTAGTAATCCTTCATCTCTCTGCATAGAAAGTGTGCTACATGCAGAAGGATTATAATACAATCTACTAAGTATAAGCCAACTTAGCGACAATGGGTTTAAGGTAAATTTCAACAATCATTGTTGTTCCATTGCGAATCTTGCATCAGAACAAGAAGTACTGAACGGGAAATAAGACAGGTAATGTTCATGTTTATATATTAGTGATTTTCCTGATCACACAATGTATTTAGTTGCTAGTCAACATGAAAGTAGCTGGCTATGGCACTAAAGGTTTGGTCACCGTAGTATAAAAATTTTATCCAACTGGGTATGGTTAAAAGATTTCCTGAAGCAAAGTATAGTCTCAAAATTTTGTGTGATGCCTGTGCAATAGGTAAGCAATTCAAATCCTCGTTTAAGCCCAAATCGAAAGTTACAACAAGCGAAGCTCTTCAATTGTTTCATAAAGACTTATTTGGACCTTCACGGTGTTGATGAGTACTCACGATTCAGGTGGGGATTCTTTCTTACGTATAAAACGAAGCCTTCAAAATTTTCACAAGCTTTTTCAAAAAGCTTCAAAACGAATTCAATTTAAAATTAATGCTATACGAAGTAATCATGGTAAAGAATTGTAAAATTTTTACTTTGATGAGTTTTGTAATACAAATGCTCTATCACATAATTTCTAAGCACCTAAAACTTCTCAAGAAAATAGTATTGTTGAAAGAAAAAGTAGAGTGCTAGAACCATATTGTCGAAGCAAAACTTGCTTAAGTGATTTTGGGCTGAAGCCATTAATAAAACATGTCATATAATCAATGGAGCATTCATCTGACCAATCCTTAAGAAAACTCCATTCGAACTTTTGAAAGGAAGAAAACCCAACATAGCATACTTTAACCTTTGGATGCAAATGGTTTATGCTCAACAATGGCAAAGTTAACCTTAGAAATTTTGATGCTAAGAATGATGAGCGTACTTTTCTTAGATAGTCATCTAACCTTAAGGCATACAAAATTTTTAATAAAAGAATTATGATTGTTGAAGAATCTGTTCATCTATGCTTGATATAACTAACAATAGGCTGAGAAAGGAATTAGATTTTGATGCAGGATCCGAAGCAGAAGAACTATACCATTGACCAGACGAAAAGCCGGCTAAGATGCAGACAGCAAGTGAGGAACTCTCTAATAAGCAGCATGATCCACCTTGAAATGACGAGATAGGTCATAGACCCTTTAAACATAGATCTAGTTATCCATAGGAGAACATCATAGGTAATGTAAATGAAGGTATAAGAACTATTCACAACTTAATAGCAATTTTATAGAATCTTATGCATTTGTATCAAAATTTGAACCCAAATGTATTCTTGATGCTGTGAAAGATGATTCATGAATTGTTGCTATGTACGAAGAATGAAATCGATTCAAATGAAACAATGTATGGCATCTAGTTAAGAAACTTACTAATAAATCCATCATGAAAAAGGCAACATCATTAGAAACAAAACTTGGTTGGTGGTTGAAGGGTACAATCAGGAAGAAGGCATTGACTTTGATAAAATCTATACTCCTGTTGCACGCCTTGAAGCCATCAAAATGTTACTTGAATCTGCATGTCATAAAGACTTCGAACATTTCCAAATGGATGTCAAAAAGTGCTTTTCTAAATAGTTTTCTATAAGACGAAGCTTGTGTTGAGAAACTCCCTAGTTTTGAAAACTCCAATTTTTTTCACAACATACTTTCAAGCCACATAGGGCACTCTATGGCCTCAAATAAGCTCTTAGAGCTTCGTATGAATGTCTAAGTGCCTTCTTAACTGAGATAGATTTTTGCCGTAGTAAACTTGACTTAACTCTCACACTGCATGATGAAAATGAAATATTGATTGTACTGATTTATGTTGATATAATCTTTGGTGATATTGATGAAGTTTGTGTAGAAAGTTCTATAAGTTAATGTAGGAAGAGTTCGAGATGAGTCTCATGGAAGAAATACACTACTTTCTTGGACTTCAGATTAGGCAACTAAAGATGGGAATTTTATCAACCAAAACAAGTATGTCAAAGACTTAATAAAAAGTACAATATGGAACGCAGTAAGGAGATAAGTCATTCATTATCTACCTCATGTAAATTGGATAAAGACGAGATAGGTAAATCAGTAGATCGAAAAACATATAAAGGTATGATTGGATCTCACTTGTACTTAACAGCTAGTAGGTTAGACATTCAATTTAGTGTATATTTGTGTGCAAAACTTCTAAGTAATCATAACAAATCTCACATGAATGCAATCAAAAATATTCTTAGATATATAATAGGTACAAAAGAATTAGGACTATTTTATCTGAAGGCTGCAAATTCAATTTGTATGGTTGTGTTGATGCTAACTTTGGTGGATGTAAGTTTGATATTAAGTGAATAATGCCAATTTCTAGGAGGATGCTTAATCTCATGGTTCTCAATAAAGAAATCATCCATAAAAATGTCCATTGCCGAAATAGAGTGCGTAGCTGCTAGAAGTTGCTGTGCCTGGGTACTATAGATTAAACGACTACTAGATTTTGGTTTTGAATTAAAAAAATGTGCATATACTCTGTAATAACACTGGTACAATCAAATTGACAAAAAGATTCAATTCAGTATTCTCGCATTAAGTATATTGATTTATGTCATCATTTCATTAGAGAGCATATTGATTGTAATAATTTCACTTTTAATTTTGTTGATTCTGAAAATCGACTTACAGATATCTTTACAAAACCACTTGCATTTTGATCAGTTTTCAAGAATTTGTTATGAATTGGGTTTTTGCTTCATATGAATTGTTTCACCCTAATTTGCACGATGTTTTACTTTACACTATCTTTTAGCCATTAGTTAGCAGTTAAATGATTGGCTATTTTTCTTAAACAGCAGTTGTAAAAAAAATCTTGATAGTTGAGAACTTTGTCCAACTATGTGTGTGTGTTATTTTCTTAAAACGACCTCTTTCTCCTTTCGTCATGCCGCTCCTAAGCCCTAGAACCATAACTTAGCTCGACGGTAGAAACCTAAACCCAAATCAAAATTTTCTAACCCTGGTCTCCCAATTCTCCAACGAAATTCCAGATAGAAGATGCCTAAGAAAATGTTGGCCAGAAAGAGAGCTCCACTTCTGAAGATGACAAGCACATACGAGAATTACCGTCACCGTTTACCCATTCTAGTCTTGCCACTAGCATATGCCACTAGGTTGAAGAGATTTCGAGGCACAGCACTATTTGTCACTCAACACACTGCCATGTATAGAGAATTGTACTCAATGGCTTATTTTTTTTATTGATATAAGCACATATGTATACACTCAAGGTTTGCAAAGTTAAATATTCCTAAAATTAAATTTTTCTAAAATTAAGCCAAATCAAATCTTTCTAAAATAAAATAAATCTAATCTTTCTAAATAAAATCTTTATAAATTAAACACTCCAAATATAGGAAAGAATCAAATATCGTTATCATGCCCTCGCAAGATGAAGCTCCGATCAGAGATTTCAATTTTAGACCAAAGAAGAGAAAGCGCATTTGAGGAAGCGGTTTGGTACGTGCTTCAGCCAGTTGATCTTATGATGAAACATGAGTGACGCGTAAAACATCACTTATGTTTTATCATAAAATGAAAAACTGACTTGGAGCACAAATGTGTAACACCAATATTGTCACAATATATGACAGGAGTAGTTAAAAGTTGAACACCAAGCTCAGATAGAATAGAGCAAATCTAATTGAGTTCTACAGTAGTGGAGGCAACAGAACGATATTCAGCTTCATTAGAGGAACGAGCAACAGTCCGTTGTTTTTTTAAACTCCAAGAGATTGGATTGCGATCTAAATACACCACATATGCACTGGTAGAGGTGGAGTCATTTTTGTTACTTCCCCAATCAGCATCCAAGAATGCATGCAAAGATAGAAGTGATTCACGATATAAATGTAATCCGTGATTCAGTGTACCAGATAAATAGCGAAAGAGACGTTTGACGGCTATCCAATGCTTAATTGTTGGCCGATGCATGAACTGAGAGAGCTTGTTAACTGTAAATTCAATATCCGGTCATGTGAGAGACAGATATTAAATACTTCAAACTACATTTTGAAATTCTGTTAGATCAGATAAAATTGTGCCGGTATGAACTGTCAATATTGGACTGATTGATAAGGGAGTCATGACGGATTTGACATCAACCATTTTAGTTTGAACAAGCAGATTGGTAATGTACCATCATTGAGAGAGAAAAAGACCATGGTCGTGTGGAATAACCTCAACACCATGGAAAAATGACAATGGCCCAAAATCTTTTAATGAGAATCGTTGGGCAAGAAACTCCACAAATCGTTTTATCATATTCTGATTTATCTCTTGTAATGATCAGATCATCAACATAGATAAGTAAATAAATGAGATGCCCACCTGTGTTAAGAATGAAGAGTGAGGTGCGCATAAGAGTTGATGAAACCAGAGTCAAGTAAAAACGTTTTGAGCTCGTGATACCAAGCACGTGGTGCTTGTTTGAGACCATAAATAATTTTGCGAAGTTTGCGGATATGAGTGGGAAAGTCCGGATCAATAAATTCGGGTGGTTGAGTAATGTAGACGTCTTCAGATAGGTGTCCCTGAAGAAATGCATTATTAACATAAAGATAGCGAAGTGACCACCCCCTACTGATGACAAGACTTAGAACAAACCGAACAGTTGTTGGTTTGATAACTAGACTAAATGTGTCATTATAGTCCACTTCGGACCGTTGATGAAATTCCTTAGCAACCAAACGTACTTTGTAAGGAGTCAAATTAAACAAGTTCCTAAGTGCCATTTTGAATAAGAGCATTAAACTCATCGGACATGGCCCGATGCCATTTGGATCTTTGAAGGCTTGGGTCGTAGTTGTTGGTTCTAATTCATCAGAGGCGGATAGTTGAGCTGTTAAGTTGAGTTTTTTAATAGACTTGTGGATGTTGTTCTTGGATCTAGTTTGCATAGGATGATTGTTGTTAGTTGAAATATGGGATCCACTGAAAGACTGAGTAGTGTTGGTAGAATAAGGCATAAGTGATATAGGCGGTAAATTTGGATTGTCGGAGGGGTCTTCGTGCGGGGGTGGTGCTGCGTTAGATGGCGTTGTGAGTGGCACTGAGGAAGGGGTGGAAATTGGAACGGTGAAAACAGGAGGAGAGTAGGGAACCCATGTGTCAACAGTGGTGCTTTCAGGACGGGAAAGATTACATTGAAAAGAGAAAAAAAAAAAAACATATTCAATAAATTCAAAGTGGCGAGACACATAGATTTTGGAGGTAGAATTGTCAAGACAAAGATATGCATTTTGTGTAAGAGAGTAGCCGAGAAAAACACATGGTTTGGAGCGAGGGGCAAGTTTGTAAGGTAAATAAGGACGAAGCCAAGGATATCATAAACAACCAAATACTCGAAGTTTGGAATAGTTAGGTGGATGGCAAAATATTTTTTCAAAACGAGAAGTGAATTAAAGTGTTGGAGTGGGTACACGATTAATGAGATAAACGGCGGTAGCGAAAGCGTGAGATCAATATGTGAGTGAGAGAGATGCATGAGAAAGAAGAGAAGAGATGCGTGAAACCAATATGTGGCGGTGTCGTCGTTAAGAGTATCCTTATGTTTTAAAGTATGTGGGGGAGTGGTGAGGTGAGAAATATCATTGTTAGAGAGAAAATTTTCAAAACTTTGATATTCCTCATCATTGTTGGTGTAAAGACTAATAATTTTATGGGAGAAATAATTTTCTACAAGAGCTTTGAAGCGAATAAAGATAATGCACATTAGATTTTGTTTCAAGTGGGTAAAACTATATATACTTGGTGAAGTGATCGACGAAAATAACATAATATTTGAAACCATCATGAGATATAATAGGTGAAGTCCAAACATCAGAGAAAATGATTTCAAAAAATTTAGAGGAAGTAAGAATGGATTTGGAAAATGGTAACTTGTGACTTTTGTTGCAGCGACAATCGTTACAAAAAATTATTGTGGATACAGGAGTAGATAATTGTAACTGACCATTAGATATAATATCTTTGAAGATTTGAAAAGATGGATGCCATAGTCTATGATGCCATTTGGATGAAGAGGTTTTGACACTAGATAGAGCAAGTAATGATGAAAATTGGATTGGTGTAGTTAGCAACTCATAAACGCCATTTTTAATTTGCCATTGAAGAAGTTGTGCCTCCGTACAAAGATTCTTCACAAGAAAAAATATGGTAAGAATTAAACAGAAATATTATTGGTGATGTAAAATTAAGAAATAGAGATTTAAATTCTTTTTCATCCTTGGTACACAAAGAACATTATTTAGTGTAAAATTATGAGTAGAGTAAGATAAAAAAGTGGAACCAGTGTGGGTGATTGATAAACTCGTGCCATCTCCAATTATAATATCGTCGGAACCATTGTAGGGAGAGTGAAGTGAAAGAATATTGAGATCGCCAATAATATGATGGGAGGCACAACTATCAAGTAGCTAAGAGGGAGTTTTTGTGCCGTTATTATTTGCAAAGTTAGCTCGTGGCTACCATGATGGAAGATTTGTTTCGGATCCGCGATTGATTAGCACTTGGTTTGTTGGCACTTGATTGATTGGCACTAGACGAAAGGATGGGCACCGCTTAGCTGAGTGTCCTTGAATGCCACAGATTTGACAACGATCAAGATATGGTTTTGGTGAAGGGTGATCACCATTAGATGTTGGCGCGGAGGACCTGGTGTTGGAAGTCTATGTGATCAGAGTTGAAAGTTGGATGGGGACTTGAATTTCTGTGTGCTGGATTAGCAGTCGCTAGTATTGGTTGAGCCTTAGACGTTACGTTGCGATGAGTGGCTTCAAGAGTAAGGAGCTTTTCATGTAGTTCCTCAAGGGAGATTGGGGTCTCGCGAGCTTGGAAAGTAACAATAAGATCATGAAATTCATCGCTAAGACCATCTAGAATTTTCTCAAGTAGGTCTTCGGCATTCATAAGGGTACCAAGTAGTGCAAGTTCATCGACGTACCTTTTAATTCTCCGTAATTATTTAGTGACACTTTGAGAGCCCTTCTGATGATTTTTTAGATAACTTCGAATTTGTAGACGGCGACCGTTTGTTGGCTTGGCATAGGTATTGGAAAGAGTATGCCAAGCGTCACTGGAGGTAGTGGCACCGACAATGAATGGAATAATGTTTGGAGAGATAGATCTAATTAATGCATTGAGGATCAACTGATCTTGACTTTTTCAGTGAGTATAAGCTGGGTTGGTAGTTACTGAACTGTCTGTAGTAATAGTGGGTGCTGGACACAGTTTAGATTCATTAATGAAGCCAAGGAGATCAAAACCAATACGAAGAGTGTTGAATTGAAATTTTCAGGAGAGATAGTTTGTATCATTGAGTTTTAATGGAGCTTGAGTGGCAACGTTGATGGCAATCAATTGTTGATTGGAGTATTGAGTGATGATAGAAGAGATACTAAATAATGTAGAGATACTGGTCATTGAGAGTATTTGAAACTACTGAGCTAAGGAGAAAGGAAAAAAAAATTGTAAGAGGAGATATAGCTCGTTAGAACAATAGTGGCTCTGGTACCATGTAGAGAATTATACTTAATGACTTATTTTTCTTTATTGATATGAGCACATATATATACACTCAAGGTTTCCAAAAGTTAAATGTTCATAAAATTAAGCCAAATCAAGTATTTCTAAAATAAAATAAATCTAATTTTTTTAAATAAAATCTTTCTAAATTAAGCACTCCAAATATAGGAAGGAATCAAATATCTTTATCACCAAAAAGGTCGAAGAAAGCGTCCGAGTCTTTTATCCTAATATGACGGTAGCATGAACCTCCTAAAAAAAAATAATAGTGTACGGAACATGGAGATTTCTTGAAACGAGAACTATGTCAATGCTGCTCGATCTGCCACACAAGGAGGAGATGGAGCCAATGAATGCCACCAAGCTTCAATACAAGAAACTAGCTCTGGATACTAAGGAAGTGACGATTTGGGAGTAAGAATAGTAGCTCACCTCCCATTGTTACCTAGAGCCTGGTGTCACATAGCCTCAAATATGCTAGTATCTAGATAGGGAGTCAAATATGATCACTATTCAAGATGCATACTTAGTCTGGAGACTAATGAAGAGACTGCAAATGACATATATGAAATCATGATACAACACATGATCAATGCATTTAGGTTAAACATCAAACATCTACCGTATCCATACATTGTTAATAGAAGTTGCCAGCTCAAATAAGTTGTTGTGGACACCCATGGACAAATTGAGGCTGCAAATATATTTCAGTTAGATGCAAAATTCTTAAAAGAGATCATGACTGCTGAATAAAACTTGAGGAGCAAAAGCAGCAACCCAAGCCACTAGCTGACCTTGTAGTAGTGATGCAACAACTTAAGGAGAGCTTTCAAAGTATCCACTTTGGAATACTATAGCAAGGAGATCGAAATGGGACAGGTAAAAAATGCTCTATGTCATGCAGCTTCCCATACAGCAAGGTCACCCACTTCAAAACCGGTTCTCACTGCAGTAGAAGGAACCACTTTGAAGGTCAATCGAAATAAACAACAGACCCCTCATCATAGCCAAGAGAGAACTACTCCTGTTAAGGGCACAACTACTTCTGAAAACACAGAACCGCCCAAGTCCTATAGAAGACATTGAACCCTTGGCAACTGAACCTCCTATGAGTGAATCTCCTGCATATTCCACTGGTCAGCCATTGGGGCAAAAGTTCAAAGAGGAGCCAACAGCAAGGGATGCTAAGGAAGCAAACCAATTAGGAAAGAAGAGATACTTCACCCTGTTCCTCCCACAAAACCAAAAAGGACGAAAGAGAAAAGCTGTTCAGCCCACTCCACCTTAGCCTATTCAAAATGAGGAAGAAGATCTTGAGGCTCTTTCTCGAACTGCCTCAGCTAAACCCAAATATTGAAACCTAGTCTCCTGGCTGTAGAACCTCTATACATAGGAAAAACTAATCTCTAAGCCTTCCATGGTCTTTTGGTTTTTGCATAGTCTATCAGATTACATCCAATGCTTTTATTTAACTATTATGCTTTTTTGTGGTTCGCTTAATGGAATCCTTGAGTTTTGGTTTCTGGATTTCACATCGTATTGTATGCTAACTTTCTTAATGAATATGTTTTCTTTGAATTGCTTAATGCTCAGTAGTATCATTGTGAATTGTGAACATATTCAAAGTATTGTGCCGAATATTGTATGCTATGAGTGGAGTTACTGGTACGTGAATCCCTTCTTTTTCCGATGACGAAAGGGGAAGAGAAAGGACAAGAATTATTGTGCAAACAATATGTACATATAGTAGTAATGCATGTACAGCTAATATAGGCAACTAGTTCAAAGTCTATAAGGTCAAATACGAAGAACATCTGCAAAGGTAAAAAATGCAAGACTTGCACTCTTTCAGCAAAGATGCACTCTATGAGGAGGACAAGAAAGCCCCACCGCTAGTAACCAAGTTTAAAGATGAGCATCATATATGAGGGAACTATTTCAGTTAAGACTATTTAGAATGCATAAATCAATAATTTTTAATTATTTTATCATCATAAAAAATGGGGAGGTTATTGAAACTCCAAGATTTATTTTGAAATAACAAGAAATTAAAATTTATAGTTTATGACCTAGCTTGGACAAATCAGCTAAATCAAGTTATGCAAGATGCTACAAAAAACAATCCAGTTATAGTATAAGAGAAACATCCTTCAACTACAATTAGGCGCCTAATAGCTAGCTACCTGTATGCGAGATACTTCATGATGCGAAAGATCAAAAGTTTGGAGAACTACGGAAGTAGAGCATTGAGGCATTCGACCAAGAAAATAGAACATATAGAAACAAAGGAGCAACCAGCTAAATAGATGCTGCATCCTTGATATTAAGCCAAAAAGTTAATCCGAAAATATCAATACCTTCAGCAACACTTCTGATAGAGAAATCTGCGAAATATTAACTCAAGAGAGGGGGTGAATTAAGTTATGGCAATTAAAAATCACACTATTGTTCTGAAAGAAGTTACTGATGAGTAAGCAATCAGTCCATTAGGAGGATACTGACTAATGACTAAAGGTGAACTGTACCCTGCACTGAAGTTGTTAGTACAATATAATTTAGATAAAATAACTATAAGTGCTATGAGATACAACCAGTCATCAGACTACGTGGTTCGCACCACACTACCTACGTCCACGTCACTTGACATCGCAACTGAAATCAACTAATGTCAAAGCAACATATAACAATTGAGATTTGATGTTTCTCAAAACATCTCCACCTCAATCGAGTTTCCTCGCAAGGATAACTCACACTATCTTTCTAAACTTCGCAAAGTCCCTCTGATTACAACGCCCTTGCAAAGGCTTCGCACGAACCGGGTAACCTACACATCGGCAAGGAAACCCGATAACTCGTAAGTTCTCCTACAAACTCTCTCTCAAGGTTACAATGTGATTATGGGGTTAAGCTCATGTGATCTCCATTACAATGATGTCTAATCACTCAACAAGAAGGCTCAAGGGATCTCACACAAAAAAAATAAAGAGAATAAAACTGAATGAATGCTCTCGATTGAAGTTGTTCCATTTGCAAGGCAGTAAGATGAATACTCAATTTGGTGCACTATAAAAATCTACTTATACTGTTGTTTTCTTCACTAGAATTATATAGCAATGACTCCCCGATCTCAAGATGAAAGCTGCTCGGATTGATCAAGGGTGCAACGGCTACAAGGAATGTAATGGTCAAGATCTAATGCAAATGGCTACTTGATGTGCTCCAGTAGTTATATTTCTTTCTCTCACATTTTGTCTGATTTGTTTCCATGGGTGATTGTTGTTTGTTGATGTGTATATGTCTACTAAGTCTCAGGATGGCTCCTCAAAATTTGAACAAATTTGGATCTGATTTGAGACTGCAAAATCATCAACGGTTCAAGATGTCCTCTAAGGTTTCTATTGCTCTGTCATTTAAATTTTGTGGTAGATTTTTTCTAGTAACCAATATGATTTCTTTCCATAATTAATCTTTAGGATGTCCTCTTCAATCTGCTTATAAAGTCATGCCCAAATTCAAATGGATGGCTGAGATATAGGCATTTGAACTAGATTGGTATTGAGTTGTATATATGCTAGAAACATTCCATATTTGTGGATTTGCTTAATATTTTCCAATAATCTTTTCATAAAATCTCTAAACAAACATTCTGACAATCTTCTAGATTGATCTAGCATTTTCTGAAGGCACTTGCAACTAGTTGGCACATCTATGAATCCAAAAAATAAGTTAGGAATAGTAGATGTTTCAGTTGGTCCATCAGCTAGCTTATCTGTCCAGTAAGTTTGCCGATTTTTTAGACTTCGTTAGTGGATGAATCTGCCACAGATTTGAACTGAAGATAGCTCGTCATGTTAGCTTTCAATAGCAATAATCTGATCACCAAAATATGACTATAGCTAAGAAATATCGATTGGGTTCACTCGAGTGCATCTAGAATTGGCACATACAAAATAGCAAATTTCTCCGATTTTTTAAAAATCATTTCTTTATGGAATGACATGATTTTTGGACTGTAGAAATTTCAAGATGTCTTCTATTCACAAAAAAAAAATTCTCTAAAATTTTATCCGTGTAGAGAGATATAGTATTTGCAAATTACTGTCTCAGGATACAGTTCTGTCCAGCTCTACATTCTATTTAATTCCAATATAGACATGTTCAAGGTTTAGTAAGGATTTTCAAATATGCGTTATCATCAAAATATTTAAAATTTTCAACAACTTCAGAATATCACACCAGCATGTTCAAGACTTCAACGAAACATATACACTGCATTAGAGCTTGAGCTATGTGCCAGTAACACACTCTCATCAAGAGCAAGACCATTGCAATGGACAGGAGATTAAATTCTCCAACTGTAAAGCTGGCAAAGCAGTAGATATTGAAGTATCTACAAATCAACTCAAGGCAGATTTCTTACATTGGAGAGGAGTACATGATTCAAGCTATATAGAAGAGTAGCAAATTACATCAGCCAGTAGTCAGCTGCAGCAAGACAACAAGCCATACACTAAGTCAAGCATTCAGCTGTACTATGAAACACTGACTAGCTGACAGAGTGCGGATTTAAAAAATGCCAAATTTTATAGGAAGGAGCATAAGAATAAGAGGAATAGCTTAGTACATTCAGAAGACCAATAATGATTCAATCTTCAATCTCATTCCACCAAAGAGCAAGTTCACGCTTTGAAGGTAAAAGTAGGATCGAGTAACTAGTGATTGGTCAGAAGCTCCTCCAGCAAGGGGAGAACACCAACTCGATCAAAGCTCAAGCGGGAATTTTAAGTTCAACTCAGCCTCACATCAGAAAAATGAAATGTGTCACTGTGGGCAACACCAAGGATGAAACCATCTTAGCTGGAGCAAGTAAGTAGTAGTTCAAGCGAAATTTTTAAATGTGCACCAATCGCATTCAATGCTGATAAACCCAAGACCAGTGAAGCAAAATTGAATGCTACAACATGGCTTACTTGAAGATCCACAAGGTATTTCAAAAGCAGTCATCACCTCGCTTAAGAGCTCTAAAAGAGTGAAGAATAGTAGAACGAGATAGAACTCGGGAGTAGTAGCATACGGATGAGCTTGAATGGGAAGATTTCAACGGCTGAAATTTAGCTTTAAAGACTATAAACATAAAGTAAATATGTGGAAGAGAAAAGGTAATGAAAAAAAAAAAAAATTAGAAAATAAAATACATAAAAGCATATACCGAGAAGCATATATCGCGTACAATTTCTCATCACTGCTAGTTACAAACAACAAACAAACTCTCTTAGCAGTTGCGCTACAGTTGTGCAGTTAGCTATAGTAGTGAAGTTAGCTACAGTTGTGCAGCCAAAGGGACAAGTGTCCGGTACGCTGTGAAAGTTTATGTTACTTAAGAAAATTTGTAAAGTCAAGTGTACTTGGTGAAGTACTTTGGCTTGGTAGGTGTAGCTTATTAAAGATTAGTGAATTTATACGGTTGCAAAAGAGATTAGTGGACGTAGGCACGAAGTTTATGAAACTGCGTAAAAATTCATGTTGCCTCTACTTGCTAACTATCAAAATTTTGTGATTTTTGGAGCTTTGCAAGAACTACTAAAACTTTATCTTTGCAAGAATTGTTCTAGACATAGCTAACTCGGTTCCTGCTATCCGGCTAACCAGTATCTTTTGTTATTAATCCGAGCTAACAAGTATGCCCATAGCCAGTTATTTTGCTGCTATTCATAGAAAATTTTGTTAACCTAGATTTTAGATATAAACTCAATTCACGTATCCTCTCTTGTATTGATTGTGCAGGTTTTTTCAACAAAGTCGCTCTAGTTGAGAAGGTCGCATACGCAAAGGTTTCATAAAATTTCGATATTTTTTTAAAGTTTTAATCCCTTTAGTTGTTATAAAATTAAGTCTTTTATATAAAATTCTTAAGAATGTATAAATGCTTTGAATTCACTCGTCCTACCACGAAATCCAATGTTGTTTCTTTTAAGTCACTCTCACCGAGAAGGTCATATATCTGTAGGTTTAGTGACATGTTGAAATTATAAGAATCGAGTGAACAAAAAAACTTCTCATCAAAATGCCTCCAAACTTTACTATGCGCCGGATGTCTTAATAAATTTTCTTCTGAGATATGGTCTTCCTTAACATAAATAACAGCTTCGGCGTTAGTGGGAAGTAAGCTACTTTATATCTTCTAAGCAATCTTCATGTCTTTAACATCTATATGCTTCCACATTGATTCGTTGCAATTTAGAATCTAATTCAACTAGTTTGTTTCTATAAAGCACATAGTTATACTTGTATACATGTGTAGAATCGCAACCCAATCTCAATGCGTAGTACCGTTTTAGTTGTGTAATACGATGATAAATTTGAGTGGCCCTAGGGAGTAGTATCATAAAATATCTGTAGAATATCATCAATCATTTTATGAATTCTTTTATTTCGCACTTAAGTATTAAGCAATATCACGATGAATGAAAGAAAAGAACTCCCACTACTTTTTTAAGAATAGTGGTTTTTGAACATCTCTTAATAGACAATTGAACTTCTCAAATTCATCATCATTCTCTGTGGTCGGGATAGTATGTTCTGCATAGCTGATATCCACAAACAAACTTCCATTGAAATTTACTTACATATTATCTTAATTTTTGTATATAAATTAGTTACAGTTGAGTATATAATTCTACCAAAAGTAAACATTTTTCAAATTGACTTTACAATATAATAAAAAATAACTACAATAACACAATCAATAATGCTTAACAAATATAACCAAAACAACAACAATAACAAAATTTTCATAAAATTAGAGATCTAATTAGCCAAAGTTGAGGCAATCGACAGAAGCTACCGAAGTTAGAGATAGCAAGAGGCCGGGACGAAACCGAAGGAGAGAGGGCGAAGGAAGGAGGAGCAGAACCAGAGGCGCGGAGAGTGGCAGCTAGTCGTGGAGGAGGAGCGGTTGTTGGAGCAAATCGAGGGAGGAGGGGTAGAAGGCGAAGGGAGAGAGAAAAGTAAAACTTTATGTAAGCATTAGCGACTAAGCTCAACTTGATCGCTAATGCTATTAACAATAGTGACCGGTGTCAGGACGGTCGCTAATGCGTTGTAGTTAATCACAACATGGCTACTATTGTTTTAAGGTAATAGCGATATTCTGTAGCAAAACAAGTCGCTGACTTACAAGTCTCTATACTTTAAAAAATAATGATTTAAAATTAATTAAAAAATTTTAGTTAATAGATTCTAAATCATCAGATTTGACTTCAATTCTTCATATAATATGCTGACAAAGATTTAAATCATCTGGACAATGTTTTGTGCTCAATTATAATAAATAATTAGTGAACATATATGATTTAACAATTTATAAGCATAAGTAGAACACTAAATTATATGAAAATTTGATGAAATTTTGTGTGAACAATAATGTTGTAGTATTGAATATATCCAACGGTTTAGATAATCTATTTGAAATATAAAATGAGATAGTTTGCCGAAATAAAATAATGTAAGAGTGTAAGCATCGTACTCATTAACTAAGTTAGGCTATTGTTGCTAGCTCGTTTCTCAGTTTGCACAACTACAAGAATAGAATAGTGATTTGAAATATTAGATATATTCTATAATACAACATTATTATTCAAATAAAATTTCATCAATTTTGAATATAAATTAATGCTCCGATTTATTTATATAAATTGTTAAATCGTCTGAGTGCATCAATAATTTATTATGATAGAGAATAAAATATCATACAAATGATATAAAACTTTGTCAATGGATAAATGAATAATCACATCCAACAATTTATATTTTAATAAATAAATTTTCTTAAATAAGTTTAATTATTATTTTTTAAATTGATAAAGACTAACTACATATTGGTCCCTATACTAAGTTATTAGTGACCAGTCTTACGAGATTGGTCGCTATTGCTCTAGGTAATAGAGACCGATAGTTTAGTGGTCGCTATTACTCTAAGATAATAGCGACCGATTTTTAGCCAGTCGTTATTGCTTATGTAGATAGCGATTGTTTATTTAGTTAGTCGCTATTGATTTAGTTAATAGCGACCAACTCATGCGTTGGTCGGCGTTACCTCAACATCAATGCTTGATTTCTTATTTTTGTCTTATTTACCTCACTAATAGCGAGCATCATTTTTTGGGTCGCTATTGATTGTCATTAGCGATCATTTTCTTTTGGTCTAAAAGCTTGGTCACTAATAACTTATTTTTCTTGTAGTGAGTATTATAACATTACAAGAAAGTATAAATTGTTGTTGCTTCGACGGGATGATGTAAAGTTCAAATTTATCATTTCGGTCAATAATTACCCAATAGTTATTATTTCTATTGCAAGTGTACAAGTCGCACAAGTAATAAAATGATTAAAAAAGTACCATTCCCACGAGCAAAGAAGAATTTAGTTCATAATTTTTAAATCTAACAAAAAAGAGAGAATAAAAAAGCCCTCAACAAAGAGTGCTGTCGAGCAAACTGCCATCTCTTTTATTTGCTTCTTGCTGTCCTCCGTCCTTCTCTCCGTTCCAGCAGCAAGTATTCAAGAAAAACTATAGATTAGGTGCCTCTGGTCTCCTCTCCTCTTAGAAAATCTGAAAATTTAATGTAAAATCATATGACTTTTCTTTCTATAATTATGTTGGTGCAGTTCAAGCTACTCCGGACTTTCCGTCCACACAGTTTGGAATCCAAAGAATATGTAAAAATATGGGATATTAATATCAATATCGTATCTTTCCAACCATATATTACACAAATCATTTAAAAATCGGGAAGGCTTTCAACTGCACTTATTTTCGAAATTGCACATGAGTCGGGTCTGTACTGGGTGTCAAATTCATCGTTGAATATGTATTAATTTGTTGGCCAGAAAATTTTGAAAAATTTTAGTGAACCAACTTCAATGTATTGGCTTTCGAAGCCAATTGCCATTCGAAAAAACTCTACTAAAAGGTTAAATTTTCATAAAAAATGCTTAGACTGTATAGAAATGTTGAAACTAAGAAAATAAAGAAATAAAATTTTTTTTAATTATTTTTTTATATAAAAAATTATGCATATATGATACAAAAGTGCATGATATTATGTCTATATTTTAAGCATATCAAATACTGCACACCTAGCTTTTGCTCACCTTCAAGCAACAAATATATTAATGTACATGTAGCTTGGTTGGATTTCATAACACATTATATCTTCAGATATGTCATTAAATGCATAACTCATGAAAATTTTCTAAAGCACAACCAATCATATTTTCTCGATCATACACATACTTGTTCACATGTAAGTAAATGATTTACGGCAGGAAAGCTAAACACATGAATCTAAGTACTTAGATGGTCAATACGCTCATGTGCATATCTTGATCTCTTTGACCTTTGTAGTATCAATATCGAAGTTTAAATCGAGCAAGTCAAACTAACCAATCACTTGAATCCCCCTTTTATGTCCAAAATTTAGTCAAGCATATTATTATTTTTTGTTATTATTTTATAATTTGTATAAAATTATTTTGTTATTAAAGTAGTCGTTAGCTTTCACATTATCACAAAGGGAGCACTCATTACATAGGCCCTCTTTTTGACTGATAAGACTCACTAGTGCAATGTCTTTTATTAGGACAGTAGTTGGGAATAGAATTATAATGTACAGTCAATACCCAATATAACCTCTAAATCAAAATCTACATTAGCTTCAAATCTCAAAATGGCAACAAGAGGAAGTCAATTCTCTAAACCACTCATGATCACGTTCAAGCTGACAAATACCACACTCATCACTAGTCAACATAAGAATTAATTCAATTGACTATTCGTTTAGTCCATCTCTAAGAATTAAAACTCAAGATAGAAAGTTTCATCAGAAGTGGTGTACTCCATCCAACCAAGCAACAACAAGATTCGAATTACAAAAATTTTCTCTACGCCCACACTTAGAACTAACATTGTATTCAATGTGTATATCAAAAAATATAAATATAGAGGACAGGTTAGAAAACGTCTCTGACTTTTGTACTTCCTCACTCAAAATTCTTTATGTTTATGTCCGCTCGTCATGTTTCTCTCTATCATTAAAAATTTATTAGAATTAAATAAAAAGAAATTAAAATAGAAAACTAATTGAAAAGTTTAAACTAGATGAAAAACTTGGGTTGCTTTCCAATAAACACTTTATGTGTAATCTATAACTTGACTTCTTCTTTTCCTCTATGCCGGCTTAAGCTCAAATGTAGAAGGTTTTCAGATGTGATGGTCTGGAAGGTCTCACAAGATCCTTAATGTTTGGCATTTTTCATATGGCGATGAAGGTTGCAAGTAGTCTACACGTGTCTTAATTTCTTCACTTTTTGTCTTAGTAGATTCAGCATAGGTACTACAAGCCGCAAGAGAGTCACTTGGCTGTGTCGGCCACCATTTGGTCCACTAATTCGATTCGAAAACAATTATCATGATTGGATGGAGACTTCATCACCTTAAACATAGTGAAAGTGACTTGCTCATTTTGTACTTTCAAAATTAATGTTTCTTACCGTACATCAATTAGAGCTCCCATAGTAGCAAAGAATGATCAGCCTAAAATAATTGATTTGTCTTGATCCTCATCGATATCTATTATAAGAAAATCAGTAGGGAATATGAACTTATCAACTTTCCCTAACACATTCCTCAAGTATGCCCTATGAATATCTAGTAGATCGATCCGCCAATTGAAGAAAAATTGTGGTTGCTTTTGATTCTCCCAAACCTAATTTCCTGTAAATAAACAAGGGCAATAAATAACACTCGCACCTAAATCACATAAAGCTTTTTCAAATTGAGAGTTTTGCAATAGTGCAAGATATAGTCAAACTCCCTGAATCTTTTAGCTTTGGTGGCAACTTATTTTGCAAGATAGCACACACTCTGGTTAGCATCACCGTTTCATAGTCCTCCACTTTCTGTTTGTTGGATAAAATCTTTTTCATGAACTTTACATATCTTGGCATTTGGTCCAACGCAACTTTTTAAACACATAAAGAAACTTAGAGAATTGCTTATCCTATTTGTTCTTTCAATGGTGTTGAGAAATGAAACCGGTGGCACATAAGCCTTGGTCAATACTGCTATTTGGGGCTGATTAATGTCTAGCTTTCTTCTTTAGCTGATCCAGTGTTTCCTTGCTATTTTGTTCTACTTAGCAAGTGATTTAGATGAAGAAAATTCAGATTGTTCCCTTAACTCATTTTCTTTATGTTCCAGTTAAGTTTGTTGTTCGCTCTTGGCGTTGTGAGGACCTTCCCACTTCTAAGTGCAATTGCATGCACTTGGTCCTTAGAATTTACCTCGGTATTGTTTGGCAAAAACCTTGTAATCTTCCAGATAACAAGCTTGCTATTTGACCCATTTGCACCTCAAGATTTCATATAGGGGTAGCTTGGTTTTGCAAAGTTGTTTATGTTTTTATCATGAATTTGGAATGTTGATGGTGGGTTGGGCAAGGGCATCTTCAAATAATGGTTTACTTGCTAGTTACTGCTAAAATCTAGGGGTTTTCTAGCTATGCTTTGATGATTTTTCTACGAAAAATTTAGATGATCTCACCAATTTGGAGTGTATGTATTAGAACATGGATTGTTTGGTTGCCGGCTAACATTAGACACCCGTTGCGCTTGTTCCGTAGGAGATGGTGTGAATGGGATTCTGGCTTGGCAATCAACACCGGCATGATTTCTCCCACACATTTCACAAATTTGCCTAGGCGTTTGAATTACTTTATCGGTTAAGCTTCCGATCTGCTTGGATAGTGCCTTCATTTGTGAAGTCAATTCGGCAACGCCATCAACTTAGAGTACTTCATCTGCTCGTTTTGTCATTGAATGTTTTGAAAGCCGTTGGTACTTATTTGCCACCATCTCCTCCAGCAATTCATATGCTTCATCTTGCGCTTTACTCATTAGAGCTCCTCCCCCTGCGACATCAACAATTGTCCTAGTCGTGCACTCGACCATTGTAGAATGTTTGAATTTGCAACCACTTGGGCAAACCGTGGTGAGGGCACTTCCTTAGCATGTCTTCATGCTTTTCCCATTTCTCGTACAAAGATTCCATATCAAATTGAGTAAAGATTGAGATGTCGTTCCTTATCTTTGACGTCTTTGCAGGAGGGAAAAACTTGGCTAAGAATTTTTGGACAAATGCCTCCCAAGTTGTAATGGTGTTGGGAGAAAGTGAATTTAGCCATTCTTTTGCCTTTTCCCTCAATGAGAATGGGAAGAGTCTCAACCTTATAGCATCATCCGAAAAGCCATTATGTTTGAAGGTGTCACAAATCTCAAGAAAGTCAGCAGTGTGAGTGTTTAGGTCATCCTTGGGTAAGCTATTGAATTGGACTGAAGTTTTAAATTATTTGGATGATTGTGGACTTGATCTCAAAATTATTCGCTTAAAGTGGCGGGCACCTAATACTTGACGGGGCACCATAGATAGTAGGCATGGCATAATATGTCAAAGCTCTTCCATATTTTTTACCATAGCAGTTTGCACCTCGTTGAGAGCTTCTTTGTTTTTCTTGGTAAGCTTCCTAACTATATGTTCAATTTTAAGATCAAAGGGCTCGAGAGAAATGCTTCTAGAACTTCGCATACACTATGCAAAGAGCATGAAAGAAAGTAAAGAGATAAAAGCTAAAACTAAAACGAGAATTAATCAGAACCAATATTGAAAAAATTAAAACAATCACCGGCGACGGCCCAAAAAAAATTGTTACTATAGCAAGTATAAGAGTCATACAAACAATATAATGATGAGAAAAAGTATCATTCCCATGATGATTGATTAACTTATTAAGTATCGAATAATTAAACCTAAATTATTTAAACAACTGATCTAAAAAGAGTGATGCTAAAACTAAAGAAAATAAACAAGCAAAAATCACACTAGTGAGATTTCAATGATTTAAGCGTTAGGGCATTAGATTTTCCTATAACTAATTCAATTCAATTCCGGTTTCATGTTATCAAAAATTATAATATTTATTGATAGTTGAAAACCCCTATTTTTTTATATACTTTCTCAAGCTATACTAAAAATACTTTTATGCAATAACTTACTATATCTCTATGTGAACAACATACAAAAAATGTTCATTAAGTTTTGTAGCATCCTAAATTAACTGCACGAACCATAAAAATATATCTTGGTCTCTATCATTACAAAGACTAATCCATACATTACATCTCTGTTTCAAAATGAATCTCAAATCGATTGAATGTTGGCCAGATACTCAAAAGCATTAAGCACGGTAATAAATACTCAATAAGCAATTAAAAAACATCAATAGCATAGAATTAAGAATTAAATTATTATACTCCGGCAATAGAATAATCCTAGCAAAGAAAAATTTAGTTCATAATTTTCAGATCTAACAAAACAAAGAGAAACATGAGAGATAGAATAAAAAACCCTCAATAAAGAGTGTTGTCGAGTGAACTGCGGTCTCTTTTCTTTACTCTTTACTCTCCTCCATCCTTCTCCATTCAAGCAGCAAGTATTTAATAAATAAATTACGCGTATCTTGTCTCCTTTCCTCTCATAAGGCTTTTTTCCTATAATTAGGTTGGTGTAGTCCAATCTAATCTGAACTCTCTGTTCACCCAATTGTCTACTTGGAATCCGAAAAATACTTAAAAATATGAGAAATTAAACATCAATGTCTTATCTCTCCAACCATATATCACACATGTTATTTAAAAATCAGGAAGGTCTTCAATTGCACTCGTTTTCAAAACTGCGCATGAGTCGGGTCTGCAATGAGTGTGAAATTCATCAGTGAATATGTAACAATTGGCTGGCCAAAAAATTATTAAAAAATTAGTGGACCAACTTCAACGTCTTCGCTTTTAAAGCCATCAGCTGTTCACAGAAACTCCACTAAAAAGTCATTGTTTCATAAATAATGCTCAAACTACATAGAATTACTGAAAATAAGAAAAATAAAGAAATAATGTACTTATTAATTAGTTTTTCTATATAAAATCAAGCATATATGATACAAGAATGCATGATATTATATTTATATTTCAAACACATCAGTGATGCAATGTTCTTTTCCTTCGAGTAGTTCACTTCAACTATTATCAGATATTGTCAACCGTTAGTCGAACATACTTTTTTATCGAACTCCATCCTTCTTCATAATGAATGCTTGTATTAATGGAGTAGTTTGAAAGTTAATAATTAATGCTTGTATGAATGGGTTGCATTACAAAATTCGAACAACAGTTTTTTTCACAGCTTTTACTATTGTTTGAACAACGAGGAAACAATGTCACATAATGGTCAGAAGGTCTTAGTTGACCTTAAGCCAAATAGATCAGCAGTCGAATAAACCACTTCTTTAAATGGCATTCTTCTTAGATAGACCAATATCCGACTAGTTTTGAAAAATAGTGGATGGACGAACTTTTCCGACCATTTGTTTTAGGTTGTTTGATATTTATAAAGTACCATATACAATATTTTAGTTGGATAAGTCCGATGCTTATTAGCGGTGGAAGTTAGAAGCTAAGAAGTAAATGATATATTAATGGGTGAAATTACTAATCTCGTATGCGCTTCTATATACGTCTTTATAACCATCACAAACTATGAAATCTAGGAAGTAAACTTTCTTGATTTTATAGTTTGCGAAGCTTTTAAGAAACTTCCAATGACACTTATAAGAAGAAGCCAATGCTGCATTCCAAGGGAGTAATACTGAGTATGAACTATCGATTTGATAAAATTTTGCATTTCTTTTTAGGTTGCAAAGATGCAAATTTTATTAAATCAGGCAGTCTTACTCTTACCAAATGGCTTGCAACTGCATCTACTTTCTCAAAAGCCATGGTTTCTTGTACGTAAACATTAAGTGTCATCCACCGTTAGCATTGTATTCCTATTACATGCAAAGGTTTCATGTTAATGGTAAAAAAATATAGCAACCGAATCTAGTAATGTTGAGAATGTCTTACTTGCAATTGCTATATATAGCTTTTGCATAAAAACCATACTTAATATTACTCTTTTAGATTATCAATTGTTCAAATTGCTGTCTTGAAATCATATAAATATAAATGTGTAAATATAAATACGTAAACATAAACATAAATGATATGTAAGTGAATTTGTAAATAAACATTTATAAATATTATCTTGTAATTACTATAAATGTAAAGTCAGTGTTTTATGAACTTTTGTTTTAAATTACCGAATTGGACTTCCATGCCTGGTTGCTGCCCTTCACATATTAATTGACTATATGTTGAACAATAAATACGACTCGAACGTTATTGCGCAATATGGTTCAACAATATCTAATAATATACATAATTCACCGTTATTTGAGTATGTCTTCGACATTAAGTCGAAAACGACTTTTATCTGACCAATTATTGAGTTTTGGATTAGACTACAGTAGCCGGTTGCTACCCTTGTTCGACTATATTTCAAATAGTTAGTACTACTTAATTATTACTTCACACATTACTATTTGACTGCTAATAGAAAGTGTAGGACTACTAGTTGATTAATCCCCTTCTTCGAACGACATTCTTCTTAGATAAATCAGTATTCAATTCCTACTCAACTATTACTACAACCAAGTTGAATAACCTTCATCAATGATCACCTTTTCTGGTTCATCCCTTAACTAACCATTGTTTGAAAAAAGTAGAAGACCATCTTCTTTGAACAATTTATTTTTGAATTGTTTGACATTATGAGGTAATAGTTAGAATATCACATAGGCCAAATGGGCTCACCTGGCCCATGAACAGTAGTAGGACCGGGTCGGATTGGCCCGATCCGTCAGGCAGTACAGGGTCGACGAAGTCGACCCATTGGCGGCCCATCTGGTCACTGTACAAATTGACTGGTCAACATTGACCAGTCAAGAACATACCATTGAACCTTGTCAATATGATAGTTGACCTGTTACATAGAATAACATTTTAAAAAAAAATTTTAAACAAAAGGGTCATGCTAACGTCATCCATTACTGTTGGTGTGTTACTGTTGGCAATTAAGAGGTGTGTTACCGTTGGCTACCCTATTTTAAAAATTTTTTATTTAAAATTTAATTTAACCTATAAATACATCATATTTTCATTCAAATTTCATACAATAAAATTTTATCTCTCATTTTTATTCTCAAACTCATACAAATTTATAAAAATCTTTCTTTCTTCCTTAATTTCTTAAACTCACATTTCTCTCATTCTCAAAAATTTTCAGTGTTTTATTCAAATGGATCCAAGTGTTCGTGCTAATATTGATATGGATGACTATGATATGTACGATCAAAATTTGAAGGAGATAGATATTGCATGTATGGTAGGGGTGGCAATCCGAGTATATGAATTAGTTTCGGGTCGACCCATATAATAATTCGGTTAAAATTGTTCAATCCTAATCCGACCCATTTATTTATATGGGTCAAAATTGTCAATATAACCCAACCTATTTAATAACCCGGATCAAATTCGGATTAACCCATTTAATAAATAAAATTATTAAAATAAAAATTATAAATATTAATTTCTAACAATAATATATAAAAATTATTAATTATGATATTTCTAAAAAAAATTATTAATTTCGATGACATATAAATTAAATAAAAATTAATTAAATTAGAATAAATTAAGATATATATATATATATACAAATTAAATTCAAATTTTTTGCTATTATTTTCTAATTATTATGTAATATATACTATATAAATACTTAAACGGGTCATTTCGGGTCAACTTGAACTCGACCCAAATCCATTTAAATTTTATGGTCAATTTCCTGTCGATCCGAATTTGACCCGAACCCGATTTTTTCAAATCGGTTATGGGTCGGGTCGAAAATTGGCACCCCTAATGTATGGAGGAAGGCGATGAAGTTTCCCCAATACAAAGAAGTTTCCATAAAAAAATGCAGAGAAGGTCCTCCAATTCTGAGTGTTAAAAGTAGTTCGGCTTCAGCGTCGATATCGACAACAACAAAATGTTCCAAAGCCATAACCTCTGAATTTTGAAGTTACTTCCCCATCGAATATACAATGCCAAATTATGGTACTAAATAGAAAATGGTGAGGTGTAAGTTTTGCAAAAAGTTTCTAACTACTAACTCTAGTGCTGAAATTCGAGATTTAATAAACATGATAAGAAATGTGTTTCTAAAAAAAAAAAATTGAGAGAGAGCCTTCAAAAACTCAACTTCAAATTATTAATACGGATGGTTAAGTAGTTAGCTGTCTGACCCTAATGTAGTTAGGGAATCTCTTACTTGTACGCTTCGTGCTATAGAAATTTGCCTATTAATGTGAGTCATCTTTTTATGAAGAGCATATTGTTACAATTTCAAAAAATTAGTAGAACAATTATTAGAAGTGATATTTTTACTTACTATAATAAAATGCGCACTATATTAAAATTTGAATTAAGTTTATTAAAATTTTCTATTGCATTAACATCTGATATTTGAAAGGTAGAGCTAAACAAGATTATTTAAGTGTTGTTGTACATTATTTAGACTCACAATAGATTATGCATAAAAGAATTATTGGTTTTAGACTTTTGATTGCGCACTTGATGCTACTAAGCACATTGTAAGTTGTTAGGTTTTCCTGTAAGATTAACTCAAGAGGGGAGGGGTGAATTGAGTTAGTTTTTAAAAATTTTCGTCAGGTTTAGTTATCCTACTGGCTGCAAGCTTACAGCCGGCTGTGTCAATTCTGTAACCTGCAGACAGAGAGAGTTAGAGTGTTTACTGACATAAGTAAAAAGAGTAGTGCTCAGGATATTTAACGTGGTTCGGCAAAACCCCTTTGCCTACATCCACGGTCGCTCTATCACCAGAGCCAAAGCTTCACTAAACCTTTAGTAACCTACAAATACACCTAGAGCAAAGTGCTTCACCAAGCACACTTACTCTACCGGGTTTCTTCGCCAAGACAACCCCTAACAGCCTACTGGACACACCTGTCCCCCTGGCTGATTTGCTAGCTTTATTACAAGGTCTAAGAGCGTTCACCAAGCTCCACCTGAACTTCCTTTTCCAGTGCCCGCAGCACCACCTTCACAATGTCGGTAAAAGGTTACAAGAAAAATAAACAGAAATTGAGCACAGGATCTATCTCATGAGGGTTATGTATTCATGAAGTATTTCAGATGAGATGATCATAGAAGTTGCTGAGAGAGATTTCTTCAGTGTGACCAGCTGCAAGATTTGTTTGTGTAAAGTAGTAGAGTTTTTGTGTATCTCTGTTTTGCTTGTGTTCTCTCTCCACTTTCTTCGTTGCTGTGACTCCCTTCTTATAGTGTTTCTTCTCTGTGCAGGAACCGTTGAGGACTGTTGCCGTTGGCGCTCTTTTTCATTGGTGGTTCTTCACGTCAGAGAGGAAGTAGTTTTGTCCACCGGTTAATCAACCGCTTCCAAATTTCTTTCGGCTGTCTTTGTGCAAAGTCTCCATAGCATTAAATGCATTGTAGAGATTTGAATTTGCCGCCAGTGGTTAAGAGCTTGATTTAGCTATGCTGCTGTCAGAAAATTGATGAGCTGATTTGGCTTGTCCATATTTAATGCATCCCAGGTTGACTGCTTGACTTGATTAGAAATCTTGACTTGTATGATGTGCTTTCTTCCCTTGATTGTAGAGCTTTCCTTTTCTGTGAAAAAGGAATATGATTTTTGCTCGTTGTAGATCCTCTATTTGAATTGCTTCAGTGCGTTGTGAGTCTAGAGGATTTCTGAAGTAAGGAAAGTTTTGTTGCCGTTGAACCCAAAGCTCTGTTTCAAAACAGAGTAGTCTTCTTATGCTTCAGTAGTCGAGCAGCTGATTGCAATGTGACTATGGCATCCTCTGTCCCGTATGCTGTTTAATTTGTAGTAGCATGACAGTTGGTTGTATGATGGCTGTTCTTGTCTGCTGTAAATAAAATGATCTTTGTTTGTCTAATCCTGCAGAACTTGATTTCAGATTATTAGTCTAATATAAATCATAGTTCTTAATTCTTTGTTATCATCAAAATTATCTTTATAGTTCCAACATAAGTGTACTTAAAAAGTTTGACATAAGCAACCATATTATCTCCATCACATTAAATAATGCTTCAGCTAAGCTCATATATGGCAGAAATTTTACTAGACCAATATTATGCTTGACATATTATCAATTTAGTCGTACAATCAAGTATGAAGTTGGTAAGTGAAAAGATTAATGATATTCATGTTATTATTTCTTGGCTTATTAGTTAAAACTAACGTTTAACTGAATTTAAGATATATTATATAACAGTTCATTTGAAGCCCCAAAAATTCAACCTTGATATGCCTAAGATGGAATTGCACATATTTGATACTAAAAGGTACTTTATGGTATACAAATGTGCTTATAATTTTTTATAGTATAAGAATGTATAACAATATCTTTACTGAAACTCATTGGGCTATTGCAAAAAAATTTGTAGAAAATTTTTTTAAGATCATTTATGATGCTACTGTTTATTATATGGTATTTACTATCATATTTTCTGATTATTTTCACATTCAATTTTTAATACGGCTATTATATTGCATTAGCATCTAATAGATAAATTATTTGGACCTATATTTACAACAATGATAAGCAATTAAAAAAATAGTCTTATTCCACTTTTATATTCTTTTTTCTTTATTTTAGATCCTAGGTTTAAATTTGTGTACTTTCCAATACTCTTACATATATTGGTATATATTTGGATATTTTCGACACTCAATTACAAATTACTGACGTTTGTAACAAGCTGTACGAAGTTTATGATCTTTATGAAGTTAGTTACGGAATCAACAATAACAAGCGACAAAGTCACAAACTCATCAAAACAATAAGAAAAAAATGATTAATTGGTTTTTTATTTTCATCAAGCCTAACTCAAGTCCAACACCAACTTCAACTTCAAGCAGCACGCAAATTTTATTGGATTTGAATAAATAGTTTGAATGAGATATCGTCATTATCAAAGACGACGATAACTCAGAAAATTTTAATGTTTTGAACCGGTGGAAGACACATTCAACAAGATATCCATTTTTTTCTCATTAGCACGTGATATCTTTACTATTCTTGTCTTAACAATGTCTTCAGAATTGGTATTTAGCATAGCTAGAAAGATAACTGAATACCGAAGAACACAATTAACTAGTGAGATAGTTGAAGTGCTAACTTGCCTGAAAGATTAGAAACTTACAGTTAAAAAATACAGCATACAACTCATAATGAAGACATGATAGAACAATTTTTTTAATTATTTTTAAATAAAAAATATTCCAAGTACAAGCCAAAATATATAATTATATACTATTGTAATAAAATTATTTATGTTTTACTTTTATCTTAATAATAATTTTTTGAAGTTATTTATTAAATTTCATTATTTTCGTCCTTATTTATTATATAAAATAAAGTAGGCAAACGGATAGGGATAGGCTAATGGTCAAATTAAATATATTATTTGAGTAACTATCCAGTTTTCTATTCGACTAGATGATATAATTTAATTTTCGTCATACAATCAAAGTAGCATAAAAAATTCGTACTTTCTTCTTTAACTTTTTTTATACTTCTAGTAAATTCATGTTGTTTTTGAATTCTGGTCGAGAAACAATTAGAGTAAGTGGTCAAAGAATCATCAAAGAGATTGTCAAAGAATAAGCGAAGGGAGGTTTTGAGGAAAGAGTTTTTTTTATATTTTTGGTGAATTTTATTTTTTATTTGGATTAGGGTCAAGGGAGTAGTTGCTTGAAGAATTGTTGAAGAAGGTGATCGCATAAAGGTTTTGAAAAAATCTCGATTTTCTGCTTATGTTTTGTCTCTTTGATGATTTTCGTCTCCAAATCTTGTGTGAGTTTTGATGCCCCTTTTTATTGGAGATATAAAGAAACATCTTATTTTTTTCTAGAGCACTACTTTGGCGAAATTGTGCACATATGGTCATAGAAATGCGTTGTAAAACTAACTGTTATTAGAAGAAGAAGAAGAAGAAGAAGAAGAAGAAAAAAAAAAAGCAGATTAAAACTCTAAAGATAGCTTCATCAATTTAAGTAAAAGAAGTGCGAGAAAAATTTATTTTAAAAAGTCTAACTAAAATATTTTTTTAACTGTAAAATGATTAGTAAAAATAACTCTCATTTAACTTGAACATAAGTCTAATTATCTTAAATTTGAAGCTGTATATCCTAAATTTAAACCAATATTAGCAAACCGATCCGCCCGTCGACCCGCAAATCTCTCCAAGTCGATGGGTTGTAGTCCAACCGTCGGGATCAACAGGTCGAACCGTGAGTCAATCTGTCAGAGAAAGAGATTATTAAGAACTCCGGTAGACTGAACTCCGGTAACCATCACTAGAAGTAGATAAATATGTTATCTATAATTTCACCTCAATTATTACTGACATCATGCATCTCAGCAGGTCAGCAGATTGAATATCACAAAGAGCTGTAGCTATGTGCTAAAAACCCACAACAACTTCTGTCTCAATCTTCATCTGCTTCCTTCGCAATGTGTGGTACTTACCAAAACTCATCCCATTTGGTGGCAGCACAAGTTTAGTTGCCAGCATCTGCGGCCTCGGTAATAGACGATCTTGTTCATCAATTCCACTCAACTGCTGATGTATTTCATGAATTTTTTTGACCTCAACAGCGTCAGTAGACGAAACATGACAACTGCTTCTACTATGCTCGCGAGAGAACGAGAAAGTGGGGACCATAGAGGAGGTCATGGTGATTGAGGAATTGATCAAACGGCAGAGATTGAATGGAGATGGTGGTGAACATGGTGATGAATAAGGGTTGAAAGAGAATAGGAGGAGGAGAGTGCGGCGAGTGGCAAAGCGGAGCATGGTGAGGTTGGAGAATGTTGGAGAAATTGAATTCGGAGTAGAGATGGAGATGGTGGGCATCAATGTTTAGATAATAACTATCAAGATCACAAGAAAATTTTAAAAAGCAGAAAAGAAAAAACGGTGAAGGAGAAGAAGAAGACGAAGAAGAAGAAAAAAAAGGAGTGTAGCTTACCGCATTCGAGTTTGTTAGGATAGTTTTTAATAAAACTTGGGATTTGGGATTTTTCTTTTTTTTCAAATTTTTTTTTTATTTCTCTTAACATAATTGCACAATGGGGCTTGTAAGAATGTTTTAGCGAAAATAAAGGCTTAATTTTTGTTATTTTTTATCAAACTTGTGAAGTTTGTAATTTGGTAGACTGAAAACATCAAAATTGTAATAAGTTATTTTTTTATTAACTTTAAAATAAAAATATATTTTTTAAATAGTCTGGGTCAATCCGATCACTTGCACGATCAGTCCTTTTGCAGACCGGATTGGTTTCGCATCCAAGTCGATAACTTTTGTACCGATTCGGACGGTATAACTTTTGCAGACCGGATTGATTTAAATTAGTATTGAATCAGTATTTCAATTTGAGAAGATCTGAATCCGCAAGTACGACCAGCTAGCAGAAGAGTTGTAGACTACAACGTGCAATTCGTCAAACTTATTTTATAAAACTAAAAATTGACGACGAGACTGGCCGGCCCACCCAATTGTGTTTTTCTTTGGGGAAACAAAGGCAGCTCGTGGTTGCGAATGTTCACGAACGAACGGCGGCAGGCAGAGAGGACGGGCCGCTACGGCACCGCAAGACCTCAATACCTCCAGGCAGGTTACCCAGTTAATTACAATCCCAATGAATTTCTTCATTTCAATTCTTTATTTTGAACTTGATATGCAGGAACTTGTTGCTAAGTTCCAGAACGCATCCGATGAAGGTGATTGCAACAGATTTGTCTTCACAATGACTGAACCTTTCTATTGAACCTGCTTTTGATCAGTCTGATTAATTAATCGAAGATAAAGCTCTAGGACGACTCCTTGTTGTCGATTTGATAAAGTGCTACTGCTGTTCGAATTGTGATTTGCTTTTATTATATCCTGGTGTGCACCTGCTGAATTCGGATTCACAAATATAGGAAGTTTTGATTAGTATAATGTCCCTAGTGTTCGGACCTCAGTATTAGCTTAGTATCTAGTTCAAATTTGAGTTTTGACATATTTTTCATGAATCAGGCTTCCATAAGAAAAGTTTCACTGTTCAGCTGTTGGAAGAATATGAAGCAAAGGACAGAGTAATTCTGGTTTTGATTGAACTTTTAGAATTGCAAATTTAGCTTTGCTAGATTCCTGAATTGACAGCATACACCGTTTTGTTTGTTTTGTTGTAAATTGTAGAATGACTAGTCTTGGGGATTTGGTATGGAGCATCAAATTGTACTCATTACATAAGCATGATTTAACTTATGATTTATGAATGCCATCAAACTTTCCCATTTTTTGCTAACCATCAGCAGAAGATTCTGGCCATTTTCTTTAGAACGTGGTAGTGTCAATTTGATATTAATCAGGTGTTTTGAATGCTCATGGCAATTTGAAACATTCCTCTTATCTTTTCTAGTATGTGTACTTAGAATCTTCACTGTAGTTTTACCCTCTGTAATGTCCTGTTTAGTACGTGATCGCATAGTAGTATCTAAAATTTTAAAGATATTTCTTGGACCTACTAGATCATATGCAATAGTTGTGAGCTTAGGAAGTATGTCACTATAGACTTCCTTTTTAAGTAAGATGTTTCCAAATGATTTCACTGAAGTTACTTAGCGTAAAGCTCTCAACTATGTAGGATATATATTATTGGCGAGTTTCCTTTTTGTAAGTGTATATCAGGAATGAGTAAACTGCACTGTCTGAACATATACATATATTTGTCTACAATCAGTTTTATTCTTCCATCACGTTTTTGGAATTCATGACTCTGGTTCCTTATATACTTCCTCTGTATTGCAGAAACAAAGGAGAAAATTGTTGCGAACTTGGCTAACTTCGCTTATGACCCATACAATTTTCCTTATCTGTGTCAGGTAGCAGTAGAAATTGTTAATATGCATATATTATTTTTCTGCACTACTAACTTTGTTGATGAGCAGCTTAATGTCTTGGAACTCTTCCTAGATTGCATAACAGAGCCAAATGAAAAACTTATTGAATTTGGTGTTGGCGGGATTTGCAACTCATGTGCAGGTGATTGTTCTTTAACTTCATTTTGGTCTGATTTGTAATATCTCAGACTATTAGTTTCAGCACATAGATTATTATATGTGTTTTTTACCCTTGGTTGGAACATTTGAATTAGCAATATAGTAAAATATTAAGCTTTCTATCAAGTAAAGGAGGCAATTTACCAGTAATGTATTTAGTTTAATCACATCAATCTCTTTAACAATAAAAAATGATGCCTTCAAGTTTCCTTGTAGTAAATATTTCAAGAAGTTAGTATATGCTAATTAGTGCAATGAGCATATCTTGGTTATCAATAGAGGCATTTTTTCTAAATTTTAGCTGCTGTAACCTATTAATTCAAATGTTCCCTTGATATGAATTGCATGGTTTCCATCTTTTTCCATTTTGTTTGGATTAACCTTGACAAAGTTTGATTTCAGTTCTGACCATAAGGTTGTATAAAATTTTGGACACCTATTGTGGTTATGACTATCCATGCGATTTCATAGTTGATGGAAGCATATATTTGAACTTTAGCCCATCCTTGTGTTTAGCTTTTTAAGGAAAGAGCCAAGGTCCTAGAAAGTATGAACGGAAGAACTTCATTTTTTAGCAGCAACATGTGTTAGAAGCATATTGTGGAACAGATGTAATTCAAAGTCATACAAATTATAAGTAACTAACTGATAATGCTTTATGAGAATATATTGATTATGATAGTGGACTATAGCAATATTGTTTTTGTAATTGTAATGCATGGATAAGAGTTCCCTTTGCGACTAGGGTGCCAATCTTCTGTGGGTAAGCAGTGTTTGCTTGGTTTTGGGGATATTGGTTTAGGAGCCAACTAGTTGTCTATTTCCTTCTGTGGGTAAGCAGTTTTTTCTTGGTTTTGGGGATATTGGTTTAGGAGCCAAGTAATTGTCTATGTTGTTGACACAGGTATGGTGAAAATGCACCGTGAATCCATCTAGTTTTGCCTAAAGGCTAAGTAATTAACATCTATCTCGCCCATTTTCTATGTGTAAATCATTTAGGTTGTGTCCTAATACTCATGTAGAACTTCATTTCTAAGGTTCTGTTCTTTTGAACCACAACAAAGATTTTTGCACACTGTAGTTTTTCGTTCCTAAGACATTGGCTAAATCACATATCGCCCCTCACCATTTGTATTAGTTTCCATTTAGTCCTTAAGTCTTAAATAGTTTTAGTTTGACCCCTCAAGTTCAAATAGTTTTGCTTTGGCCCCTTATCATCAAAATTTCCATTAGCTCCGTCACTTAAAACTTTAGGCAGTTAAAATATTTTTTTTAAATATATTTTGAAAAGTAACTTTGTAGTAGTACCTCCATCGATATTTACTTATTCTAAAAGAATTTAATAATACAATTATTCAAAATATTAAACTAACATTTATTGATTAAATTAAATAAATCTATTTTATTTTGTTCTTCTCTTTCGAAAGCTTCTCTACAATACAACGTTGATTTCGTCCATGTCCACGGTCAAGTAGATTATCTCTTAGTAGATAACTAAACTAAGCCAGTTAAACTAGCAACAAAGATTCTAGTTCAGTTGTTGCCACCGCATAAGCAAGGTTTTACGCATATTACAAAACAGACCGCTATTTTTTGGTCTGCTACGCAATTATCTCACGGCTGCAAGACCAAGTTGAGGATAAAGGTGACACTCATAAATGTCACCCGACCTGGCAAGCAAAAGGTAGAAGATGAAAGTCATGGGATTGATAATGTGGTGATTACAGTAAAGATACCAAGACGAGGTGTTGATTAGTGGCAACATCGTCGGTATTGGAAACAATGAAGGAAAAGAGCTAGTAGGAAAGCAAACATGAAGGATGAGGACGCAACACCATGATCATTGCTTGCTTCCATAAGCTATCAATTATCATCATGAAACTCTCATTCCATTCCATCAATTATTAAAACTTCAAAATAAAATTTAAACAGAGAAAAAAATAATAAAAGAGCGAAACCCAATCCAAACATATATGATAGATTAGGTAAGAAGAATGAGTAGTGGGCTTGAAATGATAATCTTTTAGTGAAAGTAAGCAGAATTGAACCACAATAAAAGAGAGGTTATGACTTAAAAGCAGGCGACGATGATGATGAAAGAGCTCTGCAAGAAGAAGAAGAAGAAGAAGAAGAAGAAATTGTTTAGAATTTATTTAATTTAATTAGTAAATAATGTCTTATATGTTAAATAATTATACTATTAAATTAGAATATTTAGAGAGGAAAGTAGAATAGAGGTGGAAGTAGAACCCTACAGAACCTCTACATACAAAGAGCTCATGCTGAGTTAGGAGTATTTCCATATCGACGGACTATTTCACGGTCCTCGAGGCTGATTCTTTCTTTTCAGGCTTTGATGAATAGAACTACATTAGGCTTGATTCCCATCAACCTACTACAAATTTGGTAGAAAATATAGAATGTCGTAATAAAAGCGTTGCTCTTCAGCAAATGTAGTTTGTTACAAAAACTAAACAAGCCTTAGCACCTCTAGATGAGAGTGGGAACAACCTTACATGCAAACAGTAGTAGTACCGTTCTATGAAGCAGAATCGATTCTTTTAGTTAGCATGAATAAATTCTTGGTCTTAACTGAAGCGAGCAATTCTATTTTTAGAACTTTTTTTTGTACATTGTTAGAGGGTTCTTTTTTGGAAATGGGGTAAGTAGTACTATAAAGTTTCTTTTCTGATCAAAATTATATTTAAAAATTATATATTTTAGCTGCCATGTAGGTGTTAAGTGATAGAAATTTTGACAGAAAGGTGCCAAAAAGAAACTATTTTAAAAATTTAGGCAGTAAAACAAAACTGTCTAGGTTTAGGGACCAAACTGAAACTAAGGCAAGGATTTAAGGGCCACGGTGATTTAGCCTTAGACCTTCCACACGATCATCCTTTGAGCGTTTAAGTAGTCATAATTTTCTGTCCTTTGCCCTTAGTCCCAACTCCCTAGCGCCCAAGCATAGTTTGCTTAATATGTTATATCAACTCATTATGTTGGTTCTTTGTTTTAAACCTTGTATTGTTAGCATTTAGGCTCATTTACTTTTTAATCTCATCTATTAAGTGAAACCTTCAGAGCTTGCCTTTTATTTACACTTTCTCCTTAATGACAAGACATCATATAAAAATAGTGAGTTTCCAACTTTTCCATCTTTTTGCTCTTCTTTCTATGTCTTCTTGATTGTTTAGTGGGAGCACTTTTATGTCTATACTCCATGAATTCCTAGAAAATATTAAAATTTATTTTTCATGCTCCCTTATAGAGGATAATATGTAGTATTATAAACTTCGAGTAAGCATTTATTCATGTACTTAGTGATGTTGTTATTTGGAAATGACATTTTATGTTTATTCCAGATCCAGAAAGTGCTGTTATTGTTGTCAACTCTGGTGGGATTCCATTGATTATAGAATGCTTGTCCAGTCCAGTAATAAATACTGTAAGTCTTTTATCAACTGCAAAACCTCAAACTGAAAATGGCATAGGTAAAGAATGCCAGTTACCTGGTTTTATATTCTTAATGGTTATGCCAAGCCCAGTGCTTGCATTCACATGTTTATGTAGAAATAACTTTTCATGGTGCAAGTATAATGTGAACATTGTCGAGCATTCTTCAAGACTTGACTAAGCAATTAAAGCAGAATGATATGTGATACTGGTAATAGTTTCTGTTGTGCTATTACTATTTTGTTCATATTGTAGGTAAATTATGCCCTTGGGGCCTTATATTATATCTGCAGCTCATCAACAAAGAAAGAGATATTAAAACCGGAGGTAGTGGAGCTTATAAAGAGATATGCTGCATCTGAAGCTAGTGTCAGCTTCAACAACCTTGCTAAATCATTTTTGGAAAAGCATGTATGCCAGCCATCCTGAGAGAATATGTTAGTGGTCAATTGTTTCTCCGCATCTTCTTATTGAAGCTAATTGGTAGTAGAACTGTGCAAATATGTTATATCGTATGAGCTAAGCTGCCAGGTGTGAAATTGTTCCGTCTCTGCTTTCATTTAATAGTGCTTTCTGGATATGGAACGTTTCATGTAATGTTGCTCAGATAGGATAACATGACCAGTTGTAGGAGCTTGTCTAACTTGAAGGCAATGATCTATCAGTGAATCACTCTAGAGGCTGCCGCAAAAACTAGAGAAATAGAGAATATTTCATTAATTTTACACAGGAAATTGTAATGGATGAATTAGTGTGATAGTATAAAATTTTTGTGAACTGAGGTTTTTTTTTTTTCAAGGCAAAGAGCAATTTACTTGGTGCATTCTGAAATTTGTCAGTTATTATAAGTAGACTGCTTTGGTAATGTGAGCTCATCTTTGTTTAAGACAACAGGTGATCATCGGAAATGAATGCCTATCAGGAATACGCATAAAAGCCATGATACCAATTTTGTAAAAGGCCCAAGTAAGAAACATTCTGCTCGGTTTATAACAAAGAAAAGAAATAGTATGGCGGTTACCTACCTCTTCAAGTACAATTTTCGTTTAAAGTTCATCCTTAACCCCTGAATGGGTATTATATCTTCCTATCAAATGTATATCAAAGAGATGGACACCAAAAAGATTACATAAGGATATGCAATTAGTTTTATTATTGGAAAAGAACGGATCTTGTTGCCTCCAATCGAAATGATTTTGTTCTGATGCTATAGTAAATTTGAGTTGTTATTATGTGCCCCTTTTCTGCAAAATAGCAACTACTAGAATTAGTATTTAGCATACTTGGCAGACCCGTACCCATCCGCTTGGGTCAATCTGAAAATCGTCAACTTGTCCGTCCATATTTGCAAATGATTCGTCTGTACAATCGATCCAGATTGACTAAGGTTAACGCGGGCGTTCCGAGTTGACTCGTCGACCAAACCATTCGTGTCAATTCGGGAAGATTTAGAAAAAAAGAAATTTTAGATCAGCCTATTTCATCGTCTTGGTTCGTCTGTGCTCGAGTTCGATCGATTCGGCACTCGAACGTCAAAAAAATCCTAGATTCATCACTGCTCCATCAACTCTGGTGCTCCACCTGCTCTACTTTTCCAACTTATGATCTTGTTGAGTAGACGCAATCACAGTTGTAAGAATCGAGCCGAACGTCGACCCAGAAAGCTGTCCAGATCGACGATTCCTGAGTTGACTAGGCGGGTAACTGGTTTGATCTGCCGGATTGATATGGCTGTGTACAGATTGCAATGGCCAGCTGTGAACACTATCACTCTAACGTCACTGCTAGCCTCCGAGCTCTCAAGAAAAAATAGGTAAGATTTCATCCATAATTCTTTTCTTTTTCTCAGAGATAAAATTATAGATCACAAGATTCATCAGAAACATACGAGTTCGCATTTAAGCAAATAAATATTCATCATAACTCTTATAACATTCATCAGTAGTGGGTTCTCCTAGAGCATCAACAGCGGTTGATGATGATGCTGCAGCCGGAACATCAATAGCAGCGGTGTCATGGTCTAGTATAAGAATCTCCTCGACGCCTCTCATTCTATTCCTTACCACGCTTGTAATCAAAACTATTCAACTCTAAAATAGAAAAAAAAATCAAACTTTTCTTTAGGAAGAAATTTAATTTTAATTCAATTCAAAAAGAAACAAAGTAAGTGATCGAAGAAAAAGCAGTAAGCTTACTGGAATGCCTTATCTTCGATCGGCTATTGGTCCAAACTCTGGTGCCAACAAAAGCAGCAGACTTTCGTATTGGTCCAGACTCACTTTCTATTGGCTAAATATCGAAACGTCTTCTTTTCGATTGAGATTTCTTGGCTGTCTACGCTTCGCCGAACGAACTCTCAATCTCGACGGAGGAGCAGCGACAACGATCTCGATCTCGTCGAACGATACAAACTTATCCGAAAGAGGAGATAAGAAGTTTGTCGGATAACAAAATTTCACCAGATGAAGGACTCCCCGATTGGACGAGGAGAAAAACCCTAGAGTTCAGTTGGTCGCACGATTAAGCGAGGTTTTAGACGAATTGGTTCATCCGCGTTAACAAGCTGTTTCATATATATATATATATATATATATATATTTTTCTAATAGCCCGGGTCAATCCGGGCGGGTGGGTCGATCGGTCAATCCTCGACCCGTTCGGGTCGAACGTGATCAAAACGGATCATTGACATAGTCGAACTTTTTGCAGACCCGACCGCTTTACTGTCTAGATCGATAATTTTTGGATTGATCCAGACGGTCCGATTTGAATCTACCAACTATGGATGCAATATCTTTATGTTAGTGTTGTTCGAGCGCTTAATCCTTTCGGCGGCGCCGAAGTGCATATCGAACTCCACCAATCCCCTTTGTCCATGTGCCCTTGCTGCTCTCGATTTCTTTGTTCCCACTCTTTTTATACCGGTAATTTCATTTTGCTTTCTATCGTAGCTTCCTTTGTATCCAAATTAGCATCTTACCACAATGACAAGTCCGCCAATATTTAATCTGAAACACCTAGAATAAAAGGATCACTCAGTGGCTCAATAGTAAGCTAAAAAAATACAAAAGTCAATGTCCACCACTCGTCGAATTCCGACGAATTCTAAGATTCTGGCTAAAGGGGAAAATCAAGACCGAACAAGAGCGATAGTAGCAACAGCGCTCATAAAAGAAGACGACAAAGCTAAATGAGGTCACCGACAGCTAAAATCGACAGATCTAGTGGTGGCACGGTAAGCTCAAGCACCCATACAGTCAGACTGAAATTAAGGACTCGTCGGAAAAGAAAGATTAATAGGAAGATAGGGGGATGGATTGCTGTAGCTGACGGGGCCAAATGATTGGCGGTGAAGTCCGAGGGCATCTAAGGTTTTTCACCTACTAACGCGATCGGCTCAATTGATCGCGTGAATGGCGGCGAAGCAGATGGCGACAATAAGAGAAGCAAGGAGGAGGTCGGAAGATACCATTCAAGCTGCGGCGGTACGAGAGAAAGGATTGCACCGAGCACGAGTGGAGTTATTCAAGCAGGGAAAAGCTAAAATAAAGTTAGGAGATGGATCTTAAAACATGAGGAGACGTATTGAGGTATTACACATTGGCAGCCACCTACTATGTTGACCCGATTGGTTGATCCGTTGACTCGTCAGGTCAACCCACAAACCATCGACCAAGACAGAATTTTGGATCGACGTTCGGTCTGATTCTGCCAATTATAGTTAACCTAACTTGATCCAGATCGATTCGATCGAGTTCCGGATTGACTTATTGATCTGGACGAACGGGTCAACCCAAGAGTTTTCTTTATGCTCGATCTGCATCGCATTGCTATTCAGGTTCGATCCACCGCTGCTCTGCCTGCTCCTATGCTCCGACGGCTTCTCTGAACGCATTCATAATTGTGCTTGCTAGTCGAACCCACTCAGAACCCTAGATCTGCCACTTTTCTGTTGGCTCCGTTAATCCGCCGCACTTAGAACCTTTCTCTTCATTCTTTGTGTGGATGATGAGGAGAACAAAGAGAAAGGCCATGAATATAGGTCTACCAGAGGGTTCTACTCCCTAATATGGTATGTTTATATGTTTAGTGTTTTACTTTTTTTCTAAAAATGATCGTAGATTGAATGCTTGTCTACTGCTCATCAGCGTTGTCATGTATTCAACTTTCCTTAGAAGATTATGTATGTTAATCATGGCTATAATTAAATGGACTATGGCAAAGGCTATACGGTTTCAGTCATACAAATAAACATGCATGACTTGAAGTTGAGGAGCTATTTCAGTTTGATTGATTCACACCTTTTAGCTACTTATTTAATGATTGTTGTAGTTAAATGGACATATAAGGTTTCTGTAATATATAACAGCTCAACCTAATTTCAGTTCTTTTTTCTAACGAAGGATGTTGGTGAACTCTTAGGGTGGTTGTATATACTATATAGAATATCAATTGCACCATAGATGTTTTCTTGCTTATAATAGCTATAAATTAAAATGTTATAAGTATACTCATCTAGCACCAAACCCTTGTTTTTCATTTCAGTTAATAGAGCCCCAGCCAGAGAAATATTCTCAATCTTGACGAGATGAGATATAAGAGTATTATATAGGGGTAAAGAAGTTGAGTTGATATTATTTCTCAGCAGTCTCTCAAGGTTCAGAGCATCCTTACCTTTGTTTTGTATACACATTTCTTGCACAAAAACTTCTAAAATTGTTGAAAGAAAAGTCAACGTGTCTCCTTAACATGACACAAAGTACCTCCATCAACTTGTCAAGAATTTTCAGTTGACAACATCGTTGCACCAATGCATTCAAATTCTTACTGATAGGGAAGATCCCACAAGCAAGCATTTCAACTAGCAGCCTCCTTGAGTTTAGTATTCTTACATAACTCGAAAATAAGAATATAGACAAATGCAATGTCTTGTGATCTATGATTTATAAATGATGCCTTCAAGTCCAAGCCTTTTCCAACCTGTCTTGCTGAACTAGTTGAGGTATTAAGACTTGACATGCATCAGCAAATGTGCACATCTTCTTATGGTCGCCGTCTACGAGCAAATGAAAACCCGCAAAATTATTATGTCATAAGTCTATAAAAGTATAGTATTTGATTTTATCAACTCATTTATACATGATGATGTTATCTATACTTCATTGTATTCCTCTGTTCTTATCAAGTCTTTTTATTTGTCCCTTGACAATTGAGTGTGTTGGAGGAGATTGAGTGGTGGAAAGCAAGCTATTAGTAGACCAGCCACCGGGATTAGGTGTTGGCTTATTGACACTGACTTTAGTGTTGCTTGGCATTTTGTTGATGTTTGTTGTAACATTCTAAGTTGATCAAGTCTTATTAAAATTTAAAAAAATTTTTTGTAGATGTTGTTGATGTTATTTATGTATTTTAAAGTTTTATTTGAAGTTCAAGTGATGTTATTGCTTTTAAATGATTGTTATTGCTGTGTAAGGTGTTAGCCTCTTACACAATTGCACCGGCTGCAGTGCTACTGGCAAACAGACTAACACCAGGTTTTGGGTCTCGTACGGATCGATTCTTATAAGTGTGGTATTTAGGCAGCTGAAAATCTTTCAGGTTCTGTCGGGACCAACCCATCTGCTCTCTGCCCAACCTCGACCCAACCCTACAGGTCCGAAAGCAAAGTGCTCTTCGCGAACTTCACAGGCAACAAACGCCACACGTCATTTCAGTGGGTCCCACTCAGATAGTGGTGGTCCAATGTCTTTCCTTTCTCCTCACAAGCATCCAACCAACGGATGCATCCCACCTTGTGGCTCAATCCTCGCCACCTCATCTGACCAAAAGCGTTGTCCCCTCACCCGACCTACTGCCACGCGGCATCTCTAATCGGCTGCTTCGCTCCCAGCCTCAAGTCCCCTTCCCTTTAATTTTCTTAATTTTTTAAATTCTGACCAGAAACACCCATGGAAAATGTTAGTGGCTCACGTTTCTCGTTCTCATTCCACGGACCCAAATTCCTAATTTGTATCTTCTTTCTCACTGCTACTCCCTCTCCCTGTTAGAGCTTTCGCTTCTGTTCTCTTGCCTTCTACTTTATTCTTCTGCTTGAACTCTTATTCACTTCTTTTTTAGTCGGCTGAAGATCATCAAAGTTGGTTTTGATCCAGTAATAGGGGGATGAAGGAATCGGAATGGCGATTTCTGCTCTGAATCCCATTGGAATTACTGTTAGATTGGTGCGGCTTCTTTGCTGGATCTCTACGCTATTTTCGATTTAATGTTGGGGATGAGGGTTTCAAACAAGATCCTGGAATTTTTAATCCCCTCTTGACCAAGTGTTTACAGAAATAGATTGTAGATAGTGTTGCTGTGGATATAATACATACACTAGATTAGATTTGCCATGCACGGATTACTGTGTTTATGATTAGAGATATGGAGGAGGGAGCTTTGCTTTCTGCTGAGGGTTGAAGTGGAGCTGACTTGTTTTTGGATGATGGAAGCGTACTCCTCTTGGGAGGAAGTGGTAGTGAAGGTCATCACTTGATCCCAAATTGAACTTCTTGAATCTTTTACTTGTTTACTTTTTGGATTAGTTGTGCTTTTTTTTTATGCTTTTTTCTTGCATATGTGATGCAATGGGTTTTAGACAAGGAAGCCATACACGATCACGAAGCAGCGGGAGCGATGGACAGAGGATGAACATAACAGGTTCTTGGAGGCCCTTAAACTCTATGGACGAGCGTGGCAGCGTATTGAAGGCAAGTTCTTAGTTCTTACTCAAGGCAGTTGTGGGTTTACTTAACGTCTAATTCTTTTTCTCTGAATCCTTAATGTCAGTAGCTTTCTGGTCGCAATAAATTTTATTCATCTCATTTCTGTGTTCAAATGGTGGATTGTAGTTGTGTCATAATACCTGTGATATCAATTTATCACATAGCGTCTCTCATCATGATTTAAGTACAGCTTACTATATGTAATGTAATTTTGGCAAAACTGTGTTCAAATAAAGCTCCATTTTAGATGTATTTGTTAGTTTTCTCTCTCCACAACACCAAAATTCTATGAATGCATTAGCATGATTTGTCTGTCTTTCCTAGACAAGCTGTTTCAGGACTCTTCTGGAAACCCACGAGGGAAGGTCAATAGTCATTGAACACCTTTCAGGTTAGTGAAGATGGAGATGTAAACAGCTATGAAGTTTACTTTAATTTCGTGAAGTGAAGACCCCAAAATCAAGATAACGCCAGACCAAATTTGTAAGAGAAACCAGACTGTAATCGAAAGAGAGTACGGTAAAGGTCCAATAGTGACAAGAACAGATTAAAACACATGAACCCTCTCACCAAAATACGCTAGGCATCTAGAGGATGAATAAGGCCTTATTTGGAAATCTATGAGACATACAGAAACTAGTTATACTATCAGTATTACTGAAACATGTCATGACTGATTTCCTAAAACCTGTTTTATTTTTTGAGTTGACTGACTTGTATATATGCTGGTCTTATCAACTCTTTTGCTGGCTTGTAATAAAAGGTAATAAAAAATCTGAAAAGGAAAATAGACACATGAAGTACTAAGTGTAGAAGTTTCTTTCTTGCATATCAAGGAAGAAACATATTCTACTAGATAAGATTCACTTGTGTATATATGTTCACTCTTGGCTTGACTTAGGATATCGTTCCTAATAGAGAATGAAAAAATCCATGGTGTGTAGAAATAGATGTAGCAGATCCCCCTCTAATCGGATAAGGCTTACTTGTTGTTGTTTGCTTCAAGTTTTTTTCCCCCTGCAAGCAAGCTAAGTTAAGTTACTATACTTGGGTGTTTTATATAATTTGGTAAATAAACTTGGGTGTTTTTTATAATTTGGTAAATATCACCAACCATTACTGAAATTTTAGGTTAATGTCGTATGTTCCGCCAATGTTTAAAAAGCTTTAACATTGGATAATGTCAATCTTTTCATTTTGTTGTGTGCCACTGATGTTAGGTTTTCATTTCATTGGGTGCCACTCCTTTATCTTCTTATGTAGACATCAACTGCAAAATTCTACCAAGCTAGCCAATCAGCAAAATGCACTCTTAAACATTCGCATTCACCACAGATTTGGGTTTTTTATTTAAGACAAAATTCCTTTGCATTTTTAAAATTTTACTTTTCCCGGTGGTGCAAGTTTTTCCTCTTATATCTGCCCAATTTGCTTAGCTCTAACTTAAATTATAATTGAAAATATGCTTATGCTAGTCCACATAAACTTATTATAAGATTTGTGTAGTTCATGGATGTTGAAGTCGATTTAGTTTCTGTTTCCTTAAGTGTTAAGGAGTTTATTAGAGAGGTTGTTATAGGCTTTTTTAGGTGAGGGCTCTCCTTCTATCCTTGTATGATTTTTAGTGATTTTTTTGCAGTCCTCAGTGGTGATGGTGTAATAATAAATCGTAATAATTTCTTGTTTGTGACTCGTATTCCTATCAAGCGATGATCCGCCCACAACTTTTCGTTGAGTATGGCTATAAGTAAGACAACCTAATTTCTCAGCATACTATCTTCAAAATAGAAGATAAATTTGCCTTAAGATAATCATCAATTAATTTGAATAATATTTATAATGGTATCTCTGTATGTTGACAAGATTTTGAAACCTATTATATCTTCAACTCGTTGCCTGTGAGTTTACACCTTCAATACATGTATCGAATCACCTACTTTACAAGAGTGTTTCAACACCTTTCCTTTTTTTTATAAAAAAGACCCTTGGCGTGCTTGAAGATTATTCACAACATAGCACGATGACGTGAAACAATCCATGTGGCGGACCTGCATAGTGGGGTGAGGCTTCCTTGTTAGTTATTTGATAAATGCTAGAAACCTACCTTTTTAAATATGCACGCTAACCTTTTTAAGATTTCTAATAGAATGTTAGGAACAATTGATATAAGCTATGTGATTATTATAATGCATCAGCTTAAATAATTGATTTTTTGTAAGAATTTTGAAGTTTGAATCCCATGCACTCGTTTTTTTAAAAATAGATTTTCACTAATGAAGAAATATATTCGTGTGTGCATATTCATCAACCCAAAAGAGTGTTTGTGAGAAGTCGTGTTGGGAATATATGAAAAACTAATATAGTGAATCTAACTCATCCGCATAAGCTTTTGGATTGAGTTGTTAATTCATATAGAATTTGGACTTTAGATAAGATCCGATAATAAAAACAAAATGTTCTACAACTTAAACTCATAAACCAAGTATAATTTTTAACTTCCTTTTTCAAGAAACAGTATTATTCTTATCTTTATCCTATATTTTCTTTACCATAAAGTCATCTACTAACTAAAATTCTTATTAAATAGTGCTCTTTTCTGGTGCTTTAATGCTCAATCTAGTGACTTTCATATGAGAGTGATTTTAATAAGCCAACTCTTTAAGAAAAATTTTACAAATACGATTGTTTGGATGCCTTATAAAAGAGGTATTAGTAAGAATTTATTTTTATAAAAATAAAAAAAGTAAATTAAAACCTCAAATAGTTTTTTTTTATTTTTTTTTATTTTTAAAACTAGTGTTTGGAATCTAAACCAGGTCTAGGAAGAACTTGTGAATTATTAAACATGGCCTATTTCTTATAAGTGGTGTTAGGTGGTTCAGATATATCAACATTACGCATTTAAGTGAAAGTGATGGAATCAATTACATAAAAGGTAGGGAGTAGGTTAATTAGATGTAGTGGTCAAAGAGGTTGACTTTATGCATGGCTAGATCCTCTTCTTAATGTCCTTGATTAGAAGAACGCATAAAAGTGTAAAGCCGAATAAGTTCCAAAGGCATTCTAGAAATTTTTATTTTTCGAGAGGTAATCACTGATAATTTGACTATGAATCAACAACTTGAACTGCTTACTACTTCTTTATTGGCATAGATTAAGCTAAATACTTGGTTTAGGTTATCATTGGCCATGTTCCCATTTTAGGGTGGACAAACAGTAAGGATCGTGCTTTTGAACGGTCTTTCTATGGTTAGCATTCAAGATACTAGTCGCATGACAGTCCAAGATGGGGCTATATGCTCATGTTCCCTAGCATATACTCCAAGCAAAACTCTTGTTTTCACAATTTAATTGTCTTGCTTGGTATGTATAGCAACGCTTGTTGCAACAAATATATCCGTGATAGTTATAACTGATAATAAGAAGAGAGCATGCAGTAGCAATTTGACCAATCGTGACAAATATGTGTCGTAATGAGATATGACTAATAGACCATGTATCATTAATTATAGCAATGCAAATAACTAACTCAGCTGATACGACCAATCATAACATTCGAGAACTCACACCTTGAATTATTTAATGGGTCAAAGATTCAATCAAAAATGACCCTTGAACTTGATCCGACCCAAATTCAGTTAGTGACGTTTTCTGAAGGCAAATACGTCATTGATTTTTTTTTATTGAATCCTTATATATATTTGTTTACATTTTACAAGTTTCTTTCTTGAGCAAATTATGCTTATCCCAACTCATCTATAAGTCATTTTTACTTTACCTACCTGGACTTAACTTTGTTGCCACTTGATTTACCTCCTTTGCCGGTAGCTAGTTTTTTTTATAATGTATTTTGTTGATGTGGCATTATGATAATGTTGATGTTATTTGTACATAAGCACTATGTCAACAATTTTTTATTGAACCTAATGACTTGAAAGAAGGCGGTGGGTAACGTGAGAGTAAAGTTTAGTAGGTAAAGTGATAGTTTCTAAAAGGGAGGTCAGCAAAGTTAAATGACTCAAACGTGAGGTGGTTAAATACAAGTTACCCTTATTTCTTTTTTTTATTTTTATTTTTTTTTGTTTCTCTCTCCCATGGGCAGTACAGCTTGTTCCCTGATGAGGCTAATTTCAGCACCCACCACTAATGTAAAATTTGTATCAACAAGACCCTATCATGTAAGTCCCCAATTTGGGTTTAGAACATTCGGCATAGACTGCGAGTTGGAGATAAATTTGATGGAAGTTGATCAACGGCCAATGGACAGCGTAGGAAGCTAACGTGTCAAACTCATGATAAAGCTAAAAATTGAGGTTCTATTCCCTCTATGCAGACATGCTTAAAGTGTAAGGTCTAAGATGCCCAATTTGGATAGAAGAATGTGAAATATAATGGACAAAGTATTTGAAGAGGTTCAACCATCCATTGCTTTATTATTAACCACAGTAGCTTCTCAAGCTTTGAGCTTAAGTTAGAAAGAATGAGTGTGAAATGAAGGAAAAATTGGAAAAGTAGCAAGACCTTGTGTTAGTTAAATGGCACATGCACATGAAGCATGAATAATACATGCATGAATGCTTTGATTAATCTGGAAATCAATACATGTAATTGTACGTATCCTTTTTATATTAAATCCATATATTGAACTCTTTCTATCATACAAAATTCCAAATCATAACTTTTGTAAATATATACATACTATGATTTCATATAAAATTCTAATTTACTATTTGGCGTGCCCCTAAAAGCTCCTTTAATCAAATCATAGCTACTTATTTAGGAATGGAAGCAATTACATCAAGCACCTATAAGAAACGAGGCTAGTACATTTTTTCTCCAAAAGAGACGTTGAGGGTTCAAATCGAGTAGTGCTTATTTACTCAAAAGATAGGAATTGACACAATTGCTTCACTACCCTTAAAGGAATAACATGACCACTAACTAGTAGGTAATGTCTTTCTATTTAGTTTGCAAGCGAAAGAGTTAACCATAAAGGAAAGCCCTTCTCCTACTCCTCTTTTTATTTGCTTCCTCTATTCTTCTTTGCTTGTGGAGATTGGAAATAACCGTCAATGTCATGCCCACCTTGGCCTTCAAGATATTATTAGATATCATAGGACTATGCTTTGACACTTGATCAGATGCATGAACATTGCACAGACTACCTCTTTTCTTGTAGGTTTTTTTTTTTCCTTTTTTTAATTTTAAATAATTGATCATAATTTTGTTTATTTTTCGTTTTTCTTCTAATTAGAAGGCTTTTAGTATGCGAACTTACTGTTTGTATATTCCTTGCGGATAGATATAATCATTTATGTTATTTTATTTTGTATAAACTTATCTAGGGAAATTTACCGCAGCTTCTCATTCTTAATACAGAGCATATTGGAACGAAGACTGCTGTGCAGATCAGAAGTCATGCTCAAAAGTTCTTTGCAAAGGTTAATACACTTATTTTGGTTGCATGTTCTTCTTTTAGAATAAAGAATTTCACATTACAATAAGCACTTGTTTAGGTTAATAGTAATTTCATTTAGTTTGTGGTATTCCGTAGTGATATTTATTTGCTTTATTTTAATATTTCATTATTGTTTTTCTTATCTATCTGAAGTCATCAACGCTATTTGATTGGCTCATTTGAAACTATCTACTGTACGAAATATTAACACAACTAACATTATCTAATGGGGAGGGATAGGAGCACTCCCTTCTTAAGGACACTCCTAGGCACTCTTCCCAGTTTATGGTCGGAGTGATCTCCAAATAAAATAGCGTTGGATGTGAAGAACTATGAATTAGAAACGTACTCATAAAATTTCAGCTCAATCGGACCACAAATTCACCTCCATCCGATCACTTGATCAAGATGACAGAAAGTAATAAAACTTAAAAATATATATGTTGTATTATTTCTATCATATTGAGCAAGTGATCGGATGAAGGTGCATTCGTGGTCCAATTGAGCTAAAATTTTATAGATATGTTTCTAACTCATAGTTCTTCATATCCAACGGTGGAGATTGAATTTTGAGGTAACCCCGGCCACAAACAAGGGAGGGAGTGCCCCTATCCCTCTCCTTATCTAATATATTCTAAAATGAGTATCCATTTACATTTAAAACTAGTTCTTATTTAAAGAAGTGAAAATCGATAATATGATTATACTTAAATGTCTTCTTGTGAACATACTGTTATTTTTGTAACTTCTATGCGTTCAATATTTCCAGTACTTCCAACTAATGTTTATTATATAGTGCCAAAATAGATGAGAGTAATACTTTTTCATCAATCATTTTTTTAATGTAACAATATCCTAGATATTGGTAACTAACTATGACAATCTAAAAGATGAGTAAACTCGTGTGTTTAAGTACTGTTGAAATTGATTGCCTTGTCAAAATTAAAGATGATAAAAAATTTGCGACTAGTAGTATTAATGGTGTATACTTAATTTCTTATCAATATACATACCGAAGGAGAGCTAGAGTGTGTCTGTGGGTGAAGGAGAACGAGTTGGACGATTAAATTACATAAACGATCAATAACTTTTTACTACCTAAGTGAATTTAAAGTTGAGGGCTTCAAATCGAAGACCCAAATAGTTGAAGTTGATTTGAAATACTTCACATTCTCACAAGTAATTTCATTAAATCTATTAAATTTTGTTTGTTTATAAAAAGAAGAGAAATAGGGAGTAATGAAATATGACATATCTAATAATGTATGATTTAAATGTTCAAATAGACATTTTGTTGATAATTGGAAAATTATGTTTAACATAAAAGTGTATACCTTCGATGAATTCTACATTGCCTATGTTTTTGGCATGTATGTTGTTGGTGCTCCTAAAATTATAGTTGCCCTATCCCCTACAAACAAGGTGGCCATAACAACTTAATTGTCTTCTCAAAGTCAAGTGATTTATGCCAAGCCAGTGTCTATTCTGTCAGCTAATATGGCATGAGGGTTGCTAAGGATTTATGAATATTTTACATAGCCTACCATCTTTCAGAGACGAGTGAGATCAGGTTATTGCATAAACAATATGAACTCGGATTAAATGAATGTTGTAAACAAAACTAAATCTTACAAGAGCAAGAATTATTTGAAAGCAATACAAGACGAAGAGCGATAGAGAGGCAAAGACCAACATAGGAAGAAGACATTAGCAATAGAAAACATCTTCTTATAGAGAAAAAGATAATTTATTTTGCTGAAACAAACTCTAAACGATCGTTTTGAAAATGTTCATTTAAAGTTAAAAGCTTTGTTTGTTTCTTCTTCTTTTACTTCTTCAAAATCTGGAAAGAATCGATCTTCTTGTTGGAAGAAATTTGTTCTTTCTCTTCTTCTCTTAAGCATTCTTTGTAATATTATTGTTGCTCTTCGTCAAGAGGTGGGAAGGTCATGTGAGCATTAGTGATCATCTTGATGATGGGTCGGGAATGAAGAAGACAATTATCAGAAGCAATGGGGGAGTTAAAATATGACCAAACTTGAGAATTGGATCCATGAATTGATATGTCGCTGGAGCAAGCCCTCAGGGGCGGTGGTGAGGTTCCTAATCAAAATCTACTCGAATTGGAAGAAAAAAGAAAGAAAGTGGAGTTATTAATTAGATATTAGATAATAATAGTGAATAGAGTTGATTAAAGTTGATTAATAAAATATCTTTTAGTAAAGAAAATAATAGTAGGGCTATGCGAATGTTAAAACAAACTATTAAAATTTCAATGGTTAAAGTAAAACTAATGTAAATGCATAAGGGACCGTCATGATTATATAGCTCTTAGAATATATGAGGAGTGAATAAGATACTTCGAGAATCTCTTTGTTCAATGGTTTGACGAGAAAAGAATTGTGTTTGTCCTACAGAGATATTTGAAGAAGATGAATAATAATGAGAATGGTAATTAATGGCTTTTGAAAACCTTTTTACTTGTGATTAAAGCCTCTTAAATAACTTCTTATGCCGACCCACTAGTTAGGGCAAGCATTTTCTATTCCTAATAATTGAGCAACAAGTTGCTTGAATGCTACAAAAGACTTGCCTAGTATAAGATTGAAAATAATTAAGCATTGTATGATTCTATTTTATGGGAGCTACGGACACCTTTTCCAGATAAAATAATTTTTGGTAATATCACTATTGCCATCAAGATTTTGGTTTATTTATATGTGCCACTCAAATTCCAAAAATTACTTTTTTTGTCACCAACTTTTAGATTTTGATTTCTCTGCCACTCTATTAAGCACTTCTTAGTTTCAAGGCTTTAAGAGCCAAGCCTAGAGTCGGTGATCCGACCAATATGCGGAGCACGCTAAGTCGTCCTTCCAACATTTCAAAAAAATATATACTTATTAGTTTTTCTTAGTGAATATTCTTTTTTTCTAGGATTCATAGTCATTGTAATACATACTGATTATGTCCATATATTACAAGTATATTCTACACACGTACATGCTGCATAAAACAAAGATAGAATAAATAAAAATAGAGAAAAGACGAGCAAATTACAAATGGGGAAAAACCAATGAACATAGCAAAAAAATTGAAAAAGGAAAGAGAAATGACTAGAATCAATAAACAATAAACAATAAACAAATGGAAAAGAGAAGAAAACATGAAAGAATAAGAAAAGGAAAATTTTGAAGAAAGAAAAAAAAATAAAAATTTAAAATAAAAAGCAAAATGTCTTACCCACGGGTAAATCAACCAAGATGTCAATGGCTCCATTTCAATCCATAGTATGTTTCCATCCAAGATGAGCAAGGCCTTCAGCATAAGAAGGAAAGGAGATGGATGAGACAAAGCAATGAATTGTAGTAGGAAGATGAGACTAGTTCACATAGCTACTAATGAGAGAATTGACAAGCAAAGTTATGGCACTGGGATGTTGGTCGAATGATTCCTTTATCTTTCATTTCGCTTAGCAATAAGAAGATCCGAATTCTTTATAGGGGCACTCAGAGTTTATAGGAGAGGAAGTCATGGACTGGGTAGATGGTTGTGATGTCGCAGTAGTATTACTCTTCTAGAAGACTCTAAAAAGTATGAAGGCTGGAGTAGAAGGATCCTTGATCTCAACAAAACATTAGGGATAACCTTCTAAGAAATAGGGTCTTCTAACGACTGCCTACAAGAAATAAAGTATTCTCTAGAAAGTTGTTGCATCAATGTTATACATTGTTTATTAGATATTGTAAAAGATCTATATCCTTTTCGGATTCATGAATAACCAATAGATATTCACTTGATAGATCTAGGAGACAACTTTTCTGAATGAAAAATATTTTAGAGATTTTTCGAAAAATGAGTTTGACTTTTTTTATATAAAAAAATAATAAAAAATTATACATATAAAGATTTTACGACATACATTTTTTCTATACTTTTCAAAATTTTAAAAAGAATATGTATAATACTTCAAAAGATTTATTGAAAAGCATGAAGTGCTTATTTGAAATGATAAGTATTTCAAAAGCTCCGCCAAACGTCCCCTTATGTTCTGTTTGAATAGAGGAGTAATAAATAAGAGTAAATAAAAGTAAACTTAAAAAAAAAGTAGATATTAGGGTGAAGATGATAGTAAGAGTAATAATTTAATCTCGTCTTGTTTGAATATATCAATAAGATTAATAAAAGTAAATAGTTATTTTTGTTTAGTAACTGATAAGTAAGTAAGAGTAATTTTAAAATACTAAAATATCCTTGTGTATATTTAAAGAAGTGATTTGTGTTATACACTAGAATCATTCAAAGAAGTCCTTGATTCACAGAAGATTCTCCACATTAATATGACAAACCATAGGACCGAAGGCTTTTGTAACAAACATTTAAGCAGATATGCCAGATATTTTACTTAAACCACCATTAATGTTGAACTACTAATGCAAGTTCTACATCACCACAGACAACAAAAGTACAGCTCAAAGTAACATTGTGGAAGAGGATCTTAGAGAATACCTCTTCATCAACCAACAAATACAACAAAGGATAACACTTCAGTATTACCAAGCACTAAAATTTTCTCGCAACCTCACTAGATCAGCAAAAAGACCAGTATCATAACATCACGTTCTTGAACATATACAAAATTGAAAAATCAGATAATTTAAGCAGTTGTGTTCAACTTTCTGCTAGGCACATCTGTGTCCTGATGAGGCTGGCCAATTATACTAGTACAATAACTTACCACAACATCATTCACATATTTATAGACATCATATATGAGAACTAATGTTCGTTGAATTAAAGCCTCAATTCCTTCCAAATCATTTGGAAGTTTGTCCACCATTGTTGGCTTCAGGATATCACTATGGCGATCAAATAGAGAAAGGAAATGGCATCAGCAGACAATCAACATAAGTAAACCAGAATCATATTAATTGGAAGTTTGCATATTCGAAAATGGTTTGCATAGTCCACCTAATAATAACAATGGAAGTTTAGCAGATCCCAAAATCCACTGTGAATTATGGCATCTCTATCCACATGTTAATTTGGTGAAAAGTGCTGATCCGTCAGAGAAGCAATCGCAAAAGAGATAGGTAATGCACTAACAGATTTACTAAGTTAATAAAACATAAGACTTCTGAGCGTCATTGAGAAAACATTTACTCAACGCACATAACAACAAATTATAAAAATTATAGGAGATGTGCGCAATACCATCCAACAATGATTTCGTTTGGGTAGATTTTTTTTTGAGACGCAAGCATGTTGTGATGTATTCGACATCCAAAGCCACCTGCAGAACAAATGCACATATAAATAATTTTCACCTAAACAAGAAAATATATTTTGGCCTCACTAGTATTGAGCACAAAAATTTCACAGTGATCCATAGCCAATTCGAATAATTGAATTACCTAACCAGCAGACTCGTGAGGGACAGCGTAGGAGTTGGTGATGTGGAGTACTTGTTCTTCGACGTTACTAAAAAGCGTTCTAATAACTCGATTGGACTGATCGGATCGGCGAACGAACGAATCACAGACGTTGGACCACCAAGTAGATTCGAATGTTCGTCCACGGCATCGAATGTTGCATCTGCGGGATCGACAATGCCGTCTGCTTCTTCATCGCCATGATGATTAGTAGATCGATTGGTTTGCTCAGAACGGCAATTGACAATGATAAGCAGCAGAGCAGAGAACGAAAAAGCAGAACAGTAGGCTGGCTAAAGACGGAGAAGAAGAAACAGAAAAGAAAACTTGTGGTAAATAATACAAAAGCTTGAGGATACTATAGGACATTTATAATATTAACGGATAACAAAATTCTCTTACTCCAGGTTATATATGGGGTGTAACCAATTACTCTCCAATAAAAATTAATGGGGTGAAATTTTACTCATTAATTTTATGAATTCATTACCAAACAAGAGCAACGAAAAGTAATTAGTTCACTTACTCTCCGTTGTTCTTGATTACATCCAATCTAAACTGACTGTTAGTAGTCGTGATTGTCCTAATCAAGCATGCCACTATTCAATAGAAATATTGTTGAATGAAGAAGCTGCAAAAGAGACTGAAAAATACTACCACCACCGTCAAATAAACAAACCCTCTTTCTCAAATCTTTCACTAATCTTTTGCTTCATTTGGAGATAACAAAAAGCACAATGAAAAGGATAGAAGTTATTAAGCATTTTAGTGATTTTGTTAGTTGAGTACAAACGTAAAGGAAACTTGAAACATATAGCACTAAAAGTGGTATCATCTTCGATAGGTACGTCACCACAACCTAAAACCAGTGTTACCTGTCAACTAAGTAACTTTGGATGACTAGTAGGAGTTAAGGATGGAAAAGAAAATGGATTTACATGTCATCTGAGAAGATGCACCATAGTCTATTATCCATGACGAAGGGGATGATGATTGGGCAAGCAATTCTGTTATACGTGAATATGAAACAATAGCATTAGATCTTGAAGACACGGACTGTGTTTAGAGTTGTTGAATCATATGAAATAGGTTGCCATACTCTTCTCTAGACACAGTAGATGGTAGATTTGATCCATTAGTAGAGTGGTTAGGTGTGCTATATTAACCCATTTCAGAACATCCTCGGTGGATGACTTATTAGCCCAAGCCGCCCTTCCATAATTATCTCAACAATGATCAACATTGTAATTATCTTTTCTATCCAGTGTGGCCACCTCTTATAGTAATTCTATTTCCTCTTCCAGTGTGGTGCCAAACGACCATGCTGAGGTATCCTTAAATAGTGGCTGAAAGGCTAACTAATGCAATACCTTCTTTATTGACCTTCTAAATTAGCATAATTGGAGTATATTTAATGGTCTTCAAATGATATATGGCTCTCACGAGCCCGTATAAGAGCAACAATGTCCTCGAATCAAACCGAGGCCATTGAGAATAATTCTACTTCTTGAGACAGACCATTCACGAAAGCTAGGTCGTTATTGTTAGGTTTAGAAGTTTGGCATAAACACGTGTGCACACGAAACAAAACACTACAACTAGCGAAGGCGAAATTATATAGCGTGATAAGGATCTTGCAACTCAAAGAAACGATGGAGATAAGAAGAGAAGAAAACCACAAGAGGCACAAGATTTTACGTGAAAATTCTCTCCTACTAAGCGGGGATGGGAAAAACTACAGCCGCAACAACAAAGTAAACTTAACTAAGATAAAGATTGCATCGCTTTCTTCACAAGGTACCAAGCGTAGCTCTTGTTGGAGAGTTTATAATTATTTCTTAAAAGTGGGCTACTAATGCCTATCTTAGGTATGCAAGGATGTTCTTTGATTCTATTTTCAGCATGGTTCCAAATGGGTGGCTCTCCTTCCTATTTATATAGCCTTTCCAACTCTTAATGGATAGCAGAGATAGCTTTCATCAGACAGTGGAGAAAGCTTGTCTAGAAGGTTCTCCTAAAATATCTTTACAAAATATCTATACAAAATATTTTGGCATGCGAATCTAGATGCCATTAATATCTTCCATATTTTTAAAACTATCTTGGCACCATAAATATCTTGACTATTCTAGAGTATTCCACACTACTCTGAAATAGTCTAAATAGATCACTTTGCCAAAGATAAAGAAGGTTAAGGAGAAATGCAAAACCAAGTATATGTTAACACAGTGGAGTGGCTTTACCACTCTCACAATTATCTATACTCTTCGTGAGTTGAAAATATTTAGCAATAGATTTATCCCTGTGCTTCGTGCTAGTCAATCCTTTAAATATATATCGTGAATCAAGTACCATTTTCTCTAACTTTTGTCCATGCTTCTTGAGAGGTGTTAACAAAGGCAAGGCAGTATTGTACTAATCCTAGAATTGATGCAATGATAGCATGTAGCGGCAATTAAACTTAATTTCTCCATTGTACAACCGGAAGTTGAATCTTCTACCGTCTCTAGTCTGTTTATACCATCATTAAGGTCAAAGTCAAAAGCACAAATAGGAGTTACTAGCATAAAATCCTAGGATTAGTGAATTGATAGGGAGTGCGGGGAGTGTGTGTTAGAACTGATTAAATTTCAACCGTCGGATCAAGCGATTGGACGGTTGTCAGAGAGGGTGCAGGGCGTATGTATTAGAACTGATGAAAAGTTGATGTTAACTAACTTAACTCAGATGCAAGATAAAACAACTAGTGAACTACAATAACTTGACTGGTTATATATTACAAGTTATCGTGCACAGAATCATATGTTTCTTGGAGTAACCATTAACCAAGGCATTAGCCATATTAATTTTGTAGACTGGCAAATGTAGTGTGGGGTTCATTTTCTAGGAGAAATACTCGTTGGTGATATGAATTAATTTGCATATAAATTGTGTCATGTGATTCTTAATATTAAAGTACAAATTCCAACTTTTGTGTTGTTGTAATGTAGCTGAAAGTGGAAATATCATCTAAGCATTTGTTGTATTGTAAAATATTTTTATCGGCTTTCAAGATAATACTGTCGCTATAACTAATTATCTGTAATACACCTTTATCTGTTGTAGTAACTTTAAAGCTTGAAACCTATATGCTCATCAACTTCTTGAATGTTCCTTTAATTTTTTTATAACGCGCATTTAGGAAACTATAAAATATCTCTACATAATACTGGAAGAAATTATGTTTCTCCCTCGGGAACTTCTAAAAGAACAGTGATGGGAGAATATTGTCTTATGTTTCTATTGTTCCTGCTCTGTTTCTATTCTTTTTCTACTGCTACATTGTACCTCTCATAGGAAATTTTGTTAGGCCTTTAAGCCTCACCATGTATGAGGTGGCAATGCCACCTAGCTTATTTAGTAGGCCTTTAAGCCTCACCAAGAAGAAACCTATTCTGTTTGAACAATTGTGTTCAATATTTTTCTTACTCGAGTCAATTTCAATCAGACATCCACCTACAATTTAGAGCTAAAGTAAGACATCTAGCAATTTTACATGTACAAGTATATTTCCACAAGTAAGACATCATACAAGGCTATTGGACTTTATGAAATACTGCCGGTTGTAATATAACAAAACAGTTACAATTATGACCATTTATCTTTTGCCTTCCTAAACCTATTAGTCGCATGAAATGGTAAAATATACTGTTAGTGGAATGGTGTATGATCTTTGTGGTCTCTCCTTCAATATGTATTGTATAAACAGTATTGTAGCAGCTACATTTGGATGCTAGGAATTTTCTTAGTGAGATGAAGTTTATGTCTTGCCTTGGAATGACATATTTGGTTAAAATTTTAGAAGTGCACTGCCTTATTACCTTATTGTTCCAGGAATACGTACATATTGACACGTTTTCGAGGGATAACTCTTTCATTTCTGCTGAGACTGGTTCTTTACTTTGATTACTGCTTCTGTCAGGAATTGTTGCTTTCTCTTCATGGCTGTAAGCATTTCCCCTATTCTCCACTGGCATGTGCTGACTACAATCGTTACTAGTATACAAAGACAAGAGCTATATACCACTTTAGCATACAAACACGAGGAACTATAGTGCTTAAAGCTCACTGATCTTCAGTAGTTTTTCAAGATATATGGAGATTGTTCTTGCAAATCTTGGCTGCTGACATTTTCTGGCTGATGTTTTTTTAATCGAAATTTTGTTTCCTGGATTGTTGGTATATAGCATCATATTTCAGTTGTATCCTAGGGCAAAATAGACAATGATAGCCATAGTGCTTGCATGAGGACCTAGGGGGTAGGGGAAGCTTTTTAAGGTTGTTACTTTCTCCTATATATTTAAATAGTTTCTTGGAAGTGCATGAAGCATTGTTAACAAAAAGTCCTAATGCAGTTGGAGAAAGAAGCTCTCATGAAAGGGATTCCTATGGGCCAAGCTCTTGATATAGAAATTCCTCCTCCAAGACCTAAGCGTAAACCAAGCAACCCTTATCCTCGAAAGACAAGCACCGGTCTCCTATCATCTGTGGAAGGAAAGGATGATATTGCTTCAAAGTCAGTATCATCGCTGAGCACCAGTATGCAGGTTCTTGGAATTGACAACTCTGCACCTATTAAGGTATGTATACATGAAACAACTGTTTAGTTACTCAGCATTTAATTTTCCTTTTTTCTATTGTATTTTTTAATTTTTTTTTTGGTTTCTTCTTTCTCTATCTTGTGTATGTGTCAGGAATCCATTAACATTGGAAAACAGCTCAGAAAAGATGCAATAGATGATTGCAGTCGATCAGAAGTTCATGACTTTTTTCAAGACGCACCATCTACATCCTCCTCTCCACCCAGAAATTTCCTTTCTAGGCCTCATCAGCTTAAAGAAGCTTTACTGACCAACAAAGAAATAAAGGTGAAAAATGAATCAACTAAGTCATTTTTGGCTCTTGAAGGGGATAAGGAACTTAAAAGTGGAGACAAAGGAAATAATGGTTTGGACATCAACCATGCTAATGGACCCAGCATGGGTTCAGAACCACTATATGTTCAAAACGAGGAGCAAAACATACAGAAGAATCCAATTGAATCATATCCAACAAAGGATGACCTGAATAGCTTTCAGAACCATTCGCGTAGTGTCTCAGCTCATTTTTCCGACAGTAGCGGGGACTGCATGCAAACAGCTGTATATGATGGGAATATCCATTTGTCTGTGAATAATAAAGGAGGAGATTGCCCCAAAGTTAACTTATTTAACAATCTTCCATTCTGCACTATGCCTCAATTTCAACCTGACTCTATCATGTCATCCATTCTCCACTCATCCATCCCTTTCCCACCTTTTAACCAAGTCCAAAGTAGCGAAGATATTTACAAATCATTGACTAGCATGTCATCAACTTTTTCAAGTCTTATTCTGTCCACATTATTACAAAACCCTGCTGTGCATGCAGCAGCAACACTTGCAGCTTCATTCTGGCCAACATCGGAGAGCAGTGTGACAGATCCTTTAGAGACAACTCCTGGAGGTTTTGATTTCAGGAACATGAACCCCTCCGCGAGCTTGGCAACAATTGCTGCTGTTACTGTTGCAGCAGCCTCCGCTTGGTGGGCCACCCATGGGTTACTACTGTTTAACCCTCCTTTTCATTTTGGATGTCCGTTTACTCCTCCTACAGAATTCCCTGCAGTTGATGTATCACGTGTTTCAGAAGCTACAAATGAATTGAAGGATGGGAAACTCAAACATGCAACAGAAGATAATCTACAAGTTGTGGCAGAGCACTCAGAGGCACCTAGGGCAGGCCCTACATCCAAAACAGTATCTTGTTCGTCTTCAGATTCTGAAGAGGGTGGACAATGTGAAATAAAAAACAGTACTGAGCAAAAATCCTCGATGGGCAACAAGATCATTTCACAGTCAGATGACAGACTAGATGATCCGGGTATTTCACCGAGCAAGAGGAAACTGGATCGTTCTTCATGTGGCTCCAATACACCTTCTAGCTGTGAACTGGACATGTCAAACTTGAATGAGATACATGACGAACAACTGGAAGAACCCAAAGACGCTTACCCTGAAAATCCTGTGCCTGCTGAGACTAGCACTCGCAGAACTAAAAGTACTGGAAATTTCAGCGACTCCTGGAAAGAGGTTTCGGAAGAGGTTGCCATCTGAGAACTTATACTAGAAGATGTCTATTTATTTGTTCATTCTAAGTATGTCTGACTGCTCTAGTGTCTATTAATTTGTCAGGGTCGGCTTGCCTTCCAAGCTCTTTTTACCAGGGAAGTTCTTCCACAGAGCTTTTCACCTTCGCATGGTAAGGTAGAAACTACTCCTTTATTGCCCATTGATATCAACAGTAAAACTTTCCCTGAAACAGAAGCTCCACAATCAGAGAGGACATTGATGACAAATGATGAAAACTCGGGGAAAGGTCTTACCATTAGTGAGATCCTGCATGAAAAGATGAAGGCTCGTCGCACAGGATTCAAACCTTATAAGAGGTGCTCCATGGAGTCCAAGGGGAACAGAATGACTACTTGCAAAGAGGAAGGCAATAAGAGAATACGTATTGAGGGAGAAACGTCAACTTGATAGAATATGGTGTCGAAGTATGCTGCTGTATAGATATTTGCATCTTGCATTAAATTTGGAAGTTTGAACCCTTATAAAGTTCACGCATCATGTGCTGCATTGACTTCTGAAATCTATGTATTGTGTTGTGTTGTCTGGGGATGTAACCATTTTAGACCATGACGAATGTGGAGTCTGCTTAATAAGAAGGCAATGACTTGCATGTTTTGCAAATTTTTTCGTTAATTAATCAGTTGATTGATTTCTAGGAATTCTTTGGGAGCAATTCTAATCAATCTAACTGGTTTTGATGTATGGTGCATTGTTCATGATCACTGGGGACTTTGTGACTTCTGTTGCGATTACTTTCTCATTATTTGCTATATCTGCATGCATTTTTGCTTGCAAAGCTTGGAATGAGGTGATTGTTGTCTTTGTAAATGTTCACTTTTTTGCTGCATGATCTGTGATGTTTTGTCGAGTTCTATTGCTTTTGTTGAGTGGGTTTTCCTCAATTATTCATGATGGCTTAGATTTTATGACTTTTGTCCTACAGCATTCTCAAATTCTTCTGCTTTGCTTGTTGTTTGTGAGGTTTGGATTTGGTGGGCAGTATGTGAGGTCTCTTGGTCTGTTTTAGTAATTCGTGGGAATACTATGTTTTTGATCAAACTGTAACGACACTTAAATTGAACTGCTAATAAGATCAATGTATTTCATTTAGATTGAAAGTTACAATTTGGAAGAATATGATTATTTGATTGATAGTAATAGAATACATATAAATTTAGGTAGCCCAGCTCCTTTTACTACTAGTAGTCTAGCTTATTGAATATGGTTGCTTCAGTTCATAGAATCATGGGGTCCTTATTAAGTTTGTGGTCACTGAAAGGATTGCTGATATACTTCTCATGTTTAGTTTGTTGAACCGTTATTGCAAGATTTGTAAATTTTAGGAAGTGTTTGTTTATCTAGCATGGTCTGAGAAACATCCATGTACTACCATTTGGAGACACCTTGTGCATTCTGTTTTGTAATATGATCCACATTGGACCATATAGATCGTTACAACCATGCTTTACTTTGATAGCAATCTAGTTGTTAGATATTGTCTAATGGTAATGCATCATTTAAGCTATCTTCTTGTGGCTTATGTCTGTTGCTTCAAGAAGTATGCATGAATTGACTTCTTGTTGTAAAGCTTGGTGCTTGTTACCTTGTCATTTCTATTTAAGTTAGTGTGATTGTTCCTCTTGTTTGTTACAGGATATTATCCTTGTTGCTACAAGAAGGATACAGAGGCCACCAAAGAATTGTTCAGCATGTTCGGAGGCGGCCTAATAGCCTCACAGTCACTGCTGTTCATGATACATTGTTGGAAGATATTATTTACCCTGCAGAAATTGTAGGGAAGCCTTTTTTGTCATGTTAGGTTTTCGTTGAACAAACTTATGGCATCCACACATTTATGCCCTTTTTGTCATGTTAGGTTAAGATTTTGTGAATACTATATTCCCCCAAAATTGTATCAGGTAAGGACCTTACTGGAGCCTTCCTGATCATAGGTATTTTTGGACCCCAAGGAGAGGAACAACACTGAATACAAACTGGATACTTTCATTGGAGTGTATCGCAAACATTCTAGGAAGGATGCCATGTTCGAGAACCCAATTCAGGAGACAGCATGTGCATTGATGTTTTTGTCTAGTGATAGTATTTAAAATTTTTCGTTTACAAGTTGAACTTTATTGTCTTCATCAGTGACTTCTGGCTTTAGAGTTATTCACGGCATAAATGAGTTGTTTCTGTTAGAGTATTCTAAGATGCTACTATCAAGAATCTTTTAAATATATATGAACAGTTCTTTTTCTGCAATCAAAATGACATTTTTGTTCAGAATCTCCTTTTTTCGTTGGAGCAATATTCTTGGTGTACGGTCTTTGTGAATGTCTGAATTTTTGTAGATTTTGAATGAGTGGATAAATTATTGAATCACAACTTACTTTATTATTATCATTATACAATTGATTAATGTTTTTTGTATGCACAGAACTAAATTTATAATTTATTACATATTTTCAAAATGTAGTTTGTTCATATATACGTACATGTTCATTTGTATTATATGATCAATTAGTGTACACTTTCTATCAATTTAAATAAAGATATTGAGCTTTTTTCTTCTATTTTTTTATGAGCATCCATATGTACAAGTTCTTGTAATTTTCATAACTATATTTTCTTGTAAGTATTAGTATGAGATTATAGATAATGGTCCAACAATTATCAACTATACATATTTTCCAAAAAAATAAGATATAGTTAGTTTGGGGATGATAACCAACTGCTTATGAGAAAAAGTTAAGGTTTCGAGGAATTTTTTAGACTTTAAAAGGAGAATGAGAAAGATTTTGCTTATTGCAAGCAAGCAAAACAAAATAATAAAATAATTAAAAAATATTCTTCAAAATTAATTATTAATTTCTACGATAGTTATTATAAAATTTATAAATATTAATATAAGAAATATTAATAATTTTTATTATGTTAGGTACAAAATTTGAAAATTTTAATATTATGAGTTATTATGTAATTAAAAATATTTCAGTCATTATATCTCTATTTTAGAAATAAGTATAAATTTATTTAAACATATTTTTAACTAGAAGTCTAAAATAACATAACACAGTAAAAATTTATGCATACTTTCTAGATTAAAGCAAATTTTTTGCCAAAATTTCGAAACCATTTAAAGCCACGTAAAGCAACTTCAAACTAAAACTCCAAGATTTCAATTTAGGGCATGTTTTATTGCCACATATTGGGCCTTCAAATTGGACTAAATCGATGCTAGTAGCGGAGAGAGAAATAGAGATGACGATCAAGTGAAAAATGCTAGCTAATTTAGGTATAGGTCGGTAACTCGCATTCGGTTAGATCAAGTAGATCTTAAATTAGTGAGCTTAACAGTCCATGCTATTTGTTAATAGTTTTATATTGGTTGACAGCTGGAATGAATATGTATTTATAAATAGAAAATTCTAATTTCTAAATAAATGATCAATTATTTTAATTTGCGGTCCTATACTGAACTCTATTCTACTTTCACACCGAACTTATTTTATTTGATATATTAATTATCACTTTAAATTATATTTTCACTAAATTTTAAATTAAACTTAGTTTCATGCAATTAAAATAAGCCTTTAATTTAGAATGTGTTTATTTTGAGGTAAATTTGAATTTTGAAAAGTGAATTTAAAAAATTAAATAAAAAATAAAAATTTAATAAAAGTTAAATTTTTTTATTAATTTTGTATTAATAGTAAATTTTAAAATTAAATTTTTAAATATGTTTTTAACAAAAAATATTATTTTTTAATTTTGGTTATTTTATATTAAAAATTAGTTTTAAAAAAATAGAGTTTGTGGTGTAGGAAAACACGCCCTAGCCAAACAGGCCTTAATAAAATTACCCCAGCCGTTCCAGTTCTCCAAACCTAAGGTGCTTTCTCTGCAACCCAAATCTCAAACCAGAAAGAAGCAGAGTAGCTGAGAACAAGGCGGCGGCGACGGTGAACGAGGAGGAAGAATGGGTCGCTTTCGCATGAAGACGGTGAAGAAATCTTCACGCCAGCTGATCGAGAGCGGTGCTACTCTCGCAGGACTCTTTATTTCCACACCAACAAGAAAGTTCTTGAAGTTGGTTGCAATCATTCCTTCCAAACGTCTCCGCCATAAGATTGCCGGCTTCTCCACTCACCTGTCGCGGCGTATTTAGCACGGTCCTGTTCGCGGCATCTCTCTCAAGCTTCAGGATGAGGAGCGCGAGCGCCGCATGGATTTCGTTCTGAGAAGTCTGCGATAAAGGTTGACAAGATCGACGTCGACAAGAAGGCCATGCATATGCTTGCTTACCTCGGCATCGCGGATCTGCCCGGAGTCGAGAGGCAGACTGAGACCGCAAATAACCCTAACGTTCCCTCTTTTGGCGGTGGCCGTGGCGGTGCTGCTGTTGGTGGATACCCTGGTGGAAGGAGGGCTTAGCTTAGCTATGTATCTATCTTGCTTAGCTATGTATCTGTCCTGAGAGTATTGTTGGTAGATTGCTAGCTGATGAGCACTGTCATGTAACTCATGTTGTCTGAGAGTATTTGCCAGTTGTATGTTTGGTGTTGTTACTGCTAGTTGATAGTTAAATTAACATCTGTTGTAATAGGTGATGTCAAACTTGGGATTTTGCTGGTAGTTGATCTCCAGCTTTGGGCCTTTGGTATAAGGTGTAAATTCCAATAATATAATCCTTGGAAAAGCAGGTTATGGAGATTAATGATTCTGGATAAAGCAAACATGTAAAAGTTTCTGCTTGCTGGTTATGGTTTGATTATTTGTCTTATGACCTCTGCTATCTGGCGAGTGTGGATGTAGTTCTTTTTGCTTTATTTATCCATGTATCCAGTAGATACGGCTATAAAAATTATAATGCTTGGTCATGATGTAATATTTTGTTCGTTGATCCTATCTGAGAAGTTGAATGTAAGTGATTTTTCAACTTGAAGCTCATGTATGTTTGATAAACTCCACTAAAATATAGTACAGCATAATTTGGAGATATCATATATGTAGTGGTGCTTGAGTACTGTACATCTCCTTTTGGAAATCTGCTTCGGAACCTTTTAATTTGTATTCGTCTACTTCTGTTGATTCTTTCTTCCTTAATACTGTAGATTTAATGGATGCATTGGAAAACTTATGTGGTTTCTGATCCTCTGAATACTACTTAGTTAATTTGTTGAACCCGTTAGTTGTCTTTAGTATTAACACCTGTAGTCACTCTATCTCAACTAATTAGAGAAGTTTAAAGTGTCTTAGGTTTTGGGCTAGTTCTTTTTCTTTTTCTCTTATCTCAATAGGCTGTATGCTTTGAAGCACAATTATGCACCAAGATTGATAGAGAAATTGATAATAGTGACATTCTGGAATGTTGGTGTGGCTGTTGTCTTTTTTTCGCTGCTGCCTTTGTACAAGATAGTCTCTAGGGGCGTATATTATCTTGAAACTTCATACTTTGTTATATATAATTCAATTTGTTACTACATGATTTTACTGTGTCTTACTGGTTTTTCATGTAATACTGTATGCTATGGTTGGCTGTAAGAGATCAGGACTGCTTATTGTATAGTATTGAGTCTGATAGATAGTTTGAGTAGTACTTCCTCGCTGTCAATGTTTTCGTTTGTCAATTTTACAACTCTCTCCATGAGTGCCTTTCCTTGGATTAGTATAGTACCAAGGATTATGAACAAATTCTTTGTTGGACTTTACTGTTGGAGTTTAATTGTTTAGACTAGATGGTTTGCATCGTCTCACATGTACTTGTATCCTCAGGCAATCCGCAATAGTTTCTTGATGTTTGTTTGTAATTTTATTTTTAAACACAAAGATGCTGGTTTGTACTTGAACTGTGAGACCATTGACATTCTTTGGTTTTGTGTAGTACGTTGTAATGCTAAAGTGGCAACTTCATTACTTACTTTGAAAGCTTTTCTTTTGTCTGGGATGGTACATTTGTTTCTTTGAAGTTGCCTCTTTGGTTCTCCTGCTTTTAGGGATGGCTTATATAGCTGATGTAATACCTTTCCATATTTTTTCCTGATTGGCTGTGCTCTTTTATTGCTAGTCATTCTTGGGATTGGTGATTGTATCATATCTGAAATTTCTCCTAGATATAAATGCTCTTACATGTATGCATGGATCTGGTGGTCTTGATTGATTACTTTTGGGCATAGTTGTAAAACCCAACCCGGTGTATGATCCGAAAAAGTTACCGGATGATCGGATCACTGGATAATTAGACGGGTCATCGGGTCGACCCACTAGGTCAAATTAAATTTATTAAATAAATATTAATATATAAATATATATTAATGTATTATATAATATTTTTTATAGCAACTATTAAAAAAATAAAAAAATAATTGTATACGAGAAATATTGAATATATTTTTAAAATTACTACAGTACTTAAGACAATAGTCAAAAAACCTAACGTATAGTAAAATCTCTATACTTTATGAATTAAAAAGAACAAATTATCTACACTATATATTTTATTTATTTATTACTTTCTAATAAAATATAAAAAATAAGAAAATAAGTTAGTAACGGAAGAGTATCCGATAAAGTGCATATTTTAGAATGCTAATAAAAATACTTTTTTATTTTAAATAAACAAATATATTTTTTTATCTTTTTTTTTTTAATATTAAAATCGGGTCAATCTGATCAACCAGGTCACCGAGTTGACCCGGGACCCGGCCGGATCGACTCGGGTCTTATTGGGTCGCTTGCGCGACCCGGTCTTATGTTAACTCGGCCCGGAATCGGTGCCGGGTCGCTGGTTTTCGATCCGAGCCGAGTTTTAAAACTATGCTTTTGGGTCCTCGGGTTCTATATACGCCTGAGTTGTTTCAACCTATTTGTCCACTTGCCGTTTGTGATTGGCATTCAAGTGGTCATCTTTCTGATTCAAAAAGTTGGCATTGAATGATGCTTGTAGCTGCTGTTGGAAGCAGAAAGTGCCTCCTTTTGGGCTGATTTGATGGTGATTGGAATGCGCAACTTTCCATACCGATGGCTGCATCCCTAGCAATCTAATAGTACCTGTCGAACAAAACACTGCCAACTGAAACTGCTCTCATATTGTAGCCTTGTATGAGTAGATAAGCTGAATTAATCATTCTCTAGTTAACTGTTATGTCGCGCGTATTTGTCGATCTTGCCAGTCACTGTATTGATGTACTTCAGTGATGGCTTTTTGCATCTCGATGAGTAGTAATTTCCTTTACTTCGAATTATGTTAGATTGGGCAGCATACTTCATCCTCTCCACTGTTGCTATGATACGAGTCCATCCACTGACCTGCAAATCTATGTGTTACCCTCTTTTTCCTTGTGTCCCTCTTTTTTCACTACAAGATTTTCTGATCAAAGGATATGAGTTAAATAAACTGATAACACATGGTGATCTTTGCACGTATTTGGGCTAATGGCTGGAGAGAAGCTATGATTAGAAGATTTTTTTATTAATATTTTTTTACTGTAACTTTTTATTTTTCTTTTTTCTTCAAAATAAACTTTTTTGACCTATACAATTATATTTAATCAAAATACCCTTAAACATTATTCAATAAGAAAACCCACACTCCGGACTCTCTCAAAGCTCAAACCAACAGATTCCAACTTCTGTCTGCCAGATTTTCGATCGCATTTTGAAAATCTGTCCTCTCGCCCTCATTCCTGCCAGCCTTTGAGAGCTATCCACCCCGTCGAATCTCATCCCCGTCAGCAATATTCCACTAATATTAACAATGGCTCAGGAGGTACGTGGACATCATATTTAGCTCGTAAGTGTTGTAAAGGTGGCAGGTGACAAGAAGTCTCTCTAGATACCCAATCTCTGTCCACCTTTCGTGTGTGTGCTTCCCCGCCTTTTCCCACTGCCTGCAGGAGCTCTTGTATGCCTACCATTGCTGCAAAACACAATCATACTATCATCAAGGAAACAAACTTAATCAACATCAATGTGACAGAAACAATACCAAAACACTTAATCCTTAAGAGCCCGAAATCACTGCGTTTGCCAACTCATGAATAGAATTGAACAAAATCAAAGAAAACAATAGAAACAAGAATCCCTTAGAAAGTCAAAGCTCCATCCAACTACAGGTAGGGATGGCAATTCGGATTACTGGATCAGTTTCGGATCGATCTATATAATAATCGAGTCAAAATTATTCAACCCTAGTTCGATCTATTTATTTATATGTGTCAAAATTGTCAACCCTAACCCAATCTATTTATAATCGGGTCAAATTCGGATCGACCCATTTAATAATTAAAATTATTAAAACAAAAATTATAAATATTAATTTTAATAATAATATATATAAATTATTAATTATGATATATTTAAAAAGAAAATTATTAATTTTGACAAAATTTATAATTAAATAAAAATTAGTTAAATTAATAAATTAAAAAATATATATATACAAATTAAATTTAAATTTTTTGCTAATATTTTTTAATTATTAAGTAATGTATACTATATAAATAATTATACGAGTTAAATGGATCAATTTCGGATCAATTCGAACTCGATCTGAACCCGTTTAAAATTTTCGAATTATTTTCGGTTCGATCCGAAATCGACCGGAAATTAATTTCCAGTCGAATTTTCGGGTTGGGTCGAAATTTGCCACCCTTAACTGTAGGACTAGAGACATACCATTTAATCAACCATACAAAACTTACAAGGGGGAAACAATAATTGCAAATAACCACTCTGCCAAATAGAAAATGCATACACAACACAAAAATATACACAATTAGAAAACTACAATTCTTAACTTATAAGAACTCTAGAACAACTCTCCTAAACAACCATTGATATTCTAGGGCAAGTTAACCACCTATATATTGGGGTTGATGATAGAACCTAAGAGGAGCTATACACGGGTTGGCTCCACCACTTCTATCGATAATGAAACGCCGACAGTAGTGCATAACCAGCCGCATGACTTCTTATCTACTGCTGTAAGAAAACACAAATGAATATTCTACAATTAGAAATTTGGCTTTCCGCTCATGGTTATCAAATTTTCTACTTAAATCTTAAGTCTTACGATTTTACGATTTATGTCAATAAAACGATCTTACCACACAAGATCGTATTTTATGTAAAATCGGAGTAAGATAGCGATCTTAATAGCAAAAATGTTAAGATTGTAATCTTATTTACGATCTTACGAAGCTAATAATTTTTGTTTTTACAATTGAAATATGTTGGAGGGTTTTTTTTGCAAAATTAGCTATGCGAGCCTGTGTTTTTCTTCTTCGGCGCGATTTCTTACGCTAATTTTGTTTCCTCCTTTAGCTCGAAGAGCTATTTCTCTAATCCGTCGAATCTACGCTAGTCTAATCTCTAATTCTTGCTTCGTCCATGATTTCATTTTCAGCAGATTTTTCTCAAAATTATCTCTTCATTTTTAGTAAATTTTCAACGAAGTTTGTGTCTTCACTTTCGGAAGAAAAGCACCGGAGCACACTTGTATTTTGTTTTCTCAAGCGATTCAGGAATCCATTTTTCTCAAAAAAATTCTAAGAAATTTCAGGGAACAAAATTTTCTTCTAATTTGTTGTTTCTTGTCAATGGATGCTGCTGGAGTTTCTGAAAAATGTTGCTCGTCGCTCCAATAATCTTCTTCTTCTCACTGGGCAAAACAAACTTGTATTTGTTTTTAATATATTCCGGCATAAGTTGAAATCTTTTCTCCAAATTTAATGATGTTAGTATAATATCAATGATCAGGCAATCGGGAAAACAACGCTGGTAATTCAGCTTCTTGCAAGCCTCACTACTTCCCATTCCAATCTCATCGTTCGTGGATTCTACACAAGTTATAATCATCCATTTCTTTTTCTAAAAAAATGTAACTTTGAATAGTTGGTTTTGTAAGCAGTATGTTGGACTGTTAAAAAATTGAGATTTGGTTGAAGTACTATGTTTATGTGTGATAATTAGGATGATTTTGTAAGGGAAGTACAAGAAGGTTCAGAAAGAGCTGTGTTTGGAGTTGTTATGTTGAATGGGCGGCGTGGACCTCTAGCTTCTGCTAAAGTGTCCACTTTGATTGAAGGAAATTTTGTATTTTGATTGTTGTCTTTGCAGTTTGGTTCAAGGTGTTAGAACTTGATTTATATAGAAGTTTAGAAGTTACCATTTCGCTTGTCAATCAATCCGAACATAGTAACACTTTACACTTTGAGTAAAAAATTGCTTCTGTGAGGCATTAAGTAATTTCAATTCCGAAGTCATGGTTATGCCAGCTTTTATAATAGGACTGGTCTTGAAGTAACCCAGTTTTGCTTTTCGAGCATTTGTATTGTAAAAGTATTTCTTACTCACTGAAAAATGATTTTTGTGGAGCTTTGAGTTAAATACAAATTTGTAAATCATTAATCACTGTAATTTGCAAATCATCTGAACCATAAAAATGAACATTATTAATTTATTACAATACGATATAAGAAAAAGTGTCTTAAATTTTAGCAACTTAAATAAATATTATCTAAAATTTTAAAATATTAAAAAAAATTTATAAAAGTTTATCGATAAATAAAATCTTACGATCTTAATTAAAATTTCGATTTTACGATCTTACCCAAACAGAATGATCCTACCTAAAATCCTAATTTTGACAATCTGGCTTCTGCTGCTGTAATTTCATTAGCACAGAGAAGTAAGGAACTACAAAGCAGGGACGGTGGTTATCCATTACGAAATTTGAGAGAGAAAGAGAGATCCCTACCTAGTAAGATGGAAGCTCGATCTATTGAACGGACATAGCGTTGAGTTAGAGCAAAGAGAGATCAGACCTCATCGGCGTTGGGCGGAACTGAGCAAAAGAAGCAGGAGGGCCGTAGTGGCGTTTGGACAATGAAGAAAAGGTGGCCGGAGGAAGAAGGCGGCGACCAACAATGGGGGAGACACAACCAAGGAAGGATTGCGGTTGTGGAAAAGGAATGAAAGGAAAAAAGAAAATGTAGGGGATAGTTTTGGTATTAGATAAGTAATCTTGCAAGCAACATCACGGAAAATCAGATTACCACCTCCTTTCATGATAATCCAAATTCCTCATTAGACGTAATCCTATTCCCTTACTGGATCAAAAGGAGAAAATCAACATGTCACCAACACATAAATAACAAGTATACACCCAAAAAAATGCATGTAGAAAAAAATATAAATAGGAGAAACCTTGCAAATCCAATCAGGATCAACCTTGCTTGGCTCTATAGTCCTAATCCATATCCTTCACCATGAAGATCCAAAAAATTAATCAGCACGACCATTAGACCTTTCTTGAAATTAAGCAAGCAAATAAGACAACACAGTCAACTTAGTGCATGATTGTCGGTGGACACCCCTTAGTGCAAGAGTATCACTAGGGACGAGGAACTAGAAAAAGTGATGCAGCGAATCTTCAACTCGAAGCTTGTTGGTAAGGTAATTCCTTCACGCCCTTCCTTGTTCTGTTGATTCGTATGAATGCCAAAACAAAAAAAATTGAAATCCAGTATTCGTTGATTACTAGAATACCGAATAATGAAAATATGATTCTCAAATTAATTCAAGATACAATACCTTTTGAAAAAAGTTTACAAGCCTATAAATAGGAGAACAACTAAGAGTCTTAAACTACTTAAAAACTACAATTTTTTGCTGTACAAATTTTTTGCTAAAACAATATTTTCGCAGCTCCCAGCATCAATGACAAAGCGGCACACCTTTCCATTAATAGTGCAGGTAGATTAAAAAATATTGTTTCGTTGCTAGTCGTCATCGTTGGTTCTGGGGGTTAAGCACATTCTATGTACCTATGTCTCCTTCCACGAATTCTTTAGAAAATTCGTCATCAAACTGCGGTTCTTCAGTAGTCTCTAATCTTTCCTCTATGGAGTCATCAATTTCTCCTAACATAGTTCTTTTTTTTGGATTTCTACAGTCTGAGAATTTGTGTCCAGACTCACCATAGTTAAAACAACGAAGATTTGAAGATAGATGGTTGGTAGCAGAACCTATGCGGGTAGTGCTACTGGAACCAAACTGAGATGGAGATGCTCTTTGTCCGAATTGTTTCTCCACTTGCAGGGCTCTCTGGTGTGCAACAGATACATTGATGGGGTCAAACAAAAGGGTAACTTCTTGAATTTGTACTTGCAAGCCTCTAATATATCGTAGCACCAATTGATCTTCAGTTTCTTGAATGTCATTGCGTACTAGTACTTGATAAATTTTAGTTGTGTATTCATCTACTGTCTTTGTATCTTGGCGCAGGATCTGCAATTTGGTGTACATTAATCGCTGAAAATTATAAGGTAAGAATTCTGCTCTTAACTTCTTCTTTAGCTTCTCCCAAACTGAAGTTTTGCTTTACCCTCTCGAGTTCTTAAAAGCTTCAATTTGGCGCCACCAAGGTGCTGCTCTGTTGCGTAGTCTTGTAGCTAGTAGAGGCACTCTTTTATGGTCTGGGACTTCCTTAAATTCAAAGATGTCATCGACAATGCCTACCCAGTCAAGAAATTCTTCGGAATGAAGTCCATCATGAAATTCAAGTATCTCTATACGTATCCCTGCTTCCCATCGTCAATTATCATTGTTGTCTATGTGTGCAAATCACCTATGTGGGTTTGTATCATGAACACCGTCGTTGCCATCAGAATCAATGCCAGATCCATCACTCTCGGCAGCGAATTTGATTGCGCATTAGAGCTGCCACCTGATTTGTAAGTTGTGCTATTTGTTGTTGCAATTGCGTTATGCGATCTTGCTCCTCAGCTTCATCTATATCATCACCAATAGTACTACGTGTTCTTGGCGGCATCTTATTCTACCAGTACTACATCTGATTTTTATTTTATTTTATTTTTTCAATGCAGCAAGAAAATTTCAACAAATTTTCTCACCTAGCAAAACTGATACAAACTGACAGCGAAAAGCTCTAACAGATAATTTCAATAATAAAAAATATTATTACTGATATAAAAATAATAGAGATAACACCAATTATTTTGTTGATTCTAAAAATACCGGAATAAAAGGCTTCTAATGTTCTATTGATTCTTACAGAATACCAGAACAATTATACATCAAAGTTCGTTGATTCTTAAGAAATACCGAACCATGATAATAAAGAGAGAGAAAACTCTCAGTTTATTCAATTTCCAATCTCTACCTATAATCATACTTACACGCATATAAATAGACTCATAATCTATAAGATTTCTAGTGAAATACAACTTCAAATTCTAAATAATTTTAATTCTAATAAAGCACTAGAATTTATTATGGCCAAGACTCTTCATATAACTAAAACTCTGTAACAGCTTGACACGTACTGCATCAAAAAGATTAGTGCTCTCACTAAGAATAAGTTTCAGTTGCCTACATTTGACCTTTTTATGTATTTATTTCCTTTTGTAGGTCACCTGAAAAGAGAAGCCTAAAGCTCACCTTGCACACACATTGATATGGCTCCAAATACATGCAGATAGGAAGCTTAAGTTGTATATGACCAGATGCTATACATGCTTCACAAATTATGATATATGATTTGTTAACTTAGCTAAGAAAAGACAGGAAATAGTATATGTACCTCTGCATTCATATTTATCTCAAACTAGATACTCCAAACTTATATCATTTCACAGGATTCACACTTCAGTCTTCTTTTAATAAGAATACGATGACAATTTGAGATAATTAAATCTGATAATCTCTAAACTAAAACAGTTCTTCTGCAATTAAGAAAGGCCATAATGAGTTTCTCAAAGTTCATACCTACACAAGTGTCATATCAATTCACCGTAATGCCTTCTCTAAATCTCGTTAAGCAGAGTCACAAAAAGAACTGCAATGCGATCAAAAGAGGAAGACATCATCAAGAAGGGACATGAATTTTGACCAAGCAGAACAAACTATACATTTCTTAAAAGAGCAAGGAGATAACAAGAAAATGTCAAATGAACTGCTTTAGAGCCTGGTTGTGCATATGAGATAAAATGCTGCTTCTGTTTAAGATTTATGGATGTGAGCATTTACTCTGCTTTTCAAATAACCAGGTTCAAAGGATCCTTATACTAACTGTTTGAAAAGCTCATTCCATACTCTATTTGACAACCAACAATTCACCTATTTCTATGCCTAGGCATTACGATAAACCAAATGGGTCACTTTTGGAGCACTTCATACATATCTAAGCATCAGTAAGTCGACAATTTTTTTGAGTAATAACACGACATCTAAAATGAAATACCAATTTAATTTTTTCACTCCTCACAGAGTGGCTCGCCAAAGTGATCATGTAATGCAAAATCAAGAATGAATTCCCAGATAATATATTTTTCTCATAACATAACTTGTCAAAGAGATCATGTAATCTAACTGTGCTGCCAGTCAATTCCATTTCATCTTCTTCACATCTATTAATAAATTCATTAAATGATACCTTTCTCGGTAACAAAAATGGAAAACAACCTCTTGATCCCAACACCGTGAACAAAACCAGAGCATGAAAAGATTAATTTACATCAATCAAACTAAAACCCACGAACATTAAAAAATTTCCATTAAAGATCAAAGAGAAAAATATCAGAATATATCAAAATAACAGTATAATAAGGAAAAACAGAAGACTGAATAGCTAAAGTTAAAATCTCTGGCGTTGACATAACTATAAAGATCCCAACTGATCAGAAACTATGCCAAATAAAAATCACTAACTACAGATCTAATCCAGCAGATCAAATCATTCTGTCAGAAATCACGATCACAAATCAATCAAAGAAGAGAACTAATTTTATTTCTAACCTTTTCGATTGAGAGTGGCCGTACTGAAGCTTTTCTCTGAGCTTATTAAGGTTTGGAGAACTGAGCAAAGTTGTAAGAACATGACGAGTGAATATCAATTTATAGGGCAAATTTGGAAAGAAGAATGTTTTGAGTTTGGAAAGAAGATAAAAGAAAATGGTGGTTTTTTATTGGTACCAATGGGAAGAACAAGTAAGTTCGAACAGTGATGGAAAACAATTGACCGGAGGAAGCGAACTCGATTTGGGTTCCGATGCGCTCATAAGCGAGATTACAGTCCAAATTAACAGCAGTAGGATAAACTGCAGCGGAATAATAATGCCGGATGAAGTAATTAGCACAATCGACAAGGAGACGGAGAGATCAACAGAAGATTGATCGAGAGGGAGTGGGAGGTGTACGAAGCGAACGATCAGGAGAAGAAAAAATGGGAGAAAGAAATGAGAATCGAGGTTGGTTGGAGGTAAATAAACCTTTCCAAGTTTACAAACTCAGGCCACATTTGGGAGTGTTTTTTTTTTGTACTTTTAGCTAAAAAAAAACAATTAACAAGTGTTTGGCATTCATTGCTTTTGTCCAATATAAGTATTTTTTTTTTCTTAAAAAAAGCATGTGATTGATGATTTTCTAATAAGCACGGCGGCTTTTCTCGCTGGGTATATGCAATGTTTATTTTGCTTACTGTAAATTAGCAAAATTACAATGATATATATTCCCAACTGAACTGAACTTTTTATTTCTCATTTTATTTCTTTTTCTTCCCACCAATTTGCTCCGCTCTCGCGATAGTTTTCACCCCAACCATGATCAACCTCTCAGTTCCCAACGACGATTGTGCCAATTTCTTTTTTTGACATCCTTCTTCCACTGCCGTTTATTCTACTGCCGTCAAGTTTGTAAAACCTCTCGCATGTGCATCGGGCCGAAATCCTAAATCAACCGGAATCCTAAATTTGTCGAGAGACGCCAGAGATGGATGGTTTTGAACAAAATGAGGTGCTATTTATGTAGTTATTAATGTTTTCTTAATTTGTTCTACTTCTTTCTATAGGTAGCTAAATCTTGATAATTGGAATCTGGATTACAAGTACATATCTTTTTCGTATGGTTTTGAGCATTTTGACAATGTGGATTCTCTTTCAAAGACAGCGTATGCTACATGATGCATATACCTCGTGATTCTCAAGTTCCATTTCTTTTGTTGATTATCATAATTAATTACTATAAAGATAAGTTGATTTTTGATGCATCTGATAAGAAATTAGTAATCATAAGAACAGATATTGTCACAGAAAAATGCTTCCATTCTCTATCATCTTTAACAGGTCATCACTTTTTTGTCTGTTGTAATGAGCATGTTTATACCAATTTACATTCCATATAGAATCCATTTATTTGTGGCCTTGGAACTTTTATGACCCATCTTTGAGATAGGAACTTATGCATCTACTTTTTAGCATTTATCAATTATGTTATAATCGTAAGCAACAACATATTTGTAGGGCATTCTTATGAGGGGTGTATCTAGAACTAGGAAGACTTTACTAGCCAAGGTAGGTGTAATTATATTGTTTTCAGAGAATGAAAATTTTTTATAGTGTGTTTAATTTCTTTCAATCATAGAATAGGAGCACTTTATCATTGATTTGGTACTAGCAGTGTCCATCACATTTTCTGATTTATCGCTTTTGCATGCTCATATGTGTTTAAGTTTACTGCTCTGAGATCATAGATATATTTGCAATGTGAGTGCATAAAAAATAATGATATATACTGATTACACCCTATAGAGCTTGTGTTATGTGATCTAGATATATTTTCAAGTAAAGTTTGTGTTATGTGATCTATAGATGTATAAAGGGATGGATTCTATGCTTTTATGGGTGCATCATCTGAATTGTTGTTAGCTTTTCCCATCTTCTGATCAAAAATACCATAATTTGGTGCTACATTTATGTTGTCAACATTTATCTTATTGGATAGGCGACATGTGCTTTGCTTTGTTCAACTTTCTTATATCTGTTTTGCCTTGACCATACTTCAGTAAAACATGAACTTTTATTTTAAAAATGTTAATCGATTGCAGTTTAGAGCAACTTTGTGTTTGCTTATTCTTACGACTTTAAATTCTCTGCAGGCTGTTGTTGAATGTTTGAATTTGAAATTTTGCTTGCTTACTTTCTGAAGTTGCTTTTGGGAAAAGCAGGCAACTGCACTGAAACTACTTCTAGTTTGTGTTTATACCTTGAAGAGTTAATGTTCTCTGGTGTCAATTAGTAGATGTTAGCCACTCTAGTAATATGGTGTGCTATGTGTGCTAAGAGATATAATAATATACAAGTGAAATAGTTATGTAGTTATATAAGTAGTTCTAATGGTTTCCATGAGATTTACCCACATTTCAAGTCACATTGAACTTGGCAGAATGATGCTTTTTTTTTTTTTTCTGATAATCAGCAATCTTCTTGTCTTACTGCTATGCATTTTATTTGAGATTATGTTTTAGTTTTAGACATTTTAACCAATTTCTTTGGCGATAAGGCCCATTTTAGTAGTGTTTAATTTGACTTTACATTTCAGACATATTTTATTGCTTAAACTAGACTAAAAAATTTGTTAATGCACTGTTCTACTATTCATGCTATGTTTTCATGTAAAACTACTTGCACATACTGACAACATATGTTTATTTTTTTAATTACTCAATATAGTGTTTTATGATTGCACTGTGGCTGCTGAACAAGGGCTCATTCCCTATGCAGGAATGTTTCGCAGAGCTCTTGTGCCCCAGTAGCAGCAAGGCATCCAGCACCCTCAACTCTCAGCAGCAACAAGGCATTCAGCAAGCCAACGCCAGCAGTCATTTTTCTATTGTTTCTGTGTCCTTATTGTATTTGCTTCTATTGAGAAGAAACATTTTCTGTAATTTCTTGGAATCTCAATCTTCTCATGAATTAAGAATGAATGTTCAGAGAGTTAATTGTACACTATTTTTTTGTCATAAACTTATGTGATTGGTCATTTAGAGTATTATTGTCCACGTATAGTTTCATTTGATCTTTGATATTTTTTAATGCATGGAAGTGAACTAACCGTTCCTTTTTTAAGTTAATTGTGTGCCATTTTTAGGTTATTTTGTATTCCTTCTATGTTTACTTAGCGTCTTAATTTATACAGCCTCTAATTGATTTATGCTATACTAGTGATCTAGTAAAACACCGATTAATCGAGCGTTAGATGCGATGCCGAGTTTATGTAATATATAGCAAACCTTTGAAGAAAATTTCGTAAAAGTAAATTCTTGCAACGTTCATGCTTTAGTGAAATTAACTTGCATGATTTAATCAAAATTAATACTTTTCTAAATAATTAATAATAGTATATTTTCTATTGAGTTTACAAATATTAATATAAAATATGAATAAGTTTCTTATGTTATAAAAATATTAAATTAAAAAATAATAATATGTAAAAAATAATTAAAAATTTTGATAATATATCAAGTACTATATACTAAGGGCATTTAAGTTATTATACATTTCATTTAGAAATAAGCACAAGTTTAACCAAACACTTCATTAACTTTTAACATCAAACAGCATAGCAAAAATTTATCCAAATATTTTTAGCATAAAACTACTTTTTCAATAAGAACTTCACAGCCGCTTACAACATTATAAAAATCTTTACTTCAAAAGCTGTAAAATTCAGCACGACCAAACATGGCCTTAGTAGAGAGAACACATATATTTCACTTGCTCATAAAAAAGCCTCTACACTGCTTTAAAAATATAGCATCAAATTGGTGATTTTCATTTTATCTATTTAAAAGCCGCAAAAGCGGCTTGTTTAAAGTCAGTTTGCCAAACGCTATTTATACAGTATAGTGCTTATTTTACGCTTAAACGCTATGCAAACCAATCGAGGCATGAGGGTGTTTGCGGGTTTTATTTTGGGCTTAAAGTTCGAAATATATATTATGAAATATATACTATACAGTAATTTGGATATTTGGTTGGGTTGGTTTAAAGCCGTTTATAAGGACTATAAGCACCCGAAATAAAAGCACAACTTGATGCTTTTGATTATTAATAACCTGTATCAAAATTCTCCTATAAAATGTCTATTTTGTCCCAAATAAATTAGTGAAATTATATTGCTATATAAAATTTTAGCTCTACTTATTTTTCATTTTTCGTTTCATTTCTTCTCTTCGCTTCCGTTCACTACTCTCTCACGATTGGTCTCTTTCTTTCCCCTCCGACTGTGATCAAACTCTCTATAATCGTGCCGATCACACCACTTACTTCCTCTGGCATCTTTCTTTTACTATAGTTTATCCTACCGTCGTCAAATGCGCTGCAATCAGCTTACAAGTGCATCGACACGAGCGACTTTGGTGTTGATCGTACCACCGTTGATCCTAGTGAAAATGAGATCGTGTTTGGCCACCATCACTTTTATTGGGTTCTCTCTCTCTCTCTCTCTCTTTTTGTCGCTCTCTTTTTAACCGTTTCTCTATATCTATTACGTTGAAACTAATGTTTTTTGTAGATTTGTTTTTACAATGCAATTTTGCTTTTATTCTTTGATTTTGCTTGTTTCTTTGAGCTGAAACTATTCCAACTTTGATATGGTAAGCACAAGCTAAGGGCATATTTCAATTGCTATTGAACTCCACTTTTTTTCTCCATATTTTAAGTTTAGCACTTCACGTATTTCAATTACTATTTTGAGCTTCACTTTTATTTTCACATCGAACTCTACTTCTATCAAATTTTATTTTTTAAACTCCAATTCACGTGTTTCAATTATAATTTTAAACTTTTATTTCCATACGAACTCTACTTCTAACTGAATTCTATTTCCACAAAACGCATTTCCACAAAACTCAGTTTTACGTGATTAACCACACTCTTAAACTTAATATATCTTTAACTTTAAACATCAAATAACATAATATCTAAAAATTTATTCAAATGCTTTTTAATATAAAGCATTTTTTTATCCCAGATTTCACACTAGCTTAAATCACATAAAGCAGTTTTAATAAAAAAACATCAAATTTTCAAGTTAGCCAAACGGAGCCTTATTATACAAGTATGTTTGGTAGCAATGACATGATCATCCTATTTCTATCAATGTGAACTATCGAACAACCCTGCTAATAAACTAAATCCACCTAATTTACTTCCAACTCAGACACAGCAAGTTGGATAATTTGTGAAAGTGCCCAACTTGGCTCAGTCGTGAGAGCATTCAATCGACATTTAAGGTGGTGTCTTCGAATACTTTTCAACTCCTTTTTATTTTAAATTGTATTTTTATTTTTTTAATAAGTTTTTTTGTAATATTCTTTTAAATTTTAAAAAATACAAAAATTTTGTGCCGTAATATTTTATTATTACTTATTTTTATTATTTAAGATAAACAAATAAAACTTATTTAAAATATTTTTTTTAACATATTTAATTTTTTTAAAAGTACTTCTAGACATCTCCAAAATGGGTAGCTTTCTACTATCAATAATCAGAAATCGTACCTATTGTGCAACTCACGTTGTGCTCTCTTAGTGCCATCAAATTGTGATGCCTGATGCGACCGGTGCGCTGTTAGGCAACACGTTCTAGAAAAGCTCTTTTTAACTTTCTAGTTCACGTTTCCTAATAATTTTTGTATAATTTTCTATAGAATTTATTTAAAAATTTAAAAACTATAAAAAAATTTTACGTAATAAAATTTTATTTTTTAAAAATAAAAAAATAAAACTTATTTTTTAAAATAAAATAAAAATATTTTTTGTTTTAGAAAAGTATTTTCAAACGCCGCATGGACTACAACTTGGCCCTCTCACTCTACAATGTAACAAACCCAGCACGTTTCCATTTCAGCAAAAGCTCATCAGTTTCTTCTGCCCTTCTAAAAGAAAAATAGACTAACACTATGTTTGAATTGAGAGTAATGAGAAGCACTGAAAGTAAGTAAACTAATTACTTCTAATTATTTTTTATAATAAATTCATAAGATTAATTAAAAGAATTTTGCTCTCAATTAATCTATAGTGGGGAATAATTCGTCACATCCGGGGGTGTAAGCAGGTTTTGAGAAATTTTAGCTGCTGATGTATTGAAGTTTTTATATTAGCCATGTTATTTATGTTATTTACTCACAAAATAGGTTTTCACTTACAGCTCACATCGTAGCCGATCGACTACTTCACTCATTGCGCTCTTCTTCGATCTCGCCGTGCAGCTCGCTGCCTCGCCGTCGTCGATCGAGGTAAGTTCTGGAACTTCGTTTTGAATTCATTTTGTCGCTTCTTTGAATTTCTTCTTCGATTCGATTTGATTTTCTGATTTCGTCTTTTTCTTCTGATTTCGTCTTTAGGAATTTTCTAATTTCGTTTCGTCTTTAAGATTTCGTCTGCGATCGATCTGTTTTTAAAATCTTTTCTTGATGCAGTCTTTAAGATCTCTCTGTTCACTCAATTTGTTTCTGATTTTTCATCTAATATTGAAACAACCAATGACCGATCTATTGACAATCAAATGTTCACCTTTGTTAGCATGGCTTACCAATTAATTCTTCCACCGTGATCTGTCTTGGTGATTTCTTAGCTAAGGTTTTATGGGATTGTTGAAATTGAGGGAAAGAATTGAGATTTTTTGATAATTAGCTTGCTCTTAGAAAATTAGCTTGAGGTTAGGAGCTGGATGGTTAAAGTTTTTGTTTTGTTCTACTATGGTGTGAGATGGTGGGAGGACTAGAGAGCTTGAGCTAAGCGGTGACAAGTTGGCCCGTTGTCGGCAACTGCCATGAAGAAACAACCAATCTTTCCTTGCTCATCTTCTTCAAGCAACAGGAAGGTATAGATTTACCTACTGTAATTAGTTTAGTGATTGAGCACCATGATAAAGTATAACTCTCAATTGTTTGAATCGAAAAAGTTTCTTATACTTAAAGGGATTGTTCATTAGAGGCCTTCTAAACTAGACACTTCAACTCTAATGTATTTCCCACTTTATGTCTGCAGGAGTAAAGATAGATTGGATTCAGATATCGAGAATGACAAGCATACAAGTGAGTCCTCTGATGAGAGCAAAAGGTACTGAGATAAGTTTTTTTTATCGAATTATTTTTCTTCTTTGTTTATTTTGAATGAAAATAACCATCTTTTGAAAGTATGTTGTAATACTTGAAGAATTCATCTTATAGAGTCTAAGACATTTTATTTTGTTAACTGTTTGAAAATCAATCATTCCAAACTAGCTAAATCCAAATCTTAAAGGAACATATCTTCTGTTGAGCAAAGCAACAGTTCAGTTTATAAGTGCCACTAGATTAGTAAATAGAATTATGGTCATAAATCTTCTATTAATCAAACTATTTTATAAGACTAGTAGATTGAACTGTCAAGTTTCTAGACACTATCTGCCAAATAATCATAAAGGCAGATGTTCAAAGAAAAAGGTTACGATTGATGTAGAGCAATATTTGCTATAGTATGTTAGCTATCCATCAAACATCGTAATAATAAATGCTCTTGTTATTTATCCAGAGTTCCATCCCCAGATTTCCCCAAGTTTCCTCAAGAACATAGAGTGTTGAGCAGGTAGAAGGAGCCTCATGATTATTGATGCTGAAGATGACGAATACTTCTAATGAACTCCACAAACTTCAAACTTCTTAGGAGGAAGAGCAACCAGAGATTAGTTTGAATGTGTTTTTAAGCATCACATATCCAACGAGAAATGCTTCTTGTCCAGGAAACTTTGGTGCATAGGAATTTGAAGCAGATGTTCAGCTAATTTTAGTAATAACCAGTCATTGTAACTTGTAATGCTGAAGCTACTATTGATCTCATCAGCTCTAATACATGTTCATAACTGAAAATTTGAGTTGATTGCAGTTACTATTATTATTCCATGAAAATAAAATGTAAATATCAGATTAATACTTTATATCATCTAAATACACTATATTTACGATTGTTAGAAAAATGAAAACGATGAGTTTATTTCCTATTTTGAACTATTATGTTGTATGGGTGTATATTTTGTATTTTCTCTATGTTCATGATTTCACATGGTTGATTGACACCATGTATCAGTATTTAAATCTCTGCTTGGTATTTTATCAATAATTTTGGTTATAATATTCTTATCTTATGTAATTTCCAGCAAGCTAGAAAAGCAGTGGAAAGTGTTCTTAGTGAAAAAAGTTAGAATTTGATACCCGAAAAATTTGTATATGACACTTAGCCAAAAAAACATAAAAAGATATTTTAATTTTTTTATAAAAATTATTTTATTTACTTGTTACCAAATAACAATAATATATAATCTTTATTAATTTTATTTATATATCCAAATAAAATAATATGTTTTTATTTTATCTAAATAATATATTTTTATTTAATTTTATTCTTATTTATTTTTATTTATTACTTCTATATTCAAACATATTCTAAATTACGAAACATCAGCGCTCGACCCGTCGCTCTTCACAAGAGCCAGCGCCCCCCTGCAACTCCCAACTTCAATCATTAATTTAAAATTTATGTATTACATATTCTCTCCTGCTCGTTTCTCAATGTTTCCAGCGGGCCTATCAATCACGATCAAAACCTTCGCTTTGAAATATTTCAACTACTGCACCAGTGATCACAATCCCTTTGGCTTTTTTCATTCGGTTATTGATTTCAGCAATCAGAAGAATGGGGAGCTCTACGTTTGCTGCCACGCCCGGTATCTCCCTGCAATGGAGCTCCTCACAACAAAAACAACTTCTCAAGAATGTATCTAGGTCTCTACCAGTCAGATCGTTCCGGCAATCGCTCGTGGTTAACGCTGTGTCCAACTTTGCCAATGAGAATAGAGAGTGTGTTCTTGTTTTGACTTGAGGGCGTGATATTTGATTACTGGGTGTAAGAGATTTAATTGGATCGTCTTGGTTGGGTTGATTGTTACTGTTTGGAAGTTTCAGGTATGTTATTGTCGGTGGAGGGAACGCTGCTGGTTATGCGGCTCGGGAGTTTGTTGAGCATGGGATGGCTGATGGCCGTCTCTGTATTGTTTCTAAAGAGGTGCACAGTGCTATTTGTTTTCCATTTTCATTTGGAAACCTGTATTTCTCTTTGTTTCGGTCATGCATTAATCGTTGTTTATGTTGATAGCACTATGTGATTGTACAAAAGAGGTTGATCCCTTCACCACTGCCCCGTTAAATGATTAATAAGGACTAGACAGTTGTGTGCTAGAGATTTTGGCAAGAACTATGACCATCAATGTGTCATATTAAACAGTATTCAGCTGTCATAAATTCCAGTAATAAAGTTCCCGCTTGAAATTTCGTTGCTTTTCATAAGGTGTCGTGACTTTACAAATTTCCTAACAAATGTTCTCCTTTTATGAGGAGTCGACATTGTCTTAATAGCAAATAATGGAAAGATATTATTAAGGGAGCAGTAAAAGGGACCTATAACTGACTTGCCAAGTCTTGGAATTGGAAACATAATATATCCCTGATCCAATTTTGATTCCCAGCCCAAGTTTCCTCTATATGTCCAAATTTGTTTTACATATTATATACAATCACCTTATCTTTAATCTATAATGACGTGACAAACTCTTTTGTCTTGGTAATTTCTTTTATTTGTTTGATACATTTATGTGGAATATGAGGACCTTTATCGAGGCGATCACTAATAAAGTAGATTCTTCTTTGACCCAATCCGTTTCTTGGCTAGTCATCCTCTTGGTAAGCCATTTTTAAAGTTTACACCATGCCTGGAACATCTCTTTCGACCATAGGTTTCTCAATCCTGGACGATGAGCGCCAAGTGTGGGCGAGAATCTTGGGTATGTAAGGTAGTTTTTTTTTTGTCAACGAGGGATATATTTGAATAGAAACTTTTAATTGGCCTGAAATTTCATGTATGCACTATATGATTATACTATACATAATTTGGTACTTTTGATGGTGTATACGGTGTTCTGTTTGCTAGACGTGTATTATACACGCAACACTTAAATTGGTAGTTCTACTCATATAATCTAAATGGACATACTAATATTTACACAGCATCCTTCTGTAACTGATATTCACTAATCCTATCTTTTACTACTGACTTCTGAAAAGTATGGCCCAATTCCAATTCCTAACATCTTCTGAAATCAGCATACAATCATCCTTTGAAGTTGGCCTTGATTCAATGACCCATATCATAAAATCAACAACATGCGTTTTTTACCTTTTGTTGCTATTAAGGTCTATATAAAAAAATTACAGGTAAATGAACCATATGTATTTTAATATAAATAATCAAGTATAAAATAAGAAATCCTCTCAAGAAATTATCTGCTTTTTTCATCAGATTCTCTTTTGATGACAGTTCATAACATTCTTGAGACTCTTGCTTATTGTTAATTAATATAATTTTTTCAGTGTAAGGTTCTATGGATTTCTTTCTTTTTTTTTTTTTTTTTTGCTTCCTCTTTTGTATTAAGAGTGATTCCTTTCTTGTATAGGTGCTTAGACAATCTTAAATTTCTTTTTCCCCTTTATTTGCAGGCTGTCGCACCGTATGAGCGTCCAGCATTAACAAAAGCTTATTTATTTCCTCCAAACAAAAAGCCAGCACGACTACCCGTAAGCTTTGGCCCTTTGTGCCTTTTATGTTAATAACTTTGTGGCTGTTGACTTCTAGTCAATGTGCAACAACGTATGAAACAGATATAAAATTCTACTAGATGATTAGTTCTCTTTACCTTGTTGCTTTTCGTTTTTCCTTTTTGGTCTTAATTATTATTTTCTAAATAAGAATAACCTATTGAGGAAGGGTATGTGGAATCATAGTGCACGTCATGGTACATTCTAGTCATTTGTCTTGAAAACCATCTGGTTGGTTAATCTCAATGACATTGTGGCTGATTTATCTGCTCTCATGACCTAAATGTTTCTTTGATAGTAGGGCTTTCATACATGTTTTGGATCTGGTGGGGAGAGACAAACACCAGAGTGGTATAAAGAATGTGGGATAGAGGTATGCCAATATATGCAGGATGTTGCATTAAACTTGAATAGGAGATGTTGGACATGAACTTTGGTTGCTTTGTTTTTAGTATTTGTTTGCATGATGTGGTGGTCTTGAATGAGATCTTCTTCATTGCACTGATGCAAAATATCTTAGCTTTTGCATGCCCACTTTAGTTGCTATTAAAACATCACAGCTAATTCGTATGATGTTTTATACCAAATGTGATTAATATAACTCAAAGATAGTTTAAGAATTAGAAAATCAAAGCACTCTCTAGGTTTTACAAAGAAATTTAAGATCACCCTCTACTTAAATGTGCAATACGTAACTGCATCCTTGTTCAGGTTTATTATTTTGCCTGCTTTCTTTTGTCATAAAGGTAAGCTGAAAGGAGTTGTTGTTTCATTTGGCAAAAAAGATAAAACAATGTTATAGTTCTCTTGGAAAGGCAGGGCGGGATGATGGTTGAATTAAATTCACAACATATTTCGAATACCATGAAGAAAGAGGCTTTTGACAGTTAAGGTCCACGTTTTCTTATTCCTTCAAGGCATATGCAAACAGCTCGATGTCTCATCGCTAGACATCTTTCTTGTTCTCTGATTTTGATTCAATGTTTGATTGGGTTCAATTAATTTATTTCTTTAGATATCTTAGGAATGCTTAGCTCTCCGGTTTTAGATCTAAGAAGGGAGGACAGATCTAAGAAGGGAGGACAATGGGTTTTGTCTAGAGGATGATGGGCAAAAGAGGGAGAGAAATGGGATGGTTTGTAACTTTTTCTTATTTTAATGTTTTTTTATGGCCTTACGCACAAAAAATTGGGGTAAAAGATATAGGAATCATTTCTCTAATGTTGACACCATCACTGTGTCACCTAATCGCAAGGAACATATTTGGTCTGCTTTTTAGTAGTTAAGGGGCTAAATTGAAACTATTGAATATTATGGGCTAAAGTAGAACCAGGGTAAGGTGCCGTTTGGATAGTTGAAATAAGTTGAAAACAGTAAAACAAGAGTGTTTGGATGAACAACTTATAAGTTACTTTTTCAACTTATAAGTCACAAAAATAAAAGTTTCATTGAGTAACTTTTTCAAAATTTTTTTGTCTGTTTGGAAAAAAATAACATTATTGACCCTATTAAGTTAACATAATTACATACATACATATATATATATATATATATATACATATATACATACATTATTGACCCTATTAAGTTAACATAATTACATATATATATATATATACATATATACGTGCGTATATATATATACATATATATATATATATATATATATGCATATATATATATATATATATATATATATATATATATATATATATATATATATATATGCGTATATATGTATATATATATATATATATATATATATATATAATCGTATTTATATATGTATGTATATACATATACGTATTATATATATGTATGTATATACATATACGTACGTATATATGTATGTATATACATATATATATACATATATATATCATTATTATAAAGGATATTTTAGTCTTTGCCAAACATCTTATGCAACTTTTTTTCAAAAAAAGTAAAATTTATCCAAACACATACCTCCTTTTTTTAAAAAAGTTTTCAGCTACTTTTTTTAAAAAAAAGTCAAAAAAGTAACTTTTGTCATAAAAGTTAAAACTTTTAAGTTTTTAAGTTTAGCCAAACGGCCCCTAAAGGGTTGGTTAGGAGCCAGCAAGGTGATTTAACCCTACTAGTAGCTCTAACTTCTGAAATATCTGAATAAGATTTGTTTTAGAAATAGTCATAATCAAAAGTCAAAAGATTCCTGTTAGTTCATGATTCTCCATCATAAGGTCCTAAAATAGATGAAGAAAGCAGCACCTATGCCTAAGACATATGGGCACAATATGTTTTAATTACACTATATTTTAATCGGTAACGTAAAATAGAATTTGAAAGTATAAGCCTTAGAAAAGGGAAGAACTCAATGAGTTCCTGAAGTTTTGATCAAATGTTGAACCATGTTTCGATTTAAAGGTGCATGTGATGCCCCTAAGCCTTTTATTTCGTAAAAGCAAAACTTCTTGCAGGAATCAGCTGTTTTCCTTGGCTTAAATCGTACCTATTATCCAATGTAGCCACTTTTAAATCTTGCTTTCCCTTTTCTGCAGGTTCCATTGGCACTTGAAAGACACTCTTCCTCTTGTTAACATGAGCTTGATTGTTCAAATAAAATGAATTGTTATATCATCTCGTTACTTGACTAGTTAGTTAAAGTAATTTTGACTACAATTTATGTCAACATTTGATGCAATATAAATAAGGAAAAGATGCCTATCTGGACCTATCCAGAAGCCATGAAAGCACATAGGGAATGTGATCCAAGGATAATTTGATTCAGCACAGTTCACACTATCAAACAAAAAAATCCATCAGTAGTAAAGGAAAAGGTGTAAGGGCATGCAGCTCACCTTCAAAATGCTGGGTTTACTAGGCTGAAATTTGACCAAACTTTGAGGTTTGCGTTCTTTTTGCCTAAGAAAATTGTACAGACCAAATGCACATTAGAAGTTGATAGATTAAGAGAATATATACAGGCACCTGAAATTGGTATTCCCCGATTTTTGTGTCATCTGCTATCTAAAGGAAGTAGACGCGAGAATGTTCACTATAATTTGCATAAATTTTGTGCTAAAAGTTCAGTAATGCTTCTGTTTTGTTGAATTCCTGATTTTTGCATTTATTCAGAAATGTAGTCATAATTCAGTTTTCTTCTCCTATAAAGGTGCTTTACCAAGACTGTATAGTAGGCCTACATGCCCATGCACAAACTTTAACTTGCTCTTCTGGAAAAGTTTTGAAATATGGATCCCTGTTGATCGCTACAGGTGCTGCAGCTACAAGGTATTGTAGTTAACATTTCAAATTTATTTTTCTGCATGTTCATGTCGTGATTAGTCTTTGATCATGTCCACGTTTAGAAATCTGCATCCATTTCTCATGATAGTAAGAATGGCATAGTTAAACAGAATTTGAAAATTCTAGGTTTTTATGGCAAATATACTAACAAGGTATTGGCGTTCAAATGAGAGGTTCTATAGAATCTACTTATTGTCAATGTTTATGGTATAGGATAGGAGAGAGACATTCTTGTTGGTAAGTAAGGTTTTACTGTGAATCAAAATCAGCATGCTTTCCGAAGCTAAATTAAGTGCTGTAGCCCTTTTGTTTATTTCGTATGATGTGAGGGAGAAGGTTATTGTTCTGTGATTTGAAGGTTCAGGGCAGAGATGTTTTTGTAGGGGTCTCCCATGACATGTATCATTGTTTGCCATCTCAATCAAATGAAAGGTAAAGCATCGGTTCAATCTATTAAGGCCGAAGAGGTTTTCCTCCGAAGAATTGCCAAACCAAACTAGGTTTTCCTCCCATGACATGTATCATTGTTTGCCATCTCTATGTGATTGTGTATGTACCACAATCACATAGAAAAGAGAGCAAAAAAGTGACTTGCTGTGGCTATTACTGGACATGGAAGTAAACGAGTGGGACGGGTTGAAGTACAATTGAACTACAATGACGTAGCTGCATATACACGCTGTATTTTTTTAAAGACTATTTAAGCTCGGCCATCTTTAGGTAGTCTCTTATCTTTCGGAGTACTCCCTAATCATTTGTCCTGCGTCCAAGCATCCTGATTCACAAAAAATAAAAAGAATTGTTTCAACTTCATAGAGCCTTTACTGCTGCGGTCTGCATGCTATTTAATTACTTATTACTTATTTAGTAAAATTCTACCAATTCTATCTACTTTTGAGATCAATCACTTTAGTTTGTCTCTTTAATGAACATGCAACAACTCTTGTTGCTGACAAGGCACTAAACTAATGAAATTGCATAGCTGGATATGAATTTAGAAACATAGAAGTTTTGATAATTTTAAAAGTTTAAGGTTTTGTTGGCTGATCCTTCTATCCATGTCAACCATTTGCATCATCACGTGCTAGCCTAGCTCTCCATCCTCAGTAATTCCTATCATATTTATCCAAGGTTTATATAATAGAAAGTAAAGAAGCATTTGAATTCAACAAATACATGATGAAGTGTTGAAATTAGTTGAATTCCATCAACTTGGGTTAGATAAAGTTTAGATTGAGATCATTGGTTTGAATATGGGAGATTGTTTCTTTATGACACTTATAGCTCTTTATACTGCTCGCTTTCTAAGTGTCTCGATGGATGAATTAGTGAATTTAGTTTGTAAACATTTTAAATAGCGTAGAACAACTTCATACTTTTTCAAAATTTTGATGTTTAAAATTGCAAAAGCAACTTATTAAATAGTTGTGCTTTTCTGTCCATTGTAATTTCAATCATCATGACCAAAATCATGATTGGTGTGGCACAACATTGTTGGCGTTGTTTAATTAATATTCAATCTAACCAATGACATCATGATACATCAATCATAATCATAGATCATGGTGGTTAAACGCTTGATGGATAGCATTTTCGTGAAGTCATTTCTATTAGATATGTGTAGACCAACGTGCATGTAGTGATGGCAAAATCCTACTAATTTTGAGCTCGAATCTATCAATTAGTCTTTATTGTAACCTTCACTTGTGAGATCTGGACTGTTGGCCAACACCCAAAAGTATAGTACACATCCTAAGAATGACTCAAGATGAGGTACAATAAGTGCAACTTGATTTTGTTTTTTAAGAAAATTGTAAGGTTCTCAATGTTTGAATTTGGTAGAAAAGGAAGTATATCGTGTTGTGGAACTGAAAGACATTGGGCACGGGGGTTCCCACCAAGTTAGTTGGACAAAAGTTAGTATTGCATTCAATTTCATTATAAGTTAAAGGTTTTCATTCTTGTGGTATGATACTGGTTTGGGTGCATAAAATCTCATGAACAATAGTTGGTTAATTAATCACCAAACAATTATATCCCTAGTTGGACGCTTTTAGAGTTACGTGTTGATTTTCTTTTTCTACTAGCAATCACTTGAGATTCACTACTGGTCTGTAGAGATTATAAATATGTTGTATATTTCTAATATTTATATTTGAGCACTTAGGTTTATAGGAAAGACAGAAGTTTTTGTGATAATTAATATATTAAATAATAAAATGGTCTAATATCTCCCTATGTGGTTCTTTTTTTATTTTTCTTCTGAATTCTTGGAATCTAAGCTTGGATGGAAAAGGATGATCGAAAGATTATAGTCAATCGGAAAATTTGATCAAAATTTTACATACAAAAGGATATATGTATCTAATATTCTTTAATGAGATGAGAATTGCTTAAAGAAAAATATTTTTTGCTAGCTATAATTTCTTTTTCTTTCTATGAACTCAAATGTCAACTATTAATCTATAGTATTTTTTTCCTTATATAGCACAAACCTAAAATGAAAAACGTGATTCATAAAAATGGAGCCCACTACTAAACATTATGGTGATAATCAAGATTGTCAAAATCGGAATTTTAGGTAGGATCATTTTGTTTTGAGTAGAATCGTAAAATCGAGATTTTAAAATAAGATCGTAAGATTTTACAAACCGATAAATTTTATAAACAAACTTTTTAATACTATTAAGGATCTTTTATATAAATGTTTATAATATATTTTTAAAAAAAAGTTAGTACATTTTAAAAAAAATTTAATTTTTTAAATTTTATAAAAAAACCAACTCTATATTTTATAGAAAATTTCTCAAAATTATACTTTTTCATAAAACCTTTTTAAATTTTATAGAAGACTCCCTAAAATTTTACAAAAAACTTTTTCAAATTTAGTTAACTACAAAATTTTCATCAAAAGTAAAATTGTATAAAATCGTAAAAAGATTGCGATCTTATCGATCTTAAGATTTAAATTGGGATCCAGGTGGGATTTTACTAAAAAAGTTTTTACTTGAAATCGGGATCGTTTTGGTGAAGTAAAATCGTAAAATCGTAGGATTTTAAAATTTAAATCGGGATTTTGATAACCTTGGTGATAATCGCACACCTTGGTGATCATATTTTTGATAAAATATGATTAATATATGGCATCATGACTAGAAATTATTTTGAAATGAAATACAAAATAACTCATATTGAAACACTTCTTTATGAAATAATTGAGATGTAAATGTGTTAATATAAGAGAATCTCATAAAATTTTGAAATGCATATTACGATTTGTGTGCTATTCTCTATCATTGAGATTGCTATCCATAGATGTAAAATGTTGTTCTATGATTTTTCTCCTCTAAAAAAGTTCATAAGGATATTTTACTAAGTAACGTAAAAAAAAAAAAAAAAAAAAAAAAAAAACCGTTGGGTATTGTTTCTTGAAAATTAAAAAAAAAAGGAAAAAAAGAAACAACAACAACAAACTAACTTTTATCTCACTTGAGTGAGTTCGATTACATGAATCTATTTTTTTCATTCCATTCGATTATAATTAGATAGTGAAAGATCCAACTCTTCTAAATTCTTCGCCACCATCCTATGCCAAATTAATTTTGTTCTACCCTTTTTTTTCTTAAAGTATTCAAATGGAATTGTATCATTCTTATGCACCGTAGCATCTTTTGGTTTGCATAGGACATTCTCGAACCATCTAAGCCTACATTCTCCTAATTTGTCCTCGATTTGCGGGACAATTGCTTGTTGGCGTATATTTTTATTTCGTATTCTGACTATTCTAATATATCCACACGTTTATCTTAACATCCTTATTTCTGTTACGTTTATCTTAGGACATTTTGACATTTAATAGTCCAACACTTACTATCGTATAACATTGTAGGTGAAATAACTATTCATGAAATTGGACCTTGTAGTCTTGAATGGATTTTCTTATCACAAAAGATTCCGGTGCACTTCGTTATTTCATTCTTCCTATTTTAATTATATTCATAACATCTGCTTCAATTCTTTCATTTTAGGAATAACTAAATCTAAATATTTAAAACTATCACTTTGTGATATGATACAATCCTATATGGCAACAAAAGTATTATCAACAATCTTATCTTTACTAAATGATAATGCATGTATTTCATCTTAATCCTACTTAAGTTAAAACCCTTAGGTTCAACGGTACTCCAACATTCTAATTTTAATTTAATTTTTTCTCTCATCAGCTAAAATTATGTCTTCAGTGAATAACATACACCATGATGCTTTCTCCTGTGTAGGTCGAGTGAGTTCATCCCTTACTAAGACAAATAGGTAAGGACTACTCCATTACTGAACGTTGATGTAAAACATACTAATAGAAAACTCTCTACTTTATTATCATTACATATTCTTAATGATCTTTATATATATATTATGTATACATTGTCTCTCTAATACCCACTATAATACTTCACTAGATACCGTATCGTAAGCTTTTTCTAAATCTACAAAAATTATTTGTAGGTCTTGCTCTTCTCTATATTGTTCCATCAATCTCTTGAATAAATAAATCACTTCCATAATAAATCTCCCTGACATAAAACCAAACTGGTTATGATTTTCAAATTACATCTCAATTTATGCTCAATAACCCTCACTCACAATTTCATTGTATTTCTCATGAGCTAATTCGTATAATTTTGAATGTCTTTCTTATGTTTATAAATAATCATTATAGCACTTTTTCTCCATTCATCTATCATCTTTCTACTTTTAAAAATAACATTAAACAATTTTGTTAACAAAGTAATGCCTACTTGGCCTAAATGCTTCCAAATTTCAGTTGGGATTCTGTCTAAACCAATGACTTATCTTTTTAACTTATCTTCATATTTTTGAAGCTTTTCTAACTTCTAATGGTTGGATTCTTTTAATATAATTAACAATTTTATATACATCAACATTTATCGAGTCAGTTATATCCACAATGTGTTTTTCAAAATAATTTATTAAAAAGGTTCTCCATCTGTTTGCGATATTACTACTAAATGATCCTCATTCTTAATGCATCCAATTTGATATATATTTCTATTTCTTTCTTCTCTCTGGCGTATAATTTTATAGATAGTATTCTCTCCCTCCTTATACTCAGATAATGATATAATTTTTCATATTCGTAGTATGTGACTCACTAATCGCTTTCTTAACTTTTTTCTTGTTAATATATATTTTTCAAATGCTTCCTTATTATTTTATTTTGGTAGATTTCTATAGCATTCTCTTTATACTTAAAGAAAAAAAAAAAGAAAAAGAAAGAAAAAATAATGTATGTAGAATATAGGGTTCATAATTTAGGAGGTTGATAGTGTGAAAATAGTTCATGAAAGGATCTTACTTGGACAAATAGGTTAGTGAAGTCATGAAGTTTGTCAAAATAAGGTATAAGAAATTTTATTTTCATAAAATGTGAGAAAAGAAATGAAAGACAAGAAAATAAATGGTGATGCGGAATGCTGAGGTAGTAAAATTTGAGGGTAAACTTTATTTATGAGTTAGATGTTACCCATTACTATTTCAATTAAAGCTCCTAGTGGATCTTTTAAAATGATTTACTTAATATTAACATTTTAGAACACTTTTCCTGTCGTTGTATACGGATTTTCTTTAAGAACTATAAAATGTGCTTCATTGCGTGTAAGTTTGAACCTTGAGTTCACTTCCAACAAGATACACAATGTTACTCTTTATACGCAAAAAATTGCTGTTTACATTATTGTATTATTATTGACATGAAATTTTATCATAACTATGTAGTGGGCTAACCGCAAGTAACATAAATCGTATAGTTGTTTTTTAAATGTTTGTAACAAAGAACCATAAAGTAAATATGTTGAAATGTTGAGAAGCATGACATAAATTGGTCCAATTCTTTAATAGCTTGAAGAAATTGCAGTATAAGGTAAACATAAACAAAAGTATGAAAATTGTATAAGTGACCAAATGCTCGTTTTATGGGTAAATTTCATGTTTCAGGAGAACATTAAACTATTTAATCATATAAATAACTCAAGCATCCTTGTTAAGGGCCTGTTTGGCACTAAAGAGAAACTTTTCTATGGTTTTAGGACACAATAAAATTGCTACTGACATACATAACCCATTATTGAATTGTTTGGTTGTGATGGTTTAAATACCAATGCATAAATGAGCTAGAAGAAATATGCGTTTTTACTTAGCTTTGATAAATCATTTTACTAAATATTATGTGTGCTAGTTTGGCATTAAATGTTAAACAATGTTAAAGGGTATGGTACTAACATACGGTACCTCTCACCCTACGTTTTCTAACAGCTGTGTTTTGGGGAATTAAGATGCTATTTTAATACCATGAAATGCATTTCCAATAATTTTTACTATGGTATTTCGTATACTTTCGTACTTACTGAAATTCCATAGATATTTTGTAGAATACCATACATGTCCAAACAAGCCCTAAGAAAGATGGTCATGATTGTAGATCCTTTAATATGCCATCTTAATGTCTATGTTTCTTATTCTACATTTGGTTATTTCAGCAGCAGCTCCTTGCTCTATGTAAGCATTGTTAAGATTTTGAGAGATATTAATTCATTGTGATCCCATTTCATTCAGACTTTCAGAGAGAAGTGGAGGAAACCTACCTGAGTTCATTACATACGTGATGTTGCTGATGCTGATTCACTAATCTCTTCACTGGTATGTAATACCGCATTCCAATTTAACACCTTATGTTGACCGTAGGTTCTGTGGGCTTGGCCATCGTCCTTTTGCTTCTACATTTATTATTAAAAACCCAACTTCTGCCTCTATTATGTTTATGTAGGTTATGCTTCAGTTATTTTGTGTTTTGTGCCTTTGGTCCTTTTCTCCAATTGATGAACTTCTTTTGGGTTCTTGTTGCTTTTAAACTGTAGTATGCATTATAATATAGAAAGTGCGAGCATCTTTAGTCTTGTTTATATTGCAAACAAGGGCATCTTCAATAGGTGAATTGCACTGATAACAATTTCCAGCAGTTCTTAATTCCTTTATTTGTATTTTGAATACAACAATTTCCGATCTCCATCTATTACTTCTGAATATGAACCAAGTTTAGCACAACCATATCGTCTTCAGTTTTTATTTTTGCATATTTTATTTGTGATTTTTATCTAAATTGAGAATCACCAAATTTGTTTCTAGATTTGCGTAATTCCTCAGACCAAATATTAGGAAGTTTCATATATAAATTGTGATTTTGGTTGCCTATTTACTTCTAGCAACGTGGAAGTCTTTGCTTTATGATTGTTGCAAAATGGCACCTGTTATGTTACTGGTTCTTCTACATCTGACTTCATTCGCTGTTTGTTACCTCTTCCCAAAGACTTAAATAGACTAAATTGATTTCTTACTGGTGAAGACAAAACCGCTACAACCTCTATTTTACCAGACCAATTAGAAGAATCATTGGAATAACAAGTAAAAGCCAAGTAGAGATTCGTTCAAATACCCAATCCTTTCAAAAACCAAAAGGAGTATGGTGTTAGAGAGGATATCTATCAAATTAAGCTCAAGGGAAGTGTTTGAGGGCTTAGAAATGCTTTTAGAATTTTTTGAGAGCAAGCTAGAATGATAAGAGTTGTCTCAAAGTTTAGAGCAACTTTATAATTGTAAGGAGAGAAAGAGCCTTTATCTGAATCTATATATATATATATATATATATATATGGAGCCTACGACTGCAAAAAGTGCTCCAATAGTCTTTAAAAAAAAGGATATTTGATGAACTGCCCACAGAAGTTTTGTAAGTTTTTGTCAATTGAAAGTTTCAGTCAGCCATTTTTTGAGTTTTGCCAAGTTGACTTTTCCTAGTGGTTGGTCACAACTGTATCGCCAGCATGATTTTGGAACCAAGTTTTTAGATCTGATTTGTAACGTATAATGTTCCATTAGGAACCTATTCAATTTGCAAAGCTCTTTATAAGCAGGTATGGTTCAAATACTGAAAAAAGTGTCAAATTCCAAAACCAAACTTCATGCAATGCTTGGAGGTTTTTCTAGGTGCATTTCAAATGGAATTTTTTAGACGAGATTTACCACAGTTTTATAGTATCCTTTGAGCATAATTGCTATGATTAAATCCTCAATACTAGCATGCATAAAAGCTTTAGGAGCTCTTTCTCGTAGAATGTCATTTTTAAAGTTTTCTATCATAACTCCATACAGTCTCCTTCTTCAACAACAACAATAGCAAACTAAGCTTTTATCTTACTTGAGTGTGGTCGGCTATATGAATCTGTTTTCTCCGTTTGATTATAAACTAGATCCATCAAAAGATCCAATTCTTCTAAATCTTTCGCCACCCACCCCAGGCCAAGTTAATATTTGTCTAACTTTTCTTCTCCTAAAATGTTCATATAGAATCGAATCACTCTATACACTGCAACATCTTTAGGTTTGTTCAAGACATGTCCGAGCCATATAAGCCCACCTTCCCTTAACTACATAGTCTCTCTCTTCATCTTCTAATATCTTTTTCAAGTTAGACGAGTTCCTAAAATATGATCCTTCATTATATCTTGTGATATGTTTATCATAATTTTACCCTGGGGTTGCCATCACGTGTTTAATGAACACACGATAAAACTCTATGTTTGTTATCATCAAAACTAGGTATGAAGCCATTGGCTGACACCCACAATGAGGCTTTGATGCACATGATTGTTCATGCAGAGAGATTTTTTAGACTATGTTGGAGTGTTGAATCAAGGATTAAATATGCCAACAAGTAGATTGGCGCGAACTAGTTTGAGTCCTCAGTGTAGTTTTGGGATTTTCTTTCATGGGCTAGGTACGTTATAAGGTGAGGGTTACTTTAATGTTCTCTTAACAATCCTTTCAGCGACATCTGATTATCAATATCCGTAAGTATCAATAGCTTTGAAGGATTACCTATACTAGTGTCGGTGGTAGTATGGCCGCTGGCTTTTGAGTTTGATTAGTATAAAATAATTAGATTTTGCATTTTCCCCCTTTTTGTGATACTATGTTAGTTTTGACTTTCAGGTTAGAACAAAGAAGATGGTTGTTATTGGCGGTGGTTATATTGGTATGGAGGTTGCTGCTGCAACTACTGGCTGGAAACTTGATACAACTGTAAGAATGCTTTTGCCTCAGCATATGGTTTATTCAATTTTCATTTACCTATTTCTGAAATTGTTCTGCTAGTAATTCAACTTGTGTTAAAGTAGATTTCTGTTTACTTAGATGTATGATAAATTGATAATAGCCATAGTATTCTTCTCTCCATTTCATGTCTGCTACTGCACTAAGTTCTCACTATAAAATATAAAATCTTCAATTTCAGGAATCATTAATTAGTTTGAGTCTGAGAAAGCCTTTAAAAATCCTTATAGAAAGCTGAGACCTTGGTTTCTGTAACTCGTAAAGAAGCAATAGCCTTTCCTGGAGTATATTTTTCGATGTACGTAGGATATTTTTGATTCTTTAATAATTATTTCAAGGCGATGCACTACATAGTATTTCCAATGGCATAGTGTGGTAAGTTTGAATACCATAGCTATGATGCTAAAGAGTGTAAGAGTCATGAGTCCAACATAGCATTAGAACATGAAACATCTTAGTTTGGAGAAATCCTACTTGCAACTTACTTTGGTTACTACTTAAATATGACAACTATGGTAATGTTTTATGGTCCTAGAATACTGATCCCTACTTTTGTGTTAAAATATCATGTTTTGAGAAATTTCAATGGTTTTCGGAACATTATACCTTACACGCCTTAACACATTATTACGATGGTGTTCAAAAACTACCATGGCAATCAAATAAAAAGAAATGCCATGGTATTAGAATATACGCATACCAGTTGGCTGGCCGGCTAGGAGATTGTAAGCAATCACAATACTGTTAAATTTAAAATATGAAGTTTGAAGGCAGGTGAAATGTACACCTGAACCAAGTTACGTCACCTTGGGACTTGGTGAAATACTCCTTCCCATGCAGAAAGTCTTTTCAAGTATTTGGTTTGCCTCAATGCTATGAACACCATCCACTAATATGATACCATATGAAAAGTGTAAGTGGTGTGAATGTCATTCAAAGCTGTAGAGATAACATTTAAGATTATTTACGAAATAAAATTTACTAATGCTCTCCGTAGTAATCATCTCTCTTTTAACTAATTCTATACATTCTTCTATAGATTATATTCCCAGAGGATCATATAATGCCAAGATTGTTCACTCCATCTCTTGCATGTAGATATGAAGACCTTTACACTGAAAATGGTGTAACGTTTATCAAGGTATATCTCTGCGATTTTCTGTCGCAAGCTTGCTATAGGCATTGGATGAATAGTTTAAACACAATGTCTTCTTTACATATGTCAGGGAGTTCGAATTGACAAATTAGAAGCTGGTTCTGATGGGAGGGTTGGTGCTGTTAAACTTGCAAATGGATCCATTATTGAAGCCGACACGGTATAGATTATTGACTGCTTCTTATTTTTCCAAGATTAAGCTACGTCTTTAACATGCTGTATCTAGAAATGCGAGACCAGAATAAAATGTAAACATTACTTTCGAAAGAGCTTTATTTTTCCTTCTTTGCTTTTGAAAGAATAGATTGATAAGTGTTAATAGAATTGCAAACGCCTTTACACTTTTTGTGAACGTAGATATTACCTCCCACTCTAGCATATGATTTCTCAAAGCAAAGCTTGTTAATAGGAATTATAATGTACCCACAGGAGATTTTAACTTTTCAGTCAGATGCTGAAGGACCTGCACAGAGAAATTTTGCTGCTTAAATAGAGTAGCAAATTTAGATAAGATAAACGAGTAGTTTATAATTCGAACAATGCATTGTCGTGCTATATTTATCCCTTGGTCTACAAGGAAAGAGCCCCATTGGTGAAGGAGTCGTACTAATAAGTGAATTACTGAAGGAGCAAGTCATAGTAATCCTTGCCACTTAGATCTTTAAAGAAAGAAAGACAAAATTATACTAAGAATTTCCGTTTGTACCAACAGTTTAGCTATATTTGATGTTCAAATAATAGATGTTATTTCTGTTTCATACGATGGGCTATTGAGGTTCTGCTTTGGAACATTGTCTCACTTCTCTTCATGGGACACTAGAATTTCTGCTCCATGGTCATGGATTCCCTTGCCTCCTTGCTTTACCTATTGCATTTCTTCAAAATTCTTTGATTGATGAACTTTTGATTATTGAGCGGAGGCATTTGTGGAAAATAAATCGGCAGATTGCTACATATGCAAAATGAATTAATGCTTTTACTCTGAATGTTAACTTAAAAAAATGAATTAGTGATGTCTTGTGAAAGATGTTTTCTATGTTTTCACTTGTTGCACATGCAGGTCGTCGTTGGAATTGGTGCAAAGCCAGTTGTCAGTCCTTTTGAGGCAGTTGGATTGAATAATGATGTTGGTGGAGTAGAGGCAAGTAATTAGTTACATGATCATGCAAATTCGTAAAAGCAATCTTTCCTCCTAAAACTTGTTCCAAAGAAGCCTAGCAATTAGTATAATGTCATAGCAAGGATCTTTCTTACATTCATTTTGCCATTTTGGTGAATGAGAAGCTGGCATCCATACCCTGCTTTATGATTCGTCTAATCTCTAGCTTAAAAGACTAAAGTCTGAATCCTGCGAAGTTGTTCTAAATTCTCTTAAATCATGTATATCACCAAACTAGATGTAACTAGGGTGATTCATGGGACTGTAGTAACAGTTTGATGGATGATGTAATCATATTTTATAATTTATAGTTTTAATATTCGTTAGAAATATAGATGTACATATCCTTATGTAACAGAAATGAGGAAGATTCATATGATCATATCACCTTCAAAAGTATTACCCTTCTTAGGAAAGGAGATACTAAAATCCCCACTCAATATCAATTGCACTTGATATAATATTGTTTTTTATTAAGGATATACTTCTTGTTGCACATGGAATGGCATTGATCTTGAAGGTTTGATAGCATAGCAGGTACCATTGTGAGATACTATTTTATTATGAACTTAAAACTATCTTGCAAAATATTATATAGAACAAAGCATGCAACCTACTAGAACAAACTTATCTAACACAATACAAAGTATCGCAAATATTTAGTACATTAGATGGACCTAGAGACCTTAATAGTTCAGTCTTCGTATCAAATCATTATATGGTTTGAGAAAGTAAAGAAAAATCACGATAATAGAACAGTGAAGAACATGAGTAAAATTCAAATCATTCAGGTTACCTCAAATTGGGCTTACGTTTTGATATTATCATAGATGATCTATGAGTATTGCCTTCAACAAATTCTTGAAAACTTTTTCCAACTTTCCAATATTGCTACACGATTAAAGCTTTGAAGTCTAAAGTACTTGCTGGAATCATGCACACCAGAGACATGCAACAGTGTGTCCAATGTATGCAATCGAAGATGCAAAAAGTATTTTGTAGCTACAAAGCATTTTACCAAAAAACATCTGGCAATTTTTTGGTTTTGCTAAGTGGTGAAACGCTATTGATCCCTCTGTTTAAGGGTTTGTTTTATTATATAGATTGTGTACTTTTGCTCCGATACATGTGCAAATATCTATTGTTGTACGTTCGTTTTACATGAAGCTTTTTTGTTTTTAATGAGATATAATATTTTGGTTCTCCAGTTGATTACTTGAAATTTCATAAGCCAATCATTAGATTTCAGGATGATGTCTTATCTAATCGAGTTTATTAGATAAGAGTGGTTATTTTGATTTCTGATTTGTGTAGGACAAGATACTATCATTCTAATAAATCAGTCTGATGCTTCAATAATTCAAATAAATATTGAAACCATAAAATTAGCTCAGCTTTTGATTTCAAATTCTCCAAATGTTTTTGGTCCCCTACATGATGTTGAAAATGTTGCTATAAACTTCACTAGTTTAACTTATATAATTAAGGTGGAAACATCTTTAAAATATCTAAGTTTTCTTATAATCTTCCTACTAAATATATAATATTAGAAACATATGACATTTGAGCTTTTCTATGTTTCATATTATATAAGATGTAAAAGGAAGGATCCACAAAAAAACGAAGCAGTGGAGGGCAAAATTTCTCATATGTTTTAACAACTTTTTCCAAGTCATCTACCTCTTCTCACACGGTCACCGGGCCATTCTTAAAATTTTAGTTTGTTTATGTAACTAGTGACAAGTTCCAATGTTTAAAAGACAGTTGGTATAGTTGAAAAATTTAAGGATGAAGTCTTATATATATTCAACTTTCACAAATTTATGAGGATTCTTTTTAATGTAGGTTGATAGTTTGTTTCGGACTAATGCTCCTGGTGTTTTTGCTATTGGAGATGTAGCAGCATTTCCGTTGAAGGTACACCTCACTTTTCTGTTTGTTTCTTATAAACAATCTACATGTTTAGTGTCACCTTGCGAACAGATATATGATCGAATGACACGAGTTGAACATGTTGATCACGCTCGTAAATCTGCTCAACATTGTGTTCGAACTCTACTTACATCGCATACAAGCCCGTAAGTCCTCAAATTTGTCATATATAACATGCTTCGGATAGTGATATGTGGTAAGTAACTATGTCCTTAACACTTGCTTCTTCAGTTATGACTACCTTCCGTACTTCTACTCAAGAGTATTTGAATATGATGGAAGTCGAAGGAAAATTTGGTGGCAATTTTATGGAGATAATGGTGAGAAATCTCGTAAAGTAAACACTTGTGTCTTGAATTAGTAAGCTAGATTTTGCAAGCATCTACTTCATTAGAATTTTAAGAGCCTTCTTTTTCATCGAACAGTTGGTGAAACAATTGAAGTTGGCAATTTTGATCCGAAGATATCTACCTTTTGGCTAGACTCTGGTATTGGATCATGAAAACTCTATTTATAATACTCTTTTCATTTTATTTAAGAATTGATTTGTATGGAATTTCCTCATTTAGACGACAGATTGAAAGGAGTTTTTCTTGAGAGCGGAAGCCCCGAGGTATTTCTAAGTTTTTTCTAATTGCTACTACTCGGTCCGAGGTTCTATTGCAAATTTATTTTGTCAGATTTTAAACATTTTTTTTCTCAAATGCTAACATTTCTATTAAGGGCATGCTTGTTTTTGTGTTAATTGAGATGCTAGAATTTTAATTATTGTAGTTATGATATTTTCTATTATTTTTTTTTATGTAATTAGACCAAATTACATAATTAAAAATTATAATTAGGGCCAAATTATTGCAATTTGATCTATGATTGAAATTGCCGTACATCAAACTCCTGTTTCTCGGTTTCTCTCCTCATTTTGTTACCCTCCTCGACTCCATCTCCCTCCACTGGCCAAACCATCTTCCGTCTTAAAAAAGAACACTCTAACGAGCTCTAAATATCTCTCCTGATTTCTTCTTGGTTTTCTATTGCGATGAAGAAAGAGGTTTTCATCTTTCTTAGTTTGGTGAAGATTGCCACTGTGGGTATTTCTTCTTCTACTTCACTATATTCAGTAGTCTTTTGAAGTATTTGTAAGATATAGACAATAACACACCTATTCAGTAATCACAATTGCTTGAAGACAAACATAAGAATTCCAATTATGATAATTCTGAATGCAACAAAACAACTCAAATTTAAATGTAGCTACAATAATCTCATGTTTATGTATTCTAATTACATTGTAGTTTTATTAAATGAATATAAATAGGCTCTAGAAAGAGATAGAACTTAATACATACTAGTATTTTTGTTTCTTTTGAACAGTCTAGAAAAACGTGATAGTTTTTACTTTATCGAGAAACATGATTTCCTATTCGAAGCAATATGAAATTAACAAGCCCTTATTGGAAAGTTTTTTACTTTAATCAACTTTAGTGAAAAGAACATTCTAAGTATTTACGGAATATCTGCAAGCCCTCATGAAGTAATATGAGAGTTTATTAATTATTGATATCAAGGTTGTCAAAATCGGGATTTTAGGTAGGATCGTTTCGCTTGAGTAGAATCTTAAAATCGGAATTTTAAAGTAATATCGTATGATTTTACATACCGATAAATTTTATAAATAATTTTTTTAATACTATTAAGGATCTTTTATAGAACTTTTTCTAATTATTTTTTAAAAAAAAGTTGGTGCATTTAAAAAAAAATGAAAATTCTTTTAAATTTTATAAAAAAACCACTATATTTTATAGAAAATTTTTCAAAATTATATCTTTTCAGAAAACCTTCTTAAATTTTATATAACTCCCTAAAATTTTACAAAAAACTTTCTCAAATTTAGTTAACTACAAACTTCCTTGAAAAGTAAGATCGTATAAAATCGTAAAAATATTGAGATTTTATCGATTTTAAGATTTAAATCGTGATCTTGGTAGGATTTTACTCAAAAAAGATTTTATTTGAAATCGAGATGGTTTTGGTGAAGTAAAATCGTAGGATTTTAAGATTTCAATCGGGATTTTAATAACCTCGATTGATATTGTCTTAGTTTGGGTAAATAGAGGAGTTGTTAGGATAATGAGGAGAACATGCCTATGCAAGGTTGGCATTATAGTAAAGTGTGTAAGGACTACTATCACTTCTTACAATTGTAAATACTAGCATTTAACTTGTTCTATGTAGGGGCTTCCGTTAACATATATTTGTAAATACATGCCACTTTAAACACAATATTTTTTTTGTTTACACATACTACTTCGCTATATCATAAACATAGATTAAAGTAATATAATTATAGAAGTTGGTTATTCAAGAAACCATTGATGATGCTAGATACATTTACGCGAAAATTTCTTCAAGAAATCTTGTACGATAATTTACTACTTTCTAGTTTGACAAGAGTATGCGTAGATGATGCAATATACATATTGTGCAGATAATGATTCAATCAGTGAATTAGCATGAAATCACCTTGATCTCAATCACCTCTTTTGAAACGACAATACTATGACTTAGATTTTGTATGAAAGAATACTATGACTTTTGTTGTCTTTATACACTTACAATATCCTTTCCTATAGTTAACTTTTTAGCAGTTTTATTAGATTAAATCTCTTTTCTTGATTTCTGATAGTGATGGGATTTTGAAATATTCATCAACCATGATTCCTCCAGTTTGGTATCTAATATCAAAGTGGTAGGCTCCTTAAAAAAATTGTCTTTTAAATGAGATTAAATGAATGAAGTTAAACAAGGAGAAACTTAGATCATAGAGAGCATGGGTTAACTTTATGGGGCTTTTCTTTTTTTAAATTCTTCTAAAATTTCTAAATTAATGTTATTTGAAATTTAATTTTCAAGTGCCAATCACTCTTTTCAACAGAGGTGGAGAGATGAATAAAGTCAAGAATGAGGGAGATAGATACCCAACCTTGAAAGTGAAAGTAAGAGACTATGAAGGAAAGACAGATAGAAAATATTAAACTTTTAGATGCGTTGCCTTCTCTGTAACTCTGTTAACATTGAGGATGACCTCGAATATACTTTATATTTTATAAGATAGGGAAAAAGTAACATTTCGAAAGTAATAAATCAAAATTAGTGGGACCAATATGGGCTTTAAACTTAGATTAAACTACAAAACTAACCAGATGTTCTAGGTAGAATCCTACCAGTAATCGTTAACTTCTCATAAATGTTTGGTTTGAGACTGTTGTTTGTAGTTAAGAACATTACACAATAAGGAGCAACAATTAGGCGACACGTGATGATTGGATAATATAAGTACGACATGGTCTGAAGGTATCTATTTAATTTATTAATAATTAATAAAAACCGTGCATTAATTAGAGACGAGTTTGTTGCAGTTACCTAGCAATTGCTACCTAGCTTAAGATGGAAGGGCACATGACTATCATCGAAGTGATGTGGGGTCTCAAACACTAAAAAAATAAGTTTGTGATATAATCAACTTATACTAAGTCTAGGTTTTAATGATGTAGTGCAGTGTGCAACATCGAACAAAAAGATGGAGTTGGCATGCTAACATTGTGATTGCTCTTTGGTGTTGGTTTGCTAACGTAATTTCTTGATTAGTAATTCTCTACGAGTGAAAACTCGTACTTGTTACGACTATTAGAAGTTTTGAATCCATAAATTGGTGACAGATTTGTATGTCAATTATAAGAATGTAGAATTTAAAAATGTGGAACTAATTTTGTAGACTTGACCTGTATGAAACAAAAAATTAGACCTGTATACATACTCCAAAAGATGTATATGTTCTAAGAACAACTTGGTCAAATATTATATAATACGAAGTCTGTGATAGACCCATATGGTTGAATATAGAAGCCGCTTTCTAGCACAAAACTATTTTAAGCTAAGAACAAGTTCAACAACTATAAGGATAACGACTTTTCATTTGATTAGAAACTTAGAACATCAATAACCACAACCAATCCAAACTTTCATTTTATATTCGAAACTAAAATTTCATATAATCTCCGTAGAAACTAGCTTGCATGAAAGGATGCATGTAATCTTAGTGATGTCAAAGGGTTGGACTATCTCGGCCCCCTACCTTTAGTATTAAACTCGTAAAGGCCTGCTGCATCATTTCATGCTATTCTTGTTAAGTACGTTTAAATGGTAGTGGTCACTTTATCATGTAATAATAATTTTATATGTATTAATATAAAAAGCATTTTTTTCAGCGTCAGCGTTGGGCTTGCCAGACTCAGTCCAAGAGTAATTGTAACTTGTTAACATTCAAAGGATGAGTGGGTTTTGATTGGCCCATACTCGACCGGCTTATTGTAGCCCAACTAATTTCAACTCAAGGAAAATATTTATAGCATCAATTTTATAGAGAAATCATCATTTTAATTCTGCATATGAAATTACAATTCCCAAATAAAAACATGTTAATAAAATTGTCTTAAGTCTAATCTCGGCCTTTTAGTCATCTATTTAAATCTACATGTTGATACATTTGCAACCATGCACTTTACTATTTTATATATAGTAGTTGCATTTGGAATTCCTTATGGAGATGTGTAGTGGAGGATAGAGTGTTGGTGCTTGATGGAGGGTGGCTTGTGTGGGTGGATTGATGTAGTAACATTTTATTATTATTAGTTTTTTTAATAATTAATTTAGGAGTGATTTCTCGAGAGAATTTTGGAACTTTTAACGTGAATTTGTTTCCTTTAGAATAGGATTTTAGTAGTATTTATGTTAATTAAATTATTCTGTTTAGCAGAGTTGAGAATAAATTTAATTTTCTTTTCTTCTCGTCTTATTGTTTTTAGTTCCTTATTGTCTATTTGCTATCTACATCAATTTAGTATCAATGTTTGTTGAAATGGCGAAAATAGGAAGTTCCATTGAGAAAGCTTGGTCCAGCAACACTTCCAATTGAAGATTGCAGAGAAGATTGTATGTTTCGAGAATAACCAGTTGTAGATATCTGATAAATTATGAGAAATGCAATCGACCATGTAGATTATTCCCTAAAAAGTGACCATAATTTCAGTGTAAGGCTGGTGGTGTTTTAACTCTTGCCATTAATTTGAGTGCTTAAGATGCTCGACAAATTTGTCAAGCTTAAGGTCATGGAGCATTGCACTTCCAAAAGGCTGAAAAGTTCAAACCATTGCAAAGTTTCATGGAGCTGCATATCTCTACATGTTAAAGAAGATCTCAACGAGTTGGTCATGATGTTTGCACTTGGGGAAGAGATGAATGCACTTTAGCTCATTTTCCTCTTTAGCTTATAAAGAGAAGTCTCATGTGCCACTTCATAAAACACAATAAGTATCTGATGTGGTGGAGTCTTACACTCAAGGATTTTATGAGTTAGCAATGCAAACTGGATTGTTCCACTTAAACTAACAACAAGCGCTTCCTATCAAGCTGGATATCTCCAGTAGATACAAAATGAGTTATTTAGGGATAAAACATTGATGTGTAGACAAGCTTTACTATGATGCAATAATGGCAGAAGAAAAAATACATTGGGTTAGTGGCAGCAATCCATTAGTTTCTACTACTTACAACTGATCCATCGATTACTAACATAATTCATGCTGCAGTGGCGTAGTAAGAAATCCTTTGTGAATTATTTTAAATTGGGCTAGCAAGACACGAGAGAATAAGCCTAATGTGGAGGATAATATTATAAGAGGATATATTGACCCTCAATTATTGATGACAGGATCTGCTAATGCCTTTGAATATTAGGAACTTACCCATAATCTCTGTCGAGCTTCATCATGCAGCGGATGCGGTTTGATGCAGTAAAATTTGATTGTTAGTTTTATTTTCTAAATTCATTTAGGAGTTAGTTTATCGGAGAATTTAAGAACTTTTAGATTGAATTTATTTCGTTGAAGGTTAGATTTTAGTAGTGTTTATGTTTGTTAAAATTTTCTGTTGAGTAGAGTTGATTGCTGAGAATAAAATTAGTTTCATTTTCTTCTCTCCCTCTTTCTTCTATTTTTTATTTTTCCGTGCCTACATCACTGATGAATCGAGCATTATCTCCACAAAGGCTTATGTGGATGGAAGGACCTATGCCAAAATGACAATACTGTCCATTTAAAAGTCCTACCAACACATCATCCAAATACTGTCATTAGAAAATAAATATTTTGAGTCTTTAGAATTATTAGTTTGTTAGCTTGTCCTTCTAATTAGTCTTATTGAAACCAAAACAACGCTAATTTGGTGGAATATATACCTTTTCCGAATTTAAATATAGCAAACAAGTCAAGATAAAGGAAATACCTTCAAATTACTGTCGTGGAGATCAATTACTTGAAGGTTGCAAGAATGATCTCACATCCTAAAGATTTATGGCTAAGAGAAAGTCAATTGTTTTCTAAGTTTCAAACACATATGAGAGAGAGAGAGAGAGAGAGAGAGAGAGAGAGAGAATGCAAGCTGTAAATTAGTGAGATCGCTGATAGTGATCAATGGGAGAATCAATGATAACTTGAGCTTGATTCTATTCAAATAGAGAGAGAAAGGTCTATTCTCTTAGGGTTAGACTTGAACTGGGTATGCAGGCCTGCTATCAACATCTATATTGTAAATCTTTCCTAAAAATGGTTTTAAAAAATTGAGCATAAAACTGACAATTTCTAAATTGTATAATTGTTCATAATATAAAAGTCATCTAAAATATAGCGTTCCCAAAATTTTTGTTTGAGAAGCAACTTTGAAATCATTGTACTTTAAGAATTGTAATCATTCCTTGTTTATGGATATTAGACTCACAAGAGCTTAGAGCTTCGAATGCCTGGTTAGGCAAGTTCAGATTACTTTTTTGTGCTATGGTTTTTTCGACCTAGCATGTAAAGATGGTAGATTAGAAAATATGGTCCAGAGATTTTTATTTTATTTTTTAAGTTGAATGGTGGTATTTTTCCTATAATAGGAAGAAGAAATTGTTTGTAAAAATGAAGAGAAAATACTGAGGAGAAGAACATAGAAGAGGCTAGAGAAGGACATGGAGACGAGAGCATTTATGATGGGATAAGCAAAGAGAGCAGTAGTGAGGGGGAAATATAGGGGGAAGGGAAAGAGGCTAGGGTTTTGGTTGTGGATAAGTTGAATGTAAGAGTACCTGCTAGGTATGGAGGTGAAACTTTCGTATAGATAGCCCTTGCATGTAGAAAGAGATGTGATTGGTTGTTTATGACGAACATGTGAAAGCATTCTCTCTAATGAATTGCTACAAAATTTGGAGGAATATGGCATGCAGGATACTTAACTGCCAACAAAGTCTAGTTATAGTAATAAATAGATCTCGAAGCATCACTATTGAGTCCTGATATGGTTATTATATCTATAATTTATTTGTACAATGTTCACATGTGTTATTTTCTTGTTTTGTACTATTGGTGTTCTTGTTATAACTGTAAGGCTTTCTCTCAAGAAAAATCCTCAAGAGGAAGAAAAACTTGTTAAGATACTATAGCTATTGAACATTCAAGAATATTTTGATTGTCCTGATATTGAGAAGGATCACACACTTTAACATAGTATTAATCAAAATTGATATCAATCACCAAACACATATAATTATGCTCCAATGAGAAACCACCATATGAAGTCATGTCCAGATCTAGGATATGCTTACTGCTTTTGCTAAAATTTTACGAAAGATAATTGGTGGAAAAGCTTCATGTATAGAAGCACCATTAGGAGATGCTTGTGGCAAGAGGTTGTAATGTTTTTCCTGTATCCTCTAGAGAACCTTTTTTATATGATACTAATTTTTCATTTTCTATGTTTTTGTTTTCTAGGAGTTTGCACTTCTTCCTCAACTTGCAAGAAAGCAACCGATTGTAGATAAAGCTAAGCTTCAGAGTGCTTCTTCTGTTGAAGCTGCAATAGAGATAGCCAGTAGTTCCCTTTAAGAAGTAACTATGGTCCTATCTTTTTACCTCTCCTGGTCAGGTGTGTCTTCTATTTTATTTTCTGTTTTTGTTTGGAGTCTTCTTTAGAATAATGAATGAATTACGAAATTTACTAGACAGTGGCACATTGTTTCCGGCATTCATATCAAGAATAAGCCGGCTGTCATAATTGCCTGTTAAAATTTTCAGAATTCAGGTATTTGTGAGTTGGATGTTCAAATATAGCTTCCCTTTCTATTCAAGATGTTTGTTGAAAAGTTCTATTGATAAAGCGTGGGATGGAATTATTTTTCAAAAGGTTGTAGTATTTCATTAGTAACGCCCATTGTTACACAACCACCAGAAACAGTTAATATGCTGTCAACTGAACATAACTAAAAAAAAAAAAGTTACGCAGTTGGTTTTGTTTCTACTGAACATATTATCTACTAAAAACATTATGGTCGTCTTTAACCGTGATGCGATTTAGAGTCAATTTATCAGTAAATAAGTTAGATATAATTGAAAAGAATGAATACTTCTTAAATATAGCCGATTCTTCGTTCGTTTGTGAATAGACAATCTGATGCATTCCAAGGCGAAAACCCTCTCGTTAATAGCAGTTTTCATATCGGTTATATGTTCAGGCATCCTAAATTTTGACTCTCCCTTATTAGCACGAATTTCTCTAGGTGGTGCACCTCTAAACATTGTCTATGTAACCAAAGTAGTGAATTTTAGATAAATACATATAACTTTGGTTTGCATGAAATGAGTTTTGTCTAGATAATAGTTTTGTCTATATAATATAACTGGTGCATATTGTTAATTGAATCTCTATATGCTAAAGTTGAATCTCGTTATTCTAAATTTGAATGATTAGTTAGACAACATCTAGAATTTACTGTCGCTAGAGCTTATGAACACTAGACATGGAGCAAAAACATTCTTAAAGCAGTTGAGAAGAAGGTTCAGAGGATTGAGGGGCGTATGGGGTTTTGCTTAAGTCTCTATTTGGTGTTGCTTATAAATTCAATTTTATTCTAACTTTTTATTTTTTATTTTTCAATAAACTTTTTAGAATATTCTATATAAATTTTGAAAATTTAAAAAATATAGAAAAATTTTACGTCTGATATCTTATTATTAATTATTTTTATTATTTTTTTGAGATAAAAAATAGAACTTAGTTTAAAAAATTTTAAAAATACTGTTCGTCCTAAAAAAGTTTGTTTTCAAAACACTCCCACATATCTCATAAATCAGATGCTTTTCTAAAAGGTAGTACCTTTGGAGCCTTTGAAAAACAAACTTGTAGTTTAAGCTTAAAAACTAATATAACTAAACATATAAAAATTCTATGACGTATTAATTCACTTATATATTTTATTAATTTTAAAAAGATTTTCTTTAACACTATAAAATATTTTTTAGAATAAAAAGTTGAAAAAAGGATGGAGAAGGCTAGAAGCACTCTCAAACAGCCCTTCAGATGTTGGGATTGAGATTGGCACTTCGGATAGATTAGAGAAAACCAACATGATTGAATCGACGGATTGAGTTCAAATAAATTAAAAATATTTCAAATATTTTACACTATTTCTTGTGATGATTTTACTTTTTTAAGATTTTAGATTACATTTTTTTGTCAATCAGTAGTTAGTTTGGTCAATCAATAGTTTGACATTCTTACGATTTTTCAACGATGTAGATTAGACCCCTGGTAGGTCTTGCTAATTATTTTTCAAAAGAATCTTATAAAAAAGGGTTTGTATATTGAAAATGATTGACAATAACCGGTCATCCACTAACATGTCAAACAGCATATTATATTTGCGGGCGTATGATCGGTTAGGATCAGCGCGGATCCACAAATCTACTTATAATGACCAACGTTTACAAGAACAGACGCCAACTTCACATAGAGAATAACTCTAAATTAATGGTAATACTACAAAACTTGTGTAGTTTCTACTAGTCTATCCATCAAGTTATCAATCACTATTTCAAAAGCATTGCAATAATTATTGAACCGTCACTCAGAGTCTCCATAACAAGCCTCGACATGAAGTCATATACTATATTCCTTCTCATGTCATCCCTCTCCTACTTGGAAATCGACTGACCAAATAAGTTAAGTTGGTAGCTACACAAAATAGGCCAGTTGATAGATTTTTCATTAATTATTTAGATGATTAATTGGCTAAATTACCGACTAGAAGAACAGATTGTCGATAATCCACACCAGTTTATCGACTGGTGGGGGACCCATATTATTGATTGATAACATAACAATCGGTAATCTATAAGTTTTACTAAAATTAAACTGACATAGTCAATTATTCAAAAAACAGTCACTAATCAGTTAGTTGTTAGTCGATCAGAAGGTTACTGACAAGTGACTGAATGTTGAGTCCTTCCGGCTAAAACCGTGCACCCCTTCGCAAAGGCCTAGTATAAGCCTGCTAACCTAACCTAGTCTAGCAAACCGAGAAAATCGAGAACTCGTGAGTTCTCCAACAACCTCTCAAGGTTACAAGTGTTTCAAAAGGTTAAACTCAAGAGATCTTCCTAACAATAATTTCTAATCTCAAAATCAAGAAAGCTTAACGGATCTCACTGAAAGAAATAAAGAGAATTAAACTCAAGGAAATGCTAATGGTGAAGATGATCTTTTTGTCGAGTTACAAGATGATGGCTCGATGTGTGCTTTGTAAAAAGTATTCATTTTTTTTGTGCTGTCCTCAAAGATTTAGCTATATAGAAATGTCTTCTCCTCTATCTCAAGATCACATTTGCTGCAACGGGTGAATCTTCCAATAGCTAGAAAAGATGTATGGCCAAGTTCAAAGCAAAACGGCTAATAGATGTGATCTCTTGGTTGTTACTTCTCCTCTGAAAGTTTCTTCGATTTATTTTCTTGCTTAGCCATTTCTTGCTGATGTGGATAACATCTGTTATGCCTCAGGAACACGTCTTCAAAATCTCAAGTGAATTGTATGTCGTATGATGCCTAAAAAACAATCTAACAGTCCAAGTGCTTCGTAGGGTTTCTACTGATATGCCATCCGAATTTTGTGGCAAATTTTTTCTAGGAACTAATACGATTTCTTTCCATAAAATTATCTCCAGGATGTCCTCTCCAATCTATATATAAAGATTATCTTAAAATTCAAACTGATGGCCAAGATATGAGTGTTTGAATTAGATCGGGTAGGAGTTGTATGCATATTGGATTCTTTCCATCTTTGTATATTTTTTTTATATCTTCTAATATTCTCTTCATAAAATCTGGAAATAAATATTTTGAATATATCATTGATTGATCTAGCCTCTTCTGAAATCAGCTGTAACTATTTGGCACGAGTAGGGAATAAAAAATAATTCAGGTGCACTCATAACTACATGGTTCAATCCAGTCTAAACTGCATTTTATCCGGTCATTTGAGGATTTTTCTAAACTTCCTTAGTAGATGATATTGCCTCAAATATGGTTTGTATATAGATCCTTGAGTCAGCTTCCAGTAGCAAAAATCGAATCTCCAGAATATGATTCGAGCTGAGAGATATCAAATTTGCATGAAGCTGTCCAAATTGGGTTCACTTGGGTGCAATTAGAAATGACAAGTACAAAATAGTGAGCTTTTCCGATTTTTGTAAGATTCATTTCTTAATGGAATGAGCTGCATTTTGGACTGTATAAACTTCAAAATATCTGCTATCCATAGGAAAAACTTCGATCTCCAAAATCTCATCGGAGCTGTGAGATATAATATTGTCGTTTAAAGTATCAATGTGTTGTCCAGTTGATCCAATGACGTAGGATAAAATGTGTGACCAGTGAACTTAACAGAAGTTTCATGTCTTCTATACTTGATGAAATTTCTTCCTCTTGGTCTCCATTTACTCTGTGTCAAGTCATCTTTTAGAAGCTAGTAAGAAATCTCCGTTTGGTGCTGTAAGTATAAAGATATGCACGTCTGAAGTTGGCATGTTAGCAAAGTCTCAACAATGAGCCAATTTCTGCATTATGTTCTGTCCAGCTAAATATGCTATTCATATTCAATGTACACATGTTCATAGCTTAACAATGGTTCTCAAATATGCGTTATAATCAAAATATTTGGAATTTCCAACATATTTGTATATTATTTTTTACTCCATCTAATGAAAAAAAATGAACAGATATTATTTAACAATCTTTGGGCATAAATCAGAGTATTAAAACTACATCCTATTTTTATAAAATTTAGCATGCACTATAACTTAACTATGTGGAATATAACTAAGGGCTTAGAAATTCAACTTCAAACCTAAATTGTGTGCTATATAAAAGAGCTAGCCCCAATATGTATACTAATACTCTCATTTGTAGATTTATAATCAATGATAAAAACTGTTAGTTATATTCCACACGTTCAAATTATATTATGCAGATAAAATTTCATAAATTCGGATGTATTTTAGTACTCCGATTTATATCGAAAGATTGCTAAATAACATCTATCAATTTATTCTCAATTATGTTGGAGTAGAAAATAATATACATATTATTTAAACTCTTTTTCAGTTTGATATACAAAAATGGTAAACCAATTCAGGTTTTACTATACAAACCTAAAAGTAATTCATTTAGAAAAAGAAATTTGAAGTATTTTTGAAAGTTAAGAGGAAATATTCAATAAAAGTCACATGTAAGTCTTCATATGAATTTTCAAGAGAGAATAATTCTCGCTATGTCGTCTTAGTCATTTCTTACTATGAAACACAAGTTTGAAGTTTCCGGTTCCTTGTTCTTATTAGATGAAGCGTTCTCATCACTCCATGCAGCCACTTCACTTCCCTTTTTTTGATATTTGTATGTGCTCTTTTTAGTTGCTTTTCATAGATGATGATGTGTCTTCATGCATTTTTTCTAATTTCTGCCAAATTTTCTTAGTTGTAGAACAAAATAAATCCGGTTAAAATATTTAGGTTACAATGCACAATATAATAAATTCATAGCTTGAGCATTTAAAAAAATAAATTTTTTATCATCATCTTTGTATTTAGAAGAATGCTTGATGATTGAAGTTGTCCATCTTCAATAATCTTCACAATAGGTAATCTTTGTATTCATAAGAATGCTTAATGATTGAAAGTGGTCCATCTTCAATAATGTTCACAATAGGTAATGTTAGACTCGTAGATAGAAAATCATATTGATCTTGTAATATTTATAATCCATTTTGCCTAACAATGAGGCGCAATTAATTGACCTCCTTTCTTCATAAGAAGTGAACTTACCATAAGGTTTTTTACTTAAGGTGTTGATCTTTATGTCGTGAGGCCTGCTTTGGCACCGTTTATTGGAATTTCTATCCAAATAATTCAAGAGGGAAGAGTGAATTGAGTTGTACTTAAAAAACATTTTATCAAACAAAGATAAAATAGTAGATAAAGTAGTTGACTGATTGTGTTATTGTTTACTAAATATACAAATTTCCTATAAATAGAGGAAAGATTGTTTCCAAGTAGTTAGTTGTTTGTCCTACCATTCTTCCTGCACATAAACTCTTATTAATAAATAGAGAAAAAACATCTAAAACAGCTTGATGTTCTTCTTATCATTCTCGTTGTTCTCAATTCGGATAAGAATATCATATAATATAATTGGCTATTTTATTTGCTACTTTTCAGTATTGAGCAATGGTTTAGACAATGCACTAAATAATCATTAACTAGTTAGGTATTTGCTACTCTTTGTTCTAAGAAAACTTGATTTAGTTTTTGATGTTAGTCCAGCGCATAAATCCAAGCAAAAATAAAGTAAAAAGCCCATAGAAAAGTTTTACATGGTTCGATTGCCAACACAGCCTATATCTATGACACTATTCGCTATCTTCTTGTTAAGTGCTCCAAAATTGAGACTTCATATTCCAACCAAACGCCTCTGCCTTCCCAGACTCAACATTCCATCTGAATGGCTATACTTCAACCAACTTTTCTTTGTAAGGTGAACTTACTACAGTCTCATAACATCTCTCTCTCGGCCATAACTCTCTAATCCTTACAGAAAATAGCTTCATTGGGAAGGCTTCTATCTAAACTGTTCCTCACCTCGAGTGCACCTCCTACTCAGTATAAGGTTTATAAAAACTTAAACCTTTACTGTGGTTCCACTCTACCCAACTGAAATAACCCAGTTTGTAAGTAAGGGTATTTTTGACACTTAACACAAAAAAGGAAAGAGAAGCCCTCTTTTATCCACTAGGTAAAGTGCTCGTAGATCCGTTTGAAGAAGTACTATTCCAACAGTTGGGGGCTCCAACAAAAGAGACGCTGCCGAGAGAAGAAAATATAAAGGAGATGAAGTAGAAGAAGAAGCAACTGATACGAGAAACATTTTTCATAAAATATTTCAAAGAGAAAAAATTTTAATGTAGTGAAATTAGGGGCAGTTTGAGAGTGCTTATAAAATAGAGCTTTTTAAAATAAAGAGTACATTGAAAAATTTTGGGAAAACGAACTTGACTATTTTTTCACCTAAGAATTAAAATTATATATATAAAAATTTTAGGACATATAATTTTTTTGTATTTTTCAAATTAAAAAAAAGTTTTGTAGAATACTGTAGAAATAATTGGAAAAAGTGAAGTGCTATTTGGAATGAAAAGCACAATGCCAAACGTCGCCTAAGGAGCTTCAATGAGTCAAACCGCTGTTCATTTTTCTTTTGATCATCTACTAAATTCTACCGAGTGACTTCAATTGTGCAAGAGAGTGATCCTAAGCATAGTTTGTGAAAAATGTGCAATCTTCGTAACCTACTAAACACTAGATGACTATACTGAATGCGGGTTGGACTCTAGGTGAGAAGAGCTTAGTAGTAGTCTATTAGGAATCCTATATTTTATAGGAGACTTCGTGTAACATCTCAATACCTGTTGGGCTAAGCCTAAGTTAAGCTCATATGCCTTATGTTTTCATCTTAACATCTTCTTTTATTTTTTATTGTTCTTCCTTCACTTCGTTTCTTCTCCCCTCCCGACAGCCACCTCAACTGCTTCCTCACCGGAACCATTTTCCCCCCTCCGGTGACGATTTTTCTTCTTTTTTCCTCCAACGTTCTTCTCCTCATCATCCTCTTGCTTTTTGTTACCTCAATTTTGTCGAAACTTCTCGTCGGCAATTTGGCTATGCTAAGCTACAAGAAACAGTCTCCTGCCTTGTTAAAGCCTTCTCCTCTATCAATTGAGTCGAATTTTTGCTCCGGCGTCGGGCCGAGTTAGTTCACCGCGCCAGCGTTGTTTTAGGCAATTCCGGCCGTTGGAGTTTGCTTCTTGCTTCTCCATCGCCATTATTGAGTTCTATTATTGTGATGCTCCATTTTTATATTGAAATTTCCCCTTTGGCCGGAACCCTAGCTTTCGCCGAAATTCAGTGAGCCGACAGGCCTCACGGCCGAGGTAAGCTGTATAATCTTTCATCTCTGTTTTGAACTCCTGAACTTATTGTTGGACAAGTCTTGACTCATTCTATCTTAGGTATTCTTGGATTATAAATTGATAAGTTTTGATGATAAAATGCGAAATCAATTCAGGCTTCGATCGTCTCGTTTTGTTGGTAGCTCTTTGACTCGCTAATTAGTATTAATCATGTAGTGGTTAGAAATCGGATGAATGGTTGAATAGTCTGACTTTGGATTTTGATCGCGTTTTAGCGTCGTATTGGGTAAGATTATGAATTTAGATGTGCATAAAGGATTACGATTTTGATTTTCAGTTAACAATTAGGTGATAATGGTAATTATCTGTATAAGCCAACAACTAAGTCAAAGTGGTGTGAATTGGTGATACCTTACGAATGTAGGTGAATGCGTGGACAACATGTGAGAGTTACCATGTCTTTGTTTCCTTAGCTATATCGTTAGATTTTTGGCACATGTAACATTTATCTTGAAAATTCCAGCATGTCTTACCACCCTTTGTGCATTAATGTGATTTATAATTCGTACTATGTGTCTGTACAAGTATGTTTACATAACATCATATTTAATAGCATGCTAATGTCTCATAAACCTATATAAGACATATTGACATACACATACCGCTTATATTTCAAACATACATGAGTATAATTATAATTGCATTGAAGGCATTAGGCATAGCATGTTCATTATGTGAAAATCTATTTTGTTGCATCTATTTATTAAAGACTACATCAGTATGGAACAATACAGAATCTGACAAGTATTACCCTAATCTATTATATTATGGATGCTTGCATGAGATATTGATACCGTGACAAGACATTTTAGGCACTGCGAGATACTTACTGATCTAGTGTGTCCCAAAGCATAATGAGCACTGAGATATATGAATATTCGGTGGGTCATAGGATATACTGCGCATCGAGCTAGGAGATATCGATAGCCAGTGAGTCCAGGGCATATTAGGCATTGAGTACGAGACATAAATAGTCGGTGAGTTTCAGGACATATTGGGTATCGAGCTATAAGATATGGATAGCCGGTGGATCCTAAGACATATTGGGGATCGAACTATGAGGTATGAATTACCGTTGGGGAGAGATAGGGGCATTCATCCTTTAGGGGCACTCCCGCGCACTTCACAGCAATTTTTGACCCAAAAGATCTCCAAATCCAATCTCTACTATTGGATATGAAGAACTATAAGTCGACAACATGTTGACAAAATTTCAGCTCAATTAGATCACGAATAGATCTCCATCCGATCACTTGATCAATATGATATAAACAATAAAAACTCAAAAATAAGAATGGAGTTGAAAGATCGCCGATCGGTGATTGAAGGTTCGACCGTGGTAGGATTTTCGCTCTACTCTGGCTTCGGGAGCGACTTTGTGAGAGAAAATGAAAAAAAGAGAAGGGAGTCGAAAGAATGACAGCATAAGCTCGACAAACCGCTTCGGAGATTGCTCAAACGGGCTTGGAGAGGCGATCGTGAAGAATTGAGATGAAGAGAGAGGAGAAAAATGAAAGGAAACAAAGACCCCTTACGGGATCACTGTAGACGGGCACGTGAAATGATGAGCGTGCTCTTCACAGTAATCTCGTAAGTTTTTCTTTTGTGTTGATTGTGAGACATCTGATTTGCAATCGGATGGCTCACGTTTGGAGTGGCGGAGTGCACACACAGTAGACAGACCGATCACTCGAGATGATGCTAGCTCCAGTATGGAACACGGAGGGAATCTGAACACCGAGTGCTGGTGGAGGTATTGGATTAGTAGATTAGATTTAGATTTACACTATCCTGACTCCCTGACTATTGGATTCTATTTTCTTATGATTGTTTAAATGATGATGCTTAGCAAAGTATTATGATTATCTCTAGATAGTGTATTTGATGGTAATCCATTTCAATATTCTTTTGTTAATCATTTTAGTACTCATTCTTTTACTCACCATTCATTCTACAATTTTATACTCTCTATATGACTTCTTAATGACTTACTGACTGGTTCGTTTACTTATAAATTACTATTTTATATTTTTATGTAATTCCTTATTTTAAACATATGATTTGTCGAATTGATCATTTATAATTGTTGAATTACTAACTAATGTACGATTTGACGTGTTGTAATAACTATTTATTTATAACTTAGTTTTATTTATTGTTTTCTTATACATATTTATTTGAAATGTTGAGTAATGCCTTCTATAATTCATAAAGCATATTAATTTGGTTTTATTGTATGCTCTTGGCTGGTTGCATACTATATTGTACATGACCATAGACTCCATACTAAAAACTGAATAAGTATGGGACGATTTAGAGTTTTGTAGGATTGATTCGATCAAACTTTTTCATTTTCGTAAATATAAAAAAGATAGAGATCAAATCATTAGGTAATGCATTAGAAACTAAATGGTGCATTTATGATATTTTACCTCAGTGAGTCTGGGCTGACTTTTTTTTTTCTTTAGCCTCTCCTAGATAACGAGTGAACGAGGAGTTGCCCAAGCATCACCACTCAGATATACGCATTAAGGGTAATCATCTAATTTTAGTTACGTGCATGTAGTTGGCTCTATTTCTTCGAGGGACCTATACCTTTTTTATATTGTATTAAGTCATCTTGGTTTGTATTAATACTTATTTGTGAAAATGTATTAGAAGTGATTGGCTACTTGATGTCAATAGGTTTGATATTAGTATATAATAGTGTTTGACGTCGATTATGTCACACCCCTATTTAGGGCATGACTCCAAAATGTCTTAACCCTCAAATAACAAGTACCAAAACTTTTCAAAATTTTAGAAGCACCTCCCCTAAAACTCCAAGGGTGTAAACACAAAATGTTTTTAACATAAAACGACACAATATATATATATACCTTCTCATACAAAAAAAAAAAAACAATATGATTACTAAAATAATTCACACTACGACTAATGGCTACCGGTAGCCTACCTAAAATAATTCATACTACAACAAAATAAATACATACCTAAAAATATACGACAATACATAAATAAACAACAATGTAGTACAGGCCTCTTGAGATCACAAAATCACCTATATGTAAAAAGTGGAGTGTTGAAAAAAATATTAGAATACCCCCAAAGCGTAGACTTCGTCGATGATGCTAACTCAGATTCTCGTTTTACTGCCTCCGAGCTATCTGGGAGAGGCCAAAGAAAAGAAAGATATGAGCCCAGTCTCAAAAGTGCATTGTTTAGCTTGCGTACTATCTACATGTACAAAAATGTAAAGATTGGATCAAAATCATTCCTACTAGGTCCTGAATCGTCCCATACCGACTAGTCCTTAGTACGAAAGGTTCGGCTATATGCAATGCATATGAATCAAACAATAATCATACAATAAAACCAAGAGAATAGTCTTCTCACTATACAAGCGTTTTAGATTATCCTTAATAAGCATAAACATTGCAATTTAATAACAGGAATATTGAATAAAATTGAATTAAACATAAGTGATTAGAAAAGCAATATATGAAATAATAATTAAATACATTGATAAATAATTTATGAATACTTTAATGAATAATAAATACTAAATGCCAATCAAGAACTCATAACAAATAAGCATTTAATACCAAACATTAATCCACAACAATTACACCAGTCAGGGAGTTAGGATAGATATCAAGGACCGAGCGAGACCGCGTCTCCAGCTCGTCCACATGTCCTATAACGTTTAACCCGGATACCGTAGTATTATCGCCCCTACGCGCATAGGCCCACCTAGTCTACAGACGAAAAAGAAATGAGAGAGAAGAGACGAGATTGTGAACTCAACCTCTAACTGTCGCCTGCATCAATGCAGCTCGAGCATCCAAACATTACAAAATCCACAAATACCCCAATGGATACACTTTAGCTAAAATCTATAAAAAATCACTAAACATAAATAATTAGCCTATCAAATAAAATATGATAGCAACAAAATTATATATATATATATATGTATATCTTATAAAATCGTCGTCGTAATTCATTTAACTCTTAAAATAAACATAATAACTATTATCCAATCATTCATAAACCACACATATAAATTCCTCTTTCAATTCTAATAAAGCACACATTATACATGATCTATGCATTGTAGTAATCAACATTACTATTCAAGTTATCATCCTTAAAAAGGCAAGTCACATACATTTATGCATCATGAGGGTCTAAACAATATGTAAGAAGTTGCCAAGGTATGCTGGAGGGTTAAAGAAAATGTTACCTGTGCGGAAAATCTAACATTAATCTAGGAAGAAAGGTGGCACGGTAGCTCTCATCTTAAATCCTTCGTTTGTTTAAGCCGCCACATTTTCCTTGGTTCACTATCTTCCTCTTTTCAATTCTAACAAGTATGCACAAACAATTACTAATGTCCGTCAAATTAATATTAATGAACACTAAGCACCTACGGTGCTATAGCTCTACATAAAAATAATGCCTACACATGAATTCAACTTCTTTCATAATCACAATTTCATGTCATTCCTAGAAGTAATGCTAGCTTGGATGAAAGTTTACCTAGTTAGGTGACGAATCGAATAGGCTTCTAATTAGCTCCAATATCAACATCGAACCTTTTTTGCGCTTCAAATCAAGAAAATACCTATTGCAAAGGAAAAGATTTTGCACATAATTCAATTACAAGTCTTGACAACGAGATTCAAATATTTCATCTCACCTAAATAGTGGAACTCATAACTTCGCCGGATTTTGGCCGAAATTAAATTAGTCTCAAATAAGCAATTGAAATGACTTAGAAGCTTATCGTAGCTACGAAAAGACAATGCTGGCGGCAATGACCCTTCGCCGTACGCCGACAACCAAGATGAATGTTGGTTTAGAGAGCCATGGCGACGATTCCGGCGAGAAAGGGTGAAATTTGTTAGTAGAGCAGCCACAAAGAAGGTTGAAGATGAGAATTCCGTCCCCCGGCAACCAATTCCACGATTATCGGCTTGCCGGCAAAACCCGCCCCTACGGCACGCGCTTGTTGCCGCCGCGGTTCGAGCTCTTAGTAGTAGACGGCAGCGAGGGAGGAGATGAAATGAAAAGAGCTTCGCGTGGGAGAAGAAAATGACGATCGGTGGTGAGCTTGGAGCGGTGGAGGAATTACGGTGAAGAAACAGAGAGAAAGTAAGAAGGTAAGATGAAATGAAATTAATAAACTTAGACCCTTCTAGAGTTTTGAGAAAATATTAATAATTGTTTTAAAAAAAAAAGCATGGTAGCTGTTTGCAGTCCACCGACACAAATCTAACTCACACACCTAACCCAAAATATTTATATTGACAAGACTATCCCTTGAAGGAAATTGAGATGTTACAGATTATTTGCTCTTGTGTAATTATCAGCTTGGTAAGTGAGGGTTATATTATGGTTGTCAAAATTTTGAATAATTTTGCATGTGCTGAGTTTTGAGTTGGGCTGAGTTTAATATTAGGCTTACTAGATCGGGCTAGTCTGAATTTGGCATGGCTTAGTTTAGACCAATGCCAGTCATGACCCAAGGATCGGTAGAGGGTTAATGTGCATACAGCATTCATGAAACCTTGGGTACTGAGGCAAGTTCGGGAGTTTTGTTTGACCGAGTGAAGAAACCTAGGTGGGCTTGTAAGAGCTTTACATTGGTATATGTGGCTATAGTTCAAATACGATATGTTTGACTTCTACCAACACTGGCGCTCCTAACACCAAACCAAGACATAGCAAGTGGGGATCATGCACATCTTTCGGTGGCCATGTAAGAGCCATGTACGAGGTGGCTATGGTTGTGAATATAGGCAACACAAACACAAGGAAGATAGTAGAACCTAAAGCAGGGGACTTGCTTCGTCAGTGGTCATTTGGTATATTTATTGCTTTTACTTTGGTGATTGGTCGAATGTGCGTCGTAAACCGTCAGAGGCGTAGGTATTAGATTATATTTAGATAGGTGATAAGATGTTCGCTTATGTATTAGGATTTGTAGAACTGTTTGGGCCGAATAGCATGGCTGATAGTAATGGTTGGACATTTACTAATACGTATGTGTTTAAATGCGTTGATTGCTATTGATTATTAGAGGTTTACCGCTTGGTCTTTATTTCGGAAACTTAGTTGGAATTTATCTTAGACTATGAGTTGTTATTGATTGTTGTTATTTTGTTGACTAATATTGATTGTTGTTGGTTTATGGGTAGATTTATATTTATTGGCATAATTGCCTAGTATTTGTTGTTATTTGTGTGTTGATATGGTTTGACATTGATATTTATCCAATTGTTTGTTGACCATTAGACTTGTATTGTTTGTTTATTGCTAGAGTGAATAGCATTAAAGGTTTATTAGCTATTGAGTTATATTGCATATTGGTTTATTGATTGGGATTAATCTTTATTGGTCTAATGATCAGTATAGATTATTTATTTGGTATTTGTTCACTTATTTATCTGTATATTTGGAATTAATTATTTTGGTCATTTGCTTGTTCATTCATAAACTACCATATGTTTTTAAGAGGCTCGTTTATAGCGTAACTATTAATTTCTTTTGCGGAAATCATTTGTTATCTCGTGATACTTTAATAAACCAGGTTATTTCTCTATTATTTAATCTTCAAATTGTTTATGCTTCTATTTAGCTATTTATTGTTTATTTAATTATATTGTTTGTTCGATTTTTTTATCTCGAAATGTCATTTGTGGTATCGGTTAGTATCTAGTATGTGTTCGAATCCTGTTATCGATATGGCCCTAGCTTTAAAAGTTTCTTCCACGAGATGGCAGTTATATTTAGCTTTTTTAACTATGTCAACTAGTTGACAATGTTATTAACTCATTATTGTTTAGATTATGTTGGGTTTTGTTAAGGTTTGCTTACTCTAGCTAATAAGATTTCTCTTACGGCTTTTTAGTTATACGTGCTCCTATTTAACTAATTATAACCATTTTAACTATTTAGTGTTGCTGAGGGTTAATTGCCAACCGAAATGGGTTGCACAATTTTCGTTATAGCTAGGCCTTATTAATAATTGTGGTTCATATGCATTGTTTCTTTGAAATGTTGCTATGCAAGCTGTATTTTCGTTTCACTCTCCAAATGTCTGTTCTAAATTTTAGCTTAACCATTTTTGGGCTGCCTGATTGTTGATAGAATTCATTACATCTCACTATTTTTTTCCTTTGCTAAATTGGCAGCTTTTAGAATGGGTGTTCTTGCTATGCTGTTGTTATATATGATCATAATTTTAGAGTCAATGCACTAGGTTATGTATTACCATTGGACTGCATGATTGCAGTTGTAAGTTTTTTTTTTTCAATGGATTTTGTCAATGTCCTAACTGAAAATGTGTGGATCTATGTATTTTATTTAGGCTTCGGTGCTAGTTGTCGAGGTATATTACTAGGGTTGATTTTAACTTGCATAGGATAATCTTATAGTGAATGTCCTTCGGTCAAAGGCATAGAATAATGTGTTTAGCAATTGGATTCGCTTGATAGTGAGTATGTTGTGCCCACTAACTTATTGTTTGACTGATTATTCTATATTGCTTCATTTATTAGTTTGGTTATTGACTAGTTGTTGTAGCTGAACAACTTGAAATTGTTTAATTGGCTCCTTGATTGAGTTAGACTAGAAGGTGATAATTCATAACAAAGTTAATTTTGTCAATGTGGGTTAATTTTATTTCGCACTCAAGGAGTTTAGTTGCAGTATCTTGTGTATTCTTTCATCTTAAGATTGTCACCAATTTTTGTATATTATCTTAGTTCTTGACCTTACAGGTATATTTTTGTATTCAAATTACTTACGAATCTCCTGTTATATCTAAACTTCGTTAAGTGTATGCTATGATGTTTTAAGGTCTTGTAAGCATTACAAGGCTTGCTTTATACTGTCAGACCTTGCGCTACTTATGCAATCTAGTGTTAGATGCCTATGTCTACGTTTCTATTAGGAGAGGTCATTATACTGCAACTTTCATTGTTTTCATGAAAAGTTTTGGTTTAGCACATGTTGTTAACGTAAGAAGTCATCGAATTGTGCTAGCTTTGTTTTAGACATGGTTATAATATAGTGATCGAAGTATCTCAAATTGAGCTTCGTATATGCTTCCATAATTTAAGCATTTCGTTTCAAAACACAAAATAATCTGAAAATTTTCATTATTGTTAAAATTTAAATTAGATTTAATCCGACTTGTTAAACTTTTCGATTGAAAGCATTAGCCATTTCATTATTGTATATGCTCTTCTATTGTTAAAATTTTCATTAGATTCACTATATAACATTTGTTTAGAGTCTAACACACACACTATATATATGGGGAGGGATATGGGCACTCTCTCACTAGGGGCACTTTCGGAAATTTCCTTTCCGGTTTATGGCCGGGATAACCTCAAAATTCAATCTTCACCGTTAAATATGAAGAACTATAAGTTAAAAATATACTCACAAAATTTCAACTCAATCGAAATACTAATTCATATTCATCCAGCCACTTAATTAAGATGCCAAAAAGTAAAAAAACTTCAAAATATATATAATGTATCATTTCTGTCACCTTAATCAAATGGTTGGATAGAAATGAATTAGTATTCTGATTGAGCTGAAAATTTGCGAGTATGTTTCTAACTCATTATTATTCATATCCAACAGTGGAGATTAGATTTGAAGGTCACCCCAACCATAAACTGAAGGGATAGGGGCATTCCAATTTTTATGCACACTCCAGCGCACTCCACGGCCATTTGTGGCTGTGGAGACCTTCAAATTCAATCACTACCATTGGATATGAAGATTGGATTTGAAGGTCTCCACGACCACAAATAGCTATGGAGTGCGCTGGAGTGTGCATAAGGATTGAAGTGCCTCTATCCCTTCTCTATATATATATATAGGGGATGCACGTACACTCCTTCCCCGCGCACACGATGTGCACACCAGAGCATGGACCATTGGATCTTGCCTCGCGCATGCACTGATTCGCGTATTTGCCTCACCTTTATAGGGGTGCAGTTTTGTCATCTCACTATACTTTTTTTCTTCTCACGTGTTTCTCTCCTCATTCTCTTCTTCTCATTTTTCTTTCTTCTCCTCTTTGCTGTGCTCCCCCTACTCACGATCTCAATCTCCCCCGTGCCGATTTCTCTCTGCAGTACCTCGCGCATCACCTCCTTCTCATTTTCGCTTCAAACCCTACAAATTCGTTCGCTCAGCCGACGCATTCATTTGCCGGCAGACGATCGAAATAAGGGTACACATATCTTTAATTTCTCTTCTCCTGGTCCTTTTATTTAGTCTAAATCCTTCAATTTTTTAATTCTCCACCGTTAGTCTTAAAAAATCGTTAATTTTTACTCACCTCATTATTCTATGACTTCTAACGCGTTTACTTTCTTAATTCGCAGCTGTTCGCCGGCCGTCGTTCGTCGCTGCCAGATCCGGTATGTAACCACTCCGAAATCGAATTTCATGTATAGTTTTCGACTTTTGTTACAATATTGTCATTTTTAACATTGTAATATTTTAAAAATTTTTAACAATTTTTTTTCAAACTTGTTGCTGGAAAGGTGATTGGTGTTAAGTTGATCATTTGACAATATATATATATATATGTGTGTGTGTGTACATTGTTGTTAAGGGCACATTGATTATGGACCGTCGGATTGCTTGATCCGACGGCTAGAAGCAAAGCACTAATATGCGCTAAGCAGAAGCACATAAAGGGTACCATTTCACTCCTTTAACTCACGCGGGTCTATCTTCGGCAGCTTCATTCAATCTTTGACTTCCAAACCTTCTTCTTCTCTTCTTCGAGCCACTCCGCCAGTGCTCCCCACCACGATCTGAGCACCCGCAGTTGATCATTTCGATCGCGTTTCAACCAGTGGTGCTCAATATCTTCCCAAGTCCTTCTCTCTTTTTCGTTTTTCTACCACCAAAGCTCTCTCGATTCCCGCCAGCGATTCCAATAGCCCGCCGCTACGCAAGAAATTCCGATTGAGCTCATTCTTTCTCTTTTATCTAATTTCTATTTCTATTTTTCTTCGGTGGATTCGGGTGAGTTATTTGTGTGGATTATCACCGAGTTTTGAATATTTTTTTTGTTTCCGGGTTGGATAAGCTCGCATGGTTCAATTTGTGAATGAATGGTTGTGAATTTGGTTTCGCTAGTTGTTATGCATTGTGGCAATTTCGGTAGTTGTTCTTTGCTTTTTTTTCTATTTTTATGTGCTTTAGTTTTTAGTTTATGCATTGCGGTAATTTTGATTTCATTTTTTTTTTTTTTTTGGGAATGCAGCAATATATGGAGTTAGCTGGAGTTTCATTTTTTTTATAGAATTTGCTATGAATGCAGCTAGAGACAACAGAAAGAACCGGATTTGACATTCAACAATATATAGCAACGGATTGCAGCCAAAGACTACCTATCAGGAGACGAAGACAACATTGCTTCATTAGTTTTCTAACAGAAAAAAAAAATTCAGAGTCTAGTAGTTTAGGATCTGTGATGTAAATCCTTTCCTTTGACTTTGAATTCTGAAGTTCAAATTATGAAAACTTGTATCCCAGTCTTGTATTTTGCTTTATGAAATAAATAAAAAAATTCCAGCAAGCTAGAAAAATTTTCAAGATTGTATATACATGTAAATGTGAATTTTATTGTGAATGTGAATATAAAAGCAAATGTTGTGACATCACATGTTTTCGTTACTGGTACAAAAAATTGGAAAAAGAATCAGAAAACGAAAATACAAATCCTGTGAAACAAGTATTGTCAGTAAAGAGGGTAATTTAGTATTTTACTTTCTCATTCCTCAACCCACACGAGCGGGAGGCTTTGTCCATTGCGCGGGAAACAGATCCTTTTCTTCTTTTTTTTACCTTCTGTCCACTGCACGATCACACCTATATCCTCTATTCTTTTTTCCTATCTTCAACCTTTTTAGTGTCCCTTCTTTTGTCTTTTTCTTTGTTGAGGTTACAATTTCTTTTCTTGTCTTCTTCGTTTTTGTAGTCAGAGACACTTTGTCACAACATCCCTCACGTCATGGTTCATGAGTTTACAGGTTTTGTTTTTTAGCATCAAATTTGCGGCATTTTTCTACACTCACCATTGAGCATTAATTTTGTTGTTGTTATTTGTCATGTTATGTTTTATTTTTTTGAATGTTATGGTTCGAGGTTGGTTCTTCTTCGATTCCAACTCCGCAAGGAATGGATAAAAATATCAAGTCGCCGTATTTAGGTATGATATTTGGAAGCCTCGAAGCTGCGAAACAGTTTTAAGTAGATTATGGCAAAACAGAAGGATTTAGCGCCATTATTCGAACAATGGAAAAAATAACTACACATTCCGATGAAGTGAGCATTTGTTAAATGACATGCAACCGTTTATAAAATCATAGAGTTAATCTATCACGTAAGACAGATGAGGGATCCGGGAAAGAAGTAAAGACAAAGAGGAACCGAAGTACAGTGAAATGCACACGTCCTTCAACAATGAGGGTGAAAAAATAATGTACTAGATTGTGGGAAGTGGTGAATTATGAAGGTAACCACAATCACGGCTTAATTAGTCCGGCGAAAAGGATGTGTATGCATGTTTGCAGAAATATGCCTGCTGCAAATAAGAGTTTGGTTAACTCATTTTGAGATGAAGGCTTACGAGTGGGTAAAATTTCAGATATACTTGGTGGAGTGCAAATTGGTTTTGACGATAGCGATTATTGAAACCATTTGTGTCGTTCGAAGGAGTATAAGAAAACCTATTAGTGGCTATACTACAGTAGTGCTAAATTTCTTTCAGAAGAAGAGTATAGACGATCAAATCTTTTTTATGCAATACAAATGGACAACGAAGCAATGGTAATAAATTTCTTTTGGTTAGATGGTCGGTGACGTAGTCAATATCAGTACTTTGGTGACGTGATATCTTTGACATCACCTCCGATAGTGTGTATGACATGCCATTTTCACCATTCACGGTAGTTAATCATCATATGCAGTCTATTCAGTTTGGCTGTGCACTACTTTTGGATTAGACAAAAAAATCTTTTCAGTAGCTTTTTGAGACATGGATTGCAACTATGGGCGGACTGTGCTCCATTTTCAATCATCACATATCAAAATAGAGCTATAACTGCAGCTGTTACAAAGGTATTTCCAAACACTCGACATAGATTTTGTTTGTGGCATATGCTCAAAAAATTTGCAGAAAATCTTTTCCATGTTTGTTTCAAGAGCTCAAAATTCAAGAAAGACATAAAGATGTGTATTCGGAAAAGTTATATTTTGTAGCACTTTTGAGTCGAGGTGGGAGGAATTGTTGATAACATGAGTTGCAAGAGAATGAGTGGCTCAAAAAATTATATGAGATTCGAGAAAAATAGGCACTAGTTTATCACTTAGATATATTTTATGCACTATCGGACACTCCGAAAGTATGAATGTAGCTTATAATAATTTTTTCCAGCCAACAACAACTCTTCGAGAGTTTGTATTATAGAATCATAAGTGTTTAAATAGAATGGTTGAAAGGAAAAAAAAAAAAAGGACTATACGAGTGAACATTTGTCTTGTATTGTTGATAGTAACGTCTTTATTTTGAAGAGTGCAACAGAAATATACACGAGAAATGTGTACGACAGGTTTAAAAAAGAATATGAGAAAGCTCAAGCCGAATATGTTTTACATGATGATGAAAAAGATAATGTTGGATACATCACTTACATTTACAAAAGTCGGGTGAAAGATGATCAGCATCAGTGGAAGGTTAAGTTCAACCTAGCCACAAAGAAAAGTAATTGTGAATGTAAACTGTTTGAGTTTATCGGGATTCCATGTGGACACCTTATCAAGACTTTTCAAAGTCGTGATATAGAGATCCCAGATTACTTCATTATTAAAAAATGGATAAAAAGAGCTAACAAATATAGAGTTGAGTATGATAGTGGACTGGTAAGTGGCTATGAGAATTCTGAACTATTAAGAACTTCTCAACTCCATATGATTTTCAATCAATTGGTTTATGAAGCTATGAAAACCAATCAGGGATACCAAATATTGTTACAATCCTTATAAGAAACATCACAACGTCTCAAGGAAGTAAAGAAGACTGATGATCATAACAAAATTCCAATTGTCGATTCATGTACTATAAATGAGAGCTTACAAGCCCCACTTGATGCCTCACAAGTCTTATGTTGGAATATCAAGACTAATTTTGATGATAACAAATATTAAGAATTATAGTTTATGAGTTAGGTGGACTAATGATTTACACTAAGCTATGCAGAATTGAAAGTATAAATTCTTGCAAATAAATAGTTATAGTCCAGCCAGCTGCTTTATAAGAAACTCTACTTCGGGCGCAAGATGAAAATCAATTAAGTATTGGACAGCAGAACAGAGAGCAGGACAGAGAGCAGAATAGAGAAGTCTCACAAGAACAGCCGACTAGATTACTGCTGATCCTAAACCGAGTGAAAATGATCAAGTTATAGATTTTAGAGGCAGATTCGATCGTGATACAAATTCAGCTTGAGGAAGATATTTTTACCAGAGCTAGAACAACATGCATACAACAATCTTGGCTAAAGAGTTCATCAAATTATGATCTACACAACTTTGGAAAATTCCTGAAAGATTGGAAGAAATTAAGAAAACATACATTGCAGAAAATCAGACAATAGTGGAGTCAACTTTCAGATTAAGTTTGATCAAGATTTTCTCATTCGTTCAAAGCCAATTTTTGAGGACATATAGAACATCATATCCACTGTCATTTCACATCAAGTTCAGCAACAAATCACAACAAATGAATGTCAAGAACACAATGCTAAAGTAACATCAGAATCAGTCTGTCAGCATACCAGTTTTGGATTCAGAAATTGAATTTCGACTTTCATTCAAAGAAAAGTCAAGGATCAGTTACAAAGAGTATACATACGCTTGATCCACCATAGTGCTTTGACGATACATCACAATAACCTACTACATGGAGCAACTACACAAAATGATCTAAACAAATGAAGCTGACAGAAGAAAACTTTACAAAGTGCTATCATACAAGATTCACAAGATGGATTCCAATGCATATCAAAGCTTATTTTACTGGAACACTTAGATGATAATAGACTTCAAAGTATTAGCATTCTTCACTGAAAATCAAGTCATTGATTTGCAGCTCATAGTAAGCAAGTTAACCTAAAACCATATTGGAGCCAATGAATACTTAGGGAACATCACCTGACTGATCGATGAACTAAGAACAAAAATTTGAAGTTGAACTTGAGGCATTCCAATTACTTGATCAGATCATCATCTTCATATTAGGTGCCACTGCAATGAAGAAAAATGCATTACAGAAGAAAAGGGAGAAGCAAGCGGGAAAATTGAATTGCCGACAAACTTATTGATTCTTATAAAAGAAAGATCAAATCAAGCGAAACCAGCAGAATAATTGAGATTTAAATGCTGGGACGGAAGGCAAAATGGTTGAGAATGGCGGTCGACCAGCGGCTGGAAGGTAACGAAAGGGATATTGGTCTTATGGGCATCCGCCCTATTCCCTGTCCCACTATTTACCTCCATCAAGATCCAACCGTTGAAGACCTATTTGATAGAACCCGATTAGCAGCGGCGTAGAAGAGCAAAGTGGTAACACTGTAGCAGGCGCACAAGGGAGACAACGGGAAAATTTCCTACCGTTAGGAGATTAGAAATTTCAACAGCTAGAGAACAGAAAATATAAGAGGGAGAAGAAGAGAAAAAAAAACCGTGTGAGAGACACTACAGAGCAAAAAGAAAAACAGAGCCACATACATAAGAAAAAGCTTACATACAGCAGAAACATCTCTCACTCAACCTCACTGACTGAGCTTTATCTAGATACATCTTTGGCATTTCTTTGATCCTCTCCTTGCTTTACTAAGCTTAAATTCAATCCAGTGAGAGAGATCTTGTGCTTGAAAATTGTTTGTAACAAACATATTCGTTGAGAAGGGCTTGGTTAAGCCTTCTCGATTGTGCTAATTTTGTAAGAAGCTACGTACTTTGCACAAGGCTTTGGGTAAGGCTTGTGTCTTAGCAGCCGGAGAGACTTGTGAGTCTAGTAGGGTGTTGGTGGTTTATCTTGAGGAGAGAACCGGTTAAAGTAATGGTGTTTGGCTAAACATATTACTTGGTAATGTAGCAACTTAATAAAAATTAGTAGAATTCACTCTTGACAAAGAGTGGCCGTGGACGTAGGCAAATTCATTTGCCGAACCACATAAATTCTGTGTGTTTGTATTTTGAGTAATTTTTATATTACTTGCACTTGAACTAAACAGAGAACGTTAAACAGAGAGAATCTGTTTACGTCCAGTCGACTATACTGCCGCTATTTTGTAGGAAATCAGCTCTGTTTATATACGAATACTGGATTAAATTTTTTAGCTACCAACTCAATTCACCCCTCCCCTTTTGAGTTGGTTGTGCAGGTTTGACCAACATCTTACTTTGAATCCTAGAATCTCACAGACAAAGGGAAGAAAAAAGGAAGAAACAATTTATAAGAGCAATAGTAGAGTAAAAAGAAGTTTGGAGAAAGCAATTGCAAAAACCAAAACGAAGACAGGTAGGAGATGTGCTTTGTGTAACAAGTACGGTGTTAAACATGACAAGCGGAATTGTCCTGAAAATCCAAATAAAAAGAAGAAAATTAAGTCTAATCATTTCTTAAATTTTCATTCATAATATATTTTCTTATTAGAATTCAATTTGAAATTGACATTTGTCGTAACATTTTTACTTTGATAGTTGATGTGCTTAAATATGTACATAATATCATTCACTCTTGCATCATATATACTTACTTTTCGTATAGGAAAACTAATCAAAAAGAATCTTAATTCTTTGTTTTTCTTAATTTTCAACAATTCCGTACAGTTTGAGATTTTTTATAAAAATTTGACTTTTTTGTGGAGATTTTGTGAACAGCCAACTGCGTTTAAAAGCAAAGACATTCAAGTTGGTCCATGAATTATTTCAGAATTTTCTGGGCAACCATTTGATATATATTCACAGAAGAAGTTGAAATACGATGCAAACCCGAATCATGTTGGTAGTTTCTGAAACGAGTGTGCTTGATGGCCTTCATGATTTTTAAATGATATGTGTGATATACGGTTGAAAATATAAGACATTGATCTTAATTTTAAATAATTTTATTTATTTTTTGGAGGCCAAATAGACTCCAAAATAGTGCAGACAAATGGATGGACAGAAAGTTTGGATTGACTTGAACTGCACCAACCTAATTGTGGAAAGAAAAACCCTATAATTTTAAATACCCAATTTTTGGATTTCTAAGAGGGGGAAGAGAGAGCAGGAGAGGCGGCTCATCTAGGGTTTATTTTTTGGGGTTCTTGCCGCTTAGGAAAAGACGGATGAAAGCACTGAGCAAAGAAAGGCGATAAAAGTTCGCTCGACACCATTTTTTGTTCAGAGTTCTTTTATTCTATCTCTCATGTTTCTTTTTGCTTTGTTAGATCTGAAGACTATGAAGTAAATTCCTCCTTTCTGTGGCTATGATGTAGCCTAATTATGATGATTTAATTCTTAATTTTATGCTATTCAAAGTTTTATACTTGTTTATTGAGTATTCATTATCGTGCTTAATGCTTTTGAATATCTGGCCAATATTCAATCGATTTGAGATTCGTATTGAGACAGAGATGTGATGTATGAATTAGTTTTTGTAAAAGATGCCATAAATTGCGTGAGAGACAGAGATATACTTTTATGTTTCATGCAGTTAATATAGGATGCCATAGAATTTAATGAGCTTTGTTGTATGTTAATTCACATAGAGATATAGTGAGTTATTGTATTAAAGTAATTTTGGTATAGCTTGAGAAAGTATATCAAACAAATTAGAGTTTTTCAACTGTCAATAAAGATTATAAACTTCGATAGCACGAATATAGAGTTGAATTAGATTAGGTGAAATCAAATGCCTTAGCGCTTAAATCATTGAAATTTTACGAGTGTTAGTTTTAACTTGTTTTGTTTTCTTTATTTTTAGCATTAACTCTTTTAAATCGATCTTTCAAATAATTCTAGAATTAGTTATTTTCATTACTTAATAAGTTAATCAATCCTTGTGTGAGTGATAATTTTCTTGTCATTGTATTACTTGTGCGACTCGTACAGCAACAAGTTTTTTGCGCCATTGCAGGGGATTGTTTTAATTTTTATTAATATCGATTCTGATTAATTCTAGTTTAGTTTTAAATTTTATTTCTTTACCTTCTTTCAGGTTCTTTGCATAGTGTATGCGAAGTTCCAGAAGCATTTCTCTTGAGCCCTTCGATCCTGAAATTGAATGTATAGTTAGGAGGCTTATCAAGATAACAAAAAAGCGATCAACAAAATGCAAACTAAGATGGCAGAAAATGTGGAAGAAATTGAAAACGGAAGAGCTTTCAGGGATTATGCTATGCCTACTATCAATGGTGCCTCGTCAAGTATTACATTCGGCAATTCACCCGAACAACTTCGAGATCAAGCCCGCAATCATCCAAATTATCCAAACTTCAGTCCAATTTAATGGCTCGCCAAACAATGACCCAAACACTCACATTGCTGACTTTCTTGAGATTTGTGACACTGTGAAGAATAATGGTGTGTCCGATGATGCTATAAAGTTGAGACTCTTCCCATTTTCATTGAGGTACAAGGCAAAAGAATGATTGAATTCACTTCCTCCCAACACCATTACAACTTAGGAGGCATTAGCACAGAAATTCTTATCCAACTTCTTCTCTTCTGCAAAGATGGCGAAGATGAGGAACGACATCATTACCTTTACTCAATTTGATATGGAGTTTTTGTATGAGACGTGGGAAAGGTATAACGACCTGCTAAGGAAGTGCCCTCACCACGGTTTGACAAAGTGGCTACAAGTCCAAACATTCTATAATGGGTTGAGTTGCATGACTAGGACAGTTATTAATGCCGCAGCGGGTGGAGCGCTGATGAGTATAACGTAAGACGAAGCCTATGAGTTGCTGGAGGAAATGGTGGCAAATAACTACCAATGGCCTTCAGAACGTTCGATGACAAAATGGGTAGCATGAGTACACCAAGTTGATGGTGTTGCTGAATTGACTGCACAAGTGAAGGTGCTGTCCAAACAGCTCGTAAGCTTAACCGGTAAAGTAATTCAAGCGCCTAGTCAAGTTTGTGAACTATGTGGGAGAAGTCATGCTAGTGTTGATTGTCAAGTTGGACGCCCATTCTCACCATCTCCTGCAAAATAAGTGCAATGGGTGTCTAATGTTAACCGGCAACCGAACAATTCATACTCAAACACATATAATCCAGGTTGGCGAGATCATCCAAATATTTTTCATGGAAAAATCATCAAAACACAACTAGAAACCCCCTTGGATTTCAGCAGCAGTAACTAAAACACCACTTGAAGATGTCCTTCCCTAATTCATGACCAAAACAGAATCAACTTTGCAAATCAAGCTGCCTCTATTCGAAACCTTGAGGTTCAAATGGGTGCAAGCTTGTTATCTGGAAGACCACAAGGAGCAAGTGAATGCGATTGCACTTCAAAGTCGGAAGGTTCTCAAAACGCTAATAGTGAATAGCAATGAGTTAAGGAAGCAACCCCAAATGTTTTCATCTAAATCACCTGCTGGAATAAAACATAACAACAAGCAAACACTGCAGAATGCCACCTAATCAACTAAAGAAGAAAGCTCGGACATTAATCAACCCCAAATAGCAGCACCAACCAAGTCTTATGCGCCACCGATTCCATTTCCTCAATGCCTTCGAAAGACCAAATTAGATAAGCAATTTTCTAAATTTCTTAATGTGTTTAAAAAGTTGCATATTAACATTCCTTTTGTAGATGCGTTGGAGCAAATGCCAAGTTATGTGAAGTTCATGAAAGAGATTTTGTCCAAAAAAGGAAAAATGGAAGACTATGAAACGGTGACTCTAACCGAGGAGTATAGTGCTATTTTGTAAAATAAGTTGCCACCAAAATTAAAAGATCTAGAGAGTTTTATTATACCTTGCACTATTGGAAACTCTCATTTTGAAAATCATTATGTGATTTAGGTGTAAGCATTAATTTAATGCATTTTCTATTTATAGAAAATTAGGATTGGGAGAAGTAAATGTAACCACAATTTCCTTTCAACTAGCGGATCAATCTATTAAACATTCAAGAGGAATACTTGAGGATGTGCTAGTGAAGTGGATAAATTTATATTTCCTACTGATTTTATTGTATAAATATGGAAGAAGATAAAGGCATAATAATTATTCTTGGTCGACCATTCTTAGCCACTGGAAGAATATTGATTGATGTTCAGCAATGGAAGCTAATTTTGCAAGTATAAGATGAGCAAGTCGCGTTCAATGTATTTGAAGCTATGAAGTGTCCATCCAACAGTGACGATTGTTTGCGAATTGACATAGTTGACCAAATGGTGGTTGATGCAGTCAAGGTAGACCATCTTATTGACCCTTTAGCAGCTTGTATTATTTAAGATGAATCTTCTAAGACCGAAAGCAAAGAGATTGAGTCGTATGCTCATTACTTGCAAGCTTCACCGCGTATTAGAGGACGATTGAAATTTGAGGACCTTGGGGAAACCTCTATTAGGACAGGTCCATCCATTGAAACGCCTCTAATACTTGAGCTTAAGCCGTTGCATACCTGGAAGAAAATTCATCACTTCATGTTATTATTTCGGCTTCATTGAGTGATTTGGAGGAGGAAAAGTTGCTTCGAATTTTGAGAATTATAAGACTGCATTGGGATGGTTCATTGCTGATGTCAAAGGCTTAAGTCCTTCAGTTTGCATGCATAAGATCCTGGTGGAAGAAAACTACAAGTCTGCAGTTGAAAATCAAAGACGTTTGAATCCAAACATGAAGGAGGTGGTGAGAGCAGAAGTTCTAAAATTACTTGATGTAGGAATCATTTATCCAATCTCCGATAGCTCATGGGTGAGTCCTGTGCAAGTGGTACCAAAAAAGGAGGAATAAGAGTAGTAAAGAACGATAACAATGAGCTCATTCTGACAAGAACTGTCACAGGATGGCGGATATACTTTGATTACCGCAAGTTGAATGATGCTACTCAGAAAGATCACCTTCCATTACCTTTCATTGATCAAATGTTGGAGAGACTTGCTAGTCATTCACATTATTGTTTCTTGTATGGGTATTCTAGTTACAATTAAATTCCAATAGCATCGGAAGATCAAGAAAATACCACCTTTATATGTCCGTATGGAAATTTTGCATTTCGAACGATGCCTTTTAGCCTGTGCAATGTGCCAGACACTTTACAAAGATGTTTGATGGCAATTTTTTTGATATGGTGGAAAAATTCATTTAGATTTTCATGGATGACTTCTCGGTGTTTGGATCATTTTTTAATGACTATGTAAGAAATTTGGCTTCAGTTTTGCAACGATGTGAGGAACCTAATTTAGTCTTAAATTGAAAGAAATGCCACTTTATTGTGCTTGAAGGTATTGTTCTAAGACATCGTATTTCAGCCAAGGGAATAGAAGTTGATCAGGCAAAGGTAGAAGTCATTGCAAAGTTACCGCCACCAACTTCAATGAGGATAGTGAGAAGCTTTCATGGTCATGACGGTTTCTATCGCCGATTCATCAAAGATTTTTTAAAGATAACGAAGCCCCTATGCAACCTCCTAATGAAGGAATGCCATTTAAATTTTCTGAAGAGTGATTCCAAGCTTTTAACACTCTAAAGCAGAAGCTAGTTTCAGCCCCTATCATTGTAGCACTGGTTTGGGATTTGCCTTTTGAAATCATGTGCGATGCTAATGACTATGCTGTTGGAGCAGTGTTGGGGCAGCGAAAGAACAAAGTATTTCATGTCATCAATTATGCAAGCTGAACTTTAACATATGCCCAAATGAATTATGCAACTACAGAGAAGGAGCTTCTAGCTGTTGTGTTCGCTTTTGAAAAATTTTGATCATATTTTGTTTGCTCCAAAGTGATAGTCTACACTGACCACTCAACTCTCAAGTATTTGCTAACAAAAAAAATGCTAAACCAAGGCTCATTCGATGGGTACTTCTAATGTAAGAATTTGATTTGGAAATTCGAAACAGAAAAGGTTCTGAAAATCAAGTAGCGGATCACTTATATCGGATAAAACAAGAAAAACAAGGTGAAGAAGCAAGCAGGGAAGGTCGTGTCCCGACGTTCCCCATAAGATTAACAGTACAGTAGGAAGGTAGTGTAGTGTCCCGACTACCGTCAGGACACTCCCAACAAGTCTTGCGTTAATCTGAAGTGCCCCTCCCCACTCGGAGCACTTCACTCCTAAAGGATCCGGCCTTTCACTCCTAAAGGAGCGGAACTCCCTAGCTCTTGTTGATCGGGCCTTTCCCTCTTCAGGTAGGGAAACTCCCTGGAAGTAAAGAAGAAAATACCAAAAGGTTCACAGAAGAAAAAAAACAAAAAACAAAAATGACAAACACTAATTCTAAAAGCACTTTAAGAAGGCACACGTAATAACTCTTAGTCATGCGAAACTTGAAGGAAGACAAGGCATCTCTCAAAAGAACATCTGTTTTAGAGTGAGAAAGGCTTTTGATTGCACATCAACAGCAGTTTCAAAGGAAAATCATAAAGAAGGAGGATTTCACTACCATGTAGCAGTACTTAACAACAGCGCATCAAAAAACAATGCAGTAAGAGTTATAAGGCAACTTTTCCCTGAATTTGAAGGAAGGCAATGCAATGTCCAATTCAAGAAAGGGTGGGCGGCAACATCACCAAAGAAGATAGAAATCCTTTTGTATGGGGAGAATACTCGACGGAACAGATCTTACAGTTTGCGGAAAGCGTTAGAAAGCATAAGAAAATAGGAACCATCAATAATTCTGTTATTCTAGAGAAACTGAAACAGTGTAATGATTGGATAGATGTCTATGACAATCCTGAGATACCGGAAAAGCTGATGCACTCCTATTCCAATATCAAAAGAATACATGAGGACTTAAAAGCAAGGAAAGAGAAAGGATAAGTTCTGGAGAAATGATTGTGCCTTATCTCAACAAAAAAGAATGGCCAAAAGAGTATATACCGGAAGAAATAAAGGAGAAGTATGTGCTACTTGATTAGATAGCTTGCCAATTGGCCTTTCAAAGACCGACAAAGACAAACAACTATTCGTTTATGGAAGACCCAGTACTTAGAAAACTCTTATATTTACTTTCCTAGGAAAGGTACTCAGAATTTATTTTGCTTGGTACCCTTTTTCTTGCTACTGCTTCGCTGGACTGATAGCGCACTAAATCTTACCGTAGTATGAATAAAAGGATGCACTCTTTATTGCCGCTTCCATGGTTAGTTACTTCTGGGCACGATTGAGAAGTATGAAAGCACTATCCTCTTCGTGAAGGCGAATGGCTACATCCACCTACGACCCTCGCTGGGATCTAGTGCACTCCTCCAGCATACTTTATTTGTTATGGTGAAGCACGAGTCTAACTCGCTGGACCGTAGAAGGACCCTATGTCTAATCACCGAGCTCCACTTGGACCGGCTTGGGGACTGATTGGTTCCCCTTAGGTGGATTGGTCCTTGAAAGGCTATCTGTCTACTTAGCTCTAGTTGTAGGCCTTTTGCTTTAGGCTATTTTCTTTCTCCTCCTTCTTGGGACTTGCTTTAGGACTGTGTTCGTAATCCGAGATGAAAGAGCGGAATTTCTTATTGACCAAGACAGAGGGATTTCCCAGCAGAGTGGGCAGGAGGGCAGTGACATATAAAGAATATTCCGGGTTAACACATCGCTTTTAGTTCATGGACTGAAGCTTATAAGGAGAAAAGGCTCTGGTAAGAGTTTCAAAAGAGACCGAGCCATGGACTGGACGAGGGAAGAGGGGATATGACTTGGAAGCGGCCTTTTCTTGTCAGCCCAATGAAGATGGCATGAATAGTTGGAGTTGGTGCTTCTCCGTTCGAAAGTAAGAACAACTTCCATCTGATCGCTTTCACGCTTCCTGAATCCAACCGGTGAATTTAATATGAATAGTTCGCCAGGGGGAATTTGATCTTCAGGTAAGATGCGTATTAGTATTAAGATTTTGTGAATTACTTGGCCAACAACATAATTCCTTCAGTTCTATCTTACCAACAAAAGAAAAAAATTTTTGCTGATGTTAAGCACTACACTTCGGAAGATCCAATTCTATACAAACGATGTTCAGATCAGATCATAAGAAGATGTGTACCAGAAGAGGAGATGGAAAGCATCCTGCAGGATTGTCATTCATGTGGATATGGAGGTCATTTTGGTGGAACAAAAACAGCGTTAAAGATACTACAATCAGGTTTTTACTGGCCTTCATTGCTTCGGGATGCACATACATTCGTTGTTACTTGTGATCAATGTCAAAGAAAGAAAAATATCTCAAGAAAGAATGAGATGCCACTGAATAATATTCTTGAGTTGAATTGTTTGATGTATAGGGAATAGACTTCATGGGACCATTCCCTTCTTCATTTTTGAATAAATACATCTTAGTCGCTGTTGACTATGTCTCCAGGTGGGTGGAAGCTGTGGTATTACCTATAAATGACAGTAAGGCTGTGGTGAACTTTCTACGAAAATACATTTTTTCTAGATATGTCACTCTAAGAGCAATCATTAGTGATCAAGGTACATATTTTTTTAATCATCAATTTGAATTTTTACTAAAGAAATATGGTGTCACACATCAAGTAGCCACTACCTATCATCCTCAAACCAGCGGCCAAGTTGAAGTTTCAAACCGAGAATTGAATCCCATACTTGAGAAAACAGTGAACACTTAAAGAAAAGATTAGTTAAAGAAATTAGATGATGCATTATGGGCTTATCGCACAGCATTCAAAACACCAATTGGAATGTCTCCGTATCGGCTACTGTTTCAGAAAGCTTGCCATCTACCTGTGGAACTAGAGTATCGAGCATATTGGGCAGTTAAGAATTTGAATTTTGACATACAAGCAGCACGAAGAAAAGACTATTGCAGCTGAATGAAATGGACGAATTTCGACGGGAAGCTTATGAAAACGCTAGAATTTATAAGGAAAAAACCAAGGCCTAACACGACAATAACATATTAAGAAAGGAGTTCACCCCTACACAGCAAGTTCTAATATACAACTCACGGTTGCGTATATTTCCTCGAAAGCTTAAATCAAGATGATCGGGTCCATTCACTATGGTAAGAGTTTTCCCTTATGGAGCAGTCAAGATTACTGATGAGAATAAAGGTACATTCAAAGTTAAAGGGCAACGATTGAAATCATATTTTGCTGGTTTTGACAACAACAAGACTGACATCCTTCTTGAACCGACATAGAGGGAAAGAAGTCAAATTATAGACTATAAATAAAGCACTTATTGGGAGGCAATCTAAGTTTTCATCATTTAGTTTTCATTTATTTTGAATTTTTAGTTATTTTTTGGTTTGATTTTAATTCTAATAAATTTCAAATGATAGGGGGGAACATGACAAGTGGATATAAGCATAAAGAATATTGAGTGAGCAAGCACCAAAATCAGGGACGCTTTCTAATCTCTCCTCTTTGCTTATATTTTTTGTATAGACATTGAGTACAATTTTAGTTCCAAGTGTAGGGGTAGAGAAATGTTTGTAATGCTTATGTTGTTATTGCTTGGTTGGTTGAAGTACACCACTTATTATGAAAATTTTCTATCTTAAGTCTTAATTTTTGGAGATGTACTAAACGCATAGCTATTGAAATTAATTCTTATGTTAACTAGTGATAAATGTGGTATTTGTTAGTTTGAACTTGTGATCATGAGTGGTTTAGAGAATCGATTTGTTCTTATTGCCATTTTCAGATCTGAAGCTAATGTAATGTTGGATTTAGAAGTTACATTGAGCATTGACTATATACTAGAATTCTATTCCCAACTATTATCTCCATTAAAGATATTGCAATAGTCAGGCTTGTGTAGTCGAAAAGAGCTAACTACACGAAAGTGTTAAAGGTAGCCTTGAGTAATTTAGCCTTATGTACCACAAATATACAGGAGATAATCTACCAGGGAAGAGGGCTACATTCGTGATAGTGTGAAAGCTATCGAATGTAAGTAAAAATAATAATCATAATAATAAATTAAAATAATAATAATAATAATAATAATAACAATAATAATATACCTGACTAAGTCTTCGACACGAAAGGGGAATTTAATATTAGTTAGTTTGACTTGCTCGATTTAAACTTCGATACTGAGATTACAAGAGTCGAAGAGATTAAAATAGCCATTTGAGCTTATTGGCCATCTAAGTACTTATATTCATGAGTTTAGCTTTCTTGACTTATGTTATTTGCTTTCATCTGAACAAGTGTGTGTATGACAGAGAAAATATAACTGGCTGTGCTTTGAAAAATTTTCATGAGTTATGCATTCAATAACAGATCTGAAGATAATGGTGTTATGAAATCCAACCAAGCTACATGAACATTAATATATTTTTTTTGCTCGAGGGCGAGCAAAATCTAAGTGTGGGGATATTTGATGTGCTCAAATATGTACATAATATCATGCACTCTTGTATCATATATGCTTACTTTTTATATAGGAAAACTAATCAAAAAGAACCTTAATTCTTTATTTTTCTTAATTTTCAGCAATTCCGTGTAGTCTGAGAGTTTTTTATGAAATTTTAACTTTTCTTTGTAGATTTATTGTGAAGGGCCAACTGGGTTTAAAAGCAAAGCCATTCAAGTTGGTCCATGAATTACTTCAGAATTTTCTGGGCAACCATTTGATATATATTCATAAAAGAAGTTGAGATACGATGCAGAACCAAATCATATGCGCGATTTCTGAAACGAGTGCACTTGACGGCCTTTCTGATTTTTAAATAATATGTGTGATATATGGTGACATTGATCTTAATTTTAAATATTTTTATTTATTTTTGGATGGCCAAATAAACTCCAAAATGGTGAAGACAAACGGGTGGACAGAGAGTTCGGATTAATTTGGACTGTACCAATCTAATTATGGAAAGAAAAACTCTATGGTTTTAAATACCCAATTTTCGAATTTCCAAGAGGCGTGAGAGAGAGCAAGAAGAGGCGGCTCATCTAGCGTTTATTTTCTAGGATTTTTGCCGTTGGAACAGGAAAAGACGAACGAAAGCACTGAACAAAAAAAGAAAATAGCAGTTCGTTCGACACCACTCTTTCTTCAGAGTTCTTTTGTTCTATCTCTCATGTCTCTCTTCGTTTTATTATATTTGAAAATTATGAACTAAGTTCCTCCTTGCTGAGGCTATAATATAGCATAACTATGATGATTTAATTCTTAATTTTATGCTATTCGAAGTTTTATAATTGTTTATTGAGTATTCATTACCACGTTTAATGTTTTTGAGTATCTGACCAATATTTAATCGATTTGAGATTCGTATTGAGATGAGATAGAGATTTGAGATTCGTATTGAGATTCGTATTAGTCTTTGTAAAAAATGCCATGAATTGCATGAGAGACAGAGATGTACTCTTATGGTTAATGTAGTTAATATAGGATTCCATAGAACTTAATAAGCTTTGTTGTATGTTAATTCACATACAGATCTAGTGAGTTATTGCATGAAAGTATTTTTGGTATAGCTTGAGAAAGTATATCAAAGAAATTAAGTTTTTCCAACTGTCAATAAAGATTACAGATTTTGATAGCACGAATACGGAGTTGAATTAGATTAGTTACAGTGAATCAAATGCCCTAACGCTTAAATCATTGAAATCTTACGAGTGTTAGTTTTAGCTTTTGTTTTGCTTTCTTTAGTTTTAGCATTAACTCTTTTAGATTGATCGTCCAAATAATTCTGGAATTAATTATTTTCGGTACTTAATAAGTTAACCAATCCTCGTAGGAATGATACTTTTCTCATCATTATATTACTTGTGCGAGTCGTACACTTACGATAGCAACAATAGTCGAAGATAAAGATGATGATGAAGATAAAGATGTACATACAAGTGAAGATGGAAACGTGATGATGGAGAATTAGCTATAAATTTAAAATAGCTATTACTATTTTGGCATTTTTGGATAAGCACTTAGATGTTGTACTCAATCTTCTTACATTGTACATATTTATATGAATTTGAAAGTGTTTGCGACAAGTAGCAAAGGGCATTGAAAAAAAAACTTTGAAAAAAATTAATCTTTTCTATTAAAAGCAGGAAATAGCAAAATAATAGTGAAAAAAAGAAAAACAATATTGCAAAAAGAACACTAGTAAAAAAACTGTAAAAAGAGAAATAATCTTGTCTATTAATAGTAAGAAATAACAAAATGTACTTTAAAAGAAATAATGCAAAAAGGACACTGGAAAGAGAAACTGTTAAAAAAAATCTTTAATGAAAAAATTAAAAGAACAATGCAAAAAAGATACTAAAAACATAAACTATTAAAAAAAATTATTCTTCTCTATTAATAGTAAAAAATAGCAAATATAGTGAAAAAAGAAAAAAAACAGTGCAAAAAGAACACTGGAAAAAGAAACTAAAAAAAGATATTCACTATTCATAGCAAAAATAGTTATTTTTACTATTTACTGTAAAATATAGTCAAAAGATAGTACAAAAGGACACTAGAAAAAGAAACTGTAAAAAAATTAATATTTCATTGTTCACAGTAAAAATAAAATATTTTACTGTTTGCTGTAAAATATAGTGAAAAATGAAAAAAATAGTGCAAAAAGGACACTAGAAAAAAACTATAAAAAGAATATAATTTTCGCTTTTCACAGCAAAAATATGTTTTTTTACTGTTCACCATAAAACATAGTGAAAAGGAAAAAAAACTGTTTGAAAATAACACAAAAAAAACAATTGAAAAGATTGATCTTTTCTATGATTGGTAAACTGCATCGAAAGAAATGAAAAGGGAAATAACAAAAATAATAATTTTACTGTTCATAGCGAGAAATACCAAAAGAACAGTGAAAGAACATTAAAAAAAAAGCAATAAAAAAACAATAACAAATAACAGTAAAAAATATACTCTTTGTTGACAATTCACCTTCCAATTATTGATATTCACATTCCATTTACCGTTATTACATTCACATCCATTCATAATTGTTGACATTCGCATTCATTAACATTCCACTCACAAATATTTACAGTTATTTCTCGCATTACATTCATAAATATTGACAATCATTCATTTGCATTCCATTCAGAAATATTGACAATCGCATGTATTCACATTCCAATAACTCATTCCGTATTTTGTACAAGATATTCATATTACAAATGTTATTCAATCTACATATAATCGTACGTACATGAAACTTCAATATTAGTCTCATCTAATTCTCAACAACAAGACCTGATGAGGTCCAGAATAAATCTAAAACAAACTAAGCCCAAGATTTCCATCTTACATATGGACCTGTTTAGACATTCAAACTATACCCCAGAAAACAAACATTTCACATTCTAATCAAGTTTTCATCAGCTAACAAAAAGTTCTGCATCAACCTTATCTTTACAGCATCACAAAAGAACCTACACAGCAGCAACCTACAACAACATCTCAAAATTTTGTTACTCTTGTAAAAGTTTTGCAATAGTGACAACCTGCAAAACAAAATCAGCATCAAATAAAAAAACATCATAAGGTCACATGCCATCATCAAACAAACTATCGTTCAAATTTCAAACACAACTATTATACAAAAAAATTCCCAAAAAATTCCGAGACCAAAACCGATGGAAGAGTAAGTGAAGGATGATTGCTGTTGAATTAGAGAGAGCCTAGCCATGTTATAAAAATCTGGTATTTGGGAGAAGAATACTTGAACAACTCTGAAGAAGGATTGTGGTGCCCTTTTTTGTGAAAACAATCTAATTTTTGTATCACCCTGCAGAATAACAAGCACCAACAAGTTCAAGAGACAAAATCAATCAAACAAAAAAAATTTAAACAACAAAACATTTAATCAGAATAAAAGACTGAAAGGTACCTAAGGCTCTTTGCAAAAAATTATTGTGTATGCAATAGCAGCTCCAATACTGCTACAAATATTCACAAAATGAACATCATCTAGGAGAGCTCATCATCATCATCAAATAATGTAGGTATCTGATTGCACACACCATTCACATTCAAATCACCACAACAGCAACTTGAAGCCAAATTTACATTTCTCATTCACATTCAAGCCGTCGGATCACTTGACAAACTTTGAATTTCACTTTAAATTCATCACACAATGCAATATTTTATCAAATAAATACACAAATTCTAACAAAAACAGAACGAGAAAAATACATCACTCGTCACTAATTAAATCAGGAAAAACAAGCCACTCCACCCATTTGAAAATTTTCACATATTTTCCACCAAAAAATAATTCAATATGAAAAATTTGAATTCTTACCTAATCCGAGGAAAACAAAAATACAAAAGTTTAATACTTATAAACAAATTTGCCGGTAAGTTCTCACTCGAATCCACACAAAAACAAAAAAAATGAAAATAATAATTAGAGAAAACATAAAAAGAGAAATAATGAGAAAGATCTCCACTATCTTTTGCAGAAAGAATGAGAGAGAGTAATTTCATTTGTTGGCGTGAATGGAGAGAGCTTTGATGGTAGAAAAAACGAGAAAGAAAGGAGTTGGGAAGACATTGAGCACCGCCGACTGAAACGCGACCGAAATGAGCAGCGGCGGGGTGATCAGGTCGCGACGGGGAGCACCGGCGGAGTGGCTCGAAGAAAAGAAGAAGAAGATTTGGAAGACAAAGATCGAATGAAGCTGCTGAAGATAAACCTGCATGAGTTAAAGGAGTGAAATGACCACGCTGCCTTTATGTGCTTCTGTCTAGCGCATATCAGTGCTTTGCTTCTGGCTGTCAGATCAAGCGATCCGACGGTCCATAATCAGTATGTAAAATATACACTTAACACCAATGTACACATATATATATATATATATATATATATATATATATTAAATTTCAAAACAAAATTAAATATTATTAAAAATTTATTAAAAAATAAAATAATAAGATAAAATAAAATAAATGAAGTGTCAATCAATTCTTTGGTCAGCCAACTTTGATTTAATTTGTCCAGTGCTGTGCTCTAAGAGCATTTGAAAATATTTTTAAAATAAAGCTTTTTTAGAATAGAGAATATTTTTTTTTTAAAATAAGTTTTATTTTTTTATCTCAAAAAAATAATAAGAATAACTAATAAAAAAATCTCACTATGACAAAATTTTATTATACTTTATAAATTTTTAAATATATTAAAAATATAAAATAAAAAATTGAAAAATTATTTTTATGAAACTGAAAGCGAAACGCACTGCCTCAGGATTTCAAACTGGTCCAAACACGTTGGTCCCACTCGCTCACAAAACCCAACTACCGAACCAAACCACACCCAAATAATCACACTTCTAGAAGAGACCGACCCATTCCATCGAACAGATCTGAATCGGAGAAGCCCGGAGAAAATGCCTCCTCACCGACGGTGGTGGTTCCCACCATCCGTCGTCCTATCCTTCATCATCTTCTCAGTCCTCCTCGGCACCTCTCTCTGCGAAGAAGAGTCTTCTTTGGATCGTGATTTCTGCGGAGAACGGGCGTTGATTTCGTCGGTGGTGAAGAAACCGTGCCCGATCAACTGTTTCCGGCCTGATCCGATTTGCGGTGCTGATGGGATCACGTACTGGTGCGGTTTCCCTGACGCTGCTTGTTCCGGCGCGCGTGTTGTGAAGCGCGGGCCATGTGATAGCTCTGCGCCAGGAAACAGTGCTGCTGCTGGTCAGGCCCTACTTCTCGTTCACACCGTGTGGCATTTTATTCTTGGCTTTGCCGCCATCTTCGCTCTCTTCTGATCTCCTGGTACTGACTTTGATATCACGTTGTGCTGATGCTGTTGTTTGAGTTGCAGGAGGAATCATTTTTTTATGTTGAATTGATAGTCGTTTTGTACGATTTTCGAATTGGAGGAGTGGTTGTAAATTGACGGGGGAGTTTCTAGATGAATATTCTATTTACTGTAGAAAGATTCACATTTGTGATAGAAACGTTATATTTTGTTGTGAATTTATAAATACTGGAGGCACTTGCTTTACATTAGTTGTCTTAAGGTTGTTTGCACTCCTTGTTCTAAACATGGGCAACTATCATTAGATGCCTCTTCCGTGGAGATTGTTGAATGAAATGTTGGATTATGATATTGAATTGTAGGTTATGTTGATCAATGGAGAAAATTCTTTCTAGTGTATATCAACATGGTATGCTCTTAGAATTCATTACAGTTCTCATTTATCCCTTGCTTTGGGGTTTATATTTGGCCTGATATGTTTGGGGACAGCATTAGGCCATTTGAGTAGGATCATTGGTTAATATTAGATAGTCGATTACTTAACTGAAAAACTATGTTTTTATGCTTCGTTTACACATACTGAAGATCATACTAAATGTGGTAGATCTACCAGAAAAGGTGAATCTACAAAACAGATTTAGTTTAGCTTATATCCTACGTAAGCTTCAAGGAATATGTTACTGAATACTTCTTTTTGTGGTGCCTATGTCTGTCCTGTTATTAAGAGCTCTCCAGGACAAAACATCCCATGGCTTTTTGTTTTGCTGTTTTCTTCTAAAGTTGCACCTGAAAAACACTCTTTCAAGATCAAGACTTATATTGCATCTAAAATTAAATTTGTTAACTGTGTTGTTTAGCCTCTCCGAAACCTTGGCAAAAGGAAATCTCCTGGATATATTTTCATGTTACTTTGATCTTATGGCATAGTTCAAGTATCTTGATGAAATTAGCCTTTCATGGGACGGAGTATAACATCATTCCAAAGCACTATCTAGGTGATTAGGTTGAAGCTTGTATAACGGTCAAATATTGATGCAAGATAAGTCATATGCATTGTGTCTTATTGTTACAAGCATCTTTTCATCAAAATATATCATGTGTATTTCGTACCTATGATTAAGTTTCAACAAATTACCCCTCCTCTTTGAAAATTTTCTTCTTTAGTCGACTCTTATTGCTCCTTTTTTGTATTTTCCCTTTAGATTTGTGTGCATAAAGCTTTTGGAGTATGGTCGAAGTATGTTGAAGAATTGTGGTGTGATCCCATCCGATAATTACTAGAGCATTTTAGCATACAATCATTGTAGATGAGCTTGATCGTACTACGGTTGCTTTGATGTAATTGAAAAAAACAAGCCTATGCAAGGAACGGGTGTTGGTGTTCATACTGTAGGTTCATTTTCCATGCAGCTGGATCTCAAAGTTCAGTGTACTTGCAAATTCACTGTACATTGAGATTTTTCTTAATCGTAGTTCATTAAATTATTTTTGGTAGGAGGTTTTGTGTTATTATGCATGGAATTCTTCTTTGAGAAATGAAACAATGATGTACTCTTTTAATCAGAATAACATGACCTGTGCAGTTGCAATGTCGAAAGGAAATGGAATTTTGGGATGAGTAGTATGAGCTCCGAATAAGAATTCTGGACATGCTAGGGATTCAAATATTACGTTGTTATATATCATATGGTATTGGATTACAACGAGATTTGTGTTGCTTTCTAAATAATCATTGATCAAATAGTAACAGTTTCATTTCCCTTTTACGTAGAGGTGCAAATATAGACGGGTCGAGTAGCGGGCCAATGAGCAGACCGGATTGGGCTAGTCCGGTCGGATTTCAATATTTGGGTTGGATAAGTTTGGCTCGATTTCGTTTATGGCATGTTCGATTCATTTATTCGGTTTATTATTTTATTTTATATAATAATAAATAATTTTGAAATAAAATTTTAAAATTATTATTAAGATAATAATAAATATTACATATTTTTATTATCAAATTTTTTTATTATTTAAAAATAGTTTTTAATTAAAAATTGATTTAGTTAATGGTCATTATTGATCAGATCAACGATCAATATTGATCAGTCAACATCAACAGTACTGAGCGGGCGAGCTATCCGTCAATCTGATATTGCTTATAGGAATGAGCCGGATTTGCCTGATTCTGTCACTATTTATCGAACCGGACGGACCAACTGATCTGACTGCGGGCCGATTTATTTAGCTCAGCCCATATTTTCATCTATATTCATATGTTATCGTCCCTTGCAGGCATCTGATTGCAAATGTACAGCAAATGAAATCTAAATGAGGAAATTGCTTCTATTGGTTTACGTGTGAACGGAAGACCTGCGTATGTATTTCTTTTAAGATGTAATCGGTAGATACTCTATTGCTAAGAGGGATAGGTAAATGCCTAAACTGGCTCCATCGGCGGCTACTTGAAAAATATTCTTTTGTCAGTGGCCTGAGCAAGAATATTATTTATAAAAGTGTAAGAAAGGATCCAAATAGCAGATCGGCTTAAAACTTGTTTTAGTTGTAGGAGACTCAACTGGAATTGAGTTTGTTTTATTTTTTAAACGAGTTATATTCATTCACTTATTGAAAGCGAGTTCTGAGTTCAATAATGAATTTCATAGGAATTGAAATATAACTAAATTACACACTTCGAAGCTTTTTGAGTCAAATTTATCTCTGGGTAATGAGAAGTCAATTAACACCAAGTATACTTTAATATTTGTTATGGAATTTTAAATTAGAATATTGTGAATGCTTACTCGGAAGTCGGAACACCAAAGTACTTCCAGAAATCATCTCTGAAATCTTCTACCACTTTCATGCAAGTGCATAGCCTCTTAGCGGAACCAGATTACCAGTAGTTGGTTGTAATTATTCTATCAGATTCCAAATTATCAGGCCACTTGATCGTGGCAAACCTCTTATGAAAGATATCCATTGGCCTTTACTAAGAATTAAAAGTTGTGGTCTCTTTTCTATTTGTTCCTTGTACGTAAATGTTGTGAACTACTCTTAGTTGAGCAAATAACCAATGCTAACATCATTAGTAACATGAGTACTGTAGTTCTGTTATCAGCTTATTTGGTGGAAATTTATGCTGCAAATCGAACAGTACTTTCAAACAGTTACAAACTCTTACGCAAGACCACGTCGTCCTATTAAAAGAATGCTTTCGCTTCATCGCCGAATGGTTCATGTAATCGCTTGAGAATAAAATAAAATAAAATAAAAAATTAACTCCAATAGCTATCCCATAATAATGCAGATCAACGGAAAGTATTAGCAATTTGTTAGAATGTTAGAACTCGTGGAACAAGTGAAAAACTGTGACTACTTCACAATCGACAACCTAGATCCCCACATTCAAACCAAACTCGTCCAGATGCTAAACGTCCCAAAATGTAGCACATCAAAACCATATATCCAGCAAATTCTATAGTTCGAACTTCAAGTCTTGCAGGACTAAAGATAAGAATTCATGAATAGAGATGGAGAAGTTGCAAGATTTCCCTCAACGAGAGCAGCTCCTGGAGAGAAAAACGCAAGCAGGCACCAAGAAATCAGACAAGGTACTATGTGCATCTCAACTTAGTACGGGCCATTACCAAAGCATGACCCTTGGGTAGCAAGCAGTCAGCTCTCAGCACAGCATCAGTCAGCCACGCAGACCAATTGAGGAAATATGCAAGATCACTTAATAGGGGCAATGTAAATTAGCTACTACAAGACAAAGAGAATCTTATTGATTCCTGATAAATCCCTATTCTCAAAATTGAGGTACTCAAATCACCAAGTCTTAAACCACAAAAAAAATGGTAATAACATCTATTCTCATGAGAAAAACAAATGCTCAAAAGTCTCCTGTAATCACGCAAACTATCTTTCTTAGCCTAGAGTGACACAAACATAAACTAGTTCAAGTCCTTTGATGGGGCCTGCAGGGAGAACCCTCTTTCACTTGAATGACTGGTACGCAGTGGAGCTGGTCGTTCTTTGTTTGTTGGATGTATCTCCATTTCACTCAATTCTTCGAGCACACTACTTGTGCTAACATCTTCAGAACGTCCATTCGATTTCTTACCCAAACCTCCTTGAGGACCACCGTCATTAAGATTTTTGTATATTGTCATAGCTTGAGCAATCATCGCAGATGGATCCCCAGTAGCAGTTGGTAGCAAAATAGTGGTTCCCTGGAGAAAATAATAGACGAACCATCACAAATCAGTGAGCCATAGAAAACAGATTGTGTAGAGATACTTGGTTTGTTGCTTCACCTGCTTTGCTATGTTACTGAAAGCTTTGATATATTGTTCTGCTATTCTCAAGCTTGCAGCCTGTCACCACAGGATTTTGCACAAAAATTAGGCATATGATTCACTTAAGAGAGGATATCCCTTGGGAGAAGCATAAATGTTAATGCTACCTTTGCAAGACTATACAGTTCCAAGCAATTAAATCCAAAAAACACACAATCAAACCCAATCTAAGACATTACCTCGGCACCTCTAGTTTCTTCCATGGCACCAGATAACAGCCTCAGTCCATCAGCAGTTGCTCGTGATTTAGCTAAGATGGCTTCGGCTTCTCCTGCAAAGTGAGAAGTGGTGAGGGATAATGGACACCGATCACAAACATGTAATTAGGGTACCTGAATACCATGTCCAAACTTCATGGTTCAATGAAAACATATAGCAACTTCAAGATATTAAAAACATAAACATATGCAATTAAATGTTAATCCTTCCACAATTTGATTGGCACTTTCGCAGCATTGTTGTTACTGGAGATCTCCTTCTCCTGCATTCAATTTTGTTTGGTCATCGTCTCTCTTTCTTTTTCGCATTATCCTTAGAAACTCTACCTTCGTCAGATCTCTCCGTCGAGAATCCGGCTGCATATAGTTGTTGCAATCCATTCTTCACCTCTTTTTGTTGCTCTGTCCTAATTCATTTCACTATAGGTGCTCTTATATAGGTATTGGCAAGTTTGTCAATGCAGTACGAAGCTAAGTCAAACACAAAGTATCACTTTTGTTTTAGTGAACCTTCCTAACTTGGTAGCCATACGATTATTCAGGTAATATAGATGTTGAATGACGATTGAGGATAGTGATTGGTTATACATTAATACTATTGGAATTGATTTGTGTCTATCACAAACATATCCTAAATATATCTGTATATATCATAAGGATCTTTTATCGTTCATTATTTGAGTTTGTTGCATATTTTTATTAAATTTTGATATAGTCCAATGTTTGGATCAAACTGTTTCTCTTTGAAAGTTTATCGGGTAGTTGTAGCGTATTTCCATTAATAGAATTAACTAAAATTTAAATGGATATTTTTTCATTACAAAGTATAATTCATTTATCTTACATGATGTTAAATCTTTATGTTGTGCACTCATGTTTAGACTTACTTGCACATACGTCATTTTACATTGTCATGTTTTCTCTTAGTTCGAGAATATTATGCTTTAAGTATTAAATATTTATTAATAAATATTTGAAGTTATAGGCAAATTAAATTTTTCTGAAGTAGAGTTATGTTGAAAATGTTTGAAACATAATTGTAATTGATTATTAAGGATTATATTCAACGATCAATTTAGTATGACGAATGTCATGCTTCCACTCCACTAAGCAACACAAATCTTCTTTGTAGGAACAAAGTTTAGGAAACATAACCTAACTCTTATTCTAGTACAATCACAAGCTTTTGGATTGCTCGTGGGTTAAATGGAAAAGAAAACAAAGAAGAAGAATAAAGGGAGACGTTGATCTCTTAAGATATATGTATCACATGAACAAAGTGTTTAATTCTGCAACTTTATTTGAATTTTGATATTATTTAATCATGACTTAAATATTTTTCTTTATATGAATTATATCATTTGGCCTATTTAGTACTTGTTGATTTTTATAGCACCCTCAACATCTACCAGAAGACGCTCTCACTGACATAATCAGCATAGAATATCGATGATTTACAACCTGATATAATATTGAGACTCTATCTCATACTAATTGTAACAGTTCTAGTAATTTCTTATTTACTTCCTACTTGTTTCTACATCTATTTAATTAAGCTTTCTACCTATGCATGCATATTTGGTGTACAAATGAAACATTTCCGATTACCCCGTCGATATACTGATTTGAAGAGAGATAAAAAAATGTAAAGTTTTAACATATCAAATAGCATTTTTAAAATACTTGGCTAACACTTTGGTTCTCAAGAGATAAGGTTTCTTATTCGTCAGCATGCTCCAATAAAACAACAACAACAACAACAAAATAAGCTTTTATCCACTTACGTGGAGTCGGCTATATGAATCAGTTTTCTCCATTCTATTCGATTATAAATTAGATCTAGCGATATATGTCCGATTCTTCTAAATCCTTGGCCACCACTCTGGGTCAAGTTAATTTTAGTCTACTTCTTTTTCTCCTAAAGTTCAAAACGAATCACATCACTCTTATGCACTCCTAAAATGCCCGACCGACCTAAGCCCGACGGCTGCTTGTTGGTATATATTTTCATTTCATATTTCGTCCATTCTAATATACCCACACATATATTTTAACATTCTCATTTCTGTTACATTTATTTTATGAATATATTGACCTTTAACAACCTAGTATTCACTACCGTACAACATTGCAGGCCGAATGACTGTTCTATAAAGCTGACTTTTTAACTTTAAAAGGATTTTTCTATCACACAAGATTCCGCTACCACCTCGCCATTCATCCATCCTATTTTAACTCTATGCATAATATCTTCTTAAATTCTTTCTTTCTTATAAATAATCGAACATATATATTTAAACTATTACTTTGCGATACAGCACAATTTTCTATAGTAATGTCAACACTATCATCATTATCGTGCTTACTAAAAGACAATGAATGTATTCTATTTTCACCTTACTTGATGCTCCAATAAATAATAAAAAAAGTGGGTTGGAGTAAGACTGACAATAATAGCCAAAAAAAAAAAAATCTTTGCTAACGTGCAAATATCTAAAAGTTAACATAATATAACTATTTAACTATCTTATATTTAACCTACATAAAGGCTATGCCTATTGATTCTGTATTTTAATAATATTAATAAGTTCATTTATTATTATAGGAGAACTTTGACCTTGATTTGATCCAAATCGACGATTTGTTGCTTGCATCAAACTGGATAAGATCATTATAAGAATTGGCGTTATAAATGTCATGCATATTATAAAAACTAGGTGGTGGAGAGAGAGACTAGAGCCAACCCCCATAATGACTTCACTATTTCAGTGACACAGTAGTAAGAATGGATATGACTCTATGACTTGTTTGATTCGCCAATGGAACGTAAGATTCATATAATTACTTCGTACTTTTCATTTTTCTCTATATCATTATTTGTTACAAAATTAGTGTTGATTATCTGTAGATCAAGTCAAATAGTGCAAAGTAATCCGTTTTATAAATAAAGGCAAGCACATAGTTGGCTGACGAACTTTTGCATCACATAGATCAAATGGTCATCTTGGTTCTTTAACTAATATTTTTTTGTTTATAACACAAAGGCATAACCTAACCTTTTTCCCTCTCTTATAAATTTATAAGACTTCAACTTGATTAAAATCATATGGCATTTAAATGTCAATACAACCCAACAGTAGAGCATACTAAACAGGTTAGTGTACTTGCAACCTGACAGACAAAAATTAGCGCAAGGCATTCTTAAGTTATTTTTTGGCAAATGCTAGTCTGTAAATTGATTTTGCATAGTTTTGCCTACCACAATAACCTAAAGTTAAAAATAAGAAAAGCCTGCACACCTTTGTTGTGGTCATGGATCACAAACCGGAGAAGTAGAGCATAAGCAGCTCCATTGAAAATATATGACAATGCAACACACTTACTACGCTAATATTCGTCAAACAAATATCTGAAAGCAAGCAAATACTAGCGAATATACAAGTCTTCACACAAATCAGAATAACAAGTACAACTTACAAGACCTTTCAAGACAAAAGTAAATTCCCATAACATACCTTTAGCCCTGTTAACCTGATCCATCATTGCAGCTTCTGATGCTAATATAACAGCACTTTTCTTACCATCAGCAATGTTTATATTGGACTGCCTCTCTCCTGTTGCAATATAGGTAATCATGAGATGTTATATTAACCAAAAAAAAAAAAGAAAAAAAAAAACAAGGAAACAGAGAGAGAGAACAAAGAAGAAAGAAAAAAGATCGTGATGCTATGAATGGTGCTACTTGTTCTATCTACAATAACTTTGCAGTAGCACATGGCAACAATAATAATCACAAATTTGCAAATAGTCCACTACAACATAATCTACAAGAAGTATCTCATACCCGGATATCTATTCTTAAAACAATCATGAAGCCATTGATATTAAATCTCACCTTCTGAATCAAGAACCTGAGCACGCTTTCTTCTCTCAGCTTCAGCTTGCATCTCCATAGCTGCCTTCACTCCTGATGGAGGAGATATATCTCCTGCAGGAAAAGGTAAAAATCAGCAAGCAGAAATCTTCTTAAACACATCCTATTTTGACAAAGGAAGCAACTTAAAGAAACTATACAAAAAGTAACATACTTATCTCATATCGCAAGCACTTCAAACCCCAATCAGAAGCAGCTTCATTGATAGCTCTCTGTAAAATTGATGTCAACAATCATGGTGAAGTACACAATGAAAACCCCAGATAAAATTAACAACAACAACAACAACAATAATAATAATAATAATAAATAATAATAATAATAATATCGGCAGCTTGAGCTTGAAGTGACCAACATTGCCAATGAGCACCCCAGATAATCATTACAATTCTAAATGTATTTCATAAATTGATATTTTGGATAAAATCACAAATGGTCACTGATATTCAAATTGGTCGCGGACGACTCATTTGTCTCTTGCTTTTCCAAATTAGTCACTTAATATTATGTCTAAAGGATATATAAAAGAACATATGATGAGTTTTGGTAAAGTCCAGCATACATTAAAGACTGCTAAACATTAGGGAGTTGAATGCACAAAAACAGAAAGTCAGAAAAGCAAGACTAATGTATAAACATATGACGTGGACAAAATGCATTTATACAGGAAAATTCACATTTGAGAATTGCAGTCATTTCACACATGGACTTCAATGCTTGCTACATCTGTAAACAGCCTAACTTGTGTGTCGTATCTACTTATCAAGAAACAGGCTAGTAGAGAACCTTAATACTTGGTTTCAAGATAGTGCGAAGTAATTCTTTTCTATCTTACACACAAGGTCAACAATAAAGGCTGTCATGTATACTATTAAGGTTTGATCCAAAGTCTACCCAACTATTGAGCAGTTGGATATCAACTCAGCTAGCAGCTACAAGATAATTCCTTAGAAATAATATTTCTCTGATTGGCAGCTCAATTTCTAATTGCTGAAATTGTCAACAGGACATGATTGGGAGGTCAGCACCCAAACTAGAGATTTGAAACTATTAACATTGTAGATTAGTAAACACCTCAAAAATGGTGTTATTGTACATTAGTATTTACTTTCCAGTTAATATAAAAGCAATGAAATAAAGAGAAACCTACAGCTTGAACTTGAGATTAAAGTTGCCCTCAGATTTGAATAATTCCCAAAATGTAGCGCCACATACAATAGTCTTTATGCCTACCACAATATTCTCATTTAGAGTGTCCCTCTCCTCGAATGTCTTGTCTAGTGTGATCTTCCCCAGCTCACTCCTCATTGTCGTCTGTGCCAACTGGATCACAGCAAAGATTGGGTTCTCAACTCCATATGATGCAAGGAACGGGTCAACAATCTACACAAACAGGACCAATCATCCAGTACAAGCTAATTTTCAATGATGTCATCAATCTCAGTCAAAGCAATTCAAGTAAAAAAGAACAAAATAACAGACCTTGACATAGAGGACACCGTCGATGAGGATGCTGACGTTATCCTTGGTGATAGCAGACTGATCAGGAATGGGAATGGCTTCTTCCTTGAGAGAGTGAACATAAGCAATCCTGTCGACGAGGGGGAGAAGGAGATGTATGCCGGAATCCAGGGTTTTCAAATACTTCCCAAACCGCTCAACAACATACGCCTTCTTCTCTGGCACAATGCGCACTCCCCAGTTTGTTGGCGGCACAGCCGGCTCGAACCTGAATCACCCAATTAATCAATCAATCAACCATCACAAATTGAGAAGAAGCATCTATTAATCAAGCACCACGAGCTGAGGAGGAGGAGGAGAAGAAGAAGAAGAAGAAGAGTGTTGCTTACTGGTAGGATGGGATGTCATCACGAGGGCGGCGGTAGAAGCGCCGGAAGTCAGTTACGGCGGCGTCGGATGGAAGAAGATTGCAGTTGTTGTTGGGAGCGCCGGCGAGGGAACGGAACGGGAGTTGGAATGATTTCGCACGGCGAAGTATCACCATCGACATGATTGATTGTTTGGTTGGTTGGTTGCAGTAGCGAATGAAGAACAAGAAAAAAAAAAAACAAAACAAAAAACCCACGAAAACCTCCACAGAGGGAGAAGGAAGAGAGAGATACGGTTCTTCTTCACCGATGTTTGGAACAAACTTCCATGAAACTGAAAAATATGTTTACTTACTTTTACAAACCAATTCTATTTTTTATCTAAAAATAATATTAATATTAATAAAAAATCTTACATAGAATTTTTTTTTTAATTTTTTTATTGAAAAAATATGAATAAAAAAATGTAAAAAAGTAAAGCAAAATATGTATTAATATTGTTTTACTATTTTGTTTAGGTAGTTCTAATTTTGACTTGATGAACAACAAGACCTGCCTATCTAATTGCACTTTGAAATTAAGGATAGACAAGAATAAAGAAAAGCAAGAAATATTAATTTTCTACAAAAATTTTATAAAACTATTATAAGATAGAAATTCTTTCAGTTATATTTAGCCTATGGATTGAGATAATAAAGAGGAAGGAAGAAAATTTTTTTTTTTATATTACTCTTATTCAGTGTTGATAGATTTAAACCGAATCGTCCAGATTGACACAAAAATGTTAATCGGAAATCAAAATCAGTCCGAATTTGCAGATAAATGGTCATGCACGTGATTCGCATCGATCCAAGTTTATTTGGATAGTTTCTGGGTCGACCGACGACTAGCCTGTCTAGATCAATACGGGTTAAATAAAAAAATACTTACGCATTGAAAATTTAGGATTGGCGGATCAGTTCAAGTCTCTTCTCTTGTCCTCATTTTTCTTTCATTCTCCGTCCGAGTGACTCTAGTTAGAGTTTATTCTTGAGTGACTCTGACTTCAGCTATCCTCATCGACGTTGAAATTTCTTATCTTCTCCCTCCAATCTCCTTCTTACTGCCACTGCAACAATCCTGCCTATCGTGAGTGTGTTACATAGGCTGCATTTAATAGTGCGTTCTAGAAAAGTATTTTTCAACTTTTACAATTCATATTTTCTAATAAAATTTCTATAATGTTTTATAGAGTTTATTTAAAAATTTAGAAAGTATAGAAAAAAATATACATTATAAGATATTATTATTGTTTATTTTTATTTTTTTTATATAAAAAAGTATAGCTTGTTTTTTAAATAGAAAAAAAATATCTCCTTCCAGAAATGCACTTTTTATAAGCACTCCCAAACGTCACCTTAATAATCATTGATTTCGCCAAAATTCTATCTCAAGAATCAAAAATTCTCTTTCTTATCGTCATAACTTGCCTCTTGTGCCATAGCACAAGCAGATCAATCTTGTGGTTGCAATTGTTCTACCATTAGTGCTAATAATAGAATGAGTAGTCTTCTTCTCCTAGCATTAATGTTCTTATTCATAGTTCATATTACAATTTTCTACTTACTTTTTAGATCACATTCAACTTAAATTGCATATTATGTGTGAGACAAAAATCCTTAGAAAATGACCAAGTTATCAAAAAGAAACTTGTGTTTCTTGATATTATGGATGTGTGCCTATAGTATTTCTTCTCATGAATGGGATATTTGATCTGTATATTGTGTAGGAATAAGTTGGTATAATATAGGTAAAGCATAAGTGCTATAGGAATAAGTTAGACTCAAATGAGGCAATTAGGCCCTAAGTATATAGAATTTTGTTCAGATGATAGTGTTTATAGAAAAGTGGGGGCTCACGTATCTCTGTTAAGTTAGAACCCTCCTTCACTAGGAAACTCTATTTTCCTCTTTATGAGAGATTTAGACTATTTTAATGCTGGTCCTCAGAATAGAGCTTAGAAGTCCTTTTGTGGAAGAAGTTCGGGTTGGTAACTACCATGATACAAAATATTTCAATCTTGAACATATGTAATTCTAAGCACGAATTTTTTTATCATTGCCAGAGCAACATACAATCAATAAGCATAATCCCTAAGGAGTTTAATTGGTGCATCATACTAGCCTAGAAAAATCATGAAATAAATGAAATTAGAGTATTCTGTATAGAACTACTAACCAACTTTCAAATGAGATTTCAACTAGTTCATCTACTTTATTGGACATGAACTCTAAAAACATAGAGTTCAACATATCCACTGTCAATTGAGGATGAAAGGATCAAATTATCTTATTAGAACAAGTCGTAAACCAAGTTGCATTGTTGCTGACCAGCTAAGTCTCACCAACCAAAACTTCATTTATCTCAGATTCAAATTTTTAACTTACTTCTAGATCACATTCAAGTTAAGTTACACAAAATCAACTTTCAGATTTCTAACTATCATATTACATCATATTACACCACGTTATGCAATAATTAAGCTTGGACGATACATAGAAGCAATTCGGTGAGTTGAAAAGATTATTGTGACAATTTGGATTGGTGGATCGGTTTCCTATAAGCTTATTTAATAACTTGCTTAAAATCGCTCAACCCTAACTCTCGACCCTATATATATATATATATATATTGTAGCTTATTATATTTTGATTAATTTATTACTTATTTTATAAAATTTATTAAAATTAATATTTTTTGGATATATGATAATTAATAATTTTCACCTATTATTAAAAATTAATTTTCATAATTTTTGTTTTAATAATTTTACTTATCAAATGTGTTGACTAGAATTTTAATTCATATAAATATATGAATTAGATTAGGATTGGACAATTTTAACCTAATTATTATATGGATCAATTCGAAGCCGACATGTTAATCTATATTGCCACCCCTATTGTTCACTATATAAGCTCACCAACTTAGAAGTTGAAGGAGCTACAACAGCCGTTCAGAGAGCCATCCAGTTGTTATTCTCAACGAAACATTCACCGATTGACAACTCAATAGTGAGAGGAGTAAAAAAAAATTTCTTCTTTTAGGTCATAAAGTAAAGCTCGATTTTAAAAATCTCAAAAATAACTTTTTTCTAGAAAAAAGTTTTATTTTAAACACCCACAAACTTTAAAACAAAAGTAGGATAGTGATAAATAAGAGTTCTCTACTAATCCGAACTTCTCATGGGGTTAGATGGGAGATAGTGAGCCATAAAGAAGACGTTTAGGAAATTGGTACTAAGAGCTACGAGTTTTACTTTTTTTTTCAAAATATAAAAATTACACATATAATGATTTTGTGACATACAACTTTTCTATAATTTCAAATTTAAAAAATGCGCTTGTAGAAGATTTATTGGAAAACGTAAAGTGCTTATTTGAAATGATAAGCACTTCAAAAGCTCAGCCAAACATCCCCTAAGGCAAAAGTATTAAATTCACGTTACGCATATAGATAGACCTCGACGTGCAAGTACAAGAGACACAAGCTGTCCTCAATGCAAGAGCTAAGCACTACCGCAAATACAAGAGACCACATAAAGTACCTAGTTCTCAGGATTGTTGTATTAGGGAGGTAGTTGAGTTAGCTAGAGACTCTTCTATGCTAATAAGAGTATAAAAAAGGCCATCTATATATGCCCTGGTTATTCTCTTTTGTTCTTTTTCTTCTTCGTTTTCTTCTTTTTCTTCACTTATATGTATCCTTCCTCTAGTACTTTCTGAAATCACAATAATTGGTACCAAGAGCTAGTGATCATATGGATCCCTTAAAATCGGTCAGACTCAAGTGTTCATAATTACCAACTTTAACACCACCAGTAGATCGAGGAAATTTTCTGCAGTGCCCTGTATTACTAATCTGTATAGGCCGAAATCAAGGAGAAGTTAGCTAGTAAGGGCAATATCATAGTCATGCAACTAACTTGAAAATGATCATCACATAGATGAATGAAACACGAAAAGAGATACGTCAGGCCCATTCTACTCACCTACTATTACCTTACCGGCTTACGGACCACAACCCTTCACTCTCCAATCTATGTCGCTGTTCACTAGGTGACCAACCCCTCACCACAACAATCATTATTACCTACACTCAACACCTAGATTTTGGTGTCTTCAGGAAACATTGAAGCACCCATAACAAACCTCGTTATGTATGGCAATTCGCAAGCCTCCAAAACTCCACCACATTACTTACCCACCACCACCATACTAACAACCAGCAACATGTAAGCTTGCACATTAACCCGCTAAACCATACAATTTTAATCTAGGAGTGCACCAAAATTTTCATCGTTTGACAGAACCGAGCCATGCGAATGGCTTTGTTAGATTTTTCTGTAAGATTAACTCAAGAGGGAGGGGTGAATTGAGTTAGTCACTAAAAATTTTCGTCAAGCTTAGTTATCCTATTGGTAGCAGGCTTACAGCCGGCTGTGTCAATTCTGTAACCTGCAGACAGAGAGAGTTAGAGTGTTTACTGACATATGTAAAAAGGATAGTACTCATGATATTTAACGTGGTTCGGCAAAATCCCTTTGCCTACATCCACGGTCGCTCTATCACCAGAGCCAAAGCTTCACTATACTTTTAATAAGCTACAAATACACCAAGAGCAAAATTCTTCACCAAGCACACTTACTCTTACCGGGTTTCTTCACCAAGACAACTCCTAACAGCCTACTGGACACACCTGTCTCTCTAGCTGATTTGCTAACTCTATTACAAGGTCTAAGAACTTTCACCAAGCTCCACCTAAGCTTCCTTTCCCGGTGCCCGCAGCACCACCTTCACAAAGTCAGTAATAGGTTACAGAAAAATAAACAGAAATTGAGCACAGGATCTATCTCATGAAGGTTATGTGTTCATGAAGTGTTTCTAATGAGATGATCAGAGAGGTTGCTGAGAGAGATTTCTTTAGTGTGATCAACAACAAGATTTTTGTTGTTTGCGTAGAGTAGTAGAGTTCTTGTATGTCTCTGTTTTTCTTGTATTCTCTCTACCATTTCTTTTTTGTTCTGTCTCCCTTCTTATAGTGTTTCGTCTCTGTGCAGGAACCGTTGAAGAACGTTGCCATTGGCGCTCTTTTCCATTGGTAGTTCTTCACGTCAGAGAGGGAGCAGATTTGCCCAGCGGTTAATCAACCGCTTCCTTAATTGCTTTCGGTTGTCTTTTGTGCAATGTCTCCATAGCATTAAATGCATTGTAAAAATTTGAATTTGCCACCAGTGTTATAAGCTTAATTTAGCTAAGTTGCTGTCTGAAACAAAAGAGCTAAGTTGGCTTGTCCATATTTAATGCATTGCTGGTTGACTGCTTGATTTGATTAGAGATCTTGACTTGTATGATCTGCTTTCTTCCCTTGATTATAAAGCTTCCCCTTTCTGTGAAAAAGGAAGATGATTTTTGCTCGTTGTAGATCTTCTATTTGAATTGCTTCAGTGCGTTGTGAGTCCAGAGGATTTTCGAAGCAAGGAAAGTTTTGTTGCTGTTGAACCAAAAGCTCTGTTTCGAAACAGAGAAGTCTTCTTGTGCTTCAGTGGTCAAGCAGCTGACTGCAATGTGACTATGGCATCCTCTATTCTCGTATGCTGTTTAATTTGTAGTAGCATAACAGTTGGCTGCATGACGGCTGTTATTGTCTGCTGTAAATAAAGTGATCTTTGTTTGTCTAATCCTGTAGAACTTGATTTCAGATTATTAGTTTAATATAAATCATAGTTCTTAATTCTTTGTTATCATCAAAATTATCTTCATAGTTCCAACAGGCTTTATTCAATCGATAGATAAATATTCCAAATACTACATCATTTCTTATTGGAGACGAGTGTCGATTGTAGCTACGTATTTCCTTGTAGTTGCTAATCATTTGTACCAAAAACTTCGAATGGGATAGACTAACATATTCTTGGGAAGAATTTTTGGAAGCCATTATATACTACTTTGAGTCGACTGCACTAGATCAGTTATGCTTTGTACTAACAGTCCCAAACGGAACGATGGACGAATACCATGCTGCTTTCGAGGAACTGCTTATGCGCATGCCTATAGACGAGATCAATCTCATTGGTAGATATTACGGTGGGCTTTCTAAGCGCAATGCACTGGATGCTATGGCTTGCTAACCTAAGAAGCTACAAGAAGTGTATAGATTGACCATTGTATCAGCATAAACTTACATTACGGCAATCTTACTAGCGAACTCGACGCAAACAAATCTAGGTATGTTTCGCAATACACTCATCACTGGACACCTTTATACCCTTACATGCCAAAAAGCTAATGAACTAGTTTGCAAAGTTCCTTTCCACTACTCGACACGATCGCATTAGTTATAGGTGGCGCATGGAGAGCTAAGGTTCGCCTTTTTATTATGGTGCTAAGTATGAGAAAAGGTATACATGTGGAACCAAGTTGTATGCAATCGCAGGACTAATGGATAAGCTCAACGAGGAGGAACAAACTAGCAGAAGGGACTAGTCTACTGAACACATAACACTCTGTCTTAGTGCTATACACAGGTTAGTGGTACCTCAAACAATACGTGTAGTGGGATAGATCTAAAAGTAAAACATTTCATCCTTATTAATTTGGGAAGCATACAAAACTTTATTCTGGATAGACTTGCCAAACAACTCTAATTACATAGCACCGTGTTCGAACCCTTAGGGTAAAACGAGCAGATGAGCAACCCATTCAATTAAGGTAATGTATAAGCGCATTCCATAGATAATTCATGAAGATAACCTATAAGTGGATGCTTATAGGTTTCCATAGGTAGGATGGATTTGGTCTTGAGAATTCAATGGCTTAAGAGTTTAAAAGATGTGGGTTGCAATTGGAAGGAATTGGACATAAGGTTCTCTCTAGCCATAAGGGATTCTATTCTATAGGGTATTCGTGAAGGCGGTGTTTGAAGCTAACACATGGTCACATGCTATGTTCCATTTGTCTTAGCTATCTCACTAGCTCCAGAGCCTACGGCCATCCTCTATAACTACATAGATTGCTGGATGTCCATAGCTTAGTCTTCAAAACCAATCCTAATCTTGTCGTCACTAAGCTCATCTAATCATCGTATTCCCTTGCTTCTCAGTTCGACGCCACCAAGTATTCGACCTTATCACTATCCACATATTCAAAAAGGAGAGGTCGAACACACCATACAAAAATGCTCCAATAAGGTATTATTTGGTCAAGTAGCTTCGTCTTCTCTTCGCCCAGTTTTACTTACCAAGAAAAAAGACAGTATTTGGAAGTTTTGTGTGAACTATCGTGACTTGAAAGTCCCTGTCATCAAAAAAGACAAACTTCTTATCCCTGTCATCAACGAGCAACTCGACGTAATGCATAGTGCAACATTCTTTCCAAATTGTATTTGAAGTCGGGTTACCACAAATCGAAGTGAAGAAGTTGATATAGACAGCTTTGAGAACTCATGATGGCCACATTCCTTAGATTCCCTTCGGGCTAAGTAATGCCCCAGCTACATTTTAAGGCACTAATGAATGACATCTTTGGCCTTTTCTTTGACAATTTATTTTTTTGTTTATTTATTTATTATTTACGATATGCACTTATATAGCTCATATTGGTAGGAGCATCTTAAGCATTTAGCCTTAATTCTCTATGTTTTGCAAGAAAATCATTTATTTGCAAACCTTTCTAAGCGCAATTTATGGTGCTCATAGCTAGAGTACTTGGGGTGTCTGATGCATGTATCTCTATAACTGCAGTAAAAATTGAAGCCGTATTGGACTAGCTAATACCATTATTGAAGATAGCTTTACGTGGCTTCCTAGGTCTCACAGGATACTACTGACGGTTTGTAAGAAACTATGGTCATATTGCGGCTCTTGTGACAGCTCTCTTAAAACGGGATTCTTTTGGTTGGTCATCAGAGGCTAATGTTACCTTCATACAACTTAAGCATGCAATGACAAGTACACTAGTATTACCTGCCTTGAATTTCTCCAAATCCTTCACGGTAAAAATGGATGTATCTAACAAAGGGATGAGTGTGGTACTATCTCAGGATAATAAGCCCATTGTAGTTTTTGGCAAGTCCTTGTCTCCTACTGCAGCGGCCAAATCTCTTATGAGAAGAAGTCACTAGCATTAGTACTTGCAGTGCAGAATATACTTACTAGGTACACGTTTCAACATTCAAACTGACCATCTTGATCTTAAGTACCTATTAGATCAATGGCTATAATCACTAACACATCAGAAATGGTTGCTCAAGCTAATGAGGTAAGATTGTTAGATTGTATATAGCTTGTCGAGACAAGATAGCTATAGATGTCTTGTCTCAATGCATAGATGCTTCATGTGCTGTCATTCCAGTGTTGCAACCTCCTTCTTGGATGATTTACGCTACACATAACAAGTTGATTTGTATACCAAATCCCTACTCTAAGATGCTGCTACTGTCACCAACCCCGTCTTCTCAGTGACAAACGGTTTTCTTCTATACAAAGGGCGTCTCTGGTTTCCACCGGATCAGTCCCTATAACACAACTTCTGTTTCATGCTCATAAATCCATAGTTGGTAAACAAAGGGGACAATTGCGAACTTATAAGAGGATATAAAAATAATTTTATTGATTCGGACTATCAAAGGACGTTCAATGCTATAATTGGAGATTGTATGACTTGTGCTAAAGCTAAGACAGAAAGTCTTAGATCTATAGGGCTACTTCAACACATCCGATTTCGGTCAAAGTTTGGTCAAATTTCTCATAGCTTACATTGAAGGTTTATCATTGTCTAAAGGTCATGACGTTATTCTCATTGTTGTGGATCGTCTCACCAAGTATGTTGATTTATTGCCTTATGTCACCCGTATACAGCATCCAAAATTGCCACTGTGTTTACATGGTTATCCAATTTTAGTCATCTTTGACCTAGATCTTGATTTCTAGGTTGGCAAAAATTGCACCTCCTATAAGGAACATTTATCTACTTAAGCACATATTACATCCGCAAATCGATGGCAAAACTGAAATTATTAATAGAGGTCTTGAAACTTATCTACTCTCCTTCATTGGCTTTATTGGGCAGAGTTCTTATATGACATGCAAGTCTTTTCCCAACAACATATCTCCGTTCGAGACTATGTATAGAAGACACTGCCTCGGTTGGTTTCCTTTACAATTGGACTCATATATTCATATGAGGTTGGGATGCAACTAGGGAACGTGATGTCATCCTTAATTACGAAATTCAAGGTCCATCTCCACCTCGCCCAATTATGTTCTGGCTGTCGTTAACGTTCTTTTTTTTTTTGTTTTGTATCAAACAAGTTTTGGATTGTATTCTTTTTCTTTTGTCTTCTTCTCATATGTCAAACAAGTTTCACTACCCTTACTTTCCTTCACTCAAATGTCTAGCTAACAGTGTTTAAGCTCAAAATTTTGAGTGGTTTTAAATAATTTGCGTAGAGAAGTGTTGGTAAGTTTGATACCCAAAAATGACTATAAAAATATATTAGGAAAAGGTGGCCTATAAACACAAAATATGAGTAGATGTGGCCTATTTAAACAAAAAATCCCCAATTTAACTCCAAGAGAAAAGTCCTTATAATGTGGCTTTGGTTTCAACACTGGTCCAATTCAAAACCCGCTAGCTGATCAAAATCAAATCCCTGTAAAACCCCAAACCATTTTCTTTCGTTCTCCGCCGACGAGCTCTTTCTCTAAAAAGTTTCTTTCGCTGCCGCCCTCTCACCGACGCTTTCTTTCTCCGGTGATGCCACCAGAGCTCCAGCCGCTGGTGCCGGTGACGGCGACAAACCCTAGGAAGCGTAGAAAGCCAAAGAAGCATGGAAAGAAACCCAATAAGCAAAGGAGAACACTCCGAATCGACGGCGCTGCACAAGTATCGAAGCATAAGAAGCCCAGCAACAAACTGCAGAAGCTTTACAGGAAGCGAGCTAGGGAATACCACTCCGATTCTGATTCTGTTTCCGGCGATGAAGAGAACGAAGACAAGATGGATTTAGACTCTGGTGAGGAAGCGGGAGAGATGGATGACGATTTCGGCATTGGTTCTTCTTCAGGAACCGAAGGAGAAGAAGAAGAAGAAGAAGATGGTGGAGGCAGGCGTGGAACTGTAGAGAAGTTTGCAGGAGGGTGTAGAGCTTTCAAAACGGCGTTCATGAAAATTATGAAGTATCATCTACCCAACGACGACCCACTTGTAAGTAATTCTTACTTATTTTGAGAGTCTATTTTCTTCTTTTCTTTGCAGAACTTGTCTTTGAGTTACCTTTTGTTCGTGTATCGAAGTGATTGTAAAAAGGAAGTGTTCGATGAACAAAAGGGAAGTTGTTTTACCACACATTTTGCAGAAAAGAGCATGTCTTGAAATTATATTGAAGGATTGCTTCCTAAAACCAGCCTCACTTTTCTTGACAGTATATCAAGTTAATGTTAAATTTGCAAATTGCTTCCTACAACCATCCTCTCTCTTCCTAAACCAACTTCTCTCTTTTTAATCATGTACTTGAAAAGTAAACCAATTTCTGAAAGTATTGTAAAAGTTGCTCCAGAGCAATAGTTTGATGTGTTTACTGAAGGTGCATTTAACCCAACTTTGTGTCTCCCAAGCTGATCTTTCAATTTAAGTTATTCTTCAATTTGACAAACTGCTGTGTTTGATGAATCAAGGGACCAGTCTTGTCAGCACACAAGAAACTTGTTGCAGAGAAGCTTGCTAAAGAAGAAGTGGACTTAAAAGTGAAGGGCGAAACAAAGAAAAATAAACTTCTGGTTGGTACATGTTTTGATAACTTGGGATTGTTCTTTCTTTATTTCTTATTTTTATTTCATGTTGTGTCACATCAGATTTGCTGGTTATTACTTCTTTTCTCTGTTCATTAAAGGCTAGTGAGAAGGGGCATGTGAAGCCTGCGAATTTTGTCGACTCTAAGGAAAAGCATCTCACTAGTGTTGCTACAAAAGGAGGTATGAAAAAAATCGCAGAAAGCTAAAAGTTTCTGGGTTTGAGTGTTGAAGACTTTTTAATCAATAAAATGTCTGACTTGCATTTTTTTCATGTTGTTGAATGTTTCAGTTGTCAAGTTATTTAATACGGTAAGAATAGTGTCACTTAAGTTTCTTTATACCTTTCACGGATTTGATGCTTTCACTCTCTAAGGCCATAGATGTGGTAATATACAGGTGAATAAAGCACAAAATCCTCAACAAGGCTTAAATCCTTCTAGGTTAAAAGGCGCGAAAGGTATGAGCTGAACTTGTCCTGTCCTGGTCCTTAACTCATTTTATTGATAGTTAAGGCAGTTTTTTGTGTTTGTAATGTGTTTGATGTGCTCATTGCCTTATTTTTGCTCTATAGTTTCTACATGCTTTAGAGCATTTCATGTAAAGCCCGTTTTAGTGTATAAAAGCAAGGTGAATTGGCAAAAGACATTTCAAGGTTGGAAGCACATGATAATGAGCTAGTTGGAGAATGCCTTTCAGTTTTCCTATCTTACCTTAGGTTCTTAAGTTCGAGCTGGTATGCATGCTGTGACAATCATATGATTTTTCCCCAACATATTTGCCACCACCTAGAAAAATTTATAGCAAAATAATTAGGGGTTTGTTATTAACTTCTACTGAATGAATTTCATGCCTAATCATATAGCTCTATTAGATTAAAATCATCAAGCTTTTGATATACAGTTTCCACGTAATCTACTTGCTTTCGTGTATTCTGGTTTTTTTGGTCTGGTAGGAACTTGATCCATTTGATAACTTCCTAGTAGGCAATTGTTCATGGTTGTTGGTCCTTCATGAATGTTGTAGCAATGAACTCAAGGGGCTGAATTCAAACTTGCTTCTGTGCTTGCCACTTGAGAAACTAAATTGAGAATTTGCTGCCACTTCTGAAATTGCAGCTGCATTAAATTCCAGCCGACCTTGCCATTGAATGGTGTTAGTAAGTACATTTTTATGGAAGGTCTGTGATGGTTGTACTGTTGGGATTGGTTGAAATACATCCCTTGAGATGGGTGTTGGGAGATAAATAGTGGATAACAAAAGGGTGTGATATGATGCTAGATCATGCTAAACATAAAGGAATCTCAAATCCAGCCTAATTACTTACTGGACTGAGATACTGAAGCAGATTCCTGGCTGGACAACTCCTTCTGAATGTATGGACCACCGTGATAACAGCTAATTGACTGCCCTTTAATAGGATTGATGCGTCGTGCTTAAGAGTTTCTGCTATAGAGAAGCACATTTATATTGTACTTTCGGGCATGGATAAGTTCTAACAGATTTGACCTTTTGAACTATAATTTCGATAATTTTATGTTGGTTTGTAATATGTACTCCCCTATACAATCCAGCATTACTCCATTTATCTTCTTAAATCATAACCATGAAATTTAAAGATGTTTTTCTATGTTACCTTATTATGGCAGAGTTAGCAAACAGAAGGAAAGAAACCTTTCTATCAGAAATTAAGAAGCCAGCATTGGAAGAACCAGGAAAATTTTCATCATTCAGTTCCTCCAAGGTTATTGAGCACATTGTTGATTCTTTTTCATTTTTTTGTCGAGGAATTTATTAGTTTAAAATTTCAAACATGATGACTGAATATATTTGAATTTTCTGAATTTCTCGTACATAGTTTTTCTAATCTCCAATCAAGCCTTAATGCATTTAGTATGCATAACTAGCATAATTAAATTAAGGTTTAATAGGTTAGGCTGGTCATGGATGTCTTTTTGGATGTCGCCAATAGTAGGCTTCTTGGTAGAAAACAAATAATGTAGCTGTTGGTAGTTTTTTGTTTTCAAACCGAAAGCATCCTAAACAATGTTAATAGGGATTTTAGGTCCTATCACTACTCAGACTCATGTGAGAGGTTGTATACCTTGACGGATTAAGGTTTTATCCTATCTCTGACTCGTTCAGGAGAATCTGCACCTTCTTGTTCTTAGTAAAAGAACATAAAACTTTATTCCTTGATAATAAGTATAGGGCTTATAACTTTTTAAATAAACATTAAATAAACTCATAACCTTCTAAGAGTCCTATTAGAAATAGATTTTGCTAATTAAACTAACTTAAACTCTGAATAATTGTAATTGAAATAAAACTCTAGAACCTATTATGATTGAAACTCCTAGTATGACTAAAACTCTCAGATGAATTAGCACTCTTAATTAACTGGGCTCGTATCAAACTTAACATAAATAGCACCACCACCAGTAAATCCATTAAATGAATATCTGTCCCTCCTAATGTGTATAATTCCAGCCCCTTTGAAAGCAACCTAGTCATCGAGGTTGAAAATAGTTGATGCATCTCCGAATTGAATGTGACCTTACCATCTGAAAATATACGTTGAATGAACTGCTTTGATTAGAGATCTAGATAATTTTAGATTCTTTCATTATAATCTCCAACAATTTAGCATAACACCAACTACAGTAGACAACACATGATCGAATCGCATAATGCTTAGCTAATTAAAATCAGTTAGTGGCTCTTGTAAGTTGTAATTTAGTTCATTGATCAACTGCTCGCTGCTCTGATTTCATTGCTGTCTTGTTCACTACTGCTCTTTCTTACTCTTCTGCTGTTTGCTAACATGTTCTTCACTGCTTGTTGCTTTGTTCTTTGTTGCTCTCTTCTCTAGCTTCCTCTGCTGCTCAGCTCTTTGCTTATTTCTTTGCTTATTGTTCTGTTTCTTGTTACCCCGTTCTTTGCTTTGTTGTCCTGTAGTCTGCTGCTCTATTTTGTTTGCAATGTTGCTTATTTTTATGGTCGTTGTGGTCCAATATACTATTGTTTTGTTTGCGATGTTGCTTATTATTAGGTCAATAGAATCTTGGCTAGTGCATGCAACTGGGTTCCATGTTTGGGAGAATTTGACTGGCATACACAAAATTAAATTGAATTTGCTGTAAGAAAACACCTATAGATGAACTTTCATTTTGTTTGCTTGGTTTTGAGCTTATTCACGTCAGATTTTCTAAAATCCAATAATTCATACACAGGGGGCTAGTGTCCTTTGGCCATTGTATAACTCTGAACCTGGTTGATAGCAACTTTGCTTTTTGTTGCATCTCAATTTTGGTTTTGCACAATTAAAGCTGACGACCCCTAGCAAGTTGGTGAATCTTGAAGTAATCTCTTTCATGTATGATTAATGCATCACCTTTTTTCTTATGCTTGTATAGACATTTGCTATACTAAGGCTTCGGTTGGTAATGATCAAACTTATTGAAAGTCGTTGTAAGAAGTTGCTGTTAAAAATTGTTATAAGTGGCTGTTAGAGTGCATGTGGTAATTGTTTGGTGTAATATTGCTCAAGAAGTTGCACTTTTTGAAAAATGATGAAAATGGGTAATTGCAATAAAATATCTTTTAATTGTAATATTTAATATTCATTTGTAGTAATTGAAATTAAATTTATAAATATTGTATACATAAAAAATAATACATTAAAAGGTTATTATATAATAATTTTATTAATATTTTATGAATTTTGTTTATAAGGTTTTATAGTTTTGAATGGAAAATATAAAAAATAGAATTGTGAACTTTGAGAAAAGACAATAGGTAGTTATGTTATTTTAGTAATGAAGAGCCTAAGTACTTGAAATCATTCTTCTCTCTGCTGTCTAAAGCACACTCAAAAGCTAAGTATTCTCCTAAAAAGTAGAAGAAAGGGTGATTACCAAAAGCCCAAAACATGATTTGGTTGTTCTCTCTCTGAAAACTTTTTTCTGCATAGCAATCAAAATAAATAGTACCAAACAATGCTTAAGAAGTTATCTGTGGTGTCTTAGAAATCTTATAGAGTTTGGTGGATGCTTGTTAATAACACGGTCATATTTTGAAGGTACTTTTGCATCACTTTACTGATTATTTCTATTAATTGGCCATGGCTTTTCATAGACCTGTTCGAGTTTGATGGAAAAGGATGACGAGCCTGGGTGGGCTCCTCTACGTGACAGTTACATGCTCACTTCTCCAAAGCTCAAAGATTGGGATAAGATGGCGGTAAGTGTAATGTCAGATAACCATATCCAAAGTCATTTTGCAGTTGGATGTTTAGATGAAAGAAATTTGTCTATATCTAGATGGTAATCTAGAAGTTCTAAATTTGCCTCAAACAGGATCCGACTGGAGTAATTAATTTAGGCAACATTGTGGAGAGTTCGTCGGACGAGGAGTAGTAACTTGTGGGATGTGGGCTTTGTCACTATGTTGTGGTAGAGATTCCCTCGGCTTGGTTGTTTTAGTATCTTGGCCGATAAGCTCCAATTTGTATTATTATCGGCACATGTACCTTAAGTTAGATCAAGGAGCTTTTATGCATGACATACTTGAAATTGACATCTAAGCATTGTTTTATAACTTCAATTTATTTTGAAAGGAAAATCTGTAACTTTATACCTTTGAAATTTAGGAGATATGTTTTTGGTTAAATTTGAGAGGCTTTTTTTAATTTTCAAGTATTTTTATAATATTTTGAATGTGGTGGGTTTTGTGCTTACTTTCTAGTGTTTGGTGAAACTAAGGGCGTGTGTTAAGTGTCCGAAACTTTATTTCTTCCTACTAGATTTTGAGTTTTCAGAAATTCATGTGCTTCAATTATTAATTGAACTTAGAACTCATTTTTACTTTACTATTTAGAAATTTATCATTTTAATTTTTAAAATTCTACTTTTCACTTTCTGCTCACTTCTAAATAAATTAAAACACAATTTAAACTCACTATAAATTCACTTTTTAATGAAGTTTATTCTATAAATTTTTTCTCCAGGGAATTTAGTTTTGGGCATTTGAATGATATGGTGTTGGGGACTTTACGTTAAAGTAGTGGTTTTATTGCAGGTTGCACGCGATTTTTGGAAGTGTTTGACATGTCTGCATCTGCATTAATAATAACTAGTTTCAGGTTTATATCTATCATCTTACTGTTAAATAAATAACGAGTGATTTAAAAATCATTTCTCATCAAAATCGAGTTGGCATGGTTGTAATGGATTTTGAGTCCCCATCAATTAACTATGTCCGGAGAATGCGTCGACTTTTTATTCAGCAACAAAGCTACAAAAGATGTGCTCTTGCTTTGAGATATAGTTAAAATATCTTCCGGAACTTTTACTAACCAAAGAACGGTGTTCAAATTGTAACAAAATCTTTAGTTGTTAAATGGCTTTGAAATCTTAGTAATTAAAAAGTCATGGTTACAAGGATTCACCTCTCGCGCTTCACTAGACTTTTGGTTCTAGAAGTCTCAATGGAGGAGGGATTTTATCATCATAAAATCTATGCATACGTGTTACAGATGCCAACGGCAAATCTGCAAGGCAAGCAAGGCACACGGATTAAGGCTAAACCACACTTGCATTGCTTGTGGGGACTGTTGATGAAGAGTTAGAGTTACAATATTGTAGGAGAGTCGTAGTTTCAATACAACCGCGTTTTCTAGTTCAAATTGAGTTCCAGTAGGTGTTAGCTAACTAAGTGCTTTAATTCAAGTGCAAGTCTAGTAGCATACTACTCTTAGATGATGAGTAGTATAAATACTTCTTGTAGGTTCTATTTTGAGGCATGCTAAATTGAATTATTCTTCTTCAACTTTTGAGTTCTCTCATTTGAAATCTTGTTTCATCTCTTCTTTTGATATTGCTCTTCTTCTGGTGCCCTGTATCTCCCTTCTTGCTTTGTAATCTTTACGTTTGGTATCAGATTCAGGAGAATTTCATGGAGACTCGTATAGCAAGAAACCCCGAATCGCCTAAGTCTCCATCATCTTCATTAGCGGCCGGTGCGGGTAGTTTTTGGCCCACACCAACCACGTCCCTTGTTACGAGCTTATTACAAATTGACAATGGGCTTGAGACGAAGGAACAAATGCATCAACTAGTGGTGGGACTGACTATGTGTCTCGATTGCATCTTTACCGAGCTTTCTAACGTGAAGAGCGAGCTGCTAGAATTCCGTCGTTTCAAACGTGAGACAGGGCTTTCTGTCTTCCCAGTAAGGTTAATGGTAGACTTGCACCATTTACTTTTCCTCCCGTATTAACGATGATGGGCGCTGGATCGACATCCAACACATCTTTACCCCTACAAACAGCCACCACCATATTGCCTATCCATTAACACCACTTCATCCCCCACACCACTACCAGCAAGCAACACTGCTTCACCAACCTCCTCAACACATCCAAACGTCAACCCTTTATCCGTCAACCACGTACATGCGTCTTGCAATTTCCTATCTCAAAATCACACCAACAACTTATCATCAACCTCTGTTCCTTTCAACCAACCACAATACCACATCCCTAATACTACCGAGTTGCAAAATTTCATACCAAGGGATCGCCACAAGTTCCCTTTCTTTGACGGTAACCAGCCCAACGAATGGATTTACTCTGCAGAAAATATTTTTGATACTACCGGACAGCAGCGCAGGATCGCGTCTATATTGCCGCATGTACTTTCAAGGTGATGCTAATCACTGGTACCAAAATTTTGAGAAGGACAAACCACTACACTCCTCAAAGGAACTGACTACGGCATTACTACGACAATTTGGGCAAACTGCGTTGGGTAGTGCAAGCTTTGTATTGCGTCAACTTCGGCAAACAGAGATCAGTGAATGAATATCAAATAGCTTTCGAGGATTTACGAAATAGGTTGCGATGCACTGATGAGGAAGATCTGATAGGATGGTTCTGTGGTGGCTTATCAAAGCGACTTGCCATGGATTTCATGGCGCAGCAACCTCAAGACTTGTAGACTGCTTACCTGATGGCCAGGATTTTTGAGCAGAAATCTTCCTTTGAACAACCAAATTTTCGTACAAGCAAGTCTAGTATCAGTCACCTATAGCAGCTCCACCACGACTAGACCAATGAACTACCAGCAACCTATTCAGCCATTGCATAACCAGCAGAACAATTCTTACTCTAGTCTGGACAGAGGATGAACACGACGTCTTAGCGGGGAGGAAATCAACGATGGACGAGCAAAATAATTGTGCTTTTATTGCAATGCCAAATATGAATGAGGCCATCGCTGCTCCAGCAAGCTATATGCAATTTTTGGTGATAAAGATATGAGGAATTGTGCGAAGACTCGGGGCCTGATGATGCTACTTTATCCTTAAGTGCTATGCATGGAATGGTTGCCCCCAAACAATTCACGTGGTCGGCAAGATTAAATGACAAGAGATATTCATCTTAATAGATTCCGGTAGCACTCATAATTTCATCATAGAATGACTAGCCAAACACCTTTGTTTGCATCCAACCGGGGTGCGTCCCTTGAAGGTGGAACTTGCGGATGGAAGACCTCAATCCATTGAAGTTATTTACAAGGGTATCCCACTAGAAGTGTAAGGTGCAGAGATTGTTGTGGACGCTTATCCCTTCTCCTTAGGAGGGATGGATTTGGTATTGGGTATTCTATGGCTTGCGAGCCTTGGAGATGTGATGTGCAATTGGGATCGTTCGGATATGAGATTTTCCTTGCAAGACCGCGAGTTAGTCCTAAAGGGAATTAGAGATGGTCGGGTGTCTCAACTACGAGCATCTGTACAAAGCACATGATATGCTCATTGAGTTTGCTTGCTGCTGATTCAAGGGAGGAAATTTCAGAGGTACCCGAGCCATTATCTAGCGATTTGCAGCTGTAGATCAACAACAGTGCTACTGTTTTCAAGCCAATCTTAGGGCTGCCATCTAAAAGACTGCATGATCATGGCATTCCCTTGCTTCCGGGCTCACAACCGGCTAATGTGAGGCCATACCGTTATCCGCATATCCAAAAGGCGGAGATAGAAAGAACGGTATCGGAAAAGTTTTTGCAGGGGATCATTCGACCAAGTAGCTCTTTGCCTTCTCATCACCGATGTTGTTGGTAAAAAAGAAAAATGGATCGTGGAGGTTTTGCGTTGATTATAGAGCACTAAATGATATCACGGTGAAGGATAAATACCCCATTCCAGTGATAGACGAGCTACTTGATGAACTACATGGAGCGTGATTCTTCTCCAAGCTTGACCTCAAATCCAGGTATCATCAAATTTGGGTTAAGGAGGAGCATGTGCACAAGATGGCCTTCCGAACTTATGATGAACACTACGAATTTTTAGTGATGCCATTCGACTTAACAAACGCCCCTTCGATGTTTCAGTCCTTGATGAATGAGGTGTTTCTTCCTTACCTTAGCAAGTTTGTGCTCATTTTCTTTGATGATATTTTGGTTTATAGTGACAACTGGCAGGACCATCTAGGACACCTAGCCATTGTTTTTTTTGTTTTGCAGAAGCACCGTCTTTACGCCAACTTGGAAAGTGCAAATTTGGATGTAGGCAACTGGAATACTTGGGAAAGAGCACGGCATAGCAGCGGATCCTTCTAAGGTACAAGCAATGCTGATTGGCCAACTCCTAAATCCGTGACAGCTCTAAGGGTTTCCTAGGACTAACTGGATACTATAAGAAACTACGGGAGCATTCTCGTGCCTCTTACGGCTCTACTGAGGAGGAATGCATTCAGTTGGTCAGAGGAAGCAGACGATGCCTTCTGCAAATTGGAACGTTCAATGGTTGTTGCTCCAGTTCTGGCCACACCTGACTTCACGAAGCCGTTCGTAGTGTAGACAGACGCATCCTGTAGTGGTCTGGGGGCTGTGTTAACGCAGAACAACCAGCCGGTAGCCTTCTTCAGTAAGACCTTGTCGCCATCTGCAACCGCTAAGTCGACGTACGAAAAGGAATTCATGGCGTTAGTCCTTGCTGTAAAACAAATGGAGATCTTACCTCTTGGGGCATAGGTTCACCAATAAAACTGATCATCATAGCTAGAAATATTTGCTTGAGCAGAGGCTTTCTTCAGGAGCTCAACATAAATGGCTCATCAAGTTATTAGGATATGACTTCCATATTGAAACTACGACTCTCCTATTGCATTGTACCTCTACTCTTCATCGATCTCAAGCAATACAAGTGCATGGTTTAACCTTAATGCGTGTGCTTTGCTTGCCTCGCAGATTTGGCTTCACTGTGGTGTATTTGCTGTCCGTGGCATCTATAACATTCTTGAGGCTTCAACCCTACCGACAATCATCAATTGCCGAATGGCATCAGCATAAACTATGGTATCCCTTCTTTGTCCATTTTGAGATTTTAGTTTTTCTGATAAGAACATATGTAATTTTCCTAATAAGGATGTTTAAAAGAAATACAACAATTCCTTGGAGTTTTAAATTATGCTAGACGTTTTATTAAAGACTTAGGAAAACTTGCAGGATCGTTATATGCTAAAACTAGTTTAAAAGGACAAAGAACCTTTAATTCTAAGGATATAAAGTTAGTTCAGCAGATTAAAGAGAAAGTAAAACAAATACTACCTTTAGAATTACCACTAGAATCAGATTATCTTATTATTGAGACAAATGGTTCCCATTTAGGATGAGGAGCAGTTTTATTATCTAAACCTAATAACTATTCTCCTAGAGATACTGAGAAAGTGGTTAGATATAGTAGTGGTTAGTATAAAGAAAAGGGAAATAGAACTAGTATTGAATCAGAATTATTAGCTATTAACTATGCATTAGATGCATTTAGCTAGCATGATCAGAAATACTTTTTAGCAAGCATGAATGCACTCACATATCATTTTGTGCATGAGAAAAGGAACTTTTCATTTTATGTAGTATTTAGAGGACGTCTCCCAGGAGTATTTCAGACATGGGTAGAAGTCTTAGATAGCACTACAGATTTTTCCAATGCATCATACAAAGGTTTTAATTAGTCACAGAAGCATTAGACTCTACAAGAGAATCGTCTTGGCATAAACTTTTATTTATCTCCTTCATTAAGAACTGCACATATAGAACCCCAAGTTTCTTACAAGATTGCCAAAGACACTTCAAAAAAGATCATCTTATGTGATCATTGTACTACTCTAGCAGAAACAGTCAAAAAGCTTCACGACATAGTAGCCTATCTTCGGTATGAGAAATTACAGCTTCTTAACAAACATGCAGATTTAGAAAGATTGCTCGTACAGGAAAGGCTGGATTATATCTAGCAAAAACCCTCCATCCTATCTGTATAAAGTTAGACCAAAAGGAACTCTGTTAAGAAAAAGTGAACTAAAGAAATTAGTCGAAGAAACCGTTAAAGAACTTAAAATATTCAAAGGGATCACAAATCCTACTGTATGTGAACCAGAATATAAATGGACTAGTTCAGAATCAGAAAGAACAGCTAGCCCAATGTCTCAATCTAATCAATGTGCAGACATAGACAACATATCACATCCAGACAGTGATAGAGGCCTTGGACCTGAAAGAGCTGGCTTCTAGAAAAACAAAGTTAACAAATCAGAGTTCACCAAGACTCAACCATAGTCAAAACAAACGATGCAGAATGTGCCAGACAAGACCAGGTTTAGGTAACCTTAATAGAGTATGGTTTAAGTGATTCCAAGTTAAGTTAGTAGAACTCTAGTTAAGTTACTTATCTGTTTATAAATATGTACAAAGTTTCTTTGAAAAGCATCGGGTTTTCTTTTGAAGAGAGATCTTCTGAAGTACTCCCATGGTTTTTTATTACGAGTTCTTATTCTCATAACTAATTTGGTCTTGAGAAGTTTGATATTATCCTCGTGATGCATTCCTGCTTAAGCTTCAATTCTAAATTCTTCGTAGTAATATTTACAAGATAATATAATGTTATTACTCTAGTATAATTTCTAGACTATGGAGTTCCAGTTTATTCTAATTCAAGACAAATAAAATCAAGTCAAATGATTGTTAATTGAATACATGTGAATTGAGTTTTGATTTTGGAATTATTGTAGTTGATATTGTAATGTTCTGATGCATCAATAGTGACTGGTTTTTTATTACGAGTGCTTATTCTCATAAGTTCACATTTTTGCGACTATGTGGGATTCGTTTATCCATGTCCAACCATATATTCTTCATATGTTTAACATTAATTTGTAATTTGTTGATTATGTAAAAGTAGCTGAAATTCATATTCTCTTTTCCTTCCTGATAAATACTTTGTAAGTTGTAATAATTTTTCTATGGAAGGTAAAAGACGGCAAGTAGTTTGAACTTTGGAATAGCGTATCTAGGAAAGTGTGATATTTATGAAAATTTTTCTAGGACCTGAAAGAGCTGGCTTCCAGAAGATCAGAGTTAACAAATCAGAGTTCACCAAGACTCTCAACCATAGTCTAAATAAACGATGCAGAATGTGCCAGACAAGACCAGGTTTAGGTAACCTTACTAGAGTATGGTTTAAGTGAATCCAAGTTAAGTTAGTAGAACTCTGGTTAAGTTACTTATCTGTTTTTGAATATGTAAAAAGTTTCTTTGAAAAGCATCTGGTTTTCTTTTGAAGAAAGATCTTCTGAAGTGCTCCCTCCTTGTAAGTTCTTTAGCCTTTTTAAATAAAGTTTTAGGGATTTCCTGAAAGGGAAACTCACAAGCTCTTTCTATTATGTCTTCTCTCTACAAAAATATGCTTTAGTTTCGTTTTGTTTTTGCGCTGCATGTAGCATGCTATCGTAAACGGAGATAGTTTTCACAGCAAAAATCATGTATAGACATGCATCATATTTTTATGCTCTTCTATAATTATACTCTTCATCATATTTTGCATTATAAGATTTCCCTGACCCTTAGGAACAGTTGGCTGTATGACTCGTTTGCTTTTTATAACTTTGTCCGGTAATCCGCTGAGTCATCCCTTTAGTGCCTGTTTAAACCGGTGTTAAGCATTGTTAGAAGATGTTTGGGATTGAACATGATGAAAGAAAAGTAATAATAAGGTCGATTAATACCTAGCCCGAGTTATCCTTGCAGTAGGGATTAATGCTTAGATATACCCATTAATAAGTAGAGCTGAAAAAGCTACCTCGTTACCTGATTTGCAGCCAAGAGTTTCATTTAGTGGTAGCTGGTTTAGGTAAATGTACCTGAAAGCTTGTGCTTAAAAAAAAAAAAAAAAAAAGAGAGCATGACGAAATGATTACTGAAAAGTACATAATAAGGAGATCCAAACAGCCAGAGAACTTAAGAAAGGACAGTATGAGTTTTGCAATAATATGTATGTACCTTATCAGGATTATAGAGAACCTAAATCTAAAAGAAAATATACACGAAGAAACCTTATGCTAAAGAGATATTATTTTAAACGGTCTAATAGAAAGAAACCTTATTTAGATAGGAATCAAAATGTAAGGAGATTTAACCCAAATCAAAACTATAGGAAAAAGTTAAAAAGTTTTGCTTATAATAGTGAAAAACATGTACGTAATGCATGCCTGAAACGTAAAAATCTTCATAATAAGAATACAGAATTATTAGAATGTGTTAATGAAACAGTAATAGAAATAGACTCTGAGATTTCAAATGATGACACCATTATAGTATAGAATCTTTAGAAGAAAAATATAGAGATGAACAACAAGAAGATTTTATTAGAGAAATGTCAGGAATAAATATTAATTATGATTCATCAGATGAAAAGTTTGGAGATTTAGATCCTTATATGTTAATAATTCTTAGAATTTAGAATATATGTATGAAGAGTGCCATCATATTTGGAAAAAATTTGAAGGATAGTACCCCTTGTTTCATTTGTAGATGGTACCCCAGCAAAATGAATAGAGCTAGATGTGGATTATGTTTCCTAGAAGGTTGTACAAGATGTTTAAATTTACAAGATGATTATCCTAAGTATAAAGAAACTATAGAATAGAGGCAAATTTAGATTAACTTGAAACTAGTAAACATCAAGAAGACTTTAGTTTTCAGTCTATTACTGAGCCAATCCCAGAACCTAATCCTACACCAGAAGTAGCAGAAGTAACAAATTTAAATTTAGTCGAAGAAACTATAATTGTTCGTAATAATTATAATGAGATAGGAACATTAAAAGTAATGTGTAAAATACGTATAGAACACTATATAGTAGATACTTTAGCAAATGATAGATACAGGATGTACCAATACTATCCTAACTCCAGATATAATCCAAGAAAAAGTATTTTAGAAAGACTAAGCAGCCCTTAGTTGCTACCCAAATGAATGGAAATACCTATACTTATACTACTACCATTCCTACCAGTACTAAAATAAGTTTTAAGACTAATTGTGGTTATAGTAGTGAATGTAATTTACCTACATATCAGACTTTTGTTCGTCGCTAAGTTTAAAACATAACGAATCTAGAGTCAATTACTTAGAAAGGGACCAAACATCACATCAACATCATATCAAGCACTGCTGAAAGATTCCTTATTCACATGGGCTTGAAAGGACATTCTGTCTCGTAGCATTGATGTAACCATGTAATAGTAAAGAGATAAGATTCCCTTGTATTATTGTACCTGGCCACTATGCACATGTCAGCCACTAGTTAGTGGAGTCTTGTTAAGGATGCCACGGCGTTCCCTTGTTGGTTTGCATGGTTATCTCAAGAAAGAAGTGCTAGAAGTAATCAGTGAATTTGGAAGATTTTTCAGAGAATTATGTGTAAAGACTTTAAGATTGGATGGATTGAAAGAGTTACAGCAAATTGTGGTTATTCTTTGCAAGCTTTAAATGATATTTCCTCTGTCATATTTTGATATCATGATACATTTAGTTGTACACTTGCCGGATGAAACTATCAAGGGAGGTCCTGTTCATTATAGATGAATATGTACCTATAGAGAGGTCAAATTTTATTATGGGAATCTCAAGTTTCTATTTAATTTTCCTATTAGAATCATATAAAATTTTTTATTATCTATATTTGTAGGACACTTGGTACGTTTTAAGGCTTTACAGCAGAATCCTATACAGTAAATGAGTGTCTAATCTTTTCCTCTAGATACTTGCGAGGGTGGAGAATAGATTTAATCGACAAGAACGATATAAAGATGGATAGAAACAAGTGGATACAACATTATCTGTATTTTCTCAAAAGGTCCGATCCTTAGGCATGGCGAACCCAATTCTCCTCACAAAAGAGGAATACAATTTATCACATTGCTTTGTCTTAAATAACTGTGATGAAGTCATTCCATATCTCAAGTAAGTATTCACAATTTAAAAATGTTCTCTATTTTTTGGCCTTTGCCATTAATATCTTATAAGATTATAGGTGATTTACCAAAGAATATTTACAATTTGCATTAGCAACTTCTCAAAGCGGAGAGTCCACTTAACTTAGAAACAAGGTAAAGAGATGGATTTCCTACGTGGTTTACAAATCGAGTATGAAATACTATATCAATATACATATATATTGAATTGAGATTTTAATTATGGCCAATACCTTTTTAAAATACTTTTTCTTATATATTTTTATTATAGATGAGATATATTCATGTCAGTTAGCAAGAGAACACAAATGATCTATATTCACTAGCTTTTGGTCTAGATAAACGTGCCAATAGGTATTCTAGATGCATTGTCAATGGGGTGAAATTTCTCACAAACAAACGCAAGCGTCGTTTGTTGACTCAAAATAGTAGAATTTGTGTGCAACGGGATCATAAAGATCATGTATTAAATTTCTATGGTGTTCTGAATGAGGTCTTGATTTTGACATATCCTAGAGGCCATCAAGTCTTTCTATTCAAATGTGAATGGCTTGATTTAGATCACAGAAAACCCATCAAGATTGATGATGACTTTACTAGCATCAACATCACAAAAAGATGGTAATGATCCATTCGTGTTTCCTATAAATGTGACTCAAATGTCTTATGTTCCTGATACGAAGCAAGATAAATATTGGGTTATTGTACAACAATCACAACATCGATGTTTATTTCATCCCTCGTTGTTTGCAGAGGGTGGAGATCAAGAAGAGACAAATGTTTGTGATAATGTGATAATCTCAAAGAATGATGCTTATCAGGAAGTGGAAAGTTCGAGCGTATGAAATAGAGATGATAATATGACAATAGATCATCTAAATAAGATAGTTGAACTTGACCATGAAGTGATTGAAGTTTTGTACGAACAAGAAAGCATTTGCACTAGTGATGGTCAAAATAAAAACAAAAGCTCGAACAAGTATAGCCGTAGTGATGATGATTGCAATTGAATTAGTCTTATGTGAGTTTTAACTCAACCTTGTATAACTTTTTTAATCTTTTTCACTTTTAAATCTAAATTTCATTTTTAAAACTTTGTATACATGTGTTTCTTATTAATTTATCTTTATGGCGTCCGGCAAGCTCTAGTAGAAGACAATTGTCGCTACAAGCAAGCCAGGATACTACTGATTTGGAGACTCAAGATCCTAATAGGCTAGCAGTGGTGGTAAGCTTATTTTTCTTTAATTAATTTATTATATACTAATTAGTGAACCTAATAGTTGTCATCTAATTAAGTAGGGTCTATTGATACAGAAACGCAACGTCCGCGTGCAGGCAACAGACGTAGTGACCTAGAAATGTATATATTAGGAAAAAAGAAAAAAGCCAAGGTCGGAATTTCCGATGGCATATGGAGACCAGTCAAAGAACATACTGTCTAGTTCACAAGAGAAATGGCATATTTGATTCGTATTAATGCTCCAGTAATTAATATTAAAGGTTGTAGTAAGATTTACAAATCTACTAAAAACGAGATTTATTCCATGATGGCTGTAAATATTTTAATGTTGGGTTAATACACATCATAACGGTTGAAATTTGTTAACAAGTGTTTTTATTATTGCAGGACAAGTTTGACCTAGATTTGTCCGATCCTAGAACCTTGGCATGTTTACATAATATCGGATCCAAGAGATATAAGGGTTGGTGTTATGAGTGCCATGACTACTATAGGAGTACCAATGGTGGAGACAGAGCTCGAGCAAACCTTTAGAAGGACTTCACTTCTATATCAGCTCGGTGTCAAGAATGGATCTGGCTATGGGACATGTTTGATTCGCCAGAATGGATTGTAAGATTTCTTTATTCAATTTTTCCTTAGAATCTTTTTATCCACTATTGAAAAATATCCTTATTATTGGTTATATGCAGAAAAAATTGGAAAAAACAAAATCTGCTAGTGCAAAGAATAATAGTAAGCATACAGCAGACTCACGCACTTTCGCATCAATACAGCAGCAGAAAGTATTTTGTTATAGTTTTGGTTTTAATATAACAAAGACGATAGGATTTAATTAATAGCAAATTGATTCTCTTAATAATTTGTAGAATGCCAATTGTATTGATTTGTATAAGGAGACACATATTTCAAATGCAAAATAAAAGAAGGGCAGCTGGGTGTCGGAGGAGTCATAATCAAATTATGTAAGTTGTGTACTTTCTATTCAAATTTTAAACAATTAACCATAAGAGTTAAGGTTTTTAATTTGCTAAGATATCTTATTTTAAATGAAATACAGAATCAAATGGTAGAAATGTAGATCAAGTCTTAAGAGGATGGGAACGATGTCGATGTCGATGACGAAGAGATATGCCTATCCGTGCTTGGGAGTGTACGTGGGTATATTCGTGGACATGGACCTAAGCTGCCTAACACCCGTTTTACTAGTTCATCAATCCAAGCATACGAGAATTCGATTTTGAAAGATCAGATCGTAACCCTATTGGAAAAAAATGAAAGACAACAAGCTAAACTTGAGAAACATCAATCTGAGCTTGAGAAACAACAGTCTCAACTTGAGAATCAACAAAATGAATTGCTGGAGAACTAGACAACGTCTCACTTCTAATGGAGATGTTTGGAAAGCTCAAAAACGCTACTGGACCACACCTATATAATAAGCTCATTATTTTTTCTTACTTTATTTCAGCTAGAAAAGAGATTTATATATTTATTGCTTAGCTAAAATATGTTTGATTAGCATGATTTTTTCATTAATTTTTTTATTGATTAATGTTCAATGTATAATTTTTTATTTGAGCTTGTAGGTGTAGTTGCACTATATGTAAATGCATAGGTAATCTCATGTAATAAGTTCATAGTAGTGTATCTCTACCTTACTGATGGCTGAGACATAGGTGAGCTAGCTGCTCGTTATGTGTAGTTCATTATGAATCCATTATCTCTATCTAGGTCGTTAATTATTTGCCAGTTCATTTGTATGTTGTTTCTTATTAGCGAAGTATTATTAGTACTTTTCAAGAGTGCAATATACTCTTATTATGCATATTGGTTCTATTATGCATGTTGACTCTATTATGAATGTTAGCTTTGTTATGTACCATCTCTATATATGCTGCCACCAGCTGCATTGTGAATTTATTAATTTTAGGAGAAAGTTTGCTCTACTATGCATGTGTACTTAAAGAATATTATGATTTCACAATATACATACATAATGTAGCTATATATTATTATTTCTTCAACTACCCTTGTGTAGAAATTATAGAAGAACATTTGCTCTGTATGGCATAATAAAAAAATTGCTTTATTTGTTACAGGGGTGCTTTTCAGATAGAAGGGGTGCTTCTTTGTAAGCGAATTGTTGTTTTTCTTTGCTCCTTGTAATCATGTATGAGGTGATATGTATGAATGCATTTCAAAACCGAATTGTAATTGGTTTAAGTATTTCAATGAACATGAGTACTTATTTTTCTTGGAATTATTTGTGTTGAATGTTTTTGTACTTAGATCATGTTCTGTGTATACTTTAGTGTTGTTCAATTGAATGATGTGAATGAAATAGTTGTTGATATAGAAATTATTAAAAACAACCACGATCTAGTGCTAAATTCATAATAAATGCCGACTGCACTAGCATTCAGTCAGTAATACCTGAAGAGAATATTGCCGACTACACACATCACTCGGCATTGGTGGGTAAATACTTACTGAAAATATGGTGGCTAAATTCCGACTGGGATGGTGGCTAAACCGACTGGGATGGTGGGTAATCTACCGACTATCTAAAACAGTTGCCAAATGGACTGTCTCTACCGACTATAAGTACAGTCATTAAATACTGACAAATATGCCAGTCGGAAATACCGACTAACACATTAGTCAGTATTCTGCGTCGAGGACTTTCAGTAGGTAATATGCTATACACTACCGATTGATTACGAAAGTTGGTCGGTAATTGATTTACCGACTAGGATTTGCCAACTGTTTACTAACTAACTATATTTTAGTCGGTAAAATTACCGACTGAATTATGAATGTTGCCGACTGATTTGGTCAGACGTTGATTCCATTATTTCTAATAGTGCCTTTCTTATTGCTTGCAATTCTTTCTTGTTATGTCTTTTACATTATATTATGTGCATGCTCTGATTAGCATGCATTATCATTATGTCAAATATGAATTTCTTAAAGAGGGCACATGTATTTGTAGTAGAATAAATTTTTATAAAATAATTCAGACTCAAAAGTACTAGGCCGACCTTTACCGTATAGCATTCAAATGTCATGATTATGAGAGTGATTATTGCTTAATCAAACAACGAAAACAATAGAGACTTTGATATTAAGACATGAAAACTAGTCTACTGCTATAAACAATTATACACACGAGTTTTGTTGAGAGAAGAACACAAAGATCACTAGGCAAGCCTTTCATGTCTCAGCATTATTGTGATACAGATAATCACATTAACTTGATTGCAAAAATCTTAATCTTAAAAAGTAGACATGTGGCACGTTATATTTGGCAAGACTTGCTTTACTAATAGATTTAAGCCTCAAAAATTCTACTTCCATATGATTTTGATGCCATTACTTGAATAAGGATAAGTGGGTTATGATGTATCACTAACACTGTAGTTGATGACATTGTTGATATATCACTTTCAGGAAAGTTAATGCTAATTCTTTGTATAATCATGCACACAAGAAAAAAGAAAATGAAGTAAAGGCAAATGCTTTAGTACTCTAAACCCAACCAACAAAGAGCCCCAACTCATCAACCCTTCCTTCAACATTACCAACAATAATAATACTATAAACAATCAGGAAAACATAATCCCTTCTAAGATTTCCCTGACCCCTAGGATTAGTTGGCTTTAAGATATGAATCGTTTGCTTATTAGAACTTTGTCTGGTAATCCTCTGAGCCATCCGTTTAAGGCCTGTTTAAGCCAATGTTAGGCATGTTGGGATTGAGCATGATGAAAGAAAAGAATTGATAAGCACGACAAATACCTAACCAGGTTATCCTTGTAGTAGGGATTAATACTTAGATGCACTTCTTTATTAGCAAAGCTGAAGAAGGGACTTCTTTGCTTGATTTGCAGCCAAGAGCTTCATCTTTTGTTAATTAATATTTTGTTCATCATATAAAAAAATAAAAAAAGAAAAGAAAAGGAGAGAGCATAAGGACACGAGTAGGGAAAAGTACTGAGTAAGGAGCAACACACCTATAAGAATTTTCGTTTTACCTCTCAACCTAACGTGAACTTATCTTAGCTTTTCTCAGCCTCTATCTCCCATTAAATACGTATAAGTTAAAGTAATAACTATAGTAGTTATAACATTTTTTTTCTATAGCAATTTGGTATCAAAGCTAGATACTTCGTTTAATTTAAATAGAAATAGTTAGATTAAGCCTAGTAATAGAATTTATAATTTTTATAAATCTGTAATCTAGAAAAACTAAAATTCTAGACTCTTTATGACTGTACCTGTTAGGGTAGAACATACTATTCTCTCAGAATTAAGTGAATTTCAAATTCAGGCAACAGGAGTTACTTTAGACAAATTTTTTAGGGTAATTGATTTAGATCAAATAACAGAAGTAAACGAAGACGCAGTATTTTTAGAAAGGAACTTTTATTTTCCTTTAGAAGAAATATTAGATATAGAAGACGAAGAACAGAGAAGAAGTTACGAAGCTATTCAAATTATATATCAACTTATTCCTCAATATAGTGAAATAGAAGGAAGACCCTGTCTTACAGCTAGAGAAGAATATATAGTAAATTTTGAAACCTTTTTGAACATTTAATTTAGCAGAAATTACCGAAGAAGAAGAAAGTGGATCTGAAGAGATTTGATTATTTAGAGTTAGAAGTATCTCATAATTCTAGGATAGCCATTACACTAGATAAGTGTAAGATTAAGTGTAATTTTGGAAAGAATAGTGAATTTAAGCATTTACTCCATAGTTGAGACCCTGTATTAAAGAGTTTAATTGATTTAGTTTTAAATCTTTCAAGTAATAAAGAATTTTCTTTAGCAAGAAAATCATGTGAAGATTTGTCGCTTTTATTTTCTGATATAAAAACTATAAGAACAAATTTAGATTTCCTAAAAGATCAGTTACAATTCAGTTCAGAAATTATACATCATTATTCTAATAGAAATACTAGATTATAATCAATATAACAACAACTCCAGAATTTAAACATTAAGGTAGATACATTAACAGAACTTTTTAGAAAATCTTTTTCTTTATGAAAGAATATCAAGAAGCTTTAGTAGAAACTGAAAAATATTTGTTTCTAGCTGAAGGATTTAGTAAACTTGATCCTACCCCTGCACAAGATAAAATTCTAACTAGACAAAATAATACAATAATTAGTCTTTTACTTCAGTAAACACTAAATTAGATTTATTATTATAAGAAAACAAAAGAACAAGTTAAATCAAGAAATAGACGATCTTATCAAAAAAGTAGACAAACTCAAGTTTAGTGGTATAACTAGACCATCTAAAGAATTAAAAATTTTCTCCATAAAATGACTACACCGTTTAGTGGAAGTTCTAGAACCTTAATAGAACATAGTTCAGGAAAAATTGTTCCAAGTTCTAAGACGACATTTTTGAGTAGACTATTTAATAGAAGTAGTAAACACTTAATTAAAGTAGGTTCAATTATAGATCCACAACAGAATTTAGAACATTTTAAGCAAAATGGTTTGAACCTTATCTCCCCCAGAGAACTATCATATAGGTAAAAGTAGAAAATTTTGTTAATTAGACTCAGTTTTTTTATAAAAAAACGTGAAGAAGAAGTAGAATGCTTAGGAGGTCAACATGTTGTATTAGATGTCATAAGTTTAGAAGCTTATAAAGTTTTTAGAAGTTCACAATTTAATTTTATGCGTTTAGGATTATTAGTAATAGGAATTAAAGGACAAGATAGAAGTTATCTAGGAACAAAAGTATTACTTTATGTTTATAATGATTCATGGACAGACCCTGAATAAGCAGCTATAGCAACAATAGAAGTAGATATGTCTCAAAATGTATGAATGTTTTATTGTTGTCCAAACTTTTTAGCTAGTATTACTAAAGGAGTCCAGCACCTTAAGATACCATATGAAGCAAAAACTTCAGGTAGTAACTTATTAGTTTCTTTAGGATTCATAGGTAGATTAACAAATAATGGAGAAGTTAAATATAATTTGGAAATGGATAATGTTACGAAGTTAGTTAGCTCAAAGGGTATTAAAATGATAAAAGCTGATAAGATAGATCCAACAGCTTTAGCTAGAAGAGAATGGATTCTTGATGAATTTCATCAAAAATCAAACCTTCTTATTCCTGAAACCAGTATGATGTATAAGAATGCTAGAAATAGTACAAGCGTTAGATTTACAGATTATAATCCTGTTTAAAAGAAATCACCCTCAAGGATATAAACATCTTTTATCTTTAGGACCTAATCCTTACAATTTTGTTAATCAGATACATCAGTTAGTAATAGGAGAAGACCCTAACTTAGGATTAGTATCTATGCAAGCAGTCACTTTATTATATATAGAACAAATGCAACTTAGAGATGTTAGAAATGCTAAAAGATTTTGTAATGAATATGTTAACATGGTTACAAAGGCAGGAGTTGGTTTTGACCAAAAATTTTACGGAGAATTAAGAAGAGAAATAGAAAGAGAATGGAATAATTTAGCACCAGTTAAAGAAAATCCACATACACTATAACACAAAGAGTAGTTCATATTATGAAAGTATTAATTAGAAAATGTAGTGAAATACAAACAGCTAGGAACCTTAAGAAAGGACAATTTGCTTTCTATAATAATATGTATGTTTCTAATCAGGATTATAGAAAACCAAGGTCTAGAAGAAAATCAGATTTAATCCTAAAAGAAACTATAGAAAAAGATTACAATGTTCTGCATGTAATAGTGAAGAACATCTTAGTAATTCATGTCCAAAAAGAAAGAATATACGTAATAAAAATACAGATTATTTGAATATGTAATGAAACTCTGATAGAAATAGATTCTGAAATATCAGATTTTGAAACTATTTATAGCATAGAATCTTTAGAAGAAAATATAGAGATGACTTACAAGAAGATTTTATTAGAGAAATGTCATGAATGAATATAGACTATGATTCTTCAGATGAAGAATTCGGAAACTTAGACTCTTCTTTTAATAATCGAGAAAATTTAGAGAATATGAAGAAGAATGCCATCATATTTGGAAAAAATATGAAGGAATAGATAGTACTCCATGTTTCATTTCTAAATGGTATCCAGGTGTAATGGATAGAGCTAGATGTAGCTTATGTTTTTCAGAAGGTTGTATTAAGTGCTTAAAGTTACAAGATGATTATCCAAAATACAAGGAGACTATTGAATCTAGAGCCAATTACTTAGAAAGTCAAGTATATAAGATAAACAGGAGATTAAAAATATTAGAATCTAGTTATGAATTTGACGTACCTGAAAGTAGGAAACTTCAAGATGAGTTTAGCTTCAGACCTATTCCAGAGTCAATCCCAGAAATAATCCTACACCTGAAGTAGAAGACGTAGCAAATTTAAATTTAGTTGAAGAACCTATAATTATATGTAACAATTTTAATGAAATAGGAACATTAAAAGTCATATGTAAAATACGTATAGCAGAATATGTAGTAGAAACATTAGACATGATAGACACGGGATATACAAATACTATACTTACTCCAGATATAATTCCAGAAAAATATTTTAGAAACCCTAAGCAGCCTTTAGTTGCTACACAGATGAATGGTGACACTTATACTATTACCATTCCTACAGGTACTAAGGTTTTAAAACAAATTGTGGTTATAGTACAGAATAAACCTTACCTACAAAACAAACTTTTGTCAGAGGTTTAAGCTTAAAACATAATGTAATCTTACGAATTTCTTTCTTATTAAAAGACAATGGTAGTATTACCTTAAGCAAGGATTTTTTCCTTTTACATCGTCATTCCTTAGTCAGCCCTATTACTCCTACCTCAGGGTACACTGGAAAGCGTGGTGGATTTAGTACATCTTTTATAGCCCAACAGCAATAGCAAATTCCCTTTCAAACCAAAGAATGCCCTTGTCCTATAGAAGGTCAATGTCAGTTAGGAGAATTTACAAAAACATTAGAAGACTCTAATCAAAGCTTAAAAGAATATCTTGATCAACTAGAAGAAGCTTCAATTGAGATAGACGATTTAGAGTCATTAGAATTTATGGAAGAACATTTACAGTAAACTTACAATTTATTAGAAGAAACAAGTCTAACACAATTAATTTCTAAGCTAGAAAAATTAGAAATTATAAGAGAAGATGTACAAAAATACTGGCATAAAGATAAAACAGTCTGTCATTTAAAATTACTAAATGAAAATTTAGTTATAAAAGCAGGTACAATAGAAGCCTCTAAAGCAGATAGAAAAGATTTTAAAATGCATATAGAAGAATTGCTTAAATTAAAAGTAATAAGAAGATCTGAAAGTCCACATAGATCACCTGCATTCTAGTAAGAAATCATAGTGAGATAGTAAGAGGAAAATCTAGAATGATTACAAATTACAAAAGATTAAATGATAATACTATAGATGATGGATATATTATCCCTAACAAGAATGAATTATTAGAAAGAATTAAAGAGAGAAAAATATTTAGTAAAATTAATTGTGAATCAGGATTTTGGCAAATTAGAATGCAGGAAGAAAGTGTTCCCTGGAAGGCTTTTTACTTGTCCAGAAGGACAGTTTGAATGGCTAGTTATGCCTTTTGGCCTTAAGAATGCTCCATCAATTTTTTAGAGAAAGATGGACGAAGTATTTAGAAAATATTCAGAATTTGTTTTAATATATAGTGATGATTTACTTGTGTTTAGTAAGTCAAAAGAAGAAGGACATTTACAGTTAGTTCTTAAAGCATTTTTAGGACATGGAATTATTATTAGTAAAAAGAAAATGCAACTTGCAAAGAAAATGTTGAACTTTTAGTTGTTATCATAGGAAAAGGAAAAATAGAATTACAAGAACATATTTGTAAAAAGATATTTAATTTTCCTGATAAATTAGGAAATTTGAAGAGATATAACAATTTCTAGGAGTTTTAAATTATGCAAGACCTTTTATTAAAGATTTAGGAAAACTTGCAGGACTTTTATATACTAAGACTAGCCTAAAAGGACAAAGAACTTTAAATTCTGAAGATATAAAATTAGTTCAGTAGATTAAAGAAAAAGTTAAAACAAATACCTCGATTAGAATTACCTTTAGAATCTGATTATTTGATTATTGAAACAGACGGATCTCATTTAGGATGGGGAGCAGTTTTGTTATCTAAACCAAATAAATATTCTCCTAAAGATACTAAGAAAGTAATTAAATATAGTAGTGGTCAATATAAAGAAAAGGAAAATAGAACTAGTATTGAATTAGAATTATTAGTAATTAATTATGCATTAGATGCATTTAGATTGTTTATTTTATCAAAACTAGAAATAATTCCTAGAACAGATTGTCATGCCATAGTTAAGTTTTACAATAAGATGAATGAGAAGAGAACAAACTAGAGACGATGGCTCAATTTTATAGATAGAATTACTAATGATGGCTTGCGTATAGAAATAGAACAATATTAAAGGTAAAGATAATAGGTTAGAAGATACTCTTAGTAGATTTCTAACTCCATATCTTTCTACAAATGCAGCCTCCACCAAAATTCCCTCAAATGAAAGTAGCAAGACCTAGTTTTCAGAACTCTTAGAATCTCAATAATCCTGTACCAAGACCTTGCCTGCAGACTTCAACTCAGGATAATAATTTAGAAAAGATTCATTTTGGTAAGCATGAGTTAATCAGTTTTCCACCTAATAAACATTACTTTTAGACCTTTGGACAGACAAGATGATTTTAAATAAAGAACAAAGATGTTTACTAGACAATCTATGGCAAGCTTTCCAAAAGCATGATCAGAAATATATTTTAGCTAGCATGAATGCATTAACATATCATTTTGTGCATGGAAAGAAGAATTTTTCATTTTATGTTGTATTTAGAGATCGTCTCCTAGGATTATTTCATACATGGGTAGAAGCTATAGATAGCATTAAAGATTAAAGATTTCCCAAATGCTTCATACGTAGGTTACTCAATTCATAGACGCATTAGACTTTGCACGAGAACATCTTGGCATAAATTTCTATTTATCTCCTTTTTTGAGAACTGCACACATAGACCCCCAAGTATCTTACAAGATTGCCAAAGACACTCAAAAAAGATTATCTTCTATGATCATTGCACTACATTAGCAGAAATAGTCAAAAAGCTTAATGAGACGGTATCTTATCTTCATCAAGAAAAATTACAACTTCTCAATAAATAGGCAGACCTAGAAAGACTGCTCATTTAGGTACGGCTGGATTATATCTAGCAAAAGCCCTCCAAACCTGCTGAGTAGACAAAACAAACTGCAAGAACAGCAGCTACTCGTGCTAAGAAACGAGTAGAAACAGCATTCACTTGTTCTGAGAAACAACTGGCTAGTCCGGTTCCACCAGTGACCGGTAAAGACAAATCAAATCCGGAGATCCCTAGCAATTTTGGGAAAATTGCATTTACAGGTACCGAAGGAGAATGTAGTACGCAGAACAGCAGTCAGAATAATGAAGAATATGAATGTATAGGGACATAGAATAGTCTCTCTAAGAACTTAGAACTATAACGTGTTAGGCTATTCAAATTATCCCTTCATATTCATATAAAGTCAGACCAACAAGAACGTTGTTGAGAAAAAGAGAATTAAAGAAATTGGTAGAAGAAACTATTAAAGATCTTTCTATATTGAAAGGGATTAAAAACCCTACTGCAGGTGAGTCGGAATACAAATCTACCAGTTCAGAATCAGATAGAACAAAAAGCCCAATGTCTCATCAATAAACAGATATGGATCATCAATGTGGAGATATAGACAGCATATCACATCTAGACAGTGATCGAGGCCTTGGACCAGAAAGAGCTGGCATTTAGAAGATCAATCAGAACTCAACCACGGTTAAAACGATGCAAAATGTGCCAGACGAGACCTAAGGTTGAGTAACTCTACCAGAGTATGATTAATGTAATTATAGTTAAGTTAGCAGAACTCTAATTAAGTTACTTATCTGCTTACAAATATGTACAAAGTTACTTTAGCCTTTTGAATAAAAGTTTTAGGGATTTCCTAAAAGGGAAACTCCAAGGCTCTTTCTATTATGTTTTCTCTCCACAAAAATATGCTTTAGGTTCTTTCTGTTCTTATTTTGTTCTTGCATATAGCATGCTGTTGTAAACGGAAAAGGTTTTGACAGCAAAAATCATGTATAGACATGCATGTCTTCTTGTTCTTCTGTAATTATACTTTGCATGTTGTTTTAAATTCTAAGATTTCTCTGAACCCTAGGATCAGTTGGCTTTAAGATATGAATCGTTTGCTTATTAGAACTTTGTCTGTTAATCCTCCTCTAAGTCATCCCTTTAAGGCCTGTTTAAGCCAATGTTAGGCGTTGTTAGGCGATGTTGGGATTGAACATGATGAAAGAAAAGAATTGATAAGCACAACAAATACTAGCCTAGGTTATCCTTGTAGTAGGGATATTAATACTTAGATGCACTTCTTAATTAGCAGATTTGAAGAAGGAACCTCTTTGCTTGATTTGCAACCAAGAGCTTCATCTGGTTGTAGCTTATCTTTTCAAATGTACCTGAAAGCTTTTGTTAATTACTATTTTGTTCATCATAAAAAAATATTAAAAAAAAAGTGAGTCCATACCTTCAAAAATGCATGTGAGTGACCATGGCAAGATAACCCAGACCAGCCGCACATAGTTGCTCGATATCTTCCTAAGTTGGTCATGCTCTTCAAATAGGAAAAGTTGTTAGTACACAAATGAAAACAAGGGTAAATAACTGTTGCTAATGTGGATTGTGTCACGATACGTTTTACTATATATAATTATGATTTAATCCGTCTTTATTAAAATGTACATAGCACCTAGTCTTGCCATATTGTGGGAATTTATACTCTCAAATAATAAAATCTATAATTGAAACCACATAAAAACTTAGCTAGAATATTCATAACTTGCTCTCCAGCACTATTTACAAGTGCATCTTGTCACAAGATATATTTCAACGTTTATTAATAAGGGTAGTTATACTTATTACAAGAAAAGGATTAGTAAACTGGCTGAATTTATTGCAATCTTGTCCCTTGGTCAACTTTTTGATCTAGTGAAGTAGGCCATGATAAAAAAATCTGGTACACAAGAAGAAGAAGGGGGAAAAGCTATTAGCTAAGGGATTGCAACGTCAATAGTCCATTCCTAATTGTGTTTCCAAAGCAGCCTGTATGTAGCAAAGAATCATAACAGATTTGCTTGAACTTTACCACGCCTGTATATGTTAGATTCAAGCACCAAAAGATGCTTTTATGAGCTAATTACATGCTTTTTCTCCAGAACTTTGACATGCTTTTGTATATGTTGTTCAATTTGAAGCCCCTAAACAAATAAGCACACTATCAGTATAAGATGTAGAAGGAAAATGCTATCCCTGTTACAAAAACATGGTTTGTTACACTCGCATATTACTTAAAGTTTATCCATTGACTTTATCAATGTCTCCAACTCATTTTCTAAAGAAGCCTGCATTAAAACATTGCTTAAAGGCAATAAAGAAAGAGGGGCAATTGAGTATGCACATAAAGTAACTCAAAAACTGCTCCGCAGCTTTCTTTTATGCAAACCTTTTGGTCTAGCTCTTTGATCCTTGGCAAACCATCGAACATCTCTTATGCACTATCCTCAAGAGTCCAAAGTCTCATCCGAACTTTTATTAGCTCATTGTTGAGGTCCTTCAAGTGATCAAGGGGTACCTATACCATGTGAGGTGATGCAGCTGGTTGTCTACTTGATGTAGCTGTTGGCTCATTAGAAGCTTACTGTTCAGTGGGTAAATGTTGCTGTGCTGGTGCCTCAGTTTGCAATTCTGGTGCTAGTGATGTTCTCCTTGCAATTCTGGTGCTAGTGCCTCATCAGCTCCATATAGTCCCTTGATAATGTCAAATCTAGTTCAACCAAATTGCTGTTCACCAAGTCATTGTACTTCTCCAAAGCAACACCTTTCTTGCGGAAAATCTCGGTAATAATGTGTGCATAAGAAAAATGCTTATTTCTACCTTGAGCAAGACTCACAATGTGTCGGCACATGATGCTAGTGAGGTTCATCGGTAGACACTCGATCAATCTCCAAAGCACATAAGAGTCAAAAGTTGAGATGTCATTCCGGCTGCCTCTCCTAGGTACCAAGATAAGGCTAATGATTTGTTAGGAGCACTCGAGGCAACAAAGGTAGGTGTGCAGCAGACTAAATCTCCTTGGGTGTGACATAATTTGTGTCCAATGCCTATTTGAGGTGCAAGAGCCCATTTGAACCATTTCAAAGTCTTTCATAGTATGACACGTTCAAGAGCAAAGATAGTTTCCATGTATGATGTGCATCTCTACGCCATACATCGTAGTTGAAAAGCTGGAGAAGGTGTCGGGTTTAAGGTTTACGTAGAAGTTCTGAACAACATAGTAGATTTTCGGGTAGTCTTGCAAAATTCCGATCCTTGCAAAATCAAAGATATCTTGTACATTTGTGGGAAGAAGCACAATGAACTTCTTGTGCTTGCGGTAGTTTGCTAAAGAGTTTTTTCCCAACAAATTTCTCTTCATCAAACAACATTTCATGCTTCGGCATTATAATTTACAGTAAGGATTTCAAAATTTTGCCCGAATCGGCTTCGGGCAAGAAGGGTTTGGCTCGGCCTCGGGGTGGAAGAGGATGAATAGTGGCTAGTGTTTTAATTTCGGTGAGAAAGAATAAACGAGGACTAGGATTAAATACACATCAGCTCAATAAGGTAATAACTAATTTCCAAAGTATTAAAACACTTAACAAAAAAGAACATAATATAAGGAAAGAAGTGCTTTAGTAACACCCAGCTAGTTCCTCTAGATATGACCATCAAAAGTAAAAATTCATAAATCAAGTAAAGTAAATGCAAATTTTGATACCATTTTTTAAATTGAATTTCAAGCCAAATAAATGACCAATAACACAATCCAAGTTCACAACAAATACCCAAAAATGAATCGGAGGACAATGGTTTTGGTCAAAATATCCGCAAGTTGATTTTCGAAATCAACAATATTCAAAACAATATCATTACACTCAACATGTTCAGGAATAAATGATGCCTAAGGTCAATGTGCTTTGTGCGAGAGTGTTGAATGGGATTTTTAGAGAGATTAATTGCACTCGTATTATCATAGTAAATATGCACGTTATGCAATTTATATCCAAAATCAAGAAGCTGATGTTTGATCCAAGAATACATGCTGCAACATACTCCGTTTTGCAGTTGATAGAGCAGTGGGTGCTTGTTTCTTTGTATACCAAAAAATTAGACATCCATCTCGAAATTGACATGAGCCGCTAGTGCTTTTTCTATCAAGTATGCATCCAGCAAAATCCTCATATCCCATCCTGCTATGGGATAAAATAAACCAAGCTCTTTTGTAACGTTAAGATATTTAAAAACGCTCAACACAAACCAAGTTAGATTCTTTAGGTGCACTTTGGAAACTGGCACATAAAAGAACAGTATATTGAATCTCAGGTCTACTTGCAGTTAAGTGGAGAAGTGATCCGATCATACTTCTATGGAACTTTTGATCGACATCCTTACCTGATTCATCTTTGTCAAGCTTAGTGTTTGTGACCGTAGCGGTACTTATATATTTTTATGTTCTAGGTTGAACTTATTGAGTAAGTCCCTAACATACTTTCCTTGATTTAAAAAAATGCCATTATCAAGTTGCTGAATTTGTAGTCCGAGAATATAGTTAAGTTGTCCCATCATGCTCATTTTCAAACTTGCCCTGAATAAGCTCAGCAAACCATTGGTATAAGGATTCATCAGTAGCACCGAAAATAATATTGTCACATATACTTGTACTACTAATACACAATCTAGTCATGCTTAATAAAAAGGGTGGAGTCAATTTTACTATAAGTGAAACCTTCCTCTATAAAAAATGCACTGTCTTCCATACTATGCACGTGGTGCTTGTTTGAGTCCGTAAAGAGCTTTTGACACTTGTAGACATGATTCGAGTGCTTGGGATATCCAAAACCTTGGGGTTGTTGAACAAAGACTTCTTCTATATAGCCATTCAGAAACGCACTTTTCACATCCATCTGAAATAACTTAAAATTCATGTGATAAGCAAAAGCAAGTAACAAGCAAATAGCTTCCAAAAATGCAACAGGAGAATTGTTTCATCATAATCAATACCTAAATCCTGCGTATAACATTAGCAACTAATCTAGCTTTATTTATAACAATATTACCATTATCATCCATCTTGTTGCGAAACACCAACTTGGTACCTATAACAGATTTATCACAAGGTTTAGGAACAAGATTCCAAACACAATTCCTTTGAAATTGGTCTTACATAGCCATGATCTAGGAATTCTCTGCTAGAGCGTCACCAATACCCGAAGGTTGAATTTAGAAACAAAGGCGGAATGTTTATAAAAATTACTTCTCAATCGTGACCTTGTTCTTACCCCTTTGCATTACCTATAATGTTAACTTTCTTTCCATTCTTCTTGTACCAGCATGATTTGATGACATGACCTTTTCTATTGAAATGAAAGCAAGTAACAAAGGGTATAGAGGAAGTACTTACAGTCCGCACATTCTTTGGCGAGGTCTTGTTGTTAGGATCAAAACCTATTCCTTCCTTTCTAAAGGTGCCCTTTTGAGATCTGAGCATTACATCAAGTCTTTCCTTTATCTCTTACAAATTTGGAATGGGATGTGTGCAAGTCGCCCATCTCATTTGTCATTTTAGTCTTTTCTATTTTTATTGTTTCATTCTGAAGCATAAGGTTTTCATTTTTCAAGTAGTCTCATCATCATACATTTGGTGAGCTTAATGTTTTCAAATTTTATAGCATCACAATCACATTAATTCAGTTGGTTCAAAGGAGCATTCTTAAGCATTTCTTAAGAGATTTATACATCTTTTTCAAGCTTCTAAAATATAATTCAGAAAAAACATCATGCAATTCATCATATGAAACATAGCTAGAGTCACTAACCTCATCGTCCGGATCACCGTTTGCCATGAAGCACACCTTTGCAGTTTCGGGTTCATCCTTGGATTCACTTGAAGAAGATGAGTCCTCATCACTCGAAACAACCATGACTTTCTTCTTCTTGTTGTCTTTCCTCTCGTTTTTCTTCAATAGAGGGCATTCGTGACGGTAGTGTTCGATCTCTTGCAATGATAATAATTTCTTTCTTGATTATCGTCAGCTTTAAAGTCCTTTCTTCTCGGCTTGCCTTTGCACTTGTTCCTTCTTAGGTAGCTCTTGAATTTTCTAGTGAACATGGCAATGTTATCTTCATCATCATCGGAAGAAGAACTTACTTGCTGTTCAGTTGTCCGTAAGGCTAGGGAATTAGGTGGTTCTTCGGATTTCCTTAAAGAGAGCTCATTTGCCATAAGTTTGACAATGAGCTAATCTGGTGGGAAGTCATGGTTCTCTTCGGTGGCATCTACTTAGGAGCTATATGTGAGAAGTACCACATGCATGATCTTCCATTTCAAGTCCTCTTTCCTAAAATTCTTACCAAGATTTTTCAACGGATTAATAATGTTAGTAAAACGAGTATACATTTGAGTGATAGATTCTCCCTCATTTTGAAGTTTTCATAGTCGTGCATCAGAAGGTTGACGCGAGTCTACTTCACTTGAGTGATTCCTTCGTGTGACCTCCAATTTGTCACAAATCTCCTTAGCTATGCTACATGAACAAAAATGTTTAAATTCATTAGGATTTGATGCACAACAAAGCAAGTTCATAGCACGGGCATTGACAGAGATGTTCATATTGTCATCGTACGGAAATCCAAAAATTTGCTTTGGCACCGAAGCTACATTTGCATCTATCTCTGTAGGCACAATTGGTCCATCCTTTATGATTATCCATAGTGTGAATCTTGCGCTTGGATAAAAGATAGTCATCTTGGTCTTCCAATAGCCACAGTTCCAGCTATCAAAAAGTGGTGGTCGGTTTGATGTTCTTACTTCGGTTGCAACAATGTCCATGCTTGCTATCGATCCTTTCCTCTAAGGCTGTTAGTCCTTGTCTAGTAGAGGCTTGCTCTGATATCAATTGAAAGATAAAATCTGCAGAATATCAACTCAAAATGGGATGAATTGAGTTATGGCAGAGAAAAACTGAATAGTCCACTTCTAAAAACAGTCACTGATCAATTATCTGTCAGTCGATCGGAAAACTACAAACGAGTAACTGAACATTAACTGTATTCCGCACCAGGTGTTAGCACAATATAAATAAACTAATAAGAATTGCTAAGAAATGCAAACCAGTTAGCACACTGAGAATTTTTACGTGGTTCGGCACCGTAATATCTACATCCACATCACTTGACACTGCAAGTGAAATCCACTAACGTTGACCCAATATACAATCAATCAATGCTTGGTGTTTCACAAAACACCTCTGCCTCAACGAAGTCCTCTTCCAAGGACAAATACAACAAGATGTCGAGACTTCGCAAAATCACTCTGGCCCAACCGTGCACGCCTTCACAAAGGCCTAGCACAAACCCGCCAACCTACACCTAGGGTAGCAAGCCTAGAACTAGCAAGTTCTCCAACAACCTCTCTCAAATTTACAAAGATCAGGGGTTCTAGCACAAGAGATCTCCCTAGCAATGATGTCTAAAAACAACAAGAAAGCTCAAGAGATCTCAGAAAAGAAAAACAATAACTAAAGTTCAAGATAAGTGCTCGGTTTTGATGGTGTTCTTCTTGAAAGGGCAGCAAGACAATGACTGGATTTAGTGCTCTGAAAGTTGTGTTTGTTGTTGTTCTAGCTGTCCTCAATGATTCAGCTATATAGAAATGTCTTCTACTCTATCTCAAGATCACATTTGCTGCAACGGGTGAATCTTCCAATGGCTAGAAAAAATGTATGGCCAAAATCAAAGCAAAACAGCTAGTAGATGTGATCTCTCGGTTGTTTATTTGAATTATATTGTGCTAACACATCGGTGTATAACACAGTTAACATTTTTACTCACTCCTCAATAACATTTTAATCGACTGTTTGCTAATTGATCAATGGCTGTTCTCAGATTAGTGGACTATTATTTACTTTAATTTGCAATAACTCAATTCACCTCCTTTTGAGTTGATATTTCGTAGGTTCTCTTTCAAATTATACATTCTTGGTGTTTGCAAACATGCCGATCTCGACCATCAGCAGGTGCACATACTTAACCAAGCCTGCTGGGAAAAAATCATTTCCAACTGGCGTAGGGTTCGCACTACGCTTTGTTGCAATTTTTCAAGAACGTCCACCTTAAGGACATCCTTATGCGAGCACGTTTTATTCTTTATATTCTCACATATTTATTTTTGGTGTAACTTGGACATGCAAGTTTACCTTTCGTGATTCATCTTAAAAGATCTTCATATGCAGGAAAATCATTGACAGTTAAAACCATTGCAGCATGCATACTGAACATAATTTTAGAATCTGCGTCATATGTGACAACCACCCGCTCGCACAAATCTTTCAATTCATCTATGAATGGCAATAAGAATACATTAAATCCTTACCATGCCTTATGCAACATTTTGCAATTAATAATGATAATATGAAAAAGGGATCCTTCATACATCTCCGTGGCGGCAAGTTATACGACGTTAGTATAACAAGCCACATGTTACATTGCTTGTTTATATAGTTGAATAGAGTGAAACTATTCTTTGATAAACCAAGCTGCACATTGCGAGGATCCTCGGCAAAAGAGCAAAACTTCTCATCAAAATGTTTCCAAGATCTGTTGTATGTTGGATGCCTTAACAAATTTTCATCTGAGGCTAGTTGTTCCTAATGCCAATGCATATCTGATGCAGTTTTTCTTGACATATATAATCTCTATAATCTTGGGGTCAAAGGAAAATAACGCAAAACTTTATCAGCAATCATCTTGCCAGGAAGATTAGTGTGCTTCCCACCTCAATTCATTGGATTTTGGACATTTATCCAATCAGCCAAACTTACTTTCTAAACGGAACACAGTTGTACTTCCATGCATGAATGAGTTCCCATTCCAATCGAAAACCCCGCAAGACTTTTTAGCCTCATAATATGATGACGGATTGAGTGGGTTTTCAGGTACCATATCGCAAAGTATTCTCTAGATATCATAAATTATCTTATTTGTTGCTTGGTTTCACATTTTCACGTGAAGTAAACCTCACGATGAATGAAAGAAATGAAAGCCCATTACTTACCCCCAAAGAGCGGCTTTTGAACATCTCTTAGCAAGGTATTGAACCTATCAAATTGTTCATTATTATCAGCTGTTATGGGTGTATGTTCCTTGATCCCGACATCAACAAACAAACTACTATCAATATCCTACGGCATTTAGAGGAGTTCATCATCATCATCATCACTGTCGACATCTGCAATAGGAGCTTCGTCTAAATCCTCTACTTGATTGATTGTCAGTGTTTGAAAGCTTCTCTCCGCGATCTAGCTATGTGGTATACGTCACCATAGTATCCTTTGTTATTAGATGCATTTCAACCACTTCCCAAGTTTATCAATATACATTCAAAAAATTTACACGGGCATCGAATCCTTTCCATATTTTCGACATGCTCACGAGCAAATTTATAAATTATTTTGCTCCTTCAACGTACTCTTTACTTTATTCTCTATTCTCATCCAACCCTATCCATTCCTCCAACAAGATATATATAGAATTGGTTATACATTTATTTCTCGTTTGTTGTAATTTAATAAACAAACTATATAATTAATTGAGTAACATAACTGAGATAGCATGTTTTCACATTTATTCAAAAGAATAAATAAATATTAACCAATATAACTTACGAAATTCACATTAATTTTTACAAACGCTACCATTTGGCTTATAAAAGCACCGTTAATTTCTTTATAAAAGTTTTATTCTCACTCATCTTTGTTAGCTTGCTTCGTTTATCTCAACACCATATCTGATAGAGCATATACTCATAAATGAATTTTTGACATACAATGAACAAACGAAGATTTAAAAATAATTGTAATTATATATATACTTGAGCAGCGGGGGGGAAGAAACAATAGTGGCAGAGGAAAAGGAGAGCAACGGCGACAAAGGCTCACAAAGAGTAGCGTTGCGGAAGCGAATGCAGTACACCAGTAGGGGGAAGCTTGGGCAGTAGCGAGGTGGAAAGAAGAGCTCACGGTGCAAGGAAATCTCACAATAATGAGTGGCGGGGAAAGCTACCAGTGGCGCAGAGAAGATTGCGTTGGAACTTTGTCTAATCAGTGGGAAGCTCACAACGAGTGGTGGGGAAGCCCACAACAAAAATGGAATGTTTGGTTAATCAGGAAGAAGAACCCAATCAAGCCAGTTTAAATAAGTAATTAGCGACCAGCATAAACTGGTCACTATTACTCACCGAACCGGTAACTGTACTGGTCACTGAAAATCCTAAAACATTTGCAACCATCCTTTCCTTATGGTCGCAAATTTTTAGAACAACAGCAATTTTCTATCACATTGGTCGCTTGTGTGTATAATTGTGACTAAATTATATGCTTGTCCTTATTACTTATAATATATATATATATATATTTTTTAAAACTAAGTAGTATAAATTGGTTTAGTTAAATCGAAATCATTGGATGTGATGTAGACCTTTGTTGTAATATGCAATAGATAGTTATGGGCGCATAAGATTTAATAATCTTGTAAAAACATCTAAACACTAGATTATATCTGAACTTGACAAAACAGTTTGTAAAAAATAATTTATGAGTTAAGTACAGAAAGTAGCTTGACGATGAATGTTAATTTAGATTAAATTTTTGTAAAAAAAAATATATATATATATACGTCTATCAATAATTTATTATGATTGAGCACAAATATAATCCCAACGACTTGAAAATTTTACCAATATGATATACAAAAAATAAATTTTATTAAATTGTTTTTATTAATTATTTGAATTTTGTTTTTATACGGTAATAGGGACCAACATCAAGATGGTCCAAATTGCCAACACAATACAAGTACATTTCTAGGTCACTACTGCTCTTAAGACTAGCGACCAAGCACTGATGCTAGTTGCTAATTTACTACGAATAGTGACCAAATAAGTTTTGGTCTCTAATTACTTCAAAATATATAAATTTCAAATTTATAAAAAAGTTATTTAATAAAATCTAAAACGTTGGGTTTGACTTTATTTTTCATATAACTTGTTGGTAAATTTGTAGATCATTTGGATGATGTTTTTTGCTCCACCATAATAAATAATCAATGGACGTATATGATTTAACAATTTATACGCATAAATTAGAGCATTAACTTATATAAAACTTTGGTAAAATCTTGTGTGAACAATAATATTATATATATATATTAAAAATTATTGAAATTTGTCTGAAATTATTAATTCATATTATTTATTCATTCTTCACAACTTATTAATTTATTAAATTTTCATTATACATAAACAATAATCTTATTTATACATCTAAAAATACAAAATGAAAGTTTATTTTTAGTTTATAATAATAATATATTAATAGATTTATAAATATTAATACAAGAAAGAATTAATAATTGTTATGTTATCAGAAATATTAAATTTAAAAATTTAAACAATATATGAAAAAGATTCAAAATTTAATAGTACATCACTTCTTATATATCTAAGGGCGTTTCAGGTCATTACATATCTGATTCAACTGTAAGAACAAGTTTAACCAAACATATATTGAGCTTTCATTGATGAAAGTGATTCAAACAGTAAAAGTCATATAAACAAAAATCAAAGAAAACAAACTTTTTCAGCAAAAGCTCCAAAGCTGCTTTTTTCAAGAAAAGCTTCAAAATACCAGCTTTTGGATAAAAGCTCGAAATTTAAAGCTTACCGAAATGTGCCCATAGTTTCAGCTTTGATCATGATAGAAGCTTTGCAAAACCTTGTCCACTTTGTTTACACAAATACGTGAATTTGCTTGACATGATTGAGCCAAGGGGAGACCGTGAGATGGAGACGGCTGTCCCTACTGAATTTTTATGTGGTATCAACTATTTATCTCCACCTAGGCATTTGTTTTTGGGCACTTGTCAATGCCCATAAACAGATACTTGGCATGCTAAGAAAAACATCAGTGAAAAATAAAATAATAGTTTTTTTTTAACGATAGAAAAGAAAGACAGAGAACAGAGCACTGAGCCCTTTGGCATCTCCTCTGAACTTGGCTTTGGCTAAATTCTAAGATCACAATCTAAATAGGAAATTTTTTTTTTGTAAACATTATTGTTTATTGCCAATTGATGAAGTGAAATAATTCTAAATACCTTATAGTGTGTAGAATTCCACTCTTTGCTCCCACCGTGAAAACTTTCTTGATCCGTCCCTAGAACCAAGCATTTGCATGACGACATTAAAATTCGCATTGAAGCAACTATTTAGGAACTGTACTTAGATTACTACGATTATTAGATATACGTGTTTCTTCTCCTTTTCGGTGATGCACATCAAGGGAACAAGATGAGAAAATAGAAGATGAACAAGACGAGATTACTTGGAATAAGATGGGAGATTAGATGAACTTAGATGGCTTCAGAATAATCCCCAAAAAGTGTGCCCCTTACTACGGATTTAACTCTTTATTTGTATTCTAAGAGATACAATCTATTTGCAATTCTACTACAATACAAACTCTATCATAATAAGTCCAACTAGAAACAAACTCAAATTCAAAGAGTCCCTAATGGACCAAAACCTTTGGGTACCCTGCTTTGTGTTTTGGTAAACACGCTACAATGTTGGCGCCAAGTTGCGTTTTGTTGCAAGAGCTGAACCGAGTGCAAGTGCAAGGTGTCTTGCCTCCTATGTCCCCCTGACATTGACATTCATCTAGGACATGACTAGCACATCATCGTCGATCGTCGACTCTGGTGATATTTACCACCAAGTGATCCTTCTCTGTTTTGACTTCCAGCACTTTTTGCAATTCTTTCTTCCTATCAACTGTAACATTTCTCACTTCCAATGAGTATCAGTGGATCACACGCATCATCTAATTGCATTTTCATCTCTAAGTGTATTGGAAACTTGTCGATTCGAGTTCATGATTGTCTCTCTCAATGTTCAATGCTTAAATCAAAACGTGTTGTTGTCGTTCTCTAAATGATCGTAGCTGAAATTGCTTTCTGATTGCTAGCCATACTTTGTCTTTATAGAGAAACAAAGTTAGGAATCTCTTGAAAATCCTACTATTAAGCTATTGGTTTGATCAACATGAAAGGCTTGCTGATTGGACCAGTAGGAACGTTGCATGTCAAACTCCCCAACACTTATGACACATTTAGAGCTTGTTTTAATTCCGGAACTAACTTTTCTACCAGATTTTAAATTTGGAGTCACTTTCTATGCTTTAGTTTTTCTTAACATGCCTAAGTCGCTTCTAACCTAGTTGTCACCAAATTGAGTTCCATCGAACTCACATTTTAAAATTAGCACATGCCCTTAGTGAACCTTCATATAGAAATTTGCTGAAAAACTTGGTAAGCTGCTTAGAACAACTATCATTTTAGAAGTACCGAGCATTTTGGGAATTACCAGGATCTATTGAACACACTCTCGCTAGAAGATACAGCTGATTATTCATCGGTTTGAGAATCGATATCAAGAAGCTTCCTGCTTTAGACACTCTCAAGAGCTTTATGTTATGAGTGGGTGGCGTGTTTTGCCACTATGTAAAATAGTGGTTTTGTCTTGGATATTCAAAGCAATATTGTCTTCGAAGAAGCTTGGCTTGGTTGTGTGGTATGATTCTGTCCTGAAATAAGATAGCATGGTATTTAATAATATACTAGCATTATTCAAGACATGAGAGCATTTTGTATTGACTCAGATTGCTTAGGTGGAACAGAACTGGTTTGGTTTAGGGCGTGTTTCAAATGCCCGTAACTGAGTTTCGTGAAAGTAAAAAATAGGAAGTAGAGTTTAGTGAGATGGTGAGCGATGAGGCTGCACCAATTTATGTAGGTTTTACTATGAAAATTATGATTGTCACTGTTGTTGTGGGTTTAAATTTCTATGATTTTTATAACGTTCTATGATTTGTATTAGGATGCCGCATTGTTGTTTTTCATTTATTTGCCTCTATTGTCAAAAGAAAGCTGTGATAACAAACTATTTCATTAGTTTTCATCTATTTCAATTCTTATACAAATACATATATCTAGACTTCATAACACTAAATAAGTAATGTTCCAAATAAAAGAAGATATCTAATATAACCAAACTTAAATATTTGTTGACTCAAGCCGACACTCCCACTCAAGTTGCCGTGCCTCTGTATTCAGCTATGCCAGAATATCGAGCAATCGCCTTTTGTTTCTTACTCCTTTATATGATTAGATTATCACCAACAAATATAAAATAGACAGATGTGAAGCGTGTATCTTCTCTCCTACACAATCTGTATCAAATTATCCATATATATTCAGACCTTTATATTTTTTAAATAGAAATCATCTACTGATTTTAGATATCCCAAATTTCTATTTATCGCTTCTATATGATCCACATTTGGAGAATAGATGAACCGCCTAACAACGCTTATTGCATAGGCTATATCATGGGGAGTATGTGATATATAAATCAACCGAGCAACCAATTGTTGGTATTTTTTCTTAATGTTCTGGTACTTGATCAGAATATTCTACAAAGTTATGATTCTCAATAATTTGTGTATCAACCGGTTTACAATCTAACATCCCTATCTCGAAAAATAAGTTACGAATATATTTTTTTGTGATATAAAATACCGTATTTAGATTTCATCACTTCAATAACCAAAAAATATCTTAACTCTCCAAATTCTTTCATCTCGAACTCAGAGGCTAGATACTTCTCTGAAGTTTCTACTGATTATCATCTATAACAATCATATTATTTACATAAATCATCAAAACAGCTACTTATTCTACTTTTTAAAAATAATATATGATTAGCATACTTTGTCGATAACGACATTGGCTCACGATTGACTAATTATGCCGAACCATACTATTAGAGATTGTTTCAACCCGTATAATATCTTTTTTTTTCATGTAGACATAATCAGTTCTTTCCTGTACACCATATCCATGTGGATTCCATATACACTTTTTCTAGTTTAGTATGAAGAAATACGTTTTTTATATCAAATTGCTTTAAAGGCCAAGCAATATTAGCTGATAGGGGAAGTATTACCCTGATGGCATTAATCTTTGCAATTGGAGTAAAGAGCCTCCATTTAGTCATACGCAGCTTTAATCCATTTAGGTTCATCCAAATCTTCTTTAGTGTTAGTAGGAAGAGTCACATCTGCCACCTAATTATGAAATATATGATGAGGACAACCTGTGAGAAAATATATGATTAGCAATTGGTATTTGAAAACTTTTCCTTTTAGTGAATATCTCATAGCAGGTTTTCTACAATCTTTATGTGGCAATTGATAATTCTTATTGATAGTGCTAGATTTATTCACTATAACAATTTGAATCTCAATAATTACCTCAGGAATATCCTTAAGAATTTGAGAGGGAGAGAGGAATATCTTCCACCTCTGTAACTTTCTACAATGAGAGAGAGCGGAGTTCAACAACTCCAATCCCCTCCTAGCATAAGTCATCAAACACTTTGTCGTCAATCACTTTTAATATGTTCGCTGAGCTCAATGCTAAACCAATTCAAATCTTCAGTAACTACAAACTCCATTGAAGATTTGAATGACATGCAGATTTTACAAATACATTACTAATTGTAGAAATGTCATCATCTATAGTCACAAAAGTACCACGAGACGGGGGATGTTACCAGCGATAACTTTTTTAATGAGGACAAAATTCGAGGTGGTACTGAGAGAATATTATGTATTGTAACAAATAAAGATAAGACCTTAAGTGGTGGTAGAGAGTTTAGAACTACGGTCACCATGCAATTATTCAAATAAACTGAAAACTAAATTACGTCTATCCGATAGTGCTTCGGAACATGAGCCCATACAATAAAGCACGAACAGTCTCCACTGTATGTCTATTTTTCCTTTCAGCTAGCCGTTGCGTTGTGGTGTGTGTGGCAACAGGCTTCATGAATGATACCGTGTTGCTGAAGATAATTACTCAGATAGCTGTTAACATAATTCGCCCCACTATCATAATAGAAAACTTGAATAGGAAAGAAAAATTGAATCTTCACCATCTTGAAATTTTACAAGTACGTCTTCTACGCTACTTTTATTCTTCATAACTATAAGCATATAATGCCAGTGTGGTCATATACAAATGTCGTAAATCACCTAATACCCGTATGAGTCCTACTAGTAGAGTGTTTACAAACATCAGAATGCACTAATTTAGATGGAGCCGTTCCTTTGTTCATGACAGAAAAATAAGACATTGGATGACTCTTAGTATGAATATAAACTCCGTATTGAAACGCAGACGTTTTCAAACCAAAAAATAAAGATGGTCACAAATATCTTAAATAATCAAAATAAATATGACTTAGTTGTCGATGCCAAAGCCAAAGTTTATTCCAGAGTTTAATCAGTAAAATGATTAAACTCCACACCGTTAAAGAAGGGAGGGAGCCTCAAACAAGGTCATGAATAAACTATTTAAAAAACTACATAAAATGGTGCAATTACTTGCATCCAAGATGCAAAGGAATTGTTAGGTTTTATTTTCGAATGAGATCCAATGAAGAGAAATTTAGACAAAGTGGTAATTGGTAGTGAATTAGGATGACAAGCAGATTTGATTTTATATTGATAAAACGTGTCTATCCATACTCTATATCCATAACAGGTTATTTATCAATATGATTTCAACAATAAGATATGATAACAAGTGACGATTTTTTCAGCCTGATATGGCTCATTTGAATCTTTTTTCTATCTTTTGTCCTTATTCTGTCTATTTATCGGAGGACATCCTCTATTTCATATAACGTTAGGTGTACATGGATGTCAAGATGAGGTGTTAAGGTTGGCTTTGCATTAGATTTTTACAGAGATGCATACTATGAGGTGTCGTATAATGTATATTGGTCTTTTTATTTTTTCATTCAACGTAGATAGGAGGCTGAACTGGCGTTTGTATTGAACGCACTTCGCCTGGAAGTTGCTTTTTAGAAACCTCTTGAAGTTCTCTTCTGTTGCCCAGCTGTTTCACTTGGAACTTGTTGGAAAAAGCAAACTGTCTCAGTGTTCTGAGGATTGCCTTTTGGAGTATTTCTTCAGGAATCCATTCACATACCTTGGGATAAACCGTTTTCGGCTTTGCAGGGCAATCTAAAAGGAAATACAAGGATCTAACATCTAAGGTTATATGTATCTAGGGAGATTTCTATCCTTTCCCGATTGTCCTTTTCTTTTTTGTTTTTTTTCTTCTTTGTTCACCCTTGTCTAACTATACCTTTTGCTTTTTCTTGAAGGATCTGATGCCTCACATCAAGGATTTTGTTGCAATAGGGCTTGAGCGGATTCAATTTTCAGTGCTGTTTATCGGTGAAAATTAACGGGTTTGTCTATGTATACCTTAAAGTTATCTTGTTATTGGACATACTGATTTAAACTATGTCTAAATTTGAAAAATATGAGGAATTTTATGTAGCTAAACCTTGTAGGTTCCAGAATAAGTTCTGATTTGATTTAGTTAATCATTCTTCTCGTTTGATAGTATATACGGGAGAACTCTAAATATCTTAGCCTATCTTTTATGATGCCTATCCTAATTGGAGCACATCTATTGAAAAGAATATGTTCTTTTTTTCATTTGGGTCTCTTCAAAATTCAGGAACTTTTAACTCCTTAACATGCGTTGAAGTGAATGCATGATATCAGATGGCTTGCTTCTAGTAGCTGCTTGTAGCCAAGCATACATGTCTTTCTTGGTATTATTATCAAATTTATAGTTTTCCTGATAATCTGTAAGGAAGTTTGCTATTGGCAAATATAGGTTGGAGAACTGTCAGGAGGGTTTACCTTTGTATGCTTTGCTTTTTGCTGCGCACATTTAAGAAGCTAGGGTGCTGAAGATCCATATTTAATGGCAAATTGGACAATTCGTCAGGTTTGCTTCTCTTTACCACAGTGCTATATTCTGTCTTCTTTTCATTCTTGTAGATGTTAATATTTTTTTCCCCCTGTTTCTTGTTGTTACGGTTGTTATCGAGCTGAAAATGGTGTTTACCTTGAATGTGCTTTTCCTACAAACTGCCCGAGAAAATTCTGTAAAGTTCTCTCTATGTTTTTGCTGTTTCACTTGTAGCGGGTCAGGCAAAGCTAGCTTTTTCTCCTCTTTTCGGTTTTCCTTTTATGTACTTCCATTATATCTTACCAAATGTTAATGTAGCTTAATTCTGTCCGAATTTTGAACCTTAGTGTGAGTTTTCATTGAAGTAAATTTCCGAAAGTGCTGAGGTACTAGTAGGTCGTACTTCTGATCCCATTCTTTACGTGTGTGTCTCTGTCTATTTTGGAGATAAGCTCATTATAAGTTGAAGAGAATTTAAAACATGCTTTATGTAATATAACATTTAATTCGTTTTTGTACTGTCATGTTGTATGGGGTTTCAAGATTAGATCCTTTTCTTTGGCAGAGAACATCAAAAGAATGTCCTTAGAGTGGCTCTTGCTGATCCCTATATAATCAATTTAAAAGATATGTCCCAAGCACCTCTTTGGGCATTCCGGTTTAAATCTCCCTTTTTGGATTTACAGCAGCTCAATTGTATGCATCATTTCGATGCTAAGAAGAAATACTGGGATCTTCCAGGTAATTTGAACTTAAATTTTCTTATGCTATCTGAAATGTCTTTCTTTTTTGCAACTAGCTGCATCTGTAGGCATTACTATAATGAAAGTCATTCTTTGTTCATCAAAACTGGAGGAGCATACTTTCTCAGCATAGGTTCATAAAGAGTTGGTCGTTTCTTGACACTTTTGGTACTCTAGTTATTGCCGATTGTCTATTTTATTGTCTTCTGCAAAGTCTATTTTCTCATTGAGGGAAAGCATTTTCTCCAAATCACATTTTGCAAACGAAACTAAGTTAACCTTGTTCACTCAATCTGGTATTTAGGCTGGCAACAGGTTATTAAACTTGTTGTAGTGTGTGTTGCAGCAGGCAATTGGTTCCGCCTGTCTTAGAAATTATTGCAGGAAACCTTCTGTAATAGTTGACATGGTTGTAGAAGTTTCTTCTAATCATTTCATGCAATAGATTAAGCATATATACTGATTTACTTCGTCTTCTCCATGTTTTTCTTTTTATAACAGCAAACGGAGATTTAATATTTCAAATGTGATTTCAATGTTGAATGTTGTAACAAACTTGCATCGTTAAATGCAAAAGGAGGCCATTTAAAAATCTGATTTCAATGTTTATTACCTTTATGATGTGTGGTTGAATTTAGTATGTTTGATGTTTGAGTTATTTTGGAGTGAGATATGACAAAGAGAAAATTAAACAAGGAGCAGTAACCGTTAGTAAATTAGGCTGACGAGTAGATTTGGTTTTATATCCGTAGAAAAGAGTGCAATCAGTTTGATGATAACATAACAGTTTTCTGTGCATTTTATATGCAAACAAGTTAATTATGAATATGATTTCAACATTAAGATGAGATAAATTGTTGCTAAGATGTGAAGATTGTTGAAGCCTGATATAGCTTCAGGCTTCAACAAGATGCTGTTCTATATTCGGACTATTGAACCATATGCTGTTCTATATTTCATATAATGCTCGATGTGCATTGATATCGAGATGAGGTGTAAAGGTTGGCTTTACATTAGATCTTTGTAGGTTTACCAAGAGGGATTCCGTAATAACAAACACCAGCATCCACATCAAGGTAATATTTACTATCTTCATCTCAGTTCCTTCTTTTTGCAGAGTTTACCAAAACAACCATATGTTAAAATGTAATTATTATAAGAATACTTTTATTCTCCACAGCAGGCTTCCCTTTCAGGAAATCCCTAAAAAGAACTTACAAGAAGAACTTGAGAGCAAACTCTTGAGAGTACACAGGAGAGCTTCAGATCTCCAAGACCGATGCCCCCAAACTTACACACTTTGTACATATTTATAGAAACAAATCTAAACTTAACCATGATTAAATATAACCACAGTTTACAAACTATAGTCAATAAAACTAGAGTTAACTAACCATAGTTTGGTTAATTAACCGTTGCTGTCTTTTTCAGTTGGTAGTCTGTCTCCATCTGTCTTTTTCAGTAGCTAGTCTGTCTCCATTTGGATCTTGAATCTTTCTAGATGCCAGAGTGTTATGGTACCAGTCCTCTTACACTGTCTGGATGTGAAAGGTTATCTATGTCTGCACATCTTTCTTCCATTGCTGAATAAGGTATAGGGCTGTTTGTAGCTAATTCTGAGCTGGTTGTGTTACATTCATCTTCGCAGTCTATAGGATTTGAAAGTCTTTTAAAGATTGACAAATCTTTAATAGTTTCTTCAATAAGTTTCTTGAACTCTCTTTTTCGTAATAAAGTTCTTCTGGATCTAACATTATACAGATGTGTTGGAATTATCTGTATACTAGCATGTTCTGAGTCTTGTTCTAAAGTCAAGTTTTGGGGATTGTTCTGTATCCCAATGTTTTCTTCTGAAATTTGTTCTTTGTTCTTTGTACTGAATGTTTTCTGATCAAAATCTGACAATGCAATTTTTCCCAAATTGCCAGGGATCTCCGGATTTGATATGCCTTTACCGGTCACCGGTGGAACCGAGCTAGCCACTTGTCTCTCAGCACAAGTGAATGCTGTTTCTACTCTTTTCTCAGCAAGAGTAGCTGCTGTTCCTGCAATACTTTATTCTCCACAGCAGGCTTGGAGTTTTGTTGGATATAATCCAACCTTACTTGGATTAGGAGTCTTTCTAAATCTGCTTGTTTGTCTAAAAGTTTGAGCTTTTCTTGTCTTAAAAGAGCTACTGTCTCATTAAGCTTTTTAACAATGTCTGATAGAACATTGCAGTGATCACAAAATATAATTTTTCTGGAGTATCTTTGGCTATTTTGTAAGAGATCTGAGGATCTATCTGTGCAGTTCTCAAAGAAGGAGACAAATAAAAATTTATGCCAATGTGTTCTCGTGCAACATCTAATGCTTCTGTGAAATGATTAAATCCTTTGTATGATGCATTGGGAAAGTCTCTAATGCTATCTAAAACCTCTATCCATGTATGAAAAACTCAAGGTAATCTACCTTTAAAAACAACATAAAAAGAGAAATTTCTTCTTTCATGAGAAAAATGAAATGTAAGTGCATTCATGCTTGCTAAAAAATATCTCTGATCATTCTTTTGGAATGCTTGCCAAAGATTATCTAATAAACATTGTTGTTATTTAGAAATATTCTGTTCTTGTTTGTCTAAGGGTCTAAAAGAGATATTACTAGGAGGAAAACATAAAAGTTCATGTTTACCAAACTATAGTTTTTCTAAAGTATACGGACGAGGAGTCTGTAAGCTAGGTCTGGCTACATAGTTTTGGTTCTGAGAACTAGGTCTCGCTACTTGCGGAGGAATGAATCGTGGAGGAGGCTGCATCTGTAGAAAGGAAAGGAGTTAGAAATCTACTTAAGATATCAGCTAATCTATTATCTTTACCTTTAATATGTTCTATTTCTATTCTTAAACCATCATTTGTGATTCTATCTATGAAATTTAGCCATCTTCTTTGATTGGATCTTTTTTCATTCATTTTATTATAAAACTTTACACAGTCAGTTCTAAGGGTAATTTTAGGTTTAGATAGGATGAATAATCTGAAGGAATCTAAAGCATAATTTTTAGCTAGTAATTCTGACTCAATACTTGTTCTATTTCCTTTTTCTTTATATTGACCACTACTAATATCTTACTACTTTTTCTGTATTTTTGGGAGAGTATTTATTAGGTTTTGATAATAAAACTGCTCCCCAACCTAGATGAGATCCATCGGTTTCTATAATTAAGTAATCAGAATCTAAAGGTAATTCTAAAGGAGGTATTTGTTTAACCCTTTCTTTGATTTGTTGGACTAGTTTAATATCTTCTTGATTAAAATTTCGTTGTCCTTTTAAACTAGTTTTAGCATATAAAGGTCCTGCTAATTTTCCTAAATCCTTTATAAATGGTCTTGCATAATTTAATACTCCTAAGAATTGTTGTATTTCTTTTAAATTATTTAATTTGTCAGGAAAACTAAATATTTTTTGACAGATATGTTGTTGTAATTCTATTTTTCCTTTTCCTATGATTACTCCTAAAAATTCTATTTTTTCTTTAGCTAATTGCATTTTCTTTTCACTAATAATAATTCCATGTTCTAAAAATGCCTTTAAAACTAATTGTAAATGTCCTAAATGTTCTTCTTTAGATTTACTGAAAACTAAAATGTCATCGATATATACTATTACAAATTCTGAATATTTTCTAAATACTTCGTCCATTTTTTTCTGAAATATGGAAGGTGCATTCTTCAGACCGAATGGCATTACTAACCATTCAAAATGACCTTCTGGGCAAGTGAAAGCTGTCCAAGGTACACTGTCTTCAGACATTCTAACTTGCCAAAACCCAGATTTACAATCAAATTTACTATAAATTTTTCTATCTTTAATTCGTTCTAGCAATTCATTTTTAATGGGGATTAAATATCCATCATCTATTGTATTATCATTTAATCTTTTATAATTTATAACCATTCTGGATTTTCCTCTAAGTATCTCACTATGGTTTCTTACAATAAATGCAGGGGATCTATGTGGACTATCTGACTTTCTTATGACTTTTAATTTAAGCAAATCAGTTATATGCTCTTTAAAATCTTTTCTATCAGCTTCTGAAGCAACTATAGTTCCTACTTTAATCACGAGATTTTCATTTAGTAATCGTAAATGACAAACAGTTTGATCTTTATACCAATATTTCTGTATATCTTCTCCAATGATTTCTAGCTTTTCTAACTTAGAAATTAATTGTGTTAAACTTGTTTGTTCTAATAAGTCATATGTAAAATATAGAGCTTCTTCCATAAATTCTAATGATTCTAAATTTTCATCTAAATTAATAGAAATTTCGTCTAAATATTCTAAATATTGTGTAAGGTATTTTATATTAGTTTTGTTCTCCTAACTGACATTGACCTTTAATAGGACAAGGGCAAGTTTCATCTGAAGGTGTAGGGACAATAGTAGCGTTGGTATCTGATGAGAGGATAGCTTTAAACCCACCACGCTTTCCAGCGTACTCTGATGATGGGGAAGTCTGATTATTTAATTATAGAAACAGATGGATCTCATCTCGGCTGGGGTGCAGTATTATTATCAAAACCTAATAAATATTCGCCCAAAGATACAGAAAAGGTAGTTAGATATAGTAGTGGTCAATATAAAGAGAAAGGAAATAGAACAAGTATTGAGTCAGAATTACTAGCTATAAATTATGCTTTAGATTCATTCAGATTATTCATTTTATCTAAACCTGAAATTACCCTTAGAATTGACTGTGAAGCCATAGTAAAATTTTATAATAAAATGAATGAGAAAAGATCTAATCAAAGAAGATGGTTAAATTTTATAGATAGAATTACAAATGATAGTATAAGAATCGAAATAGAGCATATAAAAGGTAAAGATAATAGATTAGCTGACATTTTAAGTAGATTTCTAACTCCTTTCATTTCTACAGATGCAGCCTCCTCCATGATTCATTCCTCCTCAAGTAGCAAGACTTAGTGCTCAGAACCAGAACAATGTAGCCAGACCTAGTTTACAGACTCCACGGCCCAACAATTTAGAAAAGTTATATTTTGGTAAACATGAACTTTTATGTTTTCTCTAAAGATCAACAATGTTTATTAGATAATCTTTGGCAATCATCTCAAAAGAATGATCAGCGATATTTCTTAGCAAGCATGAATGCACTTACTTTTTATTTTTCTCATGAAAGACGAAATTTCTCTTTTTATGTTGTTTTTAGAGGAAGACTACCTGGAGTTTTTCATACATGGTTAGAAGTTTTAGATAGTATTAGAGATTTTCCCAATGCATCATATAAAGGGTTTAATCATTTCACAGAAGCATTAGATATTGCACGAGAACGCATTGGCATAAACTTTTATTTATCTCCTTCTTTGAGAACTGCACAGATAGACCCTCAGATCTCTTACAAGATAGCCAAAGATACTCCAGAAAAAATTATATTTTGTGACCACTGCAATGTTCTAGCAGACACTGTTAAAAAGCTTAATGAAACAGTTGCTCTTTTAAGACAAGAAAAAATCAAGCTCTTAGACAAACAAGCAGATTTAGAGAGACTCCTTATTCAGGTAAGGTTGGATTACATCCAACAAACCTCCAAACCTGCTGTGAGAATAAAAAGTATTGCAGAAACAAAGAGCTACTCTTGCTGAGAAAAGAGTAGAAACAGCATTCACTTGTCTGAGAAACCTAGTGGCTAGCTCTTGCCGGTTCTACCGGTGACCGGTAAAGGCATATCAAATCCGAGATCCCTAGCAATTTGGGAAAAATTGCATTATCAGGTTTTCATCAAGGAACATGCAAGTACAAAGAACAAAGAACCAATTACAGAAGAACGTAGTGGGATACCAACAATCCCGAACTTGAATTGAACGTGATAGTATACAGATTATTCCTACACATCTGTATAATGTTAGACCTGAAGAACTTTATTAAGAAAAAGAGAATTCAAGAAACTTATTGAAGAAACTATTAAAGATTTATCTATCTTTAAGAACATTTCTAAACCTATGGACTGTGAAGAAGAGTATAAAGGAACAACTAGTTCAGAATCGAATCAACAATAGAAAGCCCTATCCCCTACTCAGCAATGGACGAGAGATGTGCAGACATAGACAACCTTTCACATCCCGACAGTGAAAGAGGACCAGAACACTCGCATCTAGAAAGATTCAAGATCCAGATGGAGACAGAGCTACCTAATGAAAGCGACAAAGAACGGTTAATTAACCACACTACGGTTAGTTAACTTTAGTTTATTAACTATAGTTTGTATACCCTAGTTATATTTTAACTAGGGTTAAGTTTAGTTTCTTTTCTATAAATATGTGCAAAGTTTGTAAGTTGAGGGCATGGGTCTTTAAGATCTGAAGCTCTCCTGTGTGTATGCTCTCAAGTTTGTGCTTTCAAGTGTGTGCTCTCAAGTTCTTCTTGTAAGTCCCTTTTCTTTTTAATAAAAGTTTTAGGAATTTCCTGAAAGGGAAACTCCCGAACGCTTTTTATTATGTTTTCTCTCCCAAAAATATTTTTGTTTTGAATATTTTTCTTATGTTTAAGCATGTAGTATGCTGTCGTAAACGGAGAAGGTTTTGACAGCAATATCATTTCATGGCATATCATCTTTTCTGTAAATAAATCTCTGCATCTCATGTATTCTAGGATGTCCCTGAACCTTAGGATCAAACGCTTAGCTTAAGTATATGTTTGTTTTAACTTGTCCGGTAATCCTCTGAGTCATCCTTGTAAGTCCTGTTTAAGCCAAGGTTAGGCATAAGGCAAAATGGATTGAACATGATGAAAGAAAGTTTAACAAACTAGCTAAATGTTTGAGTCTAAGATATCCTTGTAATAGGGATCAATATCTAGATACAATCATAAATAGCAGAGCTGAGAAAGATACCTCTTTGTTTAATCTGTGGCGAGAAGCTTATTCGGTGGTAACAGGTTCAAATAAATGTATCTGAAAGCTTTTGTTCTGGTTACTATTATTGTTAGATCTAAATATGATTTTTTCCGATTAGATCTTCTTAAATAATATTTCTTTTTGGAATACGGATATCTCGTGATTTTCTTTTTATTTTTGTTTCTCTATAATCCTGATTAGGGACATGCATATTATTACGTAATGCAAATTGTCCTCTTTTTAGTTGTCTAGCTGTTTGTATTTCAAGTACATTTTTTAGTTAATACTTTCATTATATGATTTACTCTCCGAGTAATAGTCCATAAATTATTGGGATTTTCTTTTCTCAAAAGCTAATTATTCCATTCTCTTTCTATTATTAGAAAGAGATACAGAGCAGATTACTTCGTTTAGTTTAACCTAGTTATATTAAACCTAGTAATAGAATTTATACTCTATATAGATCTGTAAATCTAGATAGAATATAAATTATATGACAGTACCCATTAAGGTAGAACATACAATATTTTCACCTTTAAACGAGCATCATATACAAGCAACAGGAGTAACTTTAGAAGAATTTTTTAGAGTAGTTGATTTAGATCAAATTACTGAAGTTAATCAAGACGCAGTATTTTTAGAAAGAAATTTTTATTTTCCTTTACAAGAATTATTATCTATAGAAAATTCTGAACAGAGAAGTAGAAATTACGAAGCTATTCAGATAATATATCAACTCATTCCTATTCTTAGTGAACGTAACGGAAGACCATATTTAACAGCTAGAGAAGAATATATTGTTAATTTTGAAGAATTATTTGCAAATCTTACTTTAGCAGAAAATATTTTAGCAGAAGATAACACTGAAGAAGAAAACAATAGCGGATCTGAAGAAATTTGATTATTTAGATTTAGAAATTTCTCATATTCCAAGAGTAGCTATAACTCTAGATAAGTGTAAACTTAAGTGTAATTTTGAAAAGAACTGTGATTTCAAACATCTTTTACATAGTTCAGAACTTGTATTAAACACTTTTAAATCTTTCAACTCATATTGAATTTTCCTTAGCAAAAAATTCAACTAGTGATTTATCATCTGTTTTCTCAAACATAAAAACAATAAGAAATAATTTAGATTTTTAAAAAACTCAATATCAGTTTAGTTCTGAAATAATATCTCATTATTCTAAAAGAACTACTAATTTACAAAAAAAAATTGAACAACAATTACAAAGTTTAGATAAAAAATTAGATACATTAATAGAACTTTTTAGAAAATCTTTTTCTTTATGAAAGATTACCAAGAAGCTTTATTAGAAACTGAAAAATATTTATTTCCAGTGGAAGGATTTAGCAAAACTTGATCCCACACCGCAATTAGACAAAATAATACTATTATCAGTTTATTATTACGAGTAAATACTAAACTAGATTTATTACTTGAAGAAAGAAAAAAAAAATACTTTTAACAACGAATTAGAAGATCTTATTAAAAAGTTGATAGTATAAATATTAACAAAATAAGTGAAATAGAAAGACCTAGACCACCTAAAGAATTAAAATTTTTTCTCTATAAAATGACAACTTCATTTAGTGGAAGCTCTAGAACTTTAGCGGAACAAAGCTCAGGAAAAAATAGTTCCTAAATCTAAATGGACACTTTTAAGCAAACTTTTTAATAGAAGTAAAAAACATTTAACAAAGTAGGATCAATTATAGATCCCGAACAAAATCTCGAACATTTTTAAACAACATGGTTTAGATCTTATATCCCCAAATGAATTATATCATATAGGAAAAAGTAGAAATTTTAGTAAATCAGACTCGGTTTTTTATTAGAAAAAGAGAAGAAGAAGTTGAATGTTTAGGAGGACAAAATGTTATTTTAGATATGATTAGTTTAGAAACTTATAAAATTTTAAGAAGTTCTCAATTTAATTTTATACATTTAGGATTATTAATTATAGGAGTAAAAGGATTAGATAGAAGTTATCTAGGAACAAAAGTATTACTTTATGTTTATAATGATTTATGGATTAATCCAGAACAAGCAGCAATAGCTACTATAGAAATAGACATGTCTCAGAATGTAGGAATGTTTTATTGTTGTCCAAACTTTTTAACAAGTATTACAAAAGGAGTTCAACATTTAAAAATAGGAGTTAAAACCGAGAGGTTATGAAGGAAAAAATCTGCGGAAGCAATTTATTATTTTCAATAGGATTTATTAGAAGATTAACTAATAATGGAGACATAAAATATAAATTAGAAATGGATGATGTTATTTAGTTAGTAAGTTCTAAAGGAATTAAAATGTTAAAAGCCAATGAAATAGATCCTCTGAAAATGTAATTAGTGGACGAGAATGGCTTTTAGATGAATTTCATCAAAAAAATCAAATATTCTTATTCCAGAAACTAGTATGATGTATAAAAAAATGCTAGAAATAGTAAATGCAGTGTTAGATTTACTGATTATAAATCAATTTCTACGTTAGAAGATAATGAAATGAGAGAATGCATGAATGAATTTACAACAGTTTTATGAAGATCCTATAGTAATAGCATGTCCAGGAAAAAGTATGGATACAATTAGAACTTTTGAAGACCTCTTAAGATTAGAAGTTTCTTGGAATTTAGATACAAATGAATATTTTTATTATGATTGTCAAAGGAATATTTGTAAAGGAAATTTAGCCAAGATTGTATTCATTTTAATTTAAAAGAAAGACATGATAAAATTAGAGAATTATGGGATAAAAGATTAGAAATATGGAGAATAAGAGAAAGATTTGTTCAGAAAGATAAAAAGTGGAGAAGTAACTAAAGATTATATTACACCCATAAAACAAAAAACTTTTAGATGCAAAGTGGCACCTCTAAAATTAGAATTAGAAAAAATGGATGAATTAGATAACACATTTAGATTAAAATATTTTAGTAAAGACAAATTAGATTCAATTAGCGAAATTAGTCAAGTAGAACATATGGAATCCAATTTGAATCTAGCCCAAAGATCAAGAATTAGTCCATTCCAGAGAACCTACTGAAAAAAAAACTCAACGTATTATGGAAATTTACCTAGACGAACAATTGCATTACATGAGCAAGATTTTACAAATTTAAGATCAAAAGGAAAACCTTTTCCATTAGAACAAAAAAATACAATTTCAAACTCTAGGAGAAGGACAAATTCTTAACCTTTATGGAATAATATTTTAGATGTATGAAAACAATACAAAGAGTAGGAACATACTGGAAAAATATGAAAGATTGTACTCTTTGGAGAAGAAGCATTTAGATATTTAGAAGTCTTTTTAGGAGAATGCATGCGAGGATTATGGGAAGTTTTTAAACGAGACCAACCGATTTGGTTATAAAAGGCTTACAGACTTAGGACCAAATCCTTATAATTTTGTTAATCAAATACATCAATTAATAACTGGAGAAGATCCTAATGTAGGACTAGTATCTATGCAAGCAGACGCATTAATGCATATAGAACAAATGCAACTTAAAGATGTTAGTAAAGCCAAACGATTTTGTAATGAATATATGCATATGGTATGTAAAGCAGGAGCTGGTTTTGACCAGGAATATGGAAAAAGACTATTTAGAAAATTTCCTCCAGACTTAGCAAAAGAAATTGAAAGAGAATGGAATAATTTAGCACCAGTAAAAGAAAATCCCAATAATTTATGGACTATTACTCAGAGAGTAAATCATATAATGAAAGTATTAACTAAAAAATGTACTGAAATACAAACAGCTAGACAACTAAAAAGAGGACAATTTGCATTCTGCAATAATATGTATGTCCCTAATCAGGATTATAGAGAAACAAAAATAAAAAGAAAATCACGTAGATATCCGTATTCCAAAAAAGAAATATTATTTAAGAAGATCTAATCGAAAAAAACCATATTTAGATAGAAATAAAAATGTAAGACGATTTAATCCAAAAGAAAATTATAGAAAGAAATTAAAATGTTTTGCATGCAATAGTGAAGAACATTTAAGTAATGCATGTCCAAAAAGAAAGAATTTACATAATAAAAATACAGAATTACTAGAATGTGTAAATGAAACTTTAATAGATATAGACTCTGAAATATCCGATGATGAGAGTATTTATAGTATAGAATCTTTATAGTTTTCAGTAAATCCAAAGAAGAACATTTAGGACATTTACAATTAGTTTTAAAGGCATTTTTAGAACATGGAATAATTATTAGTAAAAAGAAAATGCAGATAGCAAAAAAAAAAATTGAATTTTTAGGAGTAATTATAGGAAAAGGAAAAATAGAATTACAAGAACATATTTGTAAAAAAATATTTAGTTTTCCTGATAAGTTAAGTAATTTAAAAGAAATACAACAATTCTTAGGAGTATTAAATTACGCTAAATCTTTTATAAAAGATTTAGGAAAATTAGCAGGACCTTTATATGTTAAGACTAGTTTAAAAGGTCAACGAAATTTTAACCAAGAAGATATTATATTAGTTCAACAAATTAAAGAAAAGGTTAAACAAATACCTCCTTTTAGAGTTACCTTTAGATTCGATTATTTGATTATAGAAACAGATGGATCTCATCTCAACTTTGGGTGCGATATTATTATCAAAACCTAATAAATATTAAGCCCAAAGATACTGAAAAAAGGTAGTTAGATATAGTAGTGGTCAATATAAAGAGAAAGAAAATAGAACAAGTATTGAGTCGAATTACTAGCTATAAATTATGCTTTAGATTTCTTCAGATTATTCATTTTATCTAAACCTGAAATTACCCTTAGAATTGATTGTGAAGCCATAGTAAAATTTTATAATAAAATGAATGAAAAAGATCCAATCAAAGAAGATGGTTAAATTTTATAGATAGAATCATAAATGATAGTTTAAGAATAGAAATAGAACATATAAAGGTAAAGATAATAGATTAGCTGATATTTTAAGTAGATTTCTAACTCCTTTCCTTTCTACTGATGCAGACCTCCTCCATGATTCATTCCTCCTCAAGTAGCAGACCTTAGTGCTCGTCGTCCGTATACAATGTAGAAAACTATAGTTTGGTAAACATGAACTTTTATGTTTTCCTCCTAGTAATATCTATTTTTTGACCCTTAGACAAACAAGAACAGAATTTTCTAAAGAACAACAATGTTTATTAGATAATCTTTGGCAATCATCTCAAAAGAATGATCAGAGATATTTTTTAGCAAGCATGAATGCACTTACATTTTATTTTTCTCATGAAAGAAGAAATTTCTCTTTTATGTTGTTTTTAGAGGAAGATTACCTGGAGTTTTTCATACATGGATAGAGGTTTTAGATAGTATTAGAGATTTTCCCAATGCATCATATAAAGGGTTTAATCATTTCACGTAAGCATTAGATATTGCACGAGAACGCATTGGCATAAATTTTTATTTATCTCCTTCTTTGAGAACTGCATAGATAGATCCTCGATCTCTTACAAAATAGCCAAAGATACTCCAAAAAAAAATTATATTTTGTGACCACTGCAATGTTCTAGTAGACACTGTTAAAAAGCTTAATGAAACAAAAGCTCTTTTAAGACAAGAAAAAATCAAACTTTTAGACAAACAAGCAGATTTAGAGAGACTCCTTATTCAGGTAAGGTTGGATTATATCCAACAAAACCTCCAAACCTACTGTGGAGAATAAAAAAAGTATTGTAGAAACAAAGAGCTACTCTTGCTGAGAAAAGAGTAGAAACAAAGATTCACTTGTCTTTGAGACACCTAGTGGCTAGTTTCGGTTCTCACCGGTGTGACCGTAAAAGGCATATCAAATCGGAGATCCCTAGCAATTTGGGAAAAAATTGCATTATCAGGTTTTCATCAAGGAACATGCAAGACAAAAAGAACAAAGAACCAATTACAGAAGAACGTTGGGATACTTGAACAATCCCAAAACTTGAATTTAGAACAAGACTGTAGTATATAGATTATTCCTACACATCATCAGTATAATGTTAGACCCGAAAGAACTTTATTAAGAAAAAGAGAATTCAAGAAACTTATTGAAGAAACTATTAAAGATTTATCTATCTTTAAGAACATTTCTAAACCTATGGATGTGAAGAAGAGTATAAAGGAACAACTAGTTCAGAATCGAATCAACAATGTAAAGCCCTAACCCCTACTCAAGAATGGACGAGAGATGTGCAGACATAGACAACCTTTCACATCCCGACAAAGTGAAAGAGGACTGTAACACTCGGCATCTAGAAAGATTCAAGATCCGGATGGAGACAGGCTACCTAATGAAAGCGGCAAAGAATTTACATTAACCACACTACGGTTAGTTAACTTTAGTTTATTAACTATAGTTTGTATACCCTAGTTATATTTTAACTAGGTTAAGTTTAGTTTCTTTTCTATAAATATGTGCAAAGTTTGTAAGTTGAGGGCATGGGTCTTTAGATCTGAAGCTCTCCCATGTGTATGCTCTCAAGTTTGTGCTTTCAAGTGTGTGCTCTCAAGTTCTTCTTGTAAGTCCTTTTTTTTTTAATAAAAGTTTTAGGAATTTCCTGAAAGGGAAACTCCCGAACGCTTTTTATTATGTTTTCTCTCCCAAAAATATTTTTGTTTTGAATATTTTTCTTATGTTTAAGCATGTAGTATGCTGTCGTAAACGGAGAAGGTTTTGACAGCAATATCATTTCATGGCATATCATCTTTTCTGTAAATAAATCTCTGCATCTCATGTATTCTAGGATGTCCCTGAACCTTAGGATCAAACGCTTAGCTTAAGTATATGTTTGTTTTAACTTGTCCGGTAATCCTCTGAGTCATCCTTGTAAGTCCTGTTTAAGCCAAGGTTAGGCATAAGGCAAAATGGATTGAACATGATGAAAGAAAGTTTAACAAACTAGCTAAATGTTTGAGTCTAAGATATCCTTGTAATAGGGATCAATATCTAGATACAATCATAAATAGCAGAGCTGAGAAAGATACCTCTTTGTTTAATCTGTGGCGAGAAGCTTATTCGGTGGTAACAGGTTCAAATAAATGTATCTGAAAGCTTTTGTTCTGGTTACTATTATTGTTAGATCTAAATATGATTTTTTCCGATTAGATCTTCTTAAATAATATTTCTTTTTGGAATACGGATATCTACGTGATTTTCTTTTTATTTTTGTTTCTCTATAATCCTGATTAGGGACATGCATATTATTGCAGAATGCAAATTGTCCTCTTTTTAGTTGTCTAGCTGTTTGTATTTCAGTACATTTTTTAGTTAATACTTTCATTATATGATTTACTCTCTGAGTAATAGTCCATAAATTATTGGGATTTTCTTTTACTGGTGCTAAATTATTCCATTCTCTTTCTATTATTAGAAAGAGATACAGAGCCAGATTACTTCGTTTAGTTTAACCTAGTTAGATTAAACCTAGTAATAGAATTTATACTCTATATAGATCTGTAAATCTAGATAGAATATAAATTATATGACAGTACCCATTAAGGTAGAACATACAATATTTTCACCTTTAAACGAGCATCATATACAAGCAACAGGAGTAACTTTAGAAGAATTTTTTAGAGTAGTTGATTTAGATCAAATTACTGAAGTTAATCAAGACGCAGTATTTTTGGAAAGAAATTTTTATTTTCCTTTACAAGAATTATTATCTATAGAAAATTCTGAACAAAGAAGTAGAAATTACGAAGCTATTCAGATAATATATCAACTCATTCCTATTCTTAGTGAACGTAACGGAAGACCATATTTAACAGCTAGAGAAGAATATATTGTTAATTTTGAAGAATTATTTGCAAATCTTACTTTAGCAGAAAATATTTTAGCAGAAAGATAACAACAAAGAAAAAAACAATAGCGGATCTCAAGAAATTTGATTATTTAGATTTAGAAATTTCTCATATTCCAAGAGTAGCTATAACTCTAGATAAGTGTAAACTTAAGTGTAATTTTGAAAAGAACTGTGATTTCAAACATCTTTTACATAGTTCAGAACTTGTATTAAACACTTTTAAATCTTTCAACTCATATTGAATTTTCCTTAGCAAAAAATTCAACTAGTGATTTATCATCTGTTTTCTCAAACATAAAAACAATAAGAAATAATTTAGATTTTTAAAAAACTCAATATCAGTTTAGTTCTGAAATAATATCTCATTATTCTAAAAGAACTACTAATTTACAAAAAATTGAACAACAATTACAAAGTTTAGATAAAAAATTAGATACATTAATAGAACTTTTTAGAAAATCTTTTTCTTTATGAAAGATTACCAAGAAGCTTTATTAGAAACTGAAAAATATTTATTTCCAGCAGAAGGATTTAGCAAACTTGATCCCACACCTGCAATTAGACAAAATAATACTATTATCAGTTTATTATTACGAGTAAATACTAAACTAGATTTATTACTTGAAGAAAGAAAAAGAAATACTTTTAACAACGAATTAGAAGATCTTATTAAAAAAGTTGATAGTATAAATATTAACAAAATAAGTGAAATAGAAAGACCTAGACCACCTAAAGAATTAAAATTTTTCTCTATAAAATGACAACTTCATTTAGTGGAAGCTCTAGAACTTTAGCAGAACAAAGCTCAGGAAAAATAGTTCCTAAATCTAAACAGACACTTTTAAGCAAACTTTTTAATAGAAGTAAAAAACATTTAACTGAAGTAGGATCAATTATAGATCCCGAACAAAATCTCGAACATTTTCGACAACATGGTTTAGATCTTATATCCCCAACAGAATTATATCATATAGGAAAAGTAGAAATTTTAGTAAATCAGACTCAGTTTTTTATTAGAAAAAGAGAAGAAGAAGTTGAATGTTTAGGAGGACAAAATGTTATTTTAGATATGATTAGTTTAGAAGCTTATAAAATTTTAAGAAGTTCTCAATTTAATTTTATACATTTAGGATTATTAATTATAGGAGTAAAAGGATTAGATAGAAGTTATCTAGGAACAAAAGTATTACTTTATGTTTATAATGATTTATGGATTAATCCAGAACAAGCAGCAATAGCTACTATAGAAATAGACATGTCTCAGAATGTAGGAATGTTTTATTGTTGTCCAAACTTTTTAACAAGTATTACAAAAGGAGTTCAACATTTAAAAATAGGAGTTAAAACCAGAGGTTATGAAGGAAAAACTGCAGGAAGCAATTTATTATTTTCAATAGGATTTATTAGAAGATTAACTAATAATGGAGACATAAAATATAAATTAGAAATGGATGATGTTATTTAGTTAGTAAGTTCTAAAGGAATTAAAATGTTAAAAGCCAATGAAATAGATCCTACAGAATTAGCTGGACGAGAATGGCTTTTAGATGAATTTCATCAAAAATCAAATATTCTTATTCCAGAAACTAGTATGATGTATAAAAATGCTAGAAATAGTACGAGTGTTAGATTTACTGATTATAAATCAATTTCTACGTTAGAAGATAATGAAGCAGAAGAATGCATGAATGAATTTACAACAGTTTATGAAGATCCTATAGTAATAGCATGTCCAGAAAAAAGTATGGATACAATTAGAACTTTTGAAGACCTCTTAAGATTAGAAGTTTCTTGGAATTTAGATACAAATGAATATTTTTATTATGATTGTCAAAGGAATATTTGTAAAGGAAATTTAGCCGAAGATTGTATTCATTTTAATTTAAAAGAAAGACATGATAAAATTAGAGAATTATGGGATAAAAGATTAGAAATATGGAGAATAAGAGAAAGATTTGTTCAGAAGATAAAAAGTGGAGAAGTAACTAAAGATTATATTACACCCATAAAACAAAAACTTTTAGATGCAGTGGCACCTCTAAAATTAGAATTAGAAAAAATGGATGAATTAGATAACACATTTAGATTAAAATATTTTAGTAAAGACAAATTAGATTCAATTAGCGAAATTAGTCAAGTAGAACATATGGAATCCACTGAATCTAGCCCAGCATCAGCAATTAGTCCATTCCAGAGAACTGAACCTACAACAGAAAACTCAACGTATTATGGAAATTTACCTAGACGAACAATTGCATTACATGAGCAAGATTTTACAAATTTAAGATCAAAAGGAAAACCTTTTCCATTAGAACAAAAAATACAATTTCAAACTCTAGGAGAAGGACAAATTCTTAACCTTTATGGAATAATATTTTAGATGTATGAAACAATACAGTAGTAGGAACATACTGGAAAAATATGAAAGATTGTACTACTGGAGAAGAAGCATTTAGATATTTAGAAGTCTTTTTAGGAGAATCTGTACGAGGATTATGGGAAGTTTTTAAACGAGACCAACCGACTGGTTATAAAAGGCTTACAGACTTAGGACCAAATCCTTATAATTTTGTTAATCAAATACATCAATTAATAACTGGAGAAGATCCTAATGTAGGACTAGTATCTATGCAAGCAGACGCATTAATGCATATAGAACAAATGCAACTTAAAGATGTTAGTAAAGCCAAACGATTTTGTAATGAATATATGCATATGGTATGTAAAGCAGGAGCTGGTTTTGACCAGGAATATGGAAAAAGACTATTTAGAAAATTTCCTCCAGACTTAGCAAAAGAAATTGAAAGAGAATGGAATAATTTAGCACCAGTAAAAGAAAATCCCAATAATTTATGGACTATTACTCAGAGAGTAAATCATATAATGAAAGTATTAACTAAAAAATGTACTGAAATACAAACAGCTAGACAACTAAAAAGAGGACAATTTGCATTCTGCAATAATATGTATGTCCCTAATCAGGATTATAGAGAAACAAAAATAAAAAGAAAATCAAGTAGATATCCGTATTCCAAAAAGAAATATTATTTAAGAAGATCTAATCGAAAAAAACCATATTTAGATAGAAATAAAAATGTAAGACGATTTAATCCAAAAAGAAATTATAGAAAGAAATTAAAATGTTTTGCATGCAATAGTGAAGAACATTTAAGTAATGCATGTCCAAAAAGAAAGAATTTACATAATAAAAATACAGAATTACTAGAATGTGTAAATGAAACTTTAATAGATATAGACTCTGAAATATCCGATGATGAGAGTATTTATAGTATAGAATCTTTATAGTTTTCAGTAAATCCAAAGAAGAACATTTAGGACATTTACAATTAGTTTTAAAGGCATTTTTAGAACATGGAATAATTATTAGTAAAAAGAAAATGCAGATAGCAAAAAAAAAAATTGAATTTTTAGGAGTAATTATAGGAAAAGGAAAAATAGAATTACAAGAACATATTTGTAAAAAATATTTAGTTTTCCTGATAAGTTAAGTAATTTAAAAGAAATACAACAATTCTTAGGAGTATTAAATTACGCTAAATCTTTTATAAAAGATTTAGGAAAATTAGCAGGACCTTTATATGTTAAGACTAGTTTAAAAGGTCAACGAAATTTTAACCAAGAAGATATTATATTAGTTCAACAAATTAAAGAAAAGGTTAAACAAATACCTCCTTTTAGAGTTACCTTTAGATTCTGATTATTTGATTATAGAAACAGATGGATCTCATCTCGGCTGGGGTGCAGTATTATTATCAAAACCTAATAAATATTCGCCCAAAGATACAGAAAAGGTAGTTAGATATAGTAGTGGTCAATATAAAGAGAAAGAAAATAGAACAAGTATTGAGTCAGAATTACTAGCTATAAATTATGCTTTAGATTTCTTCAGATTATTCATCCTATCTAAACCTGAAGTTACCCTTAGAACTGACTGTGAAGCCATAGTAAAGTTTTATAATAAAATGAATGAAAAAAGATCCAATCAAAGAAGATGGCTAAATTTCATAGATAGAATCATAAATGATGGTTTAAGAATAGAAATAGAACATATTAAAGGTAAAGATAATAGATTAGCTGATATCTTAAGTAGATTTCTAACTCCTTTCCTTTCTACAGATGCAGCCTCCTCCACGATTCATTCCTCCGCAAGTAGCGAGACCTAGCTTACAGACTCCTCGTCCGTATACTTTAGAAAAACTATAGTTTGGTAAACATGAACTTTTATGTTTTCCTCCTAGTAATATCTCTTTTAGACCCTTAGACAAACAAGAACAGAATATTTCTAAAGAACAACAATGTTTATTAGATAATCTTTGGCAAGCATTCCAAAAGAATGATCAGAGATATTTTTTAGCAAGCATGAATGCACTTACATTTCATTTTTCTCATGAAAGAAGAAATTTCTCTTTTTATGTTGTTTTTAAAGGTAGATTACCTGGAGTTTTTCATACATGGATAGAGGTTTTAGATAGCATTAGAGACTTTCCCAATGCATCATACAAAGGATTTAATCATTTCACAGAAGCATTAGATGTTGCACGAGAACGCATTGGCATAAATTTTTATTTGTCTCCTTCTTTGAGAACTGCATAGATAGATCCTCAGATCTCTTACAAAATAGCCAAAGATACTCCAAAAAAAATTATATTTTGTGATCACTGCAATGTTCTATCAGACACTGTTAAAAAGCTTAATGAGACAGTAGCTCTTTTAAGACAAGAAAAGCTCAAACTTTTAGACAAACAAGCAGATTTAGAAAGACTCCTAATCCAGGTAAGGTTGGATTATATCCAACAAAACTCCAAACCTGCTGTGGAGAATAAAAGTATTGTAGGAACAAAGAGCTACTCTTGCTTGAAAAAGAGTAGAATGTGCATTCACTTGTCTTTGAGACAAGTGGCTAGTTTTCGGTTCCACCGGTGACCGGAAAAGGCATATCAAATCGGAGATCCCTGGCAATTTGAGAAAAATTGCATTGTCAGTTTTTGATCAGAAAACATTCAGTACAAAGAACAAAGAACAAATTTCAGAAGAAAACATTGGGATACAGAACAATCCCCAAAACTTGACTTTAGAACAAGACTCAGAACATGCTAGTATACAGATAATTCCAACACATCTGTATAATGTTAGATCCAGAAGAACTTTATTACGAAAAAGAGAGTTCAAGAAACTTATTGAAGAAACTATTAAAGATTTGTCAATCTGTAACAAGTTGCTGCTATGTTATTTTCATTCCTACCTTTCTTTCCTATTCTTATCAGGCTGAAGTGGCATTTTGTATTGAGAGTGCTTTGCCTAGAAGCTGCTTGTTAGAAATCTCTGTCAGTTTTCTCTTGTCACCCGGCTGTTTCACTTGAGAGTTGTTAGACAATGAACATTCTCTCTGCTCTAGGGTTGTTTTTTGTAGTTTTTCTTGTAAGAATTCATTTGCGTACCTTGGGGTTCCCCCTTTTTGGATTGTGCAGGAGTAATATAAAGAAATATAAGGATCTCATCATCTAGGGTTTTCCATATTTCATGTATGTATCTAGGGATATTTCGGTCATTTCCTAGTTAGTTGTTTGACTATATGTCTTGTTTTCCTTGGAGGATTGGAAACCTCACATCAAGGAGCTTGTTGTAATAAAGCATGAGTGGTTTCTATTTCTGATGCTGTTCATAGGTGAAAGACTTATGCTTGGGGGATTTCTTAGACAAATTATATACGAAGCTAGAAATTGATAAAATACGAGGAATTTTTGTGCAGCCAAGATCTTTAAAGTCCTAAAATAGATTTAGATTATTTTAGCCAATTTTTTTTTTCTCTTTTGGTAGGAAGAAATTTACTAATTCATTGAGCTTAATTTTGCGAGCATGTTTTGTCATGATTTTTAACACTATTTGTTCTTCTTGCCTAATGATTTACATGAAAGCAGTTGGTTTACTTTCTTTAAAAGTCAAGGTACAATGTGGAAAATGAAGAGCCCCTATATTCTTGGCTTTCTTTCTTGGGAAGGACCGCTTTGTTTTCTTCAGTTAATTGCAATTTTCTTTTCATTTCTTTTCTTTTGTAGATGTGGAAGAACTTAAATATACAAATAGAGAGCACTTCATCTATCGTTCTGTTTTCAGGTGACAACTAGAAATGTCTCTTTGTCTGCTTCTTGTAGTAGTTGACTTAAATCAGCTTTTTATAGTAAATAAGCATAAATTGTTGAAGTTTTACGGTGATACTTCTGTACTGAAAGTGTTATAATTTCTAGAAATAGGATGTCAATTCATGAGATCATTTAAATCTTGAGTAGCAACCAAGTCCTAACAACCAAAGCTTTTCTGGTTTTTCAAAATATGGGCTCTCTTTAATCTCGTAATTATCTATAAGATCTGTTCCTATAAGTTTTGACTGCAGGTGCCTGCTTCATGTTGTTGAAAATGCACCAAAAGATGTCAGGGATGAATTATTGGAGAATTTCTTGGGATAGTGCAAATATAGGCATTGCAAAATACAAAAAACTGCAGTTTAAAATCTTTTTTTGCTTGTTCTTTTGTTGACCTTGATTATATAGTCTCATATGCACTGGAGTTTATAGTAGAGGCTATATGGAATCCACATGGTATTTAACTTTAGCTTATGTTTGTTGATGTTTGTTTTCTATCCTTATTGGAAAAGGATATGAAAAGGATATGTTTGTTCATTTTACTCTTTCAAAATTTAGGAGCTTTCATCTTATCTCTTGACATGTGAATGTTGATAGCAGCTGGTTTGCTTCTCATAGCCAATCAAGCATATGATTCTTTCTTTCTTTGTTGTTATCAAATTTATAGTTTTCCTAATAATCTGCAAGGAAGTGTTTCTATTCGCAGATGGAGGTCGGAGAACCTGCTAGGAGCGTGCACTCCATCTGTCTGTGTGCTTCACTTTCTCCCACCCATGTGTTAAGAAGCTAGGGAGTTGAATATTTGTGTTTAATGGTGTCAGGTTTGCTTTCTTCACTGCAGGGCTGAATTCTGGCTTCCTATTCTTTTCATTCTTGTCGATGTTAACATTTTGTTTTTCTTCGTATTTATTTTGTTACTATTGTGTATCAGGTTGAAGATGGTGGTTCTCTGAATGTACTTTTGCTATAAGCTTATACCTAGAAGAATTGTAAGCTCTCTCTGGTTTTGTTACTGTTTCACTTGTAGCTGGTCAGAGAAAGCTAGCGATTTCACCCTCTGTTTTGTTGTCCTTCTTGCATGATCAGGCTATATCTTGCCAAATGTTATCATAGGTTAAATTCTATTTGAATGAATCTTATTGTGGATTTTCATTAGAATAAATTTCATAATACCGAGATACTGTTGGTGGTAGGCCGTACATCTGATTGCTATTCTATTAGTGTATGTGTGTGTGCACAGGCATGCGTGTTTTGAAGATTTTTGAAGCTCGTTGTAAGTTAGTGCCAACACATTTTTTTTCCCCTCCTTATAACATTAAATTCCTTTTTGTATTGTCATGGTTGCATAAGGTTCAACATAGATCCTTTTCTTTTGCAGAGAACATGAAAAGAATGACCTTAGAATGGCTTTTAGTGATTTCTTTGTGATCATTTTTTCTTTCTTGCATGTATGGGATATAAATTGCGAATTAACTGGTTGATCTGGTTAGAGTTTGATTGTTTGCTTGAAGTATGATATGTGTGAAATTTCTGGTATACAAGACCCTAACTCTACCTCATACTCTTGTGGTTGTTTTCTGCTTTTCTTTAGCTATATGGGAAAACTCAAAGTATACTGAGGGAACAGTAAAACCTTTTCCTTGATATCTATAATATGCATACTTAAACATGATGAGGTAGCCCCAAAAGAGGCCTGAATGAACTATTTAATGAAGTACATGACAATGGTGAAAGAACTTGCTTCGCAAATGCAAGTTAAGGCATTCAAAATCTATTTCTAATATTTATTTGACCTTTATAATGTGCGGTTGAATTTAGTATGGTTGAGTTGTTGAATGTTATTTTGGCGTGAGATCCAGCAAAAGTAAAAATTAAACAAGGAGCAGGAATTGGTAGAAAATTAGCATGAGTAAATTTCTTTTGTATGCATAAGCATAGTTCTCTCTGTGGTTTTATATCTATAATAGGTTATATGTCTATACGATTTCAAATTTGAGATGAGATAAAAGTAGCGAAAATGTATAACTTGTTGAAGATTGTTTTAGTGTGATAGCTTGTTTGAATCTTGCTTCTGTCTGTTGGGCTTATTCTGTCTATTGATCACACGGGATTCTCAATTTCATATAACCTTTGGTGTACATGGATATCACGATGAGGTGTTAAGGTTTGCTCATTGTTGGGTCTTGTAGGTTTTGTAAAAGGAATGTTGTCCAATCGGTAATGGACTGAAGCAGCCATAGCAAGGTACTTTTTGTTCTTAATCATCAGATGTTGATCTCAAGTAGCCACTTGAGTATATAAAAAACAGAATTTAGGATTCTCTTTTTATTTTCTCCTGATTTTACCTTTTTGGTTGTGTTGTCCATTGTTCTTTGTTGGATGCTAGAAGAGCAATTGTTGGAGTTCACCCCCCAAACTTATTTACTCTTATGGAGTCTAGAATAGTTGGCCTTCTAGAAGGATTATTACTACTTAGGTAATTCATCAGAACAGGGATGCCGAGAATATTTGGTAAATATAAGTAAGCCTGTTTCTCTTTCTGTGAAAGGATTTTCTCCATTTTCCGATTTTTGCAAAACAAAACAAAACTTGTTGTTGTAAACTTTATTGAGGCAGTTTGATATTCAGGCTTGCGATTGGTAATTCATTCCAGTAGCCTCATTTAGAACCTAATGTAGAAAACCTTCTGTAATGGTTAGCATGGTAGCTAAAGTTGGTTCTAACAATTCCAGGTAATAGATTAACTCACTACTGCTTTTACTTCCTCTTTTTCGTATTCTTGTTTTATGCCCAAAAATTGGAAATGGAGCCTGTTTGTTGATTATTTAATTTCTGACATGATTGCAAAGCTGGATGTTCTTAAAATTCACCGAATATTTTGTAATTGATCAGTTCAGGTAGTATTGTAATTGGTGTTGAATGTTTGTAATGGATTGATTCTACTAGAACTTAGGGGTGGCTTTTCAGAATTGTTGTTGCTTTTTTTTCTCATTAATCTGTTTAATTCTTGACCTAGTGACTATTTAGTTTGCTCTATTCATTGATAATAGATGTGATGCTCAATAACTTGGACTTTGTAGATGGGCGTTTTAGTTGTTTTAAATATGTCGGAGGTTTGGGTAAAGTATTATGCTTGATATTGTTTTAGCCCAACATTTCATCTCTTTTGATAGAAAGAGTTTACTTGTTCATTTAACATATACTCTGCAGTATCCATATGTCATACTGTTGAAGGAGCACCAAAAGATCTCAAGAAAAAAGTATTCAATAATTACATGGAGTAGAATATGTACATTGCAAAATGTAGGCAAGCAGTTTGAAATCTAATGTGTTTGCATTTAACCTTTATTATGTGTTCTTGAATTTGGTTCAATTACTAGATCTTAATTTGGAGTGTGGGGGGGCGAGATCCAACAAAGAGGAAGCTCAACGAGAATAACTAACATATGGCAATCAGTAAATTTTCTAGAAGTAAAAGTCTTGTTGGTTAACTATTACATCACAGGAGATTGCTTGGAAATGTTTTTGGAGCGAGTCCTTATAAATCTTAGTGCACCATTACTTTTAGGCAAATCGTAGCTAAAAAGCTTCATAAAGGGAAATGTCCAACCCACCTCTGTGGCATTTTGTTAGGCGTGGCTTTGGCTAATAAACTATTTAAAAAACTACATTAAAGTTTCGTAGGCCATCAATTGAAAATAAGCATTTGGAAAATCTTTAATGCTGTCTAATTTGTCTATAGCAATTTGGTATCAAAGCTAGATACTTCATTTAATTTAAATAGAAATAGTTAGATTAAGCCTAGTAATAGAATTTATAATTTTTATAAATCTATAATCTAGAAAAACTAAAATTCTAGACTCTTTATGACTGTACCTGTTAGGGTAGAACATACTATTCTCTCAGAATTAAGTGAATTTCAAATTCAGGCAACAGGAGTTACTTTAGACAAATTTTTTAGGGTAATTGATTTAGATCAAATAACAGAAGTAAACGAAGACGCAGTATTTTTAGAAAGGAACTTTTATTTTCCTTTAGAAGAAATATTAGATATAGAAGACGAAGAACAGAGAAGAAGTTATGAAGCTATTCAAATTATATATCAACTTATTCCTCAATATAGTGAAATAGAAGGAAGACCCTGTCTTACAGCTAGAGAAGAATATATAGTAAATTTTGAAACCTTTTTGAACATTTAATTTAGCAGAAATTACCGAAGAAGAAGAAAGTGGATCTGAAGAGATTTGATTATTTAGAGTTAGAAGTATCTCATAATTCTAGGATAGCCATTACACTAGATAAGTGTAAGATTAAGTGTAATTTTGGAAAGAATAGTGAATTTAAGCATTTACTCCATAGTTGAGACCCTGTATTAAAGAGTTTAATTGATTTAGTTTTAAATCTTTCAAGTAATAAAGAATTTTCTTTAGCAAAAAAATCATGTGAAGATTTGTCGCTTTTATTTTCTGATATAAAAACTATAAGAACAAATTTAGATTTCCTAAAAGATCAGTTACAATTCAGTTCAGAAATTATACATCATTATTCTAATAGAAATACTAGATTATAATCAATAGAACAACAACTCCAGAATTTAAACATTAAGGTAGATACATTAACAGAACTTTTTAGAAAATCTTTTTCTTTATGAAAGAATATCAAGAAGCTTTAGTAGAAACTGAAAAATATTTGTTTCTAGCTGAAGGATTTAGTAAACTTGATCCTACCCCTGCACAAGATAAAATTCTAACTAGACAAAATAATACAATAATTAGTCTTTTACTTCAGTAAACACTAAATTAGATTTATTATTATAAGAAAACAAAAGAACAAGTTAAATCAAGAAATAGACGATCTTATCAAAAAAGTAGACAAACTCAAGTTTAGTGGTATAACTAGACCATCTAAAGAATTAAAAATTTTCTCCATAAAATGACTACACCGTTTAGTGGAAGTTCTAGAACCTTAATAGAACATAGTTCAGGAAAAATTGTTCCAAGTTCTAAGACGACATTTTTGAGTAGACTATTTAATAGAAGTAGTAAACACTTAATTAAAGTAGGTTCAATTATAGATCCACAACAGAATTTAGAACATTTTAAGCAAAATGGTTTGAACCTTATCTCCCCCAGAGAACTATCATATAGGTAAAAGTAGAAAATTTTGTTAATTAGACTCAGTTTTTTATAAGAAAACGTGAAGAAGAAGTAGAATGCTTAGGAGGTCAACATGTTGTATTAGATGTCATAAGTTTAGAAGCTTATAAAGTTTTTAGAAGTTCACAATTTAATTTTATGCGTTTAGGATTATTAGTAATAGGAATTAAAGGACAAGATAGAAGTTATCTAGGAACAAAAGTATTACTTTATGTTTATAATGATTCATGGACAGACCCTGAATAAGCAGCTATAGCAACAATAGAAGTAGATATGTCTCAAAATGTATGAATGTTTTATTGTTGTCCAAACTTTTTAGCTAGTATTACTAAAGGAGTCCAGCACCTTAAGATACCATATGAAGCAAAAACTTCAGGTAGTAACTTATTAGTTTCTTTAGGATTCATAGGTAGATTAACAAATAATGGAGAAGTTAAATATAATTTGGAAATGGATAATGTTACGAAGTTAGTTAGCTCAAAGGGTATTAAAATGATAAAAGCTGATAAGATAGATCCAACAGCTTTAGCTAGAAGAGAATGGATTCTTGATGAATTTCATCAAAAATCAAACCTTCTTATTCCTGAAACCAGTATGATGTATAAGAATGCTAGAAATAGTACAAGCGTTAGATTTACAGATTATAATCCTGTTTCGATATTAGAAGATAATGAAGCAGAAGAATGTATGGATGAATTTTCAACCATTCCAGAAGATCCTATAGTAATAGCATGTCAAGAAAATAGTATGGATTCAGTTAGAACATTTGAAGATTTATTACGATTAGAAATTCTTGGAATTTAGAAGATAATGAATATCTATACTATGATTGTCAAAGAAATATTCGTAAGGCAACTTAGTAGAAGACTGTATCCATTTTAAGTTAAAAGAAAATATGATAACATTAAACAATTATGGGAAAAAAGATTAAAAATATAGAGAATAACACAAAGACTTATTCAAAAAATAAAGAGTGGAGAAGTAACTAAATTAGATTTCGCTAAAATAGAAGAAGTCGATAATACTTTACAATAAAATATTTGAGTCAAGAAAAATTGGATGCGATAAGTGAAATTAGCCAGTAGAACTTATGGAATCAATAGAGTCTAGCCTTGCATCTGCTATTAGTCCATTTCAGAAACAGAATCTACATCAGAAGCATCAAATTATAGTTATGGTAATTTGCCAAGAAGAGACATAACTTTAGCAGAACAAGATTTTAGTAATCTAAGATCTAAAGGAAAACCTTTTCCATTAGAACTCAAAATAAATTTCCAAACTTTAGGAGAAGCACCGATTCTTAACCTTACAACACATGATCTGCAGTTATGGAATAATATCATAGATGTATGGAAGAATTTAGTAATAGAAAATTTTGGAAAAATATGCGAGATTGTAAAGACGGAGAAGAAGCATTTACATATTTAGAATATTTTAGGAGAATCTGTTAGAGGATTATGGGAAGTATATAAAAGAAAACACCCTCAAGGATATAAACATCTTTTATCTTTAGGACCTAATCCTTACAATTTTGTTAATCAGATACATCAGTTAGTAATAGGAGAAGACCCTAACTTAGGATTAGTATCTATGCAAGCAGTCACTTTATTATATATAGAACAAATGCAACTTAGAGATGTTAGAAATGCTAAAAGATTTTGTAATGAATATGTTAACATGGTTACAAAGGCAGGAGTTGGTTTTGTAATGAATATGTCATTTTCGCTACTTTTATTCTGCTAATGTACTTTAAGGTTTTGCTTATTCTAATTTTTCGTATTTCTTCATAAGCTGGGCAAATGAGGATCTCCTGACTTTGTCTCGGGTACGACATCATAGCACCGTAAGCTCCTTTTATTCTTTTTTCCAACATTTGAAACAGCCTTTAAGTTATATAGACATTTGTAATTATTCCAATGTGTAGCATATCAATCCTGATATGACGCAGCATGATCAAAGTTCTTTGAGATTACCAAGTATGGCACCAGTGCATAAATCGACTACCTCATCATCAAGTGAAGTTGATATTCAGGACTTGCGCCCGAAGTAGAGTTTCTTATAAAGCTGCTGGACTATAACTATTTATTTGCAAGAATTTATACTTTCAATTCTGCATAGCTTAGTTGAAATCATTAGTCCACCTAACTCATAAACTATAATTCTTAATATTTGTTATCATCAAAATCAGTCTTGATATTCCAACAAATATGAAAACCCTACATATTAGTAATTCATTTATTTGAGACAAACCATAATAAGTTCAAAGACATCAGTCCAAACACCTCTCGCAGTAGGAAGTCAATAAAAAGTTCAATCACAGCTGGTTTCATGTAGTTGACGTGCCACCCTTTGGCAATAGATTATAGCTCTCCACCAAGCATAAGCAACATCAAATTCTTGATGTCTTACTATCTCCTAGGTAAATACCCCATTTTATTTGTTTTTAGCGATATACATCTCAATAGTTTGAGAGAAAAGAGAATAGCGTAAGTCATTGAGCTTAACATAACAATGGAGGAAGAATCACCTTATTGATAACAGAAGAAGTCATCGAGGTAACTAGGGAGAGATAACTTTCTGTAGACATAATAAATTTTTTAATTAACGTCTGCCGGCCGATTCGGTCAAACTAGCGGGTCAACGGGCTGCGGTCAATGGCTCTATTAGGCTAGGCTTGATAGCTAGCTCAATCAGGACGATCCGGATTGTTCTGATCTATTTGCATTGCTCTAGTCAGTCGCATCACCCATGCTGGATAGGACTAGCTGAGTTAGGCGAGTTGAGTGGAAGCGACGGCAATTCAGTGGCTGTGGCGGCCTTGAAGGGTAATTCCAATGCGAAGACAACAAGCTAGTAGAGGAATTGATATCAGATCCAACTAAGAGCAATTAATTAACGACGACGGAGGCAGTGGGTATTGAAGTCATGATAAATAATTCCTTTTTTCAACTGGAAAAAAGAAAGGCGTCGGCGACAATTCAAAACCTAAGCTTGTCGGAAATTCTTTTATTCCTTTTTTTCTTTTTTGGTAGATCTCAAATCTAATAGCCTAATTTGATTAGGTTGGTCGGGTCGCCGGCAATCGTTTTTCCACAATAACAGCAAACAATTCTGGATCGAGGTCTATTCGAGTTCCGATTTAGATAAATTTTATCATAAAATGACAGAAAAAGAAAAAAAACTTAAAATCATATATATTGCCTACTGATCTAGGAATAGATGGAGGTTTGCTGGTGATCTGATTGAGCTAAAATTTTGTCACAAGGATCCTAACTTATAGTTCTTCGTATCTAAAGGTGAAGATTGAGTTTGGAGCTTTCTAATTGGGACGATGCCGCATGGTGACCCTAAGGGTGGAGAAGTAAAGAATGAGAGAATGGTGAGAATGAGTAGGATATATCCCAAACTTAATCTAGTGTTTGCTCTACGTCTGCTTCTGTTCCCCCCAATCAACGCACCAATCTTTTTTCCTGGCGAGCTCTTTCTTCCCTAACGTCGATCTTCTCTCTCTCGTCTCCTTTTCTTTACCTCCTACTATCTCTGTAGCCGTTGCGCATGCCAATCGAGTGGTGTTAATTTTTCTTTGCGGCTACGAGTAGGTAACTAATTTTTCTTCTTCTTCCAGGACTCGATCTTTCTCTCGTTGAGTGGATTTTAGTAAACTACTGGTGAATGGCGAAGCAAAAAGTTTCGATTCTTTGAACTTTCTGTTTGGAAATTTTCTAATTTCTCTTATGGATTCTGTCAACTTCATATTCTTTTAACATTTTACTGTAAATATTCATCTCAAACTATCGATAGAAGATAGATTGTTTGATTGTTGGTGGCATTGACAAATTTTGTTTGCATTTATATGATTGATTTTTTTTTTTTATCGTGCTGTTTCAACTAGGATATTTTTGGACAAAGTTAAGTTTATCATATCACTTATGGTCTTGAGTGCTTGATTTTATTTCATTTGTGTGTTCATATTTAGTTTGATGAATAGTAATTCAGAATGGTTTAAATTTAATGCTTTTGCTAGGAGAAGTTACGTTTAGAAAGATGTATTCCATCAAATTTATTGATTAGCATACCTCTGTAACTCTTTTTTTGTCCTTATTTGAGCATTCTAGTTGTTCCTTCTTGTAATTTCGTATATTGTAATGCCCTAATCTATATTTGATGAATCTTGTTGCTAATACATTTACAATTTTTATGATTATGCAAGATGTAGTCAACTTTTTGTACCTATAATTCTTTGCATGAAGTGAGATCCAAGCTCATCATGTTATTCCTGAAAGCAGGTAGAAATTTGCTTACAAGCTTCTTGTTCAGAAACTTGGTTCGGCTGGACCAAGCACAACCATGATCCAATTTCTACTCCATGGCGTAGTAGCTCAAGATCAAAGAATCTCAACGTCCTTTGTGAAGCCATTGCGGTTCCATCCTAACAAGAAAAGATAGTGCCAACCTTCGTATGAAAGTCAACGAGAATGACGCAACTGAGAATAGTCACAAGACAAATGGAGATACGCTGGTGACTTTGTACACTCCCGGACGCTCTAAAATTTAGTCGTCCGATCATTTGATTGCTGACTGTGATTTAATTAAGTGTATAAATTCGTTAATGTTTCCTTAAGAATACGGAATGGATTGTAGCGAGTAGGACCAAACGATCGGGGCCAAGATTTGGGAGTATCTAAGTATTATAAGTGCGGTAAGTGTCTACATCCCGACTTATTAATTGAAGTACTCTATAATTTATTTTTAAATCATGTTTTAGGTAGACATATACCCTAATAATTATGCCATTTAGTTTCTAAAACTCTTGGAATTTTTGCACCGGCACCAACCAATCCTAAATTCCTATCACGTGACCCAACAAAGAAATGGTTTGAAGTTACATTAGCTTAGCAGGCAAAAGCAATTCATTGCAAACTAAAAAACTTCGATCAGAAAACATTGGTGTCATGTGGTATTATATATAAACTGTGTCCTGATTGTTTGTAGCAAATTTCCTTATAGAATTATTAACCAAATTTGTCTGTAGCTAAGTTTTCCAAACTATGTCTGATATTTTTGTAGCTTTTGAAGAGCGTTCAGTTCATTCGTTGTAGCTTCAAATTCCAGTAGCTACTATTAACTAGACAAATAGGCATTGACATTGATTACGTGAATTAATTATAAGCATTACAATTGTTATTCGTCCCAAGCACTTAGATTATTTGAGTATCCTTATATTTGAAAGAAATACCTAAGGCTGTGATTATATGGTGGGAAAGACAAAACAAAGACGTTGATGCCGCAGCAATGACGACTAGCAAAAAACAAAGTCGCTAGTATACAACAATAGCGACTTTGTTGAATGTCGGACGCTACTTCTGAAGATAATAGCATCTTGGACTTGCATGAATCGCTACTGTATTGAAAGTACTAGCTACTAAATAGATTAACCTATGTCTGTTAGTAGTGACTAAGTTCTATGTAGTCGCTATTAGTCTAAATTATATTTCATTTGATAATAATTGTTGCGATTTCTTTTATATAAATGATGTAATATACATTTGTAGCATGAGAAGAAAAGAAAATACAATCGGGTAATCTATTAAAAATCCAATAGCGACTGAACATGTTTAGTCGCTACAACTTATAGCGACTAAGAACGTAGCTAGTCACTATTACATCAAAACAATAGCTACAGCTAGAAAGAATAAATCGCTGTTAGTAGCAACTGCGACTGTTTTAGTCTTTATTATTAGCAATGACTAAACAGAATATAGGGGCTAATATGTTAAATATTTTTATTTCTTAAAAATTTATATATAATTTGTTTAAGTAAAATTTGTACCGTTTGATATGATCTAGAGTTTTGATATATAATATGAAAACAATTATATTATTTACATAATTTGTTTATTCTATATTAAAAAATAATTAATAAATGTGTGAGATTCAATAATTTTAAAACATACATCGAAGCACTTAACAATATTCGAATTTGACATAATATTGTGTGAATATTGTAGACATATTCAATGGTTTGGATCATCTATCTAAAATTTTGACGGTAGGAAATATTCAATTTCTAGGTTTTCTTCGCTCCGCCACTTCGGTCTGCTCCATTCTCCGGCAGCTCCTTTCATTCGCTCTACTAGCCAAATTTCTTCCCCTCTCCATCGGACAGCTTCCTTCCCTCTACGCCAGCGAGCATTCTTCCCTCTCCGATGACTAGCTCCGCTCAGTAGATTGGTTTTGGCCAGCTACCTTCTCCGTCTCCTCCTTCCGTTCACCCTACCGGCCGAATTTCTTCCCTCTCCGACTGACGGTTTCTTTGACAGCGAGCTTTCTTTCGTCTCTGACAACTATCTTCACTCAGTTTGTTCTGTCCGGCTAGCTCGCCGGCAAGCTCTATCGAATTTTTTGTTCAACCGGCCAGTTTCACTCCAACACTCGCAGTTAGGTCACTGCTCTGCCTCTATTAGATCGTTGCCAGCCAGCTTGTTGTTTATTCCGGCCAGGTTTGCTCCGCTTTGTTTGATCAATTGCAATATTTTGATATTGTTGATTTGTAGATTAACATTAGAATTGCTTTTGAATTTGGATCTTAAATTAAGAACTTCAATTGCGACGATCAATGGGAGTGTATGAATTCATGATATTTATGAATTTATAGTTGTGATTTATATGCATTTCTGGTTATGATTTCATAATTTTATAATATTTATCTATTTTATGGAAAAAAGAAAATAAGAAAATAATTGAATGAGAATTGTTTTATATGTATACTACGGTATGTTTGGAAAATGGTTAAAAAATAAGAGTAAGAGGATAGATTTGGAAAATAATAAGATGACGGATAGGAAAGGGAAACTATTTAACTATATAATGTTTGGATATATAGTAAGGATAACAAACAAACTATGTTTAGATAGGTAGGTAAATGAATAAGTAATAGAAATAAATTTTTTTGAAAAGACTTAAATGCACTTTTCATTTGTATTAATATAACGTTAAACTAATTTTATTAATATAACTTAAATTAATTTTATTAATATAACTTTTGGATTACTTTTTAATATTAATTTAATTTTTATTAATGTTTGATGTAATTTAACAAAAGTAAATAAAGTTTTAAATTAAAAAATTTGATCATATAATTTTATTGTTTTCTCTACCAACTAAAATCAATTAAAATTAAATAAATATAAAAATTATAAATTATTATAATACAAAATAACACATATTAATTAAAATAAATATTTAGTTAAAAAATATCTATTTAAAATGAATATTAAATAATTAAAAAACTTAAAAATAAAAAGACAAAAGGGGAAGCAAATTTGCTTTTCTCTTTGTCACCATGTGTACCCACCAATTTGGTAGGTACATATTTCACCATAATTTCACCACCACCACCTCCTCTCATATAATTAAGTATAAGTCTTACTAATTGCTTTATGAATGCTTGTATTGAATATAGTTTGTGTTACCTTTTAGATAAGACATCTCTGTAATGAGAATTCAGATGCCACTAGTGCTGAAATATGTGCATTTGCATCTGGCCCAAATCGTCATGTGAGCAACTATAAATAATGTATAATTAATGGAGTCAAGTATGTGACTAAATATCGTCATGGATATGTCAACACAAAATAGTGGTGTTTGTGTGGAAGAGGATCACAAGGATGATTCCATTATTTTCTATGGCGTTCTTGGTGAGATTATAGAGTTATCATTCATCATCATCGAGTATATCTATTCAAATGCGAATGGTTTGATCTTGAGCATAAAAGACCAATATGAATAAATGAATGGTTCATTAGAATTAATATCACTAAGAGATGATACGTGAATGACCCATATATTCTTGCATGTCAAGCTTTTGCAAGTATATTACATGCAAAGCTCTACAACGTAATTTATTTGATCCTTCGTTGTTCCATGGAGACGAAGAAGGCGATGCATATCAAGATGCTAGATATTCAAACCTAACGGTTGAACCTATATGTGAAGAGATTTATCCTCAACTTAGAAATGATATTGATTGGGAGGTAATTGAACGGCGTAATGAAGAAGAAAGCTAACATATTGGTGATTGATTAAGGTATTACAAATTTACTCTTTATTATATCATTTCGTATTTTCGCATTTACTATATTTAAAGGATACTGATTAAGGTATTCATGTCAAGTGTTTTTTTAATTCATAAATATATAATGATTGATGTAATTTTTTAATATTTTGTTGTACATTTTTAGTTTTGGCAGATGGCTCCTAGTGGTAGATCGAGGTCCCATACCAACATTGCCTCAGCTCCTTCGAGCTCTAATGTAGTACGCTCTTTAGCATTTGCATCTCTAGGTAATACTTTGGGATCCACTACAGTTGCACCTTTGGGTGATGCTTCGGGATCTAATGCACTCGGAACACCAGGTGATGCTTTGGGATCACCTGGATTCGCATCTCCTATGGATAGGCCGGTTGCAAGCATCGGTAAGTTCAGTTTTAATTGGATTTAAAATTTATTTAAGATGTAATATATTTAAATTACTTTCGCTAGCATATATGTAGGATCCTCTTGCAAAGTTTCCCAATGTAGACGTAGAATCGTCCGTACAGCCGACTTACATAGGGATAAGGAAAAGTATAGAAAGACTAAAGTACTATTTAATGCTGATGAGATGCTCGTTGGAGAGCACCATAAGTGAGAGTACGGAATTTTGATTCGCTCTTATGCGCCAGTTGATATTGAAGGATGGACTTGGTTAGAGAATAACAGACCACAAGTCGTTGATCATATACACTCAATGCTAGCGGTATTAAGATATCAAATGAAATTCTATTTATATTTATATGCATATGTTGTCTACTAATTAGAATTGTATTTAATGTGTATATAGGATCAATTGTAGGGGTTGCAATACATGATCCAATTCAAAAACTCAATCCGAAACCAACCCATTTAATTAAGATTAGGATTAGGAAACTTGACCCGTACAAATAAAGGTTGGATTATGATTGAACGAATTTGACCCGATTATTGAATTGGTCAATTAAGGCTAACCCAAAATTGACTCACCAATCCGAATTGCCACTTCTTGAAGGAAGAACACTTTTCTGGTTTTTTTCTTAATGTATAATAAAATTTTGGTAATAAAAGTAATCGATAATAGTAATTTTTTAAATATTAAATTATATTGTATTTATAATTAATCATTTATTTTCATGCCTTAGTAAAATAGTGTAATATGAGAATTATAGTATTATCGAAAGTATTACTATGTAAATATTACTTTAATAACGAACTTAGATTTTCTATAAAGATTTATCAAAATTTTATTATATATATATGTTTATCAAAATTTTTAAGGAATTTTTTTTTTGAATATTCATAGGACTGATGAAGATATTAAGGAATGCACATATTTACAAGCACTACTATATCTCTTTATCAAGAAAAGTGTAGAATTACAAATTAATAATTTTAATTATTAAATTGGTTGATTCGAATTTGACCTGGTTATTAGTTAGGTTAAGTTAGGATTGACAATTTTGACCCGTATAAATTAATGGATTGGGTTAGAATTGAACAAATTTAATCGGATATTAAATGGGTTGACACAAAACAAACCCACCATCCTAAATTGCCACCCCTAATCAATTTGAGATTGGTATTAGAAATTCAGAAAGGAGAAGATATTTGCACAAGGCAGGGGAAGAGTTATACAAGAAATGGAGGTATAGCTCTCATCTTCATCATTATAAGAACTTGGGATGTGAGGAAGCAAATAGGGCTAACCCACCGAGCAATTTTAAAGAGAATGGTAGATATGATTTTTGGAAGCTACTATGTGATTTGTTCGATGATCAAACTTTTTGGGTGAGTGTAAAGTCCAACTTACTTATTTTAGTATAGCATAAAATTATTAGTTAATAAAATATCAAATCATTTTTATAAGAGAGGTCATCAATTATGAAAGATGCGCGCGATAAATAACCGGATCCCTACCGTGGAGGCAGTGAAAGTATATGGAGTATCTCTCATGGGACAGTAATTGTAAAATATTAAATTTTTATATTAGAATTTTATACACATTCACATTACCAAAAAATGTATAGGGATCGGGCCCACTAGACCTATAAGATAGCATACAATCAAAAAATATCATTAACAACAATTCAATATTATTAATTTTTATAATAACTATAGGAAAAAAATGACTCAAATGGAAGAGTCATCACAAATGGAAGAACCAATAACACAAGGGCAAGCCATGAAAAATGTATTAGAAAGCGCACCGAGCTATTACCGTGGCAGGGGTCCAGGACCAAATCCAAAATGCAAAAACAGCAGCTTGAAAGGACAAGTGTTTGTTCTTCAACAACAAATACAACTGCAGCAAAAATAATACAATGATCTCATTGAAATGTTAGCTTATGATTGTAATTTTTTTATTTAAAAATTTTACTTAATTAGTTTTTATTTTTGTGCTAGAAAACTTAGATTTATAATAACTAAAGGGGTCATAATGAAAAATAAGTGACCAATGACGTGAAACCTATGCATACACAATTGTCTTGACGAGGATGAAACGTAGGAAGAATCAGATTTGGTTTTGGAGATTGAACGAGTGAAATAGGACCTTATTAGCATTCTCAATGTTTTAATATATAACACTTAATTTTATATAATTATAATTATAACTTTTACTAATTTTACTATCCAGTAATATACTCTCTTATTGTTTTTTCAGATGCATGATGGGCTTGGTTCTTCAATGATTCGAGCGTGATTGGTGGTTGTAGTTTGTTTCGTTAAGACAATTATCACTATTATATTAAATATTTACTTTCTTTTTAAGAACTGCATTATTATTATTATGACTAATAAAAAATATTTTTCATTAATTATTAATTAGTTTTACTGAATTATTTATTTTAATAATTCTATTGTGAAGTAAAAGAATATTTTTTAATATGTATATTTTTAATAAAAGAATAGGAAAAATATTAATTTAAAATTATTTATAATGGCAACTAAGAGCGTTAGTCGCCACTAATTTTCCAACCTAATAGCGACTAGTTACTATCAAGTCCCTATTGCTAGAATAGCGACTTAGTCAAAATTAGTCTCCGCTATCTTCTGTAAATTCAACCTCGTCAGTCGCTTTGCCGTCAATAATGACGTAACCAACGCAAGTCGCTATAAATGAAAATCTGCAACTTACGTATACCCTAGTCGCTATTGTTTTAGCGATAGCGATTGGGGCTTTGACCTAGTCGCTATATGCTCAATAGCGACTAGGTGTTCTTAGTTGCTACTGTTTACAGTATTACCAACAACCGTTCATTATGAGTTGTTATTATTAGCAGCGACTAGTTATTAGCAATTGCTGTAGCGACTAGACTATTTTAGTCATAATAATTAGTTGCAACTAGCATTTTTCTGCTGTGACTTATTATTTTAGTCATTATAGAGCAATTTCCTTGTAGTGTACTATATGCTTACATAAATATTTCCATCCTAAGTTTTCTTCATTGTCTCGAACCGTAATCTCTTGATCTCATTGTGGCGAGAACATTTTCCTGTCACCATGATCATAATTCTTCCAACTATTAGGAAAATATCTTCAAACTCCCACTTTGATCAGCTTGCCGAGGGAAAAAGAAACCTTTATTGATGAGCGGTTAATCAGCCGATCTTGCCAATGCGCACACTATCGCAAGCATCACTGGTTCTCAATCTTACCATCGGTGAGATTGAAGTTCGACGATTTCAATTAAGCTAGACTGGATGTAGAGGAAATCCGATAAAAATTTAAAGGTTGGACTTTTCTAAATGATTGTCCCGACAAGTACTATGAGGATACTGTCAGAATCTTCTAGGCAAACTTGTGTGCCGATACCTACTCCATCTTCTGTACTATCATCTATTGTGTTCAGATGGAGTTCAAAACTAGAAATCTCTCGAAGTTACTAAATTTGTCCTACCATGAAGAATCAAAAATTTAAGTGACAAGCAAGAAGGCAGATTACCTTTAAGTGGCCATTTGACGGTAAAATTATCACCAGTTATGAGTTTTGGTTACCTAGTAGCAACAATTTTCTAAGCAAGCTCATCTAGAATTTTTTAAAGAAAAAAAACTTTTTAATGCTTTATTATTTAAAGCTAAGAAAATACCCAACAATAACTTAAGTGCTTGTCAACAGTGACAAGAAAATAATTTTTTTTTTCAATACTTGCTTTTTGAGTTGGTCCAAAAAGATTCATATGCAGCAATTCAATTGACTTGTTGGTGGTTACATTCTTATTTTGGCATGACATTGACCTTACTTGCTTGCGTTTGGCACAAGCATCACAAAATTCTTCAATTTGGCATGTAATTGAGGGTAGATCCAAAACTAGTTACATAAGTTTAGCTTTGCAGTTATCTTGGTGCCGTAAGGATCGAGTCTCCTGTGCCATAAGTGACATGCTTCCTACTGACTAGTTACAAGGTAAAGTTCTTGGTATCAAAATCTCAAGGTAGATACATATACATTGTCTTTCCTTCGGCCTTGTATAATTATATTATTTCAGAAGCATTTATATTTTTTTTGACGACAACATAAATACCACATCATAGAGCTGACTTATTCTTAGGACATTATATCTGAAAATTTGCACAACAACACCTTATGAATACAAAATGAAGATTCATTACCGATCTTGCACGTACCAGTTACCAAGCACTTACCGTCACCGCTAAGAACTCCTCCCTAGTAGACTTACAGATGACAATAGTTGGTAACATCTCCTATTATATGTCTTGAACATCTACTACCAAAGGTGTCATTTGATCCTTCTAGTTTTATCGGACGCAAAACATATCTGTAAAATAATTCTCAATCTTAGATTTAAAATTTCTTTGGATCTTTCAGTGTTTACCGGTTGGATATTTCAAAAGGACACAAGCTAGTTTAACTTTCTTTTCATTACGTTTTTACCAAAAAGACTTGATCCATTCCAGTGTAATGAAAATAAGTAACAAAAGTGAGTAGAAGAGGAGCTTACTATGTGACTCCCTTAAGATTCTAGGTTTCCTGCTACGATCAAAACCGATATCTTGCTTTCTAACGATACCTTTGTTAGATAACTGCAAAATCAATTCAAGAGGAGAGGGGTGAATTGTGTTGATAATTAAAATTTTCGTTTAACGAAAGTTCATGCAGACAACAGATAGTCAGCTGGCTTTACGTATGATAAATCCTACGTACAGAGAATAGCACAATAGATATGACAGTTTAAAGATAAATAACAGCTACTCAAGAAATTTACGTGGTTCGGCAAACCTCTTTGCCTACATCCACGGGTGCTCTATCACAAGAGCCAAAACTTCACTAGACTTTTAACAAACTACACAAACAAAGAGCAAAAGTGTTTCACCAAGCACTCTTATTTTTAAGGATTTCTTCACCAAGACAACCCTTCTTACCCTACTGGACAACCTAGTCCCCTTGGCTGACACCCTAGCCTTGTCACAAAGTCTAACAACTTTCTCCAAGCTCCAACCGAGCTCCTTTACCAAGTGCATACAGCACTCTATCACACGTTTAAAAGAAAATTCAAAAAGAACAAGGTTAAGCACAAGGATCTATCTCAATGTAAGTGAATGATCTTAAAATTTTCTGTTGAGATGATCAAATTTGTTACTGAAGATGATACTTAATAAGTAATTGGTAGCAAGAGGAGTTTCTTCACTTGAGAAATTGAGTCGATGTAGTGGAAGTTTGTTTTTGAATTTCTTGCTCCATGTCTCCCCTGTCTCTATTCTTCAGCTTCTTGTTTCATATAATATATTTTGTCTTTACATGTAGCTGATTTTTCCCGTTGGAGAAAATTTTCCGTTAGTGTCTCTATCAAGTGGCAGGTTTTCAAGTTAGAGATGAAGATTGTGTTCAGTTATCAATCAGCTGCTTCACGATTTCTTTTGGCTAAACTGGTGCAAATCGTTCATGGATATTAAATGCAACCATGAAAACAATTTGAAACTCCCGCATGCAATCGTAAATTATTTCAGCTGAGTTGTCTTTTTCAAATTTCTTCAATTGAGTTGACTTCTCTTAGTTTGCCGCTTCTCTGTTGTGTTGACTACATTAAATGAGGTGGATTCCAACAGCTTGACTCTGCATTGTTGAAGCATCTTTGCATTGTCAATAAGATGTGATTCCGATGACACTTTACACTATGTTCTTTATCTTCTCTTTTTGCGATTTTTCATGATTATTAATATGAACTTGTAGCTAATATGTTCCTCAGTAAGTCTTCAAGATTTTGTTTCTAATGGATGACGAATTCTTGATTGAATTACATCTGAAAAGTTATTCCAACAATGTTTAATTATGTTCCTTGTTTACTAAATTTTATCTATAATTTCACGATTTTTCTAAGCTTATGTTGATCGTTATTTGATGTATTATTCGGTCAATCTTATAGTGTACATGTTGGTCTGGTCTTTAATGAAAAATTGAAGCTCAAATGGAATCAGAATTATGCTTGAAATTACTTTTGAAGATTAAACGATTATCACGATTTTCGGATTCTTTTCTGTCCAGCGAGTAGCATCGAAGTAGCCGGCTATCAAGTCCTCTATTCTCTGCTCTGTTATCTATTTGCGATGCTCTATTTCTATACTTAGCTATTTGATCCATGTAGCAGTGAGATAGCAATCAGGTAGCTGCCTGCTTAGTGGCTGAAGTTTGTAGTCCTCTGTCTGTGATCTATTCTCTGGCTTACTGTTCATGCGCCACTGAAGAAATTTCATATATAGGTAGCAAGTAGGTAGCTAGCTACTATGTGGCTATTTGTAGAAGTGCTATAGATGACTTGTTGTCTGATAGGTGAATGATAAATCTTGTTTGTAAAATCATGCAGAACTTGATTCAAATCATTAGTTCATCTAATTCATAAAATATAATTATTAATTATTGTTATCATCAAAATCAACCTCAGAGTTCCAACAATCTCCCCTTTTTTCATGATGACAAAATAATTAATATTATTGTTTTTTATTCTAATTAAGCACAAAGTAATAACTCCCTCTCAATGAAATACTCACTCGAAATATTACTTTATTTTTCTGTAAACATATCGCCTGCACATAATAATTCTTCTATTTCTTCCCCATTTTGTCATCACAAAAAAAATTGAAGGAGTTTAGGCAATACTAATAGTAATTAAGCATGCAGTAATATAGAATCATTTTCATTAAAGTTTAAGAAACTTACCTTGTAATTTTACATTGATGCTTACCACCAAAATAAGATTCCCTCTGATGGTTGAATTTGTGGTTGAGCTGATGTTGATTGTTAGGAGTTCATTGTTGTTACTTTGTTTCGATAAGCACTTTAGATGCATATTCTTCAGACTTAGAGTCGATTTTTCACTTGCTACGTGCATGACAGAGTCAATTTACTTTTATTCATGACGGCCTTTTCTCCTTTTGTCATTGATTCCTACATCAACAAATTATGCCTTTCTCAACGGAAAATTAGCTTCATCAAGTGCAGCAAGCATCATCGGGATTTATGAAATAAAATTCAAATAGAATTCTCAACGCCATTGCAGAGAATATTTAGAAGTTTGTAGATCATCAAAACTAATTTGGTAAGGTCATTGCTTAGCATATAAAACACATGATTGCTTGGCATATGGATATAACAATTTGCTTATGTTAGATTGCATCAATAACTATGAAGAGATTCGAATCAAACCTAACTCATAACAATGGTTTTACCTGTAAGAGATAATTTGATATTTCAACTAATCTCTTTTATATTGACTCTTTTGATTGCACTGATGGATAATCTTCCACTAAATTGTGCAAATTAATTTCGGCAACTTTTTCTTGCAAAGAATGATACTTTGTTAGTAACAAGAAGAGTGATGCATGTCTGTCTTGTATTGCATCATATATCTTGCACAAAATTTGTTAGTTCACAAAGATAATATTTTTTTATAAATCATAATTCATATTGTCATGACCATATGTTTTCTCGCCCTTAGTAAGTGCCCTCTTCTATAAGGACCATATTCTCTTTCTTTTGTTGTTGAAGCACTTATCAACTTTTCTTCTTATTGTAGAAGTTTTTTCAGCAATAGTAATTGGCTTCGCTTTTAGTTTAGTGGAGAGTTTCTTTCCAATAGATGTTGGTCGTAATAGTGTATGCTCTCCCTTTAAAATCTAATCACATTTTTACGAATTTTTCTCAACTATTATGCTCTTATATTGATTAACTAAAATTTGTAAAACGTATGTTAGTCAACAATATATAATCAAGAATAGTTAGTGAAATTTCTATAAAGCAAGTAGATGATAGAATCTAGTGTATTAGTGGTGTATAGAGATTCCTGCATAAGGAGATATTAGCATAGGACATTCCAATAATTTTTTAAAGCAAACATTCTTTCAATAAATATCCTGCATATCTACATTCTCTTCTTCAATATGTTTTACTATAAACCTTTCCTTTGCACCAAGACCAGAGTCGTCAAATATGGCATTAATAATAGTTCCTACAGAGGCTATAGATATGTTAGTAGCAAAATGAACAATGCATAACATTCCTTTAGCATGCATGCTGTAGATCCTTAAATAAATTCAAGAGTAACGCATTTTGTAAAAAATTAATATTTTTATTTCTTTCACATTGATTTCAAAAGTTTTATACATGATAGACAAAATAGCATGCATTAATCAATCAAGATCTCAGCAAAAATTTCAATAATTGTTATCATTGTAGATAATATTTAAAAAAATCAACAGTTTTGTTCGATAATTGAAAGCTCTATTGAGGTGTATCATAAATACATAAATATTTAAAATTTTAGAAATACAAGCAAAATGATTTAATATGATTAGTCACTGAGCTTTCAGTAGAGCAGAGTGGAATTTTAGGAGTTTGATTTGAAGTGGTTTAGCGTAGATATTGATTGAGGGATGTAGATAAATCACTGTTAATTCTCATCTCATTTGAAATTTTTTTTTTAACATGATAATTTGGTTGGCGCAAGCCAAAAAAATATTAATCATTTAGTGAATTTCATCTCCGAACTATAAGAGAGCTTTTCTTCCAAATTCAATTTCAGCCAAGAGGAAGAGTTTGGTTCCAAAAGTAATTGACTTGGGATTGGTAAAGAGTTTGATATACGCTATCAAAAGAGAATGGTTGAAGATTTTCTTTGAAGCTCCAATTTGCTAATCACTTAAAAACAGCAAAGAGAGTTTCATAAGACTCAATTTCACACTTCAACAAGTTCTCAAAATCATATGAAATTGTATAATAAGTCATTTAAAAACAAAACTCTCATATAGATAGACTTTTCAAATAAAGCATGTATGCAAAATCATTTTGCAATATTTCAGTTGTTTAGAAAAATTCATTCATAATCTAAAGGCAATTATCCATCAAAGTAAACAGGCCATGAGAATCTTGACACATTAAATTGATGTAAGGAAGATGTACTTAGCTTTTGATTGAGATGCGATTTTTATCTCTTTAAATAAATTACATGTTGATGGCTTCTGTGGAGATCACTGGACTCATGTTTGAATATAAATGATGCAATTTGGAGAGGTTCTTTGCATTTCGAAAGTTTCAATAGAAAGTTATTCATCATCTGTTTAGATTTTAGCTGGCTATTTTTCTACTGGAATGGCCATTTCTTTACTATCTTCAACTGAATCTGCAAAATAGCAATTTAACTCTCATGAAAGCATATGTAAAGGTTTTCAGATTTGACCTTCTCTTCATTTTGATCTTTGACTAAGTTGAGTCTTGAAGACTTGGAGAAAGATTCTTGCAATCTAGTATCCAAACCTCTACACCACATCTATCCATTTTTCTGCTGGTTTTCAACTAAACAGAAAATCATCAATATATAATATGTATGTGTTACCTTTCCTCTTGAAGTGAAGTGCTTATGTTCAGATGCAATCTTGTTGGTAATCTTTCCATCCTTTTTGAAGCAATAGATCAATCATCAAAACTTGCAATATTCCAATGGTTTATAAACTCTTGGACAGCTGTGCTGTTACATGTTATACCCTCTTTTTTTTTGTTATTCTTCTGTTCGATTTCTTTTGCAATGGTTAGTAGCATTTATATATACAAGCCAGAAGTTCTAAAGCTTCATGCATACTCACACTAATATTCATCAAAAGAAAATTTTGCAAAGCCTAAGATTCTTACCATTTTAATAGCACGGGTGGATTGCAATTAGTTTCATAGTGATTGAACTCATTTTATTAAATTGTTTTTACATCAAATCCCTAATTTTTTTATTTTTTTGTTTAAAATGAATTAATAAATCAATGTTTATGAAACATCGTTCAACAACCATTCAATAACTTTATTCATGATGAATTTGTTTGCCACAATTTAATTATTTTGTGTTCAAAAGGACGATATTCAAAATCTAATTTTCAGAAATATTCAAGCATGTTTTCACAAACCATTATGAGATAAAAGATATTATTCAAACAAAATGATAAGTGACAAAGCTTCAACAAAAATTTCAACATGAATTCCAACAATAAATTTCATTTGAATTCAAATGCTAAAAATCATCAAAATCATTAAAAGATTGGATCACTTACCTTCACGCTGTAGAATTTCTACAACAAGAATTTATCTCTTTGACACCCAAATTCTTTTGGGTTCTAAAGTGTTGGTAATCTTAAGAGTTCTTTTGGCACCCACATCTTTTTATCCATATCTTGATTATTCTTGAATTTGGAATAATGAGTCACATATTCATCGTTGCTAGCAACAAAGGAGGTGGATGGATTACCTTGCAAATAATAAATTGTTTAGTAGTAATGCATCTATCACTTATTCTTACGTAATTTTCACTTACCTCTTTCGGAAGACAGTTGCTCTTGGGAATCCACAATACCTTTACTTTATTTTTATTATTTTTAAACCAACAAGAGCTTAACTTGTGACCCTTTCTACCACAAGAGAAACACTTAATATGAGGAGTAAAATAGTGTACCTTATCAGTTTTGTACTTACTGGAGAATGCAACACTTGTTGTTTCTAAAGTTCTGTTTGCCATTGATTTGGTTCACAGTAAGATCCTCAGTAGTTGGCATGAACTCAATACATTCTTTTCTGAATGCACTCTTCTGTGAGCCAAGCATAGCATCCAACTTGTTTTTACCTTTAAAAAATTTTGCTAAAGAAGCTTGGATCAACGTTCTTGGCAGTCAACTCTTTCACCTCATTTCTCAGCAGTAAGCATTCAGTAGTATATGATTCACATTCCACATGTGACTTGGGGTTATCTACTTCTAGATCTCTGAGCTTTTCATTTAAATTTACAGAATTGGAGAAGTTATCAGTACTAAAGCTACACAGGTACTTACTAGTAATATAGTCATTCAGCTTGACATAAAGTTTCTCATTAGTCTCAATGAGCTTTCTGTTTTCAGCACGTAATGCATGTACTTTTGCACTTATTTGGTTAGTATGCAAAGGATCTTTCTTGGCATTATTTTTACCAGCAAGAGCATCATTAAAAGTAAGTACTTACTTAGTCAACAAATCGTTCTTTTCTTTGTATTCACGCATGCAGTTTTTCATAATTTTGTTCATGCTTTTCACATGCATGTACTTAGTATATAGTTGATCAAAAATTTCTTACAAATCTTCATTTGAGTCACAAAATTCAGATGAGCTCACATCACTAAATTGTTTATTATTTGCCATTAGACATAATCCCATCTCTTCTTAATGAATGGTTTATGTTTTGCTCTTTTTAGATGAAGAAGAATTTTTGTTATTGTGTCTGGGCTTTGCTTTTTTCCGAGGCTGGTTCTTACTTCTTTTCTTTTGATTCTTTCTCAAGATGTGGCTGCATTTTCTTGTTACCAAAATAAGATTATCTTCTTCTTTAGAGGAAGGAAAGCTTACCTCATTTTGGTATTCGTGGTTGGCTGTCAAGCGAAGGTTATCTTCTTTTTGATGACTTAGTATTACTTCAAATTTGATGAGATTTCACCTTCATTGTATTGACAAGCCTCATATTTGCCTTCATATATTCTTTTCTAACTTGAGCCAAACTTTTTTTGCTGTGAAAAGAAAATAAATGTGATTAAATTGTTCAAGATTTAAAAGCATGATACAACAATTCCAAAGCATAAGAAGTTAAGAAGAAAAGTATTCTCTGGAATTTGCATTGTAGCTTTATCTCCATCTTTGATGACCTTCTAAAAAAAATAATTTTGTGCCTTTAAGAATACAGTAATCATCATCTTCCATGTCTATAATTATTTCCATCAAATATTTGGAGGATAGTCAATCGATCTTCCTTCCTTTTCAATGAAGTTTGAGTTTACCATAAGATCTTTTCTTCAAAGTTGTTAAACCTTTAATTTAGAGGCATGCTCTCATACCAGTTGTTAGATAGCTTACAAGATCAACTCAAAAAGAGAGGGGTGAATTAAATTGATAATTAAAATTTTCGTTTAACAAAAGTTCATGCAAACAACAGATAGTCAACCAGCTTTACATGTGATAAATCCTACGGACAGAGAATAGCACAGTAGATACTGCGATATGACAATTTAAAGATAAGTAAGAGATACTCAAGAGATTTACGTGGTTCAGTAAATCTCTTCACCTACATCCACGAGTGCTCTATCACAAGAGCCAAAGTTTCACTAGATTTTTTAACAAGCTACACAAATCAAGAGCAAAGTGCTTCTTCAAGCACACTTACTCTTATGGATTTCTTCACCAAGACAATCCTTCCCATCCTACTAGACAACATAGTCCCCCTTGCTGACACCCTAACCTTATTACAAAGTCTAAGAACTTTCTCCAAGCTCCAACCGAGCTCCTTTTACCAAGTGCACCTAGCACTCTATCACACGTTTAAAAGAAAATTTAAAAAAATAAGGTTAAACACAGGATCTATCTCAATGTAAGTGAATGGTCTTAAAGTTTTCTGTTGAAATGATTAAACTTGTTACTAAAGATGATGCTCAGTAAGTAATTGGTAGCAAGAGGAGTTTTTTCACTTGAGAAATTGAGTCAATGTAGTGCAAGTTCGTTTTTTTAATTTTTTGCTCGATGTCTCCCTTGTCTCTGTTCTTCAGCTTCTCTATTTCTTATAATGTATTCTATTTTTGCAGGTAGCTGATTTTTCCCGTTGGAGAAAAATTTCTATTGGTGTCTCTATCAAGTGGCAGGTTTCTAAGGTAGAGATGAAGATTGTGTTCAGTGGTCAATCAGCTGTTTCACGATTTCTTTTGGCTAAATTGATGCAAATCTTTCATGGGTATTAAATGCAACGATGAAAGCAATTTGAAACTCCCGCGTGCAATCGTAAATTATTCCAACTGAGTTGGCTTCCCTTGGTTGCTGCTTCTCTGTTGAGTTGACTACATTAAATGAGGTGGACTCCAACAGCTTGACTCTTATTTGTTGAAGCATCTCTGTATGGTCAGCAAGACATGATTCTGATGATACTTTACACTATGTTCTTTATCTTCTCTTGTTGTGATTGTTCATAATTCTTTATATGAACTTGTAGCTAATATGTTTCTCAGTAAGTTTTCAAGATTTTGCTTCAAATGGATGACGCATTCTTGATTGAATTACATCTGAAAAGTTATTCCAGCAATGTCTAATTCTGCTCCTTGTTTACTAAATTTTTATCTATCATTTCACGATTTTTCTAAGCTTATGTTGATCATCTTTTGATGCGTTATTCGGTCAATCTTATAGTGTGCATGTTGGTCTGTCTTTGATGAAAAATTGAAACTCAAATGGAATCGGCATCATACTTGAAATTACTTTTGAAGATTGAACGATTATTACGATTTTCAGATTCTTTTCTGTCCAGCGAGTAGCATCAAAGTAGCCGGCGATCAAGTCTTCTGTTCTCTGTTTGCGATGCTCTATTTCTATACTTAGCTGTTTGATCCATGTAACAATGAGATAGCAATCAGGTAGCTGGCTACTTAGGGGCTGAAGTTTGTAGTCCTCTGTCTGTGCTCTATTCTCTGGCTACTGTTCATGCGCCACTGAAAAAATTCCATATATGAGTAGCAAGTAGGTAGCTGGCTATCAGGCGGCTATATGTAGAAATAGTATAGATGGCTTGTTGTCTGATAGGTGAATGATAAATCTTGTTTGTAAAATCCTACAGAACTTGATTCAAGTCATTAGTTCATCTAAATCATAAAATATAACTTTTAATCAGTGTTATCATCAAAATCAATCTCGGAGTTCTAACAACCTTTATGAGATCTAAACATAACATAACTCTCTCCCTATCTTTTACAAGCTTGGCAAGAGAGGCATGCAAGTCGGGAATCTCGTTAGACATGTTTAGGTTTGCGCCTTTGTGCTTTTCATTTTCACACATAAGTTTCTCATTATCTTTAAGCACATTATCAACAATTTGTTAAGCTTCACATTTTCAAATTTCACAGTAGGTAATTCATCATCGCAAGCATTTTGGTTCATGGAGGCACTCTTAGAAAAAGGCAATACGTTGATTTCTTCGGTTAACCATTCATTCATCATTCCACTCTCATGTATTCACTTCTATAGTGATTTATACATCTTTTTTTAAGATTTTCAATTTTTCATACAATTAGAGAAAGCATCATGCGATATATCATAGAAATTTCGCTCTTGGCCATAAGCACATATTGGCAGCTTGGGTATCTCTTTCAGTTTTATTTGAGGAAGATGAGTCCTCATCACTACATATTGCCATGACTTTCTTTTTTTTGCTATCCCACTTCTTATGTCTTTTTCACTATAGAGCATTCGTTGCAGTAATGACCTAGTTTTTTACAATGGTAGCAATTTCGCTCTTGGTCATCATCGATTTTGTGTCTTTCTTTTTTACTTCCCTTTCCACTTGTTTCTTCTATGTAGTTTTAAATTTCCTAACCAACATAGCAATGTCATCTTCATCATCATCAAAGGAAGAATAGTTCAACCAAGTTCGGTAGTCTTCAAAGCAAGTGAGTGAGGCGCTACCTCGAACTTCTTCAAGGATAGTTCCCCAGTTGGGAGTTTGCGGATTAATTCATCATTATCATTGTGGGCAAATCATAGTTCTCTTTAATAGCATCCACCTTGGACCTATACAAGTATGGAACGCATAATTTTTATTTCAGGTCTCCTTGAAAATCTTACAAACATTTTCAAAGGAACAAAAGTGATAGTAAAACAAGTGTACATTTTAGTAATAGATTCTTCCTTCTCTATTTTGATGTTTTTTGTGGTCGTGCATAATAAGATTCTCTCATATCGAATTCACTTAAAATAGTTCCTTCATGAGTAATTTTCAGCTTATCCCAAATTTCTTTTCTATAGTATAAGAAACATACAAGTAAATCCATTAGTATTTAAAGCACAATACCACAAAATCCATTGTACAAGCATTCAAAGAGATATTTCTTCTATCGTCATAGTGTATTAAAGCTAGTCTTGTCGTGACGAGTCCATTTGCATAGGTGTTTTTCATATTTTTTAAAATTCTTTTAGGAACTATAGGTTCATCTGAATGATTGTCCATAATATCACAAATTGTCATTTTTGTCTTCTAATAGCCATAATTCATCCATCAAAAAGGGACGGTCAGTTTGACGATTTTTTCAGTTGCAACAATTGCCATTTCTTTCTTCTCCTATAAGTCAGTTTGTCTTTATATAAGAGAGGCATATTCTAAGACGAGTTGATCAGAATCCATCTAAAATAGAACTCAAGAGTGCGTGTTTTAATTTATGGCAAATTAAAAACTAAAATATCTTTATGTCCAAACCAGTTAGGGTTCAATTGACTGGATGATTACTATTTTCTAACTTAATGGTTACTATTGCCTACATTGATAGTTAATTAGCACAATAAAATATAAACACAATGCAAGAAAATCAAACAAACTAGGACACCAAGACCTTTACGTGGTTCAGCAATCTCGTTGCCTATGTCCCATGTCACTTTAAAATCTTCCAGTGAAATCATCTATGTTCCTCAATTTTTCCTGTCTTGATACTCCATCAAAAATCTTTGATTTGTCTACTTTCAACCGCAAAAGAGAGATCTTCAAAATGTTGCTTGGCTCAATAGAAAATGTCTTGGAAGATAGCTTGTTCAAGTGTGAATGCTATTCCGTAGCACGTCATTGAGACTAAATTCAAACTGAGTCTGGTGATATGCATTATTTGATTGGTACTCATATCAAATACAAACTTTAACTTGTTTAAAATTTAACAATAACTTTTAAGTATATATTATCATAAAAATATTTGAAATTTTAATAAAAACTCTAGTTAAGGTGGAGGTGTTTGATTGATCTTGAAGTCCGACAACGTAAAATCTCGGTGTCATATGTGGTCGACTCTCATCTTTATTTAATAACTTAACTAATATTATTTCAGTACAAATTTGAATTTCATTCCAACCCATTCTATCATAATTGTTTTTCTAGAAAACGGTTAATTTTAATGTTTTAATTTACCAAACTCATTTATCCTCATTTTAGTTGTTTTCTACGTGAATCCTAGCGGTCACTAATACTTGATTACAATCTCATACGCATGGGACTAACTATTTCTACTTCGTTACGAGTCTGCTGAGCCTGTTCGGACGTGGGACTAATTTAAGCCTCCTATTTAGGCACGGTTGTCCTTAGCAATCTTACGTGGCAAGCATTCTCAATATTCAAGTTCATGAATTTTAATTCTTTGGTCTCTTATTTAAAAGAATCAGTTATTTATTCCCAACAAAGAATCAATTAGTTTAGAATTGACATCTTCCTAACTGTTGCTGGCTACTACCAGAACTTTATAAATATACAATTCGGTTTTTTAAATCCAACTTTTCCAAAATATATATAGTTAAAATAAAGATTAACACCTCAAACCTTATGCAACTGAATAGCCAAGTAGGGTAAAGACCGGTCCTTGCTCCTGTTCGTTGCACGCGAGTGTTACTTATTCACAATGACGTAAGGTTTTATTTTTTCATAAAATTTTAGCTTTCATTGTTAATCAATCTCTATGCTCAAATTGGGTCTCAAAATTGTAGGACCTTTCTTAGTTACAAATTTAGGAAGCGTTTGAAAATACTTATAAAAAAAAAAATTTTTTAAATAAAAAATATTTTATTTTTTTTTAAAAACGAATTTTATTTTTTTAATCTAAAATAATTAATAAAAAAATTTTATTACGTAAAATTTTTAATAAAGTTTTTATATATTTATAAAAAATGTATTAAAAAATATAAATAAAAAAATAAAAAGGAACTTTTGGGAAAAGCTTTCCCAAAGCATTCAATCTTTCTTTTTACAGATTATTGACTTTATTTGTTTCACCTTTGGCCAAAACTGCAGAGGAGCTGCACTGTTAACAAAGTATTCATATGTATTAACGACCCTTTCCACCGCAGACAATGATACTGGCTAATTTTGTACCACATGAGCAAGCGTATTTTCGGGCATGGTAAATCAAATCTGTGTAAGGTAGAACGTTAATCTTGCTATAACATGGATACGGAGCAACCTTAATATAACATCTTTGTTCTTTAACATTAATAATAAGAGTTCAAAACATAAGCTGAAAGGGCAAGTTAAAACTACTATTAAACACCAATTCTAAAGTGAAGCAAACTAAGAGGCCATGCGTATTTGTTAATTTAATTTATTGTTGTGGTTCCTGTACTAAGATATTCCCTCCAGTACAAGTAGGAAATAATGAATTTTAGCCTTCTGCATCGAGTGACGTATTTTGCTAGTCCTACAATCTCTTGGCATGATACTATAAGCAGCGGCAGGAGTGGAACCGCTCTTTCTATTTCCAGAATTGAAATAGTTAAAAGTGTGTTTCAAACACTTCATGTGATTGGTCTCGCATTCCAAGTAAAGAATGGCATATATAAGAAGTTATAAACAGCAAGTGTTCTTGCTTTCGTTGTGAAAATAATTTGAATGTAAGGTCCACTATTTGTAACCTGTGATTCTAAGAACTCTCTCCAGGAAAGATGATATTCTGGGAAAGCCTGAAGAAGACCTAACCTGAACTAGTGGCTTCTCTTCCTCCAGAAATGGCAGAATGTATTTTTTCATGTCACTGTCTGATATTTCAAGATGACCTCCCGGTACGCTAACGAATGCAATTCGTCCAGCTTCATCCAAAGTTCTCAGGCCTATCCAATCTTCGATGTAGAGCGCAGTCTACAAAAACCATAATGACTAAATGAGATAAGATGTCCTGCAGATCATAAATTTAACCTCTGCTTGGATCTCATAGTGAATAGTTTAAGAAGGAACCTGAGAGTTGTTTCTGCAATGTACCTTTGTTTGGAATACAAAATCCAGATCTTAGAATCCTATTCGTAAAGTTTCAGTCTATTACAACGTTATTTTGTTTCTTTACCGTTTTATTCCAGGAGAATTTCTTAGAAAACACTATCCACTAAAAGGCACTTACTTTAAAAAGCAATTCAAGGACTTTCTTAAATAGTCTTTTTGAAGATGGCGCTTCCTGAAGCATCCAGGAAATAAGTAAGAGCTTTTATTTGTTTAAATGAAGGTAGCATTCCAAGCTCATTTTTCCAAAAACAGCATTCCAGACTCTTCCATTAAATGGAGCGTCACTTTTGTGTTAGAGTTCAAGTTGCTCTTGTGGCCTGATGAAATTGTATTTGTAGTCAGACATGTGAGTTAGGAATTAGTGTTCAAGAACTCCAAAATGGAGTTAGTGGTGCTACTGATATATCAGGGGAATTGTAGCCAATGCAACATAGATTGAATTCACAAAAATATCATAGGGGCACTACAAGAAACATATATTTGAAAGTACAATTATTTTCCACGGAACCAGAAATGGAATAGATTCCTGTTTTCTACTTAAACCTATTAAAACTTTCTGTGATGCATCCCATTTCTGGTAGACTGGGCAAACTAAGCAGTTAGAGATGACAATTGGCAAAAGTGTCAGAAAAGCTAATTAGCATGGTTGACAATTTGCATGATCTTGAAGACAAAAGATGTGAAAAACAGATAACTAGCGAGTTGCATCATAAAGGATCACAAGGACAAGTCTCGAGAGCTCAGGACGATATATTCAAATTCCAAAATGAAATAAAAAGAACAAAACAAAGGCGTTTCAGTGTGATTAGATGTTTAACTTAGTCAAGTGCATCCTAAGATAGTCCAGGGTTTATGTGCTATCTCACAATCTTAAAAAGCAAGGAGCGTGGACTAAAAGCAGAAGTTTTAGATAATACTAACTATGCTATGTAGAAACCTAAAGCACAGCAATTTAGCCTAAAAAACTTTGCTGGAAAGAAGTGGATATGCTAAAAAACTAAATATCAATTTAGCAAGCAAGTACTAATTTGAAGACCAAGATAAGACCAAAGTACCTCTTGTGGGGATAAGACTGGATCAAAAGCACCATCTGGGTAATATCCAAACCAGGATGTTTCTCGAGGAACCAAGACTTTATCATTCTCAAACTAACACAAAGCATTGGGTTATAACGATATGAATGGCAGGTGAATACAGCCAGCATAGGAGAGACAAATTTCATAGTTGAATCTTAAACTACGTCGATTGGATAGATGGATGGAGTTGCAAGAACTAACCATTATAAGTACCAAAGCTTCTAAACTGCTAAATTTCTCCTTGTATGTGGAGTTCTTCTTGTTTTCATGCTCATTATTAAGCTTTGGTAGAAATCTGCACCCACTTAAATAAGCAGAAAAATCCTGCACAGTATCAGCAACTTATTAGCCTCTTAGTGGACACAAAATTCAGAAGAAATTTTTTTTATGAGGAACTGGAGTTTACAACAAATTAAGAAGCAATGAACTTTAAACCTTTACAAGGATAGTGGATACACTTTAGTGATACACAACTTAGTTCTATGGTTATGTAAACAAGCTTGACAGCTGATGAAAGGTAAACGAACAAGTTTATGAGCATGGAGCAACCTTGTTCCACCATAACCATCAGGTCCACAAGTTAGAAACTTGTATCATCCTCACCCAAAAATCCAAGAGTGGACTGCTCAAATTAGGAAAAGACACCTAAACTTACACAATGACAAAAACAATATTTCTCTTTGAAGTTAACAATCACGCCCTGTACTATTATTGAAGTTAATAGATGCCAGAGAAAGCATGTTTCTGAACATCCTCAACAACACAATTAAAGACGTCTGATAGTGGGGCCTAAAGCGAAAGGACTTTTTCCCCACTTCATGATGTTACAAATTATTAATCTCAAATAAAGTGAGCCAAAACTATGCATGACATTAAGAATACTCATTTAATAGTTTCAGGAAAAAAGGTCTGGTGATAGTATCATGCAAGAACCAAAAAATCACATTGTAAGCCATATGCTTTTTTTATTATCACAACTTCAAAAGCCCATTCACAAGAATGCGGTCATTCTTGTGATGCATGCACTACCATGTTGCACAGTTGATAAAGAAAGAGAGAGAAAAAGTTCTCCTTGAATGGGCAAGACCAGAGAATAACAATGTACTCACTGAAGGAATCTTGATATAGCCACTAGGGGCCAGGTGCTCCTGAAAATTCATTAAACAAACAAGTTAAGATTCCTCAAATAAAGTAAAAAGATTAAATTAAAGCTGCTAGTAGTAATACCAGAAGATACAAACCTGGACATAATCAGAATAAATTTCTAGCTTCAAGATGTAATCCACAAGAATGCAGAAGATCCCAGACTGTTAGAGGGGGCAAACTATAATCAAGATCTTTAACAGTGCGATTATTCAACAATGAAAAGGTTCCATGTTAAGGATATTATGATTTTTGCATATAAAGTAAACTTTGGAAACCTATAATTTCTTAAAGGTATTAACTTCATTGATTCAATTTAGTAAATAATTTCTATATTGTGACCAATGACAGTTGTGATTATTAAATATACAAATTTTAAATTAGTAGAAAGATTCAAAACTAATGTTGTAGGATTTTTTACTTCTTAAAATCTTATAGTAAAGAGAAAATGATCTTGCTCTTTATAAGCAAATGATAGAGTATACTGCTTTTTTTTTTTTCAAAGCAACTTATCGCAGAAACTATTATTTGCAAATACAAATTCAAATACTTCAAAGACCACACAAATTTTGTTGAGATAATCATTTAAAATCTACTATCTATTTAACATTATATATGTTACGCAATCCTTTGATAATTATGTATTTATGCAATAATGTATATATGAAGAAGATCATAAAAACTACCAGTGCAATGCATGGGCATCATACTAGTTGATTCTCCAAACAAAAGGTTAAAAACTGTAACATCCTCAAAATTTTAATTCAAATAAATTCAATTAACATAAGCTAAAACCCAATCCACAAGGCCCAAGTCCACTGTTCAAAAATTAATCCATTATCTTTTTTTCTTATTTTCTTTATTTCTTTATCCTGCATGGTTACAGAACCCTTCTCTTTCTCTTCTGCTGAACATCCCTCCATAGCCACTCCTTTGGTTCATTGCCGATCATCGCCAGCAACACCATTAACTTTTGTTATTCTTTTTCTCCCTTCATCTCATCCATCCACTTCTCTCTCATCCTTCGCATGGCTGTAATCACGACACTGCCGCTATCTGCTATAATTGTAATTCATCAATAGGCGGGGTGATGCAGCAATATGACCCTTCTTCAACTTTCCTTTTTGCTGCCTTTAATTGAATTTTTGTGCAACAAAAGTCAACACTTGGGTTGGTTATGCTATTGGCAATTTTGGTTAAAATTAATTGATTAAATTTGTGAAACTTAAAATAATTGCTTTGTGTATGAATCCTTACTAAAATTAATTCACCATGATCCTAGGACTCTATGCAGATCTTGAATCACGTGTGTACACTCCATGTAGGGACTCTTATTGAAACATTTGAATAAGGTTTGAGATGAGTAGATATTACATGTGTGAATGCTAATGGTAATATAAGTTATTACATGCTTTTTTTATATCGTTGTACTTGCTTTTGTTTTCTAAGTGCTAGCAAATTGTTTAGTTGCCTTACGTATGTTAATGACTTATGTGGCCACTAAGTTATTGATAAAGCTAATCTGTTGACTGTTTGTATGCTTTTGTGCAACTAGCTAATATAGTATATGTTAATTTGGACATCTGTTTGCTAGCACTTGATGTAATTATTTTACTTTTTGGTGTACATCCATTAATATACTCGGGGTGACTAGCTTTCTAGCTGTTGTTCACTATTTTGCTCTGCAGCTCATCCAATAACCAAGTTTGTTTAAATTTTGCTTATTATCTCATTTGTTTAATACTGTACTTCGTATCAATAATGTATACATCAACTTTCGTGATCCATTATATGCTTTATATTTGCTTTAGTCATTGAGCGATGGATGTACTGTTTTCTTCAGTTAAAATACTGATGCATAGAAATGAGATCTTATTTTCCTTCGAGTGTGGAGGTTATTTCATATTTAGAAGAGTCGAGTGACCGTTTATCTTTTATTTTTTCATTTTTATAGCTCAGCAACTACGTACGGAAGTAGTAGGTAATGTAAACAAAATCTTATTCTATATCGACTAATAACAGAATTATTTTCATTGTGGATAAATAATTATTTTCATGCATATTGAAATGGGTCATAATCATCCATTCTTTATTGAAATGAGTTTACTTGATTTGCTATTTGAGACTTTTGTGGAGTATAATTTGTGAGATATTAGATAGGTATAGGTTGGGTGTAGTTCTATCCAATGGTGGTCAGATCATAAAATTTGGGCAATGACAAAAAGTATATAGACAAACGTCATCAATGACTTAAACAAGCAAAGCAAATTGTTTGGAAGAGACTAAAATGCTTAATTGACAAAAAAGGTGTAGGAATCATTGAGAACCTATTACGAAGACTTTTACAAAGTGCACTTGAGAAAGCAAACCGGTAATGATAACAACAACTTTCTTACCTATCAGAATTTGAAACAGATATGGTCATCTTACACATATGGGCATACTCAAAGGAATTTGTAATGGAAGCAATTGATTGTTTTTCCTACTATGCTAGGTCCTTGGTTTTGGATCACCATGTGTATACTTATGGACTAATTATCCTGGAATGACCAAGCAGTGCCAATGCAATAAGGGCATCATAGTGCCAAGGAATTTCTTAAGGGCTGTTTTTAATTGCGTGAAAACTGTTTCATGAAATTGAGTTTCGCGGAAGTGTAATTTCGTGAAAAGTGAAGTTTAGTAGAAGTAAAGTTTGTAGTGATAAATAAAATACGTGAAATGAAATTTAGAATGGAGTTTTGGTGAAAGTAGAGTTCGGTGTGAAAGTGAAAGTGGAGTTTGGAGTGGCGATGGAATACGTCAAGTGGCCCGATTCAAATTTTAGGGCGAGAAAGTGTTTCCGTAACATTAAATCCTGCTCTAAATTGCAAGGTCAACCTCTGTAGATAAATATTTGGAGGCACAATCCATTCATTAACCTTAGAAAAATATTCAAAAATATAAGAGCATTGCAGAGGAGGCCTTCATTTTTTTCCATATAATGCAATGTGCCTGTACTTTATAAGAAGTTCAAATCTCTCTCGTTACTATATTTGTCCATAGTAGTTTTACTATACTCCTATTTTTGGAATCGCCATGCATATTCTACAAGTATGGTTAATAAGAAACATTTTGTTCGCATCTTTCCACTGTGCTTCATGAGATTATCATATTTTTGGGTCTTTACTAACTAAAGCCCATTAAGTTAAAGAAATACTTGCTTGCTTTAGGAAAATAAGAATCAGAACCTATATGAATTAGAGGCAGCCATTTCTAAGGAGAGAGATAATTAATCTTTTAGCTTGACTATTTCAAATAATGAGCTCAAAAGCTGAGAGGAGTTGAAGCCTACGTTTGCGATATGTATGACCAAGCACAAAATTTTAGGTGGTTCATTAAGTTTAGGAAGAAATGACGAAACTTTGCAAGGTGGGGCACCTCATAATCGCTCTTCACAAATTCCACAATTAATTTGCAAAACAAGCAGTCCCCTACTCCAATAAAGAGATGAAAATTATGGCTGGAGTGTTCACACTAGCATGCACACTTACTGAAATAACATAGTCACTTCAGTAATTTCATTACTTGGCAGGGGATAGTTTTGCAGACATAAATTGTGGGGACTTAATTAACTTGATTTTGGTTCCATGGATACAAAATATATAGAAAAGGCTTCCACTCCTGTTAAAATCAAATTCAAAACCAAAAAAAAAAGGATTCAAGTTTAATAAGATTTTAAAAGGGAATAACTTAACATATTGCTGCATTTTCAGGGTCATGAAACTTTCAATTACAGAACATAAGGAATTTTCTTTTGGTTTGGCTTTGGTTCCAAATATTTGCAAAAGATCCGAACACAAGGTAAAGCAAAATTGAAAATGAAACAAATGTAAATGATGTAAGTAGTCGCTCGTGTTTTGAGACCATCCAAGTTTTATGTTCCAAGAGTTTCTCACTTTTAACACCGATGTCAATTCATTTCAATATTTGTTGGACTAGTATGCATTGCTTTTTCTCCCTCACAATAACTAAAATTGTGTACGTGGAGTGCCATTGCATCAATAGGAGTCTGAAAATTTCCGTCACTATAATTTGTGGTGCTAATATCCTGAAGTGGAACATCAGTAATAACCACTTGTACAAAGCACCAAAAGAAGCAGTTTAGTGTCCAAGTCAGGCAACACACAATGACCCAATTTGGGTAAGAGCTAAAGTTAGAATAAGCATTAAAGGGGGCCTAATTCAAATAACTGAAGCAGTGGTGACTAATTCAGAAAGACTCTCAGGCACAAATGCTTATAGCAGAAAAATTATTTTAAAAAAAGGGCTTTGCTACACTGGCCTATTAATCCACCATTTCAATTTTTTATATGTTAATAATTCGTTTTAGTAAATTTAATTCTTGAATCATCTTATAAACATTGGGGATCTATACAATGGTCCAAAATTCGGCCCACTTTTTTACAATTGTATCATATATTTTTAAAACCTCACCAAATTAACATTAAAGAAGCAAGTAAATTTTTAGATACCTAATCCAGTAAGAAAACGAGTAAATTTTAGTCTTTGTCCCAAAGATGTTCATAAGATCATGATCCAAGCTTGGATTTTCAAAAAATCCATTAACAAGTGAGAATTACATGAAAAATAGGCCCAGCTAAACAGGCCAGCTCGCTATCCAAACAATGGCCCTCTCGGCCTATAAACAGTGATAGGATCCTGCCAACCGATCCTACCCAATCTGTCAGGCAATATAGGCCAGCAAAGCAGGCGCAGCGGGTGACCCGATCACCAGGTCAGCGTTGAATGGGTCAACAATCAACGTATGACCCAATGGTCACAATTTTTTTAAATAAAAAAATACAACTTACTTTACTCTTCACATCTATAAATATCTCCCATTTTTATTCAAATTTCACACACCAAACATTTACTTCCGCTCTTCCTTCAAATTCTTAAACTCACATTCTCACATTCATAAAAAAAATTTTAGTGTTCTTATTTCTTATTACTTGGATCTACATATTCGTGCTATTAATCTTGATATGGATGACTATGGCATGACGGTCAAATTTTGAAAGAGATAGATGTTGCCATATAAAAAAAGGCGACGAAGTTCCTCCCATACAAAGAAAAATTTTCATCAAAGAGGCGACGAAACTATTTTAGTTCAGTGTATTGGAAGTAATTCGGCTTGGGTGTCGATATCGACAACAACAAAAATTCAAAAGGCGTATAAAGTCTGGATTACTTTACTGCTAAATGTATAGTGTAAAATGATGGTACTAGATCAAAATTGTAAGATAATTTTTGCAAAAAGCTTCAAATTGCTAATTCTGTTGTTGGAACCCAACATTTAATAACACGTGATAAGATATGTATTGCGCAAAAGGAATCAAAGGGAGCCTTAACAAAATCAACATCAATTCAATATGAATGTTTCACTAAGTATTTAGTCCTATAACTCGTTAGGAAATCCCTACTCCGTACGATTAGTTATAGAAATTTACCTATTAATTCAGGTGAATAATTTTTTATTAAGAGCATATTAAAGAGCATAATTGTCTAATTTTGAAAAGAATTTAGTCGAATAACTAACATAAGTGATATTATTGCTTAATATAATAAAACCCATGCTGCATTAAAAATCTTAATTATGTCCATTACATTTTTCTATTGGATTACCATCTAATATTTAGAGCGGCAGAGCTAAAGTTTATTGAAATATTGTTGCACATTATTTAGATTCGTAATAGGATATGCAAAAAAAAAGTGATTTTAGACTTTTGATTGTACACATGATGCTAAAAATATTTATAAGCACATGTAAGTGTAGCGCAAATTTTTGGCATAAACAACCACATCATTACCATCACGCTAAACGATGCTTCAGTCAACACAAGCACGACTCGATTTCTTGAGGTAGAACTAATCTTATACATGGGTGAATATTACTACATCCACATTGTACTTACATATTATTAACTTTGTCTAATCAAGTACGAAGCTTGTAAGCGAACAAATTAATGATATTCGAGTTGACCTCTGTTAGCTTACTAATTCAAACGAACGCTTAACTGAATTTAAAAGGTATTGGGTAGCTAAGCATTTAAAGCCATAAAAGTGCAACCTTAATATGCTAGTAGATAGAACCCTACTTATTTCATATTAGAAGTACTTTAAAATATAAAACTATGCTATCTATTTTTTATAACACAAGAATGTTTAATAACATATTTACTGACGCTCACTAGATTGTGCTAAAAACTTGTGAATCTTTTAGAAGTGTTTATTATACTACTGTTTTATTATCTAGTTTTACTATCCTAACTTCCATTAGTTTTACATTCAATTCTTAACATTACTATCTTACTGCATTCGCATATAACAGATACTTTGCTTGGATCCGTAGTTGAAAAAATGATAAACAAATTAAAAACTCATATTTTCCTTTTATACTGTTTTGCATTTATGTTAAACTCTAATTTCAAATTTTTATACTCTCTAACACTCTTACTTTTATTGTTATTCATTTAGATATTTCGATATTCAATCACAAATTACTAACGGCCATAACAAGTTGTATAAATTGTATGATCTTATGAGGTTAGGTTTAGTAACTTAAGTAATTAACAACAACAAATGACAACGCTGCAAACCCATTCTACTAAGAAGAAAAAAATTGATCAGTTAGTCTTTGATTCCATAAGTCTGGCTCAACATCGACACCAACTTCTACTACGAGTAGCATGTAATATCCGTCAACTTTGAACAATAGTTTGAAGGAGATATTGTCATCATTGAGAACGATGATAATTCGGAGAATTTTAACATTTTGAATTAGTGGAAGATGTACTCAACAAGATATCCAGTACTTTCTCAACTAGCACGTAATATCTTAACTATTTCATCTTTCAACAATTTCTTCAAAATCGATATTTAACACAGTTAGAAGAATAATTGAATGCCAGAGAACACAACTGACGAGTGAGATGTTTGAGATACTAATTTATCCCAAAGATTGAATACTCACAATCAAAATGCTGAAACATACAACTCATAAGGAAGACGTAACGCAACAATTTTATAAGTTATGTTTAAACAAAAATATTACACATATAAGTCCAAATGTATAATTGTATAATTATTATAATAAAACTATTTATGTTATACTTTTACCTTAATTTTTTTTAACTTCTTAAGTCCTTTGTAGCACAAGAAAAAGTAATAATAACATAAATAAAAATAAAAACAGATATGTTGGACGGGAAGGCCCGGGTACAAGTTCACCCGAACCGGACTGATCCGAGTGTTCGAGCCGAGTCGGTCAGCCCAATCCAATTATGTCATTTGGAGTGGGCCGGTCTGCCTGTTTTTGCACCTCTAGGATCAATAGATGGGGATTATATAGGGGAGTTTGTCAAGGGCACATAGTATTACTCTTTAGCTCGACTCTTTGGAAGCTCAAAATGGCCATTGTAAGTTACAAAAGCAGCCTACTTGCTAATATGAATCTCACAAGAAAATGTTAGCATGGTATACAAGAAAGTGGATATTTGGAAGAGCTTATTTTCTTCTTTTAATTCTAATTTTTTATTTCACGTTTTCCTATAAAGCTTTTATAATATCCTACAAATTTTTTTTTAAATTTAGAAAGTACAAAAAAATTCTACGTCGTAAAATATAATTATTAATTATTTTTATTATTTTTTTTAAGTAAAAGAATATAGTTTATTTTTCAAAAATTCTCAAAATATCCTACTTTTCAGAAAAGCTCTTTCTCAATAAGCACTCCCAAACATCTCAAAATTTAGGTAAGATATATAATTAAATATACAAAAGAAATTGTTATATTAGTTAACTATACTATCCAACAGAGCATGTGTTAGTATTAGACTTGTACAGTGTTATATTAGAAAGACTGTACAAATTTTTCAAGAATACCTACCCCACAAAGCGGTACAGACGCAATGCCCGCATGCGGACCTGCCAATGAGATGAACTTTTTAACCTGTAAATATAAACAAGAAAATGTATAAACTATTTCTTTTACACAAACTATGTGAACAAACCAACCGTGCATATGTAACTCAAGCATAAGCATATTAATTACTAGATAATCTTCTGAAATACTAGAAAATTGGTTTTGGAAACTTGGACTGTTTAAAATAGAAAAAAGAAAAATTGGGTGATCATCAAATGCTACATAAAGTTGAATGCAAGTCCTATAAAAATAAATTTATAATCATGAGGTAGGGAACATGATACCAGAATTCCAAGATATTCCAAGCTGAATATAAGTACTACCTGGGTGGTTGACGTTTGTTTGATATGCTGGTCGTCTAAATTATTTCAAATAACTTACTTATATGAAATCAATAAAATATTGGGTGCACAACAACATGCAACTCATGTTCTCTTAAAATTTCAGAAAGCATACTACTAGAGATAAGTACCGTTTTAGGCTATTTTTAAAACAATTTTCAAATACGATATACTAAAGGAGTTAGATTTCCAAGTAAGATATTAAGTGGCAACATGTATTGTTTAGATTATTTACTTCCGGCCAGTAAAATCTATTCAAACTTAAGAGCACATATCATGACAGTTAATTTTCTCCATTGGTACTTTCACTACAACAACTCAACAGGCATGCATACTACATTGAAAAATTTTCAATCAACATCAAGTAGTGCAACAGATACTAGAAAAAGGAAAAAGAAAACAGAAAAAGATGAAAAAAAAATAGTCCTTACAGGAGGTCCTCCGTCACAGAATTCGATGACCCCTCGACCAATTAGACTACCCTGAATAAATAGGATCATCACTTTGATTATTTCAAATTATATGATGTAACTTCTAGCACAAGCAACCATGCATTACTAATAACAGAAAAGCGTGATGAGATCATGAAAATATACATGCAGCTACTTGTCCATCCATACATATATAAAATAATGAGTAATGGTAGACTACCCTTTCATGGAACACCTCAAATTGAAAAATCATCAAACAAGCTTCATCATTTATTTATAATCTTAATTTTGGACTTGGAAGTGCAATCCTTTGAGACGAAAGTGTTGGTCACCCCTAAAGCAAGGCATCTTAGCCATTAATCCAAATCATCTTTGAGGAAACCATATGTAGTTAACCATTGATCTGAATCAGCTTAGAGGGATAAACCATACAGTCAGCATAGTAACAAAGGACAACTTTCAAATGTCTACAAACATAACTAACTTGACTGAAGATTAGTTTTACGACTACATAGAAAATCACTGAAGATGAATCCATTTAAGAGCATGCTAAGCTAGCATGATTTCAGTTACAAAGCATATACTATTCTCAAATCATAACCTATGAACACTAAACAAGATAAAATAGTGGTATCTCAGTAATGGACATTGAGAAATTATGCAACTATAACAGTAAATACTAAGATCTGGATACTTACCTGAGAAAGTCCTATGATGTTGTATCCATTACTCAATTCCTTCATTTCTTTTACCTGAAACAACTTTAAAATAACAGGAATGAAACCAAAACGAAATTATGTGTATCAACTGCAAAGATTAATATCTAAACGTTCACCAGAACAGCTTATCTACCTTTCCACAAACAGCATTCGTCTGAAAAATCAAGGAGAGAGAAAATTAGAAAGATTTTGTTAGGAGAAGGTTTTAAATAATGTAGAACAAATTCAACCTGCTCTTCTAAGGGCATAACCCACGAATCCCAGGCACCATCTCCAACTTCTCTATTACAAAGATAAAGCAACTCAGTTATCAGAAAGAAAACCAGATATGAGCTTATGACGAAGAGAACATTGCCCTACATTGCTATTTTAATTACAACTAAAAATTCATTTCAAACTTACATTCCAAATGTTTGACAATTTTAATTATGGGACTATTTAGGATGAAAAGATTTATGAAGAAACTTGAACATGAAACTTAACAAGTAAAAGCAACAAAGCTGTACAAAACACTAACTGGACAACGAAAGAAGCCAATATACTAAGAAAACAACTCCACTATAATTTACCTGACAACTGTGTTTTAAATGCTCCATAAGTGGTAGGAAGACTAGGTGATTCAGTAAATGGAAGTCTCCATGCTTCAGTAAATGGAAGTTTCCATTGTTTCTATCTCATCATTTCACATTTCAATTGAGTGATTCAATGTTATTTAGCTAAGCCAAGTAATTAACGCTTTTCAATATAGGCAAAAGCCGTAATGACAATAACTACATTTCAAGGTTTATACATAACCTAGTCTACAGGAGTAAACAAAAAACTTGGTTCATTAAAGCAAGACACGGAGAAGTATAATAAACAAGCTTATATGTGAGTTCATTTAGGTGTGTGCCTGTGTGCACATCTATGTGTATCTAAACACTAACTAGAACCTATAGAATTGAATTATACCAATGTACAAAGAACTTGGAGAAAACCCACATTTGTGATATTCTTCCACATTGCCGTCTCAAGCCCAATAAAAGAGGAGGCTAGAGTTAGGTCGGCAGACAATCATAATATGTCAAATATTTATGTCTAGATTCTTTGCATAAATATCCATGTTACTGATCCATTAACATGGATAAATCTTGGTCGAAGAAAGAGACAAAAGAAATCAGTGAGAACGCCCTTTCCATCTACTATTTTTGTCACAAAATTTCCAGCTAGAAGGAAGTAACTTCAATTCAACTGTCAATAGTTAACATCTACTGGAGCATGCAATGAAGCCAAGGGATACAGCAACAACATAAAGAAAAAAGAAGGACATACATGCAATATCCTCGGGATCCACTCCATTTGCTTAAAAGTTCGGTGAATTCAGAAACTCCTCTGTTTGTGCATTGATCACTAATACCTGATCAAATTCAACAACTAATATCAGAGAAGTGGACATTGCAGATTGTGTAGGTTTAAAGAAACTACAACTTTGAGAAATAGAAAGAACAGCTTATATTTATGCTTGAAGTTGTTTGAAGATAAAACCTGGTCAAGGTTTTAACAGTGCGAAAAAGTTTCATATCAATATAAAAGTTTGTATAACTTTGAGTATTCAAAGATTCAGAAATATCACTACGAAAACCATGGGGAAGAAAATCAGCACCGAGTAACCACTTAAAAAATCCTGTACATTTTACCGGAAACTTATACAGACTTATCAACAAATAAAGGCACTCTGTCTCTGTGTGAAGAATGCTTAAATTTGCAGCGCAAAGAACTCACAACATATCTTCAATCAAAAGCAAAACTATCTCACATATGTAAAATTTAGAAAACAACCGACATCAAGGAGCCAGTCATCTGTCCTTTCTGAAACCTGAGAAGCTTCCGATTTTAAATGCTACATAACCGATATGAATGAAGAAACGGGAATGAAACTCACCGTGCAAAACTACGAAGGGAATAGAGATGGAATTGGTGGAGCAAAAGGAGATAAGAACGATCAAAAACTGCAGATAGTTGACTTTGGGATAGCAAGCCATTAGAGATGGTTATGAACAGTGAAGGAAATGACCAGTTCAAGATAAAAGTTGTACTGAATGAATCCAATTTACAAAGACTGGTTGGTTGATGGAGCAACAGGTGGTAGCAGTCTACCGGCGAGTCAAACCCAGAAAAGAAGGCAGAGGTAAAGATGATGAATACTTTAATGACGATTTGCCCTTTAATCTCATTGAGGTTGTTAATCATAGGCCTCATCATTATTATTCTTTTCTAATAATGCTGCTGGGTTCACTGGAGGCACAGGGATAGATTGCCTTTGTTAGTTGCACAATTAGCACCTCGCGTTCTTCCTTTTCTTTTCCCGCTTTTCTTTAGTTCCTTTTTACTTTTCTCGCGATATAGTTTGTAGTAGAGCTTATTTTAAATACACATAAGTGAGTTTCATAAAAATAAACAATAAGAATTAAAGTTCTTGAAAAATATGTTGAAGGCGCAATTCAATTTTATATTTCAATTATTTTTTAAAATGAGTTGAAAATAGAATTTAAATTTTATGTTTCAATTATTTTTAGAAGTGAGTTAGAAATAGAGTTCAGTTTTTATATTTTTAAAAATAGATTATAAGTAGAGTTCAATTAGTATTAGAAGTAGAGATTCACACGAAAGTAAAGTTCTGAAATTCCTTATAGCACTAAAATGTGTGAACTGTTTAGAGCTCTAATTCTGCCTGAAAAAGCTGAATTTTGGACATTTGAAATATATCCGTAGTGAAAACATTAATACGACAGTTGGGGTCCAAAGACAATCGCACACTCGCTCTTTATTACATAATTATTATTCAGATTCTCTTGACCAATGTCATGTTATATAGATAAATATATGTGCACGCACAATGACATATACAGTATAGGCATGCATGTGATCTCTTTATCTTTATTTTCTAGCAAATGTCATATTATAGATATAGATACATAGTTATAAATAAATAATGTAGGTATGTACTTGACCTACTGCATATAATCATGTATGCATGAATTCGGACATCTTTGCTACGCGAGAATTGGTAAATACAAATGCATGAGACTATATTAAGACTTACGATATATAAACTTACTCCTTCACTCGCGTGCATGAGTGCATGTTCATAGCATTATGATGCGAGTTTGAGACATGGTCTTATTTAATCACTTAAACCATATGATTATGACTTTTTGGTGGGTGATACATATTGCATTTAGTATATTCGAGTGGATGAACATGAAGATATACTATTCATATTGACAAATATATATATGCATGTAGATAATATAAAGATGTGTGCTTAGTAATTTATTTATGCTTGCATGAATATGAAAATATAAGAATAAGCTCTCGCATAAAATAATCACTTGATATGAGAAAAGAGTATTGTGTGCTGCATGTCATGCTCCCCATATGTATCTTTACTAGAACTAGATCAGTATGAAACAGTTTAGGACTAGATAAGGCATGCTCTGATCTATCGATGCATCTGTGATATATAGAGAAATAGAAAAATAACAATTAGGTAATGCATCAGAATTTTTAAATGGTGCATCATGATTTTGACCACACTGAGACTAGGCTTAATCTTTTTCTTTCTTTGGCCTCCTCAGTTAATATAATATTTAGCTAGAGATTAGTGAATCACGCTGTTGCGGATTAGAGTGATCCATCAAATGTATGTCAGCGTGTTGTATTTCATTTAGTTGGTTTTATAATACTTAAGAGATTATATTTTTCTTATTACTATTTTGTAAATTATCTACTTTGATAACCAATATTGTATTTATTTATTTTCTCCGCTTGCTGAGATTTATTACTGTAGTTTGCGGTTGTATAAGTTAGTTAAGTCTTTTTATGTTTTTTATTTCTTATTGATGCAGTTGATAAGTATTTATGAAATTGTTATTGTGGTTTAATTGTTAAGTTTTCCTCTTGAATTTCAAAGGAGGTTCCATTAAAATTTTGAAATTTTAGTACTTGTTATTTCATTATTGATTTTTAGGTTAGGCTCACTAATGGACCGAGTTTGGATTTTACCAGGACTATATTGGCCTAATGACAGTCATGTCCTAATGTTGGGGTGTGACAATTGTATTTAAGTTATAGTGACTTGTGAAGAGCCTGCCTATGCCGCCGGCGGTCCTTCTTTGTTGATTGTCTTGTAATCTAACAGTTTACCACATGATTCTACTTATGCATCAATGAGTTTAGCATTTTGCTAAGAAATCACTGTCACTACCTTTACTCTGTTCTGAAGTTTTCAAAACTTGTTATATAAACATCTCGACATTTACTGGATCTTTAGGAATAGTTACGAGGTTCAATATTTTTTTGCATCTGTAAAAAGTCATTAAATATGTTGATTACAATGTAGGAAATAACTTTCAAGCAAATTTGGCTAGTAAATTATTAATGGGGAAATTGACATTTAATTAACATAATTTATGATAAGCTTTTTGGAGACAAAATTGTATTAAAATTTATTTTGAAAATTAGACTGCACTATTTTGGTGAAACTATAGGGACCACGGTGCTAATTTGTCACGACCCGACCCAGGTTCTCCAAAGGTTCTTCCCTAATTTATTACTTTCAAGACTCATGCAGCTACTTTACCTCCTAAGCTAGGAATATCTCATTAGTCATTTCATCTCTACTCCTATTCCACACATACAAGTACCAGAAGAAAGGAGAAGAAAGAAGGAGAAGAAGAAGAAGAGACCGATGGGTTCTTCTTTGCTGAGCGACTGGCCCTCGTACGATCCTCACAACTTCAGCCAGCTTCGCCCTTCAGACCACGCCAACCCTTCCGTGAGTTCGACTCCGCTTTCCTAGCCCCTTCTTCTATCTCTTTCTTTCTCTAATTCTGTTGTTTTTTCCTCCAAGTATCTTCAAGCATGCTTTTGTTTACAGAAATTGAATCTTGAAAAGGTTTTTTTATTTCTTTTTGTGGAAGTACTTACTAGTCTATCGGTGAAAGAGATGCTGGGTCTTTGCTTGAATTTGAGATCGATTTATCTTTAGATATTTGGGGAATTGACTACGTTGCTGTTGATTTGCAGAGGAATATGGAATTTTTCTTGGAATCAAATGTAGAATGTGCTAACTCTGAGGAGTAATCATTTATTTAGTAGGAGGCAAGGAATTTGTTTTGAAGTCCTTTGCTATTGCGACCACATTTAAAACAAAAGCAAAGCATAATTTAGTGCTACATGCCCTGCAGCAACAGTTTGTGTTTTGGCTTTCTGTAGATTCTAGTTTAATTTGCCTACTATAGAATGAGGGTGCGTTTGGCACGTTTCAAAAGCAACTTTTCAACTTTTTCCTATTTCACGTTTTCAATACATATTTTATAAGTATTTAGAAAATTTATTTAAAAATTTAGATAGTGTAGAAAAATTTTACGTAATGAGATCTTTTTATTATTTTTTTGGAAGTAAAAAAAATAGAGTTTATTTTTCAAAAAGGACAAAAATACCTCCCATTTCAGAAAAGCTTAATTTCATAATTAATCTCAAACGCACCCTGAGTTATGTCCCTTATGCAAATTTTTAGTTCCAAAATACCTATTCACATCACATGGACTGTTTGTAAGGTGTTACAACTCATGTTAAATGGTGGCTTGTTATTTTTATAATGGACGATCATGTATGTAGGGTGGTTATGTTAGTAGTTTTTAGTAAATGTTGCATTTAGGCCCTTTAGCTACTTAAACTTTTGAGCTTTTAGTGTAAAGCTGCTTTATGGTACTTTAAACGGTTGTGAAACTTTTACTGAAAAAGTAGCTTTATTTATGCTGAAAAATTTTTAGATAATTTTTTACTGTATTGTACTGTTTGATGCTTAAAGCTGAAGGAAGTATTTAGCTAAGCTTATGTTTATTTCTAAATAAAATATATAATGACTGAAATGCCCTTAGATACATAATAATTGATATATTATTAAAATTTTGAATCTATTTCTTATATTCTTTTATTTTTAAATTAAATTTTTTTATAATATAATAAAATTATTAATGTGTTTCCTTATATAATGTTTATAAATTTAGTACTAAAGTTATTATTATTATTATAAATTAATAATTAATTTGAGTAACATTTTAAATGGGGAGAGAGAATGAGAGAAGAAAGAAACAAATGAACAAGTAATCAACCCAAAACCTCAAAGCAATGAACAAGTGAAACATGCAAGCTGCACAACTTCAAGAAGAAAACAACATAGATATAAAAAATCACCAACCCACCTTCCAGCTTCCATACAGCTCTTCACAGACTATTTTTAAGTTTCCTAAACAACACAATATCAAAACAAAAGTTCTAATAGAATTTATTTGAATCACCAAAGAGAACACAAGATCGATCAAGTACCAATCAAACAAATAGAACGACAGATACCAAACCAAATGTATAGAGGAAAGACCACCAAACTGAGAAACATAATCACAATTGAAGAATTAAGGAATATTACATCATGCCAACTAAGACTTACAAACACAACAAAATTGCATGAGTTTTCAAGTATCTCTTCCCATAAAAACCAAACTACGAAATACTCAAGAGCTGGTGTTCCTTCAGAGACAGCATGCTTAGCAATTGCATGAGTTTTCAAGTATCTATTCCCATAAAACACCAAACTACAAAATACTCAAGAGCTGGTGTTCCTTCAGAGACAGCATGCTTAGCAATCCCAGCATACAACCTAGTGAAGTTCTCTCTAAAGCCATATACAAGTCTCTCAAACTCTGACTAATTTGGCGTTAATCTTCATGTTGTCATCTCATTATGCATCACCTGTGGGTTCTTCAAGTGCACGATCCCAGCAGTACAGTTCTTCAAGTGAACAATCCCAGCACAATCTTCATGTATACCTTCCTTACTGCCAGCTTTGGTTGTTGCTCACTCTTAGCACCAGTGCACACCTGATAGCACATACTAAAAACATTAGAAGAAGTAAAATGCCCAAATAATATGTCTAATAATTTATTTGAGTGTATAAACATGCCTAATACTATGTCTGTGATTATGTCATAAACTCTATTGAACTTCGTTGAAAGCAAGTGTTCTGTAGATTCAATAGAAAATCTTAGAGTGGATTATTTTTGGCAGTCCAAAATTTTTATTTTATGTAGCCTAACTATTGGAGTTCAAAATGCATTGCCTCAATGTTACCTACTGCCGCCATTCGTCCATCTCTACCCAGTCTTTGGTGGTTTGTTTATTTATAAAACCCTTGATGGTCTGATTGAAATCTATGACTGCACATTTGCCTGTTCAATACTGGGGATGCTAGATTGAAGTTTGTTGGTTGAATTGGCCATCTTTCTCTGATTTGAGCTTTGTGGCATCATAGTGGAAGACTTATTCAAACAGAAACTGTGTTCAACATGCCAATTTAGGAAGACAAATTTTGGAACGTATGAGTTTCGTTTAAATCACATTTATAATAGGCGAATGCCTATCATGGCACATTCTTGGAGTTATATAATTATCTTCTTTATTTTCCGGACCAACAAAGAAATATGCAATCTGCGCTTCTTGTATATAATGGGCTCTGATAATGTTCCAAGTGTTTGATTTGTTCTTAACACTTAATGGAGCATCAACATATGCGCTCTCCATCTATACTCTCATTTCTTGACAACTTTTTCATATTTATTTCAGAAACTCATACCAGTTGCATATCATCCAACCCATAGCAGAGCAGTTCCACCTCCTAACCAAGGTAACTTGATTCCTTGTTTAGTGGCCGTTATTGTGAATGCAAACAATGCCTGTTTAGTGAATCCTTTCAGTCATCAGTAGGAGATTTTGTGTCCGTATATGTTACACCTGGATTTAATGCATTAAATACAGGATGAAATGTGGTATATCTGCTTGTCGATGCAAACATCAGGCATGTACATATAGTTAATAGGCTTTTTCTCCTCCCCCCCCAAAAAAAAGAAAATAAAAAAGATAAGAAAAAAGAAGAAAATGTAGTCGATAAAGAAAATATTTAGGTTTTATGGCAAAAATGTAAATTCCTGCCACCTTCATTTCTGTTATTTAATTAAAGGTTCATGTGAACATCTCTCTAAGAACAAAAAGAATTCATGTAAAGCATCTAGAACTTAGTTTATAAAAACTAAAATTAAGAATTAAAAAATTTATAAAAAATAAATACTTTTAAGTCTTGTCTTTTTATGCTATTCCTTTCCTCATTGTAGAACTCTGACTAAAATTAGCTTTTGTCTAAAGAGCAATTCTTAGAGATCTATGACCTAGATTTGTGATGGTTTTTAGGAAGTGGATAGAAAGCTTTCTTTGTAGTGATTGAACAACTACAGCACTTACTTTTTGTTTGTGGTCTTTGCTTTGGAAACTTGTAGCAAACAATTGAATTGACATTGTAATTCCAGTGGCAACCCTGCATGTGGAGATCCTTCCATACTGACAATCTGAAACCCATGTAAAGGAGAGGATGGTTGAGGTTAGGCTGATAACCATTCATAAAAACTTATCAAAACCTTACGAATGGTTTTTGTTTTTGCAGAAGGTTCCACATAACTGACTCCAAGTAATAGGATAAGACTATGTTGAAAGAGATTCAAGAGGCTGATCTGTGAGATGAAGTTTAAGAGGGTTCTTTGATAACATTTAACACGTTATCACTCATGTGCATTTTATTACCTTATATGTCATGACCCACTATGTAAAGGCCGCAAACAGTGCTAACACTGGGCTAGACCTAAACTTGGCCTAGTTTAGCAAGCCTTCATTTGACATACTTTAAGATCAAATAAAATTTTAAGAAAATTTTGACAAAGTTGCCCCTAAGTAACAGTTTGATAGCATGTAACTATTCAAACTTTAGGTCTGAAATATACATAGGGGCTACATGCCTAAACTCAAAACATATTATACTCTTCATCTTTATAGAATTAATGGATAAGTTTATATAGCACTTATCCCAAATGAAGCCACAAACCATTCACAAAACATGTCAAATGTTTACACTTTATACAAAAGTAGTTTCAGACCATGATATTGGCCCAACATCGTCTGGAAGTGGAGCGACATGTAGTTGCCTGAGATACTATCCCTGTCTGTACCAGAAAAATTAAAAAATAGGATTTATAATTGATGTACAAAAGGAATCTTTGGCGGTTGCAAGTTGATATCTAATAAAGCATGTTCACACATACATTTGACTTAGGATTAACTAATGTACTTGAATTTAAACATGTATTCATTGTTAAAATGACTTAGTGAGTTAAATCATTTTTTGTTAAAAAACATATAGACCGGTCTTGCACATGGATTCAGAAACACAATTAATATCATGATCAATTAGTGTACTTTCTTGTCATATAGTACATTTATGAGCTAAACTTTATATACATAGTATTCCTATAATGCTTATACATGAGTCGCAAAACATATTATATAGCTTCATTCCTTTCCTTAAGTATTCCATAAGTTTAAGACATAATATAATAAAAAATCTCATGAGAGAAGCATAGCTTACCTTGTATCCTAGCATATGAACATGGCCTTTAATGGGGATCAACTAAGGGACCCATCTAGAGTGGATTTTTGAACACGTGGCACATGAATATCGGGCTAATCTAAAGCCTGATGTTATAACTATATACACACATGTATGGGGCACCAATGGCCAAAAGATATGCGCCCATGACAGCTTTATGCATGCCCCGGTGGTTCACAAAGACCTTTCGTATAACACTTGCAGATAACACATGAATAGCATACACACTTGTGGGCAAAATATAGGATAAAATTTAGTTAGTTAGACATGGCTTATAATTAATGGTATGTAATATTCATGAGCTTATTGATTTACACATAGAACCTTTTATTATCATCTAAGTGGGTTGTTAGGCTTGCTAGTCTATTTTAAGATTTATGTTTACTTATAGTTTATACTATTACATAAACCTTAAACTTGCGTTAAATATGTAGTGCATTGAATATATAAAGCATTTTAGAAGTTCACCCACCTTATCATCTTATCGAAACCAACCTACTAATCGTGCAAAATGCTAAGCTCTTTGGCTCGTACTCCGATTCCTAGTATTATAGAGATTCGAAACTCCTATAAAATACTTTGACTAGAATAGGATAACATGTATGTGTATGATTTCCACCGAATTTATCTTAAGTTTAACTCCGTGACTATCATAGGCCAATTTCGAGTTTTGGTTGCTACCTTCAACATGAAAAGTAGCATTTAGGTGCTGTTTGGTTCTCCGTTTCAAAAGCTGCTTATCAGCTTTTCTCAACTTTTCTTCATTTCACGTTTTTCAATACATATTTTATAAATATATAAAAAATTTATTTAAAAATTTAGAAAGAGTAGAAAAATTCTACGAAGTGAGATCTTTTTATTGCATATTTTTATTATTATTTTTAAAGTAAAAAAATATAGCTCGTTTTCCAAAAAAGACAAAAATACCTTCCATTTCACAAAAGCTCCATTTCATAAGCAATCCCAAACGCCCCTTTAATCAATTAGCCATTAGGGATGGACGAACACAAATAAACTTAATTGACATCCCACCAATTAAACTTTAAACTGGTTATCATTATTTTTGTAAAAAGGTTTGGATATCCTCCCACCATCGCTAGTGCTATGGTGACTCTAGTGGTAATGCGTTTCATGCTGCATGGACAATGGGGGTAGTGAGAGCATAACGTTGAATTTTGGATAGTGCAAGACAAGTAGAAATCTTAGAAAAAAAAAATTAAAAAAAAAACATAAATCAACAAATAAGAAAATGCCACATTAGCACGTAACCATGGGTGGTGGATGTTGTTGACCGCCTTTGACATTTCCCTTCTTTTATTATCTTGCAAAGCTTTCTGATTTTCTTGTAGAGATAGCTCTAAAGTCTAGTTTATAGAAATGACTAGATTCATATGTATAGTCTCCACTCAATAACTATTATGCACCAAATCACTGTATTGCCAATTTTGCTCGTTCCATCCGTAAATCAACTAGAAGCTACCGAGATACTTGATCACAAGGAGCAAAACTTTTAAACAAACTGCTTACTTTCACAAAGTAAGTTCTAATACATCACGAAAGTTCTAACATAGAAATTTTAAGCATACACAGTTTTTGTTTAAAATCATCCTGACTTCAAATAAATAGGTTAAAATTTTTGCAACCTGGCAGGATAACTCTACAAATTCTAGATTCTTAAAACCATCCTAAGTGCATGGGCTCATTAGTAAGCACTACAAGTACCAACATGAGCTAAATTTTAAATTTCACTCGCCACAACCATAAATAATAAATTCATCTTTTCCACATGAACAGTAGAAACTCCAACAATCACATTCATAAGAATATGAAAATTTTTTGGAGTGGACAAAATCATACCTTTGTTGCTTTCAACTTGGATTTCTCTCAAATCTCATTCTCTCTCACATCGGCTATTAAGTGAAAGAAAGTGCCTAGTAGGAGGCTTCTGTCGTTGTAATGTCCAGGGGGCATGCACTATAGGAGGGTTTGTGGTAAACACTTGATTGCTTCCCCTGGATAGACAGTGAGTTTTCTTTGCCATATTGACTTATTTTCAAAAGGTATTTCCTAATTCCCTACACTTGGACTACTTTGAACACTACTAATAGGTTTTTCTAAAGAGTAAAAAGAACCTTAATTTAATCTTTGAATCAGATCTCTAAAATTGGTCAAGCATAAAGGACTCATCTTTAATGGAATATTTATATTGAAGTCTCTCCAAACATTTCACATCTTTCAACTTTGGTAGATACCATTGAGGGTGCGAAAGGAGCTAATTCGTTAAACTTTATTTCAAAATCAAGGTCATGCTAACTTGTTTTAGCTTTCCAAAATCGTGGCGCTTTTGATCTCGATAAACTTTAGGGAAGTATTGGAATGGAAAAGATAATTTTACTCTGGTAACTTTGAGTAGCAATTTTTTCTAAACAATTCTATATATGTTTTCCATTAGTTATTTTGTTTATCCAGTTTATTTTAAAAAAAGTTCCATACTATAAAGATATATCAACGTTGGACACAGACATATTTCATGATTAAGGCTACTTGTACTACCTTTAACGGAACTTTAATGTAGAAACTTGGTCTTTATTTCTGTCCTTTTCTTTTTCTTTTAAATGATGAATAAATTTTTGTTAACAATTTCTTGCAATAACATCTCTTCTTGTTTTTGTTTTTCTTTTTGTTTATAGTTATATCAACTGAACCAACAAACATTCTCATAAGGCAGTTCTATCATAAAGCAAATGACAAGGTTTGACTAGCAGCCTTTGAACTCATTCAAAACTTTGCATATTATTTTATTTTATGCTAAATTAGAATTTATCATTGCAGTTGAGACCCAAACGAGCTGCCTCAGATAACCTGGTGCCAGATCATGGATGTAAACAGCCTAGAGGTTCCTTGACTAATGCCTTCAGTTGAGAGTACATATTGATAGATGCCTTCATTTAATGTTATTATCAGGTCCAACCATCTGTATTATTGTTTATCTTTCATGTCATTATTACAATGTTGATACCGATTGTAGTGTTTCTGAGTGACATCTTGTTCCTCTAGTCCTATCTTTTTTAAGGTGCCAGAGAAATTAGATATAGGTATGACTTATATATAGCCACTTCAAAAGTAGGGACGATGTGAATATCTTATCGTCATTGAGTTTTATACCTTCTGGTTTCTCATCACTTTGTGAGAGGAATTATGATACTGACCTCCAATATGTTTGTATATTCGACTAAACAAAGCACTTTGTTAGACAAATTCAAGTTGCTTTTCCTAGAGTATCTGCACTTCATGAAGTGTTTCTACTAAACCAGTCGACTATTAACATTAGTGTTTCATGGTGATTGTATGCAGGTAATGATTACCTCATTACCTATTGAAAATCTTTACATTATGGGCATTGTTTCTTACTATGGCAGAAACTTTTACTGGCAACTTGGTGTTTGGCCTGCTTCCAAAAGCAATATACAAGCAACTTAGTGTTGTAGTGGCAAGTCGGCTTGATATATTTTCTGGCATTCTTGCTGGTATCTTGTACGATGTCAAGCAACAAAAAGTAGCGTGCAGATTAAAAGTAGGACTACCATACTTATATGTGCTTATTGATGGGTATCTCTTTGACAATACACTTGCCAGGATACCTTTTCTTTCATAGTTCTTGCAACTAGCATCCTTATATGGCAACAGCAGAATTTTCAACTCATTGAGGTATGATCATTCGTTGTTGGTAAGGTGGAGGCTTAGAGCTCCTATAGGACTGCTCTACCAAATGAGTACTGTTGAATTGGACCCAGTGACTGAACATGTTACAATGGACAAAAACTTTAGTACTCTATTTGTACGCAAGTTTTGTTACACCACTATTTGGAAGGTCGGATGTACTTCTAAGTTCAAAATCTAAACAGTTAAATGTATTTTGACCTTCTCTTGTATTGTTGAAATATCAAGGATATGAAAACATATAAAACAAATCATGATTTTTAAATGTGCACAATGGATGTCCAAACACATCCGAATAACGTGAAAATAGGCGTGGAGTACTTGTATGTTTTAGATAACATCCAATTGCTAGGATTTGGAATTTGATGTAAGTTTCGATCTATACTTGAAATGGTGCATTAAAGTTTTGGTACAAGTGGGGTAGGGGAATTTTTTCCCATGTCAATGATCGATTTGTATGGATTTGGGTTTACACTAATATTGTCAATGAAACACTACTCTTTCAATCAAAATTATATTGCCCTTGGGCACTTCAAGAAAACAATTGCAGACTACCACTAGCTACCACTAAATTTTTAGTTTATTTTATAAATGCATCAAACGTTTAAACTGGTTAATACATAGCTCAAATGTTGGTTTCATTCTAGAATAGCTCACATGTTGGGTTTCACTACAGAAATATTCGGTCTTTACAAACTTCTAAAATAAATTATACATATGCGAGTTTTTGATATATGATGAACTAAAATAAGCAAAAGGACGACAGACAGAAATAAATGCTGAAATAAATGACTGAAATCAACTTGCAATTGAAGATAAAGCAGGAAAATAAATTGGTTCTTGATGCCTCCTTTGGTTTAGCTGGCATCTTCTTATATGCATTACAATTATAAGAGTCCCTATTAGACTCGAATATGTTCTGAAAGAACCTTATTTTACTGCAATTCTAATCTAGACTCCTTATTTGAATAGACTACTACTACTACTTCACCAATTGAATATTATTCTTTTGCAGAATTGTCGCTGCTGAAACTACTATTGGAGTCCTTCCTAGATGCAACACTATCAGCTTAGCACCTGCAGCCGATACAAGTGCTACAAGATCTGACAATGTTCTTGGTCTATCTATGTGGACGGCTCTGGGCTTCCTTTGCCAGTACAGTCCTATCATTTCCTCCCTCATGGAAACAAGACTCGTCCTGGAGTTTAGGATCAGGTTGCGCAGGAGGATTCTCTGTAAATCACTGGTGTGTCAGTAGGAAGCTCTGGCAACTGAGTCGAGATGTCAGGCGGAGTACAACGACCATCCTTCAACTGCAATACATGAAAACCCGGATGAATACGTGCTTCAGGAGGTAACTCCAGCCTATAAGAAACTTTCCCAAACCGATTGATGACTTGAAAAGGTCCATAATATCTATGCCGTAGCTTCTGAAAACGGCGATCTGATACAGACGACTAGCGATAAGGCTGAAGTTTAAGAAAAACCCAATCACCCACAGTTAGCTTTTCTCGTGTCGATGCCCATCTGCCTACTGCTTCCTGTGATTTTGAGCCATAGACAGGTGATGTTTGAGATCTCTAAGGATTGTATCTCGTGTTCGTAGTTGAACACCTAGCTCATCTGAAAGATTGAGCCTTGCTGTAAACGAAATCAAGGGGGGTGGAGGATGCCCATAGACCGCTTCAAAGGGGGTTGTCTTTGTGGCGGTGTGGACACTCGTGTTATAAGAGTATTCGGCACAGTGAAGCTATTGAAGCCATTTTCGAGGATGCTCTCCAACGAAACATCGCAAGTAAGTCTCTAGGCATCTATTGACTACCTCCGATTGGGCATTTGTTTGGGGGTGGTAAGCCATACTCATATGTAGTGATGTCTCTTGGAGCCGATGGAGTTCCTGCCAAAATGAACTAAGGAAAATGGAGTCGCGGTCCGATACAATGGACATCGGGAACCCATGCAGGCGTACCACTTCCTTGGCAAATGCTGTGGCTACGGTTACTGCAGAGAAGGGGTGTTGCAATGCAATAAAGTGTGCATATTTTGAAAGTGTATCGACTACCACCATGACAGCATCTTTTCCGTCTGAACGCAACAGCCCTTCTATAAAATACATAAAAGTGTCTGCCCAAACCACATGAGGGATCGGTAAGGGCTGTAGCATCCTCGCTAGCTGTAGAGAGTTGTTCTTAGCCTTTTGCACAAGTTGAGCAATCTGTAATATCGCTGGACGTCCTGGGACACACCCGACCAATAAAATTGTTAGGTAAGGCGCTTGAGGGTATGGAATTGTCCTCCATGCCCGCCAGAGGCCGAATTGTGTGCTTCAAAGAGAAGCTGTCTTCGTAAGGAAGTGTCATTAGGAACTCACAGCCTTCCCCGCTGTAACAAGAAGCCATTCACGATTGAAATATCTTGCTGGTCCCCTGTATGAGCAGCTTGTATAAGGGCGACCGTCTTTGGATCCTTTGCTTGTGCTTGCTTCAGGTCTTCCCAAAAGGAAGTTTGTAACATAGAGATTGCTGCCAAAGATGCATCGAGCCGTCTTGAAAGAGCATCGGCAGCGACATTGAGCTTCCCTGCACGGTATTCAATATTGTAATCAAAACCAAGGAGTTTAACTAACCATTTTTGTTGATCCGTTGAGGAAATTCGTTGCTCCAAGAGGTACTTTAAGCTCAGGTGGTCTGTGTTAACTATGAATTGTCGGCCTAAGAGATAATGTCTCCATCTTTGGACTGCATGAACTAGAGCCATTAGCTCCCTTTCATACGTCGACTTTGCCAACGCCGCGGCTGCCAACACCTTGCTGTAATATGCTACCGGTCTCCCTTCTTGTGATAATACTGCTCCAATACCTCTTCCCGAGGCATCAGGCTCTACGTTAAATGGTTTCGGGAAATTTCGAGCAACAAGTACTGGAGTAGAAATCATGGCTTCCTTCAAGCTGGAGAATGCTTTATCCGCAACGCTTTTCCAAGCAAATGAGTTCTTTCTAAGGAGGTATGTCAATGGAGCTGCAATGGTTCCATAGTTCTTTACGAAACGGCAATAATAATCTGTGAGACCTAAGAACCCTCGCAGTGCAGTCACAGATGTTGGCGTTGGCCACTCTTGCATTGCGGAAACTTTGGCCGGATCGGCTGCAATGCCTTCTGCAGAGACAATATGTCCTAAGTATTCGAGTTGCCGGCACTCGAATCTACACTTGGAGAGGTTGGCATAAAGACGCTCTTTCTACAAAATAGTAAAGACCGTAGCAAGATGCTCTAGATAGTCTTGCCAATTAGAACTGTAAACTAAGATATCATAAAAAAAAACTAGTACAAACTTGCGGAGTGGGAGCGAAAGACATCATTCATTAAGGATTGAAAGGTAGCCGGCGCATTGGTTAACCCGAATGGCATAACGAGGAATTCGTAATGCCCATCATGGGTGCGAAATGCTGTTTTATGGACATCTTCTTCCTTGACTTGAATTTGGTAGTATTCAGATTTTAAATCGAGTTTAGAGAAATACCTTGCACCATATAGTTCGTCAAAGAGCTCATCTATCACCGGAATAGGATACTTATCTTTCATAGTGATCTCATTCAAAGCTCGATAATCTATGCAAAAGTGCCAAGTTTCGTCTTTCTTCTTTACCAATAAGACCGGAGAGGAGAAGGCCGAGCAACTAGGCCTTATGATCTCTTGAGACAACATTTCAGTGACTGTGCGCTCAATTTCTGTCTGGTAAGGTCTAACATTCGCAGGAAGTGCTCCTAGCAGCAAGGCGATTCGACGGTCTTGAGTTCTCTTCGGAGGAAGCCCCAATATGGGTCGGAATACTGAGGTGTTGGAATCAACCAAGCTTTGTAGATCGGGTGTTAGCTGCATAGAGCTATCTCCAGCCTGCTCATTCTTGAGTGTTACCACCTGAAGTCGCATGGAGTATAGCATGGTCTTATGGCATAAGCTGGTAAGTTGTGACACTCATCCCTCCCTAATTCCTTGTAGAACAAAGTCTTGATTTTGCAATGAAAATCTCATATTGGATCTCATCTAATTGCAGACGACATCCCCTAAACTTTGCAACCATTGGATGCCTAAGACAAAACCCATGCCACCTAGCGGAAAAGGGTATGCGTTGACAACTATTGCAGCACCTTATGCTTCCAACGGTATACCTTGATGAACAACTTCGATGGAGTGTGGCCTTCCATCGGCCAATTCAACCTTGAGCGGCTTCATTGATGTTGTTGGAAGTCGTAAGTGTTTAGCTAGACGCTCCGCTATATAATTATGGATACTTCCAGAATCTATTAGTAT